>CAJZCY010000004.1:3358333-4816666 GCA_914969975.1 Anopheles atroparvus
GGGTATTGCCGGGCCAGAGCGCAGCTATCAGGGGCCGGAGATCAAATTTCCGCTCGACAAGAAGGAGCTGGAAGTCATCATCGATCTGTTCCGGAAGAAGAAGAACCGGCTGCACGCCAAGTACGTGGCCGGCATACTGCGGGAGGCCACCTCCAAGCTGAAGCGGCTGCCGAATCTCAACCAGGCCTCGACCGCCATCTCCAAGCAGGTCACGATTTGCGGCGACCTGCACGGCAAGCTGGACGATCTGCTCGTCGTGTTCCACAAGGTAGGCTAGTCCGGCAGGACATACATTTCCGATCTGTCAATTAACTGTCGAGCATAATTGCTACAGCGGGAAACGTCTTCGACACATTCGTATCGTACGTAACACACTTATATCAACTTCATTCATTTGCCTATGATGCCATATCGTGATTCATGAGAATCCGATACATCCCCGCAATCTCATTCGGGATGTTTGTATTTATACAGCCTTTATTCAGACTTCCTGTTTTGATTGTTTTGGCTTTCTGTTTGAGATATACTGTTTGCAAACCGCACATACGATGGAACGTGTGCATTAGTCTGGTCAGAATTGTAAACTGGTTGCACCAAGAACGATGCAATAATATCTTTATCTTCACCGGCTGACTCTTGCAGTGTGATGAAGGATGTGAGTAAGTGCAATAACACAAGAGAGGAGACGAGAGGAAGCAGCATAGCTCTGCGGATTCAAACGCCACAGTGGACTGCCATTGAGGAGTTTCCATATCCTACCGTCTCGAGACGTGCTGACGAAAATCGCAGAATGAGTTTAAACCAGATTCACCGCAATTATTGGAAATTCGAAGCCACCCTTCAAAGTGCACCAGTGCTGTGCGCCACAGTCTCTTACCGCTTGCTTTGAAAACTTCCAGAACGGACTGCCATCGCCGGAGAACCCGTACGTGTTCAATGGCGACTTCGTGGACCGGGGCAAGAAGGGCCTGGAGGTACTGCTGCTGCTGCTCTGCACGTTTCTGGTGTTTCCCGGTGGCGTATTCCTGAACCGAGGTAACCACGAGGACACGGTCATGAACGCTCGGTACGGCTTCATCCGTGAGGTGCACCAGAAGTACAAACACAACGCCGAAAGACTGCTGAAGCTCATCGACGAGGTGTACCGATGGCTTCCGTTAGGGACGATAGTAAACAACCGCGTGCTGGTGGTGCACGGTGGCATTTCCGATTCCACCGATCTGGATCTCATCCGCAGCTTGGATCGGGGCAAGGTAGGTGACGGGAGGTGCTATTTTCGGGATGCCTATTCTCTGGAGGACCTGTTTCTTTCGGGGGTCTCTAGGTAAATTGAAGAATAACACGATTATCTCTTTTTCGTTGCTGCTGCACGGCCGTCAACGACCTGGTGACATCTCTTCTGCCGTTTTGCTGGAAAATGTGGGCTGAATTGACCGATAGTACATATCGCTGTTGCGCCCACCGATCACCGAGAGTACCGCTCCTGGGGCCGAAATAATCGACAAGGTAGAATGGAAGCAGGTAATTGATTATCCCATTAACAGCATACATCATTACTCTCATGCGGCTGATATACCTGTTCAATGTCACCGGATCTGGCTAACGCCCGTCGTATCCATCTTCGAAGAATCGGAAGTCAAGTTGTTTGCCGGCACGAGTAGCTGACCGGCAAAAAGTAATTGTATCATTCGTTATCCGATAAGGGAGCTCAGAACACGTTCCAAGAATTGTTCAAACGTATACTACGTACCGGACCATTATCAACCCTTGTATTTCAGCTTCGATTCCCGGCTCGGTTTGCTCCTTGCTCCAACTAAAGTAGATGTCATACCCTTCACCCCATGCGCATCTCCTTGGTCGACAAGCCTTTCCTTGGAATACTTCCAACATTGGCATCTTCCTGTCGTCGGACACTTGGGCAAGATGATAAACGAGAATGTTTCTGCATGTAAGAAGATTATCGTGGCCGGTCGGAAGTGGCGTGTTTCATCCGACGATGGAGAGTAGTTTACTTTCCGTGACCTCGAGCGACAGAGTGAGATCATCCGGTAGGGATGTTCGTGTAGACCGGCCAAGCCGGCGGGCTTTGGGCAACTATTGGGGGAAATGGATCGGTGTTCAAAGCGATTACAGTGAAAGACCCAGCACAATGTCCGTTCAAAGTTGTGTTCGCCAAGAAAAAATATATATTATACACATCTCGCCAGCACCAAATGGCGAGACTGAATCAAGTTTTCTGGGATGAATGATGATTTCATAAAAAAATTGTTTTGTCGGTTTAATACAATGTTATGATATCTAACCTTGTAAATCCATATGGCCAGGAAAGTTTAGTTCATTTTCGGGGGATTCATTTGTGACGAAATTGGGGGTTTTATCAATTCCATCATGAATACGAAAAGTTCAACACTGCTCTCCTTCGTGACCTTTACGCATCGGAAAGTTATCGACCAATCAACCCCAGCTGCGAGGGTTCCCAGAAAACGCTGGACATTGTTTCTGTCACGAGAACATTTCCAATTCCCCCCTTTCGGGCTACTGGAGTTTGGCGACAAGCTGCCCAACATAGTTGACCGCATAGGCGCATAGGCGGTGGACTAGCAGTGTGTCCATGCACAAGTTTTAATTGTGTAAGGAGATTAAGAGGCTAACCGATCTGTAAATTGTGTTCTCGCTCTCGCATCTCCTAACTCTTATATGTCCTACGCCAAACACAGGAGAACCTCATCATCCCTCGGTTGGCAGTCAACATTTCACACCGACACAGGGCAGTTCGAAGCGGTTGCACACGAAAACCTAGTGGTAGGTCCCATGAATATATGACACACGATAATGAACCTTTCGACTTTTGGCCAAAGTCATTATACGTTTTAATTGAATCATTCTACCGCTAGCTCACAACAGAGGTTGAAGATTGTCATAAAATTCAATCGGGAGGGTTGCAAAGTATTTTCCAGCTCTTATAGAGAGTGATTTCCGATTATGAATATAAAGTTAAAGCGTTTACGAGTCCGTTTAAAGTTTTACCGAGTCATAAATCAAGCACAGACATCAGTGAACCGACACCCGACAAAGCATTCATATCACGTCGATATAGCCAAAACCCTCGGAGACTTCATCTTTATTGTCACGAAGTGAGCGAATAGACAAGTTATAATGTGCGTTATCAAATCATAATCCCGCCGAAGGGCATCACACCAAATCCTCTAGCCCAACATACTAGAGGCGATGTTACGTTTTGCTTTGTGTCGGTTTTGATGGCAGCGGTTTCACTTTAATGCCCTTCGTCTGGGCGTACACGTTTCAGTCATTTGAAATGAGTTACATTACAAGGAGAATAAACACATACAATGTTGTGAAGGACAAAACCACGTATACACGAGTTACACAATGTGTTGGTGCATGAACAATGAAATGTTATTTAGAGTAGCTTCTTCACGCTCAATGTTGCGACGCTCTGATGGGCCATTTCATCGAAACATAAAATTTATAATTTATCACGCCGCAGGGCGTGGAATTGTATTTTTGTCATGCATTTTTCGTCATCTTTTTATCTATTTTTTCCTTTCACTGAAAAAGAGATTTTACCGTGGAGGAATAAAACACAGGAAGCGTGACATTGATAAGCATTGTTTATGGGAAAGTGTCGTTGTAGCATTCCTGCACCCTGAAACTGATACCGTGCGAGCTGGCGGAAAGGCAACGGAACTTGCCCGGGCGTCCGGATGCACGAGCATTATAAAATGGTGCCCGATGTAAACAGTAATTTGCTCTTTAGCCCCTGGTCACGATGTCCAGCGGTCCCGGTGTTTGTTCGTTATCCTTTGTGGTGTGTGCAAGCAATGCATTACGCTTTCGGTATGGATGTGGCACATTCCCTTTGCCGGAAGCCTTTTGAAGTACTGCAACGGACGCATTGCACGGTAAGTCAGTTGGTTACATGTGCAGCTTTCCGTCGAGGAGAAGGGAGGACGAATGAACGAGCAACCTGGCATGTTTAGACGATGGTTCCATTAGCAGCACACTTGCCTGTACACTCTTATGCCTATATAATCGTCTCGGCAGCGAATTGTGCTTATTTGCATATTTATTGCACCGCATCGTCACTCGGGCAGTCAGGCGCGATGTGTCCGATTAGCACACAGCACACCGACTGGACGACGACGTCATGGGTCGGCGGCAAAGCATGGTCAGTTTTACATACGTTGATTTCCATCCGACTCGACCAGAACTCGACCGGCTGGTGGTTGGTCAGTTTGCCACTCCCTTCACCTTCTGATCATCCGCAAACGGTGCAACGAAGAGGAAAATTTCGTGATTATGAGTGTTCAATCGGGCAGCGCCTTTGTTGATTCACCGTTCGATTACTGCTCAGTATAGGGATTATGGAAATTGTGTGCCGCTCGCTCATCTTATCTTTCGCTTCTTTTCTTCTTCCCACGTCTCGGGGTAAAGGTGTTCGACATCTTGTGGAGCGATCCGCAACACACCGAGGGCTGCCGACCGAACTCGCTACGTGGCGCCGGCACGTACTTTGGTCCGGATGTGACCAACAAGTTCCTACAGCGATACAAGCTCCAGTATCTGGTCCGATCGCACGAGTGTAAACCGGACGGGCACGAGATCATGCACGGCGGAAAGGTAAGGCAGTGGGTTCGCACCCATCCGGTGCGTTTGATTGAATTTCGGTAATCCCCCGTTCCGTGCAGGTCATAACCATCTTCTCCGCCTCGAACTACTACGAAATCGGCTCCAACAAGGGCGCCTATCTGAAGCTGGATCCGCAGCTGGATACGCACTTCGTCATGTACACGGCGGCAGCATCCAAGACGCGCAAATTGACATTCCGACAGCGCGTCGGGCTGGTGGAAAGCTCGGCCCTGCGGGAGCTAGCGGCGAAGCTGCGCGAACGGCGGATAGAGCTCGAGCGGGAGTTCAAGTCACGGGACGCAGAAAATACGGGTGAGTACTGGGGGTTTGCAAAAGAACGGATACGTAATTCTAGCATGAAGAGAGTCCATGGCGCAAACAGAAAGGCTGTTTCCCCTTCCATAGCCATCATATGCCAGAACGGATAAGGAGCTCCATTCTGCCTTTAACAGGACATGCATTGTCGCATTATCGCGTAATGCCATAAGTTTATGGCAGACGCTGGCTGCGCTGGATCATTGATTTTTTTGCCAATCCTCGTCACGTCTACGGACAGCTCGGCCAACTTTCTGGTGCCTTTTTCGACAGTAAAAAACCGTTTATTTACGAGTGGCTCTTGCCCATCCCGCCTCAACTCAACGCGGGAGCTCGCAAAACGTGCAGGAAGGAATCAGGTCAGTGAGGCACCGTTCTGTGGTATCTGGATGGTATGGTAGGGCTCTAGGAATGCTATTTTGCAGGCAATTCTCTAATCTTGATGAAGGGCATGTGCTTGCCAGTGAATGCCATTGACAGCCATATGCGGGACGAGAACCAAAAAAAAAAAACAAAAAAAAAACCCACACTGAATGGACGAACGAACCTGCTGGACCATCGACTCTGGACGAGAGTGGAAAAGATTACCTAAACGGCTAGCCGTGACACGTTGAAGACAGCATGTGAAAGATTTATCGTGCTGAGGTTTTTGCCATAGTCGAGACCGGTCAACGAAGCGAACGGAGAGATTCGCAAGATGGGATTTGAAAATTGATGATGCTTTCTAGACGCTTCGTTCCATTCCTTCGGCTACCTGCGGCGGGAGAGGGACTTTTGCGCTGCGTCTCCGATTGAAGATTGGTTTTTGAGTTTATAGCGCAGACTATTGGCAATTTATGATGGTCGATAAAACATTGTGCCGGTCGAATGAGATGCCGAGTCATAGCTGCAGGGTTGCCGTACTTTCGCAAGGAATTGCAAAACGGAATGGCATTGTGGAATGGAAATCTTATCGATGTGAGAAGGTACACAGGAATCCACTGTCCGTCACCTGTTTTGTTCGAACTTACTAGGCCCACTGTCCTCATGGTCTATCACAAGGAAAATCCCCCACCGCGGACTCCCGTCAGAACATAAATCGGCCCACGGATTTGTGGCGGCCCGAGGAAAAACCTTCCCGGAAGGAATGAAATATGGAACACGAAATAAAGCATAATCCCTCCCAAGAGGCCACGGGTCATTGGACACTTTATTCGACGCAGCAATCTACACCTGCCCGTTTGGCAGGCTTCGTTCTCTTCCCTTGCCTTTTTCGCTTCTTCTTCTTTCCAAAGGGATCCTCGGGGCAAAGTGGTGAAGAAATGAAGAAACTCCAGGTTAATTTAGTAGAAATTTTATGACTTTCCCCGGAAATTGCCAGTGCCCTGAACATTGAAGCTCTTCAAAATTCTGCAACCGTTGCCGGGAAGGAGATGTTCAGGGCCAGAAGGGACGGTTCGACCAAGTCATTATTAACGTTTTACGTATCCTTTTGGCTTTCTTTCTAAGTTCTGTACAGATTTTATTTTGTCTCCGAGCGCGGTCGAAAAGTTACTTAAGAAACAGAAGCAGGAGAGAGATTCTGCTGGAAGTCTCGCAAGAGCTCAACCGTGTACCGGTAGGGTCATAAAATTTACATCATCACGTAACTTTCCAACCGTAAAAAAAGAATCACTCTGGACGATGCTGGTGAGGAAAGGATTCGGAGTTGTTTTTTTTTTTTATTTCTTTTGTGCGTGAAACGTTCGCAATCGACGGAAAGAATACACACCACAGCAACTGATTTAAAGAGAAACGGCTTCTCCTTGTCGATGCTATGCAGATTCCGGATGCTTCATTTGCAATTGCTTGTAGTGGTTTGTTGCACTGGATGTGACTATTCACTTGGGTCCTATCAGCCTGCTCCAGAAAAGTTAAGGATGGTGCAAGGAGTAAGCATCCAGTTCAAGAGTTTCTGTTGCAAGAAGGAAAAGACAAACTAAACGAATGAATCCCTAACCACGTCGCTGCACTGGGTGGAACGTACAAAGAACCATTCATTCTGACCCTCATTATGTATGCCTTATGGTGCGAAAAAGTGTGAAAGTATTGCTTGAAACGTCATTCGTACATTCAATATCGTCTAGTCGCCAGGGAACTGTCTGAAAAGCTTCCCCTGTTGAGGACGGCAGTTTGCAAGTATAGGGCGATGGAAGACAATACCACGGAGATTTATATTTATCCCAATAACGAGCGCGCTTCGATTACGGCTATGTGACTCAACGGCGGCTTCCATTTAACCGACTTGACTGGTCCGTTAATGATATCATTAGGAAGGTAAAACAGACAGAAAGTCAGCGACTTCGCCTGGAGCTTCTCGGAAAACCATTCATCTTTATCGCTTTGACGTCCGCCTATTTCTGTTCGCTTACCTTTATCATGTTCGTGCTGACTTGTCCTTCGATACGCAGGTGTGCTGACGCTTGCCAAGTGGTGCGAGGCGCTGGAGAGCGCCACCAACCTGGGCCTACCCTGGCGGATGCTGAAGGATAAGCTTGCGCCGGCCGATAATCCCACTGCCAGCTCCGTCGCGACGATAACGGAAGTCAACTACCGCAAGACGCTGCACCTGCTCGACACGGACTCTTTCGTAAGTATCGGTTGAAGTGAAAGGCTGACACTTGTGGCGTAGAACGCCTACAGGACATTCAGGACAAGTAGTGGGATGTTTTAATACAGGTTAAAGCCTCCAGCCGGGGGATATGCTTCACGTTGTTTCTCTTGGAATCGTGGCGCTATGCCGGCAGGAAACGGACTAAGAATAAACTCATGTTTTCGCTGACAACATTTGTGTGCGGTTTTCCCCGAGGGTTCGTTATCTTTGAAACGGTTTCGAAAACGTTGAAAAAAGGTCTACAGCATAGAAATTGGAATAGCTGACAACATCGTACACATTGTTCTTTTCTGAGCCAACAAGCCGAAAGGATATATGTTTCGTTTAAACTAAAGCCATTGCAGTTTCTTTAATGGTTTGTAACCCTGAAAAGAAAGAAATCATGAATCATTCTGGCATCTAATTCAAAGTTACCGAACATCAAATTTCGATTATCGAGACCAAATGTGTCACATTCTTTTTCGCCGACGGATTTGCATTTATTTTCCACCGCAACGGGAATTGATTACTATTGACACAGGGATTGTGTGGGAGTTTTATTGCGGCGGTTGCTTAAACGAAGGTTAGATTATGTCATTATTTGTCCGCTTCGTAGCCGTAGCGGAGATCGAATTTCAAATTATTTTCCACGAAACGAAAAAAAAAAGAAATTGCTGACAGGGACAAAAGTGACACGAGCACGGACTCTGCTGCGAACGCACACAAGATGTATCCATTCCAAACGCGCTGTCGATAGCATTTCATAAGAGTACCGCTGTAGAGGCGAGTTTACTTTGTTATCGTTGTGGCTCATCGGGGAAAAGTGCTTCGTGACAAGATAATCTGCAGGAAGTAAACAAGTCTCGTGCTCGGTGTGCGTTCGGTCCTGACAGTTTGTAAATGTCACCGGATAAACAACGGAGAGTTGGGGGAAGGGGATGGGAGGTACGGTGGTGAGGTGACCAGATCCGCTTGAAACGAATAATTGTCCTGGGCAAATAAGGATAGCAAACAGATATCAGTATAGTTCGCTTACGTCCAAGGTAATAATGCTCCGTGTTTGCTTCTCTCCTGTGTTGGCAGAAATCGGCGCAAAACGGCACAGCCTCGGTGGCGGAGTCGCTATACAAGAACAAGAGCAGCCTGGAGGCCATCTTCCGCATCCTGGACAAGGACAATTCGGGCCAGATCTCGCTGGAGGAGTTCGGCGAGGCGTGCGAGCTGCTTCGGCGCCACTTTCCGCACAACACGCACGAACAGCTGCTCGACATGTGCCGCATGATGGACATCAACAAGGACGGCCAGGTCGATCTGAACGAGTTCCTCGAGACGTTCCGGCTGTGCGAGAACGCCAAGGAGCAGCTGCTGACCAGCCTGGAGCAGCAGGCCATCACTGCCGAGAGCAACGGCAACGGCACCGGTGGTACGGGGGAGAAGGTCTCAGGCGTGCCGTTGCCGGGTGAGCTTCCGGATCGGAACGGAAACTGCGCTGTGTCGAAAGCATCGGTGCAGGACGCAGCGGATGCGAACGGGGCCAGTATTCGACGGCGAAGCAAGAAGCGGTCGAGCAGCAAGAGGGGCAGCGAAAAGCCGGGCGGGGATGCCGACGTCGACGAGGACTCGGACGACTACGAGGACTACGAGACGAACGAGGAGCCGGTCGAGGAGAGCCGGGACAGAAAGGCAACTCCGCTCGCGAACGCCGTGAACGGTACGGTTTTGAGATCCTCCAGCACTGCCGCAGTCGCAAACAGCACCACCAACACCAACTCCACCACCGCCACTAACACCACCGCCAACGGTGGCACGCACAAGGACACCTGCAAGTCCTAAAGTGCTTCATGTGTTTTGTGATTTCGATCTCCTTCGAAAACTATGCCTCCTTTATCTGTCGATCTCACTCTCTGTTTCTCTACTTATTGTCGGCTTATCTGTCTATCTCTATCCTCTCAACCATATCGTAGTAGCCGGTTAATGCTTTTAAAGCATCGATCAACCGGATGAAATCGAGCAGAAGATAAGTGTTACACTTTTGTGAAAAGTGAATTTTTCCTATCCATCCCCTTGCACATCTTATCACACTTCCCATGCTTTGGGCCAGCTTGGACAGCTCCAGCAACGCTTGCAAGTGGAGGTGTTTTACATTTGTGTGCCACTTGCGTCCATGTTTTTGCGTTGTTTTCCACATTCTACACATTCTTCTTCCTGCTCTCCACATGCTCGGCGTTGTGTACGTTGATTTTAACTCAGAACGCTGTTTTTGTGTGCGGAACTTCAACGTCAAGTTTTTTGCACATGAACGTGCAAGTGGAAAGTTGTTTGCACTAAAAAGGCTTTTCGGTGGCAAACGTAAATTTTAATGGAACTGGCATGTCCAAAACAGGATACACGCTTCGTACACAGCAGGTAAGCCACGCTTCGTACACAGCAGGTAATGCAGAAAAGTTATGGTCCAACAAAGTATTTGTGTGCGAGAGAAATGTGACTTGTTGCTGTGCGTGATATTTCGGGATAAAAGTTGCTGCTCGAAAGCTTCCGGCCGTACAACAATCTGGCACGTGCCCCAAGAAGAGTTTCTGGGCGCAGCACGTAATAATCTCCCATGAATATTCAGGTTCCGATGGTGTCTCACACGAGTAGTGTCGGAATAAAATTCGATTTCCTTGCTCCTCAAACAAGGTGAGCCGTGGGGCAGATGCTAAAGTGCCATAAGCTGTCAATCACTGTCAGCACATTGGTTGTGGAACATCCCACAACTTGGTTTTGAATGCTTCCAGCCTCGCGTTTACTTGCAAAGTATTCACTGAAGGGAGCAGTGAGCGTGCACACAATTTAAAAATTTCAATTGAAAAAAACTCCTTCCCATGGGGTTGAATTATCCTGTTCTTCATCCAACAAAGAAGTTGCTCATTAGGAAAACGAAATATCTTTCGCGTCCAAGCGTCTACCATGCGTATAAGAAGCTCACTTTTTCTTCCATGACAAACAATCTAACATATCCTGACGGCTTCCATTACGCACAACGTAATTAACCGAGTGGAGTGTTGAGCTGCTAGGGCGAAGGGGGAACCATCAGTCAAGCGGGACACGAATAATTGCGATTATCCTACGTATGCCCTGCTGGCTGCCGTTGGATAGAATTATTTCCGGAAATCCCCCACGCCGTGGGCCGTTGGGAGTTTTTCCTTCACTTCCGCCTGTAATCAACTGAATAAATTGCACACTTCACGAAACGGAAAGGAAGCACAATGGTGCCCCATGTGGGCGGGAGCTTGGCGCGTAGGCGAGCACAACGACTCACCCACATGATGTTTTTTAATTCCTACCATCTACGGTGGGAGCGCTCCGACTGAAAGCACGCTGCTGCAGCTTGATGCCAGCTGATTAGCGGATGATGGACAGGTGAACATGAAAGCATAACAAAGAACTTAACTAGACTATTCCGGTAAGCTTACGCGCATGCATTTGACCGATGGTGAGTGGCAAGCCATTTACGTTACATCGAGTGCTATTCTTTGAGCTTTCGACTGCTACAGTAATTTGCTTCAATTAGAGCCCGTCAGTAATTTGCACACATGTACTGCTGTTGGGGAAGCTTTCTTCGCATTACGTTTTTAATTTGACAACGGCAACTACAGGGTCGGTATCGTTGGTGTTCTTCTTTGACAAGAAAACCGATAATGGTGTAATGATAGCTTTCCATTTTCTTAATGCGCCTGACACGGCCCCGGTACGCCATTTTACAGTCTAATGCCTCGGGCAGAATTCGATTTTACAGCACTGCTTTGCTTTCCCTAATGTGCACTTTAGCTCATTTGAGCACCGTCCCCACGTCGCTTTTCATCCTCCCCTTTCCTTCATGTTTCGTGCAGTTTGTTTAATGCTATTAACTTTAGAAATATGTTGCGATGCTAGCCAATGGGTCGTTAGTAGGAGGGTGGAAGTGGATGGAATAAGGCTTTCGTGACAGCAATGTTATGGAAGACCCATCGAGCTGTCATCGGCACCAAGGAACCAGCCTCTTGGCCTGAGCTTTGGAGAAACGAGACGATTTCTCGAAGACCGTCCGAGCAAAGTTGAGTCGATTATTATTTCCCCATTTACGACTGTATTCCAGTTCCACATTTACTGGGCCTCCAGAAGCACTCCACTTGGAGCGACACAGGGCCCATTCCATCCATTCATCACATTTTTGAAGCCGGCTCATACAAAGTGCTGTTCTGTCATTTACGCTTGAAACGATCGTTCACCTCGACGGGGGGAGGCTCTATTCTACATTACACTTCATTAGGCAGCTGAGAGTTCGTCGTCACACGTGCGTATCATTTGCCTTCGAGCCGGTTGGCCAATACGTTCAATAGCTTTTCAAACGGTTGACGCGTTCGTTTCCTTTGCACAGAGATGGATGCTTGTAAATTTCATTATTCGATTTGTAAGGTTAAATTTGATTATCCTGAACGGTATGAAACATTGCCACGTTGATAATTAAAAGAAGGGCAAGGCAACGCCTTGTAGTTTGTTTATAACGCACCAGGCGCCTCCATTAAGCTTATATCAAGACTACAGACTTCTTCACCTTTTTTGTAATTTCGCGACCACTTTATGGATTGCAATTTATTTGCAATGCGTAAACACTGAACATGTACTGTGTTTTTTAAGTTTCCATCTTATGTGTTTCTTCACACACTTTATTGCAATGTGGTGGGCAGGAAAGATCAAAGATCCACTTCTTCGGACTTCAGGTTAGCAAAACTTTAACAGCGAATCAAGGCTTTTAGAGCGCTCGATTGTGGAGAAATTGGTTTGCAAGTATCAAAATTGGATTTGATCGACTACAAAATCCTCTCGTTCTCTTCGCAGGATGAAAGCCATGTGGTGAATCTAAATGTGTGTACGAAACAGTAGAGAAAGTTGTGAGAGAAAGACATGCTTAGGATACTTTTCTCTGCAGATACTCGTTCTAGCGAGGCGGGTGTGATTTCTAGTAAGACTTTTTTAAATTAAATATGCCATGCGACCTGGCTTTTGCAGCACATTCGTTACCCCCCCTGAAAGTTGGTTGAAGCCGTATCAAAAGGAAGTACTTTGGAGCCACTTTATATTCACTCAGAGAATTATCCTTCACTTCCAGCACGCATCAAATCCATTCTCTATCGGTTCGGAAGTTTTTTTTTTGTAATCAGATTTTGTACTCTGCTCCCAATTTATCTCACTCTTTGCTTACTTTCTGAGAAATTCTAAAAATGCGCTTAAAGGCAACTCTGCTAACTCTGCTAAAGATCTCGCACTACCGAGGCGAATTTTCGTCTGTCGAGGATTTAAAAAAGAAAATAATTGGAAGAGTTTTTCATTTGCTTTGTGTTTATTGCTTGCCGGTTTGGTGCAAATTGCAAAGCAAATACGGCGAATTTGCTCGCATTTGGAATATGAAACAGTGGTAACATAACAGCCTTGGAAAACCTTGTTGGGACTTAGCTATTGTATTTTTCTTCAAATTGAATTTAATTTTGTCAGCAAAATGCTGTATATTTAGAACAAACCAAACAATGCATTTCATTCTCTGGTATGATGTGTCTTCATTAAACTTCTTTCGTAGTCGATCAACTTTCTTGCATCATTGAAAGTGAAGCACAACTCGAGCAAATAAAATATACACGGGCAAACATAAAATGCAAATACGCATCCAATGCTCTTGCCAGAGCACGCCAAACACCGCTACAATCCGCTTATGCATTTGCATTCGCCTCTAAAGCACGCTTTGTCCAGAGTGCACGAGTTGCCTTGTTACAAGACACATTTTCTCTGACTTTACGCTTCTCTTGTACGCATCTTTTAGCTAAGCTATGCAAACTATCGACGTGGCTGACAAAGTAACAGGACTCAGGCTGGCGTGAACATGATACAAAATGAAACGCCATTGCTTCAGTGGTAAGCTCCCTTTGCAAACGGATCGATATTTATTTTTCAAATCTACCTCCTTTTTTCATCCACGAGAGTGCCGCATCACCATCACCCCCCCATGCTTGTGCGAGATTTGCTGTTCGTTCTGGTGGGGAAATATTAAAATATTCTTTGGGTTTAAAAAGATGCTCGTTAGGTGGAAAAAGCTCGCTGATTCTCGTTTGTTTGATTCCTTCTTCCCTAAATCATCTGGACCGGTGATGTTGAACAGTGAATTCTCCCAAAGGTCAACGCTGGGCGAATCAGGTGAGGCCAAGCCCGAGGATAGCCTTTGCGTAGGAAAATTCGCTCGGTTGGCACGGTTTGTTGAGAATAACCTCTTCCCCGCTATGTACGTTGGGCTTGGAGTTCACAAGGTGTGCACGGTTATGGACGCGAATCTTCTCTTTATAAAACAGATAAATGAAAAAAAAAGAAGAAAAATACAACCAACCACTTTCTAATAGAATTAAGAACAAAAATGACATGAAACGAATCCATGGGAACAATGTTACACCGACTTTTGCATCTTTTCAATCCTATACACTGAATGTTACCTTCAATCCAACTCGAGGCAGTTGCCAAACATGTCTAAATACGGTTAGCAGAATAGGCGATAGGTTAACCGAAAGATTTCAAAGCCAGGACTAAGTTAAATTATACCAAAAAAAGATGATAAGCTGTGCGTACAAAGGCTAAACCGAGAGAAAGAGAAAAGTAGTTGGTAAGTGGTGGATGAAAATTGCAAATCTGTTACCAAAAAAAAAAAAAAACGAAAATGATAAAATAGATGTAAACGAAACGGTTTTCTTCAACCCAATCATCTGGAACACGACGGTTTCCCGGTGTAGCAAAGACGAAGAACGGTGGCGATTTGTATTTGTTAGTAAACAATTTGAACGTTTTGATGATGCCAAGATAACATTTTACGATACATAAATGATAAAATCATTGTAATGGCAAGCAGCCACCATAAAATAACACTTCTAAACTATTGACGGTACGCACTCTCTGACTACGCACGACACCTTTTCCAAATTCCATATTCATGGTAGATTGTTTAGCTTCGCCGTCGGGTCACACTGAGCGATACACACTGAGCGTACATTTCGCATACTACACCTAGTTGTTACAAATAAATAAATAAACAAAGTTTAGCTAAAACGCCATTGCTGTATTTGCAAATCATTAAACAAAAAAGACGAATATAACTGTTTTATATCGAATCGGAAATATATTGAACATTTGAAATGTAACCTTACTACTAAAGTAGCTAAATGGAAGTAAATCTCGAAGAAAACAATTTCACCGCAGAATGGGCAACAGTACTCAGTTATAACAAACAAGAGCTAGTTTTGCAAAGCCAATTGCTGGAAGTGAAATGTGAAAGCGCTGTTGTCGGAAAAAATCCTCAAAAATGCCAAAGATTGTTACCAACTTTTCCAGCACGAACGCTAACAACATTAGTAACCTTCACAAAACATACGAACGGCCAGAAGAATCTCAAACAAACAAATCAAACCAGTTACTTGCAGGTCGGATGGTTCCATTGGAAATCCTCTGATAGACTCTACGGACGCATAGCTTAGGGGTATATGAATTCGTTGCAAATGGTTTTCGGTTTTTTATTCACATTGTTTTGATGGAAAAAAAACTGCTGTGGAAACTGTGAGACTTGTCGCTACGACCGGTCTGGATAAAAGACTCATTTAATCGGAATAGTCAACGATAGTAAAATAAAGAGGTGATTTTTGTTTCGCTCTTGGTTTAATGGTTGTAGGGAAAGATTCAATTTGTTGAAACATTTGAAAGAAATGAAATTCTCATCCGTGTGTAGCCTTGAATCGACGATGAAAGAGGTTTGCAGAATCTTTGGGCGAATACATTCTAGCTGGGTTTAGTTGAGGCCACTTTATTTCGAACTTACTCGTAGGTTTTGCTGTTTTTCGACTATAACTGTCTAACGGCTGGCCGAAAGAAGGCTCTGGTGTTTAGCACTTGACGTTCTGGACCCAGTCGCAAGTCTTGCGCACATCGTCGAAGGCAGTTCCGGTCGGGCAGGTGGTGAACCGCAGCATATCGGTGCCGATGCAGTTGACGTACTCGCGGCAGTTGCCCGGGTTGCGCAACTTCGTGCCGATCGGCTTGCCACGGCAGAGCATCTGCAGGCTGTTGATGTTGATGTCGGTCGGGGGCACCACCGGTAGCTTGGGCGGCGTGGGTGCGACCGGTGGCAGAACTGGCGGCAGAATGGGCAGTAGGGGCGGGTTTGGCAGGGCCACGGTACCACAGACGGCCGAGTCGCGTTCGACGCAGAGCTTGCGACGGGAATCGAACAGCGTTCCGACCGGGCACTGGAAGCCGATGGAGCCCGTGACCGAGCACTGGTAGAAGCTGCCACAGTCGGCCGGGTTGGGCAGGAGCGTGGCGATCGGCTGGTTGATGCACGCCGTCACGGTGTGCTCGATCTTGGAGGGCTGCGCCTTGATGGCGGCCGTCAGCACGTTGTTCGGCAGGGAGCCGAACTCGCAACGCACCCTGTTGGTCGAATCGCAGGCCAGCGTACGCGGGTTGAAGAGCGTGTTGGCCGGGCAGGAGAAGAGGATCGTGCGGCCGGTGCGGCACATGAAGAACTCCTGGCAGTTGATCGGGTTCGGCACCAGGTCACCGGAATTTTGGCTGCAGAGCTGCAACATAGAGACGAATGCTTGAGGTCACTCTATCTCTAGCAATAATTTGAATTGATCCTACCTGTGCGCTCGCAACGGCGACAAGTGTCGCCAGAATGATAAAGCGTTGCATTGCTGTAGTGTTCACTGTTTCGATTGCTAATAACATGCACCTCACTGTAACGTATGTGCCGCACTCTGGTCGGTTCTAAATATTTATACTTCGGCTGTCGCAGTTCAGCACACAGTCCGACGAACTACTTGCGAGCATTTCACACTGATAACCTATCTTCGCGCCAGTAACATGACTTCCTGCGATCCACTGTTCTGGCGTCAGGCGTACATGCTCCTATCTATCGGTTGTCCATCAAGCCTACCGGGTGTCGCGATTGCCAGATTTGTCACAAAACGTTTGAAGTGGTTCGTACTAGATATGTTCATCAGCTGCCATGGACGTAAACAATACAGCAACACCGAGCAGAATGTCATTCTTCGCAAACCCTGGAAGGAACTCAAGAAGAGGTGCAGTGTGATTGATTTGCTGATATCCAAAAATGATGACAACGGTGACAGGTGCAGGCAAGATAGCCGCGTTTCGCATGGGATTTCCAGAGTGCGTAGCAAATTATTCTGTTTAGATATTGTAGGACAAAGGAAATAGTGGGGTAGTGATAAAATCAAAATTGGCGTTTGGCCGGCTATTTTGGTGGGGGTGCTGAGGAATATTTTGATCAGTTCGAGTTCTGTTTTATCTTTATTCGTGACTGTTAGCATTTCCGTTGCGCAGATTGTTTTTGAAGCTTGCGTCTGAAGTGGCGTTCAGCTAAAATAAGTTTGACATCCCTGCCATATAGCAACATCTGCTATAATCTAGAATCGAAACGTTTATGGCAACGTTTTATTTTAGTTCTCCAATAGATGGCACTCTACGCATAGCAAGGGCTCAAACCCTTAAAACAGAAACCGATGAAATTATTGAATTTTTCAACATTCACAGTTTCAATAATTTTTTTCATAATTAAAAATTTGGTACGACGATACAAAGAAATCTCAACATAAAATTTTGACCATGCAGGGGTTATTAACACATGCTTGGACAGGAAAAAAATAACCAAAAACCCTTAAAATGGACCACGGGTCAAAGTGTGACATTTACCAAACACGCACATTTCGCCAGGTGACGATGAACTCGGGATGGGTTCGATTTCGTCAAAGCGTCAACTGACACCCAGGGCAAATCGGACCGTTGAAAGAAGTCATCAAAAAGAGAAGCATGAAAAGTAAAAAAATCACTTCACCTTCACACGCAAATTCTTTCCCCGCGCTATGGACGTGCGTCTGCTAGCCCTGTTCACCATCTTTGCCAGATTGAATTTTCTGCAGAATAATGATCTACCCCTTCCGTACGTTCCCGCACGACCCATGGTCCCCGGCATCCACGGCCGATGATGCGTTGACCTGGACTTGATGGTCGATTCTGAATGCGAGCTGACACACTGAAAGCTGAGCCGGTCTCGAGGTGTGAAGGATTGATTCTTACAAGTTTAATTTTATTAAACACCAAACGGTCAATCAGAGCTCCCGCGTACCCTTCCCGCTTGCCGGCCTACGATCGCCACTCTCGGTCAACGTTACGGATCATTTAAGGTGAGTTATTTTACTCGATCACGTCGATCGCTCGTTCGCCAGGCCACACCCGGGACACGGTATTTTGCGTATAGTGACATAACTTTTTTCTCTCCTTCGATCCATAATTAACGCCAGGCCTGTTCCACCCTCCTTCCGAAGAAAGCCTTGTCGCATAAGGCATAGAAAAACGTACCGGTTTTGCCATCCTTTACCATGAATTATTCCGCATTTTATCGAACGCTCCACGACTTGCCGTGCCTCAACGACGCACGTGTCTCGTGCGATATTCTGACGTCTTACGGCCGCAGATATGTAGCTAATTGAATTATCGATTCATGGTGGTCCGATCAGCACAGCTGGCCGATTGGTTTCGGAGGTGTGAGAGATGACAATGTGCCCGGGAGAGAAGGAGTCCCAGTAATATGCCTTGAAATAAAGGAAAATAACACACAAAATTGTCCATTTGATACAGTGGTTCGGTTCGTCAATCGACTTTATTATAGGAAACCCTAGGCGCCCCAAAAATACCACACACAAGCACACCTTTAGATAAAGAGGAAGAGAAGAAACACGTTCAGCCTTTGCCAGCGTATTTCAACCAAAAAGCTTCCGTGCCGCTCGAAATTACAATGGTAGGTATCATTGGGCTTATTATTAGTTTGTTTGGCTTTAAGCGCATCCGCTATTCGCCCGATTCGGTAGTGGTTTCCTTCGATAATTGCGTGAACTTTCTCGAAAAACCTGACTCAGACGTTCGCGTTGTGCGACTCCCAGAAACCGGAATGTTTTTTCGTCCACCCTGCATTTAAATAACCCTGTATCAAGGGTCTCTAGGTTTTCAGGGCCTTAGGTTTTCGGAGCCTCCATAAAAAATCTGTTAACATGCAAAATAAAATCCATCCAAACAGTGGCCTTTGACAAACCGAGCGGAGAAATCGACCCAATAATTAACTACTGTTGGGCAACTTCTGCGACCTATTGCATGCATGATTCGGGTAAAATTCCTCCAATATTTAGGTACCCACGGTTCTGTCTCGATGGTGTGTGACACGGAAATGAAATAAAACTGCCTTCGAAAAAAAAAAAGCTTTTTCAATCCCGCTACAAAATTAAACGACACACCCGTAAACTGCTGAAGCGTTTCAGCATGACATGTCAAGGAACCCGTTTTGTTTTTGTCTCTCGCGCTCTGTAAAGGATGTATGACCCCTTTTCGTCTACTTATAGGTGAAAATCGCTGGAGTTTTACATAACCATTCATGTAGATGCTCAACGCAAAGAAACCCACCAAGTGAACGATCGGAATTAAATAAGACTATATGCATTTAGATCGTGTTCTATGGCTTTAGGTATCGAATGGTATAATACAGGAGAAATAAAGCGTTTGATTAAAAAATTCTGATTTGTTCAACGTAGCTGTTGTAGGCTGGATCGAATGCTTATCTAGAATAGGCACAATAGCCTGGACTAACGCACCAGAGGTACAACCGTGTAATTTCTAGAGGGATGACAAACTTCTAGCCCCCCTTCTACCACTTGAAATAGATCAATGAAAACCGTTTGCAAACCTGCAATCTGGAAGCGTGTAATTTCAACGACTACCAGTGCAGCAGCGCAGAATGACATTTCCCGGTCGCTTTTCATTCACAGTACAAACCAACCATCAATGGAGGAAGCTCAAAGGCACTCGCTTTGCTACTTGAATCTCCTAGTAAAGCGACCCCTCCTAAACATCCGGTTTGAAGGGCGCAGATTAAATAGTTGCCTTTTGGCAGTGCATATCGCGGTGGGCAGATTTGTGTGCGCCCAGTTGGAAATTGTAATTGCAGCTGCAGACTGTAATTAGTAGCTGTTGCGATCCGCACAACCGCAACGTGCTCGTTGATGTGCACCTTCCTCACAACTTAATGTCAACGTTTCGGACAATTGTGGCGCATCGGTCTGATCGGAGCTGTTGAAAACTGCACAGCGTTTGTGACGATAGAATGGTGCAATGACTGGGGACTGTGTTGCGGCGACGACTGTTCACAACGCTTAACCTTTCATGAGAGATGACTGGCCGGAATCTATTGCACGAGCGAAACTGCTTTTAAATTTGTCCACCCCAAGAATAACCATTTGAAAGCAAAACCAACTCTACTCAACACACCGAAATCGATCCATACCGACCGGCTGTTTGCAAGGATCGTTTGTTTCGGTTTAAGAAAAGCACACATACTTCACCCATGCAAGGCCACGCTAGCAAACACAAACCTTCCGCATTTGGCGCCTAACCTTGAGGCCTTGTGGTTCGGTGCATCGGTTCGCGGGTATGTTGCCTTTTTCCGTTTGTTTTCCGACACGGGCGCCCGCAACGAACAAACGGGTGTCATTGTTCACCCGAGGAGGACGCTGACGTTGAGGCTACCCGGGCACTTGCTTGCTTTGCACGCATCTCCCGTACGAAGAGAACACGAAAATAAAAGCCAACCGCCACACATTAGCCACACTCGCGGAAACGGGTGGAAAATGGGGCGGAGAATCGCGGGGTGGAGAGAGGAGATGGTAAGTAAACCGGATGACGAAACGCAAAAGCAAAAGGGCTCGGGAAAATGGCTGGCGATGGGCGCTCGCTGCGGTTTTGCTTAACCACGACGCAGCCACTGACGATTGGGTGCAGTTTGTCGATTATGGAGTTAGCTTGCGCTAGAAAATGGAAGCCCCATACGGCGCTCTGGGTGACGTTTAGGATCTGCGAAGATTGTACACTACAGAACATCCATCGCTAAGAAGAACATTGCTACAAAATTGAAAAATGAAAAAAGTCATTGTCTAGTGGAAGCTTACAATTTGTAAATCGTACAATGTAACACGTGGAAGAAACGAAAAACAAAACTGAAACATCTTGTAAAACCTTTGATAACTCGATCTTTAATCAGCATTAGAGGAAAAAAAAAAAAAGAATGCCTTCTTTGGTGGTATGCCTACGGGGGAAAGAAGTGATTTCGAATAGTTTAAGCGTACCTGCCAAACCTTCCCGAGGGCGTTAGCTTCTGCGTGGGTCGAAACTCGGGCTACTTGACGTTGATCTAGGAGGCGACCCGGCGTCCTTTTCATCCCTTGCTGCTACCGTGAGTGGATTAAGAACCTTCACATCGCTTCGTGCGAACCTCGGGCGAACAGTTCACCCCGTTTGCTCCGTTTTTTTTTTCTTCTGCAGAGCAGAAAAAGCGTGAAACTCGATATTCCAATTCCGTGGGGTGCTTGGGGCGACCCGCTTCTCGACGTGAGCCCAGTGACTGAACGCTGGCGATGACGACCTGCGGAGGCTGCTGTCCCATTCCCGAGCTGGCAAAAGGGCCGAAGGTGTTTCGCCACGGGGAATGAATTCGAGGAAATAGATTAAATTAAACACCCGTCGGAACGCAGCGTGAGGCACCAAACAACGAACCTTCACTGATCTTCAGACACAAGCTTGTCACCTTCGATTAAACCGTTCGAGCTAGCAGGCGTTCCGATGAAATTCCTGAAAATGACTGCTTGCCGAAAACATTCGTCATCCATTTCTGCCATCATTACTTCTTATGGTGGAGTGATCCTCGGACTTGATAGAATTGATTGTTTTGTGCACAAAAGTACTTGAAATTCGAGTGTAATAATCTGCCATTACTACCTTTGATTTTGATTTTTTTTCAGGGTAAAAATTTCTCATTATTTTCGTGCGCAAAAGTGTGACTCTCTCAATGTTTCTGTTGCCCAAGTCGCATGGCATTATTTGGCGTGTCCTTTATCCTCATTGAAGCAACCATCAACACGGGCGTCAACGGGGTTGCATGTTGCTCAGCCCGTTAGATAATTATCTTCCGCCTGATGACGGAGCTGTCCGGTACGAAAGATCGTGTATGCAGTTTTGGTTCCTTTTCGGTTGTTAACGTGATACAAATCGTGCACGCATGGTTATCCTTTCCCTCAAAAAAACACAACAAGATGTTAAGAAAACCTCTCCCGCTTCTAGCGCTTCGTTGGTCCAATGACCCTGTGCCATTCGTTCACGCACTGAAATTGGAAGGACTGCGACGTCGAGATTGCCCCTCTTGAGGTTGAAGTTCTGTGAACCTTTGGTTTGGCCAGCAGTTATGTAACAATTTGCCAAACATGTTTTTCCTGGGAAGCTTTTTCCAAGGGCTTGTCGTGGTACAGGGCAGGGTGCCCTCATTAAACATCTGTTATTAGCCATCGGCTTGTGATGGTGTATTATGCTGGGAAAGGATTCGTCTCTCATTGTTTCTTGCTTGATTTTGTGGGTAAGAGTGGGGAATACGCGTTATTGACAAATGTTCCAGAAAACCTCCACAACAAGGGCAGGTTTGGCATTTTTCTTTTGTTAAATTGTCCTTTTTTACCTGCAGGAAACCAAGTTTCTTCAATTTCAAATGAACTACACCATTCGGATCTTTTTGTATCGTAAGACTTATTGTTGCTTGTGTGGCTTTGTGTCTTTTGTGATAAAACATGTTTCTATGCGTTTGGCCTCCAAGGCAGGATGACAACATGGAAATATGACTGAATTACTTGAGTTGAACTACTTGCTGCTGAACGAAAGCTGTCGGAACACATGTAAGGTGTGCATTTGATTATTGAACCTCACCTTTTTCTGTTCTGTGGCAATGTGTTTAAACAAAAGGTAACTTTGTTTCCGTCCACCTTGCAGCTTGCTGTTTGCCTTCGCTTCATCGAATGCAGCCCATCATCCTTTCATGACCTGGAACATACACACTCGCCGACCCTTATCAATCAAAACAGGTGAAAAATGGTCCGTTTAATTTCCGCTTTCCAATTTCAAGGACGGGAAATGCTATTCCGCTCTCCGTGTCTGCGGGAATTGGACGACGATTGATCGAATAATACCAACAGTCGCTTGATTCCCGGTAGCATCCGATCGAGGGCGCTTGCACCTATCTGACTTCGGCTCGGTGTTGTGTTTCAATTATCTTAATTTCCTTTATTTTAACGGCGATCTCCGACGCGGAATCCTCGAAGGAAAAGAACCCGGACCTAGAAGCAACCGACTTTCCGTTTCCTTTTCTAATAAACAAAAATATAGACCCAGATAAAGCGAGGTGGTGAACGCAAAAGAGTAAAGAAACCTAGCGGGGGATCGGTAATTGCTATAAGAAAGAAGATAAAAATCGATCTTCAACAAACCTCCTACCTTTTTGTTATCCATTCCTCCCTCCCTCCCTTGTTCACCCTCTTTCATTTGGGCTAGATCGTCCCGTGTCGCCGGAGGTTATGGACAATGTTGGGCAAATCGATTCGATGATCTAGCAAGAAAAGCAGGTAGAGTTGGACCGCACTCTGCAGCGTTATCCTCATAGTCTTTCCAGGCATCACGCGTCGCTGGGTGCGAATGTACCCTCTGGGCAACGTCGTTGGATGAGCGTAAGAGATCCTTTAGAAAGGATCAAGCTTATGTTTGTTGGGAACATTATGAGTGACTTGTCCGCCGGAGATCTTTTGTTCACAACGACTTCAATGAAACTGAACTGTCCTGCGGGTGCTACCAGGCAGAAGATAATCGAAAGATGGTCCGAAATCGCGTAAGCCACATCTCGCGGCTGATGGTTCGAGATTTCCCGGGATGAAAAATGGCACAGCAATTTTATCGTCACAGCTCGCTTGACCTTCCCGGGAGAATCGGGAACGATCGGAGGTGGTAGCTTTCCTTGCAGAAAGGTAGCTTATGCTCAGTCGTGGAGGATTGTGGCAGTTGACTACCGTCGCCGCAGTGCTAGGGCGAGGTGTTCAGTGGGAAACATCTCCGATACTGTCCGACCGCCCGATGCAAGACCATATCTTACGGTTGGTCGGTCATAATTTATGGGAACACGATCGAAACCATGACGGCGAAGAAGCCTGGAGCCTCCTCCCGGAGTAGCCGACCAAAAGTGATTCCCAGTGAGGCGATTTGCTCATAAATCAACATTCCACCATCACAGATTGATGTAGTGCGATGCAGCGCGGGCCAACTGGTATGCGCGGTGCAACTTCTGTATGTGCTTCCGTGCTCGGATAATCCTTTTCGAGTCGGGTGTGTTGCGGCAGCCCGAGGCTCCGGTTTATCGGCTGATCGGCATCGGTTGCACACTCGAGCGAAGGTGAAGCTAAACGACTCTAGCTTAACTTTTTCGGCAGCCCGGACGACGTGAGCGCTTTTATCTGATTTGAAATTAGGACTGATGTTCCGTCGCCCGAATATCGGGTGCTTTGCAAACCACTGTAGGTCTGTTAAATAAAAAAAAAGGATTGTTCATCGCCAGCCGAGGTCGAAAATTACGGCCAAATGTCCTTTGGCGATGAAGGAACGATTGTGGCTTCGCTCATTTGAATAACATCGGCAGCGGTTAGTGTGGCATGGTAAATTTCAGTAAATCACGAAAATTCCTCAAGCCAGCGAGGGGTGAGGACGGTGAAAATGGATCAAACAATGGAGACTGACAGAGTTGAACGTACTATAGGCATTTAAACATTTAAATTTAATTCGTGCATCGTTGTTGAAAGGAGAAGAAAATTCTTGAATCTTCCATTTAATTTTATAACTTCGAACATCACCCTTCGTTTGTTTTTTTTTCTGCAAAGAAATAGATATCTTGCTTCCCGCCGGGCTAAAGAGTAGATAGATTGTGGATGCAACCAACCTACAGCAGTAATTTCAGGAAATAATAATTACACGATCACAACACATCCTGTTGTGTAAAGATCAGCTTAATCGAGCAGCAACCGATTGTGGAGAATTCTGAGGAAAAGCCAACTGAAACTGCACAGCTGTATCAACCCAAAGCAGCTCAATCGACCACATCTTGATTGGTGTGCGATATTTGGCTTTGAGAAATAAATCATACACGTTTTAAGGTGCAGCTTTAGCATCACGGAATAATTGCCCGGGCAGTAAAGTAGAGCAACCTTAGCGGCAACCACCGATCGATCGAACCTATCGAATGGAAAACCCCAGCGTGCCTGCGAAGCAGCTTGTGTTTGCTTGACGGTACTGGAATCAGTCCGATGCGGATCTAACGCCAGCGAGGTGGAATTAATGCTTATAATTGCTATAATTGCTACCCACCCGGTGCAGGTGAAATACGAGTGGTGCAACAACATTTCAAAATTTAATCAACAGTTACCAGGACAGGTTTCGATGTTCGTACCGCACCGGACGGGAGCGAAAGGATTCAGCCAAAACCTGCACACCGGACGTCGCAAAAGCCTCCCGGGCGGCGCCAGCTGGCAGTAACGCGATTCCTAGAAATAAAAAAACAACCCCTCTCTGAGGCTACTCGCTTTCAAGACAGTATTGATTTGCCTGTGATCCAACGCTGAAATCAATTATCTGAAGAGTCGTAACCCCCGTGGAACGTGTTGCTGGCGCTGGGCAGGATTGAAACACCTCACGAGGAGGTATCGAATGTTTCAATCAGTGTAAACAAACTCATAACTTACGTGCGTCGATTGTGGGTTTCGCGGTTTTGGCAGCGCCTCGAATGATGGATGTAGCACGCCGGGAATGCGTTCGCCGGGGTGATTATCTCGGGAGCACCCGGAACGTCTTAATCGCGGCTGGGCTCGGCTGGATGTGATCCCGTGCTCTTGCTCGTGATCGATCGTGGTGCGATGGCCATGATCTTGTTTTCAGCATTGATTTATATGGTTGTAATTAAGCGGGAGGCAGTGGCAGTTTAACCTTCTGCCACATGGTTTGAACGATGAGTGGATGAGCACAGAGTTTTGAAAAGGTTTTGCACAAAATGCATGTGCCTTCGTGAAATTTCAGTGAAACTTTTTGGTCATCAGTATTTATGATAGTTTTCAATTCGGTTTCTAACAAACTTGGCCGTTTTTATTTCGCCATTAATTAACCACTACGAAATGTCACCAGCGGAAGGTTAACAATGGCGACACAGAACTCACACATTCACTTCGTCGCATTATTCGCCTGCAAGCGCAAGTAAGCTTTTGACATGACGAACCTCGTGACGCTTCCGTTGCGCAACCGTTACGGCAAGCACCAATTTCTGCGCAGCGCGCGTTTGCGCACGCGCATTCAGCGCATTCAGTGGTCTAGCCTAGCCTGACCTATGCTTTCCGTTTTGCGCATGCTTGCTCTTGGCGGCGCTCAAAATGTCTGCGGAGCTGTCCCCCCGAGGGACAACCGATTGATGCCGGCGCGCCAGAAGCCAGCCAGCTAGAGCGATCGTCGGTTGGTTTCTCTCACTCCCGAAAGCATTGAAAGCGCCCGACGATTTCACCCGAGCCGCGCGGGCTGCGCGCGGACTGAGCAAAATAATTTGAAATTTTAAATCGTCCATCAATTAGTGCAACAATTAAGTTCCTCGCCTCCTCCAGCTGGCTCCTACTGCGTCGATGGAGTCGGTTAATTAGAAGGTCATTTTGAGCGTCCTTTGCCGAGCATCGATGGGCAAAACTAGTTGTGCGCTCGCGGTGGTTGACGTTTTTGACGTTTGTGTCTAAGGTAGGATTACTGCGAGGTGGAGGGTGACTGGAGGCACATTAACATTGACAGCGGAGGTGGTGATGGTGCCGTCGCGTTACGTAGCTGGTGACATGACATCAACAAGGCAATTTGTTTGACCAGCTCGCCTCTGTCGGGCCGAAGATATCTTGGGTGTCGCATCTAACGATGAGTGATCCGGGCGTCCGGACCCAACCCGTCGGTCGGAAGATGTCGAAAGGCAGCACCGAGGGTAGGCAAAGCGAAATAACACGAAACTAGCGCCCTCCATCGCCAGGTCCATCGGTCGATCGGACGCACTGGAGAAGCGGTAGCGCAGATAAGAGAAAATGTAGATAATTACAGCTGATTATTATGTCACTTGTGTGCGACTCGCGGTGCGCTGCCCTCGTCAGCCGCGTGCCAAAGTATGCGTGCCCAAGACCGTCCGGGCGTTATCCTCGCCATCGGTTGTATGTTGGCATTTGTTTCTAGACTAGTTTGGGAAGATATATTCCATCCGATGATCTTCAACCACATATTGGCGATATAGTTCAATGCAAGCAGTCTGTACTTCATCGCTTAGATTCATACGATAGTGAAATTCGAACAGAGTTCCGCAATATTCTACCCAATTTCTCTTTTTATTGAAGGTCCTTTCTCCGTTGTGACTACAAGCTTGAATGCGTACTCGAAAAAATTCCCATGGTCATGGTTCATGGTCGTTCAATGGTGACGACTCTTATTCATTTGAGCACGATATGTTTTCAATCAAGAAATAGAGACAGGGTTTGAAAGTCATCTGACAATCTGCCTTTTGCTCGGTGGACGAAGTTCACCATCCCCGATACTGAAAAATCGATCCTGCATTCCAACACTGGAATGTACACTCGTCGTGGGCAGCCATTAGGCAAACAATCGGTTAGATATCGTGTCAACATTGTTCCTTCACGCCTCTAGAATAGCTACAACTGTCTGGTACAGCTGGAAAACCTCCGGCGAGAGGGTTAGCATCTGTGTGCCCCTCGGCGAATGGATTGCTGCCAGCAGGTTAGCGCTTTTTTCCCTTGGTGAAGCATGCCATGACGTGACGCATCATAAATCTGGAGCACCGAAACTCGCGTCGCGCAAAGGTGCGTGCGTCCTGGAGCTTGAGCGGAAGACGAGAACACTGGTAGCTGCTTCGAGGGATTGAGCTTGATCACTGGCCCATGGTATGGGTCCCGCGGCGATCAGGAGTACCACCATCCAGCCGGCCGTGCATGAACTAGGTCCGTTAGGATTTACGACGCAGCGCTGCTAGATAACTGCTTTCTCATTTCGCACCGTGCGCTCCACACAGGCTCGCGGAGCGGGAGGAGTTTTCCAGCGCCCCGGCGTGTGGGGCGCAAGCTGGCTTGCCGGATCTTTCTTCGCTATTTTCTTCACCGATTAAGGCGAGAGCGCGTCACGAAGCGTAGGGCTATTAGCCGCCAGAAACTACCGTCCCGTCCCGGCTGTCACGAACACGTCCTTCCCGAGTAAATCGATCATTCCGTCGCTTGTTGCCTCGGTAGGAGAAAACCACATCATTGTTCATTGTGTATCGTTATTGGATCGTGAAGCAGCTTGAACTCCCGCGAGCCACAACCGGCCTCCGTGCAGCCAAACGCGAGTCGTGGAGTTCCACCGGTACCGTTTGTGAAAATGAGGACAAACTTGTCGGTCTTCTCGTACCTGGTCCATTGCACCGTGACAACTCCGTTTACTGTACTGCGCCAGTCCCGCAGCGCTTGGGGTCTCTCGGGGACGAGTTCGGTTCACGTAGCGGGGGTAGCGACGGGTTGAGATCGTGCTGAGTCCTCAAGGGTCGCACGGTAGCAGATGCAGCGAAAAAACTCTGGAACGGTAGGCTCGGGCGACCTGTGCGGAGTTCTTTTCCGACTCCCCGCGGGAGGTCCAAAATCCCCCGCACTTGGAAGCGTTTCGATCGGATCCTACGGGATGAAACTTTAATTAAAATTTCCCTATACTTGACTACCTCCTTAAACGGTTTGAAGCTACGGAACCACCCGGTGTGCCCGGGGATGATCGTCCGAAGTAGTCAGTGGATTCGTCGGTGATGAGCGAGAGAGCCAGGGATTTCAGATTCCAGAAGCTAGGATCAAATTAACATATTGACTGACTAGTTTACCAGTACGGACGGTTCCGATGACGGGAGCTACTCTTCACAATCAGACACCACAGGAGTCTCTCTGGAAGGCCATTTTCGACATCAGGCCGGCGTTCTCACGTCACGAAATTGGAATTCCTGGAATTCTTCTATTCTCCCATGGTGTGCGGAAAGGATTGCTGACCTAATGTGTGATCGGCCATGAATCTGACGCCGACGAAGGCTCGGTACCGAAGGTTCCATAACTCGATACTTCACAACTTATAACGTTGTTTTCGCTCGTTGTCCGCGGTGTCAAGTTTAATTGATTTCAAAGCCGTGATACACTTCGAGGTGGCCATTGAACCTCGAAGGAATTCAGACCTCTGAGAACCGTTCAAGAGTGGTTTCATGGGAAAACGTTCTGCAGGTACAAAAACCTTTATCCTGGTGGAACCAAACGCTTTGACTATCTTGTAGCACTTAGTTGCGTCTTGCGAGCTGAGAAATTAGCAATCCTGTGTTTCCTTTTATTTGACAACGGACGCGCTAGTTTAGCCGAAGCCAAAATTTATGGTCAACATTCAAGATTGAACAATCTCAATCCACCATTGATTGAATATTATGACCATAAACATGATGAAGAGGGGATGTAGGTTCGAAAGGGCTTTAATTTTGTGTACCTTATTCGACTTTGTTCGATCTTTTATGAGAATGGCATCACTTCAGGCCCCTGAACGACGCACGACAGACGCCACACTAACTGAGAGCTGCATTTGCAACAAAAAAAGAGGTGGCGCTCATCGTTCCCGGCGAAACAAAACGGATCGGAAGGAATGTTGGAAGATTTTGAACCGACGAAGAAAAGGAATATCCAAATCCACTTCCAGCTTAATGTTGAGTTTTAGTGTCCATAAGTCATACTTGATGTGTGCTTCGAAGTTTTGAAGTGCCAATATGGTGGGTTTTATCTGAACGAGCTCGTCCTTTCTCTCTCAAACATTCCACATGCTTCTTTCTCGCATCGACGACGCTGTTGTGGGCGAGCAATCATTTCGCGCAGGCACAGCTTCAGCCTACATTAGGCTTTTATGAGCTACGCTTCTCAGCGATGACGATTCGAACGAAAGCCAACAAATAAATTACGGCTTATTGGTTCGCTTTTTATGGGCTCAAACGAGGCTTCGGATGAGGAATTGGCAGCTTCCGCCCATGCAAATCGACGGGAGCAGGAGACGGCAGTTTCGTGTCGGCATGGAAGGGCAGAGTTTGTTTGCTTGATGGACCAACGACTTCAACGAAGATCAGGTGCACTATGGGCCTCCCACCACTGTGTAGATTGGTTTGTGTGGATTATTTGAGGTACGTATCATAAAACCGAGTATAATAGTAAAATTTCGAATTGATTTTGTTGCTATAATGATAGTTTAAGTCTCTTCCAAACGATAGTTTTAGCTTAGTTTTTAAAACATGACATGCATCTCATTCGTGCGTTATCCATAGTGAGGTTTACCACAAATGCTCGTTTAGTAGTGGGGATATTCAAACAATTCAATGTGTGAGCATACCTCTGGCCGAAATGTTACGCCACGAAACGCCATAAAATCAATATTTATTAACTTATTGCTGATTAGCTTGAGCAGCGTGCGGTCGATGGTTTTTTGTGTGCATAAAGCACAACACTGCTTGTATTGTTGCTTTTTTACTTTGAAACATTGTTAAGAAATGCCTAGCGGTTCATGTTTCTTGATCGTTTCGTTAGTCATGAACTTTGAGATTCCCGGAGTGTGACATTCTAAAGCCAATCAAAATTTCGTGGATTTGTTCGAAAGCTATCACGTTCAAAGTGAACATCATCCAAAGCCCGGCTCTATTTGACTGCAGCGAAAACGTCTCGAAGCAAATGTGACAAATAAAATAAAACATATGCGGCACAGCATCCACACCACACAAACCGGCGGGACCAAAATGCGCCATTCCGGAGCGGCCGGTAAACACGTTTCGCCGCCCGGACGCTCGCTGATATTTCACAACGTCTTATTAGCATAATTATTCGCTTCCAATTGCACCGATAATTGACCACTGCCAATTACGCGCTGCCCGTCGCTATGTCGCTCCTTGCGACCCGTCCGGAACCTGCGGACCTGCGTCATGCGCAATGGTTCCGTGCATGCGCACCAGTTATGCGTACTCACCCGCCAAGGGTGCACCGCGGTCAGGGTTTTGCTTTTTGAAAGGCAATCCGATGTATTCACTGGGGCTGTTTTTGTTTGTGGAGGTTTATTTGTTTCGTCCGCCAGATCCCCTTCCAACACGGCAGCCAAACCAATCACACACGCCATTCGTGCAGGGCAGGAAAGAGAATTCCTTCACGACACTCGGCGATGTGTTCAAAGCTGAGGCGGTGATACTTTATTTTTATTTTCGTACGGCCTTCGTTTAAATTGTAGCTTCTCTTATCGTACACGAGCAGCTCCAAAATATGTCAGAGAGGCAAACATATTGACAGTGCGCAGCCACGATCAGCACGTCATTCGGCAGTGCTGGCAAGTGCTCTCCGGTCGTGTAAAATGCCGGAATCGACACGTTGAGCTGCTAAGGGTGCGGATTGCTCAGACGTCCCTCCAGCATGCACGAACCGACCGAGCCACATCCTCACGACGCGGAGCTGACCTGCTTTTTCCATCGGCAAGGATCGCCTCCGATCGATATCCCTTTGGGCGCAATGTGTTCCCACAGAAAATTGACTCACCAACGCCGCGGTCAATCGCATGCTGTCAGGGCCGTCCGGACGCGTCTTGATAGAGGGCAGGATAAATCGCAGGAGGGTGTGGACCCGGTCCCGCTTGTGTCGTGATGAAAGTGAACCGTGCCGTCCACCGGTGGTGCTCGCGTGATCTTGGAGAAATTTACTCAGAAATTGTCGGGCACGGTATGTTCGGCGGCCCTTCGCCACGAATAAGGGCGATGCAGAAAGGTTCTGGATCGATGGTTACGGCGATTGCCCTCAGCGTTCGAATGCTGATTCCGTTGAACTCGAGATTGATGCCCAGAGCACCCAGGACCGAGTAGGTCCGACGATCCAGCGCACGGGAGCGCGCGGAAGCTGTTGATTGGTTCGCTGAAGTTCATCAGCAGGCAGATCGCAGGAGGATGCAGCCACTCCTTACAGTAGCCGGTTGCGGTCACGTCATGCTGCAGCGTCTTGGACGTACCTCAAACGGTAGCAAATTGCAATTATCTTCTGCATGTTTCTCGGACGCCGCCTTTGCGGCCCGTGGCTGAGTCCCCGGGAATAGGGATCATCGGATGGCAGTGCGGGTGCCTCGGTGCTTGCGTTCCTCGGCAGGAGCAGCAGAACGAAATTATAGCTTACCGGTTGATGCATATGCGTGATGCAAGGTCTTCACAGGGGGCCCCAGCAGGATCGGTGCACTGTTTCTGCAATATGGCGCCGGCTGGAGGCGCCGGAAATCGGATCGCATGCCTGATTGATTGATCCTCGGCCTATTGAGATCAAGGAAAAGAGGGCAGCATTTGGATCCCACGATCCTATTCCACCTATCTCGGCATAGCGGTCGCACCCGACGGGCTGACCCTTTTTCGGCGAATGTATGCGAATGGAGAAACCTCCGGTAGCAGCAGCAGCAGCAGCAGCAGCAGCAGCCACATTAGTTCCAGCAAATGGCTACCGAATTCCGTTCGTGATATGTAGATCGATAATGTTCGAACTTTAAGACCCTCAAAACGAAATGACTGGCGACCCGTTTGACGCTACCTACGTTTTAAACTTCTTGGAAGGAACACTTTCAGTTTGAACGGTTCGATTTAAAGAAAAACTTCAGGCGAGGACCGGCCAAAATTAGTGCAAATTAGATCAATTAGACCAAACGCTATAGTACATCAGTGGAGCGGTACGAAATTTTCCTGGAAACTTTAGTAAGATGGCTTTCGAATGGTCTAACGGAAATTCTGAAACTTGCACCAGACATATTCCCGTTTCAGGGTTGTTCAGGGAGCGCAGACATGGTTTGGTGATTGGTTGTAACGACAACTCGCGCTATTAGTCGATTTCTTTTACCAGTACTTAAAATGCACGTTACATCGCTAAAATTGCACCGTTTTTCGGGCCTTTTATGGTGGCAGTTATCTTATCTAAAAAGTTTGTAAACATGCCGATCAAAAGTTACGATTGTCTTGCAGATAGCGCATTACAAGTTTCACCAAGATATCTACGATCGAGCGTCCCGTGTTGTCTTCAGTTTGCCGCAGCTACTGACACTAAACGGATCGTCTGTCCAAAAGGTGTGCTTGAAAATGAAGCAATTTCTACTCTTCCTTGCCTGTGTTGGCATTTCACAAGTGTATGGTGTGCAGGTAAATGCTGTTCGTATCCAGGCTGCTATATGGGACTTACTCGGAATTTCTTACTCCAACCTTTAACGATCAGGTTTGCAACCAAAAAGCACCGGGCACGTTTGAAGCGAGTCCGCTGAACTGCAACGAGTTCTTCATGTGCCGTCCGGGACGTCCGGTATTGTTTTCGTGCCCGAAGAACATGTACTTCGACGTGGCGTCGTCATCTTGTGGCCATCAGGCGTTATGTGCCGGTCACGATGCATCGTTGGGGAACGGCGAAGGGATCGGTCCAGAGTACACCCCGATCGAGACGAATCCTTCCCGTTTGGTCGCGAGCAGCACCGCCTGCCATGGAGCGCCTGTTGGCGCGGTTCGCCTGGATACGACCGGCTGCCGGGCGTTCTACCAGTGCACCAAGGCAGGCCCACTGCGCCTGGAATGCCCGGTCGGAACGCTCTTCGACAGCAATCGTATGTTCTGCGAGGCGGCCGACGTGGCTTCGTGTGCCTTCGAGCAGAACACCGGTCCGAGCATGGGTAGCGGAGCCGGCAACCTGCTGAACTTACTGTGCGTCGGAAAGAAGGTCGGCACGAAGTATGGCCACCCGACCAACTGCACCCAGTACTTCCTGTGCAATGGGCGGAATGTGGCCCAGCTGTTCACCTGCCCGCGCGGGACGGCCTACCACAAGGAACGCAAGGTTTGCGATTTTGCCAACAACGTAAACTGCTAGGAAGGGAAGGAGCCATTCCTCACGCTTGGTCCTCGCGAGGCCTTCCTCGCAGCTGAGTTGGTTTCAATCTTTCGATCCGATTTCCCGAGCGCGTGCTCAACTCATTACACCTGGCTGATGGTTTGGTCTGTTAGTTGTACTTATGACTGTGCGGTGTCTCCTTAGCGGACACCGGTGACTTGCGGTGATGGGAGCGTTGGTTTATTTTAATTGGATTAAAAGCAAAAGTAAATAGCAAAACACGAACAAACGGACGCGAGTGGCCGGCACACCATCCTATTAGCAAGCGGAGAAAAAACAAAAACTTTCCGACCTCGAAAAACAACAACAGCAAAAAACATGAAACTCCGCCGATTCGATCATCGATTGTCTTCGTCGTTCATCCTCGGGCTTCCGGAAGCGTCCTGCCCGGTACTTTGCAGCTGCTCATGGGTAAGAAAGCTTGCTTCCGGTGATCGCATCAACGAACGGTTCACAAAATGTAGGCAAAAATAAAGGCAGGAGACGACGAATGAAAATCGGAGGAAGAAAAAAACGTTAACACAGAAGTACAAAATATGAATAGTCAATGAAGGACGATAAATTTTAAACCCCAGCCTGCCCAGGAGGACTCGGGCTTTGTGGCAGCCCGATGACACGAAAGTCTCTCGTTTGTTCACATGCTCGGTTACGTTTGTTTGTTTCTGTGTGGACCTGTTAACGATAGCTCTAATTAATACGTGCTAATTTGCTAAGTATGGTGGAGGTAAATGGTGAATTGAATAAATATGAATAATTCCAACGAGTGCGAGTCAAAGTAAATAAATCGTCCCACAGGACACACTTCGCACCGAGTGGGGTTAATTGAAAGGGCAAAAGGCTAGTCTGTTCACAAATCAACAAGTGAATCTTTGCGGGTTTTCTGTAAGATTGCCACTGGCTCTAGGTGATCCAAATTCAGTTCCAATTTGACTCACGAAAACAAGTCTCATACACGATTGAATTCCTCATGTTCTGTAAAAAACCTTTTTTCCCGGGTAACGAATGCTTTGTACTGCTGTTTCACCTCAAAAATGTCATAATTCTGGTCCCATCTTCTTTTCTCTACTCATCAAGATTGATCACCCTCCATTACCTAAAACACCCTAAAGATCGCGATAGAACTATTTTAAAGCGAACCAATGTCCATCCGTAACGATTAACGCCTGAAATACGCCGTGAAGTAAGTTGAATAAAAAGGCGATGACAAAAAACTCGTCATCACGGAATCCGTTCGTCCATCCATCGCTGGACCCTGGCTGACGGTAACAAATTGCGTTCGATTAATAATGATTCCTCATCCCTCGCGGCGTCTTGTTTGCAGGGATGGTCAGGATAGGACTTAGGAGAGAGTGTCCGAGAAGACGAGGGTTGCTAGCCGTGAAAAAACATATTCTTTTCCAGACGAGCGTCGTACGACGGTTCCAAATTGTGCCGCGAAGAAATGTGTGTCACTTAGTCAAACACCTATCCTAACCCATTGCCCGTATTTCGTTGGGAAGCAAACGTAGCATCATCGATCTGCTACTCCTGAGAAAAACAATTTAATTTCGCTCATACGAGTAGGAAAAAAGCAGCATAAAACTTCCGTAAAAATACAGCAAAATAAACACGAAAATATCAACGCCGGCACGGACGTGCCAAACATCTCGGGTTCGCTAATTAAGTCCAATTTGCCAAACGAGCGAAGATTTATGGCCCGGCCGCGCCGGCTAACCGGTGAGTTCATCAGTCGTCGCTGGGTCGCACGAAGATGTTGTCGCATGTTTCGGTTTTCTTTTACAGCTACCCTCCAATCCACCCCCATCCACCCCTTTTTCTACCATCAAGAGAACGCCCATTAGTGCGATGGGTCGTAGGATTCATGGTTGATCACTTAATTTTATTCTAATCGCAGAAGAATCCTATGCGCCGGGTGCACGAAACAGTAACAGTGGGGACGGCAAGGGAATGCCGACAAAACCCCTAAGCCCAAGCGAAGGTGACATGTTCGTAAATTAAAACCAGAAATAGCTTCCTTATCGCGCTGCTCCGGTCTCACGATGAACGGACGGATGGCGAGGGGCCTTTTCCTTCCTTTGTTGACCTATGGCGAGATCCGAGTGCGAGATGCGTGAAGATCAGTGGCGAGAAATTCTTCGGCTTCTGCTTCAGCCAAGATCAGCCTCCGTCTCGTGGTTGAGCTCAGACTCGTGAGTTCAGATGTCGTTTTCAAGGAATCGATGGACGTTGGTCCATCCTTTCCATTGCCCCGAGGAAGATGACCCTTGCTGGTCTCGTTTGCTTTGCTTTTCCCAATACACATATCCGAAACAAACGCTACGACGTGCCCCGTCTGCACCCGGATCTTCCTCATCCAAACGGAGCGATATTAGTTCTGTCGGACATTAATTTTGTCTCGTCGCAACGGAAGGACCGAGAAGGCAGCAAACGAGAAGCGGGAGGAGGGCACACGAAACTACCGGCAAGATAGTGGCCTGGTTCGCCCCGGGGTCGGAAAGGTGTCGATGGGAAGCACACCTTGCCGGATGAAGGAAGCAGTCGTGAGCGACGCAACCGGGCTGGAAGTGTCAAAAGTTAGGTTTTATCTTTACGATGACGAAGATAGTAGCAGCAGCAACTGACGACGGTCCTGCTGAAGACGGTTGGAACAAACGCAACGTCACCAACTGCTCGAACCGGTAACACAAGTGGAAACGTTATCATGTCGTAGGCACTTCTGAGAAACGGTACCGTGGGACGGTGTCTGGATCGATGCTTTGGGTGAAATAAAATTGATTAACCTTAATAGTCTTGAAGAATCTAATAGTTCCCTAATGTTCTATCCCTGTGGGAGGAGGAGCGAGGAGAACAAAAGTAAGCTGCTCTGTTTTCGGAATCATGAGTTAATTGTTTAAGTTCGCTTCGTTGAAAATGTGTTTGATAAAAAAATTCCAATCAATTCACTTTTTAACTCCGCAGATTGCCGCGAGGGACTTTTACTTGGTACGCCAGATATTTAAAAAAAATTGAGATATCAAAAATTCTCCACAGCTTCATAAAGGACGTTAAACTCCTCCGCCGGGCACGATGAAGACATTTCTCAGCCCTGGGCTTCTCTGGGACACACATTCATCCGCCGGCATCCCAATCCGTCACATGCATCATCATGCACCGCACGACAAATCTGTCGCACAAGATTAATGTGCCAGGATCAAGCTACGCTCGAAGGCGACCGGGGAGATACCGGGCGAAAGTGTGGAAGAAAAATGGCCTTCCCGACTTTTGGCATCGTGTCCTCGCGTGCATCCTCGCATTTCCACGGCAGGTACGGGGATCGGTTCGGTTCGATCGAATTTACCAGCGCACGCTATCCATGCCCATGGTTCCGCATCTAAAGATTCCGCCGCCGAATGCGAAGCGAAGAAACGATGGGAGGGAGGCAAAATCGATCCAGCACCGCCACGATAAGCTTCCTCACGTAACATCACTTTATATTTCACCTTGCGTTCGTTCCGTTGGGTGCCATATCGATTGGACTCTTCCTTTTCTTGTCTTCGTGCGATTAAAGTGAATCCTCAGAGGGAAGACAATCCAACGAAGAGCAAGGACGAGGCGAATCGCATGGCGGGAATGATGCATTTTTTCGTCGCCGATGCGCTGTCTCCGCGAAGGGTGAGTTATTGAGTGCTATTAATTTCTTGTCGCACTTCACAGGTTCACCGATTTGGTCGCAATGGCTTCTTTATAGAGTCGCAAGAGACGGAGCTGGTTTTGTTTAACTTCCAACCACTCCGTTCTCCTCGCCTCAAATTCAGACGCTTTCGCGGCAATAATGGAATGATTAAGGACTCGTCTCTTCTTCTCTTCAGGTGATGGGGAATATGTTTCAATTTATGAATCAATTCCGCTTATCATTGACCAGGCCGTTCATTAGCTCGGGTTTGGGTTTTCACGGTCCGGCCATTTTTATGGCATTATGAAGATTTTCCAAAGGAATTTAATGGTTGGTTATTGTAATTGCTGCTCATTAATATTTTTCTCATCGTTGCGTTGGCCGCTGTAGAATTTTCTCTTTTTTTAAAGCGAAATGCTCACAATTCTTGATTGAAACGAATCAAAGCATTTCTTTAATTCTTAACTTGTAAAGATGAGTTTTTGATTACTAGCAGCTAAATCATGTTTCTATTTGTTTGAAAAGTCATGAAGAAGCAAGCTTCTAACAATCGACAGGTTCAATGAGGCTCAAAGTAACAAGTAGCTTATTAGTATGGTAATCATTGTCTTCCATATGTTACGCTTATGGCTTTTGTGCTATCAAGATTCCGTCGAACACACAGTGCCTCCCGGAGAGAACGTCCCAAATCGATTCGAATCGGAGTCGAGAGATTTATGCATACGTAATTTGCGTGGCATAAATCGTCTTGCACGTACTGTTCCATCTTTCCCGTTACGGTAAGCCGGGCGTCGGGTTCCGGGATGTTTGGATAATATTTGCATAAAATCGAATCAAAAGCTATATTTCGCTCTGGATGGAGTCGAACGGACCCGGCATGTTCCGTTCTTTCCGACGGAACGGAGCGGTTTCGAGCGGAAATGCTAATTGCACTTTCGAGCTTCCGCCGACGGTCGGTCCAATATTGGATGTCGGAGCTTTACCCGGAACGTCCGGGTTAGTCCAGGTTGCATCCCAGAAGTTGTCTAGGGTTGTGCGAGCCCGGCTGCTACTGCGATCGCCATTCGTTCTAGTTGCACTTAAGCGCAGATTGATTGCATTCCGGAGTGGAATTTTCACCGGACAGACCGTGTGCATCGTGCAGCCCGTTCGAGTGCAGTAGCCACCGGTAGCGCTGGGCAGCGTGTCCGGGCGTTGCTCGAGCGTTATTATAGGGCTTCTAATAATTTTCTCGGAACCCGGCCGGCCTCGGTCGGACAATCGGCTGGCTGACCGGGACCCTTCGGGTGCCGGTGGCAGGTCCCGGTCATTTGTCAGCCTTTAGCAAAGTCGTGATTAACCTGGCATGCCGACGAAAACCGGGTCCCACCCCGGAAGCCCCAGCAGCACACACACTCACAAACTGCACGCCAGTCGGGCGAGTCGCGTCATGTCCACCGGACATGGGTCACGATGAGCGGGAGCTACTTTTCCAAATTGCAGCTTCGTGCAGCGCTCATTGCACCCACGACTAGGCCTGCCTGCAACTGCACCGGCCGTTTTCCAAGGCTTCGAAGCATGGCTTCCGGGTTGCTCAGGGAAGATCCTTTTACCTTTCCAGCCAAGCAAGCTCTTTTGCAGGAGTCCTTCTTCTGCTTTCGAGGATAGGACCTAGGGTGTGTGTTGAAGAAGACGGTAGAATTATTATTATTGGGTTAAAAGAGAAAATAATCCACGATTACCTAACCGACGCGAGTCAAACCATTGAAAACTTCAAAGCAAGCTTGCACAATTCTTCACGAGTTGACAAAACTCAGTCAACTCTTTTGGATGATAATGTTCTAAATGTTTCGATGAAACAAAGGAAACCGATTCGAAACAACAACAGTGCAATGTTTGAGGAATCAAAGTAACATTCAATAGTGGTGCGTTGTTAACCCATATTAAAGTGGAGCTCTTAGGATTGGAGGCTAAATAGTGGTCACTTTATTTTATGCAAATAATCACAGATTTGCCTGATATCCCAATAACTGACACACTTCCTAAAGTGGCAGGTGTCATTCCGTGTCCCCGGTTGTAAACGAACGCCAATGTGAAATTGAACATTCAAAAGAGGTGAGGGTGTCTTACAGGTGATTACATTCGGCCTGGCGTTGTTCTGTAGCATTTTCAAATCTCCAAATAATTTGTGTTGTTGAGAAAAAGGGATTGCTTTTACTTCGACCACCCAAAACGCCATTTTTCTTTCTCCAAACTTTCCCCCTTCTCTTGCTCTCAATCGCCCCTGCGGTGTAGGTTCATTAGCATACAAAATTATGAAAGTAACATTCGTTCCTAATTCATACGATCGCAGGTCGCAAGAACGGGTCTTACTTTGTAGTGTTATTTTTCATGGTGATTATGTTTCTTGGCCACGGAATTTTCTCCTCCTAAACGAAAGTTTCAGTGCACTCCATCATCGTCTCTGTCATCGTCACGATTTCCAGCAGGTCAGTTTCGAAATGTGTGTGCCGGCGTTGCTGAAACGGGCAGGATTTGGGACTCCTTTTGGGAGAAGAAGCCGTTGTTTCGCTAAAGTGATACTCAACAGTTACGCGCCAATTAGAAGAAGGCAGAGTATGCTTTTGCTGGTGCGGCTAAGTTCGTTCACCTGACAGTTTCGTGTTTTCTTCCTTGAAGAAACGAAAACATTGAGGAACTAAGGAAGGCACAAAATAATGAACCAAGAAAAACGCATGTAGCTGTTGCTCATAATCAATATTGCAAAAATGTTTAGCAAAAAACATTCCCACAGAGTTTGCTAATCGCTGAAGGGATGCGAATGTTCACCGCTTCGATCACGACGAAATGTTTGGTAAAAAATTGTACGCACGCAAATTCCCGCCGCAAACAGAATCGCACCGGACTGTCGAAAACCGAAACCTACGGCTCTCGTAAATTTTGACTAATTTTCGGAAGCAAGTGAACTGATTACGCTTTCCGCACGCAATGACCGAGCCGCTGATTCGCCTCAAGGTGGCTTGTTTGCCTTTTTTCGCCGTTACGAGCAGGGTCGTCCCGTAGCCGTAGGGTTTTTGTGCAGGCTCGAAACTACCGGAGCGTGAAATCCATGTGCAGCATCCAATTAAAATTATTTAACTCACCTAACAGTGAGTCCGCTGCCGTAGAAGGAGCTCAACGGATGCCAGCCACGTCCCAGTGTAAAGTCCGTTGAACTGAGGCGAATTATCTGAGTTTGTTCGTGCTTTTTTTTACTGAACTAAGCTTGCCAACAATGCTTGGGTTGTGTTTTGAAGTTTTCCGTCAAATGCGAGCAAAACAACCATCTAATCGACGAGGTGCAGTTAAAGTATGCGCTTCAAAACACTTTAGTCTGCGTGCGTGCGATGATCCTTGGGTTCACTTCTTTTGACTAGGGAAACAAAACTACAAACACGTGAGAGAGTATTGGTTATGAAACGATGTTTCAAATCTTAAATCAGTCAGTTTTTTGTCATGTATCAAATTATGAAATTGAAATATAATCCAACTGAAGAATCAATCTCCAAGACTAGACTCTCTTAGTTAACTAAAGCTTCCCAATAAGTCACAACAGTATTGAATCCTAGTCGTACCTGGTAGTCCTCGAGCCTTCTGGCGTGTCATACAACTAAGATATGGCACCATAGCTTCAACACCGATCGTAGACGTCTTCAGAATAGCAAATCACATTACGAAACCGTTTGATGGACGCTTTGTGGACAAATTGTTTCTTCGCCATTCGAAACACTTGCAGCCAACCCCTAGCCGCCATTGACTGACGTTACTTGAAAACGGACTTCAGCCACGAAGACACGACACAACATGAGCATGCCTGTTTCGTAGCCTGGCTTAGGGTGCACCCGCGCAAGGAGTGTCACCTGCTCCTTTACTTCTATTTCAAGGAAAACCAATCAAGCGACCTGCCCACGAAACGACGGTACTGCATTGGTACGTTCGAAAGGAAAGGATGGTGGAATTTTGTCACATAAATCTGAGCAATCCTGCCCCACACACCCCCCTCCTCCCCTCGACGTCTTCATACGAACTCCTGGGTGGTCGATGAGGGTTGCGAGTGGAGGAGTTTCACATGAAAAGAAATTCCACAGTAATAAGTATAGTGTGCAGCTTACGGCTGACTTTGCCCGGAGACGATTCTCTACGCTGGGTTTGCAAAAAAAAAAAACATAAAAACTTGTCCCCAGCAGACATGTTTATTAAGTACGCAGTTGTGACACGCCGAGTGCAAAGGCTGATTATAGGCGCTGCTCGGAGGGACACACCGAACGTCCGATGGGAAGTCAACGCTGTCACCAGCACGTGCGGCACGTTTGTTGAATAATTTAGCAAGCCTCGCTGGCCGAAGCGGTGTTATGAAGGCCCTCAGCAAGGCAACGGCAGCTCTGGTCAACTTGCGCAAGTTGGTTAACTGAACAGATTTAAAAAAATTATTCATACACCTAGCGCAGCCATTACCTCGTGGCAGACGGTCAGATGACCTGGGTCAGGACAGGTTTTCGTTTCCTAAACACGTCCCTTACGCTTGATGCTTAAATGTGCTTCAGATGTGCCCGTGGGCTACTAGAAACTGCCCACGATTCCACTGTCATTTCAACATATCTGTTCAATAACGGCAATTCATGTGACAAACACATCACAATCACGTGAAAAAAGGATACATCAGTAGAAGAGCGTATAAATTTTGTAACCCAAAATGCCCCGAACATACAGTAACGGTGCTTCTTAATACGAACAGAGTTACAACGATTGTACGTAGATCACCGCGAGAAGGAAAATGGGAAACACTAGAACTAAGGACAAGAGTAGAGGAAAAAATCATCCATTCTCCCTCTAGTGGATTGTACCCGCTCTTTTCCTTCCTGGAATCAAACTCAAGGCATAACTTTCCTGTCAAGTTTATGGGGTCGATTTTAATAAAACTTTTGTTCTTGTCCAATTGTTCCGCACATGAATTATTGGGCCGGAAATGCAACGAACCCAGCGAACCGGTGCTAAGCACGGCTGGTCACGGGCCGGCCAACTGCACACTGCACTTTTTCCTGCAATCTTGTCCAGACGCCGAACGGATACGCGCGTGGTCGAGTTGTTTCACAAAAGTCCAAAAGGCCCAGAAGGTGGTGCACGAGCCGGGGAATCTCGCTCGAACAAACGTAGTGACCTTTTTTCACGCTGCCCCGTGCTGATGCGGCCTGCTGAAAGTTCAAACGATATGCATATGCAGATTAGGCTCTGGTTAAATCGGCGAAGAATGGAGAAATGCAGCGTCACGCTGTGTTGGTAAATGGGCCCACCTTGCAGTGCAGAAAAAAAAGAGAGACGGTTTTGAATGATTCTAGTCTCGAAACGGTTAGAAAAGTTTTACGAACTGTAACTAGCTGGAATAGACGTGTTGTGCACACGAAGATTAACCTCGGAGCACTCCTCGAGACAGGCGTATTGAACACCGACTTGAGGGCAATGTTGGAGAATTCCAAGAGTAGTCAACTATTTGGGTTTTCATCAACTACTGATTTATTGGTTCAATTTTCGATTCTTATATAGTAATTCTGATTGACAAATTTTCCTTAGTCGACATAATTGCTTACATGTATGTGTCCGTGTTGGTCACCGCTGTCGGCGACTTTTTACCAGCATGTGCATATTTCCTACATTTGTATGCGCCGTTGTCGGCGTGCCAAGCATTGCTTGGTTTTGCTGCGTACATGCGTTTTGCTTACTAGCGTTTATTTTGGATTCTTTCCGTCAGCGACATCCCCGCCCCCGTAATTCCTCGCAGAGGGGTTACAATTCGTGTTCTTCAGTGGGCCTAAAGGGTGGTGGGTCTAAAGTATGGCTCGCTCTTTCTTTCATCCTGATAGCTACATATGCCGCTATAATTGCGACACAAATTGTGCCAATAATGCATGTTATAATTATCTTAAGCGTTACATTTTCTCCTTTTTCCACTTCTTTTCTCTCTTCTTTTGCTTCACGATTTTGCATTTGCAGATCTTCACGTGACGGTTTAAAATACGTTCTGAACGTTTCAAACTTTCCCTTGAATGTTGGGAGTATTTCACGTGTTCTTGTTTGAATTTTGCAGTCCTGGGACAGATTTATCTCAACAACGAAATCTACTTTCTACGCTTCCGTGACCGGGTCGAATTGATATTTTTTGTTTCTTGTTTTTACTGTTGGCTGTAAGATCAGCGGCTCTTTCTTTGATTGCCTTTATATCTAAGCTTCGCTTCTTCCCCCAACGCGGGTTGTGCAAGTTTTGGGTATTATGTTTCACTGCGTGATCGGCGGTTTTGGTATCGTTAGTTCCTTTGAAGCTAATATGTTTTTCTGCTGGCCGAAAGCTCTTATCGCCCCGAACCTCTAGTACCGCTAGTTTCACGGTGGGCTTGGTAATCTCACTTTTTCCTACTTTAATGCGCGCTGAGCGCGTTTGTCCATCTTTTCCCTTGATTACCTCGCAAATTATGCCCTTGATCCACCTTCCCTTTCGTTGCTCGTCTGGGAAGGTAACAACGTCACCTATGGCCAATGGCTTGGCTGGGTCTTTCCACTTTTCCCGCTTGAAGAGTATTGGAAAATACTCTGTTATCCACCGTTTCCAATATTCCTGCACAATTGCTTGCGCCTTTTTCCAGTCAGATCTGGTTGCTTCAGCTTTCGTGATGTCTGAAATGTTTGGTTCAGCTTCCCCTGAACAGCCTAACAAGAAATGAGCAGGTGTTAAAGGCTCGTCATCTTCTCTATTCAATGGGATATGCGTTAGAGGCCTGTTATTAGTCAGAAATTCTATCTCTGTCAAGACGGCTCTAAGCACGTCCTCCCTATAGCTGTCGGCGATCGGAAGAAGACTTTTTATTTCGGCTACCATTCTTTCCCACGAGCCACCAAAGTGGGGTGCGCCTGGAGGATTGAATATCCAATTGATGCTCTCGGAGGCGCATCTTTCTTGAAGTCGTCGAATTTCATTATCAGCACCTACGAAATTGGTGCCGTTATCGCTATATAGCGAGGACACTTTTCCTCTTCTATGCTGCATATTTTTAAGGCAGCGTATGAATGCGTCGGAACTAAGATCAGACGCAATTTCGATGTGGATGGCTCTGGTCGTAAGACACGTAAATACCACGCCCCACCTTTTCTCTGATCGTCTTCCAATTGTCACTAATAAAGGACCAAAGTAATCAACTCCTGTATGAGTGAATGGTTTCTGATACACAGCGGTTCTACACTCTGGCAAGTCTGCCATCATTGGTGGTGTCGGTTTAGCTCTTTTTATTTTACAAAACTGGCATTTCATTACGACATGTTTCAAAGCTGCTCGTATATCGATTATCCAGTATTTTTGACGTAGAGCTGCTAATACAGATTCTGTCTTTGATGGATATATCTTTGATGGTATCTGGCCAAAATTAAGTTAGTTACGTGGTGCCCTTTAGGGAGGATGATGGGATTTTTTGTATCGTACCTCAAGAAGGCTACGTTTTCTAATCTACCCTTTGATCTCATTATTCCTTCGTCTCCCAGTATTGGGCAAAGACCGCGAATCGAGCTATTGTTGCTAATCGGGGTTTGTAATGAAAGCTGTGTCATTTCCGTGGTATAATGTTCCCACTGGGTTTTCTTCAGAAGAAGAACTTCTGCATTGATTAGGTCATCGGTAGTGATCGTTGCACTAAAGTTCGATCCTGTTGCTTTCGCTCTTAGCCATTCAATATATTTCATACCTATTGCTAATGCTCGTTTGAGCTTGTTCCAGTCGGAGCACCAGTCGACGTTAATGACGCTCCAGTCTTTTTTTTCTAGCGTCTTTACTGTGTGCACTGGTCTTATTTCCTCAAATGTTACTAAGAGTTCGGGGTTTTTTGCTACGATGTCCCGTTCTCTTAAAAAATCGGGGCCAAGGAGCCATTTTGATTGGCCTTGACATGTCTTCGTGGCTTCGTCGGCTGGATTTTCAGCTGACGGTACCCATTTCCACTGTGCTGATGTGGAATGTTCTAAAATTTCTCCGATTCTCAGCGCTACAAATTGCTGATAGTTGCGTGCTTCTGAATTAAGCCATGCGAGTACCGTTTTGGAGTCGGTCCAGAAATATTCGCGATGTATTTCCAGCCTTAGCTCCTTTTTAATGGCTTCATGAAGCCTTGTGCCAAGTATTGCACCTTGGAGTTCGAGCCGTGGAATAGATAGCGGCTTGATAGGAGCGATTCTAGATTTCGCAGCAATGATACGTACGTCAATGCTAGATTCATGAATCGTCCGCAAATATGTAACGGCTGCGAAAGCCTTTTCCGATGCATCCACGAACGTATGCATCTCTCTGCTAATCACATCATTGCCTGGCGAGAGGCATCTGGGGATAGCCACGTTGGTTACTTCTTTGATTCTTTTTAGACAAGCTTCCCATTTAAGTTTAATTTCTTCGGGTACTTCATCGTCCCAATCAAGGCCTGTTCTCCACAGATCCTGCATAAGTATCTTGCTCTCGACCGTATAATTAGCTAAATATCCTAGCGGATCATATATTTTCATAACAAAGGAGAGCATTTCTCTCTTTGTGAGCTTGTTGATATTGGTCTCATTCAATTTGAATTTAAAGACGTCGTTGTCTTTGTCCCAAACGAGCCCTAAAACCTTTTCAAAGTTTTGATCTTTGTTGTTAAATTGCAGTACGTTTTGTGCTGAACGTCTGTTTTCTGGGATGCTAAGTTCGACTTCCTTGGAATTTGAAACGAAATTCCTCATGAAAAAATTTGCATTGTCGTGAATCATGCAAACATCCTCAATTGTTTTAAGTGCTGCTTGGACATTTGGAAAACTATCTAGATAGTCGTCTACGTAATGATTGTCAATTATAGCCTTCAAGGCGATGGGGTGCGTTTCCTTATAGCCTAAGGCATTTTGGTTTTTAACGAATTGGGCACATGCGGGAGAGCATGTGGCTCCGAATGTCATGACCTGCATTACAAACACTTGCGGCACGTCTTGTGGCGAATTTCTAAAAAGGAATCTCTGTGCTTTCTGGTCTTCGTTCCTTATTTTTACCTGATGGAACATTTCCTTGATGTCCCCGGAGCATGCAATTTCGTGCTCTCTAAATCGGATTAATACGCCAAAAAGAGAGGTTGTTGCGTCCGGTCCTGGCAACAATTGGGAATTGAGTGATATCCCTTCATTTATCGCAGCGGCATCAAAAACTAGCCGAGGTTTAGGTATTTGTTTGTTATAGTTAATTACTGCGAAATGCGGAATGTAGTTTATGTTTCCTGTCAAATCGAGCAATTCCTTCGGCGTGGCCTTGCGAGCGTACCCTTTGTCAACGTAAGTAGCTATCTCCTTGTGATACCACTCCTTTAGTTTTTTATCACCTTCCATTTTCTTCTCCTGGCTCTTTAGACGGCGAAGCGCTTGAGCATAACTGTTAGGTAAATTCGGATCATCGTTTTTCCATAGTAGTCCGATTTCATAGCCGTGTGCCGTATTTTTAATTGTTTTCTCCATTATTTGTGTGGCCCTTTCGTGTTGTTTTGACACTTTGTTGGGAGTGGGTTTAACCCCAAACTCCTCGGTCGAAAAGTAGCCACGCATAAGTTGCGCGATTGTTCTTTCTTCTTCTTCCTTTTTTTCTATGATTGTAAATAAGTTACAGTCATCCCTTGTTGCGTCACTTCCTCCAAATATTACCCACCCAAGTCGGGTTTCTTGAGCAATCGGCTCATATTCTTCACCCTCGCGGAAGTCAAATCCATGCGCAAGGTAAGAATGCGGCAATCCAAGTAAAACTGTGGGGATTGCATTTTTATATCCCGCAAAGTTCAGCCCGCGTAAGTGCTTGTACTTCTTTTTAAGTTCCTTGGCGTCAACTGTTTGCCGCGGAAGATCAAGTTCCTTCACGCTTCGTAGGCCCTTTACATCGAAAACGCGTTTATTTGTGCCCTCGAGCTTCAGGTGAATCGTTTGGCTATTTGATTCTTCCTGAACGTTTCCGTTAGTCCACGACAAAGTTAGTGGTTTTTTTGGCCCGGTGATATTCAATTTTTCTCTTACGCTATCTAAAATCAGACTGGTAGAAGAACCGGGATCGATGAAAGCGTATGTGTGCTCTGTTTTACCGTTGCCTCGTAGGCTTACAGGGATAATTTGATAGAACAGCTGATGCCTGCCGTGGTGGTGATTCACTCTGCGCGGAGCCTCTCGCGCTTGCCACTCGGCGGTTTCATTCCTGTGCAGGGCGGTGTTATGTTTTTTCCCACACCCGTATACCCTGCATTGTGGGGGTAGCCGACAATTTTGTGCGTTGTGATTTTTAAGTGCACAGCAATTAATACAAATGTTGTTTTGTGACAGTGTGCGCAATTTCTCACCGACTGTCTTGCCATTTAAATATTTGCAATGCAGCGTGTCATGGGGAAGACCGCATAGCATGCATTTTTTTCCTCGTTGGTTGATTCTGCCCTGTGCGTGATGCGGATTCACGTGATGGGTACTACTTTTGAACCCTCCTTCGTTAGCTACCAATAGCGTTGCTAAATCTTCTGTTGGTTTTAACCACTCCGCAAATTTTATAAGTGTCTTTGGTTTTGCCTCTTCCAGAAGGGAATCGGATAACCATTTGTTCCTCAAATCGACCGGCAGCCTAGCAACAAGATCTTTCAAGAGTCTCTGATCGTTGAGATACTCTCCCTGATTGAGCATCGTCATGTTATCTATCAGATCGTGGAGGGCATTTGAAAATCTAATAAATGATGCCGGGTTTTCTAAGGACGGATTTTTCACGGCCAGTAGTTCGTTCAACAACGAAGTGTAAATGTTGTCCGTGTTTCCGTATAATCTTTCAAGACGTTCAATAATTTTCCCTACATTATCTGGGTTTAGCATCAGTCCGCTGACTGAGCGTAGCGCATCCCCCTTTAAGTATTTTTGGAGCCTGTTCAAGTTCTCCAAATCCGAAAAGTTACCTTCGCGTGTGGTTTTCTCGTAAATGCTTTTAAATCGAGGCCACATGTTGTAATTACCGTTAAACTCTGGAAGCTCGGAAAGGGTCGTTTTGTCGTTCTTTAGCGACCATGAATCTATCATTTGTTTAATACTCTCCGTTAAAAGCTTTACGTCCTCGGTTGCAGATGGCATTTGACAATATCTCTCCGATTCATTTAGAAGGCTCATATTGGCCTGTTCTTGTTGTCTCTTAATTTCGTCTTGAAGCTTCCCTAGCTCTTCTTCTATTTTAAGTTTCTGCTCCCTTTCTTTTTTCTCTTTTTCTGACCTATCTTGAAGCAACTTCTGCGTTTGCTGAAGCGCTTCCCTGCTTTCATTTTTCTCAGTTTCTATCAATTTACACTTAGGGCAAACATAGTTCTTAGGAATTACTCTCAAGCTTAGGCACGCTTGATGGAGAAATCTATCGCATTCTATGCAGTGAACCATTTTCCCTGTGCTATCAGCCTGCGTGCATATCTTACAATTCCCGTTGGGATTGTGCTTAAAAACGAACTCCATATTACTTACGATTCGTTACACTGCTAGAAATGGTGACCTTGCCTTGATGACGTCACTCGCTGCTCTTCGTTGACCACCGCCGGGAGCTGGCGTCTCGCGCCGGCCCTTGAGCTGATGAGTTTCGACCGTCCGTCGATTCCGATGCCGTCAGCTTGCGCGCTCTCTTCCTCGCTGCTGACGCTGCTACCTGCTTCCTCACTCGCTGTCCTGGAGTTGCTGGGCACGCACCTCGTCGCACACACTGCTGGTAAACTTGCTGATCTGGCACTGATTTCTGGCTACTCGTTGGCTTCACTGTTAATGTTTCGGCGGAATGTTTTTTACACGTTTTGCGTTATGTCGCCGTGTATTTTTGTCAGACGCCGTTTCTGACCACTGTTTTTTACTTTCGCGCTCACTTTGTCGCACTAAAGTTCCGTCTCTTTTACGCACTTCTAACTGATGCACTTGTGGAGCGTTGCACTATATTTTGGCTGGTGCGCGGAGTTACCACCTACCACCTGCTTCGGCTGTCGCGACCGTCCGTCGATCCGAAATGTAGGTCAGGCTGGGGTGATCGTCCGCGGCTTCCAAACGTCCGTTCTGCTTGCCTTGCAGAGTTGATCAGGCCGAGCTTGCGCGCTCCGACCTTGCCTTCCTCGCCTTCCACCGCCGGGAGCTGGCGTCTTGCGCCGGCCCTTGAGCTGGTGTGCGTCTATCTCCAATATCACGCCGGGAGCTTGCGCGCTCCGGCTCTGCTTTCCTCGCTTCTCACCGCCGGGAGCTGACGTCTTGCGCCAACCCTTGAGCTGGTGTGCGTTGGGCGTTTCCGATATCGGCTGGGCAACCGTCCGTTACCTGCGACCGTCCGTCGCTCCTCAACCGTTGTTCGATGGAACGCTGGGCTGGTGGTGCACACGAGGGTTAACCTCGGAGCGGTTAGCCGTGTTGTGAACACACGAAGATTTACCTCGGAGTTCTTGCGTTCTTTCTCGATGCGGCTTGTGGTGCACACGAGGATTCACCTCGGAGCGGTACTTGCCGTGTTGCAAACACACGAGGATTCACCTCGGAGTTCTGGTGCGACGCACACGAAGATTAACCTCGGAGCGGGGCGCAATGTGTAGGAATTCTCCGTTGTGAGGGGTTAAGTCCTCTCTGGAGCCACCATTTGTTGTGCACACGAAGATTAACCTCGGAGCACTCCTCGAGACAGGCGTATTGAACACCGACTTGAGGGCAATGTTGGAGAATTCCAAGAGTAGTCAACTATTTGGGTTTTCATCAACTACTGATTTATTGGTTCAATTTTCGATTCTTATATAGTAATTCTGATTGACAAATTTTCCTTAGTCGACATAATTGCTTACATGTATGTGTCCGTGTTGGTCACCGCTGTCGGCGACTTTTTACCAGCATGTGCATATTTCCTACATTTGTATGCGCCGTTGTCGGCGTGCCAAGCATTGCTTGGTTTTGCTGCGTACATGCGTTTTGCTTACTAGCGTTTATTTTGGATTCTTTCCGTCAGCGACAAGACGGTTCTTTTCGCTGCAGAAGCTCTGTTAAATTTCTTTCCATCGCTCGAGCCTTGCGTTGGATTGTTACCATCTTTTTCTACATTGCCATGTCCCTCTTGTTGTGCTATCTCTTGGCATCAAATTGATCAACAATCTGTCGTTCTTATTATTCCCTCTTCACATGGCAGCCAGCCGGAGAGCGAAGCCTATAATCACTAATTTCCACAAAACATCAGGCAAACGCAACTTGCCATAAATTTCACTGACGTTTTTTTTTTTTTTTGCATCGCCCGTTCATTGCTCGCTCGAGTTCTGCCCACCTTCACCTTTTACGCACTGCACGGACGCGTCGTGCACACAAACAAGCTCCCACTTTTTCCCGACCGGAAAAAGGGGTTGCTTATCTAAATCAACAAACAATACGCCCGCCCGTTGCTTATCTGCTTCCTGAATTTTATAAGAAATTTCTGGTCCGAATAAAGCAAAATTTAATGTCCACCGAACGGTAACTGTAGCTGCACCTTGAAGAGTAATGCGCCGTTGCCCCGGGTGTCTTCGGCCCGCCCGCGCACCGTCAGGCGCGGAAGGCCGGAATACAAAATGGCGCGAAGAAAAGCTGCGCCCAACCAGTAGTCTCCCTCTCCGCGCTCCTCCACGCAGCTGACTGCGGAAGAGTGTGTGCGCCCTTTTTGCATTGCATTTGCAAGCCTGTTTTGCTTGCGTTTCCGCAGGTTCGGCGGCAATAATTCATTCCCCACACAATCGGGCCCTTTGTGGTGTTGCGGTGCCTTTTACCGCCTGGCGCCTCCGCTGCCTTTCCTGCTCGCTCGGGGAAATTATGCTTGCGACAAGCGTTGGTCAGATCGGAGGCCACACAAAATGGTGTTGGTTGGCCAATGCCAACCCAGTGCGCCATGTGCTCCCATTTTTCCGTTGAACATGGCACACGGTGCGGCCGTTAAATTATGCTGTTTGGTACTTGCTCTTTCTGTGTGTGTGTGAGAGAGAGAGAGAAGGAGCAAGGGAGGCATCGCGTACTTCAACAGAAACGTTCCGGCGAACGATTACTATCGCAAAACACCGCATCATGGCCAGCAGCGCACACAAAGCCTTCGGACGGCCGATGGAAATAACTTTCAGCATTACACCAATTTAAAAATCGTTAATCCACCACCAGCCCCGTCCTCGGCATTGCCAGCCCGTTGTCCGCCCGGAACAATGCACCAACGAAAGACCTCGGCTCCTGATTGACTGCTCGGCTCGAGTTGCATGTTTAAGCAGCATTGCACAAAGCCACGCTATCGGTGGTCAAACAATGGGCGGGATAATGGAAATTGTTGCCCGGAAAATATCGTTCGAGCAGTACGAAACTTCCACGGACGGGTGTTTGCAGGCAGCGCTCGACGAATAATTCAAACTCAATTTGAGACTTTCTTATCGATGAGGTTTGTGAAACAAAGATCTGAAATGCTTTGTGGAAATCATGGAAAAGACAAGCCTTCAAAGAAATCCAAAAATACCTGTTTTTCAATACAAAGCGTCAAACAGTAGAGAAAAACGCTGGCGTTATGCTCTAGGTACGAAATTTCAGTCCTTTTTCGTGTCTTTGGACGGAGAATAAATTATTATTTACTGTGATGGATGCGGCTATGTGTATCAGATGTGTAGACAATAATTATAAAATTTACTTTTCTGTTTTCCGATATCGCTACTCAACCAACGTTGCGTGGATACAGAGAGGAAACGGCAAGAAAAGGCAAATGAAGAGAAAAGGAAAAAAAAAGGACAAGATAACAAGAAACACATGCTTAAGCTGTAAGCAACTGTTTAGTGTCAACTTAGTGACAAGCCAAAGGCTCTTATCTACCCTTTGCATCTGAGGCATGCCAAGTGCAGCCCTTTTTCGAATATAGATCTCCTCACGAACACGATTGATGAGTGGTTGGAGGTGATCGATTTTATTTGAGTTTAAAACGACACAAATGGGTACTTCTTTCAACGCGGCAATTCGAGTGGCATTCATGATGGATTAATAAACACCTGTTTCAAGTCTGGGTAATGTATATCAACCCTGTCTGGACTTGTTATTAGTTTCGATGTTTTATTAAGGCCTCTAAAAGGCCAATAACCTTGTTGAATAACTGTGTTAAGTCTGGAACTTCAATCAAAACATTAATTGTTTGTGTGTCATGTTTTCGTTGATAGTTCGCGCAACAAAAGAAAAATAATTTATCAACTTATTGCGCTCGAAGGAACGAAACACTCGAGAGATGCTCAACCAAAACGATCTGTTGCAGTTTGCTTATCAGTTATTTTGTCGGTTGCATTTACACGACAGTTCATTCAATTCATTAAATCTGTAAGTCATCCAAACATTACATTCTTTTTGTTTTGCATCGTCTGCTCTCGTGATATGAGCTTGCCCATTATTTACATCAAATTGCTGTTCACTGCTGTAACATGAGCTTATGAGAAGATAAACGTAACTCAACGCACAAACGTCACCAATGACGTGGGTTTGGCGTTAAAAACCTGTTCAAACAGAACTACACGAAAGCTGCGAACAAACACTGTAGCATAGCTGTGAAACAAACATGATCATTTATGGTAGATGTGAATTTTCGAAGCGTCCCTATCGAATAGTACGCCCCGGCAAGGTGAACCCAGTTACGACCGGAATGAAGCTCTAAAGATTAGTTCTCCTACTGAAGTTGTTTTTGATAGCATAACAGTTTCTTAACTCTACGTTCTTCCTGGTTGTACTTCTTTAAACAAACAACATCGTAGACATTCTACCAACAATGGTTCGTTCGTAGTGCAATGACATAATTGGGGAATTTCCATGGATAAAGTCTGATGAACCAGTAACGATGGCGGTTGGGGCTTAACAGTTTCACTTAGAAACAAATCCCCCCCTATCCTCCACCAAGCGAGAGTTTAGCCTTGTCGAAGTGGGTCCAAACATTGGAACAGCCGGTTTGCACCGACGCATCTCCTGGATCTCCTGGAAAAGGTAAATATTTTGATCGAAACTCGAACGTCTATCCACTGTTTGCCGAGCGTGGCGCTCCGACTTCACTGACGCCAGGCGAAGCGCACGCGAAGTATTTGCTGGCGCAACGAATTTGCGCCAAGTTCGATCGATTGCCCGAGGTTTTCTGGTGTTTTGGAACGTGCCCCTTCAAAACTCGAACACGTCCCAATCCGTCGCCCAACTGTGCAAACGGTTTATCAGTCGAGGGGCGCATTGAACTTTCTGGAACAAAATGTTCTTCTGGATTGATGCAATGTGTCGCTGTTGCGAGGTGGCCACGGAAACGATCATTGGAAATTTTACGTGTGTTTTTTGTGGATGGAGAAGGCACAGATAGAAGTTGTTTGTTGTGCTATTCACAAGGGCATTGTTTCCTAAAACGTGGATTTTCGCTTTGCCACCATATTTTCTTCACATTATTATTCGACTACGTTTAAACAATTTCACATCCATGGCACCTATGGCTTCCAGTATCGCTTACCGAAACACCGAACTCCTCTACGGACTCACTCTCTAATGATAACTACCGATAATTGTGGGTTTGGGTTTGTGGGTTTCTGCCCAAAGCTTCCTAGGGTGAGCACCAAAACGCAGTTCTAATTACAGGACAGTTGTAGCACACGGGGCAACAAAACCCGCCCTAACCCCACAGGAAAAGGTCAACCAAATTATCTTCCCGCGGGTAAACCCGCTCCATTTCGTCTATAATCTCGCGAGGGACGGGCATACAGAGAAAATGAAAAAAAATGTGTTCCCCAAAAACAAACCCAGGCAATTGTCGCCACGACTTACAGTCGTCGTCATTGTCGTTAAATTGTTAAGCCACGACAACGACGAGCGTGTCACGAAGTGGCGTTACGCCTGAACGAACCAACGAACATTTGCGCAGCTCGAACTTCTTCCGTGCCATGAGCAGGGCGTCAAGCGGAAGGGTGAGGGGGTTTCGAAGGCTAGAGGACGTGGTAGTAGTCGGAACGAAATTAAATCAAATGGAAAACCCGAAAGCCCGAATCCCATAGGCAGTTCCTCGAAACGAAACCTTCCAAACTCTAAATGATTTTTTTCCACGCTCCAAAGCAAAAGGAAACATCGCCGATGGGAAGTAGTGGTGGTGTTTGTATGTATTTTGTGTTTGGAAATTCAAACTAGCGATCGAAGGCTTCATGGTGCTCACGATGGTCATCGATGGAAAGCGTAGAGAAAAAAGGAAACGTTAGCTTGTCAAAGTGGCTTTCTCGGACGGAGGAAATTCGATACCTTCGATCTACCTGGCTGTTTGCTCAGGATTGTGTTTAAAAAAAAATCGGCTGCCTAAGCGGAGGGGCGCTTTGGGAAATTTCGAAGAAAACCCAGTAGTGACCGGACGCAACAACATGGCTGCTTTTCGGTGGATTGTCACCATTGGGCAGGGCTCCAAGCTTCCATGTGCTGTTAGAAAATGGTTTCTTTCAGGTGAACATGAATTCGATGCTGTTTCAGTTTATGTAGCCCAATAACTTTACTGGACCCACATGCGAACGCATGGACACTAGCTGTTAGATATGTTGCCATGATTGACCTCAATGTTCCTGCAGAGAATGTGTGTTTTTTTTTTCTCTTTGGGTTTCAAGCCAGTCGTGGCCTCCATTGTGGCACTACTTTCAACATCGACATGACTGCAGCAAACACAACATCGGCGAACACTGCAGTCGGTGAATAATTTATGTACAAAATCTTGATACACTTAGGCTCCCAAGCCTCCCCGTGTGGTTCCACTCGCTACCGTAGGTGGCGAACGGGGTGATTACGGCCCTTGATACCGGCCCCAAGCCTGGCACTGGAACACATTACACAATGGTTGCGTTTCGGTAGCGTCCACTGCGAAAACCGTGCGCCGCAGCGAAAGCTGCCAACGCGCAACGCGATAGAGTAACATTAATTAAACGATAATTAAAAGGCTCGAGAAATCGCCATCCCATCACACCGGGACCATTTCCCGTTCGCCATATCGGTGCCACCTTGCGAACTGCGGCCGCGGCGATGAAACAACACTTTTCTGCTCCGGCCAGCGAAGGAGTGAAGGAAGCGGCGTTGAGACAGGAAAAACTGAAACAACCCGAGCTAAACAATCCGTCTCGATATCACCAAGCCACGGCCAGTAGCCGCAGCTAAGCCGCTGATTCGGGCCGATTGCGATGGATAGAGGGTTGAAAAAATATGATTAACAATTAATTTGCATATAATAACCGTAATTATGAGGCTGATTTATTCACAAACATTCGCCCGGTCCGCAAAGTGTGCAACGGCGTGGCGACCGATCCTCGTGCTGCCGTCAAATCCTGACAAACAAATGAGGACCCACGGGCCGGCCGTTTTCCGTGTGCTTTCGCCCGTCCCATCGGCCTCTGGAGTGCGAAGGTTTTTTTTTTTGCCGGGACCCAATTTTGTCCAAACGATTTGAATGTGTAATGGGCTCTGGGCACCGTTATGATGGATGAGTATGCATTGTTTCAATTTTCACGGCGTAAATTGATGTCGCTGCTGGGCGGCTCGGACTTTTCCTTCTCGAAGGTGGATTTTCCGCCGTTGGGATGGGAAAAGAAAAGCCACAGCTCTCATCCCATGGCCCCCCTGGGACGGGCTGACGTGAAGTAGAACGGTTTCTCCGGGTTTTAGCGGGCGGAGAAACTGGAGCCCGATGGCTGAAAAATTAATGTCCGACGATCGTCACCGTCCATGAGCTGGGAATGGTGCACTTCGATCAGCTCGTAAAGATAACATTCAAGATGGTGGGTAAAGCGATTTTCAAACTATAATGCAAGCGTTGCGATTCTCATGACCCATGGCATGGAAAAGTCACAGAAAAAACAGTTGGCCTGGGTGCCTGGTAATGTTTGACTTCGTGGCACAGTTTTTACTGAGAATGGTGGTACCTTACGTTTTTCTTTCATTTTTTACATTCCTTTTTTTAAATATACATTGGTCTGTTGCATCCTTGCTTCTAAGACACGGGCTAAGAAGTAAACTAGAGTGCGTAAGTTACCAACCTTATGTCCCATTTTCCATGACCTTTTGTAATGTATTTAAGATAGTCTTCCTTAAAGATTTGCGTGTGCTAAATAATTCCACGTGTCATTCCTTTAATGCTGTTATAATAATTTAAGTCAAGTGTTTTAATTGTTCATTTTTTGTCCCTTCCTTCGCCGATTATGCTTCCACTTTGACGTTTTACATTCGAGCCAAAATGGCCGCTGCAGGGAAAATAGAAACCCATTCAACAAAACACACTAGCTACCCGGCCCACGTACACATCATTATCAGCATAATTAATATGCATAATGTTTGGTCCGAAGGGTGTTGCGGCTTTGGACCGGCCATTGTTTTCGATATCAAACGGTTTTCCTCGAGGACCAGCCGTTGTGCTTCTTCATTTCTTTTTTGTCCTACGTCTCAGGTGTTGTTCTAATGTGGCCTTTCTCTGATGCGATCGATTTCGTTGTAAGTAGCAGCGTTGCTCGTTGCATTCGATCATCTTGCAATGTTACAAATAACACTAGGAAAAGCCCTCAACAAACATCTCGTTTTTGACGCTTGGATGATAACATCATCGCCGACCGCATCGCTTCGACGGTTCGGAGCAGGTCGGAGCAACAAAGGACCACCAGCGAGTTGTCTTCTGCAGTCAACATTGAACGCTTCAAAAGCTTGTAAAAGGCGGCCGCCGATCGTCCGTCAACCCTTTTCCGGGTGTGTAAGGACCCCGGGCGGCTTCGGAGTGCCATCATGCGTGTAATTACAATTTCTCTAATCCTTCCTCTTTTTTCCCGAACGTGTCCGGGCTCGACTGCCTCGTGATGGCCATTTACATTTCCTTCGGTTATACTTTATTTTTCACTCGTTCGCGGTGTTGATTTCGATCCGTCTTCAACGGTGGTGTCATCCCGTGCGAGTTAGAAACCTCGCTGCTAAGGAAGCGGTGGAAACACTCACACAGACATATACCTAGTAAGCGTCTCGGTCAAGCAACTGTTCGCGCACAGAAGAAAGAACACAACAAAGCAAGTCTCATTCTCAACGGTATCAATCACCGGTCGGTTTTGGGTAACGATTTGATAATTTATTATTCCACGCTACACCTGTCCGTCTCTTTAGGGGCCGCTCGGTAGCAGGGGTCGCTTTTTGGCGGCCAAGGAGTCAACATTCTAAGGAAGACGCTCCGAATCGAGCATGGACTTAGACGTTTCTTACGCACGTTGCAGGCGGCGCATGAATTACCAATCAGCAGTTGTTTAGTTAAACGTGACACCAAGTTGGCCAATGAATAAAACAATGATCTCCAGAATACTGAATACCCCTTTTTAGACCATCGTTTCAAGGTTCCCTGTTCTTCGTCGTTAAAAATGTTAAACGACAAGATGAATGTAATAATTCATCATTTTTATTCCATTCTTAAACTCGAGGAGTTTTTCGATATGCTCTTAGGAAAAAAAATTGTCAGCTGTAGATACATTTAAAGGTCGGCTTGCTCTCCGAATAAAAGCTGTATAGTTTAAATAGTTGTTGTATGGTATTTGAAATTTTGATTTCATATTAAAAGCCTCGTAACAATGTCATTGACTACGCTATTATAGGGGAAGCAAGGCTGCAAAAAGTGGAAGGATAATAAAGAAAAGAAAACCGTTTAGTCCCACAGTGAATGCTGATTGCTCATGTGTTGATAAACGTTCAGTTTAACAGCTGCATAATGACGGTGAAAATGTTTTTTTCCTAGTTTTTCGATTTTTGTTTTTAGCTTTTATACTTGGTAGGATGCTTAGAGCCCAATGTTGGTAATTAAATGTAAACAAAAGAACTCAACGGACCTATACACAGAGAGAACAGAACAGAGAAGAAATAACCTATACAGAAGCTATTAATAATTTCTCAATTGCTAGATGCATTTCTTTGACATGCAGTAGGACTGAACGGGTGCCACCTGTAGCAGGAGGAGGCTTTCCGACCACAAACAGATGTGAATGGAACCCTTTTGCTCGATAGCGACTATGATATTGAAACCGCAACTTGTGTCAGCTGGATGAATGGCCGAAGGTGTGAAGGCAAGATGAAAAGATTGTCATTACACTTCCAGCTTTCGTTGGGTCGGTGTAAGAAACGACAACATTACAAATCAGAGCAGATGATGTTTGTTTGATATTGCCAAGAAGTGGTATTGTTTCCTTCAAGATAATTTGATACAGCTGCTGTAAAAAGCGAATGAAAACATTGCTGTTTTTCTTTTCAAAAAATAAAAATATACTCTTGATGTTAATGGAAACAGGAATCGCATCAGACGGAATTATTTAAAAAATGGTCTCCCTGCTTGTACCTTTATGCATCCAGTCGCGGGGTTTTTGGCTGGAGAAAAGGCGTTGTATTACTTTTTAAACGGTGGCGACCAGCATTTGCTGGTGTGAACAAAAACACACGAGCAGAATCCATCATTAATTCAGCCCACGCTCCAGGACACTGAATGTTTTATCGGCCAGAACCCATAATGAAGGTTTTGTCGCCAGCAAACCGAGAACCGGAAGCGTGTGGGTAGCGTGACCATTTTGAACACAAACGCCACGAAAAGCGGCAGGACAATTTGTCACCTTAATCGTGAGGAATAAAAAAAAACCCCAGGGAGCAGGCAGTGCGTCCACCCGCGGAAGGGGCGCTGCTCGATATTCACGTTTAATTTCTGATCTCTTTTCCATTTCCCAGCTCGTACGGCCGTTAATTCATTTGGCTTCCCCCGGCAGGTATGGCTCGCGAAAAAGCGCACCCGCGTCCGAACAGTGGCAAGCTTTACGCGCACGGAAGCCCCTCTTGAGGGGCAGTTAGCGTGTGTGAGAGAGAGAAAGAGGGAGCCAGATGATCGTTGAATAGTCCCTGGAAGAAGAATGGAGGGATCCTTTGGACAAAACAAATTAAAAGGCTTACGATCACGCCCTCTGGATTCGCGGAATCCACAGTCCCTTAAAACGCGCGTTCTGCAGAAGGCCACGCCCCCAGAAACGTTCCATCGGCACTCGCGCGTGAGTCCAAAAATGAGATACCGCTCGATTAATTTATTGAGGCGTTTCTTCACGCCAGCCCGCAGACGTGCCAGGTGAGGAACGTATAGTTTGCTCACTCTCGCCGACGTGTTGACCGCGAGCTGCGGGAAATGGCGCTAGTGTAAAAAATGAATTACCACCTTGCCTAAAAGCTGCAGAGATAATCGAAACGAAACGGCTCGTAGGGCTGTGTGCGAGTCACAACACGTCCATGGCTCACCTCACCGGGCCTCTTTTTCGTCCTTGGAAAACGGCTGCCACCGCCAGCTCTTTCCCATTCCCTGCACCCTGCCCCGGGAAACTCGTGAGCGCTACAAAACTGCATCGAATTGTGCAGCGGGCAAACGGCAGAAGCACTACGGCAATTGATTTGTGTTCATTCCCTTCCGCACCCTCCCCCCGATCCTTCCACACCCATCCTCTCTAGAGGTTTCTCTTCTACCAACATCAGGCGCACATTCTCACGGCGCAACCTGCTACAAAATCGGCGACTGGCGACCGAGTGGCTTCCCCGCCGCATGTGGTGCATAAATAAACTTTTTACCCCATAAAACTTTAATGCTGTGCACCTCAGATGCAGTCCCGGTGTGTGCAGCGATATTTGCGTTACATGTCGGTGTGGGGTTTCTTCCTGATATTCGCCCTATTGTCCTTCTTGGTGATGCAGTGACTGAAGAAATGTTCTGCTTCTTTTGTTTCTGGTGCTTTCGGCCTTGCTGGTTTTGTATGTCGGGCTTTAGAGTTCCTGCCGTTCTTTTTTTTTATTATTATACATGCGTCAACTTGGCGGTTATGTGCCAGTAGGCAACTTGCGTTAAAAATACTGCCTACATTTCGCTTAGTTTTTCTCACACTTTTTACAAGACAATCTAAAACGTTTTTACTAGCTGATGTTTCACACAGCAGCACTACATTCCTGGTAAAAACTACTCTGTTTTCGAATAACGTTGTTGGACGCACCGCACGTACAGTTGTCCTGTACAGAATAAATGAACTGGAATCGACCATTCCGTTTGATGTTTGTCCTTTGGCCCTCCTTTTTTCAGGAAGGAAGGATACAAGGTAAGTCGAAGGCAAGTGAAATTGAAACGGTGATTGTGCGCCTTACCCAATGACAAGGTGAGCCTGATGTTGAGGTTCGCAATGGTAATGCGTATTTGTGATCCTTGCATAGCTGAAGGTGTCCTCTTTCCAACGGTGAAGTAATATTTCCAACCGTGCAAACCCATTCTTGGACACGGAGGCAAACTTGAAAGTGAATTTTAGATTGAAATCACTGCCTGTTCCTGTGTCATTTAATGTGCGATTGTCGTATGGCAACCTGGAAAGACAAAGCGACGAGAAAGAGATCGCTGCGCTTACTCGTAGGTCAACTGGCGATTTGCTTTGACCTGGCATTTCATTTCATCCTTTCATACAACACGTGAGAACTGGTATCATATGGTTGAACACTACTATTGAACTACCCTCGAAGGATAGAAATAGATACCATACGATAGTTCGTGCCTTGTCTACATGTCACAATGTATATAATTTCAATTGATTGCAATAGAGTTCGTTCGGTAGCTCTGAAAATTGCAGTGGGTCGCAAGACAAAAAAAGACCATCTTAAGAAAGAGAAGCGTTTGGATGATGCAGAATGCAAACAAAACCTGCTTATCTCCTTTATCCTTTTTGACTTCATCAGCATGTGTCTTCTCTTTCAGTTTATTCCCCATAGCCATCTACAGATTAAAGGGAAACTGGTTTTATGATCTTTCCCGGCACGATTATATTAAAAAGCGCGGTTGATATTTAATTTATATTTTAATGCATTTTCCATGCCCCGGTTGTTCGGAGCGTTAATGTGTCGCAACGGAGAAGGGGTAGGACGCTTCGGGATAATTTAGCCACTGTTGCTCCGATGCAAGTGATATTGACGCAGTTTTATGGACCGACTATAACAATGCAGCTCCAACAAGTAGCAACACTTTTATGACGTTCCATCCCATTTTGCCACTTGTCTCTGTTTTTGTAAAAAGGTAAAGAGAAGTGGGAATCAATTTTACAGAGCGGATTTGATGTCATCGCAGATTCACTCTTTGCATATTAAAAATAGCATACCCATTCGAATTTTTATCATAAAAGATTCTATTAACATAGGTGAAAGGTACCAATGGAACGGTTCGTTTCGTTCAAAGGTGTGAAGAGATCTCATGAAACGAATAGGTTCACACATGTGATTAGATCTGTTTGGGGTCCAGGGACCCCGTCTGATTTCCAACCCTACACCCTCAAGCCAATCTCATTAACAGAAGGAAGCCGTTTGCTGGGGACAGCGTCTGTGCGAGGGCAAACGTTGCGCTGCGACATGTTCTCTGCAGCAGTTTGCATCACGTTTCCATTCCATTCCTGTCGATCCTGCGGTCCTGCCCATTGGCATCTTCCCCGAGGAATTGTTTAAAGTCACCATTAGCCCCGACGATGCCTCCGGTTTTGTAAAATGTCGCGCGTTCAGTCGTTCCGGGCGAGACGCGAAATACTGGCAACAAGAAGACGCCGCAGCGATGTCCCGACAGCGAAACTTCGGCCGAAGATAAATTTTCTGGAGTAGTTTCCATAAGATACGAGCTCGGGGGATGCGGAGCGTTCAGAACCGATCGGTGGGCAGTGGCAATGCCTGCCTGCATTAGTCCGCTCGCTTTATGCTGCATGTTTGCACTTCATGTTGTTATTTCCATTTCCATCGATTGACCCCCCGTCTCCCTCGCGATTGTCTGGTCCTGGGGTGCTCTCTCGTTCGGCTGGAAAATGAAAACTCTGTCCGAAAGTTGCCTTACCGGTGAGCAAGTCGCCTTTCGCGGGCCGCAAATGGACTGACATGACATCGACATTCGGTGTGAGGAGATAAGGGTTAAAATTATTGATCGTTGCTGTTCAGCTTTTATTGCATGGACTTGCGTCGCTGCTCGATTTAAATTAACTCGGCAGCGTGGGGCCATGCTTGCTTGAAAAAAAAACTTGGTGCAAAAGGGGATAAGCGAAGAATACTTCTGGTGTTTTCCCTCTTAAGTATAATTAATTACTTCGTACCAATCCGATGCTTCTTGTGACGCGAAGGAAGCGTCGTGTTGTTATCCTGCCGGTTCCATCCATTTCTTTGGTAAATGTTAGATTGATTTATGATGACAACATCGAAGGTAATTCAAATAAGAGAAGTTAAAAGAAATCGCACCGAAAGGCTATGCGATATGGTCTGAGAATGAGACAAGACTCCTGAAAAGCTCCTACAATCCTTCGAAACGTGACGTATTTAAAATTCGGCACGTTTGTGGATAATCATCTAATAAAAAACGTACCTATTCAGTAGGGTGTATGGTATCACAACTCGCATAAAGCATCTGCAAGCTGTTTTAAATTTGTTAGTTACTTCGTGAATGTCATAAACTAAGAGATCTGGTTGAAATTACCTTTTTCCTGCCCTCTGTCAGCTGCAACAAAGTTTACGCCAACCTCACAACTTTGAATGGAAAAAGCACACGGGATTCGACCACCGATCGGAATCGAGTCAAATCGAATAAACATATAATGCAATCGTCTTGCGTAGGCGCGTCCTTGCAGAACCACAAGTTGCAACGCGCGGATCTTTATGGGCGCGGTGACCATCGACTTAACGATTACTGTCGCCCCGGAACGGGGGAGGCCTGCATCAAAACGGTTGGGCATTACTATTAATCTCATTGCCCATGGGAGTACTCGGTGCGGACTGCGACGGGAGGCTGCGTCGGTGTGAAGGAAAATTGACACAATCAACCCGACGTCAACAATAATGGACCAACGTTTCCCAGGCTACGGTGCGGAATTCGACGATGATGTCGCATGGGTTAAATAAAGCCATTTAGTGCTCTATCGTATGTCAGCGAGAATTGTGTCCATTCGATGGCTTCAAGACAAAGTTGGCGGAAAAAGCAGGAAGACTCGATTGGTCCGCGGTACTTTTGCTGTCCGTTCTTGGAGCAATCTCGCAGCAAATGTGTTCTCCCAGTGCTGGACAATAACAATAAAAATTAATCAGCGATTCTCGCTTCTAGAAAATAATGGTTACTATTATAGTATTCTTGGCTGAAACCCCTATGAGTCGTTGACATATTCTGCAAAGATTTAGGTTACAAAAATAATTGGTACCTCAGATTTTGCAAAGTGCCTAAGGAATGTGTACAACATTTATTTATACAATATATTTGAATTAAACTTTAAAGATTCGACAATGTACTTCTCCTGACCGGAGGCAAACCGCACGTCGCGTGATGAAAGGTTCACCTAAGAGCAGAAAGGAACTGTCACCCCACAGTCACAAGTAATTAGAGTAATAACAATATTCATTCTTGAAAGAACCGCACCGCAGTCCGGGATATATTTTATCGTTACAATGGCTCCTTTCATCGCCACGCGGATGAAAGGCTCGCTCATTGCTTGGCGCACTATTGCTTCTGCACTCAGAAGCGACGCGAAAGAGCTACGATTAAGCCGTCCTTTTGCCCGCCGAAGGTGTGGCTGATGATGACTTCAATCGATGAATTATGTAAATGAGACGCCGTTCGGTAACGCGATACTGCGCGGTAAGAAAACAGTGAACGAGGCTCGAAGTTCTCCAAGTACTTGACCTTATGTTGTTCGGTGTTTACTGCAATGCAGAAATGGAAGGAGAATAAAAGTGTGCGTTGTTTTTGTGTGTGCATTTCTCGGGCACTGCACTGTGCACCCTGGACCGAACGGGGACACTTGTGGGGATGTAATAAAATAATCATCACCATATGACCATCTTTTCCGGACGTTTCCCCTTCCTGGAGGAGAAGGTGCGTGTGTGGAAGCGTCAATTAATTATCAGTAATTGGCCATGTTCGATAGCGATACGTGGACACCGAGGAAGAGCCTCTAAGTGTGGCCCATAAATTCACAACAACGATTCTGAAGAGTGCGGCCCAGCCACGTCTAGCTCGTCGCTCTGTCGGTCGGCAATGCCAGTGAAACGGGGATGATTTTCACACCAAGCCTAATGGGCGACCGAATGTACCATAAATATTCCACTCCATTTCTCCCTTTACCCAGCAAAATAGTCTTTTTGTTCATTTGTACTCAAATGTCTTCTCAAACGAACAGTGATGCAAATTTTTTACTTGCTTGAAGTAATTATTAATTTAGCTACCATCTGACAGTTGACATGGTTTGACATGGCGTTTCGCACCACCTTCCAGTGCTATGCATGTGTCCCGGTTTCCACACTAATGTGTCTGCTTTTTCCTGAACCACTTCTTGCGTTCTGCGCTGTAAACCACCGGAAGCGTTCTAAGCCACAAAGATAATAACCATCCTGCGATGGGCACGAATACCTTGATGCTCTTCTAAGGTGCGTCTCAACGTGACACTTGGCCGCTCCAGGTAGGCAACGGATGAATAGTTTTCCTGCGGCGATGGTTTTTCTTTAAATATTCTGTAAAGTTACAGTTTAGCACATTAATAATTGCAGGCCAACACGGCTAATGAAAGAGGACTCGACGTTTAGCCGAATGGTGGATGTCAAGCACGATTAAGGCGACGAGTTTATCAAGAGAATCCGGGTGGGGGAACGGGGGCAGACGTGTGCTGGAAAATTATTGAAGGAGAACACCACGTTGGCGTTGAGCTGAAGGTGTCGTACCACGAATGTCGGTGAGCCTGGCGAACATTGAAGTGGAATGACTCCCACGATGTATACACAAAAAAGTTTATACAATTTAAAACATACTGTTCATAGTCTAACAGAACTCTGAGGTTCCGAATCCCATCGGGTGCTATTGGTAGTGAAAAAAAAATCTTCCGCTTATTTGCATACAAAGTCTTCAAACGTCGTCCTCATCGGTGCCTCGGAGGACCGGATTCCTCCGTATCCGTTCTGTACGCCTTGTCTGATTTAACGCCTGCGGAGAGCGCAATTAAAACCTATCCTCCGACCAAAACTCCCTTCCCGATGAAGGATTAACTTAACCACACACCAAGCTGGCACTGTCCGACCCCTTCGCTTGTAATAATGAGAACCGTTGAAACCTATGATCATGATTAACGGCACGGCCGCGCGAGAGTGTTCGATCCGGATGTGGCGCAAAGTAAACCTCATCCGGCCGTTGCCGCCCTTCGTGCGAACCGAGAAACTCCTAACTGAGCTACAACTCGCAATAATGAGCAATAATTATTCGGGTAATGAATTTAATTGCCATTGCACTTTTTAACTTCCCCTTCCTGCCGTAGAACTACGCGACTGACGATGGCGACGATGAGTGCCGAGGAATCGAATCGCTCGGAAAACCAATAATAAAACACCCATTAAAAGTTAGCTGAGCAGTTGTTTACACCGTTCCGCTCCTCAGAGCGATTTGGTGCGCATAAAAGTGTCACTTGCGAATGATATCCCTGCGCAGTTGGGGACTGAAATGAGGAAATTTTAATTATAACATAAAAATAAAACTAGCACCGCAAGTTAATATGGCGCCTTGTGACAGGATGGCGAAAGAGAAATGCTGCATAATTTCCTGAATTGCGATTAAATCTTGCTCAGATCGATTAGACACTACTTAGTAGCTTTTAAAAATAGTATGATTGCATTAACGAATGAAAAGTAACATATCACATTAAAAAGCCCGCCATTTGTTTTATTCTCCGTTAGGCTGCCTTTATATCCCAAAACTAAGACTCTGTTTCAACAAGGGAAACATTTCTATTGACATCATTTCCGTGGCCTGCCAGAACGAATCGAAAAATATCCAACAAGAAACGGAGCTCCACTTTCTGGCAGCACTAAATTATAACAAATTACCCGATGACCGTTGGGCTACACCTTTCGGTAGTGGGTTTCCTCCATCCCTGCTGCGAAGAATGGAATACAGTTGACGTGGTGAAAATGACAAAAGTTTCAAAGAGTAAATCAATCTTTCTCCACCGAAAAAACACCCGTCGGGCCGAGCCTATCAGCGGCCCAATGAAGGGAGCCTTCCTACTGGAAGAAGAATCACCTTTTCGGTGGACGGACGGATTTGTGTGTTTGTTTAACGGTTGGACGGTGCTCCTCTCTCTCTCACCCCCTCACTCTTGCTCTGTGATGTCGGTATGCTACGCGGTTGTTTAGTTCCTTTTTCTTTTCTGTGCCAGGTCGGGTTTCTCCGCCATCTAAAGAGCGTCATTTTTGTCAGCATTTATCCATAACACCTTCATATCAGTCATTTGTTTGTTATCCATCCATGCTAGCCAAACGATTCTCCGTTGCTGGTGTGGAACAAATTGGAAGCCACTTTTTCACCCTTTGCAACGGGTTTTATTATTAAATTTTTCATCACAAGCATTAAGAAGCTACACACGGCAGAGCCGAACAGGGAGCGCACCCTATGAGGACGAAACATCACACTTAAACTCGGCCGAGACGGCAGGCCTCCATTTCTATTTCTTCACGAGGATAATCATGATACCTTTGCCTGCTAGTAGATGGGGGCCGGAGAGGGAGAGAGAACACACATAATTAACTTCCACCGTAAAGCTCCACTTTCTGGGGTGAAAAGTATGTAAGCGGCGTTGGCAGGCGCACACACATACGAACGTGCACTCTTTTTCTTCCTTTTTCGTTCAATCGTCTTGTGTAGGTGGACTTAAATCTTGGACGGGAGGACTCCATGGGCTTCCCTTTGAGGGCGAAGGGAGAAGATGCTCTACAAGACATTTATATCGGGCCGTTATCGGATTGACCACAACGAACCACGGCTCACTCGCGGCAGCTTTTTTAAAGTGATCCATTAGGTGTGATGATGAGTGGGACTGCCGGGAAGTTGCTCGGAATTCGGGGGCTAAGTTTTAGTGGTTTTTCACAGTGGAAAAATATGTGTTGTTGTTCGTGGGTGTATTGATAACTGTTTATTGAAGGCACCGTTTCACAGTTGAAGCAGTAAATTTCGTTAAACAACTATGGCAAAGAAAGCAGGCTGATATTGTACGGCAATAAAATCATCCTGCGAACACGGTTGCGATTTGTTGGTAACTTTTAAGCGCACCTACCAGATCCGGGATATCGAAGCAAGCGGGCAGTTTGCAGCTGCTGTCGAAACCATTTCATGGCGGTGTGATTTTCTGCTCAAAGATGATAGTGTTGATAGGGCGCAACCGCGCAAACGAACCATTCCAAGACATTCCCTGTTCGACCGGACCGGGCGTTATCCGCTCGCTGCAAAAGTGGCATCGCCGTGTTGTGACTCAGGGAGAGGAAGGGCAGGGGGCGCACGGGGCAGGACCAGTCACGGTCGAGGTCGGCTGCTCCCGCAGAAGATGAAGCGGACGAAAAGGAAGAACACAAGCCCTGTGACGTCCCGCAGCCAGTTGGTCGAACGGCAAACGGTGAAAACAGCGCGCGGAGGAGGGAGGAGAAGGAAACAGTTGTACATGCGTGGCGCAGCGAGAAACCGAGCAGAAAGCAAACGACACGAGGAGAGCAACAACGACTGCGGACAACGAAACAGAACCCGCCGCGAATGGTGTTCGGGAATCGGAGAATGGAGCATAATAATTCATAATATAAGTGTAAGTAGCAATAAATGAGCAAGCGTTATATATTAATCGATGGCAGCTTCCAGCGGGGGAGGCAGAAGACCATCGCCGCCCGGTACGGTGTGGGAGTACGCGAGTGAGGCTGTGTGAGTTCAAAGCCATTATTGAAAGCACGACAAAGCTGGTGCGAATGGAGGCAATATTGGTAACATGAAGGAAGAATGAAGGTTGTATGGAAAGCAGCTCAGATTGAAGACGGCAGCGATATGCAAGGGGGAATGCACGATGAGTACTAAGTGGCCACCAGTGATGGCGGACGGTAGCCATTAACAGCGAAAAAGTAAACCTAAACGGTCACACTTTACGACTCTGCTTCTCGGAGAAAGACATGCTATCGAATGGAAAGAAAAATTGCAAACTTTTCAGTTCGATTTGGTCAAAGAAATAAAGTAGAGTTTATAGGAGAGTTTTCTTAGGCAAAGATTAAACAGTGATTATTATGTACGAGCATTTGTGTATTGAAATGGAGCTTATGTGTCGGATGTAACACATATTTTTGACGTTGAATTGTTTTCCATTTTTCCTTGCAAATGTGCTATCAAAATGTGATTTTCTTAGTGGGGAGGTGTCTCCTTCAATTTCTGGGGTAAAATACAAGAGATTATTTTTTTAGTTTCAGTAGTTTATGAAAAAGATTATATCTGTTGCAGGCTTGCACAAACAAACCTATAAAACCGTAGTTTTCCGTCGGATGAAACCACGTTCACAAAAACGTCTTTCGAGTGCAACTGTTCTTCCCCCGACGGCAAACACGGGCTCGACAGATGAGAAGATCGTCACCGTACGTGATGTGAACGGAGGTGGGCAGCAATTGAGTAGCTTCGCTTTTCGTGGAGTATATCACCAATCCCCCCGGTCCGGCAACTACGTCTTCAGGATGGCCGGCCGGAGGACACAGCATGGGTTAAAGAGCACGTAAAGTTAGTGCGGTGCGACCAACAATTTGCCATCGCCCTGCGCCTGCTGCCATCTCGCTCACACCGGTGCGGTGGGTGGCTTGTGATTCAATCGAAAGCATTTCTTTCTCACGCCGCAGCTCTCCCTTCTGCACGTGCGTTAACTGGATGAGAAATGAGTTTGGAAGCGATCAAACTTTTGTGGCAATAAAACGCGAGTTTGACAAACCGGATCCCTTCAGGGGAGAATTGTCAAACGCGTTCGTAAATCCGTTCATCGAACCGTTCGTCTGGGGTTGCGTAGTGTTCGTGCGCGAAGGGCCACCGCGAGGGTGTGTGTGCGTGCGCTTGAGTGCATCGCGAATGCAAGGAGGCGGAGCGTTTGGGTTGAGTTCCGTCGACGGAAAACGCGCGCGGTCGCCGCCATATGCCTTTCTCTTTTCTCCTTCACTCATGACGCTTTTGTATGCGCGCGCCTTAGCATCGTCGTGCTCGCACAGCCCGGGCTATCACCTAGCTGGTGCTGGACTCGCTTTCGCTCTCTTTCGCTCGCACGCTCCCGTGCCTTCCACCTGATGCGACGACCTGATTCGACGCGCTCCTCCGGGCGCCCTCTAAGCTCGATCAAGCTCTCGCGCCGCGTGCTCACGGGTGCTTGATTTTGCTCAAACCTTTGGTGCTGCTCGTTTCCTGCTTAGCTTCAGTCTCGTACCGATACCAGCGCCGTCTGCATCCTACGCTTTTCTCGCTCGCTGGCCGTCTCGCGGGCGTCCGTTGGTCCGGTCGTTCGTCTGTTCTGTGCGTACGCGTTTGCCGTTCTGTGCGTGTGCCGTTAGCGTTCGCGTTACGTCGTTCCGTTTGTTTTTGTTGGTTGGCTTTTGTTTGTTTTTCACTCTGCCTTTGTGCGACAGGTTGAGGAGGCGAGTTTCAGTTTCTGCGGATTGCTTTTATCATCCACCAATCGATGTGAGCAGTTTAGAGTTTGGTGACTTGGATCGAAGCAAAGCCGTAAGCATCGTTTGACTGCATGATGGTGAACCGAAAAAAAAACTAATCAAAAGAAATTGTCCAAGACGCACATTACCCCTGCAGCCCGAAGGAGTCAAATCAAAGCGCGCTGTGATGAAAAGTTCACCGAGGGAAAAAAAACATGTCGCAAATGGGTATTTGGGGTGAAAACCAAATACACAACAAAGGCTGCCCCATCTTGCCAGTGACAGTTGTGAAAGCGAAACAAGTGCAGATCAGCACGGCGCAGCCCAAACCGTAAAACATTGATGTTCAGAGCAGCTGTCGCCCTAGGTGACAGTGTTCGAGTGTTTCTAACCTACCGTCGGGCGTGTTGTGGTGGACGATAAAAAAATCGTTAACCTACATGAGCCGTGATAGCGAACACCATCGTCTCCCTGTGTCGTCCAACGAACAGACCTTCTGCCATCCCATGTGGGCTGCCAACTGGATCCAGGACGCCATTTTAAGCGTTCCCCCGTGCGCATTTTATGTCACCTGAAGACAGTTAGAGGTGGTGATGGTGCTAGTTACGGAGAGGGAGGGACAGGAGCATATTCATTGGAGATTTGTTTGAACCGTCGAAGGTGTGAAGGAAGTGGCCACATGCCAAAACCAGTGCTGTTCCGGTTGATATGTTGATCTGACCGATTCAGTGTGCAGCCGGCTTTTCCGGCTGCTGGCCCTCAAATTGTAACGCGAAAGTCTAATTAACTAATTAATTATAGCTCCCGTACTGCAAGCGTACAAGCATCGAGACACCTCGCGATCGGTCCCAAGAGACAGTGTGAGCGAGGGAAAAAGAAAGATGAAGAGGCAGAGAGCCAAACCGAACTACCCATATGACCAATTAAGTCCACCGTGCATGCCAACATTCCTGATTTCCCCGTTGGTGAAGCGTCGACAGCTCCTCAGACAATTTCACAGAATCTTCAAGAGAGGGGAATGAAAAAGTAGTTCAATTGATTGAAAAGAAATCATTTCTATTACTTTCGCGGCCAGCATAAGCTGTTTTTTTTTTCTACTACGCTCTATTTTATCATCGCAAGTTTCTTTTTCTATTCTGTTTTTGTTCAGGTGTACACAGATAAAAAAAGATTCAGCAGCGAAAACATCTCATGATGGTGCTCGGAAAGACCTGCCCACGTGTCAGATGACGAACTTCTGTAAAGCAAAAAATTTAGTGGAAACTTATACAGTGTGTGTGTGTGTTTGTGTTGTTGATTGTGCATCGACAGTGAATGAAAAGTGAAGGAAATCGAAATACCTTAATCCTGAAATGATATTGCGTACCAAGCATAAAGTGTTGAACAGATAGGAAAAACCCAGACAAAGCGAGCTGGAATTTCCCACGCCGAAAAACGCGTACTGTAGAAACAATTGCAATTAGTTGCACTCGTCGGCGGTGCCATATTGTGCCTTCGCCCAAGTATAATGTTGATTGGATCGGCGATCGGTAGTGAGTTTGCCCAATTACCGAGTGCCCCGTGGAGCATGGAACCTCCCAGGGCTCCACTACCCGGACAAGGATCCCTTCCACATCCGCCACCCTCGCTGCAGCTCTCGCCAACCGGTAAGTCGTCGCGAGACACCTCAATTCCGTTTTCGCTGTGGAAATAGAATCCCGTCGGTAAATGCAGAGCTATTGCAAAGATCGTTCGAAAGCTCCAGTAGCCTCCAATAACAATATTCTAAACAAGAAGCATTGTTGCACCATTTGCATTGCAAGAAAATTGAGCCAGTTACCTAGAGCACACGAGTACAATCGTAATGCGTTCGCGTTCAAACATAACTGAACAACACAAGGGGAGCATGTCGTGGGGCTCGTGGTCTGCTCATTTTCAATTCACCTGGTATCGGTAGGCGAACATGCAACAGAAATACTTGAGTCGTTCGTGGCTGGACTGACGATGTCCCGGGGACCCGCAGCTACCTCCTCACGGTAGCAGGAAATGCATCGAAAGCGCAGAAAAATTAGCCATCATTCGCATGAAACACGCTAAAGGAATGAGCCCTTGTGCGACTGGAAGGATCGTTCGAAGTTCTTCTTGCAGCGGAAAGGGGATGTAACAGAGTGGTTTAGCGGGTACTTTAAAAATTGCTGATCAATTGCGTTCGATTGTACAAAACGTTCATCATTCTTTTTCGCACACTTTCTTGAAGTAGGACAAAAAACAAATTCGGAGAGCCGATGTGTGGAAAATCGAATTTATACGTTTTTCTGCGCATCTCTCACGGACACTTTGCTCACTTCGTTCGTATGATAAAAACTGTGCAAATTGGCATCGGCTTGTTCCTGATGGATCCATATGACTGCAAACCCAATTGACCAGTCCTTGTCAGATATTGTTTGTGTGTAACGACATATCTGAAGCTAGGCTTTTCCTTCATTCTAGTTCGATGCGTTAAATGATCTTCGCATTTCAATTGCCGTAAGCATTGCATGTCAAACAAACGTGGAACAAAACCTGTTAAATCAGATTGCTTCATGTCTCAGCCACTCGTCAAGTACGCTCGTCGAATGCGATTCGTCTCAAGCAAACGAGTCGATAAGTCTTACGCACAATGGAGGCAAAAAGCATCCGATACCTGCCAAGTCGAGTTTCACAGCTCTGCTCGAGAGGAAATCAATCATTTACCCCGTACTTTCCGAGCGCGGACACAGACGCATCATGTAAAACGAAAGAGAAACCACAAAGGAGAAGAAAAAACACTCGGCAGAAGATCGATTAAAATTCAGCACGAAATTGATTTCCGGCACTGACTGACCGGTGGCGTCAGCCTCCCGATGCTCGGATGCTGGCGACCACCGGAGCTGTTGACAGCCGCCCAGCGGGAAGCCCCCACCGAAAATGTGCATTTTCACATGCTCACTCGGAGCTGGTTCCCCGGTGGCGATGTGTCGATCATGTCACTGGCCTTCCAGATGCCTCGCGTGGTCGTTGGCTCCGTTGTCTTATGCCCCGAAAAAGTCAATCGATTGTGTCAACGCCGGCCAACAACTTGTTAACCTGAGCGCAGGTTGGTCATTCACGGGGAAATATTCCGTCGAAACGCATCGGGAGTCTAGCGTGCTGACGAATTATGCGCCATCAGAGAAGTGCGTAAGTAAGTAACGTCATGTTTCACGTGAACTGGTAAAAAAAGAAGAAGAAAAATACAACAGACACATAAACGCTCCTTCCCCTCTCAGCCAGGGACGATGCCCTTCCGCCTGTGTTTCCCAATGTGTGAACGACAAATTGATCATAAATATTGCACCGGTGGCAGCAAACGGATGCGTGGTTGCTTACGATGCGCGTACGCTTTTCACGCAGGTTTTCCACTTTCTTTCGCGCGATCGCGATCGCCTTTCTGCCGTGATGTTTTTTTTTTCCTCCGCTTGTCCCCGCTCCGTTTTCTTTCTTTACCGTTATCCACCAACTAGCTGTGACGCTGGAGTGGAATAAAATTTTGGAAAGGTTCGGAGCTTGTCCGCCCGTTTTTCTCGCGCCTTTCCCCCGCGCCCGCACCAATCGATCGACCAGAAGGCGATGTTGGTATTAATGCGATGTGAAATTGCACTGGCGCATAATGTCACAGTGGTCAGTTGTGTGTTTTTCCTCTTGCCGGAGCGCATACGATTTCTCCGTGACATTCTTTTGCCCAGAAGTGAAGCGAGGCGACTCTCGCAGGCTCCGCACTGCAGTCGTGAAATTTCTTTTAATTAATTTATATTTATTTATTCGCACAAAATCCATCCACCTCATCGGGGCGTCCGTGGGACTCAAGTTTACACCGGAGGAGTTTATGGAGTCGTTTGGTGGGTAATTGTTCGATCGTTACCGTAATGGCTGCACATGTTGGACAGGCCCGTGAAATTCATCGCTCCGACTATTCTTGTGGCAATTTCTATTAGACTGCTGAGGAATGTACTTCAATTTTAAATTTTCTCTTCGGGGAAATGTATACGACATTTTTGAAATCAATAACAGAGGCACCTTTGAACCAGGTGAACAAATTCATTCAATCGATTCAGATCGAGCACATACTCCTGTGAGAAACAATTTTCAAAATTTCATCACAAAACATGAAACATCAGGAACACCACCTTTAAGATACTTTTGGTTCTTTTTTTACCAGTGGACATTGTTTTCCACTTCGCTGGATCCCCGATAACCTGAGACCGTTGCTGTTGTCCTGGGGCAATTTTAAAATTCACAGCATCGCTCATAACCGCCATGCCGTGCGGGGCACTAAATACCGGCTGCCGGACCATCCAGTGTTTCCAGTGAAGTTTACTTTTTCTTGCCCATCGCGCCAACATCGGGGTGCTGGCAGGCTTCCACACCAACCGGCAAAGGAAGTGTTAATGGCCTGACAACAATCGACGATGACGACTGGGTCGCTTCTCGTGTACTGGCGATCATATAATTGAATTTCACGTCACTTATGCGCCCATCCCGAATGCATCTTCCCACTTGAATTTCATCAGTCTGTGGCCGTCCAGCAATCGATCGGTTCGATGGACCGTAAAAACAAAAAACAACCCTAAAATCGCCAACGGGTCCGCCAGCAACAAACGCTGCTGCCCTCTCGCGGAAGGAGTTGTGAAAAATTTTAATTTCAAATTAATTTTAATTTGCCCGCATTCCGGCGACCTCGCCCGGTTCCAACGAGTGAGAAAATTGGCGACCGAGCAGGGAGCGCGAAAACGGGTTAATGAATTTAATGTGTCACCCAGTTGGCAGCAGGAGCCAACCGTTATGCTGGCGCGCAAAGGGCGCGTGAAGATGGAACCTGCAAATGCGAATCGGGCTGTAGAGCACTAGTCCCCTTGAAAACCTCCTACCCGACAGCTCATGAAGGCGTACGATGGGAAGCCGAGATGTTCCGACTGGGAACTGCAATGTTGGTTCCCATATTCGTGGACTAGCTGAGGCAACAAGTTTTGATTTTTGCCATTCCGGCTGGTCGCCCAAAAAACGACGCACATTCTTTGGCATACGGAGGGGACAAAAACTAGTACCAGAACGTCGACTAAGCTCGCCCCGAGGCTACCAAACAGACGCATATTTTTCCTCCAAGCTGGCTCGGAATGCAGCAATCTTGAGCATTACAGCAGAGATGACCAACAGTCAGGTTCTGGACTGCTGGACTTATGATTTATGACAGGCCGGACTTAGTTCGATATGCCCAAACAAGCAAGGGTGCACGCTTCGGCAAGACTTGGACATTTTGACTGCTTGGGAACATCATTCTGCTCCGTGAAGTCAAGCCACTGAGTTTGCCTTGGGTTTTTTTAGCTGTGCCAGAAGATTCAATGTATTGCAAAGCGTTAGTTAATTTTATTCGCATAAGATGCAGCTGTTTAATTAATTTTCCTTGTTAGAAGATAACTCATTCGTTTCTGAATAGAAATTGCTGCTATTGATTGTTCACACTTCGCAGTAGAATCGAAGGTATGTTCTCTACGATGGGATTTGATTGTGAACTGATGGTTCACTTTCCCATGTCAATTAAAACCGGACATTGCGCTCCGAAGCACCTGCGTCAATACAATACATTTCTTCGTTATGAAATGCCCTTGATTAGTGCCTTTAAATACGTGCTCACCACTTCCTTTCAGTCTCTACTCCCAGGGCGTACACAAACGGTAACAACCTGACGACTGTGGACTCGATTCTATCGGACATCCATTGGAATTGACGGCTGAAGAAACCAAGCTGGGCGGCTTTGTTTCGCCAGCTAATTTGTGCTTCCGTTCGGCACATTCGTTTCACCATTGTTGGCCGATCCCCAGGCCAGCCTGTCTATCATGTACAGTACACCGTTCGGCCTGGTGCCTTCCCCGGCTGCGGACAGGAAATGTGCGAGTTTTTTAACACCAAAAGTCGCACAGAACTACCCTGCGAGTTCCACCACTGGAAGATGGGGTTCGATGATTGATTCACGTTCCTCGACTCCCAATGACCGTTCTGCGTCTCGGTAACGCACGGAGGAAACAACAGAAACACCAGCCGACAAATTAATTACACCTACCAGCATTGGACTTTTCCGACCACCTGAAGCCCCCCACCGGTGAGAAACTCGCAGTCGTGCTTCGGTGTTGTACGCAACGAGTAATTTCCAAACGGCTCGACTTATAATTACAATCGATCCAGCCGTCTTGGATGGATGCTAAGGGAGTGTGGGAGGTGGGTGGCTATCATCATCGGGTGGCAAACAAAATGGCGCTCATCGCCATGCTTCCGCGCGCAATTATGAATCCCCTATCGAGCCCCCATTCCGGAGACTAGTTTGCCCCGCAGGCGACATTTAGGCGTGCAGCGTGAGCCGGAGAAAAGTGGACGGCTGAAAAAAAGGCTAAAGTTTTCTCGGTGCTAAGGGGGGGGGGGGGGGGGGTGGAAGGAAATGCCCTCCGCTTCACGCGTTGTGGCTGCTCATGAGAGCGCCCCAAGCAGGGAAGCGGGTTTCATGTGGGACGATATTCCCGAGCATCGGCTGCTTCATCGGTGCCCACTTGCCAGCCATCTTGCTCTGGCCATATCGATTCGGTACGGGAAAAACTGGAGCATGACCGATTAGATACTTGCCGGGTGGAAAACATGAGGCACTGTGGCGTGCCTTCTGTATCGTGCCATCCTGACGGCGATGAAATGCATGTCCTTCGCCTATTTCTTTCGGTTTTGCATCAGCGGACAGTTGTTAGCCTATTTTTTTCCTCCCCTTATCTTTCTCATTTTCAAACCTTTTGAACTAAAACTCACACAGGGAATGCCGTACCGAGAATGGTAATTGTGGTCTAGCACGAGCTTACGAAACATGATACCGCGAGTGATTTCAATAGCCCCCTCCGGGGGAAGTTTTCGCTGTTCGCCTCCGGTTCGCCCGTTGTGCACGTACTTCCATTCCATTCACGGCTAGGTAACGCCTCCGTTTTTCCAACCACCCTGGTTCCCTAAATGTGTACGAATGTGCGTGAAGGGATTTGCAGAGGTTTTTTTTTCTTGCTCACTGTTACGCTGCATCGGCATGGTACCTGTGATAATTTTCATTGCCTTCCCACCGGAATCTCGTTTTGCGTCGACTCTAATTTAGCTGCCTTAATCTGATTACTGCGGCTTTATTGCAGCCTTAGGGGTGAATTTTCGGGATTTGGCAGAGCATAATCGCTATCGTAAGCACCTTTCACTACCTCGAAAACAACGGTGTGCGATTCTGCTAAGCTTCGCCAGTGTTCTATCGCAAATCGGTAATAGAAAACGCTCATTAGCGGGGCATTTAATCCAATAAACCAGCCGACGATCACGCTCACTGCTACGCAACTCGGTCGCCGGGTTGGAAGGGTTCGATTTCAGACACATGACACGAACGTTTCGAGTGAAGTGCCCAAGGAATCGTTTGCTGAATGGTGTGAACGTCTAGGTGCCATTTTGAGCGTTAGAGTTTAAGTTGTTTCCAGGATTCCAGTCCCATACTGTATCAAACAAAAGCAAAGGTTAAGTTTTCCTCGCCCGCCACTGCTATATGCTTTCCAAGCACCTCATAGATTCGAAGGTCGATCTCGAAGGGGAAACGATTACCAGTGCGACCGCATCTCGACCGTTTCGGGGCGCATTCACGTTCGTAGCCCACTTTGTCACGCATCGTGTTACATTTCATGCGCATGTTCACACGTTCCAGTGACTTATTAGCGGTGAACCGGTAAGCCCGCGGCGCACAAATGGCGTTTGCGGCGGTGGAGTCTGGGAATTGAAATATGGAATTTCATAATTGAAGAGTAAGCCATCATAAGCCGCGTCAACGCAGGCCACCGGGACGTGCTTCTATTTATTGTTGCGGAAGGAAAGCAAGAAGCGCAGCGAAACGACGACAACGGTCCGTGACTCGGCTGTCATGTTCTCCGGTGATCTCCGGTGTCGGCGAACGATGCCGTTGTTGGTAGTTTTTCCCGCGATCGCTCCGATGCGAGAGATAGCCCCCGTTGGGATGTGCACTTTTACACGATTACCGCGCACACCGCAAAAAAAGGTAGGCGTCGGGTGAACAAGAGGCGCTTCGTGCAATTTGCGCCGTTCCGGCAGCATTGTAGCACTTCATTCCGGTGCATATTCGCTCACTCCGGTGATCATTTGCTTGCAGGTGACACAAAAGACTCCAACGGCCGGATAAACGACGAACCGGCTTGGCAGGGGGGGGTGAAGAAGAGGCGATCGGAAGGATTCCTTTCGATGGGTTCGTCCGAAAGGACAAAAAACAAAAGAAGGATCCTGGTTTAAAAAGGAAACCGAAGTCACTAGGGAAAAAAAAAAATCAGCGTGCAGAACGCCATCGGCCGATATTCTGATTGATATAATGACGCGACATGATTGTTGTTGATGCGAGGAAGTTGATAACGCGTCAGCCAACCACATACAGACAAACATTCACACACACATACACACACAGATGCATACCTTATACGGTACGTGACGTTGTGCAGCAGCTCCTCGCCCTGTCTCATTTAAAACATCCCGACGCCACCGGCGACCACCGGCGGTGGTGCTTTTTTTTCTCCTTTCCTTCCTGTTTAGCTTTGGCAGAAACATTCAAGCGCACCGCGATCGATTCGATGAACATTCGGATCGGATTCCGGTGTTCCCGCGCGCTCCCTCCGCGCTTCGTCCAGTTTCCTTCGGTCGGAATCGATGCTCGGAACGGCAATGTGCGGCGCGTAGCTTTTTGGCCACCGGAGACATTCCGTCCGTCTGCGGCGCATCGGAACATGGCTGGGATGGCGCAGAAGGAGCGGGAACAGAGGGAGAGGCAGAGAGAGCGAGAGATTGGTTTTGTGATTCGCGATAGCCGAGTTTCGTCTCGTCAAACGGTTGCTGTCGGTGGGCAGCTCGCTTCTTGTCGCTCCTGGGAACGGCGCAGGCATAAAAACGTTCTAACAAATTAATGATGCTCCTGGCGATCCGATCTACAGTGATCACCACCACCACCAACGACATAGCCCCCCTTGCCCTCACGTCGCCTGCAATGCAGCAGCAGTTTCAATCGACAATCGAAGCACATTCTTCCACTGGCCGGGACACTTTCGATCAATGTTTATTCCTCCGTACTTTTTCTCTTGCGCAACCAAAAGAGACATCTGTTTGGATGGCAATCGTTGCGCTGTCGCCCTGTCCGGCGATCCAGGAGCAATCAATGTCACAAACAGGCCAAAAAAGGTTATCCTCCTGCAGTGCAGGCCAAAAGTTGACGGCTCGCCGAGCCACACACTTCTTCCAAATAATTAAACAGGTTCATTACAATAAAAATTTATCGTATTTAAATGAACCAGAAGCTACTTTCGGGCCTGAAAGTTTGCACCGTTGAAAGCAAGCATGATTTTAACAGCTTGCAGCTCCTTGGAGTGCTTCGTTTGCTTTTTGGGTAAATATTGTTTCAGCGATCTCGAAGTACCTGGCCCCGCAGGGCAGCAACCAATTCAAATGCAAGTAAAGCAAGCCTTCATCGGTTGCTCTCGTACATGGCGAGGTGCACTTGCCCGTCGTGGGCATTTTATTATCATAAATTACTCAACACTTGACGATAACGATCTTTATGATGTAATTTACAGCAAATTAGTCACATTATGGAGGCACAAGTACCGGGCCACCATTCGTCAACTCGTCCTGGAAGGGAAGCTTAAGAGACGTAACATACGGTCTGGAAGATGACGTGTTTTTTCCAAACTTTCACAGCACGTTGCTCAAGTGAAGCGTGAACAACATTTTGGGAGACTGACTACAGGACGATGGTCGGGAGTTCCGTGTGGTGTTCGAGTTAGCGCCGATCGAAGATACCTCCCTTGTTTCGCCTCAGCCGGTGCCCTTTGTCGTTGGTTAGACGGCCGGAAAAATGAGATGATAATCGGGTGATTTTGAAACCGTATACTTTAGGGACCCGATCGGTCTTGGTTGCTTCAGTCCTCCATCGACGCCTTCATTCCGTTTTCAAAGCTTCCAGTTCGCGACAACTGCCGAAAAGCACAGATTCTCAGGCAGTCGCGCTGTTTTCATCGTCCGCTTATGACGGTCCGTTTATCTTCATTTCTTTTCCAAATCGTCGTGAAGAAGTGGTCGCCTTCGCTCAAGAGAGTAGTCCGTGGCCCGGATGGCGACCGCATCGATTAGCATCTTATCAAGAAATGTAGGCTGCTACTCATCGGGTGTACTGGAAAAAAGGGGCATGAAGGAGCGGTATCCACATGGAGCAGAGGAACTCCAAAAATTATTACTAATTATCGCACGGTAGGGCATCCAATCAGTGACACCGCGGGCGTCTAAATGAAGCATCACTGCACGACACCGCGAGTCCGACGAGTTGGCGTGGGCCAGCTTTCACGCAGGTATGAAATAATTTAATTTCCCGGAGCCGTGATAAAAAGCACCCCAGAATGAAGTGATGATAAGTGTCACCCTGGTTACCACCTTCACGACTTCCTTCTTTTCCATTCCGTCGATCAATCGTGGGCATAAATTTCCCGCAGCATTGATCAAACCGCGCCCCCCGCGGTGGCGGGAAAACACACACTCGAAAGCGAAACCCATCGACACCTGCGGCGAGCAACGCGGTGTCGACATTTATCTAAGCGCTGTAAACATCGCAACTTATGGTCGCACTCCCAGTGAGCATCAGGTGGCACCGTTGATTGTAAACCAGTCGGTGGACACATTCCGCTGGCTCGTCTTTGAGAATATTCCGATGGGCCCCGCGGCTGGCGTCAATCTCCTAGCGGAATGTTGGCTAATCGAAAGCAATCGTCTTGAGGGGGCGATCTCTTTGTTCTCACATTTGCATAACATATCATTTACTAATGTTTACAAAGTTCCTGGTTCGTCACTGAGGGGAGTGTGTTTTCACTCGAGAACGATTCTACGGAGACCGGCGGAAGAAATCGAAGCTCTGGTGAAGTAATTAACGATATTCCAGGAATGATTCCGCTTGCTTTTTGCACCCAAACTCCAGCAATCAAACTTTCCTCCGCCGTGTCTGTTCCGGGAGGCAGCAATGCAACATTTGCGCACAAAACTCACCCAACCCTTGGGCAGCTCGCGAACTCCCCAGAGGCTCATTCCTGAGCGATGCCTCGCCGATGCCACGGAGGCCTGCTCGTTCGCACTTTACCCGGCTGCTCATGAGCAACGATTTCTGTTGCGTGCGCAACATAAATTATTCTCAATCTTCACGTCGCGCCTCAACGTTTCAAACGCAAAGCTCCCCACGGCACGGCAAAGGGAGGGGGGGGGGGGGAGGCGGTGCGGCGCTTGGAGAGCGTTTCTTTACACAAAGCAAAAAGGAGCGAAAAGAAGTAGGCAGCTAGTGCAAATGGGCTGCTTTAGATGCCATTCGATGATGGGTTTCATTATTCCGAAGGTTTCGATTTTTCTCCCGCCGTTCTTTGTTCCAATCGGGGTGGGAGTATTTCGTGTCCACATCCGCGGGCCGGATCGATCCGGTCGAACGAGCGCAGGCTCCCTGGGAAACGGCAACTTTCCGTTCGCCGGGTTCTGCCGGGTTCGGGATTCTCGCTCGCTCACGCGCTCTGCTGGCGTCCGGTTTTTCGAGGCCGGCTTCTCCGGTTTCGGCTCGAAATTCCTGGAAATCTCCATAATGGGAAGATTACTCCGTAGAAGTCACCCGCCGGTTGGCCGGTCCGGTTCACCGTCACCCCGCTTCATCCTCCGCCGTCCGCCGGAAGGGAGCGCCTTCCAATACGTCGCACAGGTTTTGGCGTCCCTGGGGATGCATATGTTATTATTTGTAGCGTACCCGAAGAGTGTGACGTCTGGAGTGGGGCTGGAACGGGAAGGATCGCGCAGGGAGCTCAGGGTATAAAAGGGTACTAATTTCGCCGACGTGCACTCGACCTGCGCACCGGTTGCGCTTAATATGAAGTTAATCATTGTCCTACAGCAAACTGTAGGCGCGCTTTCAATTTCTTTCCCGCCCAGGCTCCAAAAGCGGGCCTGCCCCGTTGTCTCTGGGCTCCGGAAGAGAAAGAGAAACGTTCCATCGGGGTCTAATCGGGTTGTAAACCACCACGACCCGCTTTCCCCTCCAGCCTTCCTACTCAAACCCTCCCTTTTCGCATCATATTTGAAAGTCACTCTTGCAAAAGGGCTCGCAATTCATCAGCGGCCACAATCCGCATCACATCATTAACCGTGATGCAACTGCCCCCATCCTGTACCTCCGACCCCCTCCCTCAGGTTGAACCGGCAGGTCGAGAAGAATGCATTGCAAATGCATTAAAAATGTAGCCTTGCCTCGGCGACAACGCCGAACCGCATTCGCTCGCGGGGGCCGCGGGATTGACCGCGAGACGCGCATTTGTGCATTTTCTTCGTCGCCTGCTTCTTTTGCATTTTCAGTTTTGCGTGTGCTTACGTAGCGACTCCGTTGTTTTTTTTTTCTGCTCCGTCGTTGTGCTCTCTTTCTCGGTGGAGCTTTAAAAATCTTCCCACCTGCACCGGCCATCCCCGCTGCTGTTTTCCTTTTCCACCGAACCACTGCACTGCACAAATGAAAGGGGAAATGTGAGCACACATTATGCACCGACGAGGGCTTGCATCGCCCACCCATCGCTCCACAGTCCCGCACCCGAGACACGCGCCCCTTATCACCACCCCCCCCCCCCCCCCCCCCCCCCTGCACCGAGCGGAATGTTTTGTTTTTGTCCGCGCCAGGAAATGTGGACGGCGGTGACGGCGGCCTGCTGGCGTGATGTTGCATCGCGAGAGCAGTCATCATAATTATTATAAATGAATTAAAATACGATTAACCTAACGTTGCGCACGTTTATTTGCAACCCACCGCGATTATACCGAACCGCAAGAGGGGGTGGGGAGACGCGGTGCCAGTGGGGTGGGCTTTGGAAATGGAACCAATCACAGCATAAACCGGGAACGGTTGGATGGTTTTACGATCACGTTCGAAACGGAACGGCACATAAGGTACCCGGCCGTTCTCACAAGTGTTGTGAAAAAAACGATGGCCCTGAATTGATCTTTCGCAGCAAGCCTCAAAACAAAAGCATTAAACACTTGGAAGATATCGAGGAGTTTTCTTGGTCTTATGCTTTTGTTTCGTACGTTGAAGTTTTTGCAGGGCAGCATTCTTAAACGGAACAAAGACCTGGAGGAGCTTACTTTGTTGCCAGACCAAGGAAGAAAACCGATTCGTGCCAGGATTATACCGTTTTTTGCCCTCGGTTCGCTAAATGGGTTCGAGCTTCAAATTAAACTAGCTGTGCGCATTCGGTTTTCGATGTAATCCTATTTAATGTGCACAGTGGAAATGTTCGCTTTTCGCCCTTTGGACCGCTTCCAGGGAAAGACTTAAGGCCAGCGACGGTGACTTACAAGGCAAGGGAGGTAGTTTCTTGGTATGCGGTGCGAACGAACGGCAGCCCGACAGCCATTAGGCAAAGCGGGACTGGGAGGAAAATCTAGTTAGTAAATATTGCGCACGGTGGTTATGTTTGCCTTCTCACGAGGGTGTCAGAAAAATCGAAAGTAGCATCGAAGCCGATGTTTAGTACCGTTGGCGAGTTGAGGTTTTAATATTTCAGTGTCCATAAACAAGAGGAAGGAAAGCGCAGTTATTACCTGATACGTACAAAAATTGCTTTTGATTGTGTTCGTTTACCATAAATCATTCAATGGCCACCGGTCAGTCCGGGCTAAACTTTCGGTATCGAGAAATGCTTCGGCTCCAACATGGCTGATGCTTTGGCGATGCGTTTGCATATTGCATGCTCATTTACGCTGCAAGGACGCAGGCCCGCGCTGTAAATGTCGATTAGACGAACGAAATTAAAGATTGAACCATTTCGTACCATCATCAATCATGTTGGGAAACCTCCACCGCGTCTATTGGCGTGCACGATGCTCAATCTACCATCGCATGACGAACATTTCCCAGTCAAAACGCCCTTTTCGAACGGAGGTCGATTTTGAACGTAAACGATAGTTTACCATTTATCGTAAATAAGCCTGCGAAAAGGCGCAGGGAAAGCGTTACCGACGGGCAGCGGCTGGGTTCCGGTCGATGGTGCCGGGAAATCCCAACAGTGCTCGTATCCGTTAGGCCAAGGCAGCGGGCGAGTGTTGCTCGGGAAGCCAATGTAGGCTTTTCCACCGTTCAGCCGATGGGATGGTTTAGGCTAGGCTCTCCACGCGCGTGTTGTTACTACCGCGAGGTGTGAAAATCATTTAATCGATACCGCTTCAAACGAAGCGCTGAGGCGGTAGCGAAAATTGGCGGGAAATCCCCGACGCTTCGACCGGAAGGGTGCGACCGTTGCTCTGGGTGTGGATTTAAAGAATACCCAAATCATATGTTGAAAGCCTCTCGAATCGGAGGCATCGAACCAGGATGAATTCAATTTCAGTAAGTAAGTTATCAATCAAAAGATGGGAAACAATTTAAGGAAGATTGAGCTTGTAACAACTATGTCAAGACATAATATTTCTATTTTTTGTGCGAACGTCTCGTTTCACGATTTTTTTCCCAAATTGCTCATATTTGGTTGCACCAGCAAATTCCCTTTTGTTTGTTCATTCTTTTCGCTTCACGTCCAAAAAAAAACCACACAAACCACAGTGGCCGACCGTGTTGATGTGTGCACCCTTCTCCGCTGCTTCAGGTGACACAAAGGGCAACAGTTGTAAGGATGTTTCTCGGAAATGAGTCTCGACACCTGGCGTACCGTCTGGAGCGTACCTTTAGTCGATTTACCTGCCTACGGTGTCGCATGGTAGGGAAATTTGCACAATTTGACCTACAAACGTGAGCTCCGCCGAGTGACACAACTCTTTCGATGTTGAGAAAGTCTTGCTTGAAGAACATAGATATTGTCGAGGTAGATGTGATGCATAAATATGTTCCTCATAATTCCAGCATAAACGCATCATTCATAATCCAGATCAGGCTACCTCTCCTGTGGCTTGCCCGGAACATCGCTAACATGTCCAGCGAGTCCCATTTGGAGCTCATTATTTTCACATGCAGTTTAATGATACGAAAAATTAGAACTTCCTGTCGACGCACAAACCGGATGCAAATGTGCGCGTCCCCGTCGCGGTGATCAATTATATGGTGGGTTCCAGTGTTTGCTTTTCTTGCAACGGAAGGGAAGCACCGGACGGTGCAAGTAGGCCCTCAATGCAAGCAATGCAAAAAAAGTGCATTATCTCGTTTGATCTCGTCCGACGAAGCCCGACCGGCCGAACGGCAGCCGGCTCCGACCGTCGATGATTTACAATTCAAAACATCGTCCCCGATTCCCCCGCGCAAACCGCGTCTCTGCGGGGAGCCGTCCCAAGATCTCGTTAGGGGTGCTTCCTGTTCGCCCAATTGCCCAAAAGCGTTTCCCGGCAATTTCGTAATGAAGATGTTGGCGGCTTTCCTGCACGTTGGCGACAGCGGGTTGACACCGTGGCTCCGGTTTGCGGTGTGCGTTTTTGCACGGACTCAATGCGGGCCAGTCCTCGCGGGAAAAATAAGCAACGGATGCGTTCGGTTTTCCTGCCCGCCCTGAACTTCACCCTTCCCAACGCAAGGATTGACTTCTAATAAATATAAATAATCTCTTGGGTTCCCCGCACCGGCTTCGACTGGACGATCGACTAAATGGTCGATTCTTTAAAGACAACAGTAATCCCTCGTCCATTCCGTGCCCCATTTCCTGCGGTCCGCCTCCTTGCCACGATGCGATCGAGTGGCCTGTCGCTTCGAAATGGAGCAAACGGTAGCCAAAGAGGGATTGCTCGCCGAGCCATGATTGTTCATTCAGTTGTCAATAAATTTAATAAAAATATTACACAAATATAAATATTAAAACAATTGTACTCGATCAATCCGGTCCTGCTGATCCGGGGCGAATGCGCTGGGAATCGAAAAGCCGACACACGGGGAAGGAACCACAATCTTTCCCACCGTTTCAGCCCGCGCGCGCAGTGGTGCTGCAATATTTATCCGGTAGCAACCCGTTTATCTGCTCGTCGATTCTTTCTCGTCCGGATCGATTCTCGTCCGTTCCGCCGATTATGTATTGCTCATCGGTAGGAGTGTATTTTATTGGTCAGCGCCAGTCGATGGTTCGTTTGGCAGCAGGAAAAGCTCCTATTGATGGTTTCGCCGACCAGCTAACGTTGGAAGGAAGCATAAATTCTGCACCTTCGAGAGTTCCCGGGCTTCCCTTGCCGTGCTCGAGGTTCATTCATGCTTGCCTCGCAATGTCTCTGTTTCGGGCAAGGGCCTTTTTGCTTGTGAACTCGCGCTCGAACATCTTGTACACTTGCTTGGGCATGGAAACGCTACAAAAAAGGGCCTAAACCTCGGCAAAAACCCTTCCGCTTCTCGGCGGCGGCGAGGAATTCGCGGGTTGTAATAAATTTTTGACATTGCCCACTGGAGCGGGCTCCTGTGTTTGAGCTTGCACTTTTCTCCCCATCTTGACCCGTTCCTGGGTTCGGTGGAGTTCCAGTTGACAAAGAAGTTGTTCCGTCTGCCAGAAGTTCTTCGGACACGTCTTCATCCAGTGGAATCGGGCAGACGAAAGTGGAGTGGAGCCGCCCCGGAACCACACGGGACTCGGGGGATTGTTATTCAGTTTATAAAATTCAAACGATGCGTTGACTTCCATGCACTTCCACCCCACCCCATTTTGCCATCTGCCCCAGATATCGCATGGCCCACCGGATTCCAACCGGCGGCGGCTTTCTTCGGCGGTGCCGAAACCAATCCAAAGTTGTTCATTTTTACACGTCCCTTGGCGCGGCTCGCAGAGGTAGCTGCTGGCAAGGATATATACGATTCTATTGTTTTCAATGGCTTACCGCCGTGCGCAGGAATAGCTTGTGGGATATTTTTTTGTTTGTGTGCTGTGTTTGTAACGCACTCCGGACTCGAATCGTTCGCCGGAGCGGCGCCATGCGGTAACACTTGCACAAGGTGTTCGATTTCGTGCCGACGCTCATGTCATTCAACACGGGAAAGGATGCCGCAGTGTTCGCATGGTGGAAAGAACAGCGCATTTTAAGTTCCACCGTATTTATGAAGCAGCTTGTGTGCGATTTTTTGCGTGTGCTGTGTTTGGCAAAGGTAAAGGGGCGAGCGTTCTTTACAGTGCGTAGAAGTTACGACCCATTGGTGATAAAAGAGCTGCTTTATGGCCGCGGACTCGTTCTACAAAGCTTCTGGCTTCTAACGTATAATCAATCGATGATTGATCGATCGCATCAAATATAGTTTAAAGTTTGAACAATAGCGCGTGTCAGCCAATTCGAAGAAATTACTTCATTATGAAGTTAAATTACTATCAGAGCTTAGTGAATGATTCCAACGAAGGAATGACTCAGAAGAAACCTTTTCACCAAGTAATTCCACATTCGAGCATTGTATTCATTTTTCATGATCTTGGGAATTGAAGATAAAAACATGTTTTACTACATTATATTTACAGCAACCTGCGAGCTGTGTTCGAATGAGAAATGAAACAGTTTAATTGGTCCAATTGTGACTATTACGTTAAATATAACCCTCGTGCATGGTTAATGATATGTGTTTTCTTCTTCCCCTCTTTATCTTCCAGTTGGCCTGTCTCCCAACCTTCCCTCGCCCGGATCGGTGCAGTCCACCAACAATCTGTTCGGGGCGGCGGCAGCAGCTGCAGCGGCCGGGGCGGCCGGATCGGCGAACGCGCATGCCCTGGCCGGCCTGGTGTCCCAGCATCGGCTCCTGGAGCTGTCCCGCTTCGGTCTGCGCGGATATGATCTGGCGCAGCATATGCTCACCCAGCAGGGTGCCGTATCGAAGCTACTAGGTGAGTGTCTTCATCAGCCTACCGTCGATTGGGGTCCGACTCACGATCGTCCATCTTGAAGAAGAAAAAGAAGAAGCGAAACCTCACACACAATTGACACATTCATGCGCCCATCATCTGGTCCTCGCCGAAGGAACGCCCCGCCACTCCGGGGATGTCACGAAGTAGCAGCGGCATCGTGTTTGCGTTTCGCTCACCCAACAACAAGAACGCAGGGCGAGAGGCCGGACCCAACCCTTTTCCCCCCCGTTCAGTTCCCTATCTTTCCCGAAAAAAAAGCTCGATAATAACACTTCATTATCGTCATAAGTCATTCGCTGCCCGAAAGCGGGGGAAGTCCTTCCATGGGAGACGCGCGATCGGTGAAAAGGATCGGTAATGCGGAACGGTCAAATTATAGTGCTTAGAGTGAGCGGTCCATTTCGGGCGATCGGGTTTGCTTCGCCGCAGTTGAGCAGTTCAGTTACTTGCAAGGGCTTTTTATCGTCTGTTACTTTCTTCCATTTTTCTTTTCACTTTCAACCCGCGCGCGCCGAAAAACATCAAACGACTTGTTTGTTTCCTAACACTTTTCTATTTATAAATAAACGATAAATATTGAAAGGCCTTGCGTAGGCGGTTGACCAAGGAGTATGAGGTGGAATGGAGAACCGACATGCAAAAGAGGGTGGAAGAGCAGAAGCAATGTGACCAAATAAAACCCATCATTACCGGGCCATCCTACCGCAACCATTCCCGTACAGCAGAACGAAAAAAAAACTCCCTTCCGATTTCCAGGAGTGTGACTTTGATGTGGCTTCCTGTTCTTTCCAGCACTACACCAAGGGAAAAACGGGGAAGAGGCTGATGGATGAATAGTTCGTCCGATTTTTTACGATCTGCCGAGCAGACTATTACCGGTCGTTGCGGCTCCGTTATTAATTTATTACTGTAATAATGTTATTTGCTGGACGGCTTGGGACCGAACCGAAATTTCGATGGACAACGCCGAAATTTTCGGCATTTGCTGCTCGACCCGTGACCGCATTCGTTTTTTATTTGGACGACAGCGGGAGCGAAAGGAAAATTTTCGGAAACCGGAAACTGGGAATGGTGCGGGAGCTGGGAGAAGTCTGGTGAGCCGTTTATACGAGCCCGGCATACGATTTGCATAATTTTGGACAAACTCACTATGGCGCGAGTGAAATGGTTCCAAATTTTCCTTCCGAAAGCTCAACCAAAGTTTCCTGCTCTCGTTGGTGCTCTGCACTTGATATCGGCTAATTTTATTACGTGTTCGAATTTATGTACACCACGAAACGAAATCGAAACGGTTTGGAAGAATTAGAATACCAAATTTCAACTTGGTCGAAACGACAAGAGAAGCTCACACTACACGCCGGGAATGGATAGCGCATTGTGTTGACTATCTTAGGGAAGGTCATAAATTGTCCAGACCAATGTTTATGCTAATTCGGATGGTGTGAAATTAGTTTCACAGTGTTTATAATTACGCGTGTAATAATGGGACGGTGCAGGATAGATTTATACATCAAACACGGCAAAGAATGACGTTAAGAACAAACACTCATTATTAACATCTTCAATAATTATTGTGCAAGCTCTGCCGGGGTTCATCCTCAACCAATTCATTTCCGGTCCAGGAAGGATCACACCGCAGGTGTTTATCTCGCGCAGTAAATCTAATCGCGATAACACGATCTCACGAAGCGCCGGGCGTCTAGAGTTTACAGAAAGCCATTTAGAACCAATGTACGCCCGGCACCTTCCCTTCCCTGGATGCATACAAAGGCAACGCGCCATCGCACCACTGCCACATTATTAGCTACCATCATACATTTCACCGCAATTAAGCACGACACGCCTCAACCCATTTCTCTGCGAGCGATTTGAACCCAAGAAAACTCCCGTAGGGTGCATCAGCTTTACGGAAAATGTATGCAAAGGTAAATATTTACGTGCAACATTAATTTCCTAAATTAAACACATTCTCGCAGCCACACGCACAAACTCGGACCCTACACATATGTTTGCCAAGAGTGGGTTGCAAAAGGGCGAGCGAAGGAGAGCGGTAACGAACGACTGTCGCGGGTGCAGAGGGCAGAAACCCTTTGTTCAAATGGTGCACACACGCCTCGGGTGCTCGGGCGTCTTAAGGTGCACGGATGCCCGGGTGGAGCACGGCAGGGGCACGCACCGGGCCGGCGGGCTTAACAGTTTTGTACTGTCGATTTGTAGACAACCGGTAAACATGCACTTCTTCATGTGCATTGCCTCCACGCTGCGGAGGTCTCGAGGTACGATCGCGATGGCGATCAAGGGGGAACTGGCGTGGACGGGAGCGGTCCGGGGTTTGCATTTCCGATTCAATTTCTCAAACAAAGACCCCCAAACTGTCCCCGCGGCCCATCGCCGTTCGTGTCCTTCCCGAAAGGGGGTTGCCTTTCGATGAATGAACGCGAACGAATGGCTGAGGGGAAGCCGAGGGGTTCCCATGGCTTGCCTGGGCTACGGTAGCAGCGGACCTGCCGTCATGCTCTGCTGGCTGAACTGCAACAGCAACCGCACTGCAATCGAGCATGGGCGCCTCGAGTTTTCACCTTCCACCGTCGGGAGCGTGCAACATAGTTGATGTTTTATGCATGACCGGAGTGGAATTATGCCAGAAACGTTTTGCTAGAGTCACACTTATCCCAGCACAATGCAAACACGGCTCAATCGGCGGTCAAACAATTGACCCCGAGCAAATAGCTCGCCCGGCCGATAATTCCGCGTCTGTTGCGCTTGGCTTTGGAAGAAAATTAAGGAAAAGTTGCTCCACGTGACAAATATTTCGGTGTAAATGTGTTCCGTTCTTGAGGGTATTATCGAAGGATTATTACTTGCGACAAATTAAGGGTGTGTGACTAGCTGTGGCGTTTACTCTGGCACCAGGGAAACGACACAAAAGAGTAGGTCATCTAATGCATAATGTGATCAAATACATACACATTGCCACTGCAAACAAGTGTTTTGCATAAACCAGGCCATCAAAGGTCGCCGGACGAGCTTCGAGTGTGGGCGAATGTTGGTGAGTGTTAAAGATTATCTTAAATTTATGCAAACAGTTTCACCTGTAAGCCCGGTGTTATCCAATTTCCGTCTGCGAGGGCGTTGCTGCAGTCGCTGGTTTTGTTAATTGTTTTGCACCGAGTGAAATAGACTGTGCCATGCCAGATGGAGCAGATAGAGCGTTGGGTTTTGCTGTCGGTGGGCTTAGCTTTTCGCAGTGATTTTCCTTTCCCCTCCTGGTTTCCTGCATCAGCGGAGGCATTCGGCTTCCCGTGACGGATTTTATTAAACTTGAGCCCATTTTCGTTCACCGGCGTTGCAGTTCCACCATGATCGTAATCGATTTTAAATTACTGCAATTGTTGTACCCGAGGTTGTAAGACGGATATGTTTGCTTTTCGGCAGATTAAAAGTGGAAGGCTATATGCGTCTAACATTTGTTCCGGAGAATGATTGAAGGCGATGCTGTCGTGGAAAGTAAATCTGATTTGTGGTAGCGACTTTTTATGCAATAAAATTGTTTGTAACTGGTCGGTCTATGCAAGTCAACTTGAAAGCTCTTTAGCAATGTTTCCTTTGTTTGTTGAACGTTAAATATTGGACAAGCAAAAATTAAATTTTTTTCGACAACCATTCAATAACACATGTGAAAACGATTTATGATGACTGAATGAGTATATCTCCCCTACGGTCGTAAAAGCTGCCAATCGGCGAAAACTGTTAGGCAAAGCCAAAGCCAGCATCACTATCATTAACGAGCGCACGGTGCGCTATTTAATGGCACGTTGTAAACATTTGGACTTGGATGCAATCGCCAGTCCACCTTGCCTGCGTCGGGGAAAACGAAAAAAAAGAACAAACACGAGACGCATAATGCTCAAACGAACGTTTTGGTAGAGTTGGAAATTATAACTATTCACTAGTAGAGCCCTGGCACGAGGCGGCGGCGCCGTAGTACCGGAAAATAACCATCATCCCCGTTTTCTCGCTAATCCGCGGTCGGATCTCTGGAGCTGTCTTGATCGCCTCCGGCAGGCCAGGGTTTGCTGCGCGAGGCTAATTTGCATCTCAAGCTATCGATGAACGCGCAGAATCAGCTCGCAATCGATACCCGTAATCGGCCATTCCTAATGGTGGATTTATTTGGTTTGTTTTACACCCCGAATCAGTAGGACGCGCCAGAGATAATTAACGGTCTGAAATGGCACCGGAGAGGAGGGATGCGTTTTTTTCTGCGACGCCGTCTCCTCCAAAACCCAGCAAACAAACAAACAGAGGAAAGTGAAACGAACTTTTCCACTTGTCTACGGTAGGAGGGCACCGTTTTGGCACCGTTTGTTTGTTTTGCATGATAACCGTTTTCGGCGATCGACTATCAGATCGACGTGTCGCGATACGTGTTTGGCACGAGCGAGACTGAGAGAGAGAGAGAGAGACTATTCGAGATTAATTAGCATATCGATGTTCGGTTCGTTCCTTGCTTCTCGCTTGTGCACACCGCGTAATCCTGAAGGAGTTCGATCCGGCGCATTAAACACCATGCATTCAGACTTACCCCTCCCTTTAATAACTACTTCCCAGATGTCCGGCAAGAGTTTGGGTTGGGAGTTCGCGAGCGGAACACAAAAGGCGAAAGGCGAAAAACATACATTTGGATGTCCTGGAACCCGGGATCCAGCTGCCTTTTCTGCCAGCTCCTGTCCGCTGGATCGTCAGATCGACGCGTATGATCGGGAGCCCTTCCGAAACGATTCGCCGTCATAATTTGCTTCCATTCTGCCCCACTGGTCGGCAAGTTCGTGTCGGCGAGGCCTTTCGTCATCGTCCGAGGCGTCCTAGCTTCCCGGAAGGTTCGTCGCGTTCCAAGCCGAAACCAGATGGTCGGTAAATGCCCGATACATAAACCTGTTTATTAACCGGTGTGCTACTTTGTCGACCGAAAACTGTCACTTTTACCTCGCTCATTAGCATCGTTTATGGCGCGCGAGCGGCTATCGATTGCTGCATGCCCTCAGGGATCTTCGGTGGAGTTTCCAACCGTTATCTTTATCGTCTGCATCGTGTCCGTCTCTGCACAAAAATAACTAGTTAACGACGCGAACTCCCTGTGAATGTGAAGTTCCCCTTTGGACAATCTCAAGATGTAAACTCATCCATACGTCAGTGCTTTGTAAAGCCTTTCCTAAAAAGGAGATTGAAAAACCCCCCACAATATTCCTCATAACCCAAGACCACCCCCAAGTCGTACCCCGGACCCGAGCATGAGCCAAGTAATTGCACAGTTCAATTGAAAAATTATAACACAATTAATTAGATGGCAATCGATACATTTTCGGCTCGTTAGGTTGTGTTTCGGCCAGTGAGATTCGGACTCCTTTTCCTCCTGATCGCCACCACGTGATGCTGGCGAGGGCACGCCCAGAGGGATATCTGATGCTGAAGAGGGAACAGCCGATCGAAGCAAAGGCACAGACACAGCAAACTGGCCAAAGACCGTGCACCTGACGGAGCTCGAGCTCGAGTGTTCAAAGGGTGGTGCGAACTTTGCGGCGGGGGCAAAATGTGAGAATAATGCCTTCAAGTACCGATTGTTAATGGTAATTTATTCACACCTTACTTCCATTTAGCTTTCGTCGGCGTCGGAGGGCCGTTTTTTATGTTCGCTGGTGCTGGTGCGGTTGCGGTTTTGGGTTTTATTTTTCAACTCCATCTTTTCCCCCGTTTCCAGCCGCAAGGAGGATCGTTCTCACCCTACCTTTGGCCTGGTGAAACCGCTGCTATCTGGCCATCTTGTTTTGCGTTCGGCCACAGGGAAGGGAGAGAATAATTTGTACCGAATGTACAGAGAATTTTAATTGAATTATACATTGCGTCGCAATCGGGCAAATCGATCGGATGAGTTTGCTGCCGAAAATAAGCTTCCTCTTTGTCAAGTGTTGTTGTGGGTTGCACTTGAGTTGATGCGAATCTTCAATGGAATGATACGAGCCAGTCAGTACAGATGTCCTGTTCACCTGCGCCGCAAAATGGACCGTGACAGATGGCGCTGCACCGGAAGGGCTGATATCGGTGTCAATCGGAGAGTCAACAGAGAGTTCCAGAGGACCCAATCAGATGGCCTGACTAATTGGAAGCTGTCGCAGAACAGGGATCGTTAACGAGCCTAGCTAATTTGAGTTATCGACGAATGGCTGCGAGCAGAGGTGGGATGTGCAGGGTCACCCGTGAAACCACCGGTTGAGGGAAGTTATAATTTTCCCGGAATCTTCCGACTACCTAGGGTGACATTCATCCCACCATTCCACTGTGTGTTCCAGCGGTTGACATCTTCATTAGCGACCTTCGCGGATCGAGCTCAGTAGCTGGAAAATGAGTGTTCTCCGCTACATTATGCTGCTGACAACCGCTACTTCCACCTGTCCATCAAAGGTGCGGCCCGGGGTGGAATTAAAATAAAGGCAAAACGGCAGTGGCAAGTCCGAGTGAGAGAGAAAAATGAAGTAAAACGCAGTCCGGCGTCGGCTTCGGATCGGTGCACATTGTATGCAAATGGCCGAGCAAATCACGGGGCACCATTGGGGCCGTTCGTCACATCCGCCGGGTGAGAGCTGTCGTAATGCAACACCAGCTTCATCGTGATCGGCGGCAGCAGCCATCGTCGTCATCGTCGATGGCGGTTTGATTCGAAACCGTAAATCAAACCGGAACGAGCGGGTGACATCGGATCCGCGTTGCGCGCAGATCGGGTGGAAAACTCCGGGACGGACAGGGCGCTAATAAATATTCATAGGCCACTTGTGTGATAACTGATATGTGTAATTCGGACATCACGGACATTCCGGCAAGCTCGTGCCCCATCGACTGACCAAACGGCTGGACGGATGGACCACCGTCGATGCCGTTCATCCATCCATCATTCGGAACTATTTGGTGGTTCGTGAACAAACATGGGGAGGTTTCGTTGGAAGGAAAATCGGAGCCGAGGGATGTTAATGTGTGGTTTGATTTGACAAAACCGCACACGATCGTAATTGAGCACATTCCACGTTACATGTTCCGGTGTGCATAGCAAGGTATGCATTAAAAAACTTCCGTTCTTTTTCGTTCTTTTCCCATTCAACGACTCATCCAACGTTAACATCCGGGTTGAAAGGTGATGCTTGAAAATATCGCTCCAACTTATCAAAATTGATGCGGGAATAGCGGACAGTTGGGGGTTATACAAATTAAACCTAATTAAACAGTAGGGATTGTGGTTTTTATTGTCGTTAGACTAAAGCCTAAGGTTGTCTATAAATGGGTCAGTAATTTTGACGAAGACTATAATTTACATTTAAACAACTTCAAACGAGAAAATCAAATTTTAATTCAATGTTGGAGGTTTTCCACAAACAGGTGGCTTTGATTGATGTAGATTATAGACAAAAGATTGCAATCAAAGTAGAAAACTAATTGTGAAGTTCAGGAATAGACCGTGTCTAAAAGACTTCTCTTTTTGCCACTGAATAGTAGCTGATTTGAAAATTATTCAGACATAATCCCGTTACCGTCGGAACTAGCACCACCATTGGAAATCGATTCGAATACATCAAAGCCTTCCGAACGATTGGACATAGTTAGGATTCGAATTTTGGCATTCACTAACTTCCTCCCTTTGTGACGCCAATAAATCCCAAACGCCGCGATTCACGCTGCGAATCTTCTGCGGCCCAACCGGAAGCCACCGTCCCGCGAGCAAAAGATGCCGACGTTCCGCCCGGTTCTCGATTCTCCATTCGTTGTCACAGTCGGCGGCACCTGGGCCGATTTCGATCGCGGTAGCGCACCTCCCGCCGAGTTAACAACCTCTCCGAGCGGGCGCACGCCCCAACTAGTCTGCATTTCTGCCCGGATGGGCCTGGGCTGCCTTGGACTCGGATGGGGCGGCTCTGATTTGTGGACGTACCGGATCGCCGGAAACACCAGCCGCCATCGCAATCATCGGCCGATCGATTACTGAAGTCGTTGATTTGCGCCCCGGTGCGTTCGGGGCAATTTGTTCATTCGTTTCGGGCGAGCAGATCGGTCCGATCGCATACGATGCTGGTGGTCCAAGTTGGCGCACAATCCGGCGCGAGCGTGTTCGCCATTCAACGACCTCATCTCGCCGGGAGTCCCGAGTGGCTCCTCCCCGCTGATTCCACCGGACGATAGCCGATCGGGGAGGCCGGACCCGGAGAGCAAGTGTTAAAACTCTAAATGTACCTTTTTTGTGCCGCCCTCCCGTCGGTTCCAACGGTTCGAGCGCCTATACTTGAGTCACAATTCATTTGAGTAGCCCAAAGCCTCGCTTTTCTTAGCTTCAGTTAATTTCCTTCAAGTGCAGCAAAGCAGTGAAAAGCATCAAGGAAGGAAAGCAAAACCTCGCGACCGGACGACCGACAAACTCCTCCGGGACATTAAAATGCTATAAATCATCATTTTATGCCACGCCATGTGCGGGTTCGCCCTTGCCATGTGCAGAAACCTCAAACCTTCGCCTTGCAGCCAGCGACTGCGTAGTCAATTAATTAGATTAAACATCGGAATCGTTCGGGTTGAGATGATAAGAAGAACAAAAAAACGAATGCAGAGATGCAGGCTTACGCTTGCGGAAATCGAAGCGGTAGCTTGGAACATATTTTGCAATGCTTATAAATATGTAAGCTCATGTTTTTTTTGCCGGTGGGAAAAGTGGTGAGCTGATCTCGTCGCTGTTGTTGTTGCCGTAGTGGTCGAACGAGCGCAGAAATGGAAGAACAACCAGTAGCTGACGCCAGCCTCGCTGGTCCCATGCCTAGATCAGAGCAGGACTGACGGAACCTGACGGAATGATCTCGGGATGCGATCCGCCATCAATCGAACCCGTTTGAGATCGAAGCTCAAGACGATCTGGTCTGGTGATTGCGAGGAGGACGGACAGGGTGGACTGTCGCAATAAAACTGTGCTCGTAGAACAAGCGAAACGCATGTTATCTAATGATGAAGATCGCCGTCATCTATGGATGGCCGTGCAACATGTAGGGCTCTGTTAAGTGCCGGCGGTTAATGTCTGCCTCAGTCGTCGTCATGCTCTTCAGTACTGATCCACGGCCGTCAACCGGCGCTGGACAGCGGCTCTTCCACCGATGGCAGATGGGAAGGAATAGCCGCGCAGACGTCCCGAAATCGACTGCAGGAGCCGACGATAGCAGGCGGCTCGTAGCGTACTCTGGAATGAATACAGGAAGCCGGAAGGCATATATTTTGAGTCTCCACGCTTTGAACCTCCGTTCGTCGCTCTAGGAAGGGCCCGTTGCGCCGTTCCGAGACGATCGTACGATCGGTTGCAGGCCCTTTTCCACGGCCCCAGCCAGCCTGCAGATCGGTTGCGAATGATAAAAATTTACGCCGTGCCACGACCACCCGGGAACGGAACACTTTGGCGCTGGTGGTGGTGCTTCCGATGCGCTCCGGGCATACTCCGCGTTCGCGTTCCCGTACGCAAGTCCTATTTATTGCCCACATCAGCACATCTGGCCACCCGCAAGGCCTGGTCCCGATTCCGGTCGAAAAAGGGTTGCTTGCGTGGTGAAATTATATGTCATCGGAAGCGATCGGTGCCGCCCAAATTTTATTTCAGCATAAAACTCCGACAAAGCGACGCCCGTTTCTGAAGAAGCTCCACGAGGATCAGCGTGTCTGCTTCTTTGCTGTGCCTTCCAATGTCATTCTCGCCCTTATAGTAGCTTCCTGTGGCGTTCTCTAGAGCGTTGCAATATTTCATTCGTGCCCTCGGGGATGCTTCGACTGGAACGAACGATCGGTAATTAATTATGATACGTTCGCGCATCCTGGGTGGAGCAAGCTTGTTTCGCGAAACGCCCTCCTCGCCGTACATCCTAGCACAAGGATCGCTCGAAGCAATGGGTGTCTTGGCATTACGGTTGCCTTTCACATTTCATCGACACAAATGGGCGCTGATTTAGAATCAATGCTTACCTCCCGAGGGTTTCCGGTGAAGAAGCGTCAATCCGACGACCAGGATTTGGATGAGCAAGAGTTGGATAACGCAAAACCTATCAAGAATTCAAATCGTTTCATAATGAGTGTTGATTCAGGTCACTTAAGAAGAGCTTCAAAAGTCGACCGTTTATACGCTCGTAAAGGCAGCATGATGTTGTATTCTATTTCAAACATTTCTCATACTTTACTAAAAGATTTCTTCGCCCTCAAACCGTGCATTCACACTTCTTAGGCCCTCAGAAACGAAAACATTACGAAACTTATATGCTAATTATGTGCTTTAAATGATCCCAACATTCGCTTTCCAGCCATCCCTTGCGTTGCTCAGCAATTTCATACTGACGTTTCGTTGTGTTTGTTGCCTCCTTTCGTACAGGTACTTTACGACCACCGGGACTGATCGGAGGATCCAAGCCGAAGGTGGCCACGCCGGCCGTCGTCTCCAAGATCGAGCAGTACAAACGAGAAAACCCGACCATCTTCGCGTGGGAAATCCGTGAGCGTCTCATCTCCGAAGGTAAGTCGGTGTACCTTTCTTGATGATCCTCGTCGGTGCAGCCAGATCAGAGTCAGCGTTAGGGGAATTAAGTGAGTCAATTTTGTGTCGCCAAGAAGTTCGTCAAACTCGTTGCGTGTGTGTGGGCAGACAATCCGGTAGAAAAGTACAACCGGACTGGGTGATCTCGCGAGACAATACATTGTACAATACAAACGGATGACTTCCGGAAGGAGGATAATTTGATCCTATCCGATCCTGGTACTGCTTCTAATCTTGCTCAATCAATCTTTTCCCCTTCCATCGAACCGGCCGGACTCATCGAGGCCAATAAATATGCAGGGTCCTTTACGCAACGCAGATTCAAAGAGCTCCTTTTCGCATCCCGACCGCCGAGCGGTTTTATCGTCGAAAGCACCACGTCTTCCGAATGGGAGAAGTTTAATCATCCTTCAATCAACGGCCAACCTAACCGGCAGCGACAGACTATCGGCTTTCTCTTGCTTGCCTCCATCGACCGACCGTCTGGTCGGTGTCTGGTGCATGATGATGCGAAAAGAAAAGCAGAAGGCCGCAGTCCGTCCCTCGCAGTCCGCCCGGGATGATATGCAAATCGAACAACGCCGCGCGGGATGTTTTGCGGGCCAATTGTGGAAGCCTTCTGGGAGCTGAAGCTGATGACGCTTAATGATGCGATGGGAGCACTGTTTTGGCTGGGAATTGCAGTCTTCTCGCGCTTTACCTCCTCCACCCAGCCGACCCGCTTAATCCTGGCGGGAGGGCAGAGTGATTACGATCATCGTCATTCGTCGGGACGTTAACCACACACGAGCACCGGAGCGCTGGAAGAAAGGAAGCCTGAACGATGCAAAGCCCGCCGGGGAGGCTGGCGATCGAAGTGAAATGATAAACGATTGATTTATTGAATGAGTACGGGTTTGATTTAACACATTTTCTCCGCCCAGGGCCCGGTTTGCGCGGTGTTTCTTCTCGCCGACGCGTTGTTGCGATTAGCCTCCCCACAAGGGGAAAGATCCTGGTTGCGATAGGGCGTACAGAGGAGGGTAAAAAGGAAGCTCCCTCCAGGAAAGCTGATCTTGGCCAGTGTGCTCGAAACGGTGTGTATCGTCGATGCTAAAAGTAATTATGGTTCGGTCAAAGGACCGCAACCGATGCACCGAGCAGGGAGCTCTGGTGGAAAGGCAAGGGAACTTGTGTTTCGGCAGGGCTTTGGGTTGTGAGGCTGGATTTGCTGGATCGTCTCTTTGACTAGGAAGTGATTGGTTGAGCTTTAAACGCCAGCCGCGTAACACTTGATCGAAGTGCAGGTAATTTGTCTTCCCTACTACTTGCATGTTGCTGTCGATAAGGCCGCATCGATCAATACGATTCCGTACAAGATACCAACACATTTGCTACATGTTACGGGAACACAGGTTCAAAACAGATGATTTATTGCGATGGAATGAGCATTACTTTAATGTGTCTGAAGGAATGAAGGGAGCAGTTTAGAAGAAGGTTCAATATCAACCGTACTCATTTTAAATTCTTCACAAAAGCATATTAAGCATATCTTTGTGAAGAGATAAAGCAATATTCTAAATATGTAGTTGGGCCTGTTGCAGTAATGATCTTATCAATTACCACCCTGACAAAATGTATGAGGTTTAAGTTATACCTTTCACACCATACGTGATTGAGATCCACGAGATCGTAAGTCATATCGCACAAGGCAGGTTGGAGAGAAACGTTATTCGTTTCTTCGTTGATGAGGATGATTCATGGTTTTGGCGCATTTCGTGTGCTACATTGTCTGATTACGGTGCAATCATAAATAATCCTTACAGACACCTTCTCCTTTGCGTAGTCATAGCGTGAAATTAGCTTCAGAGCGAAAAAAAAAAACCCCCAACCAAACGAAACGGCGCACAACGAAAAAGGGTAATCTTATCCAGCGTAACCATGTTCAACATTCAAAGCACCGGAATCAGCACCACAGCGGGCAATGAGTGGCGCCGTCGTAGGGACATTAATTTATTCTTTCCGTTCACCATTCATCTCCCCCAATGGGGCGCGTTTCAAGTGCATGACTTGATCTGTGAAACGGACGAATGAAAGGAGCGCTTGGGGACGTGGGGAACCTCCGTGAAGCCGTCCCGCAAGGAAGTTTGTTGTTTCCCACCTGAATGCCCTGGTCATGTGGATATGAATGATCTATTTTCAAGCTTCAAGGAGCGAGGCTTAGCTCCGAGGTAAGCTCGCTGGACTGGAGCTTGTTGCAGCTATATAAATACCATTCTTAAGAGGCGCGCAGTTGACCTGATCCACTTGATCGCGCACAAGTGATCCACTGCTTGAGCTCCGATACCGGTGCACTGCGGGCAAAGTAGCCAGCCAGTCGGCCAGTTGGAATGGTCAGAAAACGAGCTCACTCCCGTACTGCTGATGGATGGAAATGCTGATCAATGCTCTCACCCTCGAGTGCTCGCTGAGCTGAGTTGCGCTGACTTCCTTTCGGATTTGTGAAAACAGTTTCGAACGGCTCCATGACGCTGGAGGGATATCAAAATATAATCCAATCCGTCGATCCGTGTTTGCCTGGTGCCTGTAAGGGCCACTTACCCACCCAGGTGCTTCTAAAACGACAGTTCACTTCTCGTTCGTGGTTCGCTTGCTCACCGGTAGACGGCGATACCGTTGTCCCTGTTCAGTACACGACCGAGAGAGCTTAAGCAGTGGCGAGTGTTTATACAACATCCCAAAACAGTCTCGAAAAAAAAAACAGACGCGAGAAAGGCTGCTTATGATTTGCCAAACTATGCTGGATCGACCCACACTCGAGCGGATCGATCGATCGAGCTTGCAACTGCGAAATAATTACGCACTCCGCCGACCGAGCTGGAAGTGAGCGGGATCTATTCAGTTGATCGACGGCCCCATCTTGAGCCCGATCATCATGCCGTCGTCCTCCTCCCCTTTTTGCTGATCGATTATTGTTTGCCTTCCGAAAATATGCTGCCGTTGCGTGGTGGGCGCCGGCACGACCGTGTTTGAGCCACGACGTCCGCTCAAGAGCTCTCTCGATGCCGGCAACAACAGCAGCAGCTACTCCGATCGTCGACCGCAAATAGCCGTAGGCGAAGCCTGGTCGTGCGCAATTCACGCAAAGCTGGATGTGCGCTCAGTACGCGATCACTTTCGTGAACTATATCATTTCAGCTGCTTTAGGATGGGAGGAGAAATCCTAGAGATGGGGATCCGAGGGGTAGTGGCAAACGGAGTGGATCTTAATTCGGAATCATTTTCGATACTAGTATTATGTAAATAGTTTCCATCAACGGCTGCCAGCGGCTTGTTATTAGGGACCGCCGCGGATTCTTTAACTCAGTAGTTTCAAGGCGGGCTTCTTCGGAAGGATATATCCTCAGAAAATGAAATCACGAAAAATAGATGCCTACAATCATACGATTCCAACTTTTGAAGAAGAAAGAAACAAACGAAAGACAGACACCTTTTCTGAAGAATGATGATTGTAGAAGTACTTTTTTAAACCACTCCAGTAGGGATTGCTGATATCAATATCAAAGAAATAAAATAGCAAAGAGAGAAGTCTACCATCTAAAAAAAAGGAAAAAAATCGCATCTTGTGGCGATATTGCGCTCATTACGGATCGAAGTGGTTCACGGTTCACACTACACGCATGTTGCAGCATCATCGTCGTAGACGACATTCCAGCAAGTTAATTAAGAGTGCGATAAAGAGAAGAGTGAGGGGGGGGGGGGGGAGGGGTAGGAAACACAACATATCTTGATCTAGTAACACGTTACGAGGAAAGCAAGACGTGTCCGTTCGCTTTCTATGCCACGAGAAACTGTATCGTGAGTTAACTTGATTAGGTACCAATCTCTCACAAGGTTGATCGTCTTCCTATTTTTTGCATGTTTAGAACAATTTTTCAACATTTACGAAAAGTTCTAAAGAAGAAAACTAAAGAGGGGTTTTCCTTGCTATCGAATGGGTGTAAATTCAAAATATCTTCGACACATATTGCACACACTTGTGTTACTATCTTTAAGTTTGAGTTTTCTTTATTGTGCCCTGCTTGCCCTAGGAATAAACGTGGTCCAGGTTCTTGCTCTTAAGATCTCACGATGGGGACATCAATCTATGCACCATGTTTCTCATGGATTATCCATACCTTCGAATGGTAGACGCGCAAGGAACAATCTTCTCCCCACAGGCATGACCTCCTCCTTCCACCGGCAACGACATCAGCGATTAAAGGTGTAAAAACTCGATACCGCAAAGCGGCGAGCGCTCGCATTAATCTGATAGCGAAATCTTCTCAAGCCGCCGTGGCTTACTCACATGGCAGTCACGTTTCACCACACGGCCGTACAGGCCCTCCGATTTCTCAACCGCCAGCCACGGAGTTCACGTCGCCGACGCGATGAACAAGATTTTTAGTGCGACAGCTTCATCCATCCATCCGTTCGGCTCTCCTGAGCGGATATGCACGTGCAGCTTCCTCCACGTTTTTCACATCCTCCCCCCCGACAGGCGCGTGTATGTGTTTGCGATTGGAAGGTGCCCGATGTCTAAACAGGCCGTTTATTATAATGAGATTTAATTCTCACATTTGTCACAATTTTACATGCATTAGTGCAGCGCGCTGGATACGGATGGAATGAGCCCGAAACCATGTGAAAAGGCTGGTGCCGGTGGTTCGTTGGGAAAAATCTCCGGCGCAATCTCACGGCATGCGGCAGGGCATCGGAGGCAGCCCTGAGTGTAACGCAATCTCGAACGCCCGGGGGCGACAATGAGAGATAAACAGGGAAATAAAGCTGCAAAACGACACGTCCGGAGTGTTCCCAGCGCGGAGCGTTGTTTTTCCCAGGCCGTTCTTATACTGCAACCGTTTATCGAACATCGATTATCTTGGCTTCGGGGGTGCCATATTTCTTGGCGGGAAAATTGGTACCGTCCAACGGTGCGTTGCCAGTTTTCCTTGATTTTTGCTGTTGTTTTGTGCGCGAACGGCTGCCGAACGGTGGCTTCGAAGCAGCTGGCTCCAGCACGCCCGGAGGAACTCTTCCCATCGCACCGGATCCGATGGTTCGGGATTTCCCTCCCGGGCTCTGGTAGCCGGTTTTCCCGCGCAGCCCGCATCAATTTATGACGTATCGCAAATTCGGTCGGTGATTTATGCGCGCCGATGGAAGCCCGACGGTTGGTAAGCACCAGATTGGCAGATGAGGCCTAATGTTGGCGGCTGATGTGTTTGATGAGGCTCCTTGGTAGGTGAGTTATGATGGGCAAGTGTGTGTTGGACGAATTCTCGAGCGGAAGAACAAAGGAAGCGAGCTGCAGCTTACGATGAATGATTTCCTTTGCGTGCCCGAAAATGAATGCCTCCGTTCCTTAGGCCAAATTGACGATGATATCGAGATCGGGCGGAATGCTTGCGAATGCGTATCTTTTGAGGATGATAAATTTGAGAATCGCGTAAATGAATGGTCCAAAAAAGCATCGAACGACACTTCACGTGTCAAATGTTCATTGCTTCAGGTGAAATAAATTACCTTACCGGCACATCAATCGTTCGCTTTGTTCGTTTTTATCGATTTGACCCAAGCGACTCAAACAATTTTACATTTCCGTAATCAATATTAATCATTGTCATAACAGCGACAGCGCGGTCGGGCGGAAGAATAAATCCATACCCAAACCAAGCCTTCAACCGTCGCTGGCAAGAGCAATCGTAATCTTTGACCGGACCACGATCATTACTCAACGAAGGGGAAACTGGGCGGCCACAACTCTGCGCCATTTTGTCCCGATCGGACCAAGGCGGGCACCCCCCACCGGGTCGTTTGGGTCATGAGGTGTGGAAAATAAGGTAATTGAAATGCTTCTACTCGCGCAACTGGTCAAAAGTCGACCAACAGCACCGTTATCGATCGCACCATCGGTAAGGAGTTAAACCATGCAGGCGTGCGGTGAGCTCAGTCTGAAACACACGAAAAGAAACCTGCTCCAACCGGGTCTACAATGGCGATGTGTTCCAATGCTTCCTCCCCGGGGGCGATATAATTGAATTTCGAAGCACTCGGAAGTGTGCCTTCCGACAAAAGGCTCCCGCCGATCGGGCAAAGCATGAGCCTGGGGTGCTTTAATTTTATTAACCGAAATGTGCCGCTCATCTCGAACCATTTTCGGTTGGCGATGGGTTTGCTAGGCCAGTCACTTCTGCGCATCATGGTCGTTTGCTCTTGTGGAGCCACTTGTGGGGATCATAATTTGAGGGTAATCATAGCAGAGACTCCCCGGGATGGGCACGAGATGAAACTGTTCTCCCTACGGATTTCATCAAATTAAAGGGGAAATAGAAGCGTAGCAATAATCAAATTAATGATCAAGCCCCTTCAATCAAGCTTTACGAAAAAAAGCATCCGTTATGGGTAGTTTTTTTTGACTTTTCTAAACGAATCTTCATGGTTGATAATTTGCCCAAAATTAAAATCACGCAAGGTAGCGCAAGCGCAGAAACAAAGCAACAGTTCGAATCGCCTCTGGACCGGCGTAATTGCGCATGATTCGATCGATATCTGGCGGTGCGATCAGAGACCCGCTTGCCCCAGCTGGAACCTAGAAAATGTATTCGGCATTCGGATTTTCCTCCAGAACCTGCGGAAAGGACCGAATCGCTGACAGGCGACCCACTGGGTGACTGCACGGCGCACGCAATTATTCTCGGCCGTAAAACTGTTATGGCAATTTGGATTCTCGACTGGACCGGGCCGACGGTCAGAAAAAGTGGTTCCATCAAGCGAGTGGCATAAATATGGTCCGGCTTCCTCAAAACTCCGTCCTGCACGCACCTGTACATTCGTTTATCCAGCCCTCCCCAAGGCATGCATGTCCATCGAGTCCATTTGCGCCAGTTACTCAACCGTTTCGAGCAGCGGACCGCGCTTGCGCAGTGGGCGACATTTGATTTAAATTTCAAATTCCCCTCACGACACACGACATTAATGAGCGCCGGGGTACAGGCAATATCAATTAGAGAAAATCACAAATGGTGCCCCCGGAGCGTGCGAATGCATGTGTGTGGGTCGCGGTGCAGTCCGCGGCTACTGGGCGGGTTTGTTGGAATTAAGATACTGTTGAAGTGTAAATCATAACTCTACTTGGGGTAGCTTAATCATAGGTTCCTTTGTACGTGTGCAAGCAAACTCAAAACAGCGTCAAGGCGGCCCATTTAACTTGACAACGCAGGCGTTAGTTGAACTGCGTTTGAGCCACCAATGAAAAAAAAAAATCCAAAATATCAAATTTCTGTATGAGAACCATAAACAACTATGGGCGTGTGAAACATTCAACCATGATAAGTTTAGAAGTCGAGTTCAACCATGAGCTGTTTAAAGGAAAATTACAACTTCCACTCAAGTTAATCGATATTTTAACACACATATTTTGTATCATAATTTGAATAAGCAATCCATCTGCCATTATCATTAACCGAAAGCCGGCAAACATCCAACGTTGAATGTTGTTCTTAAGCGAAACGCTCGTAGCGGTGGGAAAACTGAGGAAATCAATCAATTCCAAATTGATCATCAAATTAACCACAGCTGCTGAGGAAGCTCGCTCGACCCGGGCCAAAATGTCATCCAATCACGGACACGGTCGTGTTCCGAAGGCGAAATTCGCCGTTTCTTCACGTCGACTGGTGCTGATAGAGTGAGCCATTAAAATCCAAAGTGTCCCTATCGATCGACATCAGCAGCAAAACGTAAAACAACGGCCCATTGGGAAATCCGATCGACCGGACGGGGTTTGATCCCACGAGAAGGTGACAATATTCATAAGAAAAGGCGGTGAATTGGATTGTTCTCTAATTAGCGACTGACCCCTTCCCACAGGATGGCTTGGGTTTCTTGGCTATTTCTTGCTTCCCGAGCATTCAACTGGCTACGAACGGCTAGGGAAAACTCATTATCCCACTTGCGGCGCTTCGTGGTTCCTTCGCTCGTTTCGGATTCGTTTATCGGACTGAGTCGTTTCATCATCGTGCGCAGAAAATGTAGCAAAAAAAACAAAGCCAAAACGGCCCATAATCTACCCCGTCTACTAATGCCCACGATCCATCTACTTTCTAGGCTGCAGAAGGTTCCAATCTGAGGCTATAAAGATCTTATCGCTTTACGGTCGCCGCTGGACACTGCCAGGAACCTGAAGGAGGGGTACTGAAGTTGTACCGATCGACGACGAGACCGCGAGAGATTTATTGCCTCCCTACTGCTCGGAGTGGTTCAAATCGCACCGAAACGGTATGCGTTCTTCCCTTGGCTGCCCGAGAACAAGTTCGGTCTAGTTTGCGTCGTGAAATGGGAGCGGGGCTGCAATTGTACCGATCGGTGTTACACTTTCTTCCATCGCACGCGTGAGGATCGTGCGGGAAATCTTGGACACACGGTCACGATCCGCCATCGAATGATATGGAATGGAAATCACACAAAACGATACAACAGCAGCGTTCAAAGGGGTATTATTTCGGATGCGGCCGTAGCTTTCGAGTTTCTAGCAAAATACCTCGAGTTGATTCGATTATTTCTCCACGCAGTGATTCCATTTGGAAATCGTTAAAAAAGCCACTGCTCCACAAACTTTTATAGAATCATCATCTGATAATGGACTTTAGTGGTCGTAAAAAGGTGCGTGTCAAAAATCGAACTCGCCCGTGGCGGTAGAAACGAACCCCGTCCGGTAATGTCCACCGGAATGGAGGCTTTGAATCGTTTGACAATATTTCTAAACCGGGCCGTGGACGACGTTGGTCATAAAAATTTGATAGCACATTCCTTCAAGACGACAGTTGTATGGACAGATCGGAATTTAAAAAGATATTAACAGACGTTCTCCTGAAATTTCTTCAAGTTTTGCTTGGATAACTTACTAAAACTCAGGGCGAAATGGATGGTTCAAAAAGCTTAGAAGATAAAGTTTGGCTGTCAAGATTATTCTTAGGATAACTATTTTCAAGATTCATTTTAAAAGTGGCTCAATATAATATAAGCAATTTCATCACCTTGCATGAGGAGCCGCTCACTAATCCCAAAATCGAAGTTTGACCGGTTTTCTTGTTCAAGTTTGTGTCAATCGATTAAAACACAAAAGCAGACCAGCAAGAAATAACATCGATTTAGCCAGTCGACTCCACAGTCACGGTGCTTCCAACAAAACAAACTCAACAATAACCACAAGAAAAGGAATATCGATCGCGAGCCGATCGTAAAAGTTTCAATTTTTACGACCACTAGATCCATAAAATCTCTAATAAAGCACTGAATTAATTACGGTGAGCCAAGGCGCACGAGATATTGTTAACGCATCGCAGCCCGCGAGGAGCGAGAGGACGAGGCGCGGAGATCTACTTAACCGGTTGTTTGCTCCTCCGCTCCCTCGAGACACGCATCCCTTGGCACAACAAGGAAGTTCAGCCTTTGCTCGCGATCGCCAGCACCAACACGCCGGCCGGGAAATTGATTAAACACCCAGACCACGGCAACTCGTGCACATGTTTTTATGAAGCCAACTGGCAACACTGTCCCTGGGCGCTGGAATGCGTTGGCAGGCGAGCCAGAAGGCAAATGCGACACATAAATTAATTAACAAATGGCTTTATTGCACCGAGCGGACATGAGTGGTCTCGCGTTGAATCCTTCCATCAGTGTGCAGCTTTTCAAACCGGTGCAAGGGTGTTTTCAGCACTGCTTGTGCAGCATTAGTTGTGTTATTTTACATCCCATATCTTCCTACTTATTCTGCCTCATCGGTGTTTTGAAGCAACTATAGACAAAGTTGCATGTTAGAAAGCAAAGCGAACGTGCGTCAACAAATTCTATGGTTCTTTTTTTCATCTTCAATCTAATCCTTCAAGACGCTTGAAACATCTCATTGGTGCCTGCTTTTTCTATTTCAAGAGCTTTAAGCTGCAACAGATATTGTTCTTCATTTCGTGTATAATTTTCTAAGCATCTATTTCCGGTGAAGCCTTTCTGGGACGCCAAAGAGAAATTCCCTTCGAGCGATAATGCGCGTCATTGCCACCGTTATTTCCCTGTCCAGGATAATTATCTATTTCCTGCCGACCGGTCGCGACGGATATTCGTCGAATCTAATCGAAATGAAACCGCACACACGAAGGAAAAAATATCAAAATCATGACGCTTCCACAGAAGCGCTTGCCTAGACCTATTTCAGGGTAAAGGCAGTGATATGAAAAGGACAAAGGCAGGTAAAGGAACGCAAGGGTGGGTATTGAAAAGTCGGTGAAATTCAGCTGTCAGTTATCATCATCGCCGTGCCGTCAGAGACGGAATCTCTCAAACAGACCGCCGTGGACACACAAGAGGAGTAAGAGGACGCCTCCCCTCGTCACCCGTTCGGCGATTTTTGATTTCGAGAATTATTACTCTTCCCTCACCGCAAACCTTCGCGCACCCAATGGCGCAAACACCCCCGCGGGCCGCTTCATTGAAGGCCTTCTAGTAGGACGACCGTTTGGGGAGGCTGCCGTTTGTACGATTATTTGGAATGGATTAATTACACATTCGGCCGGTAAACGGATTCCGACTTCCAAATTTCCCGCGGGTCGCTAGCATCCTCGTCAACCATTACGGGGCGATTACGAGGCGCACTATTCGGCCCCTTTCGACCCGTGGATTGAGTCGGGCGGAATGAAAACCGTGCCCTCCTCACAGTTCGAATTCAATAACTACAATGCGGACAGGCGTCCGAAGAAAAGGGAGATCTTGCTTTTCACCGCGGCCCGACCGACACAAAAAGGAACAGAAAAGGGGCACCCAAATGAGTTGCTCCTTGGCAAAGGGGCAGTGTGTTCGTGCCAGAGTGTATGTGGATCAATGCCAGAACGAGAGGGCAGGGCCGGTGAGGGCTGGCAGGAAAAACTTAATCAATAACACAACAATAACAATATTTTGATGATAATACTTCCACTTCAGAGCGATAAACTATTATTACGCGATCGCTCAAGCATCCCAGCGCGAACCGCGATCGCAGGCGAACGCGTTACCCTTCGAAAGTGTTTGGGTTTTTTTTTTCATTTTATTTTCTGCTTCCCCAAAGCCGTTCGGTCCAGACAGACTGTCGGTGCCCGCGGGTGCGGATCGGATGATTGATGGTTAAATGTTACCTTTCGGTGTTGGTGTTCCGAAAAATTCAACGAATATCTTTCACCTCCTAGACCGAGGAAGCCAGGAGCAGGAGGAGGAGCAAGAGAGGGTGTCTGTATGTGCTGTCCGTAAGGTATGCGCCAGGCATCGAAAGGCGTCAATTGCTCATCCAACATTTGTGGCTCCTGAGCGTGCTGCTGCTTCCCAATCGGACGGCGAGATCGATAGATCGGTGGTGACTACGAACAACTACGCGCGTTCTCGATCGAGGTACCTCCTCCAGGATCGAGAAGGGCCTACCGTGACTCAGCAGCAACACGCCATTCCCTCGGCGGTGAAGGAGCTACGCACGCAGTGGAGGCGATCGCGAGTTATGTGGTTAGGATCATCGCTAAACGCGCCCGGAATAGATGGTATCGGCAGGCTGGGGCTCTGGCGGCCTCCTGGTGAACATGTTAGACAACAATCGCAAATCATCACCCAGGTAACTGATCCCGGCATTTCTAGGACTCGCCAGACCAGAGGCCAAGCCACAGCGGGTCCCGCCGTCCATAATCATGAGTGTTAATTGGACGATCGAATAGGGCTGATAAAACCGATCTTCAACTTCTATTCGAATTTGCGCTCTAAGAAACGATATTTTGTGTTCTCTCTATGGTATGGAGTTCAGAAGCCACCCCTATCTCTGAGTTGCGAAAGTAAAGCCCAAATATCCTACCGAAATCGTCCCAAAACCGATGCAGTGGCCGATCGTCCCTCGAAAGCACACATCACTTCGCCATGATGCACGCAACATGCCCACTCGAATAACTTCATCGTTCGGATTCGCTGGTCACGGAATTTATGCTGCGTCTACTTGCTCCGGAATTAATTAGTCCAGACTCTCCGCAGGGATGATTGCGATCCCCCGACGGGCTACCTCGACGAAAGTAAACTCCCGTGGAACCTTCGACGGCAACCTCTCGAAAACAAACCATAAGCGACCGGTCGCGTGTTGAAACCAGTCCGTTGCCACGACAACCGTATCCAGAAGGTATCAGGAAGGAGGCTGCAGCGTGATGTGAGAGCGAGGAACGAAATTAACATACCTCCACTCAGTCACTCTGCCTCAGCTTTCGATGGCCGGTGAACGTACTGTCTGTACGACCGCCTGACTGTTCTGGACGCTCTGATGACTCAGCGATATTGAAATGTAAAGGTACCAAAAACTTTTATAGTGCAACGCATACAGATGTGCACGACAAAAAGTGATCCTATCAACAACCAGAAAATTCTAGAGCAACTGTTATTTTTAAACAACACAAAGGCGTTGCACACAGAAACATTACGCAATCCAAATCCGAAACACAATGAAATCAAATAGTTCACCTTGACGAACACCCGAGCCTCAAATTTGGCCACAACTGTTCAAACAAAATCATATAAACACGTTCATGTTTTCGACCTAATGCTAATCGAATCGTCGCTCCTAATCCTTCGATCGTTCCTTCGTTCAACGTAACAACCTCACGAGAGACTCGTTGGAAGATTTTATTGCCAAACTCAAGACCTCAACAACGCCAAACCCTTCACCAGGATGTGGAACGACAACAGGCTTTTTTCGTGCTTCCCTGTTCATTACGGAATCTTTCCATTCCTTCTTCGCAGGCAGAGCGAGGCACACACAAGAGAATCGACCACAAAACCACGGCGTACGGAAGTTTGCGGTTGAGGATGAGAAGCCCAGAAAGGCGAAACAAAAGAATGTGTTAAAAGTGTCATATTATAATCACGTGCCCACTGATTCGGATAATACTTAGAAAAATATCTTAATACCTCTCCAGGCATGGATGAAAATATACGCGAAGAAGCCAATACCTCCGTTGAAATCTCTTCGGTGTTATTTTGTTTCTTTTTTTTCGGTTAAGAAAAGGATTGCGCCAGCAAGATAGCTGTTCAAGTTCCCTTTGCTCATTTGCACAGCTGCTTCCTAGCATCCGCCGGGTGAAGATGTGAATTTTCATCGGTCGACTACCGAGCACCGGGCCCAGCTGCTGGCCAAGCTGCAGAGTTCTCTTTGATTTTGGTACTTTCCGAATTAGTCGTACCGGAATTCTAAGAAACTCGGCCGCTATCGCGCCGGTCAGACGCGTTCCGGAGACGATTGAGTCCTAATTTGATGTGTAAAATTCCGTGTTTACATTCAGATATACTTGAGTCGTCCCTCTTTCTTCTGCTCCTTCGTCGATCTCAGGTTTTTCAGACGCGCACGCACACCTCCGTTCGTCAGCGAATCGTTGACGGTTTTCTAATTGAAGGGCATTTAAGTTGATCCCCCTTGGATCGAGCGCGCCGGCAGGGCTTCCTGCGGTGCAGTAGCCACCGGGACGCACCATGGGACGTACTCGACATAAACCGAGGGCCAAGCGTACGAGGGATTTCATTTTCTTGCCTGTCCGTTTCGATAATCGCTGTCGGGCGGCTGGACCACCGCTGGACCGGAGGTTTGATTGGATTGTTGCGCTCGTTTTTGGAAGGTTATGATACCAAACTGTCACTGCCACGGTTTGAAGTCTTCAGTGTTTTGGGGTAACCGCGAGGAAAAGGGGAAACGGTGGGACACTTGAAGAGTGGAATAAATCCCTACTCTCCAGAGAAATGACACGGCACACGGTGGCGAACAAAACCCACCTCATTTCGCGTGGCCATTGGCTGTGAAATCGATCTCCAGGCAGGATCGACGCCCGGCGGGAGATAAATTCTTAAGCTCCAGTTCCTGGTAATTCTCGATTGGAAATTGAAATCTCACCGGCCACTTGACAGGCGACTGCGGGCACGCAGGATGGTCCAAATTCTTGCCAGTCAATCCGGCCGACGAGTTCGGAATGTTAACGCACTGTAACTGTGACCAACCCCGACTTGTTCCTGAGCAATCCGGTGTGGAACCCCGTTCCCGAAAAAGCCCATCTGACAGCCTCAGGAGGCATTTGTGACAGGCGGTTTTGACTTCCGTCGAAAGGACTCTGATTGGCCGTTTAAAGGATTAGGCTTCCCTGAAATGAAGACATCAAATTCTCATTCCCGGTAACCCGGTTTTTTGTTCTCTCCTGCCTCTCAAGGTGTCTGCACGAATGCCACCGCCCCGTCGGTATCGTCCATCAACCGGATTCTGCGCAATCGGGCCGCGGAACGAGCGGCGGCCGAGTTCGCCCGGGCTGCCGGATACGGTCTCTACCCGCCGCCACCATACGGAGGGTTTCCGTGGCCAACGCCGACGCATCTATGGTCTCCGGGCCAGGGTCTTCCCAGCATGTCGCAACCGGGAGGCAGCACAACCCCGGGAACAATCGGATCTCCCGGGTCCGGCTCTCACGAGACTCTCGGATCTCCCGATGGCAATCGATTAATTGGTAGGTACTTTTGCGATTTAAAATTGCAAGGAGTTTTTCCTGCAAGAGATCTTATTCCACGTATAGATAAACGATTTGGCAAGATGTTCGATGTTTTTATGCGTTGTTTTGTGATCTTGCGTCGCTCCAGATATCGAAGGCGAGGACTCCAACAGTTTGGACGGCGATCAACCAAAGTTTAGACGTAACCGCACCACCTTCAGCCCGGAGCAGCTGGAGGAGCTGGAGAAGGAGTTCGACAAGTCGCACTATCCCTGCGTTAGCACGCGCGAACGGCTCGCATCCCGCACCTCGCTCAGTGAAGCCCGCGTTCAGGTAACTATCGTAGGACAGGGATAGAAAAGTTTCCTTCACCTCCTTCGGAGTCTGCGATGCCCGCGTGCGGAGTGGAACTGTCATGGTTGCCGGGGAGTGGAGAGAGTGAGAGAGAGAACTCGATTGAGCAGTCATCCGTTTCCATTCGACCTCTGGCCTTGGTTTGATTGTATGCTTTACTTTAAACAGTTTCCTTAAATTATAACCCAACTGATGACAACTCTATCGAGCTCTCCGGAGTGGAGCTGCACACCTACGCCCCCTTCTCTCCGCGGCAACGCCCCGCACGACCGAATGACATGGGGAAAACTTTTCGCTCTTAGCTATAAGTGTTTGAGCTAATATACTTATAACTTGAACTACTAGGTTTGGTTTTCCAACAGACGGGCGAAATGGCGACGTCATCAAAGAATGAATCTTTTAAAAAGGTCCAGTTCGCCGAGTACGCGGGCGGCTGCGGCGGCGGGAACGGCGGCAAGTTCCGCTTTCACCCCTGGATCCCCGCCGCCGCCGCCGCTGCAGCAGCCGCCGCCGCCAACCGGCTCGCAGCAGCCAACGGGAGCTTCCCAGCCGCCGGCCCCTTCCTCCGGTTCCCCGGGGGCCCCCGGGGGAGCACCTCTCCCCGGTCACCATCTTCCCCCTCATCCGCACCAGCACCAGCACCACCACCACCACCAGCACCACTCACACCTGCCGCACCCGCACCTGCAGCACCCGCATGCGCACCCGCTCCATCCGCACCATCATGCGCTGCCGCACCCGCACACTCACCAGCCGCCGCAGCCGCAGGGCTCCTCGCAGTTGCCGCCCCATCACCACCATCACGCGGCGGCCGCACTGGGAGCCCAGGCGGCGGCGGCAGTGGCGGCGGCCCAAGCGGCGTCATTAGTCACAGCATCAACTCCATTATTAATGGGCGGTGAGCATAGTGCGTTCCGGTCGCTCGTGCCTACTTCGGCGGCTGCCCTCTTCGCCGGCCTCTCGCGCTCGTACGCCGCCACCACGGCCTCCTCCAACCCGGACTCCGTCAGCCCCGCGCCCAGCGACGACTCGGACGAGGAGATCAACGTGCACGACGACGACTCGAACGACGAGTTCGAGCCGACCGGAAGCCACCAACGCAACGGGGACAATCGCTTCAGCCGCCGCCGTCGTCGCTCCAGCTCGGCCACCGGCGGCAGCGTTTCGGCGACCTCCTCTTCCGGTCCGGGCCCTCTCCAACTAACGAAGCACGAACGCACACCCTAGCAACAGCAACAAGCAGCAGCAGGTCGGGAAACCCTTCAACGGACGCAGCCATGATTGCGCCTCACGAGCGCACGTTTGTGGCAGGGTCAAAATGGCGCCCGGCGCCCACACCATCACACAACTACACACCTCGAGGGGGTGGGTGAAGAAGCGATTGGTGTCGATTGCAATCACCCTGTGCTCACGTACTGTGCCTGTGTGTTTGCGTGCGTTCGAAGGAAAAATGGCGTAACGCGGTAACCATGGCACAGCAAAATGGGAAGCCCCTTTGTAATTGCGCTCGGCTCGGAGTGTAATTTCGGAAGGACGTTGGGCGAGGCCTCAGCTCCAGCATAGGCGAAGAACAGAAAGGGCACAAACAGAGCGCGAATGAGGGCGAGCGAATGTACAGCACGTGCGTTCAAGCGATCGCAATCGAATCCCCTCGAACCCACCCAGCAGCACCCTTTTATTTCCATCCCATTTTCCCCTTTCTGGGAAGCGCTTCGGCGGCCATTACTCGTGAGCAGCTCACTCGGGCTGTCCCGCTTGTGCAAATGCAAATTAATCAATGTCCACTGAGGACACGGGCACGCAACGGCGACGCAACGGTGACACACGACGATGACGAATGAGAGTTGCGACATAAACGTAATACGATAATCAATTTTCCTACCCAACCATCTACCCTCTCCTTTTCGCACACTCGATCGATTGCGGTTTCTTGTAAATCTGCCCCGCGTTTACTGTTTTCTTTTTCTCTTCTCACTCCATTTGACCCACTTCTTCATTATTGAATTATCGCGACTTACACACTGTGGTGTGTGTTCCGAGGGCATGCAACAGGCCTGTACGAAGGGTGTTGGTATTGAGGGACGATTAATTACGTGGAGAATGTACTCCGAGTGATCACTTGGGTTTTAAATCAAGGTCAATCAAGGTACTATGTGAAAGGAAAGTATGCGAAATGCTTCGAGAAATCTGCTCTCATTAACTATGCGAACCAACAAGAAGCGTAAATTTTGGGTGTCTTTGCTAGTGAAAAAATAATCGTCAACACATCACACTGCTAGAATAATTGTGCGCATCCTTTTGTTTGACTGATTCTTTGACACAATACTGTGGTTGAGTAACGATAGGACTCTAAGAAACTGTACCGAGGAGAGGCACGAAGATGGAAAAGTAAAGCTAGCCACGTTGAGTGGACGGTTCGCGGAGAGGCAAACAAACAAAATACCTGTTATGTGATTAAGTATGAATGTGGATGTGCGAGTTCGATAAAGATGCATTGTATGCAGCAGCATAGTGTACATAGGTGCGATATCTCACCAACGATTTGAAGATTCGTTTGTCGATTATTACAAAGTAATTTAAATCAATTCAATCCTTCTCTCCCACGCTCCCTTCTCAGTGCATCTGATGTATGTATGTAATCCAATCTACTCACGCCCACTTACTTCGACTACCCATAGACAAAAAGGTTAGAATAGTGGATAAGGTTAGAATAATTCCGACTGCCCAGTGCAACGTATCGGTTTTAAGGCACGTGCTAATTTATGAATAGTTTAAAGCGATGCTAGAGAATGTTTCGAGGAAAGGCAATTTATTTTGATTGAAATATAATGAAAACTAAATGAAAACAGTTGTGTTTCTATGCCTTTCCAATACTTTGATGACAGCGAGTTAAGTTCGAATTAAGTAGATGCATTGTGTTGCGAAACACGAGTGTGCGGCTGGTATGCAAACAGAAAATACTTTGTCGAAAAAGAGCACAAATCGGTGAGGTCGTCCACTGTGTCCCCTGGTTGGTAATAGCCACAATCAAATGTACAATAAAACCCCGTAACAAATGGGACCAAATTAGCCGCGTGCAGAGCGATTGGAAGCTGCATCAAGGCGAAGCAAAATCGCGGACTAGTTTGACCGGTGGCAGAAATGGCAACCATTCGCCAAGGCCAACCAAAACTCTCGCAATGGTGAAACGCAGTCACCAGGCCACACAAGCCACGGACGTTTGAGTTCAAATCAAAATCCTTTTCGGGGGCAACACATTCTACGGAGATATTTGCATAAACTTCGCACTATCGCATTACCGCGGTGAGTGCAACCGTCAGCAAAAGTGCATTTTGTTCGAGTATCGAATCGGCGATACTTTTCCTCCTTTTAGCACCTTCATTTTGTTCCGTTGCTTCAGCTTCCATCGGGCTGCGTCGGTAATGATCGTGTTTGCCAATCAACACCTTCCAGGAGGGACAAAAGGTAACGGCTCGCACTTTAATTTGGTGGCATACTGCTGAGTATTTGCAAGCATAAAATCAAACCCAGCGATCGTTTGGGAGAGTGTACGATCAAATAAAAAACACACAGATACACGGGCCGCCGGAGCCACTCAGACACACAGTTTCGGGGGGCTTAACAGTTTGTAAGTTTCCAAAAAACCTCTCTCGTGATCCATTTTTCGCACACATTCGTGAGCCGAGGCAAATCCTGCCATCAAATGGGGATCATTTTTCTCCAACTTCGGGCTCTTGATGGAGCCGCCAATGTTTGTTAGGAGAAGGACGTGTGCTTAAGTGCTCGTAATTTTCACCAATTTATGACATCAATTAGACCGTGTCCGAAACGAGGTGACAAACGGCCAACTAACTGACGGCCCCGAAAATTGCTCCCGAATGAAGTCGTTGGTTTGTTATCGGACCGAGCGGTAGCTCTTACCGGGCCAGCAGGAAGTGACTAAGTAGCGATGCTTAAGGCGTGAAAATTCGTTTCAACCTGAAATCACTTTGATCTCGGAGCCCAACACTTCTGGGCAGTTCGAACATTGCTTGAAACGCCTAACTGAAGAGAAAAAAAAAAAAGATGTGAAACCAAAAATCCCCTACCGACTAGTAACATCCGCCACATTTCTCATCGCGTCTCGCGCATGCTGGAGTTTCCGCAGGAGCGATTATTTCTACCCTGAAACAAAACCGCAATGGCTCCGCCGGACGCTAAGCTTTAATTACGGTGTCATTAATTAATGGATGAGTCGAATCGGGGTATCCTTTGGTCCGACGCAAGTCGTTATCGTTTTTGGCGCCTCTCAATAGTTTTGATTTTTCGCGTGAGTGAACTGAGAACGTGCTAGCCATCAAAGCGGATCATGCAGTTTTTTAATAAAGTTTTATTATTATTAATTGGATTATTCAAGTTTGTTGTTTCCACTTTGCAATTCTCACTCAGCAATTAACGGACCAAAAGTACATTCAACATTTTGCTTAATGAAATAGCATGTGGGAATCAGATTTTGTTCCAGTTCTGAAAAACGGAGTTCTCTACTTAATCTGCTACTTGGATTATCAAGAACCAAATTTAATGGAATCCTAAGCTAATTGAATACAGCTGGTTGTTTAAAATAATGTTAAAAATATGCAAAAGGAATATAGGTACAGACCAGACCTCAACAACCTTTAGGCATTTTCCGAACAACAACATTAGTTTAGCGTACTTCTAGCTTGCCTCAAGGTACGAACATCGTAACGTTCACTATGTTCATCAAAAGGGAATAAGAGACCTGTATCAGTTAAACAAAACTATCTTCATCGATCAAACCCATCCTCAAAACTGGACAAAGCTGCCGCATTCGTGCACATTCGCTGCCTGGAAGCTAAACCGAAGGAGATTATGCTAATGCCGCTGTCGAAGCATTATGCTTAGATGCCGGAAACTTGAAACTCGGCGGATGTTTAGATCTAAAACAGATAAGCCGCGCTTGAGCGACTTATGGCACGAGCCAGGCACGATCTGGGGCAGATGTTTTGCCTGTGTCTCATAAAAAAAGTCAATATACCGGTCATTGTTCTCCATTCTTGTCTGCTCTGCGTGTACCCTCCGGAATCTGGATTTCTTAAACATGAACCCGTTGGACAATGTGTTATCAGAATAAAAATCAATATTGATGCATCCCACTGGAAATTGAAAAACAAAATTGTTTGATTTTGTAGATGGAAAATTGCTCCAAAAGCCGAACAAGAAGATTGTTTCAAGGTGAAGAGAGACAACGCTCTTAAAAACTTGCTCATAAACAACACATTTTAGCTTAAGCTGTGGCGAAAAAATAGACTGTCCACCAGCGACAGGTGACTCGATCAAAGCTGGACAGCTTCGGTCGCACATAAACATCGTCATAATCATTCGACTCGTGATCATAATGTCATCGGCTTTTTTTTTTTGCTCGTGCCCATCCTCGATCATCTTCGCCCCTGCCCGTACGTGATCATGCTGGTGAGCTTTCGATATCGGGCAGACGAATGAAAACGAAATCGGAGGAAGAAAAAAGACTTACACAAACACACAGTAACGCCATCGACCTCGACCGCAATCGAGGATGTCCGAGGTCCCCGCCGGATGCTTACTCACGCTCACCAAAGTATTCCCCATTGGGATGCCGGTTCAACCTGCCAAACCTTGCGCTAACCACGACGGGCAGGCGCGCCTGATAACAAACTATGTCATAAATACATTCGGAGCAGCTCGGAACAACGGAATCGGAAAATATGAGCAGCACCCGAAAAAAAAAAAATCGCCCCAGAAAAGAATAAAATAACCATAAATTTCCCAAAAATCTGACAGCCCGGCCTCACCGCTCACCTCGCGATCAGCCGCGCAGAGACAGAGACCGGCGGCAACGGTTGGGTTTGTCTTCCTCCATGCCGGACTGCGAATCCTCCAGGATCTTCTTGGTCGTACGGGAGTTTCGAAGCTTGCGTGTGTCGTCGACGTACGCTGCTCTGTCACTTTCGATTGTCCCACAAACGGAGTGAGCTCGTCTCGGCTAGGAAAGGGGACAAACTAGCGGCGCTCGGTCATCGGAAGCCTGCACCCGGAGGGCAAGAGGACGCGAGCGTGTTGTCGCCGTTTGCAAACTCCGATGCCTGTCCCGAGGAGGATGGTCGTGCTCGCGAAGGCGCGAACAAATCCATAATACCTTTGTGCGATCATGTAAAGAATGAAAAATTAATGTGCACATCCGCACCGGACCAGCCTCCCGCCCGCCTCACTCCTGTTGAAGTTTGTTTTCGAAGTTTCAGGAAACGGTGAGGAAACGAGGGGGACCTAACGAACCGAAAGAAAAGCCCCGAATGCTTGTTAGACGAGACGATGTGAATAGCCGCGGGACGTGCAAGGCAGCCCGGCGTTGCAGGCACAGATAATTTACGATGTATTTTTCCACCTTCTCGTAATTAAATTAGGATTACGCTCGATTCGCGCAGACTGTAGCGCACACGTTTTAATGGCGGAGAAGTGGGTAGAGCAGGGTTCCAGCAACAACCACACACAAATAAGAAGAGGAAACCCGGTACCCACACACTCTCGCAGCAGGGGGAGCAGAGGGGGAGATAAAGCGAGCCCTGGGACACGCAGCCCGAGCCTAATTTGGACAGGTTACACACTGTCGGCGATGGACTTCTGTTAAGCCTACCGAAAATGGGCCCCCGACAACTTGTTTTCTACCACTTTGAACAAACACTTTTTCGACCATTTGCGCCCAAATGAAGTGGGTTTACTGACACCTCGCGCCCCTCCTTCCATTCCCCAGATGGCACCGGGAGCTCGGGAGCGCGCGCAAGTGATGTGGTGCTAAATGTGAACACTTTTTCAAATAAAACCGACACCTTCGGTTGGCTAAAGTGGCCGATTATTGGGACGTTTGCTTTCCACGGCACCATCAAGTGCTCGGCCGGACCAAAAACCGGTAAACCAAAATCGATCAACTCCAATTTGGCGATGATCGAAATGGACACCCGTTTTTATTTTCTTATCCTTTTTTTTTTTTTTTTTTGCTGCCAGTTTGCTCCAGGGAAATGATTTGTAATAATGCCATTATGAACTCTACTCTGGCCGTTGTTGTTGAGCTCGCAGTTCATAGGCGTAACACTAGCCAGTCGCCTCGGAACATTGGCTTCGGGTTAAGGTTAATGCTGGTAAATATGCTCTTGAAGGTAATTTTATTATCAAGACAATGAAATCATTACGCAATCATAACTGGCAGCATTCAATTACGGTTGAAGGGGTTTCTTGTATACTTTAGGTAGCAATTATTCTGTAATAAAGGCTGGTTTGTTTTCCTCCTGTTTTTTAAGGTCAATTTTAAACAAATGGTAAGATGTCATCCACTTAGGAAATGGATTACCTCTGTTCTACAACAGTTACGTCTCAATCGGGATGGTCGTAGAGAAAACATCTTTGTAAAGGATTCGACCAATTGCTTCTTTTTGAATATTTACAGCAAACACTGCAATGCTTTCCCCAAATCAATCGCCAAAATGGGTCGAGCGACAGACAGGACTCTCTTATCGCTAACAAAATCACGCTTGATTAGGGCTGAAAAATGGTGGCATTCGTCGCACCGTTTATCCGGCGCGGAAGGAGAGCAATGTAAGGTGGAAGAAGAAAAAAAAACAACTGGACAACATAAAATAGACAACCGAACGGACGACTAATTAATATTGATCACCCATCATCGAGCCGAAAGGGGACCCTTCGGTTCCCATGAACCCGAGACGCGCCCGGTGCCAAATGGGTCGTTTTTACGCCCTGCCACTTAGCATTGTGACGATCGCAGCAACAATCGGTCGCGATTGAAACGCGAGCGCGGCTCGAAACCTCGCGCTCCGGTCCAGCGGGTCGCGAGCCGCGCACGAACGAATGAAACCAGCGCCGCACACTGTGACACAACAACGAGCTGTGACCGGCATGATCGGGTCGGGTGGTGTGAAATTGTGGGCCCCAACATACCTCCTACTGCCGCCCCCGGCGGCCCGTGCCCTCTTCGGTCCAGCATCTCCTCGATGAGTCGTGCAAATCAATTTGGCTCTGTTCTTTCAGCTTTAATTAGCACGCCTCGTTTCGAATTACCGCTTCTCCGAGTACTCGCTGTTCTTGCTCCCTTTGTTGCGTATGAACGGGTGCCATTTTGAAGCCTCCGAAGACCCTTCCATCGTTTGAAAGAGACGGACACTTCTTTCCCTTGCTGCGTTCTGTAGAACCAAACCATTCTCACGAGCTCGGTGATAGAGAAAAAGGGAATTCAATTTGCGTGAAGTGATTGAAGATGAATCGGAACGAACGCGAGAGAAAAAAAAGAATCAAAGCATACCTAACGGATGGAAATTGAATTAACGCAAGGCAACGCGCGCTGCTAGAGGAAAATCGATTTCTTTCGTGAAGTCACAGTCGTCACCGTGCCCAGGAAAATCATCCCTCCATCGGGTAGCACTTTGGGTTTATCTCCAACTTGAGCGAAGAATAAAACATGTCCGCAGGAAATAAAGATTTCTCCGGCGGCTTGCGATCATCGTTTCGTATTTCACAGTTTAACTGCACCATAAGCTCCATTTTCCACTCGTAAAACGTCGCATTCGGCCACTTTCCGCCAGTTCAATCGGTGGCCGGGGTAGTAAAAATTAAAATCAATTCCACGCCGAGTTCGTACGGTCCGAATCATAATGTCTCCCGCGCAGGACTCGCAAGGGGCTGGCGTACGAGCGACAGAGAGGGAGATAACGTTGGCTGCAGTTGCTTATCGCGGTTCGATCGTAAAAATACACGAATGTAAAAGGATGCTGAGGTGGGGGAAGCAGAAATGACAAAAAGAGAACCAGCCAACTATAAGGGAAGGGAATGAAAGAATGTCTCTCGCCTATTCGGCCAACCAGACGTCCCGAGCCGCCGGCAATGGGAAAGATATGAAAATGGGCAAAAACAACGGCTCGACAACGGGCCCGTCGGATATTAGTGTGCAGAATGCGCCGTAAAGGGAAGGGAAGCCTCCGTATCTGCGCCGGTCGATTATTCTAATTTATTTAAATTTTCTTCCAATAAGGTCCCGCTCGAAGTTGGTCCGGTTGCGGGGACGGAGGTGGAAGGGTTTCGTGGTGCATTATCGATCGTTTCGATCGTTCGGAATCCGATCCGGTACTGATCCGATCGCGAGCTTCCAAAATCAAACACCGCGCACCGTTGGCCGTATCGAACAATGGGAGAAGAGACAAACCCGCTGACGATAAAACCAAAACCTGCCCGATTATGTTGTTCGGAAACCCGGGATAAACCGAGAGTGAGGGAGAACGAGCGCCTAATTTGTTAATAAATTTTGAATTAAATAGTATCTCGAAGTGGCAAATGGCACCGAGGCAGCCCGGAACGATCCGATGCGGTGCCTTTAAGTGGTGTTATAAACGATCCGACGTGTCTTCGGACTGTTTTCTCTTTTCTTCCCTCCGGTTCGGCGTCCCCAAATAGGACGAACAATTTTCGGATAAATCTCTCAATCAGAGCAGCGATTTTATGTTTATGCCTATGCGGGAACGACAACTTTCTGTCCGCAGGTCGTCGGGCCTGCCCGGGGGAAATCCTTAGTGTACTCATCAAAAAGCGACAGCGGCGGCTTCCAGTCCTCTGATGGGTCCACGGCTGGGTGGAATCTATTAAGAGATCACGGCGGAGTGACTCCTAATGGGCCCGGGAGCATGGAAGCTCCGATCTGCCCATTTCCAAAAAGCGAGCAGTAACCAAAACGCGACCTTCTTCTAGCGCAAGCTAACGTGAAAGAACGAGGCTAATTTATGGCATGGACATTCTTTCCCGCCCGGTGACATATTAACGTACGGTCTGGTCCAGTTTTCTCCGCAGTTCTACCCGGCCTGTTGATTATTTGATTAAGCTTTTGTTTATGTTCGGTCATAAAACACCAACATTGTCTAGCTCGACATGCTTCGAGGCAGGCGTCTCTGTTCTCCGGTCTAGCAGAGGAAGGATAAATATTTAAATGTTTGGTTCGAGCGGAGTGAAACATGGTTTAGTTCCATTGCAGCTTAATTTATTAGACAGAAGTTTATCATCAAGCTATACGTCAAGCATCTTACGTGGAGACCTCCTTTTTCATTACTCAAATATCCAAGCTAGTCAGCTCAGTGACTGTTTCATAAATTCGTAAAATGAAACGAAGAATAAGTACCAGAAATGTGTGTCTAACCTCATTGATAGCAGGACAAATCACAATAAAACACCTTTAAAATCGGACGATAAACAAAAATGCCTCCATTTGGCGATCGATGATCACGATGAATTAATTTCTGATTTTATTTCTTTTCCGCATCCCTTCATTCGCTTCCAGCCACCCCTCGGTGGAATGTGGCGTTCTGTAACGTTGGATTGTTGCCTCGGCCAGATGAAAGGTCGTTAAATTCGAACAGAGAATCCACACGCTTTAAAACAGGCCGTGTCTCCGAGGGACCACAAATTCCACAATCCTCCAAAGAGGGGTGAGACAACTAGGGACCAGTTAAGAATGGATGTTCGAGGATGCGAAAAAAAAATTCAAACCAATTACCAGGCCGATACTGATGAGTACAAGTTTGTCGGTCGATTGGAAAATAAACGACGGCTGACCAGAAGCTGACGCATCCATTGGGGTGAAGGCTATTAGGCTTCTGCCTTTTGCTGCATCAAATCTTTGCATCCTTTTTGAGTTTGTTAATTTGGAAAGTTGTGGGGCACTTTATATACTTTAGATCACAACACCGATCACTTGGCATCGAAGTTAATAGCTGTGGTTGCTCGAAATTTGGTACGCCTTCTTCTTACTTATCACTTCCAAAAGACATTGAAGAAAAAGAAAATGCAGCTGCGTGCGAACGACAACCACGGACGCCGACTAATCGGTGTGCGAGTAAAAGATTGCAACATTGCATGCGGCGATGCATTTTCGTCACCTTTGCCGTTGTGCGAAGCGAATATCGAGGATCCCAGGAATTCTGTCAGGGGGAGAGATTTAAATAAGCAACTTTATTCAAATTTATTCGCTGTCGAACAATCTTATTAAAATGTTAAACAATTTATCCTTCCCGCACCGTGAACCTGAAGCGCGAAGGTTCCCTGGCGAGGTTCAGAAGGTGTTAATTCGATTATCCACACTTCGGCCCCCAAAAACTCCTATCTTTCGTTTGCTCGAACGGGGTTGTCGTAAGGTTCGGTTCCACCTTGGATAACCCCCATGAAGGATGGCGGTGATTTTGGGCGGAGATTAAGGAACAAATTTTACCCAAAGCGAGTGCGCAGGGCGTTCGGTAAGAAGTGGAAAAATGGAAACACCGCACGGGCCAAATATTTAGGTCACACCAGGGTTCGCATCGGCCAAGTGCGACCACGCAGTAAGGAAGGCTGTTGATGGCGCATAAATCATCCAGCTGCTGACTGGTGGATGTAAAATAGACCGTGAAATAGAACCCTCGAGTGTCACAGTACACTTACGGGTTTTTCCACCGGAATCACGGTTAGCACTCCTAATGGAAGGTTGGAAGGCTGCCAGATTTTACGCTTCAAAATTAAGACATCATCGCGCGGCTTGCACAACGATAGTCATTTCTCCAGCTGTCTCACTGGAAACATTTAGTCCACGCGCCCCGCTTTCGGACGCCCATAAAACGTGCCCGTTAAGTTCCACGAAGCGCGAAGATTAATTCGGTGGAGTTACGAAGGAGAAAAAAGAACAAATCTGCTTTTCCAACAAAAACGTCCCAAGCCATCTGAGCATCTTTTCACGAGGGACTAATCTTCTGTTAAATGGTGCACAGCACGACTAGAAGAAATAAATGTACCAAAAATAGTGCAGGGAGTGCGATGAATCGAAAGAAAATCTCTTACTCCTTCGTCAGTTCTCGGGATTTTTTATCGTCCTCACTACCAAAGGCCGACTTTACCGCCCTTTTCTTCACACCAACATCAGCTGGACAAAGTAAAACAAATTAATCCATTAGTGTTTTATTCTCCTTTAATAATCGCGCTGCGATGTGCTGCGATGGCTGCGATGTGTTGGACAATCGTTTACACACATTTGTCGCCCGCGTTTGGGACAACTTTTTTTACACTACTGCTTCCTCCTGTTATCTGGCGCTGCCACCTCTTTCCATCTCAAGGAGCCTTTCCTTTCTTCCTCATCTCATCGTTGGAGCTAAGAGTTGGAAGAAATGCAGACACAACTCGCGAAGCTTTATCACACACCAGTTTTACTTCTGCCCATTCCACACACGAGCTTCGGTTTACTCCCTGTCGAAAATTTTATGTCTACAAGGCTTAGGTCAATGATTTCTGGCAGCTTTTGGCTACTCATTTGGTACTCTCTGCCGCCGGCTCATGATTTCATTTTCGTAACGCTCCACTTTTGAAGATAATGGTGTCTTTTTGATAAAAAAAAGTCTTTCTAATACTGTGGTGCATAGATTCTTGTTCGTGAAGTGGAGTGAAATAACATCCTACACATTTCTCACAACAACAAACAAGTAATAGTTTCACCATTCGAAAGCAGCGAATAAGTTCAAATAAAGGCAAATTAATACCACTCCTCAGTGGTGCTCTTTATGGGTGCCAAATTATGTTCAAAAAGTCCTCAAAGCGTTTCGATCAAAACGAAAACACGTACACACAGCGGGTCACACATCTCCTTCACTGCGAACGATGATTGCTCGTTTACGGTTGGTAGGAACGACAAACCAAACCGCCAGAGAAGCGAAGCATTCGATCTCGTTGCGTCGGGCCGCCCAGACATGTTCCCCAGTTTTATGACACTTGCACCATAAAACCATCACAACCGACAGGAACCACTTCGATCGGAACCGAATAACGCTCGTTCTACTCGATCGTCAGCGAGCTTCGACGAATCGCTCGAGTGAAAAAAGACCACAATTTACGCAGCTCGTCTTTTCGGAGCGATAAAACGAGGCAAAACGCAGCCTCGCGCGCTTGACCTCTCCGGGGGGAGCGCAGAGTAAACAAATTAAACTTCCACGACGATGGTTATCAAATACTCCAACCTGGGAACATTATAATTTGGCCATATTAAGTTATAAAAATGCTCGTAAGCGGTCGGCAGCGTCGTAAAGGGGCAGGGGCAGCAATAGAATCGTCTTAAGTACGCTCGGCTGAACTCTCGGTGAGGTTTGCGCAGTTCATTATTTTGTTGTATCGCCTTACAAATGCTTGCCCTTAAGAGAGGACATGGCTTTGCGAAAAAAAAGGTAAAATTCGTCCTGTGTTGTACTTCGAATCGATGAGGTGATCAGATGCCTAAATGATAGCTTTCGAATCAACAGGTCAATGTTTCAAAACATAACGTGATTCACATCACGTCGAAAAAAAAACCATATTTATTAACGGAATGATCACTTCCCAATCAGATATCGCTGTCATTAGTTTATCAGCCGACTTTCATCGCCTACTTTGTCACTTCCCGCGATGGCAAAACATCGGCAATGCCTTGGTTGATCTAGCACCCTTTACAGCAGCTCAGCATAACTGCCAATACATGTTTCCATGCCGGGGTTCGATAGTGTTTTCGCAGTCCTCTCTGCGTCCCAGCACTCTCCCGTTGCCTGCCAAACGAAGCGTTTGCTGATGCTACTTGCCTCTGGCTTTCTTACCCCCCTTAGTCAAGGATCAGTCGTATTGCCAGTTTGGCTGTTTGGAGAGTTAATCGACTTCTTTAATAATCGTTTTGTTGGCCCCGTAGTCCATCGTCCACCGGACCAGCGTCCAACAAAGGGCACGGCCTAATGTCAGCACCAAATCATCGCCGCCGACCATCGCCTCGAAACCAACCAACTCACCGAGCGCTCGAGCCAACCGTTTACAAATGAACGCTTTATAATCGTTTTACAGTACATAACACACACACGCAACGCATACACGCATCGTAGACGATGTGGGCTGGAGCAATGATCGAGCAGAAATGAGTCCGGGTGAGAATTATCAAAAAATTCCGTGTCCACCCTCCCCTTTCCTCGGCCCGGTTGGAACTTCATTTCGGGGGGAAAAGCAACCACCAACGGAATGGAAATGGGGAGTCCTTCTCCGGGGTTGCGCTTTGGTAGCGAATCGGTAACAATAATATCATGAAATATTGATGCTACCTCGCGGCCTCCGGAGCCAGAACCTCAGCTGCCCACCATCGGCGCAAGAAAGCTGCCGAATCATTGATTAATCATAATTCATCGGTGTAAATCGATAAATATCGTATCGCAACGCGTTGATCGGTGCGCTCAGCGACGCTTTGTGCGTGTGTGTATGCTGTCCGGTCCTGCTCATCGCATACTACCAATGTAGCAGCACCAACATCGGGCCGAAAATGTGTGATGTCTAATGATCGGCCGTATCTAGATAGCGGTATATTAGAGCGCTGCTAGATCCGAAAGTCATTTAAACGATAAGGAATACTTTTTTATTTTATTTTTTGTTCACAAACCCACATCCCCTGCCGATGCAAAACATAGGCAGTATTACCAATCACGTACCTACACCGTTGCCAAAATCAAAGTATTCCGATGGTACCACTCTTTTGCCTACCTTAATGGTCATGGAAACCTGGTCAGGTCCACTCGTTCACGCCTAGCAACCGTTAACAAGGCAAGCTGATGGCAACAAGCACTTCCATTTCTCGCCTTCAGGTGTCGCTGCACGCAGTAAACTGTTTGAACTCACGGCCAATCTGTCGTCAATTAGTGCAACCCGGTGCATTAAACGTCATCGGCAGCGTCGCCAACGCTTCCGTGGCGTAAAGTGTACGATTATAGCCATCCACTTAATTCGATGTTCATTGGATCTTGCCCGGCCCAGACTCCCCTCGGGAATCTAGCCACCGCTCGTTTGCCTCTAGTGAAGCGTAAAGTCTGCAACAAGTTAATGGGAAATGTGTATTTAATGCGACTAGTTTCGTCATGTTTTTTTAAACTGCCGTCTAGACGCACGGTTCCGCTCGGTCGATCGGATGAGTAGCACAGGTGCAGATGGCAATTCGCATCGGGGTATCGATGTCGTGGCCAGGTTCCCCGGATGTATTAAGCAGCGGTTATCATCATCCGCCGCATCCCTTGGAAAGCGGGTGTGGAGAAGACCACCGACTAAAGGCTTATAAAGTACAATCATCTTCGCATGCATCTAGCCGTACCGATGCAAAAAGACATCAAGTACCAAAGCCATATTACTCGCTCTGATCAAGCAAATGGTGCTGAATTGAGGTAACCAGGATAAAAAGAAGCAGGCAAATTATGTTCCACCACCAGCAACGCATTGGCTTAAATTGAAACGGTTCGGATCAGCTTGAGTGGATTTGCCTGACGACGCAGAATAGCCTGAACGACGATGACTAACACGTTTTGATCGACACGAGCAAACGATCCAAGCAAAAGGATGGTATGAACGAAAGGAGAGGAAAAAGAGCACACGGCACCCAATTTACGTTCTAAATAGTGTGAAATTTTTATTTAGAAAAATTACCTATTTAACAGAATGAATGATGATGGAGAAACGCCCTTCCGTCTCTCCCTTGCTCAACCACTGCCCTCCTTCAACTGGCAGCGTCCTGCGCGAAACACGGGAGCGAGAGAAAGCGCGAAGAAAGGCTGCTAGGCAAGAAACAATAGATTTCAATGCGTGATTAAGCAACGAACCCGCGGTGTCGAGGTGGATACGAAGCTGGGTAAAAGGTGCGGATCGTTCGATTCGAATCTTTCCGATTTTTGTGTTTTTTTTGCCACTCCCTCGCAGTTCGGTTGCTTCGCTTCGCGTGGTTTTCGTCGCGCCCGGGGGAGACGGTACCGATTCGTTTCGTCTTGTTTCGGGCGATCCGAAATTACGGGAAAATCAGATGAACGAGCACGATGAGTTTACAGAATTAAACCGAGCACACCTTCGAGCAGTTGTAATCGAGTGCGACCGCGTCAAGGCGTGCTTTTGGGCCGTGGCCCTTCGAACTGGTAGCAATTTACCACCGGTTGACGAGGCATTAATACGGGGGTAGGGCTTTTCGGGCTGCTTGTTTTCCTTTTTTTTTCCCCCTGCCCATGTGCCACCTCGTTTATCCTTTTCGTGTTTCCAGCGATCTATCGCCCTGAGCTGCTGTGGCTGCCAGTGGTACCTTTGAGGGAATGATATCCAGCATGGATAACGCCGAGGGACGAAACCGAATAAATCGAAAACTAATAACAACAAACATCAACAGAAGAGATGCGCTGGCCTGCGATAACGTCGGCTAGCCGTCACGATCGGCACGATCACCGATCGGGCGGGTGTTGCTCGTTGGATAGATCGATTGGACGATCAAGAAATGTTCCCAAGAAGCGCACACGGCTCAGGACGGCTAGGCGATGACGTGCGGACTCATTACGTGCTCATCAGCGGGAATAATTAATTGGATTTTATCGCCAGTCAGGCTGCATGGCCAGAACAGATCCTTAGCAATGCTACAATGATATGAGCTCGATATCACCTATTTCTAATACACTCAAGCTCGTAACAACATTTGCCATCCTGTATTGCAACTCCCATCTTCATCGTTTATAGACCATTCACATTTTGTGAACTTGTTGCAACACCATTGAGTTCACACTTTTCGCGCGAATCTTCAAACACCTCGCTAGAGTTAACTGTTCTCGATGCTAACAACTAGCCAACGAGAGGCTGGTTGCTGTGCGAGTTGGTATTCTAGTTGAAAAATGAACGAAGCAAGAGAAGGGACGAAAAATTACGGGAAAACTATTGGCCTTAATTGATTAGAATGTGAACCTCGCGGGGAATTAATTAATTGAGTTAGCGAGAAATTAACATAAAAATGTAATGAAACTGTCCACCGACTGATCGCACCGGTGTCGTTGCCGGTGTGAAGCGCATTCCTCGTTGCTAGATAATCTGTTGCCCCGGGACCGCAACGTTCCTCGGGTCCTCCTTCTCCGGGCTTCCCGACACCTCAAACGGTCGGGCTTGCGAGGATGGGAGTGGAGTGGCGACGGACGCTTAGAGCAACTTTATTTGTTTTCAGTGAATTATTGCCCTCCGAAATGAACGAACGCGCTCTGTAACCGGCCCGATTAGTCGCTTCCCATGGGGCGCTCGAGGCCTTCTGGACCGTACGTCCGCCAGGGGTTGCGTTCGTGTCTAATAGAGCACGCAAATCTTTCCCTCGCACCAGGGCTGCAACACGCCGCTCGCAAGATCACACTTCACCTTCGGAGTCGGAGCAAAGATCGACAAGCCGAACGGCGGAAAGCTCACGCGGGAAAAGGAGCGAACAGCGAACAGCGATAAGAACGGTTGAGCATTCAGTAACTGCGCTACAGCACGCTCGGAACGGAGCAGCAAACCCACCGCATCTACCCTTTTCCCCGAGAGTGTCCAGAAGGAATCGAGCCACGACCAAGACGGCGACGAGCCGGACTGATTATGGCTGTTTTATTTCTTAATTTGTTGATTTGGTTTGTCTTCTGCCCGTGGTGTGCTGTTGCTGCTGAGGCTGGGGCTGCTAAGGCTGAGCATGAGCCTGCCTCCTTAAGCTTCAGAGGCTGGGATGGCTCGATATCGGGCAGCTATTTGTCTCCCTTCTTTTCGCTTTTAATGTCCCCGTTTTCTCGGAGTCGCCTCGTGGTTCTAACCGTCCAGCACACGGACTTCACGGACCGTTTTATGGTTAGCTCCCTGCCCCTACTGCCGACCGCTGGTCGTGCCTGTAAATTTGAAATAAATAATTAAGAAGTTAAATTTCAACACCTTTATAATATCGCCTTTAAATGGCATCGTTGCGCGCTTGCTCTCGCGAGTCCCGCCACTTTCGGGAACGGTTAGCTCGGCGGGGGGATGATACGATTTTTCTTCAGAATTTTCGGCCCTCTGGCCTTGCTTGGGCCCCCGGGGTCAGCCGGAGTGGGCTAATTTGAACATCGAGTCAAATTAAGGCTTCGTTTGCTCGGATCGTTTTCTGGAAGAGGCATAAAATCAAGCCTCTTTTTAAACTCGTGCACCGCGCAGGAAAGTATATCGAGAATCACTCAATCGCATCGCGCAGTCGCAAGGACAACGGGGAAGAACCTCGCAAAGAGAAACACGATCATCATAAAACTATGCCAAACAGGCTAAATTAGCAGTGGCGACCGCTGGGCCCGCGGGAAGGATTTGGATTCGCTTTGCGACACTTTGTATTATTTACCCGCCAGAACCATCGGTAATGGATGGGAAGCTTAAGCGGTGGAGGCAGAGAGGTTGCTTAAAAACCGTGAATCATTCCTACCTGCGCTTAAATTAGCTTCCTCTCCCGGCGGACTGAGAGCACGATTTGGAAGCGGGAAGATCGGTTCAAGCGAATGCCACGATAAAGGATGACACCGAAAGCCAGTCGGCCAGTGCGACGCACTAGAGTAGATTCAAATCCAGTTCTTGGGCCGCCTGCCTTAAGCGACACCTTAAACATTTCCACGGCCATGCCGTTTGCTCTACGTCTCTTTCTCGCCCATGCAAGTTCGATGTCTCTCTAGCACGGGGTTTTTATATTTATTTAGATGCTGATAACGATTGCTGTTCAACATGTGGCATGTAACCATGGTAGAAACGGAATGAATATGGTCACTTTTTACGATTCTCACCCCTCGGCCCGACCTGATTCGGCTTTCGTGAGCTGCCACATAGTGCACGCACGGTGTGTTAGCCGATTGGCCATCACTGATCCGGCATGGCATGCCGGGGTGTCGCACAGTAGGAAGAAGCTACGGACATAACGTTCATCCTAAAATAGACTCAACGAGTTCTGTGCTTCAAAATAATCATCTTTAAACTATTATTGTAATCAAATTTCAATTTCAAATTTCGATTTCAACGGAATAATAGATCTGTGATGAAGTGTAAGCTACATTTACTCGCATGCTGTTTTTGCCTGTGCTTTCTCCAGCCCCCCCTGAACACAGTGCACTGAATGGAGGCGCCCCATTTGGTCATCGTCAGGCTTTCAGAAGCGACAATGCTACCAAGCCTTCAGCAACTCAAGCCTTCACCCCACTTCTTCCGCGTCGAAATGCGTGAACCCGAGCAAGCAATGCTCCGAGAAGGAGAGAGCTATTAGAAATTAAGAAATAAAATTAAGACCCGAACCTATGGCCGGGCAAAGGCCGTTTTCGGTGAGTCCTGTTCGTTCTTTCGGTTCTTCGCCACGGGTTTTTTTCCCTCCTTTCGATTACCTCGTTTTGCTTTGGTTTGCTGTGTGTTATTTTTATTGTGCTTCGCTCCGGACGCTGTCCTGAGCGCATTCGGATTAGTTTCGTCCTATGTTGTCGTTCAGATTGCGCTTCGGTTTACTCCTCGGTTTACACACACCCACTCGGCGGACCTTCCCCCAACAGCCACTGTGTCGGAATGGGTTGAAAAACGAATCAAATCGCGCCCATTTCTTAGTACCGAAAGGCATAAATTCTCCACTCATCAGCACGGCCGCGGCACCACGATCTAGTCCCGAAATCTCGACGCTCCTAAAGACCGTTACCGAGATTTGGCTTTCTAGTGAGTAAACATTTTATCTCACCCCGGGCGCGCGGACAGGCCCCTGCCTCGTACGTCCCGTTAATGAGTTCATAAAAATTCTATTAGTGGTTAATAATCTTAAATCGTGTTCGGGAAAAGTGTGTTTGTTGTCGTACCCCAACGGGCCGACGCTGTTCTCCTCACGTGCCACCTTCCGCACAACTACAGCCAGCTCGAGAGTGCTCTCTTTCTTATGATGACGCCCAAAAACCCACTTTGGAACAAATGAGTTGAAAGGTTGCTTCGCCTGCGACCGGTGGTTAATCTTTGGACATTTTTTGTGGCCAACATTGACGAAAGAAAAGGGGAAAAAACATCTTCCGTCACCACCCTCGGGCGCTTCCCTCTGGGGTGGATTGTTTTACGGCCAGTCGATTACCGAGAAAGGTTGTGCTTAAACAAGCGATCCGCCGAGGTGTGTGTTATATGGTACGTCCTTAGGTTGTCTTTCTTTTGCAGCGTGTCTTCGGCGTTCCCACTGCCTCGCGGACGAGGGAAATCTCGGGTTGGTGTGGGGTTGCAACATTTATTGGCACCGCTTGACTCGGGTTCGGCAGAACATGTTTGCAAATTTGTGCAAAATCATTAAAGAAAAACGTTTCTCGAAGTTTTATGGCTATATCCTTCGGTTGGATGCTTTCTACCAAGTCCGCGCAAAGGAAGGAAGTTCCCATAATACCTTTTGGGGATATAGTTTCATAGAAAAGGAACCTTTTTAGCGTTCAGGATGGGTTTAAAGTCGGCATCCTAGTCTAGCCAAAGATCAGTCAAAAATAGCAAATGAGGATCAAATTTCAGAGAATTGTTGTGCATTGGTTTTACTATGGGTTTCAGCTTGGTCATAAATTTTGTCCATCACGGTATTAATTGGTTTTTTCGAATGTTGTTACGTGAACCATGTGAACCCTAGATAATTATAACATTTTATTACACCGGCACTGTTGCCTGTTTTGAAATAACTTATAACTCTTCATAGCTTCAAAACTACTCTCTTACTCTAGCCTTACCTCTTAACCTACCTAGAAATAGAAACCGTCCTTTTCAGCCTCCTCCTGGTTTGCCGCCATCCTTTAATTTGAACTTGAACTTGAAACGTTTTCCTGGAACTGGAAACCAGTGCGATCAAGTGACACCGCAAAAGAAGTACGTGTGTGTGTGTATGAGTGAATGTTCGCTCTCCTTTCGTTGGTACCAGGATATTCGGTAACCGATTTTCACCACTCACCCGCCGCCCTTCGTTTGTGCGGTCAGTGTGAAGGGGCAGCACCCTCCCGTTTTTGGACGGTGATTAATTAATGTCAGCATTAACATGTGCTTGCGCAACGCTCGCTAATTTTGGCACTTTTGCAGGAGGAGATCTTCTGAACTGCACCAGCACGCACTTACACATACATACAGCACACAAACACACACACACACACTTGGGGTCGGGAGGTGGACAAAGAAGCCCATCAAAGGCGAGGTTGATCCTTGCATGAACGCTCTTCGTAATGATTAGCCGTCACCGGGGAAGGAAGGAGTTCGAGTTCAAATTACACCGTGATTTTGCGAACTACTCTGGATTGATTATTCTGGTGTGCCTACCCAAGGGTTCTCGCCTTCGCTTTGCCTGCCTGACACCCGGGGTTGCTCGTCAGCAACCGCACGAAAGTCGTTGAGCTTAACATCTTCAACACCCTTTTTTGTCCGTACCGATGGAACTCTGACGTCTGTTTTGATTTATTAAACCGACTGCAATGCACCTATTCGGGAGTTTCTGCCATGCGCTTTCGCGTGTTTGTGTGTGCTTTTCATCCTTGGCTCGGTGCATCTCGAGGGCGCAGATAGCGAGTGTGAGCGGCTGCCGCGAGAAATCGTGTAACCAGAGCCACCACGGAGCAGCGTTCCAGTCGTCCGGAACCACGTGTGACGTTCGGGTTTTCGACCTTATCGAAATTTGGGGCGACCAGCACGAGCTCCGTTTCGAATTATGATGGGTGTTAAAATCAGCGTGCCCATACCCAAATGAGCAGTCAAGCGCAGCTAAGACACGGTCGTCCGTTCCGGCGATGGGCGTGAAACGAGGGAGAACCAGGTATGCTAATGATGATCGACGCCGATCCTGATGAGAAAGGAATGACAGTGCAGCAAATCGTCAAATCTATGATTTTTCTTTTGATAATTACCTTCAACATGAACAGAAAGTATATGAACCTACATATGAATCTCCTGATTGCAAAAAAAGGTCTGTTTAAGGTATTCAGCTTGGAAAACGTGATCTTTCCGACTGCACATGCTCATAACCTCAGTCGCAACCGATCGTTCCGCCTGGCACGCATGGCCACAGAACGATCAACATTCCTTTTCCGCGAATTCTCAACACGCTACCGAACTCTGTCTGCTTGGCCAGCTTCTTGCCTCCTACGACATCCTTCCTACGCACGGTGAACAGCTTCACAAGATTTGCCTTTTCTTTCAACACTTCACCATTCCTCTTCACCGCACTCCGCTGCCAGGCCGGACTCCAGGCTCGGATGAGTTGGCAACATTTCACTAAATCTGTGTAATCATATCAAATCGGGAATCGGGGGAAATTTTTTTCAACACAACTCATATCGATTAGTCGCGGTGCTTTTGTTCCATGCCGTGGCGTGATTCCGTAAGCGGAATGGAACTCAAGAGCCGTTTATTATGAGCGTGTTTTTTGGTGTTAATGGAACTCGGTTTCCTCTTCTATTTTTAAACGATTTTTGTTCGAACTTTCTGATACTATTTTACATTTTAACGTTTCCTATAAACTTGCTCTTCTGCAAAAAACCGATCGAGAAAGAATGGATTCTAAACTGTTATTAAAAAGACGTAAATGATTGAAGTTTTTCTGCCAATAATATTTTACTCAAACGTATCGATGCAGCTACAACGTCTAACAACCGCCATAAGTTGTAGATCAATCCTTCACTACTTATCCTAAAGTTTACTCAATAGATAAGCATTAGCCGGCCCGATGGGCTCGCATAAATATACACTTATATTCGAAGCCCGCTCGTGTGCTCGTGTCGCCTTCCGAATCGGAGCCCGGCGGCGACTCAAAACAAGCCGTTTGTTGTGCCCCTTTCTTCAGTTTGTGTTTGTTTTATCTGTCGAGGGGTTTTCTTCTGTCCTTTGCATGCTGCTTTTCCGTGCTTGATCTGCGCACCAACCCGAAGGCACCCAAAGCCGCCTAATTAAATTGATAACGTGGTCTTTTCTCCTCCCAACCGAAAGCCAACACAACCCCGGTGACATTTAATGTGTCATAAATTACGAGATTTCTCATGCATATTCACACCCATTTCCACAGGGCGCAGTCGACCCGCTTTTCCTTCATCTTCGACCGCAAGAAGGAGAGGGAGGAAAAAAAACGGTTGGATTCTGTGCCTGCGATCGCGGCTCACTCTGGGACCTAGCGCCGAATCAAAGCTCATAGACCGTTTTCCAAAACGAGCTCACAAATCGTGTCGCGCTTGTCCGCCGTTCCTCTCGAGGAGGAGAAGCGTAGGCGAGCTTCGATCGATCCGTTCCCGGCGTTCTGAAACGGCTACGGTTTCGATCGGCTTCGGCGGCAGCTTTACCTAAAAGGTCTTTTCGATAACCGGAAGGAGGAGAAGGCAACGTTCGGAATCGAACACAACACTTGCGCGCCGTGTCGTGCAATGGAAATAGAGTCATCACCGTTAAAACGGCTCACTCTATTCGGTGATAATTGTCACCGGTTCGTTGATAAGCCCGACCACTGGGAAGCTGGGTGATGGTTGACGCATATTTGTCTTCCTTCCTTCCCGATCGGAGCCGCCTCTGTTCGCGCTGGCTGGAAGTTATCGAAAAGTAGCTTTGACGCCGCTGACGCTGATGGCTCAATCAACGCGCTGGCGCTAAAGAACACAGACGCAATCGGCTTTCTGGTGATAGTAACTCAACCGCAAGGGGAGATAAACATGCCCTTACCTCAAAATTTAAGTTAACCGGTTCATGGAGAATGAAAAAAACTTATACTCCTGAAGCTGTTATTTATGAATTCCTCTCCAAACTAGCATGAATCCATCAAACACACCAAAAGCTATTTATTGAACTCCATGGGTTGTGAAACCATGCAAACAACGCGTTTCAAAACGGCTTTTCAAAAGCAACCGAAAAGCAATCGATTTGTATAGGGTGTCAACGAGCTGTGACGAAACAGAACTGGCTCAGAAATGATCGCGGATTGTCAGCGCGAATTTGGTTCCTTTTCATCCCACAGCCACGGCCATCGGCGGAAGCGAATCATCACGTACCCGGCATCGGTCTGCGCGATACGGTGATCCGACGGCGACACACATTAGCTCACCTGATAGCGAGACGGTCCGGGTGCGAGGGACGCCTTTCCGCAGAAAGTTCGCAAATCGACCTCAAACAAATGTCTCCTAATTTAGGAATAAATTTCCGGCTAATGTGCTCTCTGCACCCTTTGGATACGTCCTCGTGTTTGCGTCGTTTTCGTGCGTACTACAACGTTCTGTGCTTTTTTTTTATTTTGCTGGGAGACTTTAACGCACTCAAGCGACGAACGTGACAATTTTTGTAATTTTTTTTTCTTGGCTCTCCCTTACTCCGAGAGCTGTACCCGTTCGAGCCGGAGGCTGCTACCCGGTGGAGAAATTTGCATAATTCGCCCGTTAGCGAACGTCCCATTCCGGCGGCGGATGCCGATCGTGGGGCGTAAGTATCGCTGTTTGCGTTCACGATAAAAGCGGCCGCCATTTTTATTCATCTGTTCCATACGGGGGCGAATGAAAAGAAAAAAAGAAGACTCACATTCAGTCACGCAGTCTTCAATACTATGCTTAAGAATTGCTGGGGGAGATTAAGAGTGGATGCAAAGATCATCATCGGATGAGGCAGATTAAACGCCTGATAATCCGGATGAGATGAAGTCGGATTAGTGATTTCGGACACCTTTCACGCTTCCACACACCGGATCGGAGCGCGATAGGAGAGTCGATGGTTCCGATGATGATGAAGGCAATTGCTGGAATATGTCTCGCGATTTCATCTGTTGACACTAACACAAGCGATAGAATAACGAAAGCATTTTCCTGATGCATCTTGATGAGTTCACCGTTGAATAGAAATACATTCTGCTCAAGCCCTCTATGAGGTGCGCTTGTCGAGTCTATCCTTCCCGAAACGGGACCAGCAGTTTCTACACGAACTCCACGTTGTGCCGAAAAGGTTCCAAATTTATTAATGGTCACAGATAATCAAACGGTGACCATTAATGGCTGTTCGTGCGCCGATAAATTTCCCCTCCGTAGGGTCGTGGGGCCTCCTTCATCTCCCGCCGGGCCGGGTGATTTAGACCTGTTTCTGGGGTGTTTGTTTGGAGCTTCCAAAATTTCCTTCCCTCCCGAAACCGCTTGCGCCGAGGACCCGGTAGAAGAATGGCCGAAATCGCTGTCGAATAGTCACTGATTGTGCAGGCACAATAGAACACACGGACCCGAAAGCACATAAATTTCTCTTTAAGAAGCCTTAATCAAGACGGAGCCATCCCTACTGTGGTTTGGCCACGGGAAGGGGAGAGCATAAACAAGTTTGTGTGGATTAGAAGAGAGTTATTGGACGCTGCAAACGAAGCTCACGTCGTCGCAAATTTAAACTGGGGACAAATAAATTTAAGATTTCAAGCATATGTTTGTGTACAAGATAAAACGTTTGGTTGTTTCGAATATGATCAAAAGACTGTTTATATGATTTGAAGCACATTTTTTTAAGTAACGCAAAGCAGCAAAAACTCGCTGTCGTACTAGCCGTAAGATCTCGTTGCATCGCTCGAGAGATAAGACAAAACATTTGCTCGATGTGTCATTAAACTCGCTACTAAGTGAGCTCAGAAAAAATGGCACTGTGGACAAAAAAGGCGAGCGGGTTTTTCTCACCATTTCTTCCCGTGCATCGAACGGGTGCGAAGTTCGAACGCAGCGTGTAATGAGCATAATTTATCCACAAAGGACACGTAATTTATTCACGGCTGTCGCCAAGTAATCCTCTTCCCGCTACCTCCTGCTCCCCCTGCCAAGGGGACTTCCCCTGTCCGCCACAGGTGTGATCGTAACAAACAAGAGCTACTCAAACACGGCCAACTCGCGCGGCCCTTATCGCCCGGGGAACATCTCAATAATCAGTGCGCTCCCGGAGCGAAGCCCTGGGCTGCGCTATCTCATCGCTTCCATTAATTCATAAAACATAATTTATTTCCAACCAACGACATGATCACCTCACCGACTGGCCAGCCCCTTCGTTTCCCCACTACAAAAGCGCCCGGCGTACGAACGGGGTCTAGGAGCGCCAGGTGCTCCAGGGAACTTCTGGAAATCAAATTCCAATAATACGGGGCTCCTCGTGGCCTTCAGAAGGTGTTAAAATTACTGCCGACGTTGTCGCCGCCACCGATAGGGATCGCGGGAGGGACGCGGAAAAAGCGGAAAAGCGAATGCAATGCTCGCGTTCCTTCGGTTCGCATTATACGCGCGCGCGACTCGCTCATCAACTCCCCGGTTCCGTTGGTGTTTGTGTGCTCGGTGTGTTTTTTTTTGCGGCCCTGTATGTGCGAACCCGTAAACTCGTGTCGTGTAATGTCATTTTTTATCTAGATTTATGAGTGTACGATTACGCACGCGCAGAGAGCAGAACGGAAGAGAAAATCCACCGGGACAGCAGGAGCAGAACTGGAAAGTGCAGAAGAATGCATATTGAAACATTGCAAAGGCAAATCATCACCGCATTGGGCTGCAGCTGGCCGGGAGAAGAGAAAGAACATAATGTTTCGCACAAAAACTCCCCTTTTCTCTCTCGTGTTCGCGCTGAAGGAGCTGCAATCTCCCCACAGGACACAAGTCAGCCGAACAGAAGAAGCACACAGCATGGAGCCTGCTGCGGTGTGAGCTCCCGGTTTTTCGGAGCCTTTTTCTGCGCGCCTCTTCTGGTGCATCGGTTTGTTGGTTTTTGTTGAGCGTTGTTTGGAAGCTTAACGAATTCCGGGAGCTACCCGGTCCTTGCCAGAACAAACCAACAGAAAAGGTCTTCCAGAAATCTGGCTGCGTGGAATCCTGTACTTAGTGATGATTTAGTAATACCATCATTTACCGAAATACAAAAAAAACCTTCTGCTTGCCTGCGTTTTCACGGCGGAGAGGCACCGAAAATCCTCCTTAACGCCGCCTAAGCTGATCACGTTGCTCATGATGTGTTAATTTGGTCGCGAAACGGCAACGGCAACGACACCGACAGCGATCGCAACTTCGGTGGCTAACGGACGAAGGTTCCCGCCTGTGCAACACTCATTATTACAAATCATTGGCTTCCTCGCAGCCAGCGCCGCAACCGATGGTTTGTGCGACGTCCTAATTTAATTTATTTCTGTCCGACGCATCCTCACACATCCCGCCTTGCCCTGGCCGGAACGGTGGACAGGTTTAGCACTTCCGTGCGCGACAAATTTGACGGTGAACGAGCATGACTTCTTGTGCCCTCGGCTTGTGTTTCGGAACACGGATTAAATTGCTCTCCAACTGGCCTGCTAATGAGAAGGAATTTACGACATCGTTGCCCCGTGGTTGAACTGCGCTGGCGTGGGTGGATGGTTTTGGAGAGTCGAATTTAAATTTGATGCTGCGTGTAAGACCATTTGGGGTTAATTAAGGATCGGTGGAGTTCAGAGTTGGTTCGATTTATCGTCTAATTATGTCGAACTAGAGCACTGGACATATTAGATGCTTAGATTATTGTACTGTGTATATTTCTAGCTAATCCTAAATCTATTTATTTATTTAAAAAAAAAGCCAACACTGTCGCTTCAATCAACGCATGGTTTATTGCAGTTGTTTAATAGCACAACGTAAATAATTGAAATCAACACGATTAAATCGTGGTCAACGCAATCTCCATTTCAACCTGCAGAGGCCATTTCTGATGCCTCAATCCGTCGTCCTCAAACAAATACTCCATTGGACCATTCGATCTGTCTGAACCGGTGATTCCGCGTAATTAGCCGAGCCTTTGTTTTGACCACAAGCGTCCCATGAGTTCGTTTCACAGTTCTGTCAGCTCGTCTGTCGAACTGTCGACGGGAAGCAGTGCCCGTTTTGGTCCACAACGGACCCGTAGAACATGCTCCAGAGTGGACGCCACAAACCGCCAGGAAGGCATCAAAATTTGACACCACGGGTCCGTGGGAGCTGACACGTCGTTGACGGTTGGTGGCGCAACTTTAACGGCCAATAAAACGGGGATGCAAAATCGCAACGAGATGCGATCCCCGCGGCTGCGAGTGCATCGATTGCACATTCGTGCAGCCAATAAAACCCGAAATTTACTGCTTTATATGCGATCTTTCATTTTGATTGATTTTAATGGACCATCACTGCTGTATTCAAACGGTGCAGTTCCTCCAGCGCAGGTTCGCTCTCGATCCTTACGGCGATGGGACGCTGATGATGGCGTGTTTTGTGGACGATTGATTGCAATTGATCGCGGACGCTAAGGATCGTACACGGGTCCGATTGATGAAATTGTTAAACGGGCAGTTTGAAATGCTCGTCGAAATGGCGCTGTTTGCACACGCTGTGTCGAATGGCGCGGCAATGATGCTCGGTCCGTCTGGATGCTTTTTTCTTACTCTGCGATCGCAGAATGGATGCGTGAAGTAGAAGATTTTTCGCTAGTTATGGTTTTTATGATAGGGCTTAAATGTTTGCTGCCATGCATTCTGGGAGTCATTTTACGTAAAATGTGTTCTACGTATACTCATTTCGCACACTGAGAGCCTAATAGTAAAATAAATTATTTCAGTTTTTTTTCCGAAAACATCCGCAAACTTTTCACTTCGCTTTTATTTATCACTTTTATCGATCCGCTGCTGAACCGATAAGACCCTACCGGTCTCAAGCGGTTCTAATCGGGACATATCATAAAGGAACCAACATGTGTTTTAACTGTTGCATACTTTTTGGCGCAACAAAATTACCCCACAAAGGGATTTTCTTGAGAACATCCCCTAGTGAAAGGATATTTCTAATCAAAGCTTTATAATGGCTCTCGACATAAAGCTTTACAGATTGGAAAATTTCACTGGAAAGTTACATGGCTCGAAATGTTTCACCAGTGCCAATGGTCGAAATATTTCCGAGCGTTCCGAGAAATTTACTGTTGACAGTGTAAACGGAACAGATAGGATCCGTTTGTGGGTTCATCGTAACGATTGTGTCACCTAGTGGTGTTCACGCTAGGTTCAAGAACATGTCATGGGTTCACAATTCGAACAAGGGTTTTAATATACCAAGGTGAATCAAGATGCATCGTATTTTAGAGAATTAATTATGATTTTGAAAGACAATTTCAAGGAGGTTTACGTAAAAATAAAGCATAATTAACATGTTGGGTTTTTAATACATGCAGTTGAATGTTTACTATTGCATATTAGCAACGTTCTGCTCGATTGAATCCACGAAACATTTGCCACTGCTCCACCTTATTACCTCCTACTTTGGCTAGCATCCGTGCAGCAGCGAGTGTAAATTCACACACAATTCTCAGTAGGCAAGCAGCAGTTCGCGCGTCTGCATGTGATGTCCAGTTGAATGGGAGTGCGTGTTAATGTGTGAACGTGTGGAGCATAAAGGATGAAGAATAAAAGGGATGGACAATTATTCGCAAAGATGTGCCAAGTGAACGGGGAGGGATATAATGGTTGACAAATTCGAGTGAAAAGAAAAGATTGCAGGTGGTTCAGAGAGTTGTGCACAAAAAAGCGGCATCAAATCCAACATTTGCAAGTGTGGAAAAGGCATTGGTAGGCGAGTTATCAGTGTAAATTCAACCGGGAGAAACCGGTTTCGAAGGTTGGAGCGAGAGGTAGAAGCGGCAGTGCAATTCATCGGGAAAGAAAATCGACGCTTTCCAGAATCCGACGTGGATTGTGCATTTCCGTGCCGCGTTTTCTAGTGTTTCCAGCGGGTGGTGGTTGTTTCGGTGCGTTTTGTGCGAAGCTTCGCAGCGGTGCAGAATTGCACAAGCCATGCAAAGCAGCTGCGCAACAGTTGAGCGGCAGTGCGAGTAGTGAATTTCGGCAGCTGCAGTTGTTTCGGGCACGTGATTTTCGTCCGTTCTAATGCTTCTCCCGGTCGTGCGAAGTGCTGTGAATGGAAAGGAAAAGGTCCCGAAAAAGTGTTACGTCCATCGAGAAGGATCCGCGATCCTTTCGTCCTACTCTCGGCGAGTAGGTAACAGTGTAGTTCAGTGATCGGCAAGCTAAATCGACCCACCACCACAACACAACAATGTGCGACAGCAGTGGCGAGTGTGTGCAGCAGCAGCAGCAGCAGCAGCAGCAGCAGCCGACGTCAATGCCGATGGCTCCAGTTGCCGCCAACGGCGTGCAGCCGATGCCGCCCTCGAACGGCATCGTGGAAGCCATCAACCCGGCGGTGCAGCTGGCATGTTCCCTGTCATCGCACTCGATGCACCAGCAACTGCAGGCACCGCCGCAACCGCCAGATGGGCAACCAACGGGAGGCGAGTTCGTGTCGGCGCAGGAGCTGGAGATGGAGAACCAGTGGCTGCGGGAGAAGCTGAAGGAGGTGACGGTCGACCGGGATCGGTTGCTGTGCGAGGTGGCGAACCTGCGCCTCGAGCTCGACATGGCCGAACTCAAGAGGCTTCCGGAACACAGGTAAGGCACAGGTTCTATTTGCTCGTTCATTCAGCTTTGTTAATGGTTCTCGTTACTCTCAACACTCTTCAAACCGATTAAAGATAGTCGTGTCTAGTTCGATTTGTATGTTTCGAGGTAAGCAATCAAAAACTGTCTCAGTTGATCCACAAGTGTACGACGACAGCAATCCGGGTAAATGGCTCTAATAACTTAATGATCTAGCTTTCAGCGAGTTCAAGTTTCCCTGGAGGTAGGGACGAGCAGAACGATTGGCAGCAATCAATTCATAATAAATTAAATCTAGCAACAGATGAACCGTATTGCCTTCCTCAGCCCGTTTTTGGTGGCTTCCGAAGGTGGAGGAAGATTAGTTCGCTCGAAAATAAAAGACTCACTCGCTGTCCGCATCTCAGGCCATCGAGTCGGACGGTTCTGGTCGTAAAATGCTTGGAGTCGTTTATTGCTCACCCCAGTGTCCGGAGGTGGTGTCGGATATTCGATCGCACTTCAATCAGTTTCCTATCGATCCATCGATCGCCGCCCGCCGTTCGACACCTACAACAATGTCGTCGTCGTGAGCGGTTTTCTTGTGTGGCACTGTTGCGGTTCCGGACACCGAGCGCCGGCAGTTAAACTTGGCCGGAATATACTGTCTATTCACGATCGGAGCTGTCAATAAGAACGATTCATCCCGCGGGGAGTTTGCGAGGAAGTTGTGGGGGGTTGCATTTATTTCCATCCATGAATAGATGGCAGTTGCGGCTAAACTAGGTGCTAGTGCACTTGTTTCTTTGTCCACAAGGTACAGGCCAGCATTGTTCGGTGCTCTCCCCATCTGCAGTGTGCGCTACTGGATTTATTTTTGACCTGCAATCAATATTTGTTGCAAGAATTTACCGCTGAGCTGAATGAAATGCAATCGAGCCATGCGAAAAGAAGCTGGTTCGTGCGCAAGGTTAAAAAGGGTCGCTTTTGCCCTAGCCCTATGGTAAGATTATCCTGGCAACGCGGATCCCTAGCTACCAAGTGGGGTGCTTTTTTCCCTTTTTTATAAACATCTTCACTTACGCCCACCCCTCGCAAAAAAAACTTCCATTATGGGCGTTTTCTGTCCTTGTGCTTCGGTTGCAGAGAAGGGAACGCATTGTATCATGTGTTATCGACCGAACCAATGCTCTTAATTGCATCACTGGCTGACCTTATTAGATGTCCGTAAATAAAAGTCTTATTTCTGCTCGACCTAGAACTGGGCTGGATGAAATTGACCAGCGGTTGTCCATCGGGACCCCGTGTTGGTAACGTTGGCAAAACTATCTCCGTAGATAATCTCGTTTGCTGACCATCGTCATCTTCACCACCATCGATGGCAGCAATGAGCGGCCACTTCCTTCATGTGTCGGTTAACTTATGATAAACTGCATTTGTCATTTCCGTTTCGTGCTTCCGACATTCTCCCCCCTGTGTTTCTCCCGATTTGTTGGATGGATGGCGGATGGATTTTCCTTTTCCGAACGTTGCAATGATTGCCTTGCTGCAGAGATTTGTTGCCCGATGGTCGTCAACTTCTCAGTAATCCAGTTCAAGTCTTGTCGGCCACCGCAAGTTACTGGTCCCCATTCGCCGGACCGTTTAGCAGGTCACCCAGCGCCATCCTATCGTTCCGGTTCCGACGAACGTTCCGTTTCCGGTACCGTAGTACGCACCTCGGCTCGGTTGCGCCCGTTAGATGATGACTATAGCTTCTTCTTGTTCTGTCACTGCTTTCCCACCTTCTGGCCTAGTTTTGTCCCTTCCCGTTCCAAACCCGGTGTTGGGGTAGCTAATGATCGCTGAGTTGAGGAGATTTTGTTTTACGATTCCCTCACGGGTGGCTGGCCATCAAACGACGCCTTGGCTGCCAGCTACGTGAGGCCCACCGCTTGCTAGGTTCCGGTCGCGGGTGCAATTCTCGTACGGGCGCACTATATATACGGGTTCCGCCGAGGCACACTGTTCGCAACTGCGTACGGCGCTTGGAGGAGTTTGTTTTGTTTGGTTGGCAGAGGCGTTTTTTTTATGTGTTGTTTTACCATCCAGCGCAAACGGAGGGTTTAACGTTTAATTACACCCAAGTAAGCATTGCGTCGTCCGTGCAGCCAAGCTGCTCGACCGACGTGATAAGTAATTAACGGGGAAAATAGCGAAACATTTTTTTTTGTGACTGTCTTGATAATACGCAGCGTTGGGCGTTACGGTAGTTCCCAGTGTGAGGTGGCTTAAAATTGGCCACTACGGGGGTGACACAATGTGTCAGCGAGCCAGGTGATCCAAATCTCGAAGGAAGATGAAGGTCCATAACTTCGTTACCTACGGTTTTGATTGTTATATAATTAACGCTTCACTATAATCTCGCGTTGATCCCACGATAAATCAGTAGGAGTCATGACTATCACTTAGTTAAACAGAGCACTGAGAAGAAGGATATCCTCAATTTGCTCAAGCCTTCCAGGCACCATCTGGAAAAAGGAGACGCGAAGAAGGTGGAAAAAACCCAACCATCATGACTTGGTCACAAAGAAACAAACACATGCTGCTCCCAGTTATGCTGCGATGCCGGGTTCGATCAAGATACCGACGCTGGGGGCGAGCATATGCACGCGCGATAGAACTCGTAAAAATAGAAGTCAACGATTATCTTCGAGGAGGTCACGAGATGGAGATCAACAGCTACGGCGAGATTAATTTCGTGCCGGTTCATGGCCCGTGGCGGGCTGTCGCTCGCAGTGTGAGGCGACGAAGTGACACGGTTATCCTTAGGCACACGATAGAACCCTCGGGCAGGGCAGTCGGGTCGAAACCGCTAGTTTAATTATCTACCGCATGGAACTAAATATATCTCGTTAAGATCACACCAGCGATGAGGGAGCTCCCTTACCATGTGTGTCTATGAGAGTGGGGTACGCACATTGCTATCTTGTCGATGTCGTCCCGAGTTCTGCGATCGTTCGTCCCAACTTCGAGCCTATCTGCGGCATGCATTTGGCGGGGAGGAATATTTATGGTCCGCCCGTCAGAAGAAAGGAAATATTAAATTTGAATTTTCTTCGCCAAAGAATACAAAGCGAACAGCCTCGAGCGATGGCCGGAATCCAAAATCGCACGGAATGTATACTTCCGTGCTCTGAAAAGGGACTCGAATTTCCTAAAGGACGGTTCCTGCTCACCATATGGTGCCGGGGCAAAGAGGAAGCTCAACGTCTTTACGACGGCACCGAAGTTCTCGTTCTCCCCAATTGGGGTGTCCATTATTTGTTCGTTTTTCATCGTTTGCGTCCCAGAATGATCCACCAGGCGAGGGAGCGAACAGGCCACTTCAAAGCAATAAACCCTTTCCCTCGCTACTGTTTGATGTTTTAGCTTCAAGTGGTGGTCGGTGGGAAAAATCGAGCACATTTCGGATTGTTACAACTCGTACCGAGGGAAGGCACAGGGAAGCGAAGGCGCTATCTTGTAATTGGTGTATTGTAAGCTTTTGGCCATCATTAAGGTTTCATTAATTATCCATTCGAGTGTGCTGCCTACCGATAGCACAGCTCCAGCATGGAGGGAGGCGTTTTCGGCATGGATAGATTAGTCGCTGATGCATGTGAACAATAAAACGCCACTGTTTTAACGCCATAGCGGTTTGCTAACTATTCGAAAACATAATCTCATCCAGCTTACATGGTAAAATCGATTTTGTGGTGAGTGACTCGCTTGCAGCAGTGCCAAACGGTGAATGAGGGGCGTTTTCCAGGCACTAATGAACAGTCACCCTTCCCGGTGAAAATTTTGGGCAGTTAATATGTGCTGTAAATTTATATTGGTAATCAGTCGGATGCATGGCTTTTAGGAGGACAAATGTGTGCTATCTAACCGCTTCACAAATCCGCCACGCATTGTGGCTTTATCCGGCCCGATGCGTGCATCATCTTGTTAACATATTTGTTGATGAATTAACTTACTGTTTGGCCCGTTGCATTCGCCTGGACTTTCACTACTAGCAAGGTTTCCACCCGTCCGCTATTTCCGCTGAGATTGGAATTAGGTGATTGGGAAAATTAGCGCACATGGTCTGCTGATTAGTGAGTTCAACTTCTGTTTCGGTCACCTGTGCTGAGAGCAAGACCGTAAACGGTTCGATACGTTTTTCTCTTGATTGATTTTGTTTTTTTTTTCGCTCTCGATCGAATCAACTGAACTCGTAAACCTACATCATGAAAACTCTCGATGGGAAAACTCGTTCGATGGATTGATTTCACGGATGAACGGAAGGGCCCTTTGGCGTGTGCGGCTGTCTTAGCCGGGCTGATGAGCCACTTAACTGTTACATCAAAATATACCGATTTCACGAGACGAAGGTGCCGAGCGGAAGGAATGAATTGTAAATGAAGTCAGCTGGTTTTAATGGTTGGTGCGCCGTAAAACCGACAATCGGACGATTTCAATTTAGGTCCGCTTTTTAATCAAACACACAAACATTTCTCGCGGGCTATTGATTTGCGGCCCAACTGCTTCGTTATGTCGATTGGTCGGTGTGTGCATGAATGAGGAGGATCGTTTTCAAACACTCACCCCCCAACTCCCTCTCGCGCCTCCACCTGGCAGCACGGCTTCAAGCGGGCGTGAAGACATGCGCCCGCGCGCCTATTTTATGTCCATCAGTGCGGATGCGCTCCCTCGTCGGACGGCAAACTCTTTTAAAACGCGGCCGATATGTTGAGGGAAGACTAGGAGGGTTATGGAGCAGGCCAAGAAATGGAGTGATTATTTCTCGCGTTCACTTTTTCGCGCCCCATCGATCATTGATACCGGATCGGATCGTCCGGCGTCGCGTTCGGTTTGCCCCTGGCGTGAGTCTCTGTTTTGCCGGCACCATTTAGCGAGCATTGATTGTTTTCTCCCATTAGACGGTGCTCCGACGAGGGGTATTTTTGGTTTGATTTAGTTTTCACCGACGTACGATGCTCTTCGAAGAGAAGAACCTTCCAAAGAAGGGCTCAATAGTCATCGTTCGGCAGAAAGCGAAAGCGAATGTTATCTGCTTCCGCAAAAGAGCAACCACAAACGGGAGGAGAAGCGACCCAGGACTAATCGGTGGAACGAAAGAAAAAAACTCAATCACCCATCGCTCAGCTGCAGGCGAATGACTTTCTACGGAATGGGTTTTCGTTTTTCATCGGCCCAGAGTTAGACCCTCCATCGACAGGGATTCAATTTTTCATTTCTCCGGCACGTAAACGAAGGGCGATGGAAACGGGCTTAAAATGGATTGTCACATTTTGCAATCAGTGCCTATCGGTTCATCCAGTTTTCGGTTGCAAGCCCGAGATTGTGTTCCATTTCGTAAACTGGAACGTCAAGACGTATGGAGTTTTTTAATTTAAAATTAGCACCAGCTTGTAACACACTTTTAAAATTTTCATGGAGGTCTTTGACCTGTTTGATAACTCCTTGTAATTTCAAGTATGCTACTCTTCGAATGTCAAGGAAACGCCACGTATAATGCATTGTAAAGCTGGAGAAGGAAATAAACAGTTGTTTCCTCTTGACGGTCCTAGTCACTTGAAGAGAACCTCATAGGGAAGAACGTTTTGGATGCCTCACAATCACAATATTCTTCCCTTGGCGGTCTGTTATTAGCGGAGCATTCTGTTCAGAGGTCTACCCTTTCCTGAGAATCAATTCCACAAGCATTTGCCGAGAATGCTGTGCCAGATTTTCCAAGACACCCAAGATTTATCTTCCCGAGCCGTCTGAGTACTCTTGGCGGGCCAGGTTAAGTTGCACGTGGAACTGCATCCAGCGTCTGCGTCTCGATGAAGTGGTGCAGACGAACGAGATGCGTCCCTTAAAATAAAACGATGCGACCTTCCCCTCACATCCGGGCGTACATCGACGAATGCCCTTACTGGCACAGTTTTTCGAAGTCGAAATGTTTATACCCTCTTCCGGCTGCTGCTGCTGCTGGCGGAAAATGCGGACCCCATTAAATCAGCCGTGCGTCTGGTGCACGCACGAACGGGTGAAGGAGAAACATTCTACATTATACAATCTTGGGAGTTTTGGCGTAGGACGGATGTGTCCTGAGGTGGAACATCTTCCAGACTCGGTTGTCGGATTGGAACGAATTAAATTGCGCTCAGGCGGCTGGCACCACTGTTTCTGTGTCGGTTTTGTTTTTTTTTCTTTCTCCTGATCGTTAAACTGGAGTTTGCACTGCACGTTGTTGATCTCCCAGTGCTCCGTTACCTCAACTCTACTTGAATGGAGTCTGCGCATGCCGAAGAGTTTATTTTTGGAGCAAAGCCAAAGCATTCAACGCTCGCGCAAACTGCAGCCACTTGGACGTGCCGCGTTGGAGCTCGTATTGAATGTCGTGCCGCCGTAGTCGATCGTGTGCAATTTATGAAACGTCCAAACTAATGAGCTGCAAACGCGACAAACGTGCATATGTGTGCTACGCTACCGCATTCGTTCCTCAAGCGAGAGATCCTCGTTCCAGCTCCGACGATTTGCTGTGAACGCGAGCTAAGAGGAGGTCCCGCCAGTTCGGGGTTTGTTTTCGTGGAGATGGTTCGGTGTTTGTGATTTGTGTACACCTAGAACAACATTGTCTTGGATGCTGGGAGTAGCTATACCTACACGGCTCCAGAACGCCGCCCTAGAACGGTATTTTACCAGCATGTCGATCGGATGAGACCTCACGCTGCGGTTAAGACTCATGCCAGATGCTTGCTCAGGGCAAGTGGCTACGGCTTATATGGCTCAAGAAACCATCCAGCGCGGTCTAGCATATCGCGCGCGTGTGTGTGGAGTAATGATTTCAGCATAGAAGTATTTCCGGCTGTGGGGAGACTGGATGAATTTTTGGTTCACCAAGGCCCCAAGTCTCAAGCTATGTCAAGGTCGAGGTGTGTGTGCTATGAAGGTCGAAAGGTGTGATGTGGTGTTTGTTTTTTTTTCTTCTTTGCTGGAAGATTGATGGAATTTCCGGTGCTGGCCGACTTTCGAAGGAATGTAATCATTTCGTATTTTGAGTCCACGCATAATGATTTTCAGGCAACATGATGTGTTGTTGTCATTAGCCACTTAATCAAATAAGTGCTTGTCTCTCCTTTATAAGGAAAACAATACAATGCGCTCTACCAAGGACATCATAAATCCGATTATGCTCTCATTTGATCTGTGCGAATGCAAAAAACCAAACGCTGTCATTGTGAAGCATGTTTAAAATGTACTCATTTCTATTTTTTATGAATCGTTAAAGGCGACAAACACACACACACACACACACACAGCTTGCTCGAAAGTGAACGTGTTGAAACGTAAAATTAGTTTAATTTGCACACATGTCTGCTTCCCCTGCTCTTCCATCCACCAACAGTTCACATTTTCTTATCCGACCACCGCTTCGTTTGCCAGCCTTGATTTGTGGAGCAACAGATTCGTGACGAGCTATTGTGGTTGGACTTATCGCTGAGCCTTACCATATTGGGATAATGTCATGCATGGATTATGATTTGTGTGATACGGCGTCGCGAGCCTTGAGTGGCTTGAGAACGAAACATCCCCAACACCTGTTCCACGGCCCCGCTCCAATCAGCTTAATTTTAGCAAATTTTCATGGACATCGAATAGACCGTGCAATAAAGTCACACTGGTTTTGCTGCCGAGGAAGTTTTACGATGATGGTGTATTGGTTTTTTTGTTGTTTTATGATAAATTATAAAACAGGTCCACACGCCTACCTGCCAAACATGTTTGAAACCATCTTGAACGCAAATCCATCTCCGATCGGAAACGGCTCTGAAGAGATTCGCGAAAAATGAAGGTAAAGCACCCATTGATTCGCTCAGAAAATCATCGGCTTTCAATTTCCAGCGGTCTGAAGCACCTCTCCTGCACTCCAGCGCGTGGGAAGAGCTCTTCGAGGGTCCGCGGTAGAGGTGGTCAGTCACCTGTCGTCAGGCGTACGTAAACCTTCCGTCCCATCGAAGAGGTGTCTTGGACCAACGCGGACCTAAAAGTTCCATTTCAGCTCGTTGTTCGAAGGCTGTTCATCGTCATCGGCGTTGTGTTCCCGTCACGAATGTCGAGAGCTATAGAGAGCTGCACCAGGCATCGGTGTGTGCCGAATGGTCGACAGCACAACACCCAGGCCTGTCATCAGAATGCGTCGGGATATAATTTATATCCAACTGATTAGTTTAGGTGACAAAGGAAACCAGCCGGACGGCGATGGTGCAACACTAGGTGGTCTCTGTGTAGCGCCACGGATGGTAGACAGGCCAGCTTGTATGAGCCTAGAATCGGATTAGCATGATTGGCGGTGGATGCTTATGACAGATTTCTAGAGTCGCAATAGATTATTGCACCAGCATGAAGCACAGGGAGAAAAAGAGAGAAAGAGATGGGACGAGAGAGTGGGAGAGGGAGCGATAGAGAGCTAGAGGCTTGTTAGTTAATCGAATAGTTTTGTTCACCGAGTGAACATATGGTGTATCTCGTTGGTTAAATTTGGATTCTAATTCGCTCGGATTCACTGTCACAGTCATGCCGGCAACGATCGCCGGAAACGGATTAGGACTAATGTTATCTAATATGCATTAAATCTACTCGGTAATGTGTCACACGAGAGCGGGCAGCTGCTACCTTCAAGACAAGTTGCCGTGGAGATTAATGAATCAGCCCGGCAGGGACGTAACAATCGGTAGCAGTGTCGTGATCTTGACAGACCGGCGTCCATCAGTAGGGCTGCTGGAAGGAGCGCCGGTGGTGCCCAAGACCGAGTTACACTAGCGGTTGACCTTGCCGTCGCTAAACGTTCGCCACAGACACTACGATGTAATGATTAATGACGCACGCTAGATGCATTCGCGGGAAAGCTCATTAAACGGTGTGCAATTGTGTGCGTCTTGTGCACAAACCGAGCCGGCCGTTCCTTCAAACGCTTCGCGTGCGTCCTTGGTTTGTTCGTGAAGAGGAAGAGATTCCTTGAAATGGTAGTGTGGTGAAGAAATTGTCTATACAAGTGGATTATCTCAAACGGCGTGCTGCGGTTGGTCTTCCGCGGCTCAACAACGGTGGCCGTCGTCAGGCTCGTGTGTGCTACTCCTTCTACGGCATGTGTCAGTTTTGTTCAACATTGTTTGCGCAGTGTCGTCGTAGTCGTCGTCGTCGTCGTCCGGAGTGTGGAGAAAAACCGCCACACTCATCGTACCGGTCGTGGCGCCTCGGAAGACAACCTTCGCCTGGATGGAAGATGATGATGGCGCGCCGATCGCGTAAATCGCGCCTCGCCATGGTCGGTTTCGTTCGATTCGGCTGGCTTCAAATTGTGCTCCGTAGCTGTCGCGTCGGGATCGATTAGCGTGCCAAAAGACACCGACGGGGAGGATGCGTATCTCATTTGCATTCAATTTTGGCACAGCGCGTCTTCGCGGCCCGGAACTCACCGTGCTCCTCAGGTTTCGCTTCCTTGACATTGAATGTATTATGGCGGAGTGAGAATGTGAAAAATGAGCATGCAGATTTATAATCAATTTCGTGCCGAAGAAAACGGCCCGATAGCTTATGGGATGCGCGGATGATGAATGAAGGGTTTTCAGATGCCAAAAGATACTTTGGTCGTAAAGGGTCCATTTCCTTTCTGGGAGGCCTTTTGGATGACGAGTTTAAATCTTTCCAGCGCACTTTGAGCGCGTAGGATGTAATCCAACGTTGATCACTGAAGCTAAACATCCCTTTTGTGGGATGCATAATGCCTTTTGAGCCGGAAGCATTTATTTTAGGTTTCTTTTGTGAAATATGAGGTTACGGAACACAAATGAATGGAGATTTTTGCAATGTTATTAAATATTAATCTGACTTGTTGAACTGTTTGTAACCCTATCTTTTTCTGTTTTTATTTTCAGGTACGTTACAATAATGATTGGCTCATGTTGCCAAAAAAAGGGACGTAAAGGGGCTGAAGTAAGTATTGGTTGGCCTACTAGTACGTGACGATGCATGAATGCCGAAGAAAATGCTAGATACACATGCTTTGATAAGGATTATTTTTCAACAGTTCTATCGTGTTCAAAGAAAACACTGTTTGGTTTTTGTCGCTGTTATATCATCGTTTGAAAGTTGCGGCGCCAAGAATCGGCCGAGTTCCTATTCATGGCAATGTGTTCCGACACTAACCATCCCATCCCCTTAGCCAGCTCTATCACCATAAAATTCTAACACATAATTGAATGTACGCGCCTGCAGATATCCTGGCTGCACGGTGAAGATAGGAAAATGGGTGTGCAAATGTTCATCTTACCTTTCCCCGTTGCTGTCGCAATTTGCTAAGGATCGAGGAGCAAGCAGGTAAAGCTGGAATGCTCCGCAGAACGCGGCGGGGGTTTTCTGTCTTTTTTCGTTAGGAAAACCGTCCCACCCGGTAGAGCCCAGCTGCGGAACATAGCAATCACTGAAGCTTTCAACGCGTTGCGACACGCGGGACCGTGTTTGCGGCGGGCAGGAAGACGATGATAAGACTCTGCCTCCGGTGACGGTACCGGTTGTCATTTTCCTTCCTGTCATGCTCTGTGTTTCTTGTCCGTTGGGTTGGCCCCACGGTTAAAAAGCCGCCAGTTTTGTTTGAGTACACGTACAGTCGTGATGCTAGTATGAGTGGCGCACAGGCCTTTGCCCTGCCCTCCACCATCAGGACTGTTCTGTTTCACGGGACACCGACGAATGTTGGTCAGACTGTGCCGTCGCTCTGCTGGCTTCATCTGGAAGGATCTTTGGCTGGTGTTCCACTTGGAATGGAAACATCTTTTCATCAGCGCTACAATGCGACATCATTCGTGCAAGCGCCTTGAGATTGCAGAGGCTGCGAGAAGGCTTAAAAGATAAATTCACGCTTACGCCTACGGGGCCATCAGACGGCCCTTTCCCGAGCGAACAAACAGCCCAAAGAGTTGACTTCCACGGCATCCACGGTCGCTTGACGGCGGGCGGAGGGACGGCGTGGATTATTTGTCCATCCGTTACCTAGGCAGTGCACCACGGGAACGCCGCTTGTTGGGCGCGTGGATGGAAGATTCATGTTCCTCGTTTCCATCCTGTCTGGACGACGGGGGACAACGCCGTTACCTACCCCCCCGGGCTTCTGGAGTATGCTGTGGATCTTCAGAATGAAAGGGTCTTCTATCAGCTGCCCGGGCAGGGCTGTGCTAGTTCCAGAGCCTAACAAACGGGTCGAAACGTACGGCTAAAAGCATTTCCAACGGTATCGCAGTCGAAGGTGACGCGGTTTATTCATCAGTGGGGTACGCGCAGACCCTACGAGGCTTAGGATGACACGGTGAGAAATGAACTACACGAAGATTTTCGAATTCTTCGTGTGAAGTAACCAGCTCAACTTTCACCTCCCGATGTTTATTATCCATTCCATCCATATAGCTTATATGTAGTCAAAATGTCAAACACTACCCATAGTATTGTGAAGGTGAAGATTAAAATATGGTTGGGCACGTTCTCCGCGTAATATGATTCCACTCCTGGTGCAATGACCTTTCGATCTCCAGCTGTTGTCCCCAACAGCTCGAGCATGTTGTTATTCCTTCCATGATTCGGGAATGAAATGGCAATGTTGCCGAAGAAGATGTCATCCTCCGTAGCCCATCAATGTGCCACGAAACATGTCAGAAGCAACTGTCGTGTGCCGGGACGCGGCTGACGCACATTAGAACAAACAGACATAAGCACGCACTATCGACCGGGTACACAATACGTATCATTTTTATGTGCGACCGCAAACAAGCGCCGCAACGCCACCTCTTTTTTGTTCATCTCGACTAGCTGAGGCAGCGACGAGGGCAGATCGTTAGTGGGGTCATTAAATTTGTCATCCACAAAAAAACAAAAAAAGATATGATATGAAATGCCGAGCGGGAAAATTTGTGGTTGCCCGCGGCGGCTCTATACGCAATCCCAAGCCGGGGCTTGGGCTGGAAAAATGAGACCGAATCAGTCCGCTCCCGCTGTGGGTGCTGAACCAACGCAAGGGGCAGACATAAAAAAGGCCCCTCCAACTGTTATTTTTATATCCACACGTCGCAACCGAACATCGTTAGGACGGCGGAGCGCAACCGTGGTCAACAGTTTGCAGCCGCTTCTTGTGCGGTCATGAGAATACAGTTCGTTCGTGGACTCGCGGTCATCATTTGTGGGATTGCGATCGAATTTCAATTTCTTTTCCGGCTGCTGCCGGCACGCCGGGTCCGGAACTTTGGAAACGGGGGAAAGAAAATGTGGAAAATCTCCACCGGGAATCGTTGTCGGACCAGTTGTCCGCGGCGATTCGTTTGCATCGAAATTTAATCTCGTGGCCGCCTGGGAGATCCCTATCAGCAGAGCAGGGCATCTGCGGCAAGATCCAAACCCAGACTCCCACGCCTAACTGCTTCCACCAATCATTTGAACTCGTACGCCGCGGGGGAGGCACACGAGAGGTGAACAATTCGTATGAAGCTGCCTGCCACCAACTGCTGATCCCAAAGTGAGGGTTAGAGTGGGTGATTTCGCGTTCGTGTCTATATTTTTATGAATGTTTTTATGTTGGTCATTTAAACTACCGTGGAGTCGTCAGGCTGTGATGGTGCTTTGGTCGGGTGTTTTGCTGTGTCTTATTCCATTCGAGGGCTCGACAGCGTGCAAATAAATGTCGCGCGTGTCGATGCGAAGCTCTATTGACCTATTTATCTCTCCTCAATGAGCAGTTTTCCATTTCAATTTGTCATAGTGTTTGCTAGTACATTTGGCTATTTTTCCAACATGGGCCTTACTTGTTCCCAATTGACCAAGCACTGATGTTAGTTTTTGCCAGTGATTGCAGGGTAACGTGTGTTTTCATTTTCTCGCGTAGATTATCGTTCCGCTATTTTCCACTCGATTTGCGCATCGTTAGTACTTTGAATAGAGTTTGTCAATTGGTTCGCATCATTGAGTGGAACAATTTCTGATCGAAATGAAATGATCGGAATGATAGTACACTGCTTTTGCACGGTCGGAAAAACGGTTTGCATGACTTATCACCTCATCTCTGCCTTTCTTGGAGCCTCTTCCGCGGTGGCCCGTCGCGAGGCAACGATCGCTGAAGAGCGATTAAGTTTACATGCGATGTTCGTTCTAGGGTCGTCGTCACACATTCTGCCACTCGAGTCGTGAGACACCCAACCGAAGGAGGGGAGGCGCGTCAACAACGTGCCGATGTCGGCCATGCAAGGTAGGTTCGTTAGACGCAACGAGAGCACAGGTTTTTCTTCTGTGGAAAAGCAGCAGAATACTTTTATCTCCAACCCAGCTATGAGGACCGCTCCGTGTCGAGTGGATGCCAAAGGACGATGTGTGTACGAGTGTGTATGTGTGTGGTGTGAATGCACACTGCATCTTCCTCGAACACAAAAGCCTGCAACGAGTGGAATCCGAAGCGTGCTACGGCATTGCAAGTGGGCATTTTTCTCGCTTCCGTGTTTTTGAAAGAAACTTCCAACCGGGACTGCGTCGTTGTTTGGCGTTGTTGTTGTATTGTTGCCTGCTTTGTCTGAACCTCTTTTCAGAAACAGTTCTTTGGTATCCTTCGGGCAATGCTTTAAGCTTCCTGTCTGAGTCTGCTCTAGTGATGAATGCTTGCGCTGCTTCCTGTCCCTACCGTGAGGAGGAAAGGAGAAGTTGCAGGAAGCGAGGTGGAGCTTTTGTAATTAAATTTTCTCCAATTTTTACATCCCTCCTGGCAGTCCTGGGCTGACGCTGGAAGGTGCTTTTGTGTGAAAATATGGACCCAGTAGGAGGCGTAAGTTCCGAGCGGCTTTGAAAGTTCGTATGCTTTGTTTGTTCGCAGAAGATAACGTGGGCTTGCAGAGAAAGCCCTGAAACAGTTTGGTGTGTTGTAAGATTAAGGACATGGTAGACCGTTTTTGCTCACTGTATGCTAAAAAAAAAAAAGAATCAGCCTCGTGAAAGCAACGGAAGCTTTTCCAGTGTTCCGCAGCGGAAGCTACTCAAAAGGGTTTATTTAAATGAAATGTTGATGGGCAGAAGCAAATAGAAAGTTCCATTTTAATGGAATCTTCAAGTTAATCTTTCAACAACTTGGTAAAGTTCAATGGTCGTGCAGGGTTCTTAAACCTTTGTAGAGTCCAGTGTAGGAAGAATGAAACAACCAACACCAACTAGACTTTTAGTCGTCACGATGGTTTAATCTTTGGACAGCGTGTTTTAATAAATTCGTAACAACAAGTCATTGTGAGCTGAAAGTGGTCGTGAATTGTCTGTTGGTATGGTGCGAAGTTCGGTGAGCACATAACCATTGCCAAGTTCATTGGCCAAATCGTGAGCCAAACGGCGTCAAATGTCATCAGATGGAACGCGCAGACTGGCTGGCGATTGTTTCTATGGCTTCTAAAACATCGCGATGGGTAGTCCTTTGCCCCTGCAGCGGGGGTCTGGGAACAGAATTTGCATTTTGAGCGCATAATTAGTATGTGGAATGCTAAACAAGTGGTGTTTAAACAGGCGTGTTTATTCAAATGACGTTTCAACTTCTAGCAGCGACCAATTGCTCTGCAGAGTGATGCAGAAGGTGCCGCTGTTGATACTTGCCCGCGTGGAATGCCAAAATGGAAAAGAAACTCGACGGAAAAGCATTCGCACGCTTTGGCGGAGGTGCATCTTCTTGTCGATGGCATCAATGTGGATGTCATTAGGCGCGCAACAATGTGTGTCATTTTCGTTCAACTGTAGCCATTCCTTAGCTCCCATCTTCGTTGGTGATACCCTTTTTGGCATATGACTCTCATCCGAATGGCTCAGATCGCTTCCGTTGGAGTGATCTACACATTTTTCCATAATATCACGCTCGACCGTCAACGGTTGCACTTCGAAACATATGTTAATGATGTTTAACTAGTTACCATATGCGAGACCACCCGTTTGCTCCATCGCAGCCGCGATGACAGCAACGTAAGTACCAGCAATAACTGCAAAAACGCGAATTTCACTCTCCATGGACAACAGAATATCCTCATTTTATGTGCCTCTTTTTGTTTACTTAACTATGTAAATTGATACGTGGCATTGTAGTCCCTTTTTTGTTTCACTTGGCTGATATGTGTCTCTAACATTGTCCAAGTGAAAACCAGACTGAAAAAGTCTATTGAACCGAATTTTATGCTGTGGAAATCGTCGGTATATTCATGTTATCCTCCCCAATTTTCATGATTCATTACCTCCGTTCTGCAAGAACGGTTTTGATTAGAGCCATTAACAAAACGCTCTCTTGGAAGAAAAAGGGTAGGATGCTGGATGAACATTGGCATAATTAAGGGCAGCTGCAGCGCAGGAACAGCCTGTGGAGTCTTGCGAAAGTATGAATTTGTCCGCGTTTGCTTGAAAAATAATCGATCATTTCAAGTCGTCGAGGAGTTGCACCCGTCGCTATTAAATTACCTTCGAAAAGACGCGCACTGAGCTTCGAAAAGACGTGCACTGTTGGCTTTTTTTTATCTCAGGGACGGAGAGGTGCGCTTTGATGTATGTCGCAAGATGTGCCCGGTGTTTGGTGCAAGCACTTCCGACTTTCTCGCGCAATTTCGCAAAACCTGTTTCGACTCGGCACCTGTCGTTGCTCGACCGGACACGCAAAGCTGAGGAGGTTTTTGAAAGGTACTGCTGGTATCATTTCATTACTTGCCTTGCCGCGAATGACTCCAGGTTGCAGGTTTTCAGGACAAGAATGGGAAGATCATGAAACATTGAAACACATTTTTAATTTTATATCAGTTTTACAAATAAAACTTCGAATTGCCTCACTTCCATCGGTAGACGCTAAGTCAAGTCAATGGCATGAGTGGGAAGCTTGTTAATATACTGATTATACAGAAATCAAACGCTGCCGAAATTAGCGGTCGCATTTGTTAAATAATAATCTTGTCAACGGTTCTCCTACTGCAGCGGCAGGTTCAAAATATTCAAATGCATTCCGATTTCGTCGCTCGGGGATAGAACCTGTTCCTACGGTCGAAAAATTAAAATCATTCGAACTCTGCTCCGCCTTTTTGCCGCCAGTGGTGGGCCGCTGGATATATGTAGATTGCCTCACTGTAGCCCCGTAGGAGTGCTAAACTCGATCTTTTTAACTGCAACCAATTTACGGCTTCGTCCTCAGAATTTCTTCATCCTTCCTGCTCCGATTAGGCCGGGAAACAGGCCATGCTTCTTCCTCTGCTGTCCTCTGTTGCCATCTGCGGCAAGTCGGCCGCCAAAGGTTCACTCGGTGCAAACTGTCGCGTGGGTTGCTGCGTGTGGAGTTGTGAGCGATGGCCGGTTCTGCACGCTTGACTGCACCGGACAGTGGCACTTGTCCTTCAGCACGCCGAAGAATGGGTTGTGCCCAGCCAATGGTCAGGTTTGAATTTCATGATCAACCTCCGCACTGGAAACCGAAGCCCTTCTCTGTAGCTCTTCAGCGAACCACCAACACGGGTAGGCTTTTATGGCACCATGACGCACACAGAAACGACCGGGAGTGCATTTCACAGCCCACCCGGAGAGGGAAGCAGCCGTGAAGAAAAATGGGATATACTTAATTAACAAATCAAACAAATCCTACGCTTTCGGGCCACACTCTTCAGTGCGATGAATGTGTTGGTACCCGGCGGTGGTGTCCTTCGATCTTCTTCGTGAAGGCCCACTTTGGAATCGTCCTCATCAGGTTTGTTCGCTGTGCGATCGACAGTGCACGTGACGTTGGTGGTGGTCACCCTTGGAAAAAGTGTAACAGCACCGTAGTAAACACCATTTGTTATGAGGCACATAGTTCGATTTTGTTTTGGTCCGTAGTGCCACTCTGGTAAAAAGGCGTCCACAAACGTAGGTGGAAGTATTTTCGCACAAGCGGGTCACGGTCGTCGTCGGCCGATTTGTTTGGGGTTTTATTTCGAGAAGAGCGCGTTTATTGTTCACAATCGATGCCTGCTCCAGCTCGAGACGCCGATGTTGACGAGTAGATGATGCGGTTAATGATGCAGCAACGCGTTAATTTAATAAATTAAACATAGACCCATGGGCGCTGATCAGTGCCGGCCAAATACTCTTTCTTTGCGATCCCCTGGAGAGGGGGTTCATTAAGACGCGTTCGGTTTAGAAACGCTGTGGAAGGAGAAGATGTAAATTGAATTGAATGTGACTCGTTTGCGGTTCATCCTTGTCCATGGTCACCACGTCGCGGCAAACGAGCGGATTTCGGATTCCTCGAATTATCTTCCTTCCCCGTGGGTTGCGAGGGTCTTTATGGTCTACTACTTTTATAAGTGGCACTCTTGTGAAGCTTTTTAGGCATTGTCCAGCGCGTATTTTGCACACTCCGTTTGAATTCCTCCTACACTTTTTTTTGTTTATCTTTTTTTTCTTCCAAAAACTTACTCATCGCAAGCATTACTACTCCACCAGATGGCGGCAAGCGTGGAAGATTGATTATCGAAATGCGCACAAATATTTATTTTGCATTGACGCGGGGAGAGCTCGGGGAAAATCAAACACTCCGCTGATATTTGTTTTTCTTTTGGTTTGATTTTTTTCCCCACTGTATTTTCGTGGTTGGATCAGTTGGCAGGCGGGGGAAAAGAAAACGACTGGACATCGGTTTTTTGTTGTGGTTGCAGAAGATATCGCAAAATAGATGAATCAGTCGGGCATCTCTAAATAGCATTGCCAACAACATTAGTTGTGGTGGTCGATAAGGGGATGCCGGTTGCAAAACATTCCCGTTGCCATTTCGCAAAACGCAACCCAGCCTCATTGCGTTACGCAAACTATTTATTGGAAAACAGCACAATACTGCGCGCCCTCCAACACTTTCCGCCGACCCCGAGCGAGGAAGATCGCCATGAGTCGAAATGTTTACTTTCAGTTAAATTCATGAGATCATACGCATTTCGGCTCGAATTCCGTTGCCGAGAGTGGGCAACACGCTTGGAATATTGGTAAGGAGATGCGTCAAGGAATGAATGAATGAGACTCAAAATAATTTGCCTCCGGTGTGAAATGTGGTGAAGGGAACAGCCATCGCACCCTGCTAAAATTTAAAAAATGGCGATGGTGCTTCGTGTAAACAAAACGTTCCAACCGTTCGGCTTAGCTGATGGCTGGGGTAATTTTCTTTCCTCCAGGCGAATGGTGGCGGTTTGGTGCAATAAAAACATACGAGACAACTTCTCCAGGTGGTCTTCGGCTGGGCTTATCAAAATCTCGGCTTATACAAGTCGGGAATCAGCCCCCCATCCAAGTGGTGATGCCGAGGTGATGCTATCGTACCCTGTTGGCACCCGACACGGGACGAAATGAAGTTGTCACCCTGTCAAGCCGGTCGAAACCGAAGGAAGTTTTGAGCATTTGTCAACTGTTTGATCATGTTTCCTTGGCGAACGCGGACGCTAAGTGCTACCAGCTGTGAAGCTTATTTATTTTTCGCAAACGTTGAACCGTCAACAATTCCTTTCTGTTTGGGGTGTCGCGTCACTGGCGGCTGGAGGCATGCGCTTACAATTAATGTTGGAAAATAAATTCTGCCGTTATGCAGCAGAAGTTGACGCGGTGTCTTAAGCTTACCAAGTACGTGCTTTATTGGTGCTTGAACAATGCGATTAAATCCACGGCTTTGCCACCAAACTAAACTTGATTCCTTCACTAGGAAAGCGGACCCAGAATAGACCACGGAAGCTGTAAATTTACCATATTTGATCTTCAATTATAGCTCGTTTATTTCGAATTGTTTTATCAATGTCGACTTCGTGTGAGGCTTATGCTGCCCGGGCAATGGCAGATGGAAAACATTTCGGCGGTGGTCTTTGAGTTGATTAGTTAGACCCAATTTGCCGTTTGTCGCTAGATTGAACAAAGAAAGCGACGTTCTTGGTGTTCCAACACGTTGCTCGTTCATGTTCGTTTCGTTTAAAAAAAAAACTGGGCATAGTTTTGTACTTCTTTCCACAGTGTCGTGTGTCTGTGTTACCAGATTTTGTTGAGTACACTCCATTTTGAATAACGAGAACAGCTCACTAATCCAACTGTCAACCATCTCGATACAGCACAATACTGGAAGGTGAAACTGTCGTTTTCCCTCCATGCGTATGTGCTCGGGGCTAACACAGCACACACAACCATACCGAGCCGTGTCGCATGTACATTTTTAGAGCCACGAGTGAATGCGTATGTGCAGTCGCTAGGTTGCGGTGCAATACCGTAGTTTTTCCGCTACATGAAGCAATTAAAATTAATTGAAAACTCCAATTTGTGCGTTACCGTGAGTCGACGGGGTGTCTGCGTTCCATCCCGGCAGCGGTTGCTTGAAGCCGCCGTTACGCCGAATATGGTGTTCATCATTAGTGACTCTGCCGATGCCGGTGTCGATGCGGTTGGAGGTGAGATTGTCGAAAGACGAGTGCCGAACGCAGAAAAACATTCCGACGAAGAAGGGATGAGTTTGCGTAACGACATTTCTGGCCCAACGACGAAGTGCGACTTGCAGGTACTGCTCTGACCCTTTTTGTGTATTTGGGTTATGTTTCTTGAAACAATGTTTTTCTACAGCATCTTAGGTACCATGTTTCGGGGCGGCTCATGTTTACGCTTTCGCGTACATTCCAACTAGATGAAACATTTATTTCCACGTGAGCAAACGCGTTCCGAGTGCCCAAAACAAAAGCCATGCCCAATTTCGAAGTGTGACTTGCGAGTCAAACTTATCTTATCTACTTCACACTCTGCTCTTTTTTTGCAACCGCTAGAAATATCCGGCAAAGAAATGCACTGGTACTACTTTCCTACGTGGGCTCAAGTGTGCCCTGGTGTGAGGTCTTTCTCCATGCTTTAATAGAGTGTAAAGAGGGGTAGGCCATTGCTAATGGGCTTGGACTAAAAAGGGCGTACATTAGCTAAACTTGTGGTAGCAGCGCGCTTGAGTAAGACGGCGCGTGTTGTCTGTGCATAGCTTGTCCATTGATAATGTTTTGCAAGAAATATCATTTAAAATGGTAATCATCGGTGCATATACCCTTGCTGCGGGTCGTAGTGTTTCGGACGCTTGTGGTCTGCGACCTCATGATCACTTTTATAACCATCCAGAGGTTTGCACGTAACCGAAGCAAGCAAGCAGGCAAAACTTGGAAACCTGGAACGTAGCACATACTTTCGCAAGGATAGCTCATACTGACGCTGGGCGAAAAAGGGCATGCGCGTATCTACTGGTTTTCTGGCGTTGCACCTTTCAGCCGGCAGCCGGTAGCAGAGCAGTCTTGATCGTTGCCGTTTTTCATCGGTATCGGCTGGAGGTTGCACCGTAGCATAATTTACGGGCTTATGCTGTTGAAAGAAAGCCAAACGAATCGATGAAAGGAATCCGTAAAAACTCCATCAGTTGCGAGAAAAAGTGCGAGGATTGGATGGGAAGAGCAACAGCAGGGGCAAAGTGTACTTCACTCGAAACGGGTCGTACATTCAGTGCCTGTTGCAGCTGGTCGTAAGACGATGGTCCGCGCTCGTCATTCTTATGTGGCGTTCGAAAACTGCGTTGAAGTGGACCCAGAGATGCAATGGCAACGCAACCACAACAGCATCGGTAGCTGTAAAATAAGAAGCAGCTGGCATCGTGCCGCCTAATGAAGGTGTTGCGGTTCGTTTCGTTACGCATTTTGGGTCGTTCGCGAGAGTGCAAGAAATCGTCGTGATCTTAAGCTGCGTACTGCATTGTCCTGAGACGAGGAGGAAGAAGGGATCTTCTTATTTTATTTATGAACTGTTTTGCTGGAATCTTTAGAGCCTCATTCTGGAGGGTGATTTGCGTCGTTCCTTTTTTTGGAAATCGTATCCGATACGCCCTTATTGCAATATATCTTTCTTTGGAATACATTTACATTTATTAGAATACAAACATACAGAGAATTAATGTTCATACTGCTCTAAGTGCAGTTCAAATTTTATCCTGTCAAAAACAAAAGTTGCATAATTGGTGACCGAGAAAGATTGGCAACTTAAATCGAAACATTATTTTCCCTCACAAGCAACCAGCACCTTGAAGGGAAAACAATAAAGCGTTTGATTAAGTTCATTCAATCAGTCACCATCGCACTGGGATCGTCTCGGATCCGCAGCTCGCCTTTCAAAACGCGATATTGAGCGCTGGTACTTACCATTTCCCTTGAACGCTGCTCGCCTTTAGCCCCACCCTGCTAGTCAGTCGGGCTTGGTTTCCTGGCTATTGAAGGCGTCAAAAGGTACAACGGACTTCCCTGCTCCCTTTTCTTTGCCTTTATGACGGTCCGCAGAAAGGTTCTCCGGAAAGGGATAAACTGGATCCGACCGGAATAAATTGAATATGGCAAATGAAATAAACGGGCGAGAACGGTTCGTTCCGGAAAAGTTTTCTACAGCTTCCCGCCCACCTTTCCGTTGGGTGTGATTGCAAAGAGAAACAAACATCCAATAAAATGACAACCTGCAATTTGTTTTCTAAATTTTCGTTCTATTGTTTCATTATTGCAAACGATACTGAGAAGGGAAAACTCTTGCACATCAACGTTGTTACTGTGTTAACCATTAAAATATTGTTTCATAATCCTCATATATATGACATTTAAATTTTCCTTGGCTATGCTTGGTAAAGCTTACAAAAGTGTACCTAAGTGTAAGTTTATCCCTATGCTGGCGCATCACAGCGTCAGCGTACCAATATGCGATTTTCAGAGCTTGTTTTGTTTCGGTTGATATCGTTCAAATAAACTTTCTTTGCCGATTATTTTGAATAATTGAGTACTCATTCATTTGTTCTTGAACGCATACTTTTCACCAGCTCACACTCCTCGTTTTCATTTCCTTCCACTTCGCCCCAGACGCGCGAGGAAGCTTTCTCACGTGTGCTTGTTTATTTTGGAGAGCAAAAGGAAACATGTTGCCGTGTACGGAGGCACCTCGGTCAAGGAGCCGTTCGCAAAGGTGAACGAAGTGTGGACTCGTTGTTGGGCGTAGGTGATATTAATTTACCGACCGGGTCTTTATTTGTCCGCTGCTCGGTCTCGCCCTATGTGTGTTGCCTTCAACAAACCGCGCCGGCGTAGATGAAGTTTGTGGCTGCGAGAAGCTAATAACTTTGCGAAACTTTCCGGTGCCGGCAGATCTTGGAAGTTGTAGGCCAATTCGGGCTTACCGGTCCTTGTTATCTCAGTCAGCATGTTTCGCAAGAAGCTACTGACGTGCTCTGTGGGCTGTTGTAGAAACAATGCATTATTTATTATTTGAAACCGAGTTTAATTATGTTATGTTATGTGAAGCGAAGTGAAGCAAAACCCGAAAAAAGACAACAGAACACAATGTCCCGTCGTCTAATGCAGCAATATGTATAACAAGGATTACATTTCAAAAAGATAAGCTAAATGATGATGAAACCTCGCCCTTGAACGTCACCTTGACAGACGATTGCAAGATACGAACACATTTAAACGATCTGGTAAAATATCTTTGATGTGCTATCTTATCTTATGTAGTAGATGGATTGGATTGACTGCCAGAGATTCCGGTTTGCTCCAATATCCGAGATTCAGATAACGAAACATGTATTTGTTGATGTACCGGAAGCGTAACAACATGCTTTTCAAAATGTTCAGACGATGGACATCAATCATGATTTGGTCGTTTGGGTTTTTATATCCTGTCAGTGAGTATGCCTGAAAGCACTGTTCTGGGCACGTTGTTTTTTTTTCAGTCTATACGTCGTAAGTTACTGCAACGCTTACCGATGTCCCAATTTGGTGGGAACAAATCTAGTATCCACCATTGTACTGTAGCCATGAACAGTTGGGAAAGGCCGGACGCGAGAGCGAACTTACAATTTCCTATAAATTATCATCCAAATCATCCATAAATTGCCGACTTATGATTGAAACACATAAATTTCATTCAATCGGCCGTCGACGCCGCCCTAAAGCGCAGCCACAGGGAACGATTTGCTGCGCCGGACGGCGGCTTGTTCTGCCGATGAGCGATGGGGCGCGCTTATTGGTGTGCTTGGCATTCCAACACGAACGGGACTTGCGAAGATTGCACGGTCCAGCGTCGAGCGCCGCCATCTGAGCGGGCCGCTGTTTAACGCCTTTTCCTCGCGGAATGGTGTCGATGGGCGGTGGTCGCACTGTCGCTGGCGCGTGTGCACTCTATGCGCTTTCCATGCTAGAGCATTGTTGCGCCCACAGCCAGCCGCCTACTTTCTTTCGCTCCAGCTGGATGACCATAAAGCATGGGTATCAGCACCAGACACGACGGATAGGATGAGCCGCGTAGAAATATGGCTGTGTGAAATATGACGGTTGATCTCTCCCCCCCATCCCCGTCCCTGGTGGTTGGTGTGTAGAAAGAACCGGACGATTATGTTGGAGAAAAGACCAGGCCATCTCAAAGGAAACCAGTTTCGTTGAACAGTGTCCAATCGAGTAGAGTGCTTTTCGGTTCTTGCATTTTGCTATGTTCACACTATTGTCCTTTGCTGCTGTTTGCTCATATTTTGTGTGCTTCCTGTCTCATACTTAAAACTAAAATTTCATTTTTAACTTTTTAGTCCAGAAATTGTATCGAAAATGCCCGATGCGTTAATTGTTTTATTCGAAACATAAGAAAATTTAGATAAACTAACCATTCCATTTCAGATTATCCGCTTTAAGTCGGGTGCAGCTCTTCGCTTTACGTTCGATGCTTGTTCCACTAAACGTTCAGAGATCATTCGGTCGACTTGGAAAATTGTTCAGGTTGCGATAACAGCACCGTTTACCGTGTTCTTGCCATGTGCACCGACGTACAGCGAAACCTTTCTATCCATGGTTCTGTTTGTCCGTATAGGATTTCGCGATGGATTTTTTTTCTCTTTCGTTTCATTCGTCCCGAGGATATGCTACTGTATGCGGGAAATGTGTCTGCCAGAGGAACCACGTTCAAATGGAGGCGAATGTGCCTCGGGAGTTCTTATCCTTGAGCTGTTCGTAATGGCACTATGTTGGACCCGTGCCGAACGAATGCGGATGTAGGAAAAACGTTATTCGATTGAATTTGTATCGATCTGCGGAATGGTTTCACGAATGTCTATTTTTGCATCGCTTTTGAGCATAAGCAAAAAAAAAAATGTTCCAATAGTACATGCTATGATAGCCGGGTCGCTGTGGACGAGGAAGATACGATGCATCCGTGGAAAATGTTGGAACGTTTGAAAACGCATGGATAGCGATTGAAAGCAAAAGGGCAGTCGTAATACGAATGCTCTGGAGGATTTTCTGGCATTGAAAGGAGAATTACAGCGTTACAGGCGCAATTTGCTGGTAAAATATTATGTCAACGGTAATTGAAAGCAAGCTGCGAACTTCTAGCGCTTAGCAGGGAACATTTTGAAAAGAACCAAAACGATTGCATGGGAAAAAGTATGGTTATTTGGGTCAATGCAGGGTGCAGTAAAGTGATAAATTCGTAATAAAATATACGCCAGCGCGTATCAGTAACTACCATCCCCAACAAACCCCAGTCTGAATCATGTTGCTAAAAAAGTAAACGACTGCGAGAGCCTTTTCCCTTTTGGCAAGGTTTGCTGGGGAACTCGTTTGCTTTTTCTATTCGATTTTGTAGCTTTTTTATTTTCTTTTCTGTCGCAAAATCTCTCAAATTTCAGACACAATTTGTGTTTCTGGTGTTTTTCTCCAATTGAGTTACGAATTTTGAATGGCATACAGTAATGAGTGTAATTTTATCCAATTTTCCCCCGCCATGTGTCCGTTTTGGATGGGCGTTTTTCTCCACAGGTGAGTGAATCTTACCACGTGGGCTACAATTGAATGTTGTGGGAGGCATTGTGTTTGACTGCTAGGTTGGCAACAATCCCAAAAATTGAACGCACCCAACCAGCAGCAGAATAATCGGTTTGTCCTTAATTTGTAAGTAATTTCTTCACCATACAATCGTTTTTTCTGACAACGAACGTGTAAGCGTTCTTGCTGATTCAGTAATTTGGTTAAAGTATGAAGCAATCCATAAGATAAGCGTCAAATAATCTATTTTGCAACGTGCTTGATCGAGATCTTCCTCCGAAAACTACTGTAAAGATTTCCTGATTATGCAGTCTCCGATTCTATTGGAGATTAAAAACAAATGCTAACGGAAGCACACCCTGGACAGCAGAGTGAAAAAAAAAGATGAATGGACGCACGTATTTAACATAATCATGCCATGATTTTGTTTTACGTGTGGTTGAGCATTGAATGGTCGTCGCAGCCAAGAGACAAAGACGTAATGTGGACCCGCGGCTGCATGCATTACTCCAAAGACTGGTACGACCTGGCATTGTGTGCACGTTTAATAAATTTTAGACATGACATTAATGCATCACGGCACTGTGCTAGTAGTTCGGCTGACTTGCCTCCATTACGGTCATTGTCAATCAGCGCGTGGTCGGCAGTTGTGCTCTAATGTGCCGCCCAATCCCGGGCTTAGACTGTCCGAGACCTTTAGCTGGCCGTGGCCTCATCGTGCCTTGTTCGCTGGGCACCCGAGCAGCTCGCTTTTCCTTCTCCATTGTTTGTCTCACCTAGCTTATGCTGCTTCCCATCGTAGAATTCAGCGGCTCGCAGGTTCTATGTTTATTTCCTGCGCATTGTTGTATGGCTTCCCCGTATTATATTATTGTCTGCGGCTTTTGGGTGGGGTTCCGTTCCGTGAACCCTTCGTCCGATTTACTTACTCCCCCGATTAGACTCGCTTCTCAGTTTGAAATGTTTGGAAAAGGTGTCGGTTTCTTCCCCCGTTTGGAACATGACGCTAGTTGACCTTTGGGGAAATGTTGGCTAGCAGATATGACTCGGTACAGAAAAATACAGCAGTTGGTTTGCAGGGATGATATGATTTAGGCGAGCGGTGTATTTTTGACAAATTCAAAGCTTAGCTAACCAGGCGAAAGGAAAGGAGTTTCAGGTGAATACATGTGTGAGTTAGCAGACGGGTTCGTCGATGGTGTTCTGTCTGGCATAAAGTTCAGTGTGCAAGAGTTAGAACCAGCTACCTGTTCAGCTGGTTTTCTTCACCAATCGCTTCTTATTTCATTGATCAACGTAAGAGGAACAGAAAAAGAGTAGGCAGGGATGTATGCTTGTTAGTGCTTAACATGATAATTTATGGACCTGCTAGGATAATTCCTGGGCAACACTGACAGCTTAAATCAGGTATAAGTTCATACTGTTAAAGCGACAAACCAAGAGCAAAATGTTTGTTTGAAATGGGTTTGTATACAGTTGCCAAATCAAGTACAAAGTATTGCCAAATGTTATCGCGGCTAGTTCCAATTCGAAGGCTGGGACGAGTCACGTGAGCCTATAAAATAAAATGGCCATGAAATATGAAAACTTCCAAATACTCCCACGTGTATTGATTTTCCAACCACGCACTGATAGTATCGCTTGTGATGAACTGAGTGAGGTCCGTTTTTCTTGCTCCGAATTTTCTTCGATGATGCTGTCCTGCTCGTTCGCAAATTATGCACCGGCTTTGACGACGGTGGGTTGTAATGTAAGTTTTACAAGGGTCGAAAACCCATGATAAAACGATCTACTCACTTTGCTGCAAACTCTCAGTTTTCTCCATTCAAGATTTTCCCCGCCCGCGTAAAGCAACAGGCTGTAGCATCCAACTAATAGCAGGTTTCCATGTATGGATCATATCAGCGACGATTTTGAGAAAGTGTGCACACATTTTGTCGCAAAAATATTGCTTATGCTTGCCTTAATATTGGCTGATTTCTCGGTCTATGTTACAGGTTCACTATTGCATAAAAAATTATCGTTACTGATGCTGTTCGTATGTTTGCCAAAGCCTTCGTCGTCATCGGTCCCTGATGTTTGTTTATTTTTGCTGCTCTCTCATCAGTGCTTGCAAGACTGGTTTCCTACCGATACGCGGCGTTTTCATTTGCCTTCAATACAGGTTCTGATCGTAAGTGAACCCGAGTGTCGCCAAACGGCAGCTAACCGCATGCTATTGCGCAGACGCGCTCATTTCTTGAAACCGGATGCACGCCCGATGGGGCAAGGTGAGAGAAAATATGCCGATGAGAGTGTACCACCGGAGAAGAAAATAGTGCAGGGACATAATATTCCCAATTGCCCACTTACGCTACCGATAGTTTTCCCGGGAGCACTCTTCAGCGAGGATATGCCCTGTGCGTGTGTGTGGAACGAAGGAGAAAGTGAGCAATGGGAGCAAGTTATACAACTGCACCCTAATTTTACCCACACCGAATGTGGGAATATTGAAAAGGGTCATTTTCGATGACGTCGCAACCGAAGTTGCCGAGACAGCGTGGCAGTTGTGTGGAAGGATGTTTTATTATTCCTTGTGTGGGTGGCAACGGTAGCTGGTTGTTCCTGTGCATCGTCCTAGGTTCATTGATTCATCTATGAAGGTTTTTTTAAAGGTTTTTTATTTATATGAAGACCGTGGTATGACCTTTTTGTACGTTTTGATCCACACGACCTTAAATTATAAGATGGGACGTTGCTTGTTTCACCCAGCAGAGGAAATCGAAAATTTTGATTTGCACACGAATATTAATATCACATAACATGACTTCAAATTTAATATGCAATGAAATGAAATGAAATGAAATGAAGGGTTTAGTGGTGTGAAACATTACAGCTCCTTTTGAAAAAATCCTTGAGAAAGTTGGAAAACATCGATTGTTTCACCTTCATTTAATGCGTCACTTACGCTTAATCAACCTTTTCTTGACTGTAATAGATTTTTCTCGTTTTTTTCATCCACCAAACGACAATTCTAAAAGCCTTTAAAAAAAAGTTCGATTAATTTGAGAACAAGATGTCGAAGGGAAGTGTAATCGGAAACGATTACAAGTTGTCGTCTGGAAGTGACGGAAGTCGATTCAGACATTTGAGTTCTTTTTTATCCTCGTACTGTATAAACTCTGGGCGTAAGATGTAATGGCCGGATTTTCTGGTGACGCGGGTACGAGTGGAGTTGGCAAAAATTCTGCCGGAGTCGTCTGGCAGAATAGATGGGCGGTTGGTGTATGCAAAAGGAAAGCTTGGGAACGAGCGAGAGCATCGGCGGGACCGATTTGAATACGCTTTTGACGGGTGGATGCTGGAAGTGCAATTCAAAAAGTGGGAGAACAAAAAACTTGAAGCCAACAACTGTTGGGACCAAATTGTGTGGGACATAGAACAAGTTTCACGATAAAGCACAAGTTACGTCAGTCGGGAGAAATGATACGGGTAGTGTTGGAAGGCAAATGGAGTTTCACTGGATTTCTAGGACAACGAGATAGATGTTGGCGTCAAAATGGATCGAAAGTTACACAATGGCAGGTCTAAAAGTATCAGGGCCGAAGTTTGCTCATAGCTTAACACTTTGGACTGGTGATCCTTGTATAACACTCGATAATCTTTCCGGAAGTTTTTTCGATTGCATAGTGTAATATGCTTCCGCTTGATTCTCGGAGATTGTATTATTAGGGAAAAGTTTCTCCGGGCTGTTCAGGACGTCGACTTAGTGCAATAGTTTTGCCTAGCCTAGCTCTACCAACTATGCAGATTGACACAGTCAGCCCACCGCGATTAGACGACAATGGAAGTCGAAGTGACACACGGTATCTAGGTTAGTTCGACAAACTACCCGTCCTCCGTTGGAGCGGAGCGAAGCGTAAATCGTCGGATATGTGGTAGACAATCGGTCGTTCCGTCGGAAAGGGTTAAGTAAACATGATGGTCCACATACAGCAACGCACACACAGTCAGGACCGGCCTCCGGCCAAAGTAGATCGATGCAATCGACCCGCTGAGAGCGGGTTTATTCGTTAGTTTTTCTTTCCTGTCCACCCAGGAAGTGACATAGTTAGAGTTCGTGAGCCTACTGGCCTACGGTTGGACGTGGTTCTATTGCCTCTGCCATTGCTGCTTGTGCTGCTGCTGATCCGACGAGCCGTGCCAAATTGTGTGACGGGAGAAATGAGAGCTTGCGAAATGGCACGACCCGAGAGAAATATGGAGGCCTCCGGGTTTGGGTGGGATATTGTTGTAGTGCCGATATACATATATTTTACCTTGGCGGGTTTCAGCTTGCAAGGAAACAAAAAAATGGGACAAAAATCTGCCAAAAGGCAGTTTTGTGGCCGACGACAGCTGTGCTGCCTAGTAGTAAGCAAGAGTCCGCCGATGATCAAACGTGTTTGGATTTTGTACAGCTCGTCAACGAACGGTTTAGTAGTATCTATACATAACGTATTGGTTAAAATGTTACGTTTCGTAAAATTTTCTGCCACAAGTGTTTACATCTACTCCTTCCCACGCGGATCTGTAAATTTCTTTGATTGTTCCATCTCAGTTGTCCATAATCAAACAGACGACCATTGCTTAAACCGCGATGTGCACAAAATCAATTAGGCAAACCTTTTTTTTTTCGCGTCGACGAGCGTGGATGGTTTGGGAAATGCTTAACTGTAAGGTGAAACGTAAAACGGACGTGTGTTGTTGACCCAATCAAGTTCGGAAACCTGTGCTCTAGCGGTAAGTTCATGCTAGGCAAACCCACGAACCGACCGGAGATGAAACTAGTCATTGCCAATCCTGTGGATCCGGTCTGAGGAAAGTAAAACAGAGAAAGAAAAAAAAAAACCAACAACTCTTCACTGTTCCGCTGCTGAAGCGAGGTTACTTACCTCCATCCTTCGCCATATGAAGCCCGCCGAAGTGAACAGCTACGCCCCCTCGCGACGGTGGAGATTTGTCAGCTTTGGTCAGTTTGACTGTTCAGCAGTATGACGTTGTGATTAGTTTTTCGATCGCTGCCCATGCAGATGAAGTTGACCGTACCTTTTTCGACAACCGGGGGGCATGAGGTTTTTCCATCGCGCGTCTCTCCATCCATATTAGAGGTTAATAAAAAGTAAAGTAACAAAATCGAAGCGGTTTGGTGCCAATATGTAAGGTTAGTCATTGCTCGTTGCCGAAGGTATAAAAAAAGTGTTAGAGTAGTAGTAAATAAACACGCAAGCTGGCAAGCCCACCAACGTATCAGGCGTCTATGCGCCGGATTGATACAAGTTGAAGTGACACTCTAAACGTTGCCTGAGGTCCTCCTGGCTTCGTGTGAGCCGGTCGAGTCTGCAACGAACGCGTCTCGCTGCTATTGATGTCTGAGTGGACTGGAGATGTTGCCGGAACGACGCCGGTGTCACTTCAGGTAGGTTGTGGAGATGATGTTAAACGTTTTGAAATATTGCGTAGCTAACCTTCACGGTCTGTTGGTGGTCATTAAAGTGCTGTTCCGTAGTAAACTGTTGGTTTCATCGCGCTCCTTGCCTCAGGTGCGTTGTAGTTGCACGACAGGAAGATCAATATAAATCAACTGTGTGAGAATTAATTTACACTTTGAATTATTGTGAGGTTTTGCTAATATTCTGATGCTTTGAAATTTTGCTTAGCTAACATGGGATTTAATCAATTTCGTTCAAAATGCGAAACAGTAAAATTTAAATACCTAGCTTTTTAGCATAGTTAAGGTCGATTCTATTTGTTAATGATCTTCTTGTTCAAAACGTCTTCTTGGTATATGAATGGTAAGTGTGTAATTAGTGGATAAGCCTGGTGTTTCCCTTATTGTTTGATTGTTATTGCACTGCTAATAAAATTATCATCATTACGGTGCAGCAACGTTATGCTGCTGATGCCTACACACGAAACTAGTTCTCATTCTATAACGATAAGAATAGTTTCTTTTCTCAAGCATTGTTTTTATTCTTAGACCTCTTGCAAGCGAGGGTGGTAAATGTACCCTCAGGGATGTTTTTTAGGGTAAGTGTAACGGGTTTTTTCATCGTATTTTTTGCACTGGTATTCACAGCGATGATGCTGGGTGAAAACATGCTGTTCAAAAGAATTTCCCAAGGCATGCTACCCTCGGAATTCTCTGAACACAAACAAATCCGCCGGAGAGCTGGTGCTATTCAAATTCAATATTTTCATAACATTTTCAACATATTTCTTTCGGTTTTAATTACTACTAAGCAGCCCTTTCGTACCCTATGCCAGATCTTTACATAGAAATCTGTTGTGTTTCGCGTCGAGTGCCTCTTGGGAAAATTGGTGGAAAATGTATGTAACAATCTCCGATGCCCTTTCAACTCGTCTTACGTGCCACGAATCCTTCTCGTGAAGTCCCTCGTCGGGCTTGCCGAGATCTTTTATATGATGCAATGAAAGCAGGGAAAAATAAAACAGCTAGTTAGTCAGTCGCTACATTGCTGTGGGTTTTAAGCGCTTTCATACGAGTTGTATTTTTTATGTTGGGCACATTTTTGTATGGTTTGTGTGGTAGAGTGTTTTAAATGAGAAATTACACGTCATTATTTCGCCACAATTTTCTGCACTGGTGTTAGTAAGATAGGAGCATTGCAAAGAAACTCAATGCCTCTGCGGAGAAAGAACGAATGACGTTCGGGGTAGCAGGGAAGAAGAGGGGCTTGCAACTTTCATTAGTGTCTTGCTGAATGAAGGGGTTTGTTTCAGTAATGAACCATTTACGGCTTCTGCTTGGAAATTTTTCGCCGGCACATCATGGCTGCTCGTGCCCATCGTAAGTAAGTTTGGCTTAAATTTCATTAAAAGCTGATCCCGATAGCTTTTTAGTAAAGTCATCAAATTCGTGAACGATGCAAACTTATTAGCGCGTTATTTAACTAATTTATCAAAAGCCACGTCACATCAGGCCAACGTTACAGGGTAGCAGGTTATAAGGAAATGAGAATGAAGCCTACGGCTTAGCTAGATTCTTAACAGCAACCTTGCTTGATTGAATCTTGGTTGGAACCTGTTGAAAGAGGAACGTGGCTTGCAATTAACTCATGGAAAGATTTAGTTTTGTGTGTCGGCGATGGGATAAGACGTATGGTGGAGATAAACGAAGGTTAGAGTCGGTAATGTTATTTGAACGATCCAATCATGATGGCAGCTATTAAAATTTAAGCGCCATATTTGAGGCGTTCAGCGAATCGATGATGATAGGTTCAGAACATAATTCAATGTACAAGTATGGCCGATGCAATCGAGCCGCCGCCTTAATTTATATTAAATTTCATTTACAATTATAAATTGCAATTAAATAGTGCCAGTGATTAAAAATAAATAGTGATTAAAAATAAGAAATGTGTCTCTTTTGGATTCTACAGAACAATTTAATCAAAATTTACTGAGAAAGAGGATTAAAACGTGTATTCATAATATTCTCTTCATAATATTATCTGGTATGCAGCACCCTTAAATAAACACTGGCTTAAACAAATAATAAACGGTGATAAATCAGATGCAGTTCATCGTCTATCTGGTTCCGGCCGTAGCTCCTCAGATCCCGCCTTGTTAAAGTTATCTACGGATCCTACATAATAACGTATGTCTACAAATTCCCTCTCTGTCACTCGCAAGCGTACACACAATAAACTAACGTTAACTCTATGATAACGGTCGCGTGAAAGCGGCGGAATGCTGTAGATAAGGTGTGGAAATTTGAGGAAGACCTTCGAAAGAGCAAGAGTTGTCTGTCAGTAAGATAATGTGACATCTTATCGAGAACATTCAACCCGATTAAATAATGACAGCTTATCTTTCTTCTCGTAAATCAAGCTCATAATCATGTCGCCTGCCTGGCGGTGCATTATCTCATGTCTGCTGACATTGCAGTGGTTTTTTATGATAAAAAAAATGATGCCGCCCAAAAACAATCATGGGCGACCCACACACCGTGGTTTTTGGGTGCGTACATTGACCGAGGGCATTGCGTCTCGACAGTTCGAATTGTTCCGTATCCGGCTCCATTCAAAATCGCTCGCTACTCGGAGCATTACGAACGAGCAATCTCAAAAATCTGGTCAGTTTTCTGGCATTTGTATGCGTCGAAGCGAAAGTAAAACGAATCGCTGAAGCATTGCTAAATTGATGCAAATTTCCAGCTTAGCGGAGCCGGTTGTGGTGTCGGTGGGAAGAGAAAGAAACAGTCACTTGCTAGTGGAACTTCTCGTGTTTGGTTTCAGGTTCATCCAGCACAAATACCGCGTCGCTGCACGGCTACAATTTGTTTACGGATACAATTTCATCAGCTCAAGTCGTGCCCAAGAACCATTCGCAAAGTGTTCCAAGCGATGCTCTCAGCGCTGGGATTATTGGCAAGTGTTTCGTGCCCTTCTTAACAGCTTCAACAAGTGGCGGAAGTCGTGTTTACGCAACAGCACGGCTGGGGACCCGCGGTTTTGTACTCTTTTATGCAGGCCCGTCATAACAACATTAATCTTGATCTCGGTGCAAAGCATTTTGCACAACTCAAGTTGCACCTCCGGTGGCTTCCTGTAAAATTGGCTTGGTTTTTTTCTGTTTTCAATTGTGTTCATCAGTGCTCTCTTCTGCTCAGCAGCACTTCTTATCTAATGTCAGTACGAGAAGATAAAATACCAATACGCATGTCAGCTACTACGGAGTCTACCGATGCAAAAGATGCGTACAGCAAAAGATGTGCTGTTACCCATTCGTCTTAATGGCTGCAGCCTGGCATATGCTGCAACCCTCCGAACAGCGTTGTATGCATGATTGCACAATCGAATGTAACTGGCTGCGTACAATGTCAGATCGACTTTTCTACCCTTTGATGGGAATCTGCCTTCTGAGTGCATTATTTCATGTTCATGTTGTAAACAATGATCCTGATCTGATGTGTTGGTTTTTTCCAAGCTCTCTTTTGAAAACTCACTTTTGGATTGACTGCGCAGGCAAAAATAACAACAATTTTTTTTTTTTTATTTTGGGAAACCAGTTTTGCTGTTTGTCTCTGGAGTCACGCAGCTTGATGGAATTATCTCAGCCCGCTGGAGATTTCACTCGTCAATTAAGTAATTGAATCTTGCGAAATCCCATTCTAGGGAGCAAAAACTGAACCACACGGTCTGCTGGCAGTCTCTGATTACTGCTGCTCGGTGGAGTGGTGTGTTTTCAATGGCTCCTGCACAGAAGCCTTAAGGCAGAATCTCGAGCCGAAAGGAGTAGTTCGCGTGGTAACCCTCCCACCGAGTGTAAGGCGCTCCGCCAGTGAAGTGGCTTAATTAAATCTCACTCACTTCGCACTTGGCTGCTGTGCAGTGGTTGTGCATTTTGCGCTTCGTCGACCAAGAGACGCAGCGAATCGAAGGTTAGGCTGCGGGGCCGATGATGCCCGAGGAGGCACCATGACTGCACTTAGGATCGTCATTGTCGCGGTGAGGCGTAGCATAACCACCGGTCGAATGTAGCTTCAAGAATCACGTAGGCATTTCGAATGCCCAGCAGTGTCTGACCCGTGGTTTGGGAGTAGCCGACTTATTCCGACCATGCGTGACGGTCATCGGGTCTCAGGTCTTCTGTACCGTAGGAAAAGTAGATGTTAGCAGAGGCCATTTCCTACGGCTGCAGTAATGCCGTGGAATGGAAAAAGTCGATTCTCTGAAACGACCTGGAACTCCCACGAGAAGTTGGATTCTGTTGCGGTGACGCTGATTGTTAAAACGAGTTATCACCCGGGCAACCGGGTAACGGGTAAGAAAAACGGGTGGCTGGCAACATCGATCTCCACTCAATATTTGTTTCGGAATGCCTTTTTAGGGATTCGGTCTTAAGAGCACCACAGCAAAATTGGAACCAAGTGGATATTGCTCACCTTCTAAGGCGCCAATCTCACTTGTAGTGAAAACCTAAGCGTTGCTTGGTTGCTGGTTCGCTGGCGTACTTGGTTTTTAATCTTTCCGAGTAGCACCATCAGATTGTGCCATCTTTTTTCTTTGTTGGTTTCGTTGTGGCATAGACGAAGGCGCACGATTAGACATTATCTTTCCGTTGGTAGTTTGGTTTACGCTAGGAATAACTAGAGAGCCCAGACAAGAATAGATGGAGTGAGAGACAGAGAGCTCCAAGACCATGACGAATGTGGTTTAATGTAATTAACATATGAGCGTGTGGTGAAGCAGACCCACAGACAGAGTGGGGTGTGTCACATTACATCAATTTTACTCCATTAGTTGGAAATAGCGAGCGGCTCTGCCCAAAAAACATTCTGTGAACGGTTGCTAAATACATTAAAACGTTGTCCATTTTCGGGGACTGGGTGTCGGCGAGATTATGGCGACGCTTCAAGATGAAATAATACATCAACTGTTGTGATTTATTCCTCCTCCAGTTTCGTGGTGGGCATCTCGTGTGATCGCATGTTTCACGTAGGCGTTTCCCAGCAACGTTCCGTAGAGAATTGAGGGAAACGCATGATTTTAGAGTAGAAACCCTGGGTCAGTAAGTCAAACGTAGCTAGGGAGACGGATTCAAATATTTCCAAATGTGTCTCTTGTGGCCGGGCGTTGACCGAGCACATGAGAGATGGCCGAGCGTGATAGCTCTAGACGCGCAGCTATCATCTGATCCAATAAAGATCATACAACGACTAGTCAAATGGGATATTCGTGTTCTTAGTGGCCTCCAGAATGTGAAATATTGTGAAAAAGCTGTTCATAAACGTTTGCTTGCTTTATGTTTCGAGCGTGGCTCTTTGAAGCGGCAAAGTTCAAAACATGATCCTCGATGTTATCGGCAAAGCAAATGTAAAATATTGTATATTATATATTTTGGTTCTATTTTAGTTACCTTGAAACCAAAAATAAAACGCGTTTTATCATTTTTCATCGAAACTAAAATCGACAAACTAATCAATAAACATTTCGCTCGTTGGAATATACATTGATTTCCAAACCCCTACATCTCATTGCCCTCCCTCGGCAATTGGATTCATTCTGGACGAAGTTCAATTTATGCACAAAATTCGTTTCTCTTCATCATACGGTTATCATTGCCATACGATATACCAGACATGCAGAGCGACAAATGCAGAATTCAATCAACTAGCGGACATGTCGGCGGAAATTTGTCTGCGTCGGGTTGGGGACAGTGAGCAGAAAGTATTCAATCATAGAGGGATGTATCTAGACTTAATCACAGCGGTTTACGGTACACTTCAGAATAGGCCATTTCGATTAGCAAAATCATTGTTAAATGTTCGATAGGTATCTTTTTGTGGAGATGGAAATTTCCTGGTTAAAATTGTGTGACTCACAGTCGCTTCTAATACCCACCAAGGAGGAGGCCAGAAGTTTATTCCCTGCTTTTTGTTAATTGGGCGCCACTGTGCCGCTTAGTTCGTGCATTCGAATACACACCGACCCTTTGGTAGAACCTGAGTAGTTGAGGGTAGCAACACGCAAAACGACCCAGAGTCAAATACTGGATGATTCAGCATGTCTCGCTGGTAAAGTTTTGTTGAATGAAAAGGGCTACCTTGATGTTAAATCTCTAGATTGAGGGTGGAAAGTATAAAGGGCGCTTCGCAAGATAGGTGAGACCTGACTTGCAATATTCATTAGAAAGTCCTCAAAAATCCCTTTCGACGGCATTGCGCCAACGTAGGAACTCTATTTCATCTCTTTTGTGCGGTCGGGGTTGAGTCTTACAAGCATACACGTTTTCGGGGTTGACTTTCGATGGCAAATCTGTTTAAGGATCCAGTAGCTGGTGCTGACGGTGATGCATTCACTTCCTTGAAATCAAGGTGCAGTTTCACCCTTAGATAATTTTTCTCCCTCATTTTTGCTCAATGTACTGTGCATGCACTTCCGAAATTCGCAATCTAACACATTCTGTTGATAGCTTTTTGCTTTATTTTGTGCCGAATTTGAATTCGGCATTCAAACGAAATGCCGCTAGGGATCCTTTATTGCTTGTGAGTCTTTAAGGCTTTCCCCCGTTCTTCCGACAGGGTATAGCTCATTTCCGCTCCCTGTTTGAGGTTCTTTTTATAAGGGTGATTGTGTGCTACGTTCATGCAACCGCCCTTCTGTGAGTTGTGTTTTTATAAAATCCTCCCAAAAAATACACTTACAGCTGCGCTGGAGCCTCATAAAGTACATTTAATGACACTTTCAACATCCAACACGCATACTCCCACCACCAGCTCGTGTACCGGGAGTGCATCGTTACTTAACGAACCAGAACGGTTCCTCTAATGAAGGGAAAACAACAGGCTGTCTGTTGGCAACCAGTCGAAACCCTTGGCCCTTTTTGTTAGACGAAATTGGTCGTAAATTTGACTCCCTAGGAGTGTCCTTTATTTCGGAGGACAGCATACACACTCATTTCCTTTTCTTTTGCTCTTCCGTTGGGGGTTGCGTTCCCTCGGGCGAATCAGAATAAGCGACTAGGCTCTGGAATGATACAATCGGTGGCAGCCAGAATCGATCGTAATAGGAATGTCACGCACGCATAGACTCGCATTATACTGCCGCTGTAGAAGGTGGCAGGAGCATTGAACTTGAACTCTCGAGGCGATATCGATTTGCTTTTTCCCCGACTGGCCGTGACATTCGCCTTGGGTGGGTGGACAAATCTTGGCCTGTAATGCGCCTTCATCCAAGGGATATTTTGTTACGTCTCGTTATAATTCCATTGGTGTAGCTGGCGGCTGTGTTCGGTTGTCAGCGTTGCAAAAACACAACCCTCGTTATATTGTAGCCTGGGGGTTACAGTGATGACTCATGTCTAGGGTGTTTCTACGGTGAGAGTATGTTTTTTTTCTGAAACGAAACAAATTTTCTTTGGGTAAAATTTGTTTGGTATTATCCATCAACTGTGCGAAAAGACATCTTTATTTCTTTTAAAATAACGAAAAAATAATCATATTTAAATATTATACATTGAAAGAGGTGTTACTAATGTTCAAATGTTTTGTATCTTAAACATAACCGCAATTTCCACACCAAATAGTTATTATGCTGCTCACAGCAGTTCGGGCATTTAATTTGAGTGTTACGAATACCAACTTAAATTAAAAATGGTTTACGGATAAAACAGCGCCAATCTGCAAATTCGCTGAGTTGGTGAAAAGCCCGTTGATGTTTGCAACCACCAGCCTAGATACTGCAATTGAAATGCATCGCGCTTGGATGCATCATCGCAAGCAAATGAATCGATGGCAAAAGTGGGGCAGCGCCGTGTTCATACCAACCTATATTTTTAAATCGTTGTGCAACTGCAAGCACAAACAAAACTTTCCCGTCGCCTTGGTTAGTTAAACCAATACAGGCGCACGATTTTCTCATTTCGTAGCTAGAAAACATACCAGTTCCTATTTCCTATTTATGCAGTTATGCGTTACGGTTCACATCAAAGTGCGGTGCCGCCGATGAGCTCTCGGGGTGGTTCCGCCATTTCCATACGGAAAAAGCGGAATGTTGTTCTGTTTTCTTGAGCATAAACCGCAATCAACTAGCAACAACATAACATGACTGTCCTGCGAGAGGGTTTTTTATTGCCGAATCGAACCGATGGCTGGAATTATTGTAAGCGCATGCTTCAACCTGAAAGCAAGGAGTTGAAATCTAATTTCCTTCGCTGAATCAGACGACAAAGGTGTGGCGAACGTTCAGATTACTTCGGATCGGACGATGAAAAAGTTATCAAGCAGTAGAGAGGACTGATCTGGTTCGTTTATTCGGTGTATCGTTTCTGTGATCCCAACCCTCGCTCATCTTCGCATAAATTATCAAAGAATACAAAAGATGGAAAAGCTCACATCGGTAGACATTGCTATGAATTACGGATACATAACCATACATAATGCTTTTATCACCTCTTGTCATCCCAACGTCAAAAGACTAACGAGATTACTGATGAAAAAGGCGCAAAAGCGCAGAAATTCTTGTGACATTCACATTATTACATTTTATTTCATAATGAAGAAAAATATGCATAACTTAATCATCATCAACACATTTTTAAGTTTTTAAATAAATGTATTGTACAACAAAATTGCTGGAAAATTGTGATAAATCTAGTTAAAGTTCAAACGTGATTGATTTGACAGCTTGACAAGACCATCAGAAAGATTTTTGACAGCATTGTTGATTTTGTCCGGCAACATGTACCCTTTTCTGTGAGGTTCACCAGCACTTCAGACCATAGCGATTTGTTCTAGATCGAATTCATGCCAAGCGCAACTTTCGATGATTTATTAATAGCGCTATTATTCCACTTTTGCCGGTCCATCTTATGTTATAGTCTATCGCTATTTGGCACACGTCCAGCCTCTATGAAATACATAGGCTATCAGCTCGTTCATTCATCTCAATACACGCTCGATACATTGTTATGGATCACAGGCTAATAAAATATGGATAGTGCCCTCGATAGGCCAAAGCCGGTTTGATTGTCGCTATTGAACTTGTGGCGGCTTGGTCCTTGACATTTTGAATGGCTTACGTTTCCGATGAAAAACGGACATAAAATCAGGGAACTAGCGATCGCCCCAAGGCAAAAGATAAGTGGCATTTAAAATACCATTTGTTGGTGTTAATTATAGGATGAGAAGTTAACAGAGAACGATTTGCTCGATTGGCTCGAGTCTGGAGCTTATCATTCATTAGGTGTAGAGGTTGATGCCACTTAACCTAAAAACGCACTGATAAACTGCACTGACTGATAAAACACACACTGTCTACCGATGAATGTAGGCGTGGAGCTAAAACACAATGAAGCCGTTGCCATGCTGATACTGCAGTTTAACAAATAAACAAAATGTTGTATATTTCGCCACTAGTTTCTCTAACTGAACCGACAGTCATTTCCGAAGCAGATGCATTAATAATGGACAATGCTGAAACCTGCTCCATGCGGTTCTTTAAGACCTTTCGATGTGTTACACATCTTTGTTTACCAGCTTTTGATGAACGGGAATGAATATTTAATTAATTTTCAACAAGCTTCCAAAACTGTAACCACTTGATAAGGTAAGGAAATCGTACACAATAAAAAGCTAGGCTTTTTTCTTGAAACTGTAAAGAGATAATTTTACATACTCTTGGGTCTTCTGTGTTAGATAAGGACCATTCCAAAAATGTATGGCACTTATGTTTTTTGAGGAATTGTTACAGAAAAATCCCTCATTCTCACTTTAACATACTACAGTTCCGCTTAATAACTCTACTAGCAGCATGCAATGCAAAAGCAAAAAGCTATTTTATGCAAATGTTTGATCTGCTTCTCGGGCTTTAGTGCAGCACAATCGCATCGGTGCCTTGGAGATATTTATCGTCGGCAGTTTAAAAGAGATCACAGTCGCGTGACGTACTTTATTCCATTAGGCGACTCCTTCCCGTAGCCAGAGGTTGATTGCAGCGGCGACTAGCGCTCGGCTCGATGGTCGCTTATTTCAAATCCTTCGATAAGGAGATAATTGCCCACCTGGAAACCCTCCGTCTCCTATGACCTCAGCTGCCGATGGATTGAGCTCATGACGAAGTTTTCTCTCCCGCTGCAACACGCTTGCTTCTGGCTCTTGATGCATCAAGAAATAATTGTCACCCACTTTGCGCAGCGCCTGCTAACGAGTTGTCAATTGTGCAGCTTTCACTTTTCAAACACTCCCCCGAAACAAGTTCCCAGTTTGTGTCGCGAATCTCCCCGGCGTGTGGCTGGGAGCGGTGCATTTTCCGGCATACATTGATCGTTAAGCAAGCAGCTCTCGCAACAAGTTTCCCGGGTTTCAGCTCGATGCGTTCCTTGATAGTTCGCCATTAACTATCAACACGCAATCTGCTGACACCGATTTTTCAGTATCCAGTGTTTCAATGGTCAACCTTAGCGTATGGTGCAAAGTTGTTGTTTCACTTCGCTGATGAATTCATGAAGATCGAGAGTTGTTAGAAAGACGATCGTGTGCGTGTGTGTGAAGCATTCCTGTTGTATACTGTCGCATTATACGGAATGCTCATCATTTTATTCATTTAAACGATATTAAAATTATTACACCTTACGAACTTGTTCTTGCATCATATGAGATATTTCTGTCGTCTATTCTTCAATAAGACCTCTAATAAGACCTGAGTTATAAGAGCAACTGCTTGCAGCCGCCATCACATTTCCCAGGTGTTTCGAACCACCGTCGCTGGCCTTTTAGTGTTTAAATTGTTGATAATTTTCTGCGTGACCGCCCGACTAAACCTCCGCTGTATTATCGTAAGCCCGAAGTTAAGCCTGGACGCAGTCAAGTGTTTGGGCGCGCTGTAGCACACGTGGTTCAAGAGGACCAGCTTATTAAGCCCGAGCTCCCTTTTGGCGATCGGAAGTTCTTCCCTCTCACACCTGAGGTCTGCAGTCGAATGTATGTGTGCACTACTTCTCACCTTTCTTCCCCATCCCTTACGCTTAATTCATGCTTCCGATTTGAAAAAACAAAAACGCGGCGAAGCGCGACCGTTGTCCAGCAACCAAACGCGTTGGGCGTGTGTTGCCGGTTTGAAGTGTGCGCCACGGTACTTGCGCAAATTGGTTCGCCGCTCGTGCGCCTGGTCGTCGCCGTCGTCTTCATCGTCGTCACCTGGCGCACACGGCTGTGCCCTTTCCTCCCGTATCGCCCACAGCCGGCGCTTCCGTTCATCGAAAAAAGAAACAAAAAAACGCTGAACTTGTGCTCTCGAGCGCATACATAATGTATGCACAACAAAAGCCAGCCGTACAAAATAATCGGTATCGTTCCAGGCCGATGAGTTTCCAAACCGATCGCGTGGAGCAAAGCCCGCCGGAGTTGGGTCGCGAAAAAAAAAAGATGGGTTCACTGGACATTTGGTCGGTTTTTGCCCGGTAATGTTTGATATTTAGAGCTATTTCGCAAGGTGTGGTACACAAAGGGTTTTCACGAAACGAGAGAAAAATGTGTAAAGATAAAAAGGGATGTTTTGGCGGTGTGAGTGAGCTTCGTGAGTGATCGGTTCGAAACTGGACCCGTCAGGTGTTTTGATTTAATCGATGAGGAACAGATATGGAATCTATTTTTCGATAAGATAGCAAAAGCAATGCTCTTCTAGTGACCTAAACCATGTGTCAGAAAAGCAAAATTCGTGCAAAATAGCTGCAAGACACCGCAAGCAGCAATATTCGAAACCCCTCTGCTGGATTCACCTCTTGTTCACAACTTGTTGAATAATTTAGCTTGGAGCGTTTTTCTTTCTGCCGCACAGAATAACTTCTTCACCGTAGATTGGAACATTATCGCGAATTGCAGTCATGCCTGCGTTTGACCTTTTCACTTATAAATCTTTCAATCTCCCGTTTGCCTTTTAATTTCTTCGAGCTCTAGCATCTTCTGTTCCCTTCAACTTGCACCGTACGCCACTCACATCATCTGCGATCAAAAATCGAAACGATTCCGATGAAGAAGGAGAATGTTACAGCGTTTTACAGGTCAACTTCGAAATCCAGCACCATTCTTCGTATGTCAAACCATGATTTTCATCAATGATACAAAGGAAGTTGAAATGGCAACAGCATATTTCAACTGAGCGGCATATTTCAACTTTGACGTCGTAATTCGACAACATCAGAATGAATGTAGTCAAACGTGCAACCTTTTTCAACACGATGTCATTTCTCGCACTGTCGGTAGCTTTTTTCACAGGGGTAAAAATATTTTACACAACAGGAGATATTTTTACATATGGTCTCCTTTTAGATTCGTTATTTCACTCTCAATCAGAATAGATTACAACGTACAAAAAATCGAACATGCAAAAATGAGCGCCTTGTTTTGGAATTTTGAAAGGTTTACGTCCCGGGATGGTACAAAGAAACTGTAGTATATTTTTACCCCTGTGAAAAAAGTTACCGACAGTGCGAGAAATGACATCGTGTTGAAAAAGGTTGCACGTTTGACTACATTCATTCTGATGTTGTCGAATTACGACGTCAAAGTTGAAATATGCCGCTCAGTTGAAATATGCTGTTGCCATTTCAACTTCCTTTGTATCATTGATGAAAATCATGGTTTGACATACGAAGAATGGTGCTGGATTTCGAAGTTGACCTGTAAAACGCTGTAAAATTCGACCTTCGAATAACTGTTCCATTCATACATCATTCATCGGTTATAGAACGGTGTTCGTAGCAATGTCGCGTACCAGACATATGTTGGTGTCGTCCCTTCGGCACCATCCAAAAAGGGCAAGGGATGTTGCGGAATGAGGGAAAAACTTTGCGCAAACGGCATAAAACGACCCCCATGAGCGGAATGTTTAATCAGGCAGCAACCGGGCGCAATCGGTGTGGGATCTTGAATATTCCGTAAACGAACTGATTTCGCTGGAGTGTGGAAGATGGAATGCAGGGGAGGTTTTCGAGAAATGTACGCAATTCCGAACGATTGTCAGAACTGAGCGATTCAAATGAGACCGATATCGGATCGGAGGGGTTTGCCAGGCTGCTTGTCGTTTGTCATCGAATGTTTGATGGTGGGCAACCGAAGGGTTGTGTCTTATCTCTGCTGCTCCATCGACTCAAGCATGCTATGCATTTAACATTAATGTTTCTATTTCTCCTTTTCTTCTCTTGTTACAGGTAAGGCAAACATGTAACAGGGTCCTTGGCTAGTGTGAAAACCGGATGCCCCCTCTCTCGGTAACCAGCACCAGTAACATCTTGACAAGATAGTCATATTACTTCGTGGTGAGCACTGGAGAATGCTTCTAATTGAATCTCCCCCCAGATCGGCCCTCAGTGGCGTGTGGTAAGAATTGCTTCACTTTCCGTGTGAGCAGATGATAAGACGCACGGTCGGTCACGGTCACAGTTGTGTGTTGTTTGAGTGTAAACCTAGCGGTGCGCCTTCATGCTGCTATGCTCGTCGCTATCTGCCCCCTTCGAAAACATACACGAGCCACCCCGTGGGACGCAGAAGACTTTGGCTCTATGCGGAATACATGATGAGCGAGAATTTGTTATCGCCTTCTCAACCTGACATTTTGTGTTGTTTCGAGCGGTCCTTCTCTCACTCCGAACCGAAACGAATCGTCTTCGGCGTTGATCTCTGATCTCCGACGTGGCTTCTGTCGAATGCTCCATCAGGGTGTGTGTTCCGTTTCGTTTGATTCAATCAATAATCGCCAGCAGGCGCCAAAGCCACCCCGTGTGTGTTCGAGCTCTCGGTAATGGGGACCACCAACCGATTGTGTATTCCGTTGGTGGTTTCCAATATAAATAAAGCGTATATTTAAATTAAGCGAGCACCCGACAGTTGGTCGTTCGTTTCAGTCTCAACCGTTTGTAGTCTACCGTCTGCGAGTCCTACTGCTGGTGTGCGGGAAGGGAGATCTTACGGAAAACCGGCATATCGCAAATCAATCGTTCAGCAGTTACCGAAATTGATAAAAATGATCGTACATTCATCTCGAGCGGATAAATTTCCCTTAAAAAGCCAGCTCTCCATTGCATTCCATGTTAACCTTTGATGCTTTTTACTGACTGTCTAAGGAAGTATTCCAATCGTTGGGGAGCTAAAAGACGAAAAACGAAAAAAAAAATCAACTGCCAAATTGGTCGATTCAGATGCACCGTCGTTTTTTGCTCTCACGCGTTTCGGCCGTTTGCGGTTGCCGAAATACCAAACGGAGGCCCTCGCTTCTGGGAAGGGGAATAAAATTAAATTTTTGCAGATTTTCTTCGCCAACTAGCGGGCAGATTCTTGGGCTGTTTTCGCCAGAGCATCCATCTACCTGCAGGAAAAAGGTTCTTCTGTTTGGTCGAATTTTTGTTTCTCTTTCTTTCGTGGATCGGGTCGGTCTGGTGGTGAGCGCAAAATATTGTGAAACAGTTTGGAAAGCGAAACAAGAGAAAACCCCCAGAGGCATCCTGACCGCTGCACACATACCTAATTGAATGAAATAACTAAACTCAACCAATAAACGTTGAAGAAATCAGTTCGGTTGGAAACGTGCCGGAGACAAGCGAGAAACGCCAAGGCAGGGAAATCAGTACTCTATGCAAAGAAAGAATGCTATGGTGGAAAAATGAATGGAAGAGTATAAGAAAAAAAAAAACAGGCGGAACCACTCGGTGATGGCAAACAATTTATGATGGCATTAGAAATTTAGTAATCAAAACACCATTTAACGAAAAAAAAAGGTGAGCATCGTAAATTGTTTAGATTGAACCGGGTGCGAAAGCTTGTACCCTCTGCTCTGAGCGTGCATGATTCTCAGTGTTGGAGGTAGAATGAAAGTGAAATTAGCTAAACACCTTCGTGTTCAGCGGAATAAAAATGCTTGGCTCGTCGTTAATGGTGCGAATTCTGGTTTGATAGAAAAGGTCGAGTTTTTTTTCAAATCTCAAATCAATTTAAAGAATTATCTGCCAAGTTCGACTGCAGGCATCGCAAAATTTCCTAGCGAAAAGACCTACTCGGCCCACGTGATGTAATATCGAGGCTAATAATAGATTGTTATTGATTCACCTTATATGCTGCAGTACGTTGCGTGTCTTGGGGCACTTTGCGGAAAGGTTAGGTTATTCTTTCTCTACCGTTATCGTACCTGATCCATTACGCGAGGATGGGCAACACGCTAAAATGATCTTTTTTGAATGTGTTGCTTTATAATTAATTAACTTGATAAGATTTAAAAAAGCACACGCCAGACACTCGTTGCATTCATTATCTTCAAGCACAATATTGGCTGCATTGAAGTTCAAAATCATTTCAGCTAATTTTCACTCGACAACTTCCCGCGCAGCTTGCTGGAGAAAGCTGAAGTGAACTTTTCCAATAAATTGTTCAAGCAATAGCAAAAAGGAGCATACTGCGGGCAGGAGCGCATGGACGTGCTTGGAATACTCTCAATAGTTCGTGCGACAAGAACGTTGCTCTCGCCTCAATTCTCTTTCCGTTGAAGGTTTTTCATTTGGAAGCGACCCTCATGCAGGTCGGCGGATCCATCGGGAAAACAGGTATCTGGGGGTTTGGGTGATGCGCGAGCTGGTGGGAAATGTTTTAAGAATTAATTTGTCCACACCACCCCGAGTACTCTGCAACTCGAGCACAGTCAGCGAAGCGACCACGAGCTCTCAGAGTCTACAGGTTTTTTTCCTCCTAACGATGAAACTGTGCCGGTTCCATTTTCGAAACCCGCGGCCATCCCTTTGGCGTAATCGACAGTCAATTAAAGTGTCGTTCGCGTTCTTCTTCGGCTCGTTCTTCCGTCTCGTAGAGAACGTTCGAGCTATTATGCTAATATCGATGCCATTTAGACGATGGATTCTATTTGGTTTGAAGAGCCCAGGATAAACATCACCTTAGTGAAGTGTTTTTGATTCTTCTCCGGGGGTCTTTTATATTTTTGTTGGAGCGCGCGGAAAGCATATCTCAAGAGAAATAGCTGATGTTAGCCGTAACGTGTCGAACAAAGTGGCTTCTGCACGCTTCCCTGAATACATTCCGAGAGCACGGAAACCACAACGAAAGCGAGTTTATTTATGGAAAACCGAAAAACACTTGCATCTTAAAACGGAAAGGAATAGATCAGTCGAATGTTCCTTCCTCTCCGAAGAAGAAAAAGCGCCCGTTCCGTGAACCGGTAGCATTAGATCAGCTGATAGATAGGTTGCCCTCATTTCCTCGGGAATGGACCACATGCTCCCCGGAGTCGAGCTGGCCATCAACATCATCTTGAATAGATTCCCGATAGAGAGGGAGAGAGAGGGGGACAGTTTTTGACCCCGGAATGGAACCATTTTCTTTCTGTTTACTTTGTATGATTAATCAATCGTGACGGGAACTTTAATTTGTCCGTCTACCGTACCGTCACCGAAGAACCCTACCCCGAACTCGATGGACAGATAGGCTGTTCTGAGTCATGTTCAACTCTTATCGTGTTAGATACGCTGTCATGCGTGTGTGTTTCGAGACTCTAGTTCGTTTAACGTAAGTGAATATGTAAGAAGCATGCGACTCCAAACAATCTGATAGCAGCGTTAGTGTCATGCGTTGTACGTGTGGTTATTCATCACGCAAGCTGCTGCTACTGGTCTTCGGTCTATTTGTCTTCAGTCTAGTCAGCTGATCCAAGTTCCGATGCAGCTTGAAGGAGGATAGTCCAACTGCTAAATTCGGACTGCTTCTCGGAGATGAAAAGTTAAATACAAATGTCATCTTAACGGTTGTTTGGTTGTTGCAAAACGAATGGAATATGTGTGTTTCAAATTTCGGCAATAGATGTCCTGTAGTACGCCACTGCAGGCCACCATTTTTGCCACAAAACCCATTAAGATAATTGCAACGATACAGACACATTGCCCTACCCAATGCCCCAAGTAACAAATTAGTCTATCGCAGCGAAAAATAATCACGAATTCACAGCCAGCGTATTAATCTTTCGGTAAGTTGATGAAGATTCGGGAATACTTTTTCTAAACAAAAGCAACGAACCGTCTTGTTGCGGACATTCCAACCGCCACCACATGTGTCGTCGTATTTTTATTTTATTTTTTCAAGCTACGACCCCAGCACGCGGGTCGTCTGACATGCAAACCATTTGCTGCCGGTAGATGCCGAACTGTTTGAGCAGAATATCACCTAACGCCTACACATGCCAACTGGTCTGCTGGGACAATGACTTTCGACGACACCATTGACGGGGAGAGCACGGGGAAATGGTATGGACCGTTAAAACGACGCGACGCGTCTTTTAAGTTTCTTTGGATCTCAGAAAGAAAACGATGCAACGCGCCCCCCAGGGGGATCATTGACACGCGGGTGCATCCCCATTTTTTTTACAGTCGTGTGTTTCGGCCGCTGCGACGGCTTTGCAATGGGAGGGCTGCGAGATATCTGGGATGTTCCCAGTGTCCTAAATGTCCACGATCTTTATGTCAAGGCGTCTCGTTTTCAGGGTTTAATCGCATGAGAGTCGGTTTTTTGTTGTCGACTACTGTTGTTCTACATAACATATTTTTGTCGATGGGATCATCGAGAACTGCGTTGCAGAGCATTGTGTGGAATGGTTTGCGCTGTTACTCCTGTTTTTTGTTGAAAAAAAAATGTGACGGAACGCGCAGACCGGGTCTAAAATATGACCTGATAAATTCGATATCATATAAATATGAATATGATATTCATTCATTTATACTGAAAACTTCAAATCGACAAAAAATGGCTTCATTTATCGTTTTTATCGATCCACCGCTAAACCGATTAGAACCGATTGCGGTGGTAAACGTTTTTTCTTGAACCGATTCGCGAACCGGTCAGACGGGGCGGGATTTTGAGACCATTCCGGGCGTCCGCGCTTGGCATCAACGGCTAGCGCCATCTACTGGAATATGTTTTACTTATGTGTTCAATGCTCTATGGTTCGTGTCTTGAATGAAGCGTTTAGCATGCTTCAAGCGTTTGAAACGCACTTGGAGAGCTTCTGTTGAAAAGCTCATTGTTTTATTGCTTGGTGTGGTCATGCGTCAAGAATGGCGAAAGAAATCAAAACTAACGAATTGCTTATTACAATCTAACGAATAACAATTTGTTGAAAAAAAAACCAGTTTTTCCATCGTTTCGAATTACGAATTTGAATTGTTCTCGGCAAATATTGCTCGTTTGTTTTACTAAACCATTGTTGATAGGTCATTTAAATGTAGGTCATGAAGGAATCAGCAGTTAGTATGTTGAACAAACATAAGACTTCAACAAACATTCCCAACCCGATCAACGACGTGCGACCTTGCCCGACCATATGGGCCGAAACACGAATTGGCGCCGCTATGAATGCGCAACCAGCATGTCTTTAGCGTAAATGGAAACTTGTCGTGCCGCTGTTACCCAAACTCTGCCCCAATCGGGATTGCGTTCATGATTCGAAATGGTCAGATCCACAAATCATCGTCCAGCCATCGGCTGGTTGGGAAAAGGGGATCAACATAATCCGTTGTTGCACGAGGGGGCATACGTGTCATGCTGTAATCGGATCGTCACGAAGAAGATCCCTGCAATGCCGATCGCAATCGTCACTCGTCAAACATAACAGACTTCAGCACATCAGCCATTACCCATCAGATCCACGTATGCAGGTGTATTCGGTGTGCCCTTTAACGACCATTTAACTTTTTGCCTACAGGACGGACCTTCTCGGTTGCTTTTACGACGCCCTCGAGCGTTGTCCATCAGCAGGGCAATCAAGCTTGCGTCTCAAATGTTGTACGATTCAATTCACTTTAACACGACCCTCGCGCGCTCGTCTCTCGTACACAAACGCGAAATTAATCAAAACGTCCGAATCAAAGCGAGCGTCTCAACGCAACCCTCACCGCAGCGCAGTCGGGAGTCAATAATGTCTTCGCCATCCAGCGGTGTGCGATGCGTCGAAAATTGTGTCGCTGGATTTAGGTCCATCATGATGTTGCCTCACAACGACGACCACCGCTCTTGCGTTCTCAATGTAGTTTGGTGGAAATTGATTTACTTTGCGTCCGTTGCGAAACCGAATCCCGTGCAAGGAAAGTGACCACGCAACCACATTCACCTGTTGTAACTTTCAAAATTGATTGAAGGACAAAGGCCAGTGCAGTGAAGCAGGATCTTGTTGCACAACATCCTCTGTTCTTGCTAATCGGTTTACTTTAAATGTTTATTTTCCTTTTAGCACTTTCAGCAACAGCGATGCTGCGGTTAAAGGGGCTAGAACCTCACCACGGGCTAAAGTTAACAAATAGTCGCCCCACGAGTCAGTTCGACGCAAGTTTCGAGGTTACGAATACGACCGCAACCCATCCCACGTGCAAAAAGTCCATTCCGGGGCCCCCCAGTCCAACCGAGACCTTCGTCTGCTATCGGCAAAAAAGCACAATCAATCGAACCACACGGCTGCATTGCATGCCTTTCGCGCGTAAGGCGTTCCATAATTGCTCAACTGCCAACGCCACCAGGGTGCACCGCCGCGCGCCGGGTGACGATTTATTTCGAGCAGCTAATTAGCCGCTAGCAGGTCGTTTTTTACTCCATACATGTAAAGTGTACCAGTACCGCCTTTTTTCCCACACAGACCGGCACACGCACTGCTGCACACACGAGCCATATCGGGTTGAACGAGACGGGGTTAACTATTTGAAGGGTCATTTTGATACGCGCGCCTCGATAGATCAGGCTAGGTGAAAGGGAACGGAGGGCTGAAGTTGCGATAGGTTTAGGCCACATGTGAAGCCGTCGGCAGCAAAGGTTTTCGCTGGCGCAATAGCGTCTCGCACCGCATCCGCAGTGGCCTAAGGCCATCGAATGCACCTGAAAGGAGGTCTCCGGCGGTGTTGCCGGTTGAATAACATGATTAACTACGCTTGCACACGCGTTCCGGAGGCTCAACAGTAGATTAAAACCATCGCCGGCTTCTTTCCTCAGAATTCAAAATCCGCTCCCCTCGTTTCCAATCGCACGTTTCCATTATTCCATTATCAGCTCCGTCGGTTGATTAAGTGAGAACTTAAGGTAGCAGTGCGTTTCTTCCCAAAACGGGACGGTCTTAACTGCACCTTATCATTTCATCGATGCTGGATGGCTTTTGCAACGCTATAAAAGAAACATTTCACTTTTTGTGGTTGATTTTTTTTCTTCAAATTAGTTCCAAACTCAAATGATTTATTCGAATGCCAGTGACCATTAACCCTTACGTGGCAAATTTTTTTCATTATTTTATGTGTGCTTTAAGCGTGCTTTATCCATCGACAGGATCGTATTTACACTTTTGAAACATTTCAAACGAACGCGTGGTTGCCAAACTTGCCGAGTGACTCTGAATATTTACACACTTTCGCTTGGTGACAAAAGCAATAGGGCAAGCAACAGAAAATTAGCTGCGCCGTTCGCAGGTGCGCAGATTGAATCGCGGCTCGCGCGCCGATTGCGTACTGAGTGCGCTAATTCGGTTTATTGTGCCGCGAGGTGGTACGAACCTCGAGAAACCTCATTCAGTGTCTAGGCATATCGAGCGAACCGTTACGTAAAGTGCGATTCGGGCTGCGTTCAGTACTTCGCTCGGTGAAGTTGTCAACCTGTGAAGCGAAAATTCGTTTCACTCCAATCTGGGAGGAATTTCGTTCGAATTAACCTTTTTCCCAAACCTCCAGAGGCGATGGGCCGAATGAAATTAGACCATTGACCGCGAAGCATTGGGTCGCGATGTAGGAATAGAGTTGTAGTCAGCTTTCATAACGCTGTGACGGCACTTTAGGGACAAATGATTTCGTCATTATTCGCGTGAAAAATGAAGGATGACACAAAATACCCAAGCTTGTTCACTGGTGGGTAATGTTTTGACGATTGAAATTGAGGCACAAACTAATTAATTGAAAGTAAAACTTTCATAAAGCAAACTAATGAAATGGTATACATATTTTCTGTCTCTCTGAATGTCGTAATCCGTTTGAAGGCATGTGTGAATCAGGATGTTATGAAAACCAGAATGAGATTGAAAAAGAAAGTGTCAAATGTATGTTGACACAAATGCAAATAAACGTGTTTTAACCCCTATCTCTAGAGGAGAGAGCCCTGTACGCAATCCAATAAGACGTAGCATTCATAAATATCTTCGTTAATCTGATCAGTTTTCAACTCCCATGTTCCGGTTCACAAATCTGGCTCAACTGCATTGGACCAGCTAATGACATCTTGTACTGCAAATACTCATTCAGCCGGATAATACCATGGCAGATCGTTGATCTGCATAATGATGCAGGTTTGTGATGCATTTTCTCGTGCATCGGTTCCCGTTTGACGATCGTCGGGAATCGCACGGGTAGAAAGCTCATTTCCGGCAGTCGAGTGACGGAACTGTCATGTTTCCGCCGTCGTGCTCCGCGGCCCACAGGACGCTTTCATTTTTGTCATTTCAATAACAATAACCGATCGCAAACAATCTAACCAGTTGACGTTCGGCGTAAGACGACGCAACAGTGAGTCGCAATACTTCCCAATGAAATGAAGCGATCAATGGAGTTGATCCCACAGCTGTGGTGGAAGCAGTAGTCAAAGGAGAAAGCATCAGTTTCGTTGAGGTGGAAATCATATCGACCTTTAGTAATGATAGTTGAGCGACAAGGCAGCAAACGAATCGTCATAAATGTGAACCTCATCAAACTGGTTGCTTTGCTGCTGCTAACAATGGCCTAATAGTATGGTAAACGGGGGGGGGGGGGGGGGGGGGGGGGAGAAACACATGGATCAGGCTAATAATCATGAAACAATCGAACCAAATCGGAAAACGATGAAATTTCACGTTTTCAGGAAGGGTTGATGGGTTTCCAAAATAGAAAATGCGACACACGAAAATGTCATCATGATTGTAGCAGGAATGAACGAATTGTGATTATATATTGTAAGTGGAATTAAAAGAAAGTATACCGCTCGGGAAGGTAAAGCGGTGCCCATCCGTGTTGTTGGTCCTATATTTTTAATTCGACCAACAGGAAACACACATGTTTCTTTCCTTCGGTTGCATTCACATTTCCAATACTCGTCATAATCGTTGTCAAAGAGACGAATATGCTAAGGTAACATTATCTTGCTCTGATAAACGAAATAATCATCCTCAAATATAGCGGGAACTCATTAGCTAGCTTGGGTGGAACGATTCCTGGGTGATCATTTTCTTTTCCGCTTTTCTTTTTCATTTTACTTCCAATCGTTAATTCATAAAGTTATTTTAAAACAACAACAAGTGCCAAAACATTATCCGAATTCAAGTAATAAATAATCGAAATAATATATCGTAGACTTTGAACGTTAAGTAAATCGCGAATGCAAATGTAATGAAGTAGAAACATTAAACGAATTTCAGACAGCTAGAGACAGCTGCTGTTGGTAAAATTTGATGCCTAAGATCGAGCTTTCATTAGCCACCGGGCTTAGAAGTGTGGCTTTTGTGGGTGCGGTGTTGTAATTGATGCCTTTCCGTGTAGACGACGAAGATTTTGCATTAAAATCCGCTCCGCTACTTCTGCCACGAGCTAAGGTGCTTGCACAAGATCAGCTCCGTCGCCCTTGCGATCGTTTACGATTATATTGACCTCTGCGCGAGCAGGAAGCCTTCTAAGGGCGGTGCTGCTTCTCCCCAACCGCGAAAGTGATCTAATCGCTAGCAATTGCACCATATGGGCCCCTTTTCTGGTCGGTTTTTTGTGCAGTAGAAACACTTTGATCGATAAATTTCAAACGTCCCAAGGCAGACACGAGCCGAGTGCAGCCATCGAGCACCAGTCTGTGAAGCAACACGCGGGTCCGGGCGCCCCCCGGTGGCCTCAGAGAGATTTTGCTCAAGATCCTGGTCCTACAGGGCGCTGCTGTGCTCGGTTCACGATTTGCAATAATCTGAAACCCTTCCACAATGTGGCTTCCTCGAGGCACTTAAAACGCCGTGCTGCGCTCCTCGAGGATAGCTAAAGAGTAATGTGGTGCGAGAAACGCATGGAAACAGATTTATTGCAAGATCGTGCCAATGCCTCATAATAGGCGTAGGCACGTAGGAAATACTCCATTTCACCCGAACGATGTCGTAGTGCATGACAAATTTACTGCCTAGTGCTTGCCCCGCCGAAAGTGCCGATTTAGCAAGAGTAAGAGAGCGGAAAATGGGATTAACTTTCTATTCACAAATCAATATCCACTGGATGTTTGTTAGCAAAGAACTCAGATAAACATTAGCTTTCCACCTCAACTGCGACTTGTTACCACATAAAAAAAAGGCTAGAATTAGGAAAGTAGGATTTGAAAACTGAATGGTATGTATTTAAAGGATTGTTTTACGCCCTCGTAAAGAAAGGGTACTCCCAGATGCCTTAAGACAACTTGATTGCATTGCGCTATTCTCTATCGCTCGTTTGGCAGGGCGATTCTTGAACAGGAGCCTCATTAAAGACCAATAGCTGATACTTAAAAATAACACGTGTACTCCACGATTGCAAGCCAACAATTTACTTCGGAAGGTGACAGGAAAATTTTAGAAATCTCTCTGTCCAGTATTTATTCCATCTTGTTTCTGGCTTTGGTAGGAAAAATTTCACTCTCGATTTCGAACAGCTTCGCTCGGGCGCAAATCAAATCTGTATCAAGCTAGACACAATCGAAAGCGAAACAGACAAGACCCTATTTTTCCCTTCCGCAGTAAATTGGCCAAAACCCGGTGAACATCCGTGTGCCGGCTTACACCGCACCGTGCTGGTGCCCTCTTTGGGATCAAGATAGTGAAACAGAAAACACTGCAAGATTAAAAGTGAAAATTAATTAACCAGCCCGCTTGCGGAGCCCACGAAGCTGCGACGAGTAAAATCGTTCGGGCGCCGGGTATGAATTGCTTTTGGTAAATTTCGCGTTTACTTTTCAAGTGTCTTTTGCCGGTGGAGAAAAGAGATTTCCCCTTAAAACAGAGCAACGAAACAAAAGAATTGCCCCCGCGGGAGCAGCCGGCGTCCGCCGCGGCACCCAACATTCGCGCATCCGTCGGGCTGCGAGTGAGGTTTTCCTTCGGTCACTGCTCGGTTTCGAAACGGATGCAGTGCATACCTGCCTGATCTTTTTAGCTTGGGACGAATAAATGGTTTGCTTCAACAAACCATGCAAACGCTCGACGCGACGCGAAAATTCCCCGACCGGAGAGGCAGTAGAATTATTGCGCACACTTTTCGGAGATATTTTGATGATTTGGTTTTACTTTCGTCATGGAAAATTGGCCCACGGTCGCGGCTGCTTGGCGCGGTAAGCCGAAAACGTCGGTGGCGAAAGTAAGTTTGGCGGGATTGGTCGGGCAGTAAATTAGATTTCTTCCCTTTCCGAGCGTCCAACCCTCGCATGTGGCCGGCTTGGTTAGTTTCTCTCCACTCATTCCATTTTCGTTGGCCATACTTAGCCCTGGACTTCGCTTAGCTTCGGTTATGCTTGCAGTGATGCTTTCTGTGGTGAATTCGACGAAGCTGCTTAGCTGTTGTCGAACTAATTTTGTTAAACACTCTCGACACTTACTTCTACCGCCTTCACCAATCGGCAATACGGTATTAAAGTGCATCGAATCAATGATGGAGCAACAAGTGCAATCTCAAACAGGGAATCGAAATGCGACGTAACGACAGTGGCTAGCTGTAAACTTGAAACTCCAACGTTTTACTTGTTTTACGACTTTAAATATTGACTGCTTAAGGGTAACTTATTTTGCGATGTTTGAATTTTAGAAAATCACTGCAAGGCCGACTAGTTCTAATTGTTGCAATGTAATCTACTTCCTCTCGGAAAGTTCTTCCGTCACAGTTTCCATGGTTCTGCAATCATTGTGAGTATTGTTCTCGTTTACAGTAATTGCGCTCCAATTTCCGTTCTTAGTACATCAACTCTAGTAGGAAAACCAATATCGGAAGAACGGAGGTTCGTCGCTTGTTCAAATCTTTCGTTCACATTCATCATCTCGGCTCTCGGTGCCGACAATTGGTCGACGTCAACGTTGTCCGTCCCTCCTGCTCGGTGGCCGTTGCGATCTTCCTTTTCGCTCACTCCATCCATCGTTTGCCGATTATTAACGTACGTTGTCTTGACACCGTTTTAACGCTATTTCCGTTTTAAACGCGTCAAGCCGAGGGCCGGATGGCATCGATGTCGCCGGCGTCGGCTCTCTTCGCCAGCGCTACCTCTGAGCCACGTCGAATTAAGAGCGTTGCCGTTCGTGCCCCTGCCTCCTCCCCCCCTGCTTCGTGTTTCCTTCGTCAGCATGATTGACCAATTTTCAACAACAAAGTCAAGGGAAGGTTTGCTGTCCGAAGGTTATTTTCCCTTAGAAGCTTTGTGTGTGTGTGTGTTTTTTTAGCACAGCTTCGATTCATGCAAAATCGTATAAATAGCGACACGAATTCGTGGCCAGTACCGCGCTCAGGGCGAGTAATTCGAATGCATATAAAACAAAACCGCACAACATAAACTGAAATCGAAGCCGCAGCACTCCTTCAAGGGTCGTGTCATGGCTAATGCGCCCAGCGTGAAGGAACCGGCTAAACTATGACGACGGTGGGTGCAAAATTAGCGGAAGATCGCACGGGGAAGGCACGGGGTGCACAAAAACTTCAATTGAATTATGCATGTGCTCGTGTCGAGTCGATTCGTCTGCTTTGAAAGCAACACAACGAAACATAAGCCAAAGGCGGTCTAGGTGAACTGCCGGAGGTGGGTGAAGAAAATTGGCCACGAGTGAGCCGGTAGCAGAGAGCAGACTCATAAATGTTATGTTTGATGCAAACGGCTATGCTTTCAATTTCATGCTTCGTCGCCAGCAGTGCAATCTGGGTTTGGGTGTTTTATTTTACTCGCCAGCCCTTATACCTCCCGTAACCCTCGATCGTCGTGCTCCCTTGATGTTCAGCACCTGATCTTGGGAGGGAAATCAACCTGCTCGTCAGCCGAAAGCTTTAACATCGCTCATCAGCATCATAGCCATCATCATCATCATCATCATCCTCATATTTCTCGCAAGCGTCGTCTCTTGCTTTGATGCAGGTTGCTTGACGTGGCTGCTGGAAAAGAAAGGGAATTTATTAAAGGTGATGCAGAAGCTATGCTCAATCTTGTTGGCCCCCGTGATCCTAAATGTGGTCGAATTTCTTCGCATGTACGTGAGTTGCGGATTCGGCGTGAACATTTACGAGGAGAGGAGAGCGTGCGAGGTGCAGTGAAGTATATGTTATTATTCATTATGCGGTGGGAAAATCGGCGATCGCGGTACACCTTACAAGTGAATGTCGAATAAATGTTCAACAATTTAGTGTGGTTGGAATTTATACGCGTTTATCGGAGCTGTTTGATCGGAACGGTGGATCACGGCTGCGGTTCCGGCTGGCCGCGTCGTCACCGGCTCAACTTTTTCCCATCCGTCACGCCCGCAAGGCTTGCCGATTTACGATTCGCCGTTAATAAACTTCAACCTCAATCGATCAAAAGGTAAACCATAAAGCCTTGCATCGTGTCGATTTGGACGCGACTGCTCACCGGGACGGTCAGAAGAAAAAAAAAGAACATTCAATTTTCAAAACCACTGCGCCGCAAATACGGTCCAATATGTTTTGATTTTCTCTCGCAGCTATCCACGCGTGAAAATGACACTTTAAAAAACACGCAAACGCATATATCAACTCGGTATGGCCCGCCTCGCCAAATGGTACGTTAAAACGGTTATGAAAGTATAATACCGAAAACGTGATAAATATAAATTTCTACCTCAACACGTGCTGCCATATCGCCGTGCCGCAGACGAACCGCGTGCCTTTATTTTTCAAATCAGCCTTCGCTTGTGCGTCTTGCTGCCTGCCTAACGGCGGGACGTTTGTTTGTCGCGCTGGAATACAAAATTATTTAAAAATTCCGCACACATCACTTCCCAGTGCGCAAAAAATGATAACGATACGAAGGCAGTCGTCAGGTTTGCCGAGGATAGTTATGGCAACTCTGCGCAGCCCAGAGTTTTCGCCTCCTAGCAGTATTCCATGGCGGGAGCTGTGGGCAACTCGTTCAACGCACATAATCGAACGAACGGGCGACGTCTGGGTCATTCGTTCGTTCGATCCGATGCTCACATATTTCCTGGTGGTGAAAATCATAAGCTCGCAGCTTGGTGCGATTGATAAGACGGGGTTGACACATAATACACAGCCAACCGTCGGGTTCCCCTGTTGGTGACGATCGCTCGGAAATAGATTGATGCCGTCCGGTTTTTGGTCATGTTCGATCGTTCAAAAACCGAGCATGGCGAAGTTCGCTGGGAGCACACTGGATCGATGCGATTGGTCGATCCCTTATTCACGCACGCTTCCAGTTTCGTGCGTTTGCGCAACCAAACACAATCCGAGCGCCTCGACGACGGCTTGGCACGTTTTCGTGGCATTATTATGTAGCGGATCGTATCGGCGGCATCCAGAAATAAAGGGCACCGGAACGTCAGTTCCATCTTGCGGTGCGAACTACTGGAAAACCGATCGGGCAAGGAAGTATGGCAACTTTTACTTTCCGGTTTTTGTGTGTATAACCAGCGCTCGACCAACAAGATCTGTTGCGTGTGTGAGTGCGCTGTTCAAGTTTATGTTGCCGTTCGTCTGCGGATCTGATCGTGAAGGTTATACATACACCGAACGTTATGTGACGGACGAGTTCAGTTATGCGACAATCGCACCACAGTCTCGTGAAAGGCGTCGAAATCAAAGAAAGCATGCAAACCTGACCAAATTGAGCGTAGCAGAGAGAGAGTTATAGTCATTCAATATGTTATGTTTTAATTGCGAAGTCATTATTGATTGTCGATTTAAATAAAAAAATACTCCTTCTGCCCTCTTTGACATATGTAAAAACTACTTTTAAACTAAACTAATTGCAAGGGCTGAATATGTATTTCTTCTACAGAATAATTGTCTGAAAATTGCCTGTTTGTAAGGATATTTATATTTCTTTTCTTTTTTATTTGCAGGTACATGGATGATCCTTATGGATAACTATACAACTTGGTCTAATCTGTACGATGAAATTCTCTGTTTAACGTAAGTAATTGAGCATAATTGCTCTTACCGACGTTGCAATCATAACGGCTCGTTACGACACTGCTTGGGAATTGACTTAATTAGAACACGAGCCTCTGCAATTAATCGTCGGTTACTTTTACTTCGCCTGGCAAGCCTCTGCCTGGCCCGTGGTCAGCGAGGAGTTCCAGTAACCCTGGCATAAAGTGGCTGGCTCGATAAGGAAATGCGGTCTTTCCGGGACATGCAAACACACTTGGCCTGGTGCTGCAACTGCACTCGCGTATTAACCTCCTAAGCCACCTTACCGCTGCTGCTGCGTGTGGCAGAATCGAAAATGGGCCGAAACGATGGTGATGGAGTGCGATAATAGCGAAACGGAACGGCCCATCGCGCATCGCCCAGTTAGACGCACGTAACATAGGCCCAAGTTGCACGGTGGCTTCCAGTACCCAAAGTGCACTGCTTGTTCGCTCGTACTAGGGGTGCGTTCGTTTGAATTGTGCCGCACAAATTTGCACAATACTTTGCCGTCACTTTGGGTGACCATCGCCGCCGTTGCAAGTTTCAGTTTCTGCAAATAAGGGGCACTTCAACCGAAGCAGTTCCCGGCCGTGTCACCACCTAAACCTTAAAAAAACGAGCAGGCATTGCAATATCACGATCGCCTTTTGCGCGTTGCCTGCGTCGAAGAAGTCCAGCTGTTTTTTTGGACGGACCGAATTCGGCGTGACATAATCAAAGCAGGTGCACACGGCCGAGCGGGACACAGCGTCACAGGGTGAGGCATTGGGTTTGCAGCGCTTACGGAGTGATGTTTTTTTTTTAACGACCCGGAATGCCTTCCCCAACGATGGGTTGACGTTTGTTTGCTCAACATCTCATAACTCCTGGCATCAGCAGAAGCCAAAGGGTCAATCAGCGCTCAAGAAAGACACGACAACACTTCGTGATGATCTTGACATGATCGCCTGAGCTCCTCCGCGGTTGGTCCATGGGTTTCCCACTCCATCGCTTCTTCCCGGCACTCCACCTTCCTTTAAGTCCATTCCAGACGCGCGTCGTTCGACTTTGCTGCCATTCATTCATTTGCAATCGAGGCAGCAATTCGAAACCTTTTATGGGCTTCGCGTGGAACCTCGGGGCGGTCTCCAAAGGGGAACACGCCACCAATGCCGCGCCAGGCAAGTCGACACTTTGACTTTCGAACAAAGGCATCGTTGTGGGGTCGCGTTAGGGGTCCCACCATTTGTCGTGTTTTATGTATTCCGGATTAGCGCGCGGAACGGATGAATAAGGCGTGCGGCATGAAGTGACGAGGGAATAAGCCGACGGTCAGTTATCCAAAATAAATACTGCATCCCTCTCACCCACCCGCAATCCTTTCGCCGTGGTCCGGCCAGGCTCTAACCTCACATTTAATGGAAGATTTGGCAAACCTTTCGCATGTAGTAACATTTCGGTAAGTTGGTTGCACCTTGAAGGGTGATGAAATTCGACAATCAATACATGCGATTTGGTCAAGGATTGGCTCTTCCAAATATTGGGTAGAAGGTTAACAAGGGATAAGGAAAACATCTCTACCGACCGATACATAATATTATTACGAACATTTAAAGAACACCATTTGCATCATACCCATATACACGTATAAGTTGGTATTATTCTTTTCACCGCTTTTGCGGTTTGAGATCAGCATGTGGAAAACGTTTACGTCACGCAGTAACTGCCGTGTGTCAGCTCTCAACCCCTTTTCTGGTGCCTTCCTTGTCAATGCTTCATACATTGAAGAGGCTCCTTTGCAAAGTTTCTCATATCTGAGAGGCTGAAAAAAAACTTTGATTGTGTCAACTGCAGAGCGTTCCGTCAATGTGGACGTAAGTTTAGCGATTTGTTTAGCTGAAGTATCAGCTCGTATTTGTTTTGCAATTGACACGCTGCCAAGATCGACCAACCTCCTGCATTCGCTGAAAGATGTTTGAGATGTTTGGGCGATGTGACCAAAAGTAGTATCACTCAAAAATCTCTACCGTCTGCCGGGGGGGAAAAATTGGAATTCTAAGATGAAAATCTTTGAAGCTTCCTCTTGATTTGATAGAGGTTATGCGACCTTTGGGAAGTATTAAAAGACCCATGACTTGCAGACGTGTTAAAAGTGGCAACAATACCAAACGCACCGCAGTACAACTTGTTTGTTGGTATTCTTTTTCTTCAACTCTGCGGCATCTACTTCCTAGTCGGATTATGTGTGAGCGTTTGTTTATTTCTTCTTTCGCTGAACTCGCACTCGGAACGTGACCCTGCAACTGCAGCAAGACTGCTTGCTGCGAATGCAAGCTAAGCATTACTGCACATAGGTTTATATCATTTCAACACCTGCCTGCCTGCCTGCAGTTCCCTCTTCTGCAATTGCATTGTGTATTCGCACAATTGCCCGTCGCGTTGGTTGGCTTTTCCGCGCTTGAGAGCCTCATCATCTAAGTCATGAGAGACAGTAAAGTCCGATCTTTCCACACGCTACCGATTGTTGTGAGGTCTTTACTTCGTTAGGGGAAGATCCCCGGATGACGAGGCGGCTGGTGGGAGATTGTTGTTTTTCATTGTTAATTATAGAGTTCGATTAAATTTCCTGCTTCCTAGGTAGCTTCCTCCTGTGATGATGGTCGGTTTTCAGCCAATACTCTGCGGAACGGAACATTAATGACAACAAACGACAGTTATGCTGCACTTTTCTTCAGAGGCAGTCGAAGCCCATGAATGGGTTCGCTGCATTGCTCACTCATCGATCAGTGCCATACTGCAACACGGCAAACATAGACAGACAGCAGGGTAAACATTGTGTTAGCAGACGAGCCGCGGCATGTCTTTTGAACTTAAAAGATAACAATTTTCCTCTATCCGGTTTTTGTTTGCAGTGGCTTTTTTCGTATTTGTTGTAGGCTTCTTTCGCTTCACATGATCGTAGACTATGTACTCAACGTTGGATCCTTCAAACGACTTAATGAATGAGATGACAAATAAAATGGTATTCTTTTTTTTTTGCGAAATTTCATTAACCTGTTTTCCTACAATCTACACGAATGAGGTGTAAGCACTTGCGTTAAAAGGGTCACCGATCGATAAATGAACCGGTAACGACAATGAAAAGCAATAAGAAAAAATTGGTTGATTTCAAGATTTAATGAAGAGGTTCGTGTTCTGGTCGTTGAAGTCTTTCGTTTCGTTTCGCCGACGTGATGCGGGTTAGTGGCTACATATGGGAAATGTGAATTTAGATCAATCATTCTTGAAATTCAGTTCTTCTGAACCAACGAATGACACCGTGGCGTAGCACTTTCACAAATTCGCGACTTTCCGCTAAAGAATATACCAACCTTCTTTCAAGAACAACTCAATTGATTTTACGAGTCACAGACCGCATGTTGCCCATTTCCGGAACTCTTCGTCAACGTCGTTTGTGTTTGCCGCGGTATCCGGCCACCGCCTCCAACCTCCCCTCGTTGCTGAGCGGTAGTGGCCGCCCTTATACATTTTCATCACATCCCGCAGGAAAGGGGAGATAAAACACGGACCAAGAAATACGATACCGGAATTGCTCGAGCGGAATTGCACGAGATGGGAAAGAAAATGCATCATGGCGAGCAGAAGACAGTGCGAAGTTTTCTCTGTCACGCTCTCGCACGGGACGTTTCAAACGTAACCGAGCGCTGTTTGTGTGTGTAATGTTTGCGAGAGATCGTGACAAGATCGCGATTAAACTCTCCAAAGCTTGCACTGAGAGAGCACGAACGGGAGAGTCTCGCGCAAATCAGCTGCGCCGCTGAAGATGTAGTGGTGCGCGACCAAGCGCGCAATGGAGAAGCGTTATGCGCGCGCTCGTGCTCCCAGAGCCCGACGGGGGTAACGTTTTGCTCGGTAACGTATTCGGGTTCAGTTCAACTTCACGTACGACTCCGTACAGACCCCAAAAACGACGAGACGGACGCGCCGCGTTCGAGCGTTCGCGCGCGGTTTCTGATTCACATTTTGGACTCACGCAAAACCACACCAAAACGGTGATTTTTCTTTCGGTACGACATCTCGCGTAGACAACGGCGCGGTCCGCGTTTCGAGGCTAATTTAATTCGGACCGTCAATCAGCGCAAACCCGGACGCGCGTTCCGTTGGCGTAACCGTTGTGCAGGGTGTGTGTCATTTCCGAAGCCACCGAATCCGACGTTCCGTGGAAGCGAACGCGGATCACACACTTCACCACTAGTAATTTTCCCGTTTGCCAGTAGTGCGGCTTGGTGTTTGGCTGTTTGTTTTCGGTTCTGGCAGCCAGACCCAGGCGGTTCTCGGATGTTTTGCTGAACGACACATTTTTGTCCGCGAAAAAAGTGCATCGTGTTGGACGCGAAGAGGCGGGCTGAGGGGCCTTTCGCCTCCCCGGCTCGATTGCCGTATCGTTCCGTCAGTTTGAGCGCACGCAAGATTCCACGGATAACGAATTTTCTCTTCGATTAGCAATCGCGCGTGCGCGTGACAAATCTCGCCCCGAAGTGTGGTGTGTTAATTATCATCGAAATCGAAACACGAAACACGAAAAACGCACACACACACACACACAAGCGTAATCATCCCGGAGCAGCCCGACATTGCAACGCGCCGAAAAGGTTGTCGAATAATTGAGCGATACATCATCGAAAGTTGATAATTGAAGCGTTTTTGAAGTGTGTGCGATTTCGAGGCGAGTGCTTGCAGCGTTCGCCCAGCGCCCGTCCGTGGCTTGAGTGTGTGTGTTTTTTTTTTTTTGCTGCACCATCTTCTTATTTTCCTCTCGTGCTACCGATGACGACTGCCGTCACGCGAAAGCCCGTGGAAAATTAGTGCACGAAGGTACGTGATGATGCTGGTGCTGTGCTGCTGCTGTAGAGTTTATATCAACCTCTTCGCATACATTCCCTGGGGCAGGTGGCCGTGTGTTGTGTGGATAGTTTAAAACTGCGTGCGCAAATAGTGCCCTTTTTGGCGAGGAAATGTGAAACGGCGTGTGTGTGTGTGGGTTTCAGCCCTTCGGAAATGTTGTACAGCGAAACAAAACCTTTGCTACAACACCAGTTGAATCACAAGAAGAAGCTGCACCAAAACCCCCCGGTTGCCTTGTGTTCCGAGCATTGCAGCTGCGGAATTGAGCTATTGCAACGGTCCAACAGTGTACCTCTCGAAGAAGAGAAAAAAAATTACTACCGCCACCGAAGAGCAAGCACGAAATGATGCCATACCTGCGCACGGACGGTTGGGCGCACACATACAATCAAGCCCGCCCACAAATCCGCGCCCACCTTGCCCCAGTGGGGTGTTTGAATAATCAGTGCCACCGCGTGTGCAATTGTGCATCGCAATGAAATGCAACTTGTTGCCGTTCGCCGCAGTGATCATGTGCTAGTTTAGTGTTTTTTTTTCACTCCATCATATTTGCATCAAATTAGTGTGTGTGTATGTATGTGTGCATCCTCCAAGGGTTGGAGAAAAAGAGGGAGATACGGGCGGGGAGCGTACATGGGCAGGGCTAGTGCAAATGGAACGAACGCATTGAAGAACTAGCAGCCTCATCTCGAAACAAATCAAGCCAAAATGACACCTGAAACAGCAGAACAAGTAGATACGGGTGGCAGGGAGCGACGCACAATATAACAGGAAAATTTTCAACACCACACCACTTGTCTCGTCCGACCAGTCGTAAAGAAAAAGGCTGTGAAAACCGCCGCCCTGTACCGTTCCCTGCATACCATCAACAGTCCGTTCCGTTCGATTTCGCCCGCTGGAACGAAACCACATTCAAGCGGCACGAAAGGGCAGGCGGAAAAGGATGTGTGGGAAAGAGAAATGCGAATCCCGCGCTGACACCTCCCCGGGAAACGAGGAAAACGGCAACACTTTTGACAGATTTTCTCGTGTACCTAATTCTAGTAGCCCCGAGACACGCGTGCTTTTCACTCCGCCGGAAACGGATCCTCTCCGGTGACAGAGTGAGAAAAGACCGTATCAGTTCCACTTGTCATCGTCTAGAGGCTTTTTTTCTGTTCGGCTTAGTTTAACTTCGTCTTGTGTTCAAAAGCGAGGGGTCAGAAAGGTGGCTGCGGTGCGCACTTTGCATAAATACATGCAGACAGTCGTCGACATTTAGGACAAAGGTATAAATCCGCCCAAAAGTAAAGCAAACATGGCGCTGGGAAAAAAAAGCACCATTCCATCGCGCGAAACTGCATGCAGAGGAACGGCGAAGCCTCGCTGCACATATGCGCCGAGGGACGTGAGCGCACATTAGCACATTTATTTGGAATGTACCGTTTGTTTTATGGCGTTGTTTTGGTTTAAAGTTGGAACTTTTCGCGTGTTTCTGCTCGTTCGCATAACTGTGCCGGGGGTTGCGGGCTTCCCTCGTCGTGAAACTGTACTACGGGGATGCTAAAGCACAGACTTTGTTGATGAGAATAGTATTGTTTTTCTTACGTGCATTTTAGAGCTGCTGAGGTTGAAGAGTCTCAGGTTCCATTTAATTTGACTCTTCGGTCGTTAAATAAAAATTTAGTTTATTTAACAATTCGTCTAACAAAATCATGCAACAAGCATATATTCTGGCAAACATAGATTACTCTTACTCATAGTTCTTTCAACTGGGGTAATGTATTCTAATCGACTCGTGATGGAAATATACGATGAGCTTCGACTTTTCGATTGGTTTAATCATATTCAATGCTTTAGTACATGTTGTATAAGGAGGATTCGTTTTGTATTATGATACCCTTCCTTTTGATTGGAAATTACACGCCTTATTTGTTGCATCTCATGATTTCGAAAGAAAGTGAAGATTTGTTTTCGTACGGCTCCGCCGAATGATTTATTTCTTTCGTCTGCTTTCTACCTTCATTTCCAACGTAGAGTATACTGGCTCCTCGGTCGTCTTGGTGGTGTTGCTTCACGTCCTTCATTTTCTTACTCACCGGAACCTAAACTGATGATTCATGGACGCCTCCAGGAATCGAATTGAACACCACCCCCTCACGTCAGATCCCGTTTCCGCGGCTTCGAGGAAAACCAACATTCGGCGACCGGTTTTTGGGGACTACGCTGCCTGCAGCGCCATAAATCTACCTTAGCGGACGGGTTGTAGTTAAAGGATTTGCGGCACCTTCGCTCAATGTTTTTCCACGGCGTTTTGCGCCTCGGAGAAACGAGGCGCTGCTGTCTGCCGTTTGCCGGCTGTTGAATCCAGGTTGTCCCCATTTGGTTCGGTATGTTTTTGTTGTTGTTTCGAATACCCCCGAACACCTACTTCAACCTTAAAATAAAAAAACAGTCGTGGTAAATCGATACGAAAACAAGCATCGAAACATCGTACGATCGCTTGATCGCGTTGGCGCAGTCCGTGCAGTGTCCACACAGTCCCCGTAACCTTAATCGACAAGAACACACCGACTCGACAACAAGCTTGCCCCACGTAAGGTAAGGAAGAAAGGTCGAAGCGGAGGGGCAACGATAGGAGGCTGTTTACCTTCGAAGGTGATCGGACGGACGGATTGACTTTCAAACATCGAGCGCTTTTAGCCGAAGCGGACACGCGAAACAGGTATTTGAACCTAGAACCTGCCGATTGGGGACGTCTTTTGGGGTCTCTTTTCTTGTTCGCATTCGGTTCACTTCGATTTCAATTATCATTGTTCGTCGTCCAGTTCCCCGGCTTCGATGCTTCGGTTCTTGCTCGAGAAGTATCGCGGGATTTCCCAACCCGAACAATCGATGCCCCGTCGTTGCTGAATGTGTGTCACGTGTCCGCGGGACCCATCTGACCTTATCCGGACGCGTCCGGACATCGTGGCGTACGTTTGCCTGCCTGCCTGCCACCCGAGGGAAGGGTTCGAGCGAGAAAAACATGACGTAAACCCAATGGAAGCCACCGGCCGTGTAAATGTGGTCAGTTGTCGCTGTTTGCCGAGATGTGAGGTGCGTTGTTTGGTCTCCGCGAGCTGTTTACTTGCTTTCTATCTCCGCTCAGCTGCGGGATGTACTTATTAGCTTCGATGACTAATGCTTTTAGTCGCCAGCGTTTGATCATCGGCTGCGTATGTGTGTGGCTGAGACACGGTGTTATTCGAAATGCAAAACCAACCCGTCTTGGTCGATTGGTGTGCAGTCGACATGTTTTACTGCTTAAAAAAAGGTATGAACTAATAAACCATTAAAAAGATTGCCAAAATTTATGAAACGATAAATATTTTGAGAATTGTGTTCGTGAATTGTAGATCCGGATGGCATGGATCATTAACCGTCCATGGAAATCCCTCTCTTTTTCGCCCGCCATTGGCAGGTTTCGTCAGCGACAGCTCGTGAACCGGTGGCGGACGTGATCGGAATGCAATCACGGATCATTTGAAATGAAACGAACAAAGCTCACACGATTCTGCAAGACATTTATTTCGCGCAAGACCTTAATTACCACGCTGCTCGTCGAACTGACGCTTCATCAAAACGGTGGACATCGGACGTCGCCGTGCCGCTTCATTCGTCTAACCTCCACCATAACCAGTCGACTTGACGGTTCTTCCGGTTCTGTGTGTACCAGCAAAATTAGTAGGGTACACCGCGTTTCGCCTCGGGCATCCATTGCCTTTGGATTTCGACTCACCAACTTAATATCGTCACCATCAGCTCACGTTCTTCGTCACGTCCAACTATTCGGCGGCTGGTCGCATTCGGATTGTTTTATTGGAAGTGCTTGCGTGTAAAATTAAGCTGAAGATGTGTTTGCTCCACAGCCGTCCATAGTTTGAGTTTGATTTACGGCAAACGGCAAAGACAAATTCGAACGAGGCGTATTGTTGGAAGATTTTCTGGCTCTTGATTTGATTCGCTAAATTATAGTTGACGACTTTAAAGCTTACTGAACATTAATTGTGTTGATTAATTTTTGATTAGCAACCAGGCTGCTCTACCAGATCGGCCTCAAATGAATTTTCTTTTTCCCTAATTTTTGCGTCATGCCCCAGGGGATGTTACAGGGTTGCAAATTGATATCTGTTTCACAGGTTATGGCGAGAAGGGTACAGCAGCATTTATCGAGACAAAAAGTATTTATTTAATTTAGTTTTGGATAGAGTCAGGTGACTTTATACCTTTATTTCATCTAATGAAGCTTTCCCTTTCGATAAAAATCGAATAACGAACACTTCTGCAACAACCTTAAGCATAACCGTTGGTTGAGTATATTTCGTTGTGATTTCAACAGGCGAGTCTCTTGCACCTTTCGATTAATCGCTTAATCTTAATGGAAACATTGAAATAAGAAAGATACTTAGCTTCCTCCACTCTCCTAGTAAGAGATCTTGACGCTTTCGGTCACTTAACTGCATCCGGTTTCGGTGATATATGTTGCGCTAAACGCGTTTGGCCATCGGTAATCGAAAATCAGCATCAACGTTTTTTTTCACATGAACGACTAAGAGTAAGAGGACAGAATAACGACTTTCAGCGAAAGCAAACTCCGGCTTGTCGTTTCTCCTTCATTGCACTTTTGGATTCGATTTCGTTAACGGATCGTGCTCGAGCACACAAGGGCCGGGAGAGCGTTATTCCTACTTTTTTCGCTTCCCTCGTTTTGGGTAATTTTTCTCACTTTTACTCTTTCTTCCGGAACCTCCACATAGCGGGCAGAAGTAATCGACATTGGGGTAAAAGTAGCATAATTTTTGCTTCATTCATCATTTTTCATCATGAAAGAAGGCGGTACTGAGTATAGGAATGCGCCGCCTAAGTCTCGAATCTCCCACAGTTACTCTTCTCCCACAGTTTTTCCTCTTTTCACAAATGTTGACGAAGCACAATTTTCAATTAATCTGTCAAATCTCTAACAGACAGATGTAGCAGATTCATTTTGTGCTTCGAAACGGCGAAAGTGGTGGACATAGTTTTCTTGCGCTCGTTGTTTTACTTTTTCTCCGACAAATCGTCGACCAATTAATCTAGCCTTGCGTTCCACGGCTGATCGGCGCGACTGGGAATGCTTCAGCCTCGAGGTTGACGACCCAAATTGTCAAGTTTAAACTCTGCACGGTTTGGGATGTGAAACGAGCGACCACCAATTAATATTTTATTTCGAATCGGCTCGGATTCATCGGTTGGTTCGGGCAGAACGGAGATATTAATAATGCCCAGTCGCACTTCACGAATTGGAACGATTTGGCCGGGTAATTAATAAACAGTCCGGCATGACAAGCCGCGAGGGTTACTCATGAATAGTTGATGATTTTCGATAATCTGGTTGCCTATCGAACGTGCCACGTTGGTGGTATGGAGCCGTGATGTCCCTAGATAAAATTCACACCTTGTAATCGATGGAATCATGCAATAATTAAACACTTTTGGTTTTGGAAGCGACATGGTTGTCTCAACGAAGCCGCGGAACACGCTCAGCATGGTTTTAACTTTGCTTCGAAAGTCTCAGTTCCTGAATCAGTTATATCTTACCTGCAAAGAGCAATTCCTTAATGCACAACCAATCGTCAACTCGTCACACTAGCTCATGAATTCCCCTTTTTGAAAAATCGAACGCAAGCAAACCCACAAATCCAGGTGACCCACTTCCAGTCCCCTTTCCGCGGTCCCAGAAGTGCAGGAATTCTCGTTCCCGATCCAATTCCGATTGCATGGCGACTTCTCTCTTATCAAAACCTGGCCACTGGCGAAAGTGGACTCACGCAGTCTTCCCGACAGAGCGGCAACCATGCCAATGGGAATGCTTGGCCTTGATCATATGATGCACGATCCGCGGTGTGGCCCTCGATCGCCACAAACGCCAGCAATCGCTTACTAATGCATGCGGCGTGCAGCAGACATACCGATGATGCACCCACCCGCGAAACAGACGTACTACGCTGAACTAGAACCAGATTCTCATTCCCCGAACCGGTGGACTCGTGGACCTCTCGCGGACTGGTTCAGAGTGGGACGTCCTACTTTCGGATGCGGCGGGCGTGATTGTACCACTAAGCAGGGTTCCCCAGTACACGGCACACTCTCGGTGCGGAACCTGTTTGACGGTCAACAGTGGAGTCCCAGATCGAAAGGGAATCGGTGAGAGTTGGCCGACCAGGCCTAGTTTGTTGCTGGCAGGCGCTAACACCAAACTACGCACCGCGTCTCATGCACTGTGACTCACAATTGGTCCGGGTTGATGGATGATTGTTTTCAATTAGCTTAATCGAAACCGTTTCCACGCTTGTTTCACGACCTGCCATTGACGCAACCTTCCACCGCCGTATGTCATCGCACAGGCGGTTGTTCCGCACATTATCGTCATCTCGTTTGATCTGCGCAGTTCGCCGGCAATGGATTGTAGCTAATATACCCATTTTATCTCACCTCTTACTTAAACCATAGACTCCGGTGCCTGCACGAGGTTCATTACAATCTACTCGATACAATGTGCAAACAGTGCCCGGCTTTACTTTCCTCCATCAACTGGCAAGCGGCGACCCTATATTCGTTCCCCTCGGGATCTACGTCTGTTGAAGCTGCGAGCATTTCTTTTCGGATTTGTTTCCTGCCATTTGAGCGACTGGGTGTTATTTAAATCTTCAACACTTTCCATTACGTTGCGTGCACACGTTTGGAACTTTGTGCCAATCGCCTCAGTGGAGACAGGTAATGGGAAGAAATTTTTCGCACTTCCTGGTGATCAAGTTAAATTTATGAAATCGAAATAAAACTGCCAGCAATCGTAACGATGGGTGTGAAAGGTGGGCTAAAACAAGATCGAATAATTGGAAACGGATTGGATAGTTGCAATCAAGTTGAAGCAGGTTGTACAAGTGAGTCATACAAACTATGTTCACCAAAATATATTTTTCTTTTTGCAAATTACATTTTGTTGTAGACGTTTTTAAATGTTTTTAAAACTGTTGCTGAACCAATACTTAATTTGTTTCATTTAAAAAAACCATCCAGAGATAAAACTGGTATAAAGACTCCTTATGATTAAAAAGGGATTGTGATTGAGTTATGTTTTATGGCTCACTTTGTTTTAAACCACACCCTTACTCATAAGAAGAGCACAGAGTGCTGATGATATCTTGTGGTCTATCATTTTGTAGAACCTTTCTCATTTCACAAAAAGCGTACATTCCACGACCAAAAGTGATGCCGCATTTTTTTTTCGTGGTTCTCAATTATGAATAAGAAGCTTTCTGAAAGGTTTCCCCCCTCGACATGGGGGAACTTCACCTTCTAAGCGCCTTCTCAATTATCGTCGAATGCGTTGGCTTACCTCAACTCCGAACCGCACGTTTTCATTGCTCACCAACACTTGGATAGGGGTTGCATTTTATGTTTTCGTTCAATACACGTCGATGATTCATGCATTACAATAACTGCGCGGTGATGAAGGGTGCCACACTTCCGGCACATGCTCTATGTTCCCTCTGGAGGAAAAGGGAAACGAAAGCGTAAAAGCTGACAACGTGAAGCAAACGCACCTGGAGAGCAGCAGCTCAAAGGCAAAAGCGATACCCTATCCGTCGCTTATTTATCTTTCTGGACATGGTTGGCTAGTTGAACAGTCGATCCCGTTCCTGGTGGTGGTGTTGTCCCGGTAGTGCACACTCGAGCGCCCCCCCCCCTGGACGCGGCAGATCGTTTGCGAACGCTTGTCCAGCAGGAAGAAGAGAACGAACCGTTCCGGCAATAGACACGGCGTCGTAATCCGCGTAGGAGCACGCTTGGGCGATTCGTCGAGTTTTTCATGATGCCTCCTCCTAGAGCGGGCGACGAGTCGCGTCTGTCAGCCATCTGAATGGTTCGAGCCAGTTCCGTTCTTTCGTGGTCTATGCTTGTTCGTATTCAGACGCGACTTGACTCTTCCAAGATCACTGCGTGGAGCTGAGCAGGGGTAGATTGGTTTCATTTTTGTGTGGCGTTAACACGACTTAATTGCGACCCGTCCGACGGCCGCCTTCGGATAATGTTAGATGCTACACATACTTCGACGAAGGCACCCACATATAGCGGTTCATGCCAGAGTGCAGCAGCATCATGAACTTCGCTCCGTATGGAGGGTACGGTAATTAAATGTTATGGGAATTTAATCTGCTTGTTTATGCGTCCGCTGGACGCATTTATGGTAGTTGGTGAGGGTGCCCTCAAAAGTTCGTTCGCAGCTGTTGTTTTGACCGAACATGGTGGTATGGTCTGTTTCTTCGCACTCCCAGGCTTTAGTAACTCAATACTACATTTTTTTTCGGTAAGGGTGAACCGCATCATCGTATTCCAAATATGGACACTATCTTCACTCTTGCCTGTGGATGAGTTGCTTTATGTTGAAGACAGCAGCAAATGGAAACACGATCGGCCGAGACTGACCATGATCATGATAGGTTTCGATAACCTCTAAAGAGTTTCGTTCGTTACTCCTGTTAGTTACGTAACAATTTAGATGTGTTCAACCGAAAATGGGGGTTGGTTGATGGAATTATTGTGTTTCTTCTTTTCATCGACTGATTGGAAATGCAGAGTATCGATACACATCCCCTACTCCACTCCGCTCCAATCGTGCTTGGTCCCTCCACATTGCAGATGCTGATACAATCATTTGCTCGAATTATGGAAGTTCGTACAGCAAAGCTCTGAATCTAAGCAGCCGGGATGAAACATAGGATAATGGTGCGAATAATGTGATTGGGCTATAAGACGGCAAGTCTCTACCGAGGAGGTAGCACCGCCTTTCGTCTGGTTTGTTTAGCATATATCTCGAACAAAACTTCGCGCCTTCCTGTCTGGAGCATAAAGAAGAGTGGTGATGCACATCATCTGATGGAGAAAATTGAATTAAAGGAGCCTGCCTGCTTCTTCCTGCTTCTGGGGCGATATTTTTTTATCGGTTTGCGTGTAACAATTGTGGCTCACCCGTGTTATGCTTACATGATCAATTGGGCCAATTGCCAGTGGGGCAATCGATCATTCGTTGCAGTGAGGGAACTGGTTGTCGGTGTTCTGTGATCGATGCTAAACGTATTCGCAAAGTCCTATGCAAAACCTGTGATGCACTATTTCACCACTGAGTGCGCAGTTTACTTTTTCTCCTTAAAGTCTGTCATGGTGAAACGTAAATAATCCCTGACAGTGTCTCGCACGGGCACTCTCAATGTTGAATGTTGACGAGGGAGTATCTTTTACCCAGTCATTGCCCTCTATCGCTCGCGGTGCTCTGTGGCATTTATTCGCGGGCACAAATGTATTTATTCACACAGCCAAGCTTCTGTGAGTTCGTTATAACACAACGTACGTGCCGTGCGAACCAGTTCACCTTCGAGTAACGTTAACGAAACAGCACGAATTTCATTTACATTTATGTGATCGTTCGCCAACGTTAGTTTGATGACTTCATTTCCCCGTCAGAGTCTAAGCCTGATGCTTCGCGTTGTCTCAAGCGCAGCTGAGTGCAGCAAAGCTACAACTGAGATGCAGGTGTGTTCATAAATCTTCAAGTGCATTCCATTCACTCAAACGGTAGACGATTAGACGAGCACGCAGGTTGGCGTGCGGAAGAAGATTTTTGCTAGTTGATTAGCTTTCTTGCCGCGGGGTTGCACCCTTGAATATGATTTACCTCGACGTCTGCGCTGAACTGATGCAACATCATTAAAAAGTCCATCCATCTCAGCCTTCGAACGAGATCAAATCATGCGGGTCTACTGTTGACAGAGTTCGTTACTATTTTTTTTATACTCAGGTTACTGTGGCCATTTTCAAATCATTCGACCCAAATTCAACAATTTTTTGTCTGAAACTATTACACAATTTCTTCACGAAACAATGAAACGGACTGTCCTCATAATCGCCCTCGAACATTTGAGCGCAAGTTTGATGCAAAACTGCTAACACGACGAAACCGGCCACCGTCGGACTTCCGCCTTTATTTGGCTTTTATCAAACACAATAGAAGCCGCATAACTGCACCGTCGAGGCATGGCGCACATAAATACATACTCATCGGTCGGTCAGTATGCCACCAGGAAAAGGCGAAGTTGTCGATGGCCGGCTGGGGTGCGTGGGTTGCGTCAACCTCAACGGATTGAGCCGACGAAAACAAAGACACATTAATTGCTGCCTATGGATGGGTGATCATGAAGTTAGGAGAGAGCGCAAGTCCAAAAGAGTGCAACTAGTCAAAAACCTGAAAAGGCTATATGAGAAGCACCAAACGACACTACAACTACGAATAGAACCGCTGTTTGTTTGGTTAGTTGTCGCTAGTGGTTTGCATGATAATTTGTAAAGCGAAGGGAAAGGGGAGGTCATTCACGATGCATACAAATGCATTTGTCCCACACTGTACGCACGTGTGGTGGATGCACTGGTGCGGAAAGTTGACATCCGGATTGTTCCGCAGTCACGCGGCCTCTTCATCTCTTCTGCTCGCTACGGCAGTACAATTTTGTAACCAACATGATCGGATGGACTGTTCCGTGTATTGGCGTTTCCGCTGCACGTTTGTGGGAAGACGGAACGACATATCCGACCACATGTCGCCATGTTGCCGACGATCAGTATTATGGAAGGGGTGAGATCCCATCCATAAAAGGGTCCGATAGCTTAGTTCACTCGAAGCAACGATCTTCAGTTCGAAGCCACAATTTGCTTGAATACGACTAGAAACATCAAAAACTACATTCACAACTTAGTGCAAAACAAATATCGATCATGGCAGTTTGCATTTGACGCAACATTTCATTCACCAATACTTGACTGATGACGCATCGTTTGAGAAGATAGACGAGGAAACGTTTAGGTGCATTTCATTCACATTTGAGCACACTTCCTCTAGTACCAAAGCAAGCGTTTGCATTTCTAGCCATACATTATTGGCTTGTGAGCTTTCTTCCATGCCTTTAGCGTTTGATGCGTAATGCTTCTATTGTGTAGACATGCTCATGTTGGGGTGATTTAAGAGGAATCATTTGAGTTGCATTTCCTGATTTGCATGCTTGCCGGATTCCACGAACGCAACTCCATTAAAAGTGTGCTTGTCTTGCTAAAGAAGTAGCTTTCTTCCGCTTCCGTTTGACGTTCGTGACTGTGAAGCTTGATGAATTGTACCCAATATTGAATGAACGTAGAGCCTCATCTCTTTGCCTCTACAGCAATCTTGAGATGAAAATCTCACGCTCTTTTGATAGGAAAGTGCGAACGGTTGCGATTTGATAACACTTCATTTTCCGTGCATCCGAAATGCTCTCAAGACGGGTTTCTCCATTCCCTGATGGATGCTTGTCTCGGGTAGCCCTTCATTATCATTAACAGAAGTCTCCACGACACCTGTCGGATGATCACAGTGATCGTGTCATCGATTATCACCACGTCGAACTACGCATTATGCAAAATAATCACTCGCTTGAACTAACAGAGATGCTTCTTTGGCCCATCGGAACATCTGGCGGCGTCAGAGAGTAACAACTTATCAATCGATCGCTGTCGAATGTCATCATATCCGTTAATTAACACACGTGCGGTCCAGTCGAAAAGAAAAAAGTCCACTGATGACTAGGTTATTCATGCATCTCCCACGACGAAACAGCAGGCATCCTTCGAAGAGAGTGACTTTCGCTGCTTCGGCGGCTTGAGTGACTAAGAGAAAATATTTCCCTACTCAAAGCGCTGAAATGCGGCGTTCCCCATGCGCCATCGATGGCCCCGATTGCAGCGTCCCGCATTGTTGTGCGCTCGTATCGAGCACGCTCCACCGAGCAAAGCGGGCAGAAGAGCAAACGTGTCTTTTCCCATAGAAAAGTCACCTCCCCCGGTGGCGCTGTCGCCGATGATTGTGGCATTCCCGCTATCGATCGGCACGTTGAAGCCCATCGGCGAATGCGCTTTTGAAAGGAGCTGGGTATGTTGCTGCAACGCCAGAAGGGGGAAGTAGCCACGTGTTGTGCAGCAGCCATCGTGCTTTGGCTGTCGTTACGAAAGTCACGTTCCCGGCGATAATTAAAACGTTGTAAACCGAGGAAAAGCTACAGGCGTAACGTCACGGTAGATCTTACGGCAGTACGACACTGTGTCAAACTGTCCACCCTAGTGAGTTTTCACTGTCCCTGCAGCGCCTGCAGCCACTGTACGATTCGAGAATCTAGTCAAAACGAAAGACTTCCAGCGACGAACCCGATTTACATACAATCAAAAATTGATTACAAATGTTTCTAACAGTGCCCCTTCACATCCTGGCACTACAAAATAATGCTCAAAAAAGATAATTGTTTAACAGCACAGTTTATGGCTTTTTTTTAAACAAAAGATGCAAGATCTTCTTGTGATTTGTTCGGCCATCTTGTTCGAAAAAAATGTTGTTTTACTGTTCCATTGTTTTGGTGTTCTATTTTCATGGGACAACCTTTTTTTGACTGACTACATTTTCTTGGGTTGTCCATCAGCGCTGTTGACCCACGCTAGTGAAAGGCTGTATTATTAATACTTTCATAATGTACCCATTATGTTCTCAAGATGTGTCAAGTGGTCGTAGAAGTTTTAAAGTCCAGATATAAGCTAACAAACATGTAAGCTAGCCTAATTTCTGAAAATTAAAGTGAATTTCAGTTAAATAGTTTTTCAGTTCCTCAACTTAACATAAAGTAGCTCTCCTTACCGAAAACCTGATTCATCTGGAAGTGGTGCTTCATGGATATTGAATCACAAAAAAACATCACCAAATCATACAAAAAATCTATCTTGGATCGACATCAATCCGATAGAACATTTCCACTGGAAAACAGACGCAACTGGAGCATGCAGTTTCGGGTTAGGGAAAGGTGTGTGTCCCTTCATGACACCTGATGTGGAAAGCCATACCCAAACACGGACAAATCAGTTTCCGTTCGGTGGAAATGCGATTCGAATTTAATGTGCGTTGCGAGTGGATGAAGCGTGGCGAAGAAATTTCAGCTCTTAGCAACGCGCGATCACTGCGCCGTACTTTCTTTCTACCGGAATGACTTTCGGTCCTAATGGCTGTCGGTCCATATCGTGCCGGAAGTAATCCGGCGACTCCATCAGTAGTTGCCACTGGTTGTCGCGGAAAACTGCCGATAACGAATCGGTTGGCTCCAGTGCAATTAGCTGCGCTAGCAATGATCGTTAAATTGTCATCCATCAAGTCGGGTTTCTATTCCCGCTGCCGGAATTTGTTCCCAATGCTGCCCTTATATTGCATTTCCCGGTTTCGTTGCGCAAAGATGAAAATGGTTTCAAATGTTCGCACTTCAACTGGAGAGTCTCAAAACTGTTCGATGGATGATTGACGAAACGGATCGGAATGAGTAGCTTGTGGAAACCAGTGCTGATGTTGTTATGAAATAAAACATCCGCATTTATCTTCTAAGTGGTAAATGGAATCATTTTTGATCTAATGTGCTGCTCCAACACACTTGATTTGACTGATCAATGAAAATACAGACCTTGATAAACCCATACCATACCTTCATCAAATTGGATAGTACTGTTCAAATGATTTTCCTCTTAAAAACTCTCAAATCATGTGTGGTATTGAAGTTTTTTTGGATTGCAAAACGCCAGTCTGTTTGGGTTTTTGAGAAAAAGGAAAAACATTAAAAATTCATTTTAAAAAACATGTCACTGCTCGTGGGTGCAACCGTGTGGATCGAACGGAACGGGCCTTCTTTCGTGGCCTTCAAACGCTGGAACAGGTTTGCCCGAGGCTGCTTGGATACAAGCAGGTCCATCGACAGAGGCAGCATCGCCGACACGATCAGCTGCGAAAGATTAGAATAATATTCCGGACTAAAGTGGCAATAGAATTGCTAAATTATGATGCACGTATCGACGAACGCGGTGCTATTATGCTTTTGTGTTTGGCGGGCAGAACTCTTCCACGGGATGCGGCAGAACTTCTTTGTTTATAAAATCCGCCTACTGCTAGCGCAGCAAGGGTTCAGGCAGAACGAACAATTAGTATTCAATGGCATAAATTTTCAATGCACCATCGTCATAACGACGACTCTCTGCGGCCTTTGCAAGAAGCCTAAGCGTAATGTAGGTGGCTAGTATGTGTAGGAAGCGATTTTTTGTGAGACGATTTAACGGAAAGACAAAGCAATTTTCGGTCCTCCACATTTGTCTGCTTGCGTCATTGGTCGAGTGTGTCGTTTGGAGGGAAAATATGTCTGCGCCAGTCGATTCTCACGCAATGAAAAATGCTTCCTCCGGAAAGGGATCGTCTCGTGGTGGAAAAAGCATGGCCAATGGTCGATGAGTGACGAGTCTTTTTCACACGACAAATCACTTCATACTCACTAGTCTCACTCTTGGACAACCGGCGAAAATCTGCATAATAATAGTGTGCCTAGGTAGAGTGTGCCGTCGACGACTTTCCCTTTTCACGACGTTCAAACTGCTCAAGATGTTAAGAAACCGGTAAGCGTTAAAGTATGGCACGACAATGCCATTCATGAGCACACGTAGCCAACCTTTTCAGGCTCGGACAGTCGAACTCTGATCCCCGCCCTGCCCTCGATGGCCATTCCGTGTGAATTCCTTCTTCGGAGAAGCCGTTTTTTTTTTCGCCAGATGGTGTTGCCTTTTTATTGCAACTTCCATGAAGACGGTTTACAATTTCGCCCAAAAAAGGAGAAACAATGCAGCACTTTTATGTTTCCCCCCTGTGATCGCCGTGCGTTGGACAGGATGCCAAATGGAGGGCACAGGAAAAGACGAGAGACGGAGAAGCATAAGAAATCAATTACAGCTTCCTTCACGCTCACAGTCACTTCCGGTAGATCGGTTGGTCACATGGTGCTGTCGCTATTTGCTATCTCCAATAAAACAGCATACAAATTCGAACGCTCGGTTTCTTGTGAGTAAGAGTTATTTGAAACTTAGAAACCTGTACAATCGCAAACTGGACAAAACTCCTGAGCTGACGATGAAAGGAACATAGTGCAACACCTTGCAAAAACATTGAAAAAGGCTGCGGTATCCTTCAAAAAGGTTGCGGTTTTGTTTTTCACTTCTTGTCAGTTCATCCGCGCAAATTAATCAACCGCAGCTAACGAACGATCAACGGAAAGACGGATTGTGGCGCCTTGGAATGCGGGGTTTTGGTTGGAGAAGAATTGGTCAATTATAAGTAATTGGCAGAGAGCGAAAAATAAACAAAAGAATAACATAAAGATCCCTAAATCACCACCGCAACCGTATCATGTCGAAAAGTAGAAGTGCTTTTCGGTTTCCCAGCACGAACATGGCTGAGACGACGCACCCCCTCCGATTGGACGTCCATGTTCGAGGGTGATTATTTAAACTTCTGCATCGAACGATTTATGTTTGCATGTGCCGCTGGCTATGTGTGGGATGGTTTGTGCTGAAACGATTCATCCACATTAGAGCTCCGTTACCTCGACCTGCCAGAAACCAGCCCGTTAACGGAAAGTCATGATCTATCGGATCGCTCTGCGGTCAGCGCAATGAGATTTCTGAGAAAATGCAATTCTTGTGAATTATGCCTTGCACAGGCTCTCACAGTACCTGCGAGAAGAGATGGGCGAAGGATGAACGTAATTGGGAGTGGTGCCATATTAAATTCCCGGAAAGGAAGTGGTCGTTTTGAGGTTAAAGGCCGATGCACTTCGCTGCATTGCTTTTAAATTGTTGAAATGTGATATTCATGTTGGACGCAAAACATTTGAACATCACCGGGAAAGGAAACTCATCCGGCGAACGACGATGTGTGACGATCCATCCCGGATGACGCAATCAGGCTCGAGCGCCTTCGAAAAACTGTACATCTGCAAATATATCCTAGTAAGAATATATGACTAAACACGGAAACGTCACCAGCTATGTTCCAGACAAGTCTTGTTTTTTCTTCATTTTCGTAGCATCTCTTTGACAATGTAGATAGCTACGAAATCAGTGCGCGTAACGCCCTAAATATCTTCGAATTGGGGTTAGCTATTGCGTGGGTACGTCCAAGTATTTGTGGCAATTGTATGCTTCAAATAAGCCGCACGGGGAAACAGTGCCATGATTCTTGTCGCTTTTTTACAATGTCGGGCAGCCAATGGAATTGTGTTCGAATGCACCACAATGGGGATGTGGTTCAATTGGCGTCACGATTTCTTCCCTTGGTTCCCACCCCTCGACAAAGGGCGATTTTGCCAAAGGCAAGCCTCAAAATTACCGCTGTATAGCATGGGTAATGCTGTTTTGACCACAACCTACTGAAAAGCTTCGTGCAGCTGGGACGACTACCTTTGCAGGTTTTGACGGCTCATGCACGCATTCACTTTTCAGCAATGCAAAGAATGTAACAACATAAAGCCACGTCACAAACTTCTTAAACAAGGAAAAACCAAGTGCCAACCGGAGTTTACCTGAGAATATTCAATACGCCGTTTTACAGAAGTAAAAAACCGTCGCCTACACACCTGCTTACGACAAACCAGTTCTATCGCGATCGCAATCTCCCATACGATTAGCGTGGGTGTTTTCCATTCAATGGAACGCACTTCTACTGGGTTGCTTATATTTGATGTGTTTGCTTTCTGGAAAAGCCCGAAACCGGCATCACAGGTCCGTTACTTCAAACCGTATACGGACGCTGGAGAAAAGAAAGATTTACTGAAAGAACCTCCAACTTTGTTCTACTATCATCAGCTTTGGAATAATCCATGAGCCTGCTGTACGAAAGAGCCTTTTTCCAAAAGACGTCTGTCGAAAATTTGGAATGTTTGGCAAAATTGAATTAAGAAAGTAAACTTTCAGCAAAAATCGTTCTAGCTCATGATGAGGATTAATTGGGCACCAAAGGGAAAAAAAAATATCGCACAATTCCCACGCAAAATATTAAAAAGAGCAATAAAAACTTACTGCTCGAACACGAGCACCGACGCGTTAAAACACATCGTGGGCGTTTGATTGGGGACGGACGAATCTCTCATAAATGAGACCCTTTCGAATCAACACCCAGGTTTCGGATGGGAAACCATTTTCAACGCTTGTGCCGCCAGCACGCCTTAAACTTAATTTTATCATCCTTTGATCGATGGGGGTACGAACGGGTTCGATAGGAAAATAAAATTACATCCAATAAACGCCATCCCACGCGACTAATTTGGAGCCACATCCGGGATTGGGGGGATTGCGCCCTGTTACACGGTTGAATGACTCGAGGGTGACGCTCTGCCAAGAAGCATTAACACCCACCTCTTCCAATGTTCCGTTGCTTTCTGCGGTCGATGTGTTCATCTCCCTAATTGCATCCTTTTCCCCCGGCTTGGGTTGCTTGTAGATTGTGTAACTACATATAAGGTAGTCGCCATTTGAGGTGTGTGCTCTTTGGGGTTGGTTGGCTTGTAAGATTCAATAAAATGCTTATCAAGTACTTAATACGCTCGAATTGTTATAACCATTGGTATAACTTTAAATAAATCATTCAATAGACGGCTCAATTGCTCTATTCTGAACCAAGCTTACAGCTAACTTTCACCAACTGTGTTGGGCCCTTAACACTAATCGTTCCCTTTAAACAGCGCTCCTGTGGATACCCAAAGTATCGTAGTTTGAACTTTCTTTTGCCTTCTTCCCTGCAACCAAAGACTACCGTTCACAAAAAACACGAACCTCTCAAGACACGTCTTTCGGAGCTACTTTCACGTTTCCCGCAGAGTTTCCCGCATTTTGGGAATAGACAATTTTCATAACCACACTCGCCCTCGAAGTGTCAACGACAAAGGGCAATTAAAATATTGCCAGCACAGGGTGTCCGCACCGCACACGCGTGCATGTGTACCCAATTTCACGTCTTCAAATCACGCAGCTTCATGTAAAAGCGGCACGATCGAAAGTGGCCAGCAAGCTTAGGGCGCGTTTCCTTCAAAGCCCTTTCCTGTTTCCGTCCGCAAGCCAAAGGTCTTGCGAGGTAGGTGAAGAAATGTTTACTTTAACCAGACACCAGCGCCAAAGGGCTGCGCACGGGAAAAGACTGAGCAGAGAGCTGGCGGTGATTTTCTCCTTAGGAAACATTCCACGAACCACGCGCATGCCTGGCGTGTCATGCGTATTGACAGTTGCATTGTTGCCTTAAGTGTTTTTTTTTTCTTCTTCTTCACTGGCGTAAGCCATTTCCAGCGCCATTTGGTAAACGAGGCGGTATTAGCTTTTTTGTCACACTTTCCCCTGTTTACACTTGCAGATGGTGTCCGCGTGTTGCCTAGACGACTATACGACCCTATAGGGTTCATCGTATGATATGTCATTTAATTAGCCAAGTTAACATCTTTCGTCGTACCATACAACACAGTAAAACACAGAAGAGAGGCTATCCACACTACAAATAATCAAGCATTAATCAACCATAAAGACGGCAAGAGGACTTTCAGATTGCTTTATTCCCTTAAACTACAGGAGCCAAGCACTGGTCCCGCTACCGAATGAAAAATCGTAAAATAATTGGCCGTTGGTTTGTGGAAACCTAGAAATGATTGTGTGCAGGCAGCCGACAGACAACCACTTTCGATTTCCTTCTCCTCAACCATCCAGGGCAGGCAAGTTGGACTTCCATTCCAATTTGGTTTTGGAAGCAACGGATGATTGAGTCACACTGTCGATCGTCTGACGCTTGGGATTGATATATTCTAAGAAACTTTCATGGTTAACATGCCTGTAGAGCTGCCCCGATCAGGGGGCGTAGGAGCCGATCTTCGAATGTCTAGATGAAAGATCACGCTCACGGACCCGGTTTCGGTCGTAGGTTTCAAAACAGCGCAGCCGCCCGAATCTGTCGGTTCCATTTACCGAACCTGAACGGGGGTTGAATTTTGGACGAACCAGTATACCAAAAGCATTCATAATCCGTTAGTTTGTCGGGCGGCGCGCATTTGGGGTGTTTTTGTCCGGCGCCTTTATTTGACCATCGTAAGCCATTAGCAGCACTCTGAGCAACTACTAACGTATTTCGCATGGAGAGCTGTAGCCAGAAGCAACTTGATGGCGAAACGTGTGGCTTGTTTTATTATCTTCTTTATTTCCTTGATCCGAATGTCGCCAGTCAAGGTTTTGCGTGACCAAAGCATCCCATTGAATCATCTCATGGAGTGTACTACCAACCAGAGGTTGTTCAATTATTTAAAAATAACTTACCGGACATTAAAGCACATGCAGAAACTGAACCTTAAAACAATCCATCATTTGTTTAAAAAACAAAATAATAACGCGGATAAGATGTTGGTAACCTAAAGGACAAAACAAATTTTCGACACACATCCGACGCATGAAAGCATCGTAAAAATAAAACCTTCCAACTTTATAGTCTTGTAATCTCGCCAAGCAATCTCATGAGAAGGAAAACTAATCATCAAATACATGGTAGATGTGCGATTCGGTTGGGCGGATGCAGTCGGCATCTTAAGTATCCCCTTGAACTGCAAGACATTCCATAAAATGTGTTTTGTCAGCAGCAAGCTCAACACCACTGGTTTTATTGAAAGTGGATGTCCGTTGTGGGTAGGGTGACTTTTCTTTAATGGATTGCTGCCGCTTAGAGCTAGATTCGTTGCATAATACCATTGGTTTATTACACTTAACCGTGTATTCGTTACGGAGTATAAAACAAAAAAACCCGTAGCTGTCCTTCGCCGATGCTGCCTGCCTGCCATCGGTATCTTCAAGGCAGAAGCCACCGGTCGTCGTGTGAACAGCGTCACGATTGAATAATCAACCGCAATCGATTTCGCGGCAATAAATTTAGTTTTAAACGTTTTATTTTAATTTCCCTGGCCCTAACACACCAGCCTTGGGAGGACGATTCGTTAGGCTAGAGTATGATCGTCAGCTGGATAATAACACAATTAAAACAAGGAAAATCACTGCACAAAACTAACAATCTGCTAATGCATCTGACAACAAGATGCAGTGAGGCTGTTTATTTTTCTGTAATTGTGCGCAAACGCCATTCGTTTACGAAGTCGGGAAAGGCCAGCCGGTGCAGTTTACTTTTAATAAGGCGATCGGTGTAGGAGGCTACCTTAATCTCCAAGAAACATGTCTTGCGGCAGCATTTAGGAACAGTTTTCGCTTGCGCAACACAACACACGCAATCGCCGGGATGGAGTTAATCCCTTCTCCGCCTCTCCGCTCCAGAGCCATTCGCATTCGTTCCGTGCCTGCGCTGGTGAGAAGCAAATGCAATCGCAGTTTGCATCGGAGTTCATGCACTGATTATTATCGTGGCCCGTTATGACTGGTTTGGTGGTTGAGAAATTAGCCGCGCACGTTCGCCGCCACGCGCATTCTAATTGGAGTAGAACGCCTGTTTTCCTTCCACTCTACTACGCAAATCAACAAGAACCGTCCGTTACAAGCAGCACATATTTTACCCTCCAGTTTTACTGCAGGGAGATAAATTTTGCCATGCTAATTCAAATTGTCCATCTCAACAATGCAAAGAAATCCGGCGCTGTCGCGGTCTTACGCTGTGGTCGCTTTTTGCGGCCTTTCGAACGCCGATGTCCAGTTTCGTCATCGTCGTCAATCGCATCCTACACTAGCAGAACTCACATTCCACAACCCGTCAAGCCGTATTTTTAGTGCCACCCACAGTAGAAAAAAAGGGAAGTGTGGCAGCTACGCGGAAACTCGCCAGCTTTGATTTTGACTGTGTATTCCGGATTCTGGGCTACCCACGAGACGAGAATTATTTCGATACTTACTAGTAATGGGCCCATCAAGCACGACGAAGATTTGTCTCAATGTATTTGCTTAATTTTTATTTCATTCGGTTTTTTTACTCTCCACCTTCATTTGATTGTTCGATCAGCTCATGGTGGAGTCGTTCATGTACAAACATTTTTGCTCCAGGCAATGGGAAAATAAATAAACCAGTTTCTTAAGAGACACATTGATGGCTTAGTTTTCTAAGGGTTCATAGAAACGAGAGAGACAAAGCTGCGAAAAAGCACACATACATACACGCATTTGTTTGGGCCGATGAAAGATAATGTTCGGGAAGTTATAAAAACCCTCCTTCTTACAGCTTTTTCCAGACACAAAGGTACCTATTGAGGAAAATTGAAAGTGTTCTAACGAGTGCAGTGAAACACGCTTCAAACTTGATACGAATTTTTATTCCGAACTTTTACGATCAACCAAACGACGATTTGGTGCCGAATCTACGAATCTTTCCTGAAACTAGTGTTTTGTTGAATAACGAAAGCAGGCTGCAACCATTGGCAGGTGAACCTGGGAGAGAAAGTAACCCCGATGGTGTCTAGCTATGATTTCCTTCGTTGGTGGTCATCAGTGTGTTTTAGATTTTTTTTTTCGGCTGTGCATAGTTGCAGCAACAAGTGAGCTCGAGACCTCCTGAGCTTTATACCCGGCGCACAGACACCCCCGGGGCCGATCAGCACGTTCATTAGTGACGCTTCGTGTGACTTCCGGCGGGGCCACCCTTGCGGGGCGACGCGTAAGGGACGATCAGACCTGAACCGATCGCCAACGAAAACGAACCTCGGTTGGCTCGACGCAGAAAAATGCTCGACTCCGAACTGTACCCACGCGGCGGGGACACTCATCACGTGCAGCACGGGCACCATCACCACCACCACCATCATCATCATTACAAAGCCCCGCACCACCGCCACTACCATTCGCCCTCGCCCCAGCACCATCACCATGGTGGCGAGCGGGAGCGGAAGTCACGGTCCTCCCCGCGCCATCACCATCTACAGCACAGCGACGGCGAGAAGCTCAAGTACCAGAATGCATTCAGCAGCTCGGTCGGTAATGTGGCCAACGGTGCGTCCTCATCGTCGGAGAAGTACTACAAGCTGTACCCACACCACCAGCAGCACATCCCGACCGGCAGCAGCGGTTCCGGTGGCGGCGGACGATACTTCGATTTGAGCGACAAGCTGGACGGTTTGCATCTGGCCGGCGGACGAAGCTCGGAGAAGGGCAGCAGCCTGATCAGCGGTAGTGGTGGGAGTGGCATCAGCGGGGGCGGCGATAGCAACAACAACAACCATCACCACCACACGTCCGGCAGCCCGGGAAGCGTGCTGAGCGAGGCAACGACAGCCGCCGGAAGTGGGAGCAATGCTAGTGGAGCGAGCAGCAAGAAGCGTACGATCGTGCTGGTAGGCGACGGGCGGAGCCGGGTGAGGCGGGTGGTGCGAACGCAAACGAGGCAGATCACGGTCGTGAGCTACTCGGGGCGCAAGAAGGAAACGGAAACGCACACCAGCCATCACGCGACTATAGTCAGGTGAGATGAGAATTTGGGAGTTATTCTTATATAGGTACGACGGAGCATTGTGCAGATTAGACCAACCGCTTGTTCGATTTCTGTAAAACTTTCTACTATCTCTTCCGAATTTCGTTCCAAGTCTTTGCTGACCATCTTTGTTTACCTTTTTATTTACAGGTACGAACGAAATTTTTCATCACGGAAGTGATTAAGCTCAATTGTGGTCAACCAACAGTCGTGAGTAAATTCCAATGATTGCATCAAAACATGAAATCTTTTATTGGGCCCAATTAGATTTAATTTATCGAAAAGGCGCTAAATGCACATCGTTAAAACCGCCAATTATTGCACCACAGCGAAGACTGCTGATTGAAAATAACAGCGAAAATTACGATAACGTTTAATGCCATTCTGATCTAATCTGTCTCTCGCTACAAATGATTTTACATCACCCGCAAGTTGCAAGCCTTAAATGAACGTTTACATTATTTTCAAACGCCAGCCACCTCTCGAACAATGGTTGACAGGTTTTGTTTGTCTTTAGCTGGTGGAAAGTAAAGCAAATGGAGTGTTTCACGGAAGGTGGATAAACTTCACGTAATCTAACGAGGCGGGCACGTCGCTACCGGTATAAAAAAAAAAAGCCGCTAAATTCGTGAGAAAATGAATGCAAACCACTGGCGCGACTATCGCGTAACGAACAGCGCAGACAGTGTAAAACTGTTCTTTGTTAGAGACAATAAACTTCACAAGAGTTAACTTGTGTAAAAAAAAGCTTAACAAATGAAACCAGAAACAATAAATACCGCAAGTTGTACATACTTCGCGGGACATTTGCTTTTGTTTTGGTGGGAAATAAGTTGCAAGGGAGTTTGCCGAGCGGTCCTGAAGCTTGGTTGGACTGCGGAAGAAAGGCGAAGAAGCTGCTGCACAGATTAATGATAAATGTGAGTAGCCACATTTTGGTCATCTTCCATTTGAGGTTGGAACGTAACGTGGTGTCGATTACGTAAATTACCTAAACGCGACCTGAAGCTAGCCGGACAACCACGGCACATAGACGAACGTTGGGTTAAAGATCTTTCCAGCCCAGCATGATATCAGCTAAAGTGCAAACCTGTTAAGCAGCTGCAAGAAACACTTTACTTAAGCTCCTGGAGGACCCATCTCTGTGTTTGCTAGATGCGATGAAGATTAGTGTTCCATTTTAACCCATTAAATATTCACCTCGAAAGGTGAGGTTGGTCATCTGCGAAAAGGTGAGGCAACACTAGGTCATCTATGGAGTGCGGGAAAAAAAATGAAGCAGATGTTAAGTGTCGGCCGGGTTGCAGTGTTCATTAGCGTGAGAAAAATTGATTCACACTGATCGTGTAACCGGAATCACAATTTAATTCGATGGGATTTTCGGATCCGAGCAAAGATTGATCGTCGACCTTCGTCGCTTTTAGCTGGATTCAAACACAGCTATCCAGTGTTACTTAATCTTCATCCAATCACTTGTTCGATCATTGAGAATGTACAATGTCATAAACAAACTGGGCTGGCAATAAAGACAACGTATTTCAAAACAATAAACAAAGCCAACCAGGCTTTGCAGAATCTGTTTCACTAAACTTGAGCAGAAAAACAAACAGTATCCAATATCCGGTGAGTGAGATATTTACTAATCTTCGAGAGTCTGAGTCACTTCTTTTGAAGATGAAGGATTGATGAAAAATCACTGTACGCATGCCATTCCTTAAAGTTTATTTCGCTACGACCCCGTCTACCTGCTGCGAATTCGCAAAGGCCAACAGAGACAGATCCTGCCAGCTGTGGCTCGTTTCGCCGATGCTACCGTCGACCGGCAAGCGAGCTCCCTGCGAGTGCATAGTACAGTTGTGTTGCAATAAAACTTGCTCACCGTGCATGGAAGCTGTTTGTCCGGCCTCTACCTCGGCACTACCTTTCCAAAACGGTTGCCACATCGAGAACGAACGAGAGTCTACATTATAAGACCCTTCTCGACCTAGGGGCGTACTATGAGCAAGTGTCGCCCGTGGACGCTCTCCGCAACTTGATCGGACTGTGATGCTGTTTTGCTGCCAATGCAATCAACCGCGCCACCATTTTGCCATCCACTTGGAAAGCGGTGTGACGAGAGGAGACTCTAGGGCTGGCTCCCGGACACTAAAAATAACCAGTCATAAAATCGCGCAGTTCTCACGATCTCCGTCGCGATCACCTTGATAGGGTGAATATGGTTCTACCGTGAGGCAAAGGGTTGACTGGGGAATGGAGTGCAAAACGACGTGGGGAATAAAATTGTTGTATTAGAAAATTGAGCTGGTGGAACAAGCTGGTAGCTCGTGATAAAATGCGAATGAGAATCAACTCGACCGCCAATCTCCAGTTTATAATAGATAATAATTAGTGGCGTGTGCCTTACAATAACAGACTACAAGAAGTGATTGAGTCGGGAAAATTAAGAAGTAGTTTTCCCTGCATCACGAACATTCGAATTTGTGGTTCTGATTCGATGGCTGTTCGATTTCATTCAAAGCTCCACTACGTTCGGTTTGATTCATCTACTTTGCCGATCACTTTGCAGGCACTAGCATAGCCGTCACGATCTTGAAGGCAATGATAAAGGTCACACTTGCATCAAACATCCACAACCTGTAGCTCAAGTCCTCCCCTGCGGAGCACGGCATCTACGTGTACAAGACCACGAGTGAGAATTATTAATTATTCCTTTACAAACAAACAGCAGGGGAGGAAGGACTCGTCGCCGCCCTAGAAATTCATTTGACAGCTAACGCCACCATCGTTGGTTGATGTCGACTCCACAAGAGCAGAATATCGTGTACAGAAATCTGTCTACCCGATGCGATGCCGATGGCGGGAAGTGACGTATTGTGAGTGGGCTCATGGGTATATTGTGTCGTTTAATGGTCGAGTGTGGGTTCGGATGTAGACACGGTGCAGTGGAACATGTTAGCTACAGTATCTTGTCCGAGTAGATCAGCAATTGTTTCCTCGAGCAGTGCGACCGTTCGCTCAAGTTTCATGTCGTGTATTGTCGGGGCTGGTGTAAAATGGTTTGTTTACACTGATTCGGAGCCAATCCTACGGCCCATTTGATTCGTATGCTCGCACGCATGCTGATGGATGGTTGCTTTGATTCGACCTCTACCTCGCCTGTCAAGTACGGTTCGACACTCATGATAGGGGAGTCTACGTATCCCTGTCCGAAAAGTTCCCTCCCCCGAAATACATCAGGATCTGTCTGACTTTTAAGTGCTCCCATGCGCTGCTGCGACCACCTACCATAGATCAAACTCAGATGTCGGCGACCGAGCTCGGCTCGACCGTCATTCCCAGGCGTGTTGCGCTTTTCCTTATTAATTGGACCATAAATTGCAATGCCATTCTCAAATTGCAAGCAATCGAAGCAAGGACCCCAACCTCGGACAGCAGGCAGTCTATTGTCCGGTCACAAAATAGCGCACCGTGTTGAAATAGTCGGTCCGCACGGCAATAAGTCGTGGAGCAACTTTATGCTACTCGAATGGTGTAAATGGTTTCTCTTGTGGTTGTTGGTGCCAGAGTAAAACGAGAAAATTATCACGTCTTGCAAATCGGAATAAACTGTGCAAACAGAGAACAACGGTGAAGAGTTGGTACTAAATGTGAACGTGACATTGACATTCACGCCTTTTATCAGGGATTGCTCCACCTCCTCTTCCTCACATTGCTTCGACAGTGTACGAACCTAGAGTCGTGAAGAATTTATTTGAATACTCGTGGAAGGCGTGAAAGAGTCTGGCGACACGCGAAGTACTTGCCACTGTTAATGCACGGACTTACATTATGGCGACCTTGATTGATCTGACCACTGAACAGCAAACGAAGGGACTGGCCTTACTGAAAGAGTTAACCCTGTAGCGCATTGTAAATGGCTCAAGGACGTCTGGTCGAGAAATTGCGCGAGCCGTAAGGTCCCTTGTGTTGATTATTTATGTTGAGCAAGTAAAGGGAAGTGTATGGTCTTCATTGCCAGTGTCTTTTGGAACATATCTTTTACAACTCATTTTGGAGGACCGAAGGGAGTCAGTAAATTTACGTAAATTGTGAGAGGAGAATAGACTTTTTTTTTCTCCGTAAATAAATTAACTACTTTTTTTCCTTCTACCACCTTACGAAGTAGCTTTGCGATCTGGACATGTTTTGCGTCGATCTTTCACTCGTTACATTCGTTTTCTTCATGAATTGCAACGACCTGTTTTGCTGATTAGTCTAGCTATTCGCGTCACTAACGTCCTTCGCTCCAAATGAGCTAGAAAATAGCGACGAACGGCAGGTCATGTTTAGAAGTCATTTCAACCTCCACCGGATGCTGGTGATTACGTTGAAACGAGTGAAAAAAGCCAATTTGTTCGCATTGCTGCGCCACCGGTGCCGAAAAAATGGAAACTCGCATTGCTGGACGAGCCGTGAAACAAAAACGCTTTTATGCCTGTGGCAAATTCAATTAAATCGACACCCATAAAGACAAGGGCGTCCGTGATGGGTTGGGACGGTTCTCTTAGAGGACATCTCTCATCGCAGAAGCGTTTGAAATGGTTCGGAAGCTCTTAGCTTGCCTCGTTGAAATTTTCTGATCGTCGCGATCTGGACTAACCCATCAAGACCAAAGATAGTCACTGTCTTTGGTAAAACTCTTCTCGAAAGATCACACACATGTCTCAGTAGACACGTTCACACATTACTGGCCATTTGAGTGACTCATCAGTTGTGTGTACACTGACGTAGAAGACCCCTGCGTGAACGTTTACCTTGGAAGCCCCCCTTCTGCTGTACAAGATGATGAAGATTCACTATGTGTCGACATAAGTCAAGCATGCACGATCGACCACAGACCAAAGATACGCAAAGCGAAGGGAAGAAGACATAACTTACCAGACCGTGGTACTCAACAGCGACGGTACACACGCCGGCGACCACAACAAAGCAACGACGGCCTGCGACGACGTTCATCGTGACCGCAGAGATGTTAAGCTGGTAATGAGTTTACGTTGTTGTTGCACGATGGAACTAAACCTACATCCTCTTTCAGCAGAGATCGCCAACGAAAAACCTCGACTTTAGCTTGGCCAATCCTTTACCAAAAGTATCAGTTTGAAATGAGTGAAATCTAGACACAAGCTGGCCTAGAAGAGGAACTTCCTTAACGATTACGATCGATGGCGAAACAGAGATTTCATTGGAAAATCTGCACCTCTATGATTTTTGTTGTTGCTATAAATGAAGATCGATGACGGTGTAGATTCTGTCCAGATCGTATATTGAGACATTTGTCACGGTTCTAATACCCGGATCTTTAGCTAAACGAAGCTAAAAGATCGCCTAGAGTAGATTTTGAAACATCAAATCATGGTGAGAAGCAAAAGCCTTTTCAATGAAAACCTTTTTTAAAGATTTTGGAAAACTTTTGAGAGAGATTTCAATTAGTTTTAAACAGTCGTTTCTTTTCTATTCAGTTTTCGATTTACCTCAAGTGTAAAATTCAAAACTATTTCGTACAACTTCGTCCAGTTCGCTCGTATGGCCTCTGTTTCCGGCGGGGATCTACAAACAGCAACACCCTTCCATAAAACACGCTCCATGTAACATAATCCCAAAAAGTGCTTCGTTTCCCTACAATGCAACCTACAATGTGGGTTAAAGTCCTTCGTGTGGAACTGCACAACTGGGACGGGAACGAGCAGAAGGAGGTTAACGCTTCCCGAGTGTGACCATCAAAACTTGCTCGTCGTTAAGAAAACATAAACACATGACGCGGCAAACACCAGTAACCAGAAGGCGCACTTCGCTGCTCGCCGAGCAACAGTCCATCCGCCGCTCTGCTCCAGAAATTAACGGGTGGAAATGTTTCCGCGCCTACTGCCAGCGCGATTTTGCGATAAAATTAACCAGGACCTTGGCAGCTGTTAGAGTTAGGTCCGTTCAAAGGTCTCTCGGCAGACGTAACGGCTCCTTGACACGGCTTGAGTCAGGACACAATCCTCAAGGTGTCAACTTATCGCTGCTGTTGTAACCGGTGGCAGACTTTTATTGAAAAAGCAACGATTAGTGATAATGCAATGCAATTACCCCCCGCACCTTCTTGCTACGTCCGAATAGAGAAATAATTGGAAAGAGGAATAAGTTAAAAATTAAACATTAATTACAACCGCGGTGTTGAAAGCTGAAGAAGCTTCCTGTTCTTCACCCATGTACCGCGTTTGGTGTCTATCTTTCGCGTGCCCTTCTGAATCCCAACGTCAACGCCGGTTGGCTCAAGTAAAGGCAGACCAAAGCATTCCTGAGTGCAGCATCGTTTACGATTTAATTGGACAAACGTAAAATTTGCAATCGCGTCGGTCGCAACGAACGTTCATCATCCTAGGTTAGGCGCGGCTTTCCACCAACTCATCTTGATGCTTGCCAGGCAAACCCTTTCGCAAAACGATGTTCAGTGTGAAGAATGTGTTGCGGCGGAGAGAAAACCTTAAAACAGTTCCGTTGCATCGAAACCGTATCCTCTAGTCTTCCTTCGTAAGGTACGTGCGCGCTTGATGATTATTACATGGCACTGATGGTGATGATGATGGTGATTATGTTGAGATTATGAGCTCTGTGATGAATGGAATCGAGGGGGAGACGGCCCACGGCAGAGAGAAGTTTCTTGGATTGCAGTTAGCCACTTGGCCACTCGTTGCAGTCTTCCGGACGTCGATTTGCGAAAAGCCGTCTGATCAGCGGGAGAAGGGGATGCTTCATTTGCATACTCGGCGCTGGAAGCTGGGCTCTACTGCTGAAAAGGCTTGGCCTCGTGCCGGATTCCTACCCACCCTTTCCTACGGGTGGCGTTTCGTCGTGATCGTGACGATCGTTTCGCTACTTGCTGCCAGCTCCCGTGAAGCGCAGCATCGCTTGATTGTAGGAATTTGTGCTAAAGCGCGGATGTAGTTCCTTCCGTCGTCAACTGCCGCAGTGAGACAAAGCAGAATCGATAATTCACAGAAAGTTTCAAAGAATGGAGAAAAGGCAGGAACGAGAAAACATCTCAACAAAGATCCATCAGTAGCCGTGTGATAATCAAGCAGTCTCATAAAATAGCAATTGCCACCCCGGGACGGTGCTAATTGTATGCATGGCCTGAATCGCTAGGTTGTTTTCCCCTCTTCCCCTCAATCTGGTATGTTTTTCCTCCCTTCTTCATTTGCGTGCTTGGTAAGCGGATTATAGTGGTTTGCAAGGTTATGCTGTTGGTGCGAAAAATTAGTAGCCATTAGAAGGAACCGCCGAAGCGTCCCCACCGGTCGCCGGTGTTAATTGAGAAAGAGAAAATTTGCCGGTAACAGCTGCTGTCACCATGCTGTGTTTTGGGCTGGAAAAAGTGTCGGGTGTATGTTTGCTTTCTTGGCATGTCACTACAAACTGCTTCGGTCGTAAGACGCTGCTGGTTCTAGGACCGAGCTAGCTTTCCCTTTTCCAAGGTGGATGAGCAATTATTTCTTTCCTCAACACCCATTTTGGTGCCATTAGCAAGACAATGATAAATGATAGTGTTTCGCTCCAATGTGTGACCCTTTTAAGTTACAGCCAAGAATGCTCTCTGCTCAAAATGCATAATTTTAAATTCATAATTTGACCCACTATAAAGAGCTCGCACGTCGGGAAGCCCGCAGAAAAGCGCGACAATTTGGAGTTCGCTGTGAGCACCACTTTGTCCATTTAGTTATGTTTTGGAGAGCCTGCGGCTTTTGCTGTCGTTTAACATAATCAGAAAGTCAGCGTCGCGGGAGCAGATGAGTGCCTCGATTATCAGCCAAAACCTTCGCGCACGCTTCACTAAAATTTCACTTTCGCCGGCATAAAATTGGGGTTTTCTTTCTCATTTGCGTTCAAACGGCGGATGATGCGCACCGCACGGCACGCGCTTCGTCAAAAATGGGGAGAAAAAGCAAAATAATAAACGGAGCCCGGGGCGAGGGGTAGCTTTTCTCTCCGCTGTTCGTAGCCGATCCGATCGCGCGGCTACCGTAGACGTATCGAAAAAAGTAGAAAATCGCAAACATTTTCCTCGCTACCCGCGGCGGCGATGCTGCTTGGCGGCGAGTTTGTTTTCATCCGTTAGAAAAAAAGATTGGTGCGCTTAGGCCACCGAAAGCGAAACCGAAGCTCAAAAAAGATTGTTATGAAAGGGGAGGGAAAACGGATCGTGAAGTCGCGGAGATTATGTTGAAAATGAAAACTTGCCTGCTACCTTACCGGTTCGATGAAGCGAGGCAACATTGGATCAACCACACTATCTGCCGCTTCCCCGAACGAATTTCGTGTTCATCTTCTTCCTACCTATTTCCATCCCATAAACCACGAGGATAGCACCCAGCATCATCGGTGGTAGCAACGCATAAACAGCGAAAAAGAAAGTAAAGCAAAAACTAAAGCCCAAACCTGTTTGCGTTTATTCGATCATGCTAAAAATTGATGATGACTTCAATGACGGGCTAACGATGAACCTTCAAAACTGTGGTATGCTTGTTTTGTGGCGCTTCTCATTGCAAACCCGATGAAAATGAACCTACTGCCCGACTGATTTCATGCCCCGTTTGCCCGCCCCCCTCAGCCCTTGTGCTTGTACGGCTCAGGCAACCACGAATCTTATTCACATTTTGTTTTATTGGTACGGTCCGGTGCAGGCTTGGTTTGTCTAATGAAAACCGAGAGTTTTTCCGTGCCCTCCGGAGGCAGTAGCAAATCTCACCAAACGGAAGGCCACTTTCGTTCGTTCACCGTTGAGCTTGAACCTGTCAAAAGCCGACGGTTGTCGAATAGATTGAAACCGCGAGGGGGTCACGGAAGGCACTCCGACGGTGGTATGTGCAAAAATTAAGGTCAAAGATGATCCTCCGCGCGCTCGTTTTGGTGCCCAGCAGAGGGAAGCCAATTAGTGGGATTGATTTTACTGCCGTCGGATTATTTTGGCAGACCTTTAACATTTATGGTTTTCTTTTTGCTTTTCGTTTTGCCTGTATCCTATGATTACTGGGCAAAATGTTAGGATTATTCGGAAAGCATCGATTATCGTGACGAGTCAAGGAAGTTGGAGTTTTTTATTCCATGATGAATTAGATTTTTTTCCAATCATGCTCCTCTGAGTTAAGGAAGAGCATTTTCGATGAGTGATTTGATTTTTAATGGCAATCCAATCGTTGCTGTGGTGATTTTATTGGAGAGAGAATGATACAGGAAGTAGCATAAACGAGGAAGATCTGTCTGTCGATGAGAAAAGGAAATAATTGCCTCAATCGATTTGTTTTGGAGTTTGTTTTTGTTTCCAAACGATTGGTTACTGTTTATTCTAGTTGGCATCCATCATAGCGTGATTAAATGCGTTGTTGTTTTTGCAGACAATTTTTCAACGCAAGGAAGTAAAATTCTTGCCTTAATTTGACACAGTTCAACGTAGGCGATGTAACCTCCATTACCGGAATATACGCAATGTTTGGTTATTCTTTTACCCAACATCAGCAAACTCACCACATTTTACCCCTCTGATTGTATTGTTTGCAAAAATTGCCCCCAATACGCGGCATCGCTTTGTTTTGTCCGCAATTGTTGGCATCGTAACCATGTTGCCTGCGTGAATTACGCAACTAAATACACCGATCACAACTGGCCGGCAGCCATCTCAGTAGGAAGCAGCGAAGAAGAGACTGAAAGAGTAATTGTCTGACCCACTCTTGCGGGTGATGGGAGGACCTGTTTTCTCCGCATTCACCCACACCCTCCTTGTAATGATATGCAAATGAAAGGAACATGAGCATACGTTTTGCGATTGGTCGCCATTACCGCCGTGTTCTCTCGTCTGCTATCATACGTGGTGTTTTGCGCGCTTGTCCATTAACCATGCCAATTTCCTATCACATAAGATCGACCATAGCAGGTTACCCCTGTGCTGCACGTCCATACATGTGGCATAAGTGTGCCGTTTATGATATCATCGGCTAGCGAGAGCAATTTGTTCATTTCTCCCCCGTTCCGGGTGGTGCATTGGATATTTGTCGAACCTTCGAACGTCAGCAACACACAGGTAATGCAAAAGGCGTCATCCCATTTGCATACGATGGTGATGCACCGCTGCATCATCACCAGCAGTGTGTCACTTTCACGGTGTTAGTGGTTCGCTCATTCGAAGCAACGCAATGCAAAACTCTACTGACACACATGCGCCGCCTTCCCTTGTTTATTACTTCATCTCAACCGGTCTGCTTTGTTCCGCTCGAAAAGATCGTCTTGAATATCAAACAAGGTAGTTTTTTGCAGCTTCTCTTTCCGGATCTGACCTTCAAACCTTCAAACTGACTGGAGGACAACCTCATCCAACAGGTTGCCGAAGGATTTACAAAGCTGTACGTGCCCTCAGTGAAAAAGCTTCAATGCTTTAAGCTTTAAAGCTTTTCTGTTTCACTTCGATGGTTCACTCCTGCGCTCAACAGGTGGCGCTAGCTGCAGCTCGGAAGAAAACGCATTTTACTTTCAGAAACGCCGGTTGCAAATCGAAACGGTTTTCAATCGGTTTTGTAGTTTAAAATTACTGAACTAATGGACAAAAAAAAAATTTCTAACGCTTTTTTTCATTATCGGTTCGCGGAGTTGGTTTGCAACCCAAATTTGCTAGCGAAGTAAATATTCGTCTGGATATTCGCTGCTATCAATAAAGTTTGTCGGTAAAATATTTCCTGTAGTTGCTTTTGAGAAGCCCGGCAAGTTCGTTTAGTTCACTCATTCACTTCCCGAGTTTATTGTAATCGTGCTGCGGCGTAATTCTGAGTAATTTTTCTTTTCTCTTCAAACGCACCTGTCCCGGTCGAAGCTCGGTGCATCCCACGAAGGGTACATTTATCACCAAAGCCAGCATTTGAAAACGCTTGCACTCACCTGCTTTCCGTTTCTCGTCTCTCTCCACGTTCAATTTTGTTTTGGGATATGGGTCCCGCAGGCGTCGATGGCTGCTGATTGGACGTCATTAAACATAATTTGCAAAGTTTTCCGTTTTGTTTTGACCGTTCGCCTCTGCACGGACGCAACCGTTCGCCATCCGTCTCTTGCTGGAGGCAGCCGTCGGTCCGTTGTTAACCTGGCGTGCAGGTTTGACGACGTGTGACGCATGGTAAATCGCCTGAGAATGGACAGGTTTGCCGTTTCATCAGTTTCTAATGCTCAATTTGCATAATCGAACGAAAGAGGGTGCCATTCACGGTTCCACAAGGTGTGCTGTTTATGGTGTCAATTGATGCCTTTCGCATGCATTTATTTCATTTTGCTTGGTTAAATTTCTGCACGGAGGAAAGTTCGGGAATGGAAAGATGTTACTTTTATGTTTTCCGTATTTGTTGAGTAAAATCAATTTGCAAAGCTGTAGGATCAATTCAATGCAAGGCTTACTTGAGTATCCAAAATCTCAACTCAATCGAATATTGCATGTTTTGCAAGACGACAGTGCAACAGGAAAGTTATAAAAAGGACCACAAAATGTCGATTATCCTAGCACCTGGCGTTTTGTTTTCCTCCAGCTTCAGCCTCCAACAAGTTTGCTCTCGTGTTCGAGCGCTAAGCTGTATGTGGAGGAATGTTTTCAAAAGCCCCTTTTTATCCTTCGGCTCTCCTACTTCCACGAGGTAGACAGAAGCTCAGATGTTCTACACTCTCCTGACTGCATCCTTCCAGACTGCACCCGGAGATCATCTCAAGGATCAGATGGACAAAATGTGTTGAACCTTGTTTGCTTGCCTGCGTTTTCGACATACTTTGTTCCTTTCGTTCGCTTTCCTTCCTCCTACAGGTTTATCCCAAATAAGTAAGTAATCTTCTTCGTTCTCCTTCTCGCTTTCGTTGGGTATCTCGGGTTTCTTTAGCCTTTGTACCTTGCTCTTCTAGAGCAACAGCTGCAGCTGTCGTTTTTCGTTTTTTTGATTCTATGGTAGTCCCTTCAGGGCAGTGGACGGTTCGATGGGTTGTCCTACGGGTTTCTCGATACCAGCTAGAATGCACCCACACGATTGAACCACTTACAAAACCCATGGACAATTGTCGACGCTTTCGGTCTTTCCACCGGTCTTAAAAGGCAGAGAAGATTTGATTGCTCGCTCCGTGCGTGAGATACAATTAAATAAAAAATGTATCGTTTTTGACGCCGCCGCGGATCTAATCGTTCGGTGGCAGCTGTTTTATCTGTTTCCAACGGAGATGCTTACAAATGTTCCTTGATTCTTAACTTGAATTCTATGCTGATGTCCTGTTCTAATGGAACATCAGAACACAGCCATCATCGAATCGTTAACACTGCCCAATAAAAGGGAATGGTTTTTATCGTACGTAAATTAATTTAAAAAGTCGCAGCTCCGGAAAGAACGTAGTAGCTACCGGAATCCGGCTAACAATGATGCTACATCCGATACGCAGTTAGTTTGCTCCAAATGTTTCAATGGAACACTCTTCTGCCGTTCGTAGAGAAAAACCGGAAATCCGTTCAAAATATGTTACGTACCGCCGAGCAGCATCCAGCCGGTGGACTGTGCGTGTAAATAGCTGGTGATCAATTAGTCACAGTCTGGAGCAAAATGGAGCAGCATGATGAGTGCCGCATCGTGTCGCCCACGGGTTATTTATTTCGGTCAACTGGTTGATATGCAAATGTTGGTCTAGAGTAGCTTTTAAAATGTCACCTGTTTTGGTGGTCGTTCGAAATAGATGGATCATTAGCAAAAGTGCAAGAAAAACACACGGCTGTAGATAAAAGTGGGGCAAAATAAATTACTTCTCACCCCAAATAAAATAAATTTGTTCAGCAAGTTAAAAATAAACTCCCTTGTCAGGTACTTCTAAATTCGATTTATTTTCAATCTACCACCCACAATCATACAGAAGGCTTTCGTACGCCAGCTAAAATCCGTATTAAAATTTTCAATTTTCAAGGCTCATTTACATACCTTCTTTAAGGGCAAACGCTTCTTCTTTCAATGCTTCAAAAAGGGGTAAAATGATCCCCCATCAAACTCAAGGTTCCCCGGATGAGTATCCTGCTTTGCTGGGCTATCGTTTGTTTTTCTTCTTGCAACTTCCCTCGCTTGGCTGGACACGATCGTCACCTGGCGCTCGTAAGGCGCGCCGCCATTGGACCAAATCCGTAAAATCCTTCCGAGTTAATCGTGACTGGAATCGGATTACGCTGCTTTCGACCTCTTTCTCTCTCGACAATGTTAAACGCTGTGAAGCACCTTGCCTCAACAAAATCAAGAGCCGCAAATTAAGATCGAAAGCAAAAAGGTACAAATTATCTTTTCCGATGAAATTGTCCAAAACATTCTTTTTTTGCCACAAACGTTCCGCAGAGTTCGCCCCAAACCGGTTCAGGTGAGGAACTGATCATTGAATTGGACCGCCTTGACCGGTCCTCGTCCTGTTAAAAATAAACGAGCTGATGAACATCTGCCCGTCCACGGCGCGCCCTCTCGTCGATCAACTCGATTACGCACGACTGGCCCTGGAGCTGCGGGTGCGAAGCTTTGGAAAGGCAGCGCTCGGTATCGCTTACATAATTATCATTTTTCGAGCATGCATTTAATGTTTATAGCGTGGTTCCGTGGAGGCAACACTCCTGGAAGTCATGTTGATGCACTTTCCACCGCCCATTTCGTATAGTGGGGGCTACTTTTGATTTCTCTCCTGCCATACGCGGTTTCATCATCGCCAGGTGTTGCACGAACTGCTCATCGCGTTTTATGAGAGGCACTTTCGAAAGGATTTGCTTCCACGGACCCTATGTCGTGTGTCCTCTAGGTTATACTTCTCTTCCTACCGGGGACAGTCCTGTCCGTAAAAGGCGAAAAGAAGCAAGTGAGCTTGAAAGTGAAATATAAAACAACCCTTTTCGAATGGACCGAATGGATTTTTAGCGCTTTTCTGCGAGCCGCCATTCCCTACCCGTTCCGAACGAAACTCGGTTCGAGTCGTGCTGGGATTGAGCAGAAGTAAACAAATCCTCTGTTCGATATGGCAAAAAAAAACCACCACAGTAAAGGATGTAGTTCGCTCTTGATGTCCGGTGCTCGGGTTCACTGTTTTACCTTTGAAGCAGAAGGATTGCTTTTCGAATCGAGCTCCTCCGTGAGCAGGTGCTACAGTCGAGAGCGGCTTCGTGGATTGGGGTTTTGTATGGATGCTCTTTTTCTTGCGATTGCGAAGATTTTCCTTAAGTTGCCCAACGAAGCAGGTGCACTTTGGCGAAGCAGCAATCGAATGAACAGCAATGTGATGGACCAAGCAAAGGTACAAGGCAATGTCACAGATATGCATTTCGTTTCAGGTGGCATCGTAGGCAGGAAGAGTTGAAGCCAAATCATAAATAATAAATATAGTGTCTTTCTGCTTAATTGAACAACATATTTCAGGCCAGAAATCTAAAGTGATGTAAAGTGACATCAAGTCTAAACAGTGATGGTTCTAACAGAAAAATGCCAACATTGTCAAACAAAAACATTCTTCGTTGGAACACATCAGCCTGAGGAATAGTAATCTCTTATTCAAACAGGCGGAAGATACACAAATGTTCTTTATTTCCTCTTAGTCCTGCTATGATACATTCTTTGAATCCATTGAATACTTTACTGAAAAGCCGCATTACTGTTGAACGGTAATCCAAGGGATAAACCACTCCCACCACCGTTTTCTCCCCAAGAGCAACATACTGGAAGCCGATTTTGCAACAGCTTTTCACATTTACTTACGTTCCATTTGCTTGCCTGCACATTCATTGTTGCTTGCTGCTTTTTATGCAATGCAATGCCGCCGATGCAACCATATGAAAAGCGCTGCCGACCGGAGATTTCCCGCTGTAAGGAAAACAGCTAAAGCTCAGAAAATCGCGTTTCAACGTTATGCTCTGTTGCGAAGCACACACATTCTGCTCGTTGTGAATGGATTGTTTCCGTAGGGATTTCTCCCCGGAAGACAAGCATACCGTATTGCACCGTTCCCAATGTTGCATGTTTCATTAGCTTTGACGAAACGATACTTTCTCTGCCCGTTCCTGGAAGGGTTGTGTGTAACTGAATATAGATTAGCATACACTTTTTATGTTCATTTTTCCATCTTTAACTTTGGCTTTCTGTATTTTACTGTTTGCTTTACTACAACCAATTCGGGGGTGCGTTATTTTAAAAAGGGATTCTGTTTAAGAAAAACTACAGTTTTTTAATAAACCTAAGAACGCTCGTTCGTGGTTGGTAACCATCGTCTGCGGACGGTCCGAAGGAAACATGTTCGAAGCAACAGATGATCTCAGCAGCAGCTGCTGCCATCGACTTGTTTTTTCCTGTGTTTCGTTTTTTCAGCTTCCTGCAGCGTCTCGTCTTTGATCACGAGCTTAGAAACGTTTCTTCTGCGGGCTTGTTAAAATTCTCGAGTCTACTCTTGTTTTGATTTGAAGTCCTCGGAACTTTTGTCGCATGTGGGCACCAGTTGAAAGTGTCAGAAAAACTTTCCAGACATGTGCTTGCATGTGGTGGGAGAGTGAAGACGAGGCAACGAAGTACAAGCCACGCGACCATCCTGTTCAAATATTGATCCTCGCATACACGCATATTCAGCGTGATCAAATAGCTATACCACGCGAGAGGACTTCGTTTGCGGCAAAGGTGTTTGAAATGTGAGAATCCCATAGTTGGTGTGAAGCGTGTAAGCACTCTGAGAAGCAGCGGCATTTCAATAGTTCTGTCTGATCTTTAATTATGTTTTCCTCTACGTAAAATTCACCAACAGTTCGAGGTTTCTTTACTAGCCTAGCCGTGCGGGAGGAGTTGATGGTTTGTACCTGTCATGTTATTTTTGCCTGCTATCCCACGGGGTAATTCGTTCAGGAATTCTTAGTTTATTTTCAATTACCATAAGACTCTATGCATGTGAGAAAAATCTCAAGCCAACATTTTGAAATGACTGCACACTTTTTTACCCGTAGAAGCAATATCAAGGATGCAGTTTTTGACCATGTTGTTTCAACTCTTCATCCTTGCAATCTTTACAGTTATTCATTTCAAATCGGTCACTTTCTCCACCACCAACAACCGAAAAATCGAACAAACTTTCTGAGCCTTTTCAGAAAAAAAGGTTAAATCTCTTTTGGTCTTACCTTGAGCAAGGTTTAACGATAGCACAACACGGTTCCGTGACAAGATGCAGTCCTTCGTCCTATAATTCAATCAGATTTCAAAGGGAACGTTCCACATAAAAGCATAAAATGTGTATCCTAGGAAGGCCTTTCCTTAAAATTTGTTAATAGCGCAAAAAGGTTCAGCCCGAGGAAAAAACCAACAATTTTTCTTCTCCGGCTCCCGATGCAATCAACCTTCCTTTTGCTTCGCCTCAAAAGGGACATTGGCACGAAGATTCGACAAGCCATCCGCCAGCAGGGTTGGGTGTAGAGGTAGAAAAAAGAAATTTGAAAAAGACTATGCTAGCGAATGCATTTTTACGCCCGATTGGATCTGCTTTGGGTGTATGGAATAGAAAGCCTGTCGTTCTTTTCATTGGTTGGTTTCGCCTACGAGAGAGATTCGAAAAGCACTGCAAGTTCTTCTCCAGCTATCGAGGATAAGGAAGTAGAGAAGCGCTGGGAAATCGGCAGGATTTGTTTCCTTCAACACGAGGATTTCGCAAATATTTGATCTAATCTAGCACTCATTTTCGATGTCGGCCGGATCTGCTATACTCCAATGCAGAGCATCGATTTTACTTTGCTGCTAACTTTTTGTCGCAACACGGTTTTGTAATGGGTACACGGTAGAAAGCTGGTAAAATGTCTATGGTTCTTCGTGTTGACAATTTTCCGCTATAAATAGCATCGAGCTAAGGCGCTTCCTACAAACACCCTCCGGATGGTACTTGTCATGACTGTGTGTCAATAGTGGGTTGAACGCAACCATGCGACCGACGAACAACCTTCTATGGATGCCAACAGTCGCGAAAAACAACAGGAAAAAACCGTGATGGAGCACAGCGGGAAAGCAAACTCTTCAAAGGCGGAGGCTATAAATCGAATAGCGAAAACTCCAACACATTGCGTTGAATGTGCTCTGTTGCAGGATGTCATTGTCCTGTTGTTTGGCCCATTGTAGAACATCGTATCGATTGCTGCTTCCTTTATGTACCTTAGGGTGACAGGCGCCAATACACTTGTTATTGAAATGCTAATATTGGCTTTCACTGAAAATGATCTTTGCGTGTGTCGGAAATGAAAGTAACATAAAGCATTCATGTATTGTCGTTCGTCGATAGTTGGTTGTTGGTCGACAATTGGCTCTTATTCCAATTAGTAACCGACTGGCCGCAAGCAATTCTAAGTTTCCTATGTACAGCAACATGAACGTGAAGTTACTAAAGTTCAAGTTACTATGATTGGTAAGTATCCATTCATCAGCGTCCTGCATGTTTCTGGAGTATTCCACACAATCCTTTCGTACATCATCTCAAAAACGGATCGTTTGTCGGGGGTAAAAAATGGGCATTGCGACTGTGATACGATAACATCCTCATATTACTTTATTTAGTTGGCCGCTGCAAGGACTTATGTGTACCAACTTACATAGATCTCAAGAAAGATAGAGAAGGGATAGAGACTCCAAAGCGCACATAAATTGCGATCGTAATAATTTATAAGATTTTACTGTCGGGTTCTTTGATTTCGGATGTGATCCTTTTTTATGCTCGTGCTTTTCCCCGAGGCGTTCCGGTCCCTAACTCGGACCACGGATGTGGAGCTATTTAGTGTGCGTACGTGAGCGTCCATCTGAGAGTCGTATTGTTACGGAGGTCGTTTGCTAGTGATAGTGGTGGCCTGGAAGGTCCCCGAGGTACAATCTTGAGCGTTCCGATGAAGTCCTTTGCAGTTGTGTTTCCAGACTGCTGTGGGAATTTGTGTCCTTTTCTTTCCGTGTGGGAAAAAGGGTTCGATCGTCCAGGAGGTGGAGTTTTTATTTCGTTATCTTCAAAATCATGTCCTGAAAAAGGATGCATCGTCGTGACAGACTAGCCACTTTGTTCTCTGATCTTCTGCTTATGGGAGGCCACACACCAGCAAGGATATTCCCACAGCACCACTCGAACCCAATCAAGCAGATACAATTAATTAGAAAATTTTATTGTTTTCCCCTGCCTTTCTCTCTGCGTGCCTAGGAGGAGGATGGTTTTCCTCGATTCATTTTTTATCGGTAAAAACTTTTTCCCACTCGCTGGACACATGTTTTTGTTACACTTTGCTCTTTCACTGCCTCTAAGGACTTCCTTCGGTCTCGGATACTTCCTTTTTGATCAGTCTTTTGCTCTCTACTTCCGTCTAGCTTGCACGTGTGTGTCACAGTGTGACTTGTGTGACTGCGCATCAGGAAACGATGCTTCCGCCCTTACCGGACCTGCAGTGACATTTTAATGGCAGGGGATGAGGTGGATCAAATTGCTCTCACATCACATTCTTTGGAAGGTTCTTCCATTGGGAGGAAAGAGCTCGAAAGCAGTCTTTCGGTTGCAGGTCTCCGATGCAATTTTGAACCACCACCATCCTCCTGGGATCGGATGGAAGGACGAATTTCGTATGCAGAGATCGAAACAAATTCTTCCCCATTTGCCCAGGGCCCGGTGTTGTTGTACCAAAGGAAAGGAAAAAGGATCCGTAAGGATTTAGGTGGCCGCTTCTGTCTCGAGCTTTTAGTCCGAGTCCGTAGAAGGTGGCGATTGGTTTGGCAGCATCAGTTGCATCCGGTCTGACCGTGACGTCCGAGCGGAGCAAAAAGGGCACATGATTAATCGTTGTTTTGTGCTGCACGAGACATGCACTTGTATAAACCAATAAAAAATCCTGAACGTAAACAACATAAAATGCACATAAAATATTGCCACGATGCTCGCTCGAAGAATTGATCGCCATTAAGGTTTCGCAGAATGGTTGGCGGATTTTTTTCGTAGCCATGAAGCTGTAAAATTGAAGCCGGCTAAGACAAGTACTCTGTCAATGGAGAAGGTTCACAAAATAAATCAAAATAAATTCTGTAATTTTTATTTCGTTTTTCTTTCAACTAAATGAAATCACTTTCCTCTTTGTGATCGAGAAGAAATCGATCCAAACACACGCTCCTATCGAAGGATATGTTGTGTTTAATCCGTATCCGCCCCGAGTCCTTCGGTATTCAATCATTCATTTTGTCAAACATAAAGAGAGAGAAGAAGAAATATCTTCACTATAAAACTTGTACGAAATCTGATATATTAGCCTTTGATACTGAACATCACAGTCAGTTAATTTCGGGAGCATCCGACGCCTTTGGTAGGAGAATTAGTGAGTCGTTGGTGGATAAGAAAGAATTGATAACCATGTCCATCCATTTCTCGAGACCGGGTAATTATCTTGTTTCGGAGTATCTTCCACCCGCCACCATATCTTAAGTCACCCGTTTTGGGTTGTTTTCTTCGGAGAAAAAGATTGCCCGTTCTATCAAATCACGGCGACGAATATCGGCGAGACACACGCAAGACGCAACCGCAATGCACAGTATTCACTGTAATCTTCCCAGCATCATCATCTTCATCATCATTAACATCGGCAGCATCGCGCTGCTACATCGATTCTTGGATTTATCGGACGCTTCCAGACCCAAACCAGAGGACCACCCAGATCGCGTCGGATCGGTCCCGCTGTGAAATCGACCGTCTCCCATTTAACAAACTTATGCTACACCGAGTCGTGTCTGGGCGTAGCGACGTTGAGTGGTGGAGGCATAGCAGCGCATTTGGAGGAATGCAGAATGCTGAAGAAGATGTTGTTCATCTGCCTTTGTTTCAGATGCTGTGAACCTTGATACTTGACTCGACAGAATCGGTCAAAGCTATCGTCCGCCCGCCTCTACTTGAATACAGCAGCCGTTCTAATGTCTTTGGAGTGATCCCAAAATGATTGTCCGAAAACAACCATCACAAGTGCTGCGAGACTGTAGCCCAAGTGAAAATGCAAATCTCATGCATGCCTTTCCCCTTCTGGTACCAATTGCGTTATGGAAATGTCAAGTGCTGCGTCCCGCCATCGTCGGCGGGCGGTTTTTCGTGTCGGCAAGACTACAAATATTTGGACCTGTTAGACTATAATTTATGCTTCAGGCCCACGCCGGCTTCGTCCTGGGCGGGCATCGACGGTTGTCTGCAGACACATGTAGGATTGGTCCTTCTGCAATTAGCCAGACTCCACAGGACACCGACCTTCACCGGCATGTAGGGACATTGGTAGATCGTAGCCCATTTGCGATTGCCATTTCGTTTGCACTTCAAATTTGCGTCGCCTAACAAGCTTGCTCGGCAGTTCCAATGCATACAAATGCGTGTTTCCGGCGATTTCTCTTATATTTGAGGGATGCGTAACAACTTTGACGTCAGACTCATGCAGCAGCAATTAGGGCAGGTCTTGCAAACCCCTTATCCATGCAGAATAGTGTAGAAGCGATGCGTTAAATTTGAGTCCAGGGTAACGTTGGATGTATTATTCCCCGTACCTACTTCTATGTCATTCTTCTGTGCAGTGCCGCAAATTGACAACTCTGATTTTGTGTAATGTACTTCTTCCGTTGACCCCAAGAAACAGATAAAAACTAAACGCGCAATGCTTTTAACTACTCTCCAATTGCCCGAATTGATGCTAAAAAAGTATGACACGAAATTTGTAATGTTACAAATATATATAGGCACTTTAACACTTTTTTTAAATTCCATTCTTCTTTCACTCTTTGCAGGTATGCACCAACTAGCGACGTTGAACTACATTCCCGTAAAATTCAGCATCGCCCAAAAAGGAACTGGTAGTAGATAGCACATCGTTCAAAACAATAGTTTTTTCCTTCTTTCTTTTTGCTGCTTATGTTGTTTTGATTTACTATAACTATTCTTCGTTTTCGCTCTTCAGAAGGGGCGAAAGCAGTAGAATAAGCTGCAAATTACTGGATTCCGAATCAAAGAAGTAGTACATCTTAGAAGATCATGAGTTCAGATGAAAAAATAGCTCCCCTTTTTTGCAAGCACATTCGAGTGCAAGTATTGAAGGAAAATGAAACATTTCCTTGAACTGTGGAGCTTCCATTTAACCTTTTGAGAAAACCACCAACGCAGCACCATGGTTCTATGGACACGCAGAAGTTTTCCGCCTAATGGCTGTCGCAATTAAAAGTTAAGGAAACGGAATTTTCGCCGTCAAAGTTGGCTGAAGACGGTTCTCATTATTGGTTTCGGAACGGGCATCCTCATCCGCTTCTTCGTGGTCAACTTTTAACTGTTTTGCCTTTCGAGCTATATCATTTATGTAAAAATGTTCTGATGATAGGTACATAAGTTCTTGAAATCATGTTGTGCAGTAGTCTGTCCATCGAATAACTTTTCCCACTTTTACCTTCTGTTGTGCGTCATCGTGTTCTGACAGTCGATCATTTACAACGAATGTAAAATTGAATTAGTTTTTGAGCTCACCAGATTCATATTCGGTCTGTTGTTAGCCAATGATAAGCGAACGAGACGAGTTGAACCGGTACAGTTACTCCCCTCTTTACGTTTGACGCACGTAATGCTAGTGAGAAGCATTTGCGCACTTTTTGGAGAAAAGATGGTAAACTTTTCATGTTATTCATACAAACAGCTCCAGACTCCACTGGGAACATTTTACTGCGCAGGGGAGAAGCGCACTAAATGCTGCATAAAAATAACTTTAAACCATAAAAACAATTCTTGACTGATGTTGGATCCCGGACGCTCGGGATTGAACATGGCACGGAACATTCCTTACTATCGCTTATCGCTCCTTTGGGGTGTTCGTTTAATGTTGATGGAAAAGGCTCCTCTTGGCGCTACCCCCATTTTACCGAAAGGATGGCGAAAGCATTCTAACATAAGAGGAGAGTGGCAAACGTTATTTCAGGGAAAGGCAGATTTTGCTGGAGGATGAATTTTGGGTATGAAAGATGGGCACGATTTGTGTTCGTCTTCAGGGGTCGAATTTTCTCTTCTCCATAATGGCGGTATGGTTTCTAGGGCTGAGCAAACAAATTTACTCGCTACGTACACTTCCACAGCCCTGTTCCTTCGGCAACGAAAGGTTTCCCTTCGCAGAGCCGAAAGCAAGTTGGCAAACATCGAATCGACCAGATTTGGTCTGAAGAAAGTCAGCAGCTTGTGGCTTTCCATGCGTCAGCCTGGCCGGCCCGAGTTCGATCCGAGTCGTAAGAATCCACCCCCTTTTGCCCGGAAGAAAGCCCTGCCGCCCTGCAGCAAACGGAAGTGCCACCCTTATTTATTACTTTTCATATCGAAAAACGACAAATTAAAGCCTCTATTGACGCAGGCTTGTCGATACGCGATGACGATCCGATGGGTAAGCTAGCGAGGGAGGGATGGATGTTTGCGACAAGCACAAGGAGCAAAGGCTCTACCAGCCATTCTGTGCCACCTCGAAGCGGGAAAGGTCTTTGACTTGCTTCCTCAAATGGTTTCTTGATGTGTTTTCACTTCATCGAATCAATAATACGGCAGGCAGGCAGCCAGCTAGGTTCTGTTTCTCGTGGATTTTCCGTGGCATGTTTGCTTTTACGACTTGCTTCCTTCGCCAGTGCCAGAAGGTTACGATGTTTCCTATTGATTTTACGCTTTTCTTCATTTCAAGTTTTCTTTAGGTATATTGATATTATTTTACTTCTGGTACAAATCGCTGCTTTGATAACGTCGACTCTTCACCTTCATAATGTCGCTCTGTAAGCAAATTGGAAGAAGGTTAAGGCAAGCACAGACATTGGGAACAGATATTTTACATTTGTGACAAAATTATTGGTATTTATCGCCCGGCACAGAAAACATCGTTTCGGGAAATTAATATCTTTGCCAAAATCTTGATTCATTGGCACAGCATGATTCTTTTACAGGAACAGGAAATACTGGGGGAATGTGTTAAAATCATTTTGTATTCCTTAGATATCCTGTATCATTGTACATTTTCCTTAGACAGTGAAATGTACAAGTAATTACATGGAAAATGTAATTTAGTGCTGAAAAATGGAAAGTGTAAAAGTATGTAAAATTGACCTTTTTTTCTCGTAAAAGGCCACGATGGACCGTTTATATGTTCGCATAATTTACTCCTCCTTTCAATGACATGATGAATTTTTTTTTCTTCTCGTACGCTCGTTCTCGTAAGGCCCGATTATTATGTCATTTACTTTCTTCCAAACGAACCTACAGCACACCATCCGAGGATATAGTTATGTTTTCCGACGCTCGAAGCTACCCCCACGTTTCACAAACGATGGTTATGATGGAGAGCATAAATGAATGTTGCTTGGAAGGAGGGTATCCTTAACGTGTCTAGGCTTTCCTTGCTTCATCGAATCGAGTGCAACGCAGGCTATTTAACGGGGGCTTTTAGTAGACCTATTCCTACTTTCCGAGTACAACGAGATCCGTTGGGAGAAACCTAGCAAGCCGTCCAACAATTTAATAGAATTCTTCTCGATTCCATTTGGTGAAGCTCGTGCTAACACCGAGCCAGAGTATCCCTACATTTTCTTTTTCATCCGGGGTTCTACACACGTTGGGGTGTAAGGAATATTTCCACCGGTGAAGAATCCCCAGTCAGAGCTTCTTACGTTGTAAATGGTAAAATCGTCATGAACCCAATTGGGGCACGAGAGGTACAACCATCTTTTTGCCAATGCCATTCAGTTAGCCCTTCTCCTTACCTGTGCAAGAAAGTGGTAAGGATGCGCGCCAAGGATTTCTAGAACCATTACGAATGGGAAATGAAAACCCGAATCTCCGATTCGGCAACCCTCACGTTCAGCTTACGTCTCACGGTTCATCTCCCTAGCAGGTTGAATTATTTTACATTTGCACTAAGAACTATATTTTCTATGACTTTTGCGTCTGAAAGCATTTTCTCGAAGCATTGTCGTGGAGACTACCCGGCATCCAGACAGTTAAAAAGTAAAAGAGTGGTGGTAGTAAAGTCTCCTTTGTGCCACTGCGTCGCCACCGACAGACGGTTTTTGCGTTTTGCAAACCCTTTTTTTAAAGCTTTTGTCTAGCGACGAGCATCATGCAGCACTTTATAGTGGCGTGTATTAAAGTCTTCGAAAAGATTGTATGCTCCCATGGTTCCGACATGTTTTATGGCGGATCGCGCTCGCGAAAAGTGGCAGCTCCTGCACATTGAACGATCCTGCGATATTACGGACTCGTCTGCGTTTCGCAGGGAATTAAGATGGGACATACGATAGACATACGTTACTTGAATTTGGAGAGCTAATCTCGAAAATGGATGCATTTTGTGAAATCTAGGGTATCAGTGGCATTAAAATTGCTCCGTTTTGGAGCAGGGGCCGAAGGTGCAAAGGTCCTCAGGGTGTAAGGAGCAACTATGTTTCCTTCCAACGTGATACGTGATCCCGGTGGCCATTACGTACAATCACCCCGCAGACTCATTTGCAAGTGTAATGATCCGTCCGGAGGGTCATAACCATCGGAACTAATCCAACTAAGAGCCACTAGCCCGCCCACCGCATACTGATCGGAAAAAAGTGCAAAGGCACGCAAAGGCTGCCCTCGCGTAACTTCAATCGCCACGCTCTGCCTTCCCTCATGCTCGAGGATGCAATGCATTAAGACCCCGCTAAATACCGCCTAATGCCTCCTAACAAGTGTTTCGTCGTGCCGTATGGTCCACATTTTCCCGACAGCATACACTGTTACGCAACACGCGGAAAACTGTAGCGTGTTGTTGGTGGCATCGATGGAGAAAGTATTCTATAGTTGTGTTTCTAAGCCACAGACATTAAGGCAATTATAGGGCAACTGCTTTTGATGACATAATTGTTCACTGAAGTCAATTGACATGGATGCTTTCGAATCTTTAGGAGCGATAATTAGGATCATTTGGCAATATACATTATGAATGAATTTTTTTTTCTAAAAAATTGGTTTTTAAGATTCCATTACCAGTTCCAATGGATGAAAACCCACTGCATTCCCTCTAGGGGAAGAAATCGGTCGACGCCATTCGAAACACTTCTTGTACGCCTCCTCTCAAGCGCGACTGCCGTTGCCATCCCACGGCGGTCCCACGGAGAAGACAAGACGCACGATGTGTGCGCGCGACCAAAACGCTTTTCCAACCAACGTTCTTTGTCTGGTGCTGTGGCTCCTTCCTTCCTGGTGCCGGTGGTGTCGCTCCTGTTGATCTGTTTTCTTTCCCACTCGCTCTAACGTGCTCACTATCCCTCGCTCTCTCCATCACACGTACTTCGTTCGTCGGGAAGAAGGCGACTTGTGACGCGCATCCACTGCCATTTTTCCTCTCGCTCGGTTTTGTTTTTCACCACGTTTCGCTCCCGTCTTCGGTGCGGGACCTGTGTTTATTTCGCTTTCTTGTGTCGATATTTGGAGCAAAAAAGGCCTTGGCTTTGCGAAGGGAAGAAAACGGTGTACAAAAATCCCTCCCTTACCTTCTACCTTTATTGTGTTCTCTCTAGTCCACTCCCTTTCCCCCGCTCTTGCATGCGCACAAACATACACACGGCTAGCATTTTCCAACCGTCATTTCGTCCTTCGTTCGATGACGTTGAGAGCGGCTGTTTTTCCTGCTGCGTCTTCTTCCGCTTGGCGTTCGGTCTGTTTTCACCGGGCCACGCGACCCGTGGCGGCGACAAGCCGAAAAAAGGATATCCTTCTCGCACACGCACACACCCTTCGGCGCCCAGGAAAATGCCAGCGGGTCGTCACGCACACATCCAGGGCGGCATTGACACGGTCCGTTCGGTTCGCACGTTCGTTCTATCTCCCTGCGTCGGTTCGACTTCGTGTCGAGAGCAGCGCTGCTGGCTCGCACGTCTCTCTCGCGGCCAAAGCTGCTGCGTTCAGCTTCTTCGGTTAGTTGTAATCCGGACGGACGCAAGTCAAGACGCGTGCAAAGACACGACCGCCGAGCATCGATTCTCTTTCTTGTAATCGCGTAATCGTCGACCCGCAAAGAAAACGGAAGGAGTTGAAGGAAGGGCCTTCCCCACGGTGGTGCGCGTTCTCTCCATTTGTGCCCCAAGCGCGTACTACGCCAGGGTGGCGGTTGTACGTGAAACCGAGTTTACGTGTGAGAAGAACCTTCCATTCTCTGCACCGTGCGTGAGTAGTACATGATAGTAGTGTTGTGATTCCTTGGCAGCAAGGAGGACGTCGCGTGGAAACCTGCTAGGGACGGGGGGAAATTGTAACGATTAAATTTTGCGATAAGCTAGCTAGCTTGCCGCCGCCGCCGCCGTAACCGTGGAATCCTTTTTCCCACTTGCAGCCGGTCCCCCCTGCTGCGCTGCTCCTAGTAGTAAAAGTTATCGATCACGAGTAGGGTAGTGAGGGAAAAAGAGAGAAAGCGAGTGAAGGAGTGAGTGAGAGTGGTTGACTTTCGTAGTGCGAAGGTTGGCGTGTTTAATTAGCATAAAACCGTAATGAGTTATGCGGGGCGGTGTAAAGAATAAAACACAGAGCTTTTCGTCCATGTTCGTCCTTCGAGAGCTCCCGAGACAGTGTTGTGTAATGTTGTGGTGAAGAAAAGCTCGATACTGTGTAATGCGAATTGCAAACACCGGAAGTGGTTAGGAAAAGTTTGGTGATAAACATTTGCAAAGCAAAAAAAGAAAGGAGCAAAGGAAGAACTTAAACCGACGTCATTAGTTGTATCCGTAACGTCAACGAGGCAGCAAGGATCATTGTGCGAAGGAAGCTCCGTTGCTCCGTGCGTCACTCTTGACGGGGAAAGTTTTATTTTTGGGGGAAAAAGGATACCGTCCGCACCGGCCAACACCGGGGGGGATACAGAATGCGCGAGAGAAGATAAATCAGTGAAGTGGAAAGCGAAAGCACTGATAACACACACTGACTGCCTTCCCGTAAAGCAAACACACGCACAAACGAACACACACATATATTCACACAGCATCGAGTGGGAGGCAGGCGCGTCAGTCCGTCCGCCATCCCCCCTCCGTAACGCCAGCATCATCGCGTACCCACGAGACAACCGTCAACGGGCAGCAGCCGCCAACGGCATCGGCACCACCACCGAGGAGATGTTACTATTTCAGATACTAAAGTATTGATTTTCATCTCCCCACGTATATTTTCCCGTGTTTTTTTTTTTTTTTTTTTTGTCTCAACCTTCTGCAATGCAAGAAAAACCACACATATATACAAACACACCCAAACCAGTGCCTGTCCTCAACACCCACCGAAATGCTCCACCGCGCCTCGTTTGTCTAGCACCCACACGCACACAGGCATGACGGCAGCATCAGTAGCATAGCACGCACATAATACACCAGAGCAGTGCGCACATGCAAAGACTCCATTTGCACGCCCGTCTCGCAGACGCGAAAGGACACACGACTGTTGTTACCCCCTTTCCCCCAGGACCTTTAGAGAAAGGACCTAAAACGAACTGCGTTTCTCATTCCTTTCAATCGCCAACAAAATAAAAGCGGCTGCAAATGTATGTGACTGTCGGCTTGGGGATGAACATATTGTGTGATTTTCTTTTTGCGGCATATTACCTTAATCTTGTGCTTGTGTGTGTTTGCTTACGTTAGGTTTTTTTTTTCTTCTTTTTTATGTTTCCATTCGTGTAATTGTGTTTTGTTTGTGTAGATTTGGCTTTCGCTTCTTTTTTGTTGCCGAAAACGAACATTTGAACTCTTTATTGTATCATAATTGAGTGTTTATTTACGATTGTTTTGTTTCATTATTACAGTATCACATTGAAGCAGTACGTAATCCTTTAATTAAAGCATTGCCGTTGCTGTGTTAGTGTGCGTTTTATTTATCTTCCGCACGGCCTTTTGGAGTAACCGATCAGAAGGAATTGAATTAAACAGACTTCGAATTAGAAATGAAAGCTTAGAAAGACCCGGTTTCTTCAAGTGCTATCGTACGTTACCCTTGTGTTTGCTTCTGTTTTCGTGTGTGTATGTGTTTATGTTTGTGTGTTAAGTATCAGGCAGCAACATGATCATTTGTATCTCTGGATTCATTATCGGTGGAAGGTAGTTTTTATTTTCTTTTGTTTTTATCCGTATATGCATCCGTTTGTTCTCTTTTACCACTTTTTTTTTTGCAGCGTTGAAGGATATTTTACCCACGTTCGTCCTTTCGTGTGGCGCTCTTCCTTCCCCCAAGAGACTGTTTTCGTTTTTAATGGCTGGCTTCCTTCGGTTAATTTGCCCTCATTCACGCACTACCATTCGACGGCCCAATGGCACACATTAACACTTTACACTTGCGTGGAGGGGCCATCCCGCATCAGCTTTTTCCACCTGAGAGCCTTCCATGAAAACACTTCAGGAAAGCAAACCTACAGACCGTGTGAGCGTGGGATATTTGCTATCTTTCTGACCCAAAGCCCACAGCAGCGAACGAGAAGCCCACCTGGATTAAAACACTTCACTGGCTAATGTCGAGCAAAGTCGAGGGCACGTGTATTCACTCTTTCCATTCTGTGGCAAACGAAATGCGAAGTCAAACATCAGGGGAGACCATTTTCTCCGAACTGAACTTGTGCGTATTTCCATATTTTAAGGCAAACTCCCAGAGGGCAAGAGTGAGGTAGAAAGAGAGTGATGATAAAAAAAAAGCGCAGGAAACAATAACTCGGGCGCTTCGGGGCGAATAAATATAGTTTCCCTTTTACCTTTGCCCAGGTCTTGCCATTTCGGCTTCTCATGCTAGACAGCGTTCGGGGGATATGATCACCCTTCAGTCAAGGATGGGGGGTTGAGGGAAACTCAATTTTCATAATTTTCATCCACTTACCAACCGTGCCCTTCCGGTCCCTTTGCCCTTCAGTGTGTTTTTCACCTAAAAACGCGAGTGGCATCATTGCAGGGATGTGTTCTGGATGTCCAAAAGTAAATCTGCCCAGTCACGATAATAAGCGATCCACCCGGAGCGCGTCATCCCGATGTTCCGTGTCGGTGTATGTGTGGAACATCGTTTCACGTTCCGGAAACGGATTTACGTGGCCCTACAATCCCTCCCGAACGGCCGGTAGAAACCGGCACTAGGCGCACTCCCATCGTTATTTGCGTTTCCATTTATTATTCCAAGGAATCGGAGGGTGACGGAGGGATAGGCTAAAAGTAAATTCCTCCGTTGTGTTATGCAATCCTGTGCCGCAGGGGTACCACCTAGGAAACATTCCAAGAAACCCCACTCAACTGCGACGGTCCTGCCTGCCACCGACAGCGAGCATAAATGGTTCCAGGGAAGAAAAAGGTGACATTTGTTCGACTAGGGCATGCCGGCGACATGATGTAATGGGGATGATTTTGGCAAACGTAGCACAAGAAGGGGCGTCGGAAAGGATTGTATTTCCGAAGTGTGGCTACAATCGCATTCGCGACGCGGAATGGCCATTAAAAACTTACCACCCAGCTGCTGATAGTGGCGAGTTTTCGCCAGTGTCATGAACGCCTGCCGTCATCTGAGCTGAGCCTGTCATCCATGTCGGTGTCGCTTCGTATCGTCTGACTAGTGTCCACCCCCTTCCTCATAGAAAGGACCAACGAGCAGACGGAACACAGGCGCATGGTCGATTTGACCACTCGAAACACGCGCGTTAGTCCCATAAAATACGCCCCTTGCTCTATGCCGTACGCGTGTAATGCTGTCTGTCCTCATTCCCGTGCCAGAATGTCCAGACCGCATTCAGAGGGAAAAGCCAAATCATTCACCCTGACGCCGGACATTCGGGGGGGCGTAAAACAACACGCGGCAACGGGCGCATAACAAAAACTCGAAAAATTATGACTGCCTTTTCCGTCGCGTCGGCGTTGGCAGTCGTCGTCATCGTCAGGAGGCATCGCCGTGAACGCCCAGACAGTTGGAACGAAATATATCTCACATAAATAAAGCCCTACTCCAGCGCATGTACATGTGCTAGTCGTAAAATGGCAGTTAGCGCCCTACTGCTACTGGCCGCCCTTTTCATCGAGAAAAAGGATTTTCCCTCGTTGGGTGCTGCAGTAACCGATGGTCCAATTTCCGTTTGGCTGCATTTGCGAAATTATGAAAGCATAACAAGCCCACTTGGCGATAAATTATCCCACGCAAATCCACCAAATTGTGTAATTGGATTGGATGGAACTTCTGGAGAACTTGGAAAACGGGTGAGTAATCACATCTCCCGGGTGGAACTTGAAAATAATTTCATCCATAATGTAGGAGGGTTATTTCTTAACTCATCACACCTCTTACCTGGTGCGGCCGAAGTCGATGACCTTATGTCACTAAGCACAGCGGGTGGAAACGCTGAAATTTTGTGACTCGTAGAAGTGACGAGTTTTCTACCGGTCGAAACCCGCCCGACGAGGGAAACATCACATCGCCTTGCAACAGCTGAAGAACGTTGCTTTCATACGTCTTGCACAGTGGGAAAGAAACACGATACACTCATTCGCCTCACATCGAAAAGCCACCAGTTCGTTTTTCCATCCGAAAAGCGGGAATCGACAGTGAACGGCAGCGAAAGGGAAAATTATATATTAATTCAAGCTTGGCTGATCAACTGGAAATATGGGATCGTTACACGCTGGGTCCGGCGCGGAACCAAAGTCTGAGGGATTGAGACGCCAGCAGATCCGTGTTTGGGATTTCTTTGAACTTTAAAGATTGTTAGCTCAGAACAAAGCACCAGGGTGCCTGCCTTTATGCTGTTAAACCGTCTTGCCCAAACAGGGGAACTTTTCTTTGAAGCTGCTGATGAACACTCGCCTTTTAATGGAATGTGTTTGTAAATCTTGCATCATTACCTAGTTTTTGGCTTCAACACAATCGTATGGACTGCTGTGTAGCTATTTTTGGGGCGGCATAGCAAACAGGCGCACCACACGATGCATTTTCCTCCCGATTATGCTTCTAATTGCACAGCCAACAGGCTGAAGAATTTTATAACACATCAGAACATGTGTTTAGTGTTTTCATTAGCGTCTCTTTGCTTTCCTTTCCCCCCTTCCGGTGCACCCTGCGTCCGGCTGCACCCAGAAAGTGCAGCGAAGCGTGGCCTCTCGATAGAGAAACGACCGGAGATGAATGCGCCTGCTGCTCATCCATGTGCTCGTTTTTCTGGACGGAACATTCCTTCGCCTCGCACTGGCGATATGGCGAGGGCCACTATATGGTATCATTTTCCATTTCTTGGCAGATTGGAACGTAAACAAATGTGCCATGGAAGGCGGTGGAAAACCCGCTTAGTTTCCACTTAATTTTGACGCGACGCTCGGAGCGATTTTTGAAGCAGACGGGCCGCGTCGTCGTCTGCGAGCAGTCTGGCGGTTTTGGTGGTGGACGAGGATCGTATTGCTCCCGGTGTCTTGCGAGAACCGCCCGTGGTGCGGCAGATGCAGCTGCTACTCCTGTTGCAATCTTTTTCCTTCGGCTCCGCTTCGAGACAAAGACGGCCACAGCAGATGGTCAGCGGGAGAGGGGTTTCCTACCGAATCACAGACCCGGGCGAAGGCGCAGCAGGTAGTCCATCAACAGAAAAGCATTCACGCATAACAGCTGAGATTCATCTTTTTATGCTTCTTGTTTGACGGACCTCGTGGTTGGTTTTTCCAGGAAGGATCCTTCCGTTGGCCTTTCGTCGCGCGTATGGCGCGTGGCTTCGAGAGTAGCCTCTAGTCGGATTGGGCCGGGTTAGATTATATTTGACGTCTGCTTCCAACCAGCCGTTTTTTTTGTCTCGTGTTCCCTATGGTTTCGAACGGACGTCATCCGTCTGGGGTGTTTTGTGTGAAAGATTGCTTCTCCACATCGCGGTGGCTACTATCGATCGACGAAAGCCCTACGTGCGTCATCGGGGCACGATGCCAAGCTCTTTCCCATCCGCCTTCCGGAAGTGTGAAGAAAATTTCATTTAACCAACTTTTGCCGCCACGCTTCCGATACAAAAGGGCAACCGGAAAGCGGCTCCCATCGGTGGCAAAGATTAAGTTTTTCTCAACTCTGCAGACAACCGTTCAGCCATCCCCAGAGGAACGTGCATGAAATGGCGATGGAAATGGAAAAATACATCCCTTCAAGGAGGAAGAATGGCGAAAGATTTATCCCTCGTCCGAGCGGAAAGTTTTCCCTCTTTTTGCTTGGTTTTGCTTTTTGCTGCACAGTCGTGCTAGACAAAATGTAGTGAGGCGAATTCTTGGCACCAACACAAGTGCGCACCTAGAGTGGAAAATCTATCGCGAGTACGATTCGCCCATAGCTTTCGCCGATGAGCGTACGAATGTTTGTGTATCGGCAAATAGTTTGCTGTCAAGACGCGCAAGGAGATCCTCGTTCTTGCGCGGCGGAAAACTTTCGTTCGCATCGAATGCGGCATCTTCAGGGAAAACTGACCGCAAACTTGTCTCCTTGGAGAAAGGATATCGTTCAGTATTTCCGGGGAAAGCGTTTCAAGGTGTGAACATGCTTTCTCACATGGGAAAAATGATCCGATTCGGGCGGAGGGCCAACTTATCTTCATTTCTTTGGCACTTTTGAAAAGTTTTGCCACGCGCGTATAAAACAATTTTTACGTGATTTGCTGGTATCCGAAAGTGTGGAAATATCAAATGCTTAATGTTTCATAACCAATTTCATTCGCTGGTAAATATTATCAGCAATTGTTAGGATAGCTTCAGAAGAATATTTATTTGCGTTCGCTGCTGATTTCTTGATTTTGCTTGCTTTTGCCTTTCAGACGCTATTTTCCGACGCGCTCGAGGATAATCTAGTATTACAACGTGTTACATTATTTACTTTTAGAATGAATATTTGTCCCGTAGCTGTTCTGTTTCTCGTTTATGCTCTATGTTTCCCTCAATGTCATGCTCCTTGTTCAGTGTTTCACAGAAAGGGGGCGAAAAACATGTTCCCCATTTTCTTCTTCCTACCGTTGTCGATCCTTTTTTTTCGGTTTTGTTTCTCGCCTCGCAAAAACCTCGATATCACTGTCACGGTTGCATGCTTTGTCCGCATTATGTTAGAATTGTCACTTATAAAGCAGTCACGCAACTCAAAAATCATCCCCAGCCGGCCAGCCAGCCTGCTTTTCCTCCTTCCTTGTTTGCTCTCCTCGGGAAACGAAGATTCCTTTTGCTTCCTTTGCGCCTTCCTTTGCTAAATGGCAAAATCAATTCGCCAACCTTTTCCTCTTGTAGTTAAGATGCAGAACATCTATTCAGCGCTCCCTTGCACGGTTTCTTTTGCCCTGCGGTTCGGGTTCCTATTGTCCAGATGTCCTTTTTCACTCCATTTGCTGTGTCCGCTCTCTGCCGAGTACGGAGAGTATTCACAGCGTTTCCCCCAGGGGAGAGATAGGGCACATCATGAAAGTCTGATTTAATTACATTGCATTTGTGGAAGAGAGCACGGCTTCCAACCTTGGTCGCCTCCCGAACCCCGTCTTGCGTTTTTCACGCGCCGATTCAGTTTCTTTTCGCTGCAGATATTCGTATTACCTGTCTGTCCCTCGTGTCCCGTGGCGTCTCACAAAGGAATCGTCTCGCAAAGTACCTGGCAATTGCCTCAGGGAAGGAAGGGCTGTAGTTGGCGATGGGAAAGGATCCTAAAAATTCATCCCCCGTCCGTCTTATTCCCTCTTTTGCCCGAGTGTGTGTGCAAAACAAAACATCTGCTCACTTCTCGCCGCCGGCTCTTCTTTATGTTTGCCCAGCCAAAAACCATTGCCATTTGTACCTTCCGTTCCGTTCGTGGTTTCACCATTTTAATCACCTTTTTCTCTCTCTCTCTCTTTCTCTTTCTATTTCTCTTTCTCGTTTTTTGTTTTGTTTTTTTCTTGTGTGTTCCTGTGTTCTTCTCTTTCTGTCTCTCGTTCATCCCTGTTCATTCGAACGCGCGATCGTGCTGCATGGTTCGTGTAGTTTCCCACAAAAAATCGACCGCCCAGCGCAGATCTACTCCACACATCATCACCATCCGAGCAGCGGCGGTGGCGGCAGTGTTGCCAGCAGCGGCAACAATGGGCTGCTGGCCGGCAGCGCCGCCAGCGGCAGCCTGTGCGGCTCGGTCGGCGGATCGTCGGCCAGCTACGTGTACGTGCACCAGCAGCCCCAGCATCCGCACCAGCAGCAGCATTCCGCACAGCAGCAGCACTATGTGTCGCCGCAGCAGCTCACCTACCATCTGCACACGGCCACCAGCAGCGGCAACGGGTACCATCACCACGGCTCGCACCAGAACATCGCGACGCCGACGCTGCACAAGAAGGGCTCCATCCGGAGCAACGGCGATGTGCTCAAGCGGACACGCGTGCAAAATGCGTAAGTACACCATCTCTGCTCACAGCGGGATCAACCTAAACCTTTCATTAGGTCGCACATTAAGATAAAGGGTCTGTCATTGAGCAACACAGCACAACCCGTGCTCGACCGTGCCTGGAAAACAGAAATGAAGTTTGACGCAATTTCCCTGCAACCCAATGCAATGCAGCTCGTTCGTTGTTGGGCGTGTGTATTCAGCGATTAAGATCTGACCGGTTGATTAGAATCCACCCAACGACTTTATTAAATTAGACGGTGAAGAAAAGGGGAAGGGAAAATGGTCTTTGCGGGCGTTTAGTGACCGACAGAATTGCTCAACCTGAGTGCCAATCGGTCGGATTATGCCATAACGACGACTAATCGATAGAATCGAACGGTGATACTGTCCAAGTTGAGGTGTTACGTAAAAACGTTCAGCAATGTGTTGTTTGCTCCGGTCGATTGAACTTCCTCGATCGAAACTAGTACCAAATTGTCGTCGAAGTTGTTTTGCCAAAAGTTGCGTCCTTTTGGAGTCCAGAGCGTATGGTTGTGTAACCGCCGAGCCGCCACGGCACCAACAGAGAGCCCTGAGCACTTATGATTTCCGCTTTTCCCAGCTGCGAACAGAAAAAAAGTTGGTTGTAATGTTGTCCATTAAATGTGAATTATGGGACTTTGCAACGAGCCTTCTTCCTTGGTTTCGGTCCATCAAATCGATAGCTATCTTGTAGAATAACACGATTTAGCTTTCAGAGGAAATGGCACCGAAAACGATGGCATATAGGTGCGCCACGTTCCAGTGTGTTATTCTTTTCGCGACTTCCTGCACTTACTTTCGCTTTTCCTCGCTCTCTCTCTCTCTCTCTCTCACACACACATACACAATAGAAAGTGTCTTTTTCCATGTTTCACAACGCAACAATGGATATTAATTACAGCCGTCGTACCTTAGCGCCGTCTAGGCGAGACATTTCTGAGCCAGGCGTTCTCAGCGCTAGCCAGGTGTAATTTATCACCCGTAGCGTGAGTGAGGTCCGGTGACAGACGTAGCGCTTTTGCGAAATTGTTGTCACCATCGGAAGGCAACGACCTCGCACAATAACGGCAGAATCGTCCGAAACAGTACCAAACTCACAGAGACAATGCACGGAACAATTGGTTTCTGCCTGCGGTGGAAAAGCTTTGTTCTATTGTTTTCCATTGGCTATAAGGACCACCTCCCCGTTTTTCCTGTGTATGCAACGCCTGCCGGTTTCCAGGGAGCCATCTGGCGGAGTGCGATCGCAATGGCTAGACTTTCTCCCAGAAGTGGCTATCGTCAGGTTTCGGGTTTAGTGTCACTAAACTTTCCCTCGGCCTTTTCCTTGGGTTAGTGGGAGCTTTTTACAGCGGTTGTTGTGGTGTTGTCCAGTTGTTCGTCAGATTTTCAACAGCAGGGCACGGAAACCTGGTTCCTGGTACCAAGTGACACCGTGCGTTTCTCAATGCGACTGCCGGAGTCGTTTGATCTAGTCTCGTAGGCTAGGTGCCCGCCCATTATTGCCAGTCCAAACGCCAGCTAAGGTTCCAGTTCGTTCCATTACAATCTGCCAAAGCGCGGCTTCGTGTTTCCATTCCCCACAGTAACCCTTTTCCCCTCCGCGGGCAACATCTAGCCTTCCGTCCGCCACTCGTGCACTTTGTCGTCATCGCCAACCAAGTGTGAGTAAACACAAGTGTGCTCTGGTGATAATGAAATGTATGTTTTTGTTTTCCGCCATCAAAAAACGGGTAAGAGTGGAAAAAACACAAGCGCTCACGAACCCTGCGATTGTCCCTTTTTTGTTAATGTACCAAACCTATCGCGTTCTCTCTTTCACTCCTCGCTTGAACGTACGCAAAATGGGAACCTCCGTGTGTGAACATTTTTGTTAGCAACAAACGAAGTGTCCACACGGAGATAGGGTGAACGATCCCCCAATGGCAAGATGGGCCGAGGTTTGGGGTTGTTTTGGGCAAGCCTCTGCTGTTCAATATATTGGATCGAATGTACGAACAACACACTGCCGCCCCTCGTGGACCGCCTGTCATCGTTGCCAGCTCCGATTCGCGGAACATCATGTCTGTGATAACACGCGCTCGCTCGGTGCAGCTGCCGGGAAGACCGACCGATCTGTCTGTCTTTGTGCGTCTCGGAGCCGCCGGACGGTGTTCACAAAATCTCTGCCCGTCGGCACCACCACCGGGAAAGAAAACAGCCTCTCGCGAGTCCTCGAGTCGCGTTCGGTAGGCGAAGGTGCTAAACTGCTGGTAGTAGCCCGTACCGAGGCCGGTCGTGGGAAGCTGCTGTAGCCAGTCAATCTCGCAATCTGCGTAAGCGCGCACCATGAGACCGCGGTGGTGTCCTTCACGGAGTTCAGATTATTCGCGAGTGCCGTTGCACGCTCCAGATTTTGGGCCGGTGTCAAAACTCTGCAGTTCCACAACCTTCGATTGTTCGGTTCCGGTACGGTGAAGCTGTATAGCCGTTTGCTTCGAAGACGTGGCTATCGCACGGAGGTTCTAGAACTCCGGCTTGTTTGTGTCCTTGCGTCCGCGCCAGTAACGTGAGCTGTTTAAAGTGAAGAGTGCAAAACGGTGTCACGACACGAATATCAACGGGAAACATCGCAGTGGTGCGCGATCTCTACCCGGAGTGAAAAAGTGCTGCTCAAACAGAACTGCACATGTGTCGCAGTTAGTGTTGTTGTCGTTGTCGAGCATCGCCATCTCCTAGGTTTGTTCCAATTACCAGCGGGCGCCAGGCAGGGAAGGCCAAAGAAGCAGTCATTGCACACAACAACGTCGTCCGATTAAAGGTAATTAAGTGTAGCTCTATCTAAAGCAAACTAAGCCGGCGGCAAGCAGCGATCTCTACTAGTGGTGTCACGAGGCAGCGAGTGTGCGCTTGAGTGTGCACTACGAGGAACTAGTGAGATTTCCTGCTTTACCGCGCATCACAACATCTCACCAGGTCGTGTGTAGGTGGCCTGGAGCAATATTGGAACAATTAACACCCGACCATCATCAAGGACGCCGAAGTTGTTCTCGTTGTTTTGCCTCGACAAGAACGAGGTCAATGGGCGGGGTGTGGAGATAGCGTAAGGTCACGAAAGGCCCTCTGGCACATTCCGAAAGAAAGCGGAATGAGTGTGTGACAGATGACCGAATTACTTGTGGTGTGCCAATTTTGACAAAGATGGATGGCAATAGTCTATCTGGACAGGGGGCACGTTCTGTCACCCTGCTCGACGCTGTCAACACCTTCGGACTAACCCTTCGGTGTCCGAGTGATTTGTGGCGTGGTGCACATTTGCAAATGGAACCAACTACCATCAACGGTAGCGCTCGTCTGCTCGACTTTGTGTGTGCCGAGAGCGATATATTGCCGCACATAAATCGCTCGGAATGTGAAAGATAGCGACCGGGAGAGAGAGTGACATTCATTTTCTACAACACTCTTGTGGTCGCCTGGAACGGTGGTGGAAGGTCGTCGAAAATTGAAAACACTCGTTCCAACTCGGTTAGAATGACGCGGGCAGTGGATGGCGGATATGGTATGGTCGCCTGACGAAACTTCTCTCACATTTGGTGGAAAGAGTGGATCCTGTCGCGCATCTGCGTGTAACCCAAGCCCGGCCACGGAGCCCGACCGTAAACGTGAGGTCGTATTTTAAAGTGGCAACTAATGAATTTCGATTCATTAGAGAAGAAGTCATGAAAAATTAATCGCAATTTTACAGCTCCGCTTCCTTCGCGGCGAATGTCACGAACACTCGGCCGCACATGTGCTCTGCGAGAAAATACCAACTTTTCCGGCCATCGCCGGTGAAGGTCGAGCATGGCGCCGGGCCAAAAAAAATTAAAGGCCAGCGGAGACGGCAAGTGGATAATTTTTTTCCGCGAGTCTCTCAACACTTCACTGCACACCTCTCTCTAACGCAGACACTGAGAGAGAACAGCTGCCTCCTGCGAGGGGAAAGCAGTGAACTTCATTTTGGAGGTCATAAAATGCGACAAATTTAGACCCCCTTACGCACACCCGTCTTGACTCCCAGAAGTGAATCTTCAGTGTATCTTTGTCTCCTGCAACCTAGGCCGGGTGTTAAAAAAAAAACGCCGACAGTTTAAATCGAAATACGAGAAACTGTTCCGGTGCGCTCCGAAACAAAGCCATGCGTCAATAATGTCGCGCAGTTGCGTTTTGGTTTCCCTTTTTTTTCCCCCCGGGGTTTTATTGGAAGAAATTAACATCCATTAGTTGGAGGCAGGTTTTTTTTTGCGTGTCGCTACCGTCGGCAGGTCGCCCTCTTCTCTTCCTCATTCTATTTTTGGTTCCCACACGGTGGAAAGTGTTGTCGATGCGTCGTTGGGATGTGGGTGTTTGCATTTTACTGACTTCATCCAATAAGCTAGCACAAAGGCGTTTGTGTGGTCGACGCTTGGTAAAAAGCATAACATATTGGTCGCCTCCACCATCTTCCATACCCCGGGTGTCAAAACGTGTGACTTCCGCCTCCCGACCTACCGGTGCAAAGATCGATCGAGCACCCTTACGAGAATATTGGTTTATTTTATTGGCACCATTTGACACCCAGCCGGTACATGTAAATAAACCGTTTTTTGACAGCATAAAAGTGAACAAAGGCGGCGTTAATTGGTTTGGAGTGTGGAAGAGAAGGTGATTGTTAAGGTCTCCAACGGCATTCCAATATCCAATTTGGCGGTGCAAGAGATCGTTCATATGGGTGACTTTCTTTTCTTATCCATAATTCAATTAAATCCGTTTGTCACCCTCAACGAATGGCAGCCTTATTTATGGAAACATAATTTCCCCGCTGTCCTTTCTTGTTGCTCGTCGAGACAGCCTTCACTCTATTTGAAAACACGTTTACGTGCCCTTTGGTCGCTTCAGCTAGTGGTTTTCCATTTAAATAAACAGTCTCACCCCCCTTGAGATGGGACACGGGCAGATGAGTTTTCCTTCAGTTTTTCCACCTACGTCGGAAACTGCACTTCAACTGCTCATGTCGTGTCCGCTCGGAACGATGGGGTTATTTCTAATGACTTTTGTGGATGCGCCAACACAACGGGCCTGGTCCATCCGTGTCCTTCCCTGCAGGCGAAGAAAAACAAAAGAAAACCCTTAACGGCACATTTTCACCATCAGCAAGCAATCAACAGGGTGAATGTCCAACCCATCATCCATCTTCTCTCGGTGCATTCGTTCGACGATGCATCCAACCTCCCTTGCCTTTTTCTCTCCGTTTGTGCAGTGAGGCGTACTAATTTTTATTGAGTGATCTTGTGGCCCCCTTTACCACCGCTCGATTTGTCTGCAGACACATACAAACACGGTCACGCATCTTAAACAGAAGTACCACTTCGGAAAACGCTCCACACGTATTGTTTACATACCGACAGTTTGTTGGGAGAACGGGTTTCATCTCCGTTCCCTGTCTTGAGGGCGTCTTCTAATGAACTCGCGAGAATGGTTCTAGCCATAAGCGTGAGAATTGACAGGATAATAACATAAAAAAATCAAACAATAAAATCTCCCGAACTTATGATCCAATAAATAATTTGGACAGGAGAAAAAAACGCTCGCACACACCACGCCATGCAGTGCGGGAAAATGGAAAATCTGTATACAATTCCCTACAACGATTTATGATATGTCAGTAGCTTGGAACAGCTGGGTGGTGGTCGGTTAGTTGGGAAGCTGGCTTAAGACAAACACTTGGATTCTCACTTATTATTTCAGTGTCGAAGAGATAGGAAGGAAGGGTTGGAGGCCTGGAGAGAGAAAAATCCGCTATGTGTAGCACAAGGTTGCTATGTGCATCTTTACAGTCGCGGCCGCGATCGAATCTCGTGCGCGACGGTGTGTTGCCTATTAGTACCGAGCTGCTAGTAGATAGACACTACCACCCAAAAGTTATCCCAGCCCGATAGCTCGCTGTTGAACACACACCAGCGGCGATGTTGCGGTATGTACACCGGCCGAGCAATGCGATGCACACACACACAACCGAGCACGCCGAGGGGGGATGCGCGGGCAACTCGGCGCGATGTTAGTAGCTCGCGGTTGTGCTTCAGTTCTTGTCGAACGGTCCAACGTTCGCTATATGGTACCCTTTGCTGTCCGCGTTTGGCGGTTGGTGGACGTTTTGTTTGGGGTTTTGTGCCGTCGGTCCGCGAAATCGCGTTCGCGTCGTGGTGCGTGCTGTGAGCTTTCGAGACGGGTTTCGCCAACAGCTCGTCGATAGCTGCCGGAAGCCCGTCGTAGCCCGTCGACGAACGCCGATACCTTCCGGTCACGAACGGGAGGTGCATGTACTCCCGGCTTCACATACCGTACCGGAGGCGATCGGCCTGTGATGTGCAGTTCGTTGCATTACGTTCCGACGTGTGCTCGCGCCGACAACACGCATGCACGTCACGGTCCAGTTCAGTTCCGCGAGTATCCGCCAGCGCCATCGGGGATGGTGACTCGCTTCCCGCGCTTCAATATGTCGGTTTCCTTCGATGGCTACGTAGGCCTGCGTAAATCGTTTCTTATCGAAAGTGCGACCATCGGTGCCGCGTGTGTGCGAAGTGTGCTTTATAACAGTGTCAAGGTTCTAGAGTGCCGCTCGTATTCGCTTTAACGGTTGAGAACGTGATGCTAAAAATGTACAGAATTTTAACGTTGCCCGTATATTTTATTTGAGGGTCAAATGATTCCCTAATTCTCATCCATCCTCGAATCGCCATTTATTCAAAAGAGATCCTTCAAGAGAAGATCTACGTGCTAAACAGTGGCAAATTCTTCCTCCCTTGGTCGTCGTCGTGCTTTCGTTTTCTCTTTTATGCCTCGATCCTGCAACGAACAAAAACCAGTCCATCGTGCAGATCTTTTCCAGTTTCAGTTTTACAACACATCCGGTCGTTCGAACAAATGGCTGTCTGATTTCGTCCTTGCTTCTGCTTCCCATTTTCTCCCCGTGCGATGAAAATCTGTGCCAACAGAAGAGACAGAAAATAAGACAAGAAAATACCCTCCCCGAACCAAACACACAAGGACACACGAAAACGAAAGTGAACTTTGAAAAGGCCAGCTCACACACGCTCGTAAGGAGCGGAAACGGAAATCTTCCGCGCGCACAGGATGCTACACCGCGCTGCTCCCACCTTCCTCCCTCTGGTCCGTCCGCTCGGTGTGAACTGATGCGTGTTGTTGAAAGTTGTTCGATGGTTGTAGCCATAAAAAATGGAAACGACGACTTCAAAAAATAAATCGGAGTGGACCGAAGAGGGTTGAAGTGATGGAAAGCAGCATCCGAAGAAGGGCACAAGTGTTCCGAGGAGATCTCGTACCTCCAAAAAATCTTCCGAAAAAAACCGACGAGACGAATGGGCTGCGAGAGGCGCGAAACGGCGGGATAAACAAACGATTTGTTTCATTTGGGAAATGTTCCACCGGCTGAAAAGGAAGGAAGAGTAGAAAGAATGATTCTCGAAATGCAACAGCGTGAAGGCGCGCGCGGTCCGGCTTGGGATAAACATACGGGAGGATGTTGTTCCGAATTTTTACGCCGAATATCGAAACCGTACGAACGCCGTGCGTTGGGCCTATAAAGCGACGGAGGAGAAAAGACACCCCAAAAGTCATTTCCCGCCTCCCGGGGGAAAAAATACGATCAACAGCTGCATTTGGCGATCTGATTTCAATCGGCGCATCCGCGTACCAAACGATGTTTTTCTTGAGATGATAAAACAACAACCGCAAACTGTTGTCGAACGTCTTGCAGCCACACTCGAGATGACTCGGAGGGGCTTCGTTATGATTTTAATTGCTTTAGAAAAACGATTCCCCGTTTGGACCAACACAAACTACTACACGCCACTTTGAGTGGAATGAGTTGCAGCAATTCCCGCGATCAGAAAAGTGCGGCTATAAAACATGGACTTGCGTTCTAAAGATGCGCTCCTGTGTGTTCCCTCTTGAGAAGCGAAGAATCATCGTCTCGGGAATGAGAACATAATTAAAAGTGCAATTAAAATGACGCTGATTTGATTTAATTTACGCCCTCTCATAGCTACAGCACCGCCGTGGCTTCGGTAGTGGCCTGGATTCTGGTGCGAATTCTTGCAAACACCATAAACCACAACGCGCTGCTATTTGTGAAGTTGTGAATTGTGAAGCGACGAGGAGTGAGGAGGAGGTAAACGGGGGCTAGTAGTTACCTTCACAACGGCTCTCACCCTACCCCTCTGCCCGTCTCAGAACCTTGCAAACCCAGCGGCCGATCGAATGAGTCAACCGACCGACATGACGACACCCGATGGCCTGGGAAATTGCTCTCAATGCGAATTTTATATGGCTTTATATGATCGTGTGTACTGCACGGTGATATTGTATGGCCAGATTCGTGTGTTGAGCTGTTGCGTGTGATGAAACAGCGGCGGCTGTGAGAACCTTTTTTTTCTTGTAGGAAACCTTTGCCACATAGCCCCGCCGAACGGAGAGGGAAAGGGCATTATTATGTAAATATGTTTGGATAGCAGCGAGATTAGATGATCTCTTAATAGGTCATACGCACAGCCCCCCATGCCCACGTCATTGGATGAGTCCACACTTGGGATGTAATGCATGGTGCAAACAATGCCTTTTCCTCTTACTCGCTATCGTAAGGTAATCCCGTGGTAAGTGATGTTGGGAAATCTGTTTGCTATCCGGCAAAGATAACAAACTGTCTTCGAAGACTGCTGCTCCCCATTTGGCAGGGAAGGTCCAGCCCTAAGTTGTTACGATTTTGCGATCGGGACCACTCTTGTAACATTCAAACCATACTCGAGCTTTCATATCTAATCGCCGTTGTCTTCGATAAAACCGTCGCTTCCTTGTCGGCGCAGAATCCCACAAGATCCCCAAACCGCCAACGTTCGTTACATTCCGTTGCTTATTTCCCCTTTTTTCGTTACGATAAAACCAACTGCGTATCGATAAACAAATCCGAACACATAAGAAAAAAAAATAAAACACCAAACGCAGCGTGACTCACTTTGTAAACCATTGAGAAAGGTTGCTGTTATTTCGATTTTTCCCCAGTTCCACCGCTGTTTGGGACTCTTATCAAGCGATAGTGTGTATAGATAGTAGCACCTTGCTCTGCCTTACCTACCAGAACAAAATTCCGAATGCGCGTTATCGTGGGGTGTGCAATTTGTGTTTGCCAACTCGTCGAACGCAGATAAAGCGGAACAGCAGCTTCCCCGATCGGGAGAATCGCGGCTCGTTCGCGTATGGGCAGCAAAAGGCTTTCCTCAGTGTCAACCAGCGTTGCGTATGGTATTGCAACCTGCTCAGAACTAGAGAGAGGACCTGCCCTATTTCGGACTTATGGCCGGATTCGGAGTGGACAGGTTGCCGGTAGCAGCAAGCGTGTTCCCGTTTTCAAACCGAACGTGATCGAAACAAACGAAAACGGTTTTGGGTCGCGACGTCACGACGTGCCCCGGAGGAAGTGACACGGATTGTATGCACAGTGTGTTTGTGCCGTTGGCAGAGCGTACTTAGCCTTCTTTGTGGCGTTTACGTTAGGGCTTTCCTCTTCAGTCGTCGATCGGCAGATGATGCGGTTCGACATTCGATCGCGCTGCTCCGGAAGGTGTCCTTAGCGATCGGAAGCAACTTCCCTCCCGTGCGTAGGGATTCCTCCTTGTCCCTCTGGCAATCCCCAGTGGACCTAAATCAACCCCGGAGAGGTGGTGCCTGCGCGAGACCGCGCACCCCGAAAAACGCTATCTCGTTCGGAATCAATTTACATCGCCTCTCCAACACACCCGTATGCATATACGACCATAAAGCGTTTGTCTTATGCGTTCAACATCGTTGTGGAATCTATGCGGGACCATTGGCTGCCTGGAGTGTGTGTGTGTGTGCGCCTTTTTTTTGTTATTTTCTGGGTTCAGGAAGCTCGGTGTCGCCCACGAACCGTCATTAACCGTGTGTCTCTCGACAGTGTCGCACGCTGCCCGAGGTGCTTCTGCGTCTCTCCGCATAGAGTGTTTGTGTGAATTGTCAAAGTCGCGCGAAAGCCGCCACCAATCAGTGTGTGTTCGCGAAAACTAATGTGTGTTCACACCCCATAGTGGACCCCCAGTGGAAACTCACTCTCTCCTCCACTCTCTGGGGCAGTTTCAACGGTGTCGAGTGCGCTAAAAACGTTCGCTACTGCCTATAGTGCCATTTTCACCCCGGTTGGAACAATGCGTCAAGCTCGAAATCGAAAGTCATCATCCAGCAAGCAAGGGAAACCATTTACTGCCACCAGCCGGAAGTTGCAGCGTCGTCGATCGATTGTGGCCGAAACACTTTCCGTAGAGCGCAAACAACCGCATCAACAATGGCCCCGAACGAGGAGGGAACGGTGCCACCCACTGCCGCTGGTGACACTGCCGGTGGTTCCGAGTCGATGGTGCTACTAGCCGATGGCGAGAAGTCCCTCTCCCCGGATGGAGGGGACAGCGGCATCGGTGGGGACGTCGGAGAGCCGGAAGGCTCGGGAAGTGACGACGATGGGAATGAGGATAGTTTTTCGTGCGACTGCGTGTGCTCCTGCTGCTGCAAGTGCCGGGAGTTGGTGCCTGCCTCCCCCTCACCCGTGATCATGTTCCTCTCGAAGCAGTACGCCCGGGTGCCTTCGCTACATCCCCCAACGCCACCAGTCGCTCCGGTTGGTTCTGATCGGAGCCCACCGGCATTTGCCGGCACCGGAAACGCATCTACACAGTACTGGGCTCGATCCACGTCCAGGCTGGACGAGGCGTCGGCGTACTCGTTGTCGCCCGCCGTGAAGCGGAACAACGACAATACGATGGCGGCCGTGGTGCGACGTCGGCGCCGGCTGAAACGACGTGCCAGATCCGGTGACTTTCAATCGCTCCAGTTGCTGTCGCTCCCACGGCGGGACAATGACAACAACGACGGTGAAGCTGCTGCCACCGGTGACTCCCAGCCGTCACACGAACAGAGAGCCACAGCCGACGGAACCTCGGTGGAAAAAACCCGGACCGCCGCGTCTGCAAGTGTGCGCAAGCTGGAGATCAAATTCGTATGGTAATTAAATTGAACGGAAAATGAAATGACAAGCGAGAAAAAGAGGTCTATGTGTGTGATGGGATGCCATCGTTCGGGATGTGTGTCACGTACATGATAAATTGCAACTTCAGGGTCCTAGACTCGATTTAGATCTACCGATAGACCGCCATCTGCGAGATGAAGTTCCTAGAGTTCCACACGATCGAGGCGAGGCCGCATTTCTCGGGTGGAATTGGACGTAGGCGAGTTATTACTATTGTCATTGGGGTGTTCTTGTTTCGAAACAGGCCAACATAGCCGGCATGCCGTATCTTCATATGAGATTGCGCCTGTAGGCGCATATTCGCCGCGGCGTCGTCGTCTCGCATCGTAATGTGGATCAAATTGAGGGGTCAACGAAACGAACGAAGAGCGTATAAGAAACACGGGCCACGTATTTGTCTGTATGGCACAGCGACTGTGATGATGGCCAGGAGCATTTGTCCACCACCGAGGCAGTTTAGTACCTTGTTGTGCTATTAAATTACAACACCGTCCTACCTTCCATCCAAAACGACGCCTCTGGCGCCCCGCTACCCGATGTGTCATCTATTTATGAATTTCTTAGCGACGAAAGCGCCGCCACCTCCCCATGGGACCAATTGGAAGCGGCAGATGACGGCGAACCTAATAGCGCACTGGTTCTAGTTGGGATTCCTAGGGCTGCCCTTAGGCGGGGGACGGCTCCACGCACCACAACTCAGATTACGCGGGATACTAAACTGCCGCTTTTTCTGGAAGGGAACCTAAACCTTGTCCACCAAGGCTTGACTATTTTCCTTTCCACTGCCAGGAGGCTCGCTGTGGTGGTGGGGAACTTTCGGGGTTTCCAAAATGGAACCATGTACTGGAGCGATAATATCTTCCACATCTTGGTGGACGCGGATCTTGCGTGAGCCACGGGGCTTCCTTAGGAACGGTATCAACCTGCGATACACGAGGGTGATTGTGCGATACGCATTGAAATAATATACGCTCGACCTCTTGAGCAACGTGCTCATGAACTCTCGCGCAATATCGAGGGGTGAAGCTTCCAATTATACTCTGGCGAACTGCTTCCATTACTCCGTGATAAGCACGTGCCGGTTGTACCACGTTCGTTGATATTATTCTCAAAGTAAATAGCTAAATGCTATCGAATAAAAAAGGAACCTTTATGAAACTATTTTCAACCTCTGCAAAAACATGAGACGACTCTTCAAACTTCCCTGGTTTGCTTACATTACATGCTCTCAGGAGGCACTTGCAGGCTAATGGACTTGGCTGAGATCCATTTAACCCTTAGAAACTTAGAAGCAAGAAAGAGAGAGGAGAGAGAGAGAGGGAAAGGAATGCAATTTGGCACACTCGCAATAAAGTAATCGACCAAACGCGCAAAACGGCCCGTCCCTGAACCCATCTGCGAAGCAAGAATACTTTCTTACGCGAGTGCACACGCGTTTGATTTACTAATGCCATTTTCTTAGAAGATTGAAGGTTTTACAGTACCATGTGAGCGCGTGTATGTTTCACCATTCCACATTCATCCTTTGTTCCTGCTACACTCTGTGATTCGTATCCTTTCGCGTGGAAAATTGTACGGGGAATTGATATTACGGCTCCATCCATCAGAAGGCACTCCACTTTTGGAAGGAGGAAGGCCAGGTTTTTTCGGTCTGCATGGAAAATATTATGTTCACATTTTACTACACCACGACTGGCTGGTCCAGAACAAAACGGGTGGTAAAATTCGGTTACAACGTAATCAGAATGAAAATGAGTAATTGCTCTACTTCCCGGTAGCTGGATAGGTTGCCCTGGAAGTGGAAGGTCGCTGGACAAACCGCTTGGTGAACTCAATGAAAAGAGATCTGCCGACCGCGAACTAGGGGGTGCGAGTGTTAAAACCGTGAAAGTTAACAACATCCTCCCGTGGTCCGTTATTTATAGTGCGGATTCACAGTCCGTTAGCCACGCAAATGCAGACACATCAAATCTGCAGACGGCGGTGGACTGGGCATGTCCGTGATGGAACAGAGTAATGTAAAAAATTCGCGTTCCTCGTCGTCAGTTGGTCGATCTTTTTTCATTTCTTTTTTTTTCCTACCGAATGCCGCGAGCTTATTGAACCATTTCTCTTCTTTTTTTCTCTGTACAATCCATCGCAGAAATTTCGGTGAGGCGGATCGGAAGAGTGTGTTAATTAAATTTTCGGAACGGCGGACCTGTGTATCAAGCGAAGAGAAAGGGATTGGCGGGGGGGCACAGAAGTGGCAGCGTCATTCGACCTGCGAGAGGGAAAAAGTCGGTTAATGATGGACGACGTCCGACTGGTCGACAGAACCGTAATAAATGTCCCCTCTCGATGTCCAGGAAGTGGTGTCCAAAGTGAAACCGACAGTTTTTCTTCTCTGCACGGATCCAGTTGATCTCTACGGGTGGATCTTTCGCCCCGTCAGCCGTACGTTTGTCAGCAGCCCTGGCTTATAATATTCCGTAGATGACAGGTGATCGTCGTCAAAGGGACGAAGGGGACAGAATGGTTCTACCGGGCACGATGCGTGTCCGAGCAGACGCGACGGCATTTCAGTCGGTCAGATTTTCCGAGCAAAAGATGGGTGGAAAGATTTAGCTCTAAATTTAGATACCCTTTTCACTGACACACGCGGTTGCGAGAAACAAGAAAGCAAACAGATGGGAAAGGGTAACGCATAGACATGAGATATGGCCTTTTCCTGACATCTCGGCGTCATTGGTCGCCATTGGGATGACGGTTTTCCACTGCACCGGGCGGTGGTGTGTGTCACACACATTGGGCTTAATTAATACGCAACACGTCGTCGCCGCCGCAGTTGACAATGCGCACCCGTTGGAGATGGTGACGATATAAACTACGCGCGCCCAAACAACCTTGCGGGAAAAAGCGACCGTTTTCTCCTGTGTGAGATATCGCCCTTGTTGAAATGTTATCTTAGCCTTTGTTTGGTACTAATCCTGCTCTTCTTCTCTTTGTCGCTTGGTCGGATTTATAATTGCAGGTATGAACTGTCGCAGGATCTGTTGGACAAGCAGATCGAACTGTTGGAGCGCAAGTACGGCGGAGTGAAGGCACGAAACGCGGCCCTTACGATTCAGCGCGCCTTCCGCCACTACACGATGGTGAAGAAGTTTGCCTCGATCACGGCGATGGCTAAGGCGGAGAAACGCATGAGCCGTAGGGTCCAGCAACAGCAACAACAGCAGCAGCAACAGCAGCAGCAGCAGCAACAGCAGCAAGGTGCTGAGATGGACATGATCCCTCATTCACACCATCAGCTGGAAGATGGTCAGATCTATGCTACCGAAGATGGTACCATGGTCGGCCAGCAGCGTGTCTGTGCAACGTGAGTAATGCTGGCTTTGTGTGAGAACAACCGAGAGCCATACTAATTTGTGTTCCTTTTTGTTGTAGGATTTCCGCCACGCCTCCGGGAACGCTGCACCATCGTGTTACGCCCGTTCGATCGATGTCACTGCGGGAACGTCGCCTCGACTCGAGCCCGATTCCACGCAGTCAGTCCGGCACGGCATCGCCAGCACCGGCCCCGATCACTTCCTGGAGTCAAAGCCCAACTCAAATGGTCACGGGCACCATGTCCCAACAGCAGCAACAACAGCAGCAGCAGCAGCAGTACTCCCATCCGCACGTGAACATTCTGCATCAGCAGCAGGCTCAGCTGCAGGCTCAGCAGCAAGCACAACTTGCCGCAGGATACGGCTACACGCCGGTCGTATCCTCTTCGCCCCAGGCCTCCCTACAGCACGCGGCCGCCCTGCATCACCATCAGCAGCATCAGCAGTACCAAAGTCAGTACGGATCGCAGGATTTGAATGTGAGCGGCGCGAGCAGCAGCTCCCAGCTCGACTCGACCGTCTCGTCGATGAACCTCTCGTGGAACTCGCAGACGGCCAGCACACACCAAAGCCCGTACACGCCGCACTACACAGCCGCCCAGATCTACATGCGTCCGCGCGGCATCGGCATCGGAAGCTCGGGCGGCAGCAGTGGCAGCACTTCGAGCGCCAGCGGCCGCAAGGTACCGCCGGAGGTGCCGAAGCGCACCAGCAGCATAACGGGCCCAGGAGGAGCGGGTCAGCACACTCCCAGTCGCTCACTGCGTCCGAACGGACTGTGCAAGACTGCGGAGAACGGTAGCCTCAGCTCGGTGCAGTCTTCCGGCAGCGACTCATCGGCATCCGCCGAGCGTGGGCTCGCGGGGGTCGGAATTGGACCCGAGATCGGCTCGGACCGGTCGAGCTCGCCGCAGTGGAAACGCAAGGGCCCCGGCAGCAGCCAGAGCGGAAGCATTCCGATGCTTCCGGCTCAATCACCCGATCACATGCTGCTGAGTGCAAGCGCAGAGGTGGTACAGGGAGGCGTCCGGTCGCTCTCGAGCACCTCGGTGACGACGTCGGGTGTGACGGCATCGACGGCGGCGACGAGCGGAGGCGTTAGTGCCAACGTGACCATCGCCAGCATTGAGAGCGAATGCCTGAGCTCGCACACGAGCGCCGCCCAGTACTCGATGGAGCAGCACGACCAGATCGTGCACACGCCAACCAGCTACAAGGTGTCGGAGACGATCCGCAAGCGCCAGTACCGCGTCGGGCTGAACCTGTTCAACAAGAAGCCCGAGCGGGGCATCACCTATCTCATCCGGAAGGGCTTCCTCGAGAACACGCCGCAGGGCGTGGCGCGCTTCCTCATCTCGCGCAAGGGTCTCTCGCGGCAAATGATTGGAGAGTACCTCGGCAATCTGCAGAACCCGTTCAACATGGCCGTGCTGGACTGCTTCGCCGGCGAGCTGGATCTGTCCGGCATGCAGGTGGACGTGGCGCTGCGCAAGTTCCAGGGCTACTTCCGCATGCCGGGCGAGGCGCAGAAAATCGAGCGGCTGATGGAGGTGTTCTCGGCGCGCTACTGCCAGTGCAACAGTGACATCGTGTCGCGGCTGCGCTCGCACGACACCGTCTTCGTGCTCGCGTTCGCCATCATCATGCTCAATACGGACCTGCACACGCCGAACCTGAAGCCGGACCGTCGGATGCGCTGCGACGACTTCATCAAGAACCTGCGCGGCATCGACGACTGCCACGACATCGACCGGGACATGCTGAACGGCATCTACGAGCGCGTCAAGGCGAACGAGTTCAAGCCCGGCTCCGACCACGTCACGCAGGTCATGAAGGTGCAGGCCACGATCGTGGGCAAGAAGCCGAACCTAGCCCTCCCCCATCGGCGGCTCGTATGCTACTGCCGCCTGTACGAGATCCCGGACATCAACAAGAAGGAACGGCCAGGCGTGCACCAGCGCGAGGTGTTCCTGTTCAACGATCTGCTCGTCATCACGAAGATCTTCAGCAAGAAGAAGTCCTCCGTCACGTACACGTTCCGCAACAGCTATACGCTGAGCGGTATGGTTGTCACCCTGCTCGATGTTCCAAGTAAGTGTCGGAGGAAAGATGCGCTTCCCTCGAGGAGTGATGCTCAAGGACACACACATTAACAGTGGCGTTTTCTTCCCTACAGACTATCAGTTCTGCATCCGACTGTCGCAGAAGGTCGACGGAAAGGTGCTGGTAACGTTCAACGCTCGCAACGAGCACGACCGGTGCAAGTTCGCCGAGGACCTGCGCGAATCGATCAGCGAGATGGACGAAATGGAGACGCTTCGCATCGAAGCCGAACTCGAGCGGCAGAAGTCGGCCCGCGGAACCCGTGCCAACAACAGCGAGAACCGCGACAGTGGCGTCGCCGACGTGGAGGTCTGCGCCGGCCAGTACCCGCCCGGCAGCGTCGGTGCTCTGGCCGGCGTCGGTGGCGTGTCGCCGAACGAGTGTGGCCTCGCGCACACCCACAGCGAGGCGCAACTGAAGCGCAGCGCCCTCAGCAACTCGCTCCTAGATATGCACGAACAATGTAAGTCATTCTGAGGGGATCGGATTCCTTTCGAGGCAACACTGCGCTCACTGCTACCAACGCCACCAGCTCCACTATTACTACTACGCACACGTCCTCCATCCATACCCGACCCCAACCATCCAATCCTAGATCGGAGTGGGGGACGGAAGAAAGGCCGGCGTCTTTCTTCCGTTGTCCATCAACACATCAACCATACCTGCACAGTTTCGTTATGTTACGTTTCGGTTCATCCTTTCGTTTCGATCGAGTGCACATGCAGAACAGAGCGTGTTTTAGGTTTTGTTTTTCTTTCCTTTGCGCAACACGTTGCCCACGCTTCTTTTAGCTGGCTTACATACGTTTGTACTCTCGCTCTCTCCCTCTTTCGTTTTGTCTTTTCTGTGTCGAATGCAAACAGAGAAGGATCACATCGATGTTGGTTGTTCTTGTTGTACTGTTCGATTTTATGCGCTTCTGTGCCTCCAGCCTCGGCGCGGTGGGCAGCTTTAGTCCATGCTGCACCCAACACAACTATAAAATACACCTGCCAAGTGTTACAAAAATCATTTCCACCAGACACACCAGTTTCATTGTTCTGGCTTACTTTCATCTGCATTCACGTGAACATTAAGGAGAAAGCTGAGGAAAAGAACAGGATGATTGGATTCGTACAAAACCGTTTTATTTATTTTGCTCCAACTTCCATGTGGAAAGCGTAGGATCAGCAGGGGCCATTGGTATCCTGTGTTTGAGCATCGAATAGATTTAGCTTAACGCAAATGGATTCCGACGATTGTCGTTTCTCGTTCCATCGTCATGGACTGTGGGGCGCGGCATCTTTGTGATAACTGATTATTCCTTACTTAAGTAGCAAATAAATCGCCACGTATTACATTCTGTTGCGTTACTAGGCTTACAATAATGTGTACCAAAAACCCTTCGCTGACGAAGGGACGACAGGGAAATGTCTACGACTGTCGTTGTCGTTGATGGATCGCCTCAGGGCGGTTTTATTTCTTTGGGAGGAAAAACAAATCCCACGAAGATCACATGATCTTCGTAATTGTGATATCACTAGAAAAAAGTAAGAAAAATGGCTAAACGGCTAGCAAAAAAAAAAGAAAACCTTCTGGTCCCGACTTTGGTCCGGCTGTACGCTTCCTCTAACATTCTTTCTTGTCGAAATAATGTTGTGTTGTATTTTAATTTCGTTTTTAACATAACTGTGCTTCCCTTTCACACGTTGTTCTAACATCCAAGGGGGGAAAAAAGGGATAACCCTTCCCACGTACCTGCTGCTCCACCGAACTCTTTCTGCCCCTGTTGCTGCCGTCCCGATTGTCCTTTTGACCATTGCAGTTCCATTTTCACCCACCCCCTTAAACCGACTGACCCTCTCACCCAACTCACGCAACAACTGACCGCATTAACTCATCTCGCCATAATGCATCATTTCATCATGGGCAAGCATCATTTCACCACAGCGCTGTTTTTTCTTCTTTTCTTTTCGTTTCGTTCTCTCTTTTTCTCGTTCTCGTGATCGTGTTGTGATCTTGTGTCTTAAAAAAAACACACACGCACACAAACATGAAAAAAAAAACATTCGCAAACTGCAAATCGCATCCGTTTTAGTTGGCAATGAAAAACCGCAACGCCGTGGTAGCGTCGGCTCGTTAGATAGTGGAATGTCGATATCATTTCAATCCACCTCCGCAAGCACTGGCTCACGTAGCGATATCAAAGTACGAATGCTCCCGCATAGCAACACCTCCGGTCAGATAATCATGCATGCCGGGCAGCATCCCGCTGCCCTCATGGGTGCCATCTATCATCAGCAAATCCATCACCATCAACAGCATCAACAGCAGTCGCAGCAGCAGCCGCCGCCGCAACAGCAGCAGCACCCGCATCAGCATCATCATCTGCACCCGGCGGTGGCCCCTTCCACCGGAGTGATCGTTACGGTGGGTCCACCAGCGTCCTCCTTGCAGCCACCAGCTACTACCAGCCTGCACCATCCGCATACTGCTGGTCCTGGTCCTATGATGTTGCAGCAGCAGCAGCAGCATCAGCCGCAGCATCAGCAGCAGCTCCTGAACAACGGCATCATCAACGCGGCCGGAGTGAGCACCACCACCATCATCCCGAGCAGCAGCAGCAACAGTGGAGCTATACGTCGCGAGCGGAAACCCTCCCGTACCGAAGATGCCGCTACGGTAGCAGCTCTAACAGCCAGTGCGGGAGTCTCTAGCGGCACCCCAGTACCCCCGGGGGGTAGTGGTGGTCCTCCCAGCGCCGCTGGTGCAAACTATGGCCGCTCGACGGAGGTCTAGGCAGCCGCGTCGATCCGGAACAGCAGCAGCAGCAGCAACAACTACAGATCGTTGCCATGTAGTCGATCTCCTCCACCATCACCGCCACCATAATCGATATCCGTTAGCGTTCCGAAGAAGAAGGGTCGTCAACAGGATACCGTTCGAGGTCGCATTACGCGTGATTTTCTTCTGAAAATGTATTTTATTTTTCAATTTCCATTTTACGTACGATTGTTTGTTTGATTCCTTTGTTTTTGTAAATACTAGCGAGTAAAGAGAATGGGAAAGTCCCCACGGGGAAATCCGAAGTGTGATGCGAGAAAAAGAGATTATCGTAAAGATGGCGGCGGTTCCTCGAATTAAGTTGCAGTTATTTTGAGAATGGAAACCAGGAACGAAAGATAAAGGTTTAGAGAAGGAACCCCAACTTTCGACGGAACGCACGGAAATCGATTAACTGGTGGCGTGAGGAATGAAGGCACTGGTGCCCCCTTAGACTGCCGATCGTTCTTCTGCGCGCAAAACAAACCACATCCTGCCATTCTCATCTTTCGTTGCTAAGGGGAACGGGGAAAAAAACGGAACTGTCTGTATACCGTGCGAAAGGAAATCATCTAGAAGTAGGCGATGACGGTTGGAGACCGAGGCGTGGGTTTACGTTCTATTCTTGTATTCGTTAGCTCGCTAGTTCGAAATTAGAAAGAGAATGCCAAGTAGCCAGTACATTATGTACTGTAACATGTTTTTTTTTGTCTTGTCAGTATAATCACCCCACCATAACAACATTCGCGCATGGTCCTTCCACCAGTTCTAGTTCCTTTAGTTGGTAAATCGTGTTATAGGGGGGGGACCGTTGTTTAGCTGGAAACGATCGATGGCGTTAGCGCGCGAAGAAAACAGTACACAGACTAGTACACAAAAGGAAGAATATGCGATGAATTACAAATACTTGCCACCGGTGCGCATCCTTTGAAACGGCCGTTTGAATACAAATCAAAAAGAAAATGAAGAAACGATAGAAAACATTCTCCCGCCGCATCTCTGTCACTCTACCCGCGTTTCAATCCCTCTTCCTCTGCGATCATTCACGATCACAACAGATCATCCTTTTGCAATTCTCATCCTGTGTCCCTGCGGGTTTTCGCTGCGGACTCATCTTGTAAATAGCCATCGACGCGGCGTACTCATCTCAACCCTTTGCCCCCACCATTGCCAGTTCAAATAGCTAAAACAAATGTTACTACCACAACAACTATTATTACTATTACTACCGCTACTCCTATTCTACTATTACTACAACTACTACTACTACTACTACTATCTCTACTGCAACTATTACTACCACCAATACTGCTGCTACTATCGCCATGGCATGCGGCGCGCGCGCTCGCCCTCAAAATTACATTTTCCGTTTCCGACCACTAGCGCCGAAAATTTAAAAAAAAAAGCCAACTTAACGGGGGGCAGAGGGTAGTGTGATGGTGGCGGTGCCATCCGGTGTGTGCGTGTGTTTGTGTGTGTTGTATGTGTTTTCCATACTTACCCGCCTCTCCCCCATGTTCGGGAGAAACGGCATGTGCTTTTACCTTCCCCCGCATAAAAAGAAAACCACAACATTTCATCATGTACGGCAAGAGAAAGCAGCGAAAGGGAAATCCCGGACAGAACGAAAAAAAAAACAATTTAAAAAAAATCTTTTCCATCAAAGTCCTTTTCTGGATTCTCTGGACCCGTCTGATGGACGTGCGAAGAAAAAGAACAATACGATACAATAAGGAAGACGTTGTAGCAATGTAGACGGAATTGTGAGAGGTTCGAAAGAGAGTTGACAACTATTGATAAGAACGGGATAGAACCCTGTATAGTTTTTTTTTTTTTGTACCATATTACATATTTATAGCATCGTCCGGAACTCGTCCGGGTATCTAGTATTTTTTTTTAAACGTTTCTAAGCTACTTCAACTTCCCCGTTCAAATACGTCCACCCTGTAGGTGTATGTGTGAAATGTTTGTGCGCGTGTGCGTGTGTGAGTGTTTGAAGGAAGAAGAAAGTGTGCCCGGGCAAGGATGGGGAACAGGTGTCCTCGAACGGGCCTTCAAAGGATTTGAAAGCGAGTTTAAAGGAGGGAGGGCCGAAAATCGATTGACCAAAAAGAGCAAACCAAGGAAAGGGCGAACGAGGAAGATAGAGAAGAGCGAGAGAGAAAGCGAAGTGCAGGAATGAACGATGCAAATGTATGGCACAGCTGCAAAGAACGGAAGGAAAACGTTGGTTAGGCGTATTGCATAGATACATGATGATGGAAGTGTGAGGGGATGGGGTTGGGGTAATGTTCATCACAAAATATGGCTAGGGGCGGGGGGAAAGAAATTTTGAATGAGGAAACACAAAAAGTGAATCGACGTAGGCGATGGAAGAAGAAATACAAGTAATCTAGTCCTGTTCAAACATATAAACGTAAACAATAATAAAAAAAAATTAAACACTAAGAAGAGGAGGGAGGGTTACGAACTTAATAAACCAGCAAAAAGTAATAAAAGTACACCTTTTCACAACCATACGACACATCACGACGTAAGTAATTCTAGAATACTACAAAAAAAAACCAACAACCACCCACAAAAACCAAGGTTAATGTTCGTAAGTGTATTCAACAAAGTCTAGTGATAAATCAAACACAGAAACATAAAAATTTGAATGTAGCCTCCATAGCCCGTCTATCCCTGCAGAGGATGCAAACATTCGATGAACGACAATGAAGAATCGAACGGGAAGATAGTGCCGGGGAACGGGATGGATTAAGCTCGTATTAATGATGTTTATGATGGTTCTTTGCAGACAGGAAGAAAATAAACCATAACGAGAAAAAAAGCAAACCCACCGTTAGTTTCCTTATTTCGACGAGAAAAAAGCAATTCCACTGAAAGAAATCGAAGCAGGCGGAAGTGTTCATCCCTGTAAAATTGGCGACGATTATTTGGCATTTTGGAAAATGCAATCAGTTCTTTCAGCGCCGGTTTTCGGTTTCATGGTTCAGATAGATTCTCTGCGAAATTAGCTATTAACAAAAATTCACATAAAACCACTCAAAACAAACTAAACTCCTTTACGAACAAAAAACAAAACGGTTGGTTACGAAATGTGACAAATATATTATTAAACATCTCTCGCTTCCTGTCCAAATATATATACTGCGCAGAAGAACAACCAGCTGTATGGGAGGACGCGGAAGGATACAACAAGGACAGCAGGAGGGAATTTGGGGGGGCGAGGGAAGTTGTCGGATGTTCTTCTTACAGAGTTCTACATCATCTTCGCTGGCGCTCGACTAAAACTGTCTCTCATTCGTCTGTCTGGCGTGAAAGAACCAAAAATTCTCTCCACCTTCCGGACTGCTGTGCTAGTTTTTTTTTTTTTTTTGTTTCTTTATGCATACTTTTCTAGTAATAATCATTTTTATTCTTTTCTATAAGTTAGCTTATCATGTTTCATTAGACGTTTACGTGTTTCGCCTAGTTCGGGTTGGGTTGGGGGTTATCTGCCCTAAGGTGGTTCCTCTGTTTCTTTTGCTACAATTTTTCCCTCGCCGAAGCGGACCGATTTCCAACTCAGAGTGGGGTGTGTGTGGACTTGTCTAGCTGCAGTTTGTGTCCCTGTCTGTCTGTGTAGTTGTGTGTATGTGTTGTATAATGTTTGTGCTTAATTAGTTAAATGCCTTAAATAGCTTCGACAACCAATCATGCCTACGTCTGTAGCAGAAAAAAAAACCACTATCCACCAACAGCCAAATGATGCAAAACGTTTTCAAGCGGTTGACTTTAATTGGCGGAACCAATAGGTTGCGTTAAAAACCTTTTTTAGAATATTTGCCAGATAATCCAGAATTCGACAGATAATTGTCAGTAAAATGAGGTTGCAGTTTTTGTTTTTCTTCAATTTGTTCGACAGAACAGAAATTTTATCATTTGTGTACCCACTCAGTAGGTTAGTGTGAACGCATCAAGTAGGCTGTTGATTTTTTTTCCTGTTTCTGTGTTCTTCCTCGTTTCCTGTGGATCTAGGCCTGCTGGGATTGGTACTGCCAGGCCATCTCAATGCCTCAACTGTCCGGCTACTTTGCTAAGATAAAAATTATAATAATAATTGCCGTTGTTACAGAACTTATTAAATAAAGCGCAACGCTTCGAATTTCTCTTGTAATCATTAGATAACAACAACAAAAACTGATACATGGGATTGCCTTAGTAAAGTGAATTACATTAAACCATTCAACCATTGCCTCTACCGTCGGTCCGAAGTAACGCAAAACGGTAGAAACTGGTGTGACCTTTTCGAGTTCGATTTTCCCTATCTTTTTAACGTAAATGTATTTTGTTTTTCTTTACTTGCTGCACTACACGATGACCGACAATAAAAACAAATAAGCAAAACACATATAAATCAACTAAAAGTTATTGCAACTCAAAGGAAACAAAAGAAAGAAACATTTTCAATGTTTAAAACTAGCGATGCGTTTCAAAGGGAGTCACAAATCTATCCGATCTGGAAAACGCAAATGACAATCGATGGAAGAATGTCAGAATCGAAACGGATTGAGACCAATCGCCGAAAGATGGAAAGGAGAGTTTTCCAGGGAAGAGAACGAAACAAAAATCGTAATCCAAAATGACTTGCATCCGTTTGTAATTGTTTTTTGGTGTTTTTTTTTTAATATATATATGAACATCTTGTATTTTTTTTTGTCCGCGAGATAATTTCATCAAATTCCTTCCGACCGAAGCATTGTCCTTTGATTTTATAGGTCGGTTTAGTTTCTCTATTTTGTTTTTTTTTCTTTTGTTCCATACATTTTATACACTTTTTTTGTCCGTTTGAGTTTGCGTCTTGAGTTTTTTTTGCTTCAATCGCTCGTTTTCTCTACCATCTATCATCATGTGTATAAAGACTGATCCATGATTTTACAGGTTCTCCTTCCCCTGTCTTCCTCTGCACACAACGCTTCGCTTCGGCCCTTTCGGCGTCGTCAAGGGGGACAAATGACAGGAGTACTAGTACATAGTCTCATATGCCAATGTGTGCAATTTTCGGCGCGACTTTCATCAACCTATCGATTTGTAAAAATGAGCTCTTCAGTGTTTCTTTTTTTTCTGTTGTCCCCGCAAACGTGCCTAGGTTTCTTTTTTTTTCTGCAGCGTTCCTTAATATTCATTCAAAGTTTGTTTCGAACGGTGATATTTCTTCATAAAAATTTAGATATTTTTGTCGGCCAGCTCGCCCTTATCGGTAGTAAATTGATGCTAGAGTTACGCTACTCTCCTCGGACTCGGTTCGGCGTGACATTATCTAGTGTGTGTGTGTATGTATGTGTTTTTTTTATCATATTCCGGACGAACGTGGATGATGGATAGGTAGGTCTGTGGTTAGATGGATCTTTGTTGGTTTCTCGGTTATATGCGACCGCGAGCCAGCCTCTGGCTAGTGAATGAACTGAGCTTCTTCCTTCGCCCGATCACGACATGTGGGGCAATTGTGTTGGGTACAAAAATTCCACTACCGGATAATCGGATCATTACTAGCTGCTTGAGGACGTTGGCCTCACCACACCTAGTTTGTATCGTTTAGTAGTCCCACCTGACCTCAAAGAGCGTTTTAATACGTGTACAAAAATATGCCTCGATTATACACCGTAAGGACGTGGGATGTGGCTGTGTGTCGGTATTTTCAGTATGTAGCTTCCATAGGCATTCATTATTGTGTTTCCTTTTTCCTCTTGGTTTTGCGTCCGCTACCAACGTTTGGCTTCCGGTACCATTTCCAATTTCACTGTATCCATCCGTCGCGCAAACCTTTGCCCATCGGTGAGTTTCACTTTACAATAATTAAATACGCGCGTGCTCTAAATGCCCGCAAGCCGAAAGAAACATTGAAAAGCGAAGGGGCTACAACTCAACCCGGTGCGAAACGAGAGCCGACATGCTTTTTACAGAAGCTTCTTCTGGAGCACTTTACACACAGCAGATGAACGCCACCGAATCTGACGCTCGGTATTTATGCAGACAGGCAGGCAGGCAGGCCAATTTAAACATATGTGCGAGGCTGGAAGGCGGAGGCGGAAAAGTGTGTTTTTTTGTTGTTGCAATTGCTAGTATACAAGGGGTCCATTCGTAAAGAGTAGGTAAGGTATTAGAGGTAGGTGTACAATTGTATTCCCTTTGCTTTTTGCATTGTTTTAGACCTTGCGTTGTGTCTCAATCCTCTCGGTTCAGTTTCCTTTTCTCTGTGTTTTGTTTTTATCTTTCTCAATCTCCGCTTCAGTCTTGCATTTCCTTTTGCCAAAGCATAAAACATTCTGCAGGGTTGCTGCTCAACGGGACATCCTCTCAAATCCATCCTGAGCATTGCGCCATCCGATATGCAAAAATAACAATTTGTAAGGAAATGTTTTTCTACGATTTTACAAGCAAAAAATGCTGCTCATCAAACTCAAACGTCGTGTGTCGTTTGCTCCTTCTTCTTGTCCATGACTGATATCTCCGGTGTGACGAGATGATATGTCGAATTGATCTTGCTACTGCCCTTCTAGGGAACAGAATCATCCGATTGCTCATTACACCAATCTGGAGGGGTGGATATACAAATTCTCTTTCTCTCTTTCTCGATGTTCTATCCTGACTGGCAACAGAAGAACTTCTGCTAACAACAGAAACTAAACGTATCGCGACAGTTCAGCCTCAGCGTACAAGATATGACGAGTGTGCTCACACGGATTAACTCAATTTCAATTGTGCCTACACGTCCACAATTCCATATATGGCAAACGATGCGATCGCTCCTTTCCGAGATTGTTGCAAAATTCCTCTCCGCTGCGAACGAAGCATGCCAAACTGGATTCCCATCCGTACCATATGTGTGTATTCTACTCCGACTTTCTACTTCATTTCATCGCAGTATAAAACTGTACATTTGTTGCAGGTTTTATTTCTACAATAATGCCTAACAGTAGCTCCACAGCGCCATTGAATTTTGAAAGTTTGTGTATTGTGTGCTTGTTCTTTCCCTCGCGAGAATATCCTGTTTTGAAAAACGCGAAGCGCCTAGAGACGGCGTTACAAGGAGAACGATTAAGTCTCCCTCCAGCCGTGCCCCGGATTACAAGAGACGGATTACAAATTCACCCTCTTTGGATACAAAATTGTACACTTAGTATGTTTAATTTGATGCGCGTCGAATGATCGGACGCTGTAAACTGAACAAATCTAAACTGTTCCTCTCGTATTCCGTATAGCATTCGTTTTCGTTTCTCTTTTTTTTGTGTATTTGTTTCTAATCGAGCTGAACTCCAGCAAAAGGTAAGTGATTTCGTTTGATCCTCCCAGTAGAAAAGCTAAGTTAAACTATAAAAAATCCTCCTTTCGACTTTCACTTTCCCGCCCTATAATGCTTCTCCCAACTGGATGGTGTGTATTGTATGGTCGATCGTGCAATACGTTCTGTACTGCTGCTTCGGCGGCAGTTGGTTCTACTAACCCTAATGTGTTTGTCTGTCGTTATTATAATGTAATTTTGTATTTAAAAAAAACGCAAAGAAAAATGACCTCCCGCTTCACGTCCTCTTCCTTCCGCGGAAGTAACAATTAGCGAAAGGGAAAAGGGGCAGTCAGGTCACTGTAAAGTCCTATACCATCAACGTGCGCTCGCTCCGAACTCCAACGTTTTCCTGCCGTTGATTGCGGTCGGTGCCCTCCCTGTGCGCGCCAGGCTGTGTGACAACACGGCAGATACATTTTACTGTAAAATATTATTTAAATATATAGAGCTTTACCTAGGTTTACCTATCGCGATAGACATCGTGCCAACAAACGTGTTCGTGCGTGTATGTGTGTGTGTTCTGGGTGTGTTTAGTACGAAATAATATTATTAATAATAATAATTAAAAAAGAATAACAAAGTTAATTAACGATGACTGCTCCGGTGTAATATAGTGGTCGGTCTTCGTGTGTTCGCACGTGTGTGGCGCTTGATCTCGCTCCGTGTCCCTTTGCCCGTCAAACAAAACGAACGCAATTCGTTTCATTCGGTTTTTTTGTATGCTCCTTCCCTCTTCCTCCAGAACTCTCCGCATTTATGTTTGCACTCAACACACAAACACACACACAAGAAAAGGACTTATTACTAGATTTCAATCCCACCTCTTTTTTATCCCACTACTGATCCCTCAATGCACCCCCGCTCTCCTCAGCGTGTACGCCTTCGCCACCGACCGTCTCCGGTCCTACTCGGCATGGGGCTTGGTGTATGAATCATACAATATTGATGAACATTTGTTGCCAATGTTACGTGTTGTTGACATCGGACGAATTCGACTGGAGTTGCTGTTGGGACTGCTGGGTTTGCGACTGCAGGTCCTGCTGATTGTGATGCGACATGGACGACGGCAGCTGGGACTGTGAGCTGGAGTTGCACAGCACGGTATATACAGAGTCCACCTTGCTCAGCTTCTCGAACATCGGTATCAGGTCCAGCAGCTCCGAGTCGTTGATATCGTCGAACCATGATTTCACTGGCACCTGGAAGTGGAAGGTTCGTAATTTATTATTCAATTATTCAAGATCATTCAAGCCTCCTTAAAATGAGTGAAAGGAAATTCGAAGGACTCTCGAAGGTGCTGGTTTTCTTATGGTATTGGCTTTAGCAGAAGCGCTATTCGGAAATATAAATGATTGTGTACATGAGCTACATCCTGTTGACGTAACGTACAGGATATCCCCCTTTAGTTGCTTTCATTGGGACAGGGCTTTTTCCTTCGAACAGGAAGACACAAACCTCAGGATGTTACAAATCACGACGTTAAAGGCGGAACGCAATAATTCCCCAATAAACTAAACCGAGGAGATTGCGAATATGCGAACGTGCTTTCCGATTAGTTTTGAACCGTTGGGAAGAGAAATACACCCTCTATGCTCTGGCGACAACCGCATTTAAAAAGAGACCTAGACGCATAAATCTTGTGACTCATCCAACATTACAAGAAAGGGGGAGCACGATATCGTACCAGAGAACCAAGCTAGCAAACGCTATCCGAGGCCTGGAACGATGACTAATTTTACCACCCTGGACCATTGAAGTTATAGTCTAAAACGACTGAAGGTCACGAAAAAACGATCGAACCACGACGATGCTCACACTGGAGTTTAAATTCATATTCCAGATTATTTAACAAGCTCCAGCGTTGGGAATTTCTTGACTAATTTTCTCCCCTCTTCTCGCCACGATACTTACTGCGTTGTCCGGATGAAATATGTAACTAGCAGGTGAGTTGTCAACAATAACAATCTTCTGTAATTCTCTCCCAAGCTTATTTAGATCCTTCACATAGTTGCCCATGTGGAAGACGCACGATTCTCTAAATAACCGCGCCCGGAACACGTTCCACCTGGAAGGAAAAAAAACGGGAACGAGAGAAACAGTTTAAAACTTCTTCTGCGTCATGGAAGCCATAGCGATGTGGCGCGTGTGGAAAGAGCCTCCGGAAACAAGAGACCTCCGACGCTCAGGGGGTTACCACTACTTACTGATCGAGCAGATCGGCTACCGGATCGGCGTACTTGGCCAGCGAGGCCGTGAACAGCACGCACTCGTACAGCTCACCCATCTTCTTCAGGAACTCGTCGACGTGCGGTCGCTTCAGGACGTACACCTGATGTACGGTTCCGTCGATTTCCACTGGCACTATGAAATCCGCGTTTGGAATTGGCTGCAGGGAAAAAAGAATTCGGCTTAGCTTCGTTTGGGTCATTTTTGTGGGGTTTCCGCTTCGCTTGTTATGATTGCTATTACGAACTTCTGAGTGCTTTGGCTTTGGCGTAACTGCGACATAACACAACACGGATAATACAAATACACAACTACTTTCTTCTAGGTAGGATTAAGAACCAGAAGTCGCGGGCATCGAAAGTAAATGCAAGAGTGGCTTAAGTAACAACTAGCCGAAAGGTTTTGGCACACTAGAACCTATTACACGTCCTGCGTTACTTCTCGTAAGAAGATGTTACCGGGTGGCAAGCGTTGATCATAAATGTTACTCACCTTAAAACTGCTATGAACTAGGGTTTCATCTAAGTCTATCACCATGCACTTCTTGTACATATCGGAAGGTCGGACCTGTGGCAGCAGGTACCGTGGCTGGCCCTGGATCGGGGGTGGCGTGATGGACCCATCGATCGGCGTCCCGCTCTGATTGCTTTTCGTCCGTCCATTCCGCCAGCAGCAGAAGAGCGTCTCGAAGAAACCACGATTCGGCGGTTTTAGCCTATCTACATTGTTGACTGTGAAACGAGAGAACGGAGGAAAGGAAATGGCATATTAGTATTCCGGTGATTGCCTCGCGGACACGGACACGATTCGTGGTGTCGTTAGTACGGCCCCTATGCTACTTCCCCGAGAGAAGCATGGTTGCCCCTGGTGCGAGGAACGGTTTCCGCTTCAATCTACATTCGAAATCCGTGGCCGAGCACAGAGATTGAGCAGTGGTCGCTTCGGCCGGAAGCGGGTAACCGCAGGCTCGTTCCTCCATCGAAAGGGTATAACGCATACTTTTCTTCCCCTAACCCCGTTGGTTTGTTCCTCACAGATTAAACACTGCGAGAGTTGCCCTCGATCGGACCACTTCCATTTGGCGAGATTGAAACGTGAGATTTATCGGGAATTTGTTGCGAAATTCGAAACGATGACCGAACCGCATCGCTAGGGGTGGTTCAGACGGAAAAAAATGAGGTTGCACTCCCTTTGGCAAATTCTTCTCCGCTTCTAATGAATGATACATGACTGGTTGATTCTAGGAGGAAAAACGCATCATGCAGCGGTAATCCCCGGATTGTTGGCAAGCTGGCATCATCATCTCTTCTCCAGTGGATGTGGCACGTATAAGCCTGATATGGATACAATTATATCGCACAGTAGCATAACAGCGCCATTTCTATCGAAAGAGGCACGCGTTCAGTCTCGCTACTGATTGATACACCGCGCGCGTATCTAGGAACCTTCTTCTCGATGTTTTCATACGAGAGGAAAATCTACAATCAACTCCAATGGAGACGCTAATGAGCAAAAGTTATTGAGTTGTTCAATCACAGAAGCTGGATTCAATTGGATTGAGTATAATCGCGCGTCGAAGTGAATCAGAACGCTCCTTCCACTACGTACGGGAGCAATATCATGTTCTCTTATGGTGATTAAAACATATTCTTCGACAAACAATTTCCCACTTTTGCTGCAAAATTGATCAAGGAAAACTTTCAATGTAGAACTCACACGAAAAAATTACGTTGAACCCTACAGCTTTTTGGGAAACGATAGATGACGTCCCATTTAGTTCCAGGATTGCGAATATTTATATTTCACCCTCTTTGCTCCTTCCTTCTCCTCATTCGGTTTCTTGTGCGCCGTTGTCTAATGAACCTGCTTCTCCAAGAAAAATCGCTTCTACTCCTTCCACCTGACACCAATTGCGTGCTTCCTTTCCTTTTTCTATTTCGTCGAGCTGGGCGTATGGAAGATGAGTCCGTCGTTCAGATAAGAGAAAAATAACAGGTGATGTAGGCAGCAGGAGGTTCATTAAATGGATGACCTCGATTTACATGCATTTTTCCAATTCCAACGCCGGGAGTGGTAGAAATCTTTCTCCGTATAGCGCTTGGTCGTGAAAATAAACTTTTACAAGAATAAGATTGAGTGGTTCGATTTCAAGGAGTTGGATTAAGGCAGAATAAAACGAATACAAACAGCCGGATGAGGGCGACCTATTCTGAAATTAAAGCTCTCCATCCATCCTTGGGGCAAGCTAAAAACACTAAGCTACCACTGGGAAAAAGGCACCTTTTCTGAAGATGAAAAAAACCTGTTGCCGAGGGCTTTTCCTCGTTTTCCGTTAGGACGCATCCGCCTAAAGCGTCGAAACAATTGACAAGGGTTCGATGGAAAAAGATATTTTCATAGGTTTACTGTTTGTTTGCAGTCCCTGCTCAGCGGAAGCCAAGGTGACGATGGAACGTCGTCAGAAAATCATAATCCCATCTTTTCAATTTAGCCTGGCTCGGTTTTGTACGTGGGAAATTCTCTACAATTTGTCACATGTTAAGACTGTTGCTTACTTGCTTCGTAGCGCGCAGAAGAATTTGGATATAGAAACATGTTTGTCAATTCGTGACATTAATTACACATTTCCATAAATCCACCCCGAAGCCAAATTAGAACAATTTAACGACCCTTCTTTTTTGTATTCATACTTGGCATACATTCACGGTGAAATGTTACACAACTGACGGAGCAGTTCCTCGCAAACACATCTTCTCCGTTCAGTGACCTTTCCGGTCCGCTCGGTACCACCTTTGGCAGTTTGCCCCAATTTGGCTCATTGCTCATCATGCTCAGCTTCATCTTGCCAGCGGACACATTCTGTCGCCAGGGACGGACAAATTCTTCTTGGAACGCTGCCACCAACTCTCTCACACACACACACATTCCAGGATTTTCCCCCCGCCCCATGGATACACGTGGCCAACAGCAAATCCCTACCGAAAATGCATCAGCCAAGAAAATAAACACAGCTTCTTCGCCCGTCCTTCGTCGCTCGGAGCGCTTTTTGTTTGTACGCGAGTGTGGAAAACCGTTACAATGGAAGGACGAGGTACTGTAAAACACCGAGAAAACAATAGCAACCCGCCATTTTCCCGGCGACGAAAAGCCGAGAAAGAGCTGCTGCTTCAGCAATGAGCGTGCGGAAGATGAAAACATGTTTATACATTTTCCGGGCGCGTTCGCTCGAAGCAGCACGAAGTATGCGTAATTCGCAATGCTCAAACATCCTGCTTAAGCCTCTCCTCGCTTTCCATCGTCCGCTTTCCAAAAGTTTTCGGCGGTGATTGTTTTTCCGAACTGATTTCAAAGTTCATGCAACGTTTTACGATATTTTCAACGCCAACAAAAAAATACAGTTGGGTTCCATTCTTTCCACACGCGCGCCAGCCCGAAGCTTCAGTAGTAAAGTGGCACACTTTTGCATTACCATTTCCACCATTGTTCACACTCTAGCATCCCTTCGCTATCCGAGCGGGGTCAAAGACCGACCAACAAATGGCGATTGCTAGGATTGTATAGGAAGGAAAATGGAGCGTTTGGCAGGAGAGTTGCAAGAGGATGCCATCCAGAGCACTCCAGGGAGGGCGGCTGTGGGTTTGCTTGCCGTTGGCAAGGCTTACGATTAAAAATCTCATCTCCATTCCGCAACGGAGTAGTCCAACTCGAGCGATTCTAATTCGATTGGCGAGCAGCATAAAGTTGGACCCTAATTACCGACAAGTGCTGATTTTGCCAATCGATACTTTGGCGACGTTTCAAAAATTAAATCGGATGCTTTGGCGATGGTTTTTCCCTTGAAATGAAACCACCGCCTGTCATCATGTGATACATAACCTCGTGCTTACAACATCATTAACGTTTTTAAAGGGCCATCACATTTTTATTAACAGCACAAACCAACAAAAAGGGGATCGCAAACCTTCAGCCTCCCGCAGTGAATGAGTTATTAAAGTGCATTAAAGTTTGTACCAGCCCTCGTCATCGGTTGGACAGACCACGCCGACGATAGCACCGGACATCCGCGGGCGAACCCAGGCGGGTTACTAAGCAAACGGGTCGTGGTGGCGGAAGCGGATGTTGAAACGGGGTAAATTAAAAGATCACAATGGCGTCTCTCCGAGCCGTAATGCTCCGTCGTTCTCCGGGCCGGCACCAGCAGTTTGTCCGGAGGTGCCCCAAACCTTCCGGTGGTACTGACTGTTTGTACTCTGCGTGTGCGCGTGTGTCCGCGATGCTTCGGAAGAGTTTTGTCATAGCTTCCTGCCGCCACCAGCACACTAGTTCGCCATTCGTCGCTTTCGTTTCTTTTTTTTTTTCGTTCTCCTTTGAAAGCCCGCCCGCCAAGTGCCGTCGTGGTAAACATAAACGATGCTCTACAAACGAACTGCTTTATGAGTTTGCCTTTCTATGGCAGCCCGTGCCACGTGACGCCACCCTGCACCGTTCGCTCAAAGGATGTTCCCCACGGGGATGCCGACTAATGCCGCCACAGAGCACGACGAAGAACCTAGCTTCTTCTACTAGAACACATCGCCACGATGCTTTATAATGGTCCTCCGCTCTCTTTCGATCGCTCCTCCAAGGAGATGTGAAACTGATGGAAACGAAGCCATGTTGTGTTGTTCGAGGTGTGCTGGAATTTCTCATTAGTTTCCTTGGTCCTTCAACCAGCCTTTGGGTCGTTATGGCTCACTGTTTTGGCTAGGGAACAGGGCGGCGCTCGCCTGGAGTCCATTAATTTTGGACATTAAAATCCATAACCACAGCATGTATCCGCCGCTGCAGCGGTAGGAAACGGGGACCCCCACTGTGACCTTTCGCAAAGTGGCTGTGCGGCGTTCAGGATCCTGGCATTGACCGGAGTTGGAGCCTTGCAAAACTTAAATCAACGCCACCACGTGACACCAACGCCAGCGGAGCCGCACGACGACTAATGGGGGCCATTAATTATTCCGACAAACCACCAAAAATCCCACCTCAAACAACTACAAGCCACCAGCCAACAACCAACCAACCAGGTGGCAGAGGCCTGGATCCCGGAGGAGCTCTGGAGCAATTTCCGGAGTTTATTTTTAGCCCAACTCAACCACCCAACCGATAGCCATCACATCGTAGCGCTGTCCGTCAACTGGCCCCGTCTAGGACGCGAGGATTGATGACTTTCCATTTCGTCAGCGGACACCTGGACTAGCCGTCAGACCCACGCCGTTTGCGGTGTCCTGTTGACATGTGTGTGAGTGAGTATGTTCGCTTGGAAAATTGGTGACGAAATTCACACCATCTACCGTCGGACGTTGCTACTCAGCCACCCTCCCTACCCCCAACATTGCGGGGAGTTCACTCCAACTGGTGTACTGTGCCGGTGACGTACGTTCTTTCTGCAGTCTGGCCAACACCGTCAACACAAACCCATTGTGACGTACAAGCAGGCACATTTTTTCTCCGCACTAGGACATCCGTTCTTCGCCATTTCGATCAGGCGTGATAAAATTGCAGGATGACGAATTATGAGTACGACAAAATATTTATAGCCGTCAACTACGTCACTTGACACATATGGTACCCGTATCTGACGTTCCAAGTATGCGTCGCGGGTTCAACTTCCGATGGCGCCACCCCGTTTATCCAATGACTCAGAGATACTCCAAAACTTCTATACATTTAAAAATCGGAACGATGACCGAGTTCAGCAAAAGAACGTGAAAGTCGTTTTAGACATGAGCGCCTTTTCCTTTCTCCTTGACACGAATGTCTGGACGCAAAAGGCATCCTTAATTGATGAGGTTAGTAACATTTCCTCTAGCAAATTGATTCGTTCGAGTATGCAAGTTAACACCAAATTATTTTAATTTCATCCACCTGAGCCTTTTAGCCACACCCACATCTCCCCTACTCTGCCTAATCGAGTGATAACGAGAAAACCATTTAGCAACGTCTTATCAGCACCTCCTTCTATTGTACATTTTCAACCAGCCAAGCCCGAGAGCCAGGAAGGACATTTTCCGACGGCGTGTATTGTTTTCCAACAAACGACAACCACCCGGCCACTCAATTAATTATCATCGAATTAGTTAGTGTCTGCCTTTCATTCGTGTGGTTGTGTATACGACGTGTAACGGAAACTGTTGCTCTTCGCTATAGTAGACGCGTACGCCAGAAAGGAAGTCAGCACGTGGAGACACTTCTCGCAGCGGAAATCAATGATGCAGGAAGGACTCTTTTAACTGCTTTTCTTTCTCACTTCCCTTGACCATACTTTGCCTTCGACGACAGCCGACCGTAGCAGCGAAATGGATGTGGAGAGGTTGATGGAAAAATAAGCCGCCGGCTTTCCGTTGGAAAAAAGGTTGTTTACTCCTTGCTGTTCAGGCGGGTTTTCCTTTGCCGGTGAAGGGAGCGAACAAACTCGAGACGATGAGAAAACCACCTTTTACCTGACCTCGAGCGTCGCAGCACCGCCGCTTCACTTCGGTTTGTCTGCTTTTCAACAAATTTTCTTCATTTTTTCCCGTCTTTTCGCGGGGATACTAAATGGCACGATATGAAAACGGATACGCCTGATCGCGTTCCGGCAATTGCACGCGTGCATGGAATAATTTATGAAAATTTTATTCATTAGCCGTGTTCGCGAAAAGCCGCTTGGCTTGCTCAATGATACGGCGGCGTTGTTGAATTGATAAACAAATTGTATGTACAGCGTACACAAAATCACTTTTCCCGTCTACAGAGGCAGCCCTTTAGCGAAGAACCACTTTTCCTTCCCAATCCGCCATTCATTCCGATATTTACCACGTTTTGCCGCGGAAATGTATGACTCAATTGACGCAAACCGTTTCACATTCAGCATAACTCCTGACTGTCGTCAAAAGACGTATGCACACACGGCATGTTTGGTGCTTGCCGGTGCGACTAAATGCGAAAATCCTCTCAACGAACGGTGGGAGAACTTTTTTTCTATCAACAGCAGCGCGGGCGCCAGCAACCTGCATCATTTGACAAATTCTGCGGGAGAAAGATTTCTTTGCGAAGTTGGAAAGCTTTTAGCAACCTTCGCCAGGGGGGCGAGTAGACAGAAGTTTACGCTGCTCTGCTACGGATGGAACAACATAAATAAATGGTCCATTTGGGATTGTTTCGCGGCGTGCTTTCCACCTGGCGGAAAACCTTCTACGATTACTGGCATCACTGCAGAGTGGAGATCCAGTCCATCAAAACTTTTTCGCTGATAATGACTGCAGCAGTGGATATGTTTGACACTTCCCTCGCGTCACCAGTTGTGTTAAGGAATAAAAGTAGATTTCTGCGCCCAGCAGCGCCCTTTGTGGAAAACGTCGTCGGCGATGGACTTTCTCTGGCGCCATAATTTATCCACCCTCTAAGAAAAACTTCATATTTAATGCACCACGGATACGCGAGTGTCGCTTCTCGGCAGAATTGGAGGGAATGCGGACGGGAGGAAATGGATGGATGGTTGCAAGTGCAGAGTTTGCCATAGATTGAACCTTCATAGCCATACACATGACTTCCGGTGGCGTTGCACAACGATGCTCCGGTTTCGATTTGAGCCATAATTCACGCCAGCTAGCAGAATATGCCTTCTGCCGAACCACCGTGTGGCAGAAACGGATGGCACGCATCCTGTTGTTTGCTTTACAACGCTTCCCGTTGTAACGGACACAGCTTGCTAAAGCATGCCGGAGGCAGCCACCGTACTGCTGGTAGTAATATCGTTTGCCCGGATTCAGTTATTTCCTCCTTGAGGGTGATAGCGGTGATGAAATATTAAACCATCGAGCTCGAGCTGCAAATTCTGTTGTCCACGTGTCGTTCTGCAACAATGCAACATCCTGCACTGGTTGGCAGGGCAGTGGGTTTGGTTTACTGGCGTTTACCTTGAACGTCAATGTCCCTTTCACCCTCAGGTTGGATGTACACCTGGCACACGCCACGCGTGGACGACCAACGACTTCGTTCCCATGATTGCAATATCTAAATTCCCCGGTTAATCGTGGAACTATCTTGAAAGAAACGCTTTTTCACTTCTCCTCTCCCCAAAGGTGTCACATTGATCTCGTAAGTGAGTTTGACGTACGCTCTGCTACTGTCAACGATGGAGAAGAAGTGTTGAAATCGATCGATAATGCAGACTTTCCTCCAAAAACAGCTTCCATCTGTCACCAGTCGATTAAACAATGAACGTCTAATCGATCGAACACGACCTGCTGTCGGTTGAAATACTCTTTGAAGACAGCGACAGGGATACGACAACCAAGGGATCAACACTTGGAAAATGGCGAATGGTGTGGGACAAGCTCCCATTCGACAAAGATGACAAACATTGCGGTACGTGATAACAATCGCTTAGGTCAGGAAGTCACGCGTACCCAGGTTCTTTTTCTTAGGGTTAAGGTATTATGAAAATTAATTTGACAACGCTGCCAATCGATTACGTTCTCATTAATGTGGAAAATTGAAGAATCTTTGCCCCAACAATGATAGTGATCCCGGCCAGCGGTATGAGTAGCATTTCATTTCAAATACTCAAATGTCACACGAATTCATCATATTCATGAAATGAAAAACGTAACGACGTTGAATATTGCTCCAAGTTTTTACCACAGCTCATCCCTTGACAAACAGAATGGCGGGGAAAGGACCGAGTGAAGCCGCAGCTACTCAGCCATGTAATCAACGGGAAAACTTCGAAATTAATATCCCCAAGAAACGCGCCTCGCCAATTCTGTTTGTCCACCGCCAATGGCAGCGGAGAAGACGACATCCTCTCAATACAGTGTTAAGCTGTGCTGTCAGCTAAATAGCGCCTCCCGTTGTATGGTGTCCTCCACCTTTCCGGGTGAGAGAAAGCGCGCAGGAAAGTTTAATAAAATTGTGATCAATATCGAATCACTTCAACACCCCCGTCTCCTCTCGTCCTTTTCCGCCGCAAAGTTCATCACGTTTGCGCCCGAAAAAGCTACCGATAGACACTCTCCCGAAGCACTCGAGCATGAAGGATGTTGGCCCGGCCGGACCCGGGTGAGATGAAGTTCTTGATGATTTGTTTAGGCCGCCCTTTTCCCGCCCATTGCTCCTTTTTGCCGCTCGATCGGCTCCGCTTCTTCCTCTGAACTCTGAACGATGTTGATATTTATCCAACCATGAAGAGGCACTGTAAAGCAAGCAGTATCGATTGTCTACCGTCGCCGGGCCGGGTGATGTTGGCATAGGAAGCACACAGAAAGCTCATCGCCCGAACGAACACAGCCAGCCTACCGGGCCAGGAAGAAGGACAGTCGGTTTCACTTTACACAATGGCGTAATGTATCCTTATCTCTTCTCCTCCCGTTCATCGCTTTTCTCATCAAACCACGCTTAACCCACACACACACACACACAGCATTTCATCAATTTGTCGATCTATTTATAATCCACTGTGTCCTTTTTCCTTTTCCGATTTTCCTGAACAATCCGCAGCGTCCAGCAGTGGATCCTTTTCCGACGAGCAGAACGACATGGAAATCTGCAATTCACAACCTGACCAACCGTTCAGTTTCCCATGGAATGTAACGCACGGCGGCAACCTGGGGCGAGATCCACTGATGCGGCTTTGCTGATTAAATTTATTATCCTTTCACCTTGCAGCAGGGATCTGAAACGATTACGAGTCCACATTCTTACCCAACCGTGCGCAAAAGAATTCTATCACTGGATTAAACAGTTAGCCGAAAAGGGGTGAAAAAGGGGACTCATTCCCAAATGCATTACTGCCACCTTCTCACTATCTCCTTCGCATGATACCAAAAATAAATCTCCCTCCAAAGGCAATCGACTAAGCAAAACAGATCCATCTCATCGGGCCCCAAAGAGTCGTACCGCCAGAAAACAAACTGGCCTAGGCCAAAGTCCCGGCTGTCAAGATCGACCAGTTTGACTCCAACGCAACTAGAAACACACCCACACAAGCGCACACACGCACACGGTGCGGCGGTAAGCACCCACCACAAGGTATAAAAATATCTCCTCCGCAGCGGCAAGCAAGGGCCTGGCACCACACCAGCTTCGCTGCGCATCTGTTAGATTCAAATTTATTATGTTAGCTGAAGTTGAAATGAAGCATAAAGTATGCTCGCACGAGCCCCGCGCGGCAAACAAAGGTGATCTGGTAGCAACCGCGTACCCTGGAGCGCGCCAAGGAGGCGTTTAGAAGCATCGACGCTGAGCGTGTCGGAGGAGAACGATGATGTTCAATGATTTTACACACCCTCCTGATCACCGGACTCCATCCGAGAGGGCCACAGCTAGCTTCGCACACTGATTCATTAATTGGATTAATTTCCTTTAGCCAGTTTTTAATGATAGGAAAATTGCGTCAACGACGATACGGTTATGGGATTTATTCACAGGGGAATTTAATTTTAGACACATACGCGTGTCATGGGTGCCACTTGCCTGGATTTCCTCTTGCTGTTAGCGTTCCAATCGAGGAAGGTTTCCCTAAAAAAAGGAATCGAAACCATCCAACAAACTCTTGAACATATTCCAACACATTGCATTGCAAGCATTGCCGGTTTGGGAAATGTATTCTTGTATCTTTTCATCGCCACACATCAAAGGCAGAACGGACGGAAGTCAAATTATGCAAAGCTTCTACACCCACGCACTCATCACTTGGCTGCGGTTGAACTAATTAAACACCCGACTGAACAAGCCACAAATGAAATTAAGGAACAAACACTTATCGTGTCACTGGTTGTAAAATCACTTAACTAAAAATTTGGTTCTAGGCTACAATTTTCTCTAGTTGATACAAAATAATAGACAAACAACCGTCTGTCACATCATACGAGGCGGTCAAAGTATGTTATTCTGCTCATATTATAAGGGATGGCAGCTACTTCTGGGGAAACTTCTTTCTCATGCTAGGCAAACTTTCGGCGATCGAATATTAAAAATTCAAAGTTATGTAAACTCAAATAATTTACGTGAAATCGCGTTAATTTTTATGGTTATTACAGGTTTAATTGAAATGGGAACGATGACAGATGGGACCTTGAACGGCAGGTGACTGAAATTCAAGCTTTTCCAGATGAGCCCATTTGTTTATGGTGACTCAAAATTTGAGCGTAAATATTTTGATAGTACCTATGTGTTTAACTACACCGAATGGATCCATTTTATCAAAACACAGCACCAGCGGAACTCATCAAAGACAATTATAGATTGATGGACATGCTCTGCACGAAATACCTGTGCCAGGCCACCCCATCCTGCCAGCGTCGTTTAAAAATATGCGATGAAAAACTCGATAATGTGCATTCCGACACAACATGTGCTGTCGCGCTCGCAAGAACCAGAGAGCAGAGCATGTCCAAGCGGAAGGACAGGCGGGGCGTTATTTATCCCAGAATGCATTCTTTCACCCCTTCTCAGCCCCGGCCAGTTGCATCCGAGATGCTGCTTCCGTCGCATTCAACTGAACTTGAACCGTCCCAAGATCACCCCAAGTCAAGCGGACGGGCGGGCCCTCATGTTGCCGTCCCCTGCCATCATTCCGGCAAAGGCATTTCCTTGCACGAGCAACGCCAAAATGTGCTGTCGCAGGTTTTACGAACACCGCGACCAGATGAGTCCCGCTGCTGGAGGTCTCAATGGTTCGGTTGCTTCTCTTTGGTTCAACAAACACACATACACACACATACACACACACACACACACACAGGGGAAAAAAAGGCGGTGGATCCAAATGCTCGGTCTTCCGACTGCCGCTGCTGTCTGTCTTCGAAATCGAAATGAGTTTTCTAAAATTAGACTTAGTTTTGTTTCCTTTGTTTTCCCGGCCTCGGCCCATTAGTCCGGGGGTCGGGATGCTGTCTGTCTGTCTCGGTTCGAGGGACCCAGAAAATGGCCCCGCAAGGCGAACACTGCAAGGAGGGGGGACGAGAAGTTTTGTCTTCCCCATCGGGACCGAGGGGACAGAGCTCTCTCACGCTTTCCTCCGCCGGATTTATCTCGATGACGTTCTACAGCTTGCCACCCATTAGCGAAGGAGCGTGGCGCGGGATTACTGGCGATAGGGTGTTTTTAGGGAGCCATGTGTGCTGAAACATTCTCCCGTATGTGGTTGTGCATGCTACAGGATCAAGATGTGTGTGTGTTGTAGCAGCATGTTAGCTTCAAAGAAGGGAAAACACGATCTGGCATCGTTTCGCGCTGTGCCGTGTGTCAAGTCACATGATCTTCTTTGGGTGAGATTCACCGACACGTTATTGGAGCGTTAGGTTGAATCCTCAGTGTAAAAAAAAAACTGCTGACCAAACATCACCACCACGATCCGGTATTGATGGTCACTGACAAACTCGAGTCTGTAACCAAACAGACAAAGCGCTTGCAGGCGTTTGATGGATATCGAAGATTCTTTGCAGATGTTTTTCGCATCAACTTGCGAATTAAAAATTCACCCGAGCTCTGTCAGCTGTAAATCGATGGTAATAAACGAGAGCCGAAGGTCTATCCTGCCGAAGCGATTTAGTTAGCTGATTCATCTATTGATACAGAAATATTGGCCAACAACAGATGTACAACACGCTATCTACGTGTCAAAGCCATATTTGCCGTTGATTCTTCTGTTTAATTTAGCAACATGTGCCTCTTAGAAATCGCTGAAAAGGGGTCGGTTTCGAATCGATGTGCCGAAAAAGGATTCGGCAAACAAAAACGAAAAACGGCCGCGGCGAGATTTCCATCGCAAAGGGTGCAGACGGCGGCGTTGAAAATAGAACATACGAGCACCGTCGTTCTGCACCGGAACTGAAAATAGCACCGCATGAAACGGACGAGCGCCAAATTTGCTCCCATGATTTGCACGTGAACCGGGATTGCCTCAAGAGCAAGAGGCGCAAGGAATCGGACACAAGACAAGCGGCGTTTCGTCTGTCAATGAAGTCACAACTGTATCGTTCGTTTATTGTGTCTGCGGCCCGAGGGCTGCCTCTTGAGTCGCAGGTGCTCGCTCATTCGGTTGATAAAAATATAATCATCTATCACGGGTATCGGACATAGCAGAGAGCATTACTCCTGGCTAGACCTTGTAGACTGGCATGTATGCTGCGATGCGAACACTCCGGCGCCGAACCAAGGACGGAAGACCAAGGCAAGAAACCAGTGTGGTGCAGTTAGAAAAAACCCACATCATCTGAACTCAAATTCTCATCGGAGGAGATGTGACTCCCAGAAATAGCCAAATGAAAACATGCAAACCGTCCACCAGCAAGATCGTTAATAAACTCTCAATTTGCGATCCTTCCCTTCTCAAACTTGTAACCTGTCGAGCAGCTCCTTGCAGGTGTTCCTTCTCCGTCCGTTCCTTCTCTCGATTGCTCCACATGCAGCTTGGTGGACGCTAATGGGAGTAGACTCTCAAAACCAGGCCCCCAGCAGCAGTTACGGTTACAGTTACAAGATACACAGCACACAGGGCGCTTGGGACAGGTTTTTCGGGAAACAGATACCGATGGGGTTGAGAAGCTGTCAAGTGGTTGCTGAATAATCGAGCAAAAGGAGATCAACTAGCACACGCACACAACACACCAGCCGAGCGCAACGAGCAGGCAAGTGCTCGGGGCATCATCTTCAATATCTGCGGGGCAATTCCCTCTGCATAATTGATTTGGGCACACGTTTGCGGTGGGAGAGGTGAATAATGCGAAACTGCATAAGTTATGTGCAAACATAACCCGTCCATCGTCATCGTGTGCTGTTTAAGGGTTTTCCGTGCGATCCTCCCCGGGCCCGTTACTGGCGTTTACCGAACCGGACCGTGAGAAAGTGGGTTTAAAATGAAACGAAATGAAGTCTGCCTCCTCCATCCGCTAACCGTGGTGTACATTTGGAATAAAAATCAACCTTCCGCTTTAATGGCTCCCTTTCGTCGATAAAACCGAAACCTAATTTGCTACATCCACCAAAACTCCCCCCTCCCTTTTTTTCCTTCCTTTTTTCGTTCGCAGTTTCACAATCAAACCTGATACAAGGTGTTGTTGCTGAAAACTAACCGTTTTACAACTCCCGCGGGCAGGTCACACTTGCCGCGCGACACGCAACGGCACGGTTCCGGAGTCCCTCGTGCTCCATCAAATGACCCCATTTTCTATCACAGCCCCCCTTTCTTCTCACGCACACACACACGCACACGCTTGTCAACCGGTGGCCAATTGTGGGGGGCTACGGCGGCTCATCTGCATATTGCGGTACCATACATCACCGCCGGCCACCGTATTGGGCCATTGGTTTGTCGCGTTAAGTGGCGTGCTAACCTTGGACAGAAATGTAATGACATTTTTTCTAAGGCGTTTGTAGGTTCTAACCGGTTAAAGGAAACCAACAAGTACTGTGTTGTTTTTAGCCCCAGAAGGAGACGTTTTATGCGAGAAAATCCGCAAGGGTGCAACATGCGCGTCCGTGTTTGCGAACGAAGGTCAATCGAAGCCGGCACCAACCATTGCCATTGGAAGAGAGATGACAACATTGTTTCCAGCGGGAGTAAGGCTCAGTAAACTAACTGGCCAACTGTGTGTGGGCATGGGTTTGGTTCGTTCGTGGTCGTTCGCGTTTCCATTCCCGCTAGAACCTTTCACCGGAGAAACGTGTGTGTGCTTGTATGTGCACGTGGCACGGCATTAATGTTGCACTCCATAAATCATGCTTTCCTCGCGCGCAAACTGGAGTTGAGCGTTCGGCGAAATAGTGCAAATATGAAATATTGCCAGCACGCGCAGACCAAACAAAGGCCTGTCCGTTCTTCTGCTGGAGCAACCCAACTCAACGGGGACCGGCGTTCCACGAAGGACCCATCCATTCGGTCGCTCGGTCTCGCGTTCGTCGTTCATGTCCGGAACAGGACAGTAAATCAATTTTAATTATTTCTGCCCAGGTACTATAGATGTCAGAGGCCAGGGCCAGGTCGGTTGTCGGTTGGCCTGGTACAAAATGTCAAACCCGAACGACAAAATGGCTTCCGATTGAGTTCTACTCCTCATCCTGCCGAATCGTTGATGTATTGGGCCGTAATGGCGCCGTTCTACCCAGGAAATGTTTTTTTCCAAAGCTGACTAGCGAAGGGAACCGGGGGTGGGAACGGGGGTAGCCGCGCAAATAACCCAACCCCGCCTAGAACCCTACGTAACCGAGGGTGGGAAGTGGCTCACGAGCGTCAACCCCCACCGGAGACAGGTGGCAACATTTCTATCGCACCGTCACTAAATTTAGAATACTCTGCAGATTCTCCTTGTCCGTCATGCTCGACGCACCCTTGTCGCCTTTCCTCATTTAAGGAGAGACAGACCACACATAACGCCGCTCGCGAGTGACGGAATACGGTTCCACAGTGAAAGGCGACCGGCGCCCCATGCGTAGGACGGACCTCGTTGCACTGCGCACTATTGTGTCGTCAGAAGAAAATATTTTAAATTCTCGTCAGCGGTGGTCAGCGACGTGTAGCGTAGCCTTTACTGTGGCCACACCGTTGAGCATGGGGTCGCAATCTGTTAGTTTCGAATTGAAGTTAACAGCTTGATGTCATGCGGTACTCGCTGTGTGTGGATCCCTTTTACTGCCCAACTTGGACTTGCCAACGGTGGCCCAGGATCACCGAAGATTGCTGTTTACGCAACAAAACGTTCGTTTCTATGTTGCCTTGGATGGAAGGGCCCTCGATATAAAATAGTCAACAACATAAATACCCATTGGGCATGATGAACAGCGTTCCAACTGTTCCAACGAAGCACTTCCGTGTCTTGATTTCATTTTTCATATTCCATTCTTCGGAGATATGTATTCGTTTTTTCTACGGATAAATTTCATTAGGCAAACTTCCATACGTTACAAAGGACCTTGAAACATTCCTTCCTGTGACAATTTTTGGTTTTGTTTATTCATTTTTGTGACGGTTCCATAAGAAGCCAACGATCATATAAACATTAAAAGCGAAGAAATGCGTAATGGGTGAACCGAAAAATGTATTCAACAAACAACCTACCTCTCCTACCACTGAAAGTTTCAAATTGCTGAATAGAATTGTCGCAATACGAACGCAAAGAATTGCCTTGCATACTAGAAATGCCACGGATGGTACACACGGTATCCGCGCATCCGGAAAATAACTTTCTCATATGCTCCCGGGATTGTCGCCCTCACCAACGCGTTTTGTACAAATTTCCCCATCAGTTGATTCTGAATCAACCATCCAATTTGATTCGCTAGGTCGAAACAAGCGCAACCGTATATTCGTGAAGGGTTTTTATTTCAAACAAAGGCCAGGTGTCACAGCTTAAAAGGGGTCCTTGATGTACGCGCATACACACACAAGCACACAGATGGTTTGGTAACTTTGCCAACAACACATATTTCAGCATGCTTGATATTGATACTGAACCTTCAGGCAAATTTATCGTCTCATTTCTTCATCCATAACGTTTGCGCGAAAAGTACGATCGACCATTGTTGTCTCGTAAAAATGTCAAAAGCAATTGCTCTTCATAATTTCTTCGGCTTTGCGGACAATTCAGGTGACGGTGAGCATAAGCTAAACATTGATTGACAATAAGCTTGTCTGCTTTTGTAATGCTACATCATCAATAGCGAAGGATATAAATTTGAAGTTATGCTCAAATGAATCCTATTAATCCTCATGATATATGCGAACAGAATAATAGAACTTATTTATTAGAAGCAATCAACCTATGGAGAAATAGGTGGTAGTCCATGGAGGAGCCTACTTCCTAGAACTATGTAGCAAAAACATCCTGCGGCTCCCAAAAGCAAAAGGAGCTGAAGTAGCATTTGGATGACAATAGCATTAGCAATGACTGGAAAAGAAAGAGCTCCACGTGGCACCGATTTTACTTCGAAATTATATTATGGAACAGCCGATGTGACGCTAATGCCACCGAAATCATAAAGCATCATGCCGCGTAATCGTAGCAGTAGTCTGTTCGACATAATCAGTACAATCTAGTAACAATCAAATCACAGTAATAAATATTGTTTTTCCAAGAAATTTTCACTGCCATCTCACGACGAAAACGAAGCACGTAGGCCTTCCAAGAGGAAATAAACTGTCCAACGGATCACCAGCAAGAAATATTGCGACTGAGCCAATTACAGCCGTTTTGACATCACTCATTGCCATTTTCAAGAGAAGAGACACGAACCTGACTGCTCCAATCCCTTGTAACTTTCTTGTATTTCTAAACTATTGCATAACTGAGTTTAATTTGTTGCTAGTTGAAATAGTTGGCACACAGAGTTACCACACCACGCGCCGGCGAAAGGGAAGTCGTTTGCAAGCGGACTAAAAATATGCTCACGCGATTATTTCACGGTCAGTAACTACCTGAACGGGTGAAGGTTATCCGTACCGTAAGTAATTAAAGCACTGTTGTGCACCCTCGCGCTAATCAATAAAATTACACCTTCAATCTACATTTTTAAAGGAGTAAGTTCGCTCCGAAAAGGCATACGTAAAGTAACACCATCATGATGCTTACAGCGAGCAGTTTTATGTTTTTTGCTTGTCTAAGGTACGTAATGTGGCCACATTCTCCTTGCAAAAGCATTCGACAGTAAGCTGACATTTACCGCAAACAACGAGAATGCTAAGAAACTAAGCAACATAGAGTGCGGCAGGAATGCAATACCGTGACATTGAGTTGGACACCGGGAGAGGTCAAACAAATGCAACTGCATCGCGTGCATGCCTTTACCATGCCGTGCAGTTAGCTAGCCCAAGTCAAATGCAGCGATCTGGTGGGGTTTCCTTCCACAAAGCCGGGATTAGTCGGTACAGGGGTGGTTGTGCAGTTGCGGCACAACAGAATATTGTTTCGCTTTGGTTTAAGTTTTGAGAGCACAACCGAAGAAGCCATTCAAAGGTCCCTGGGTCATGCTTGGAGTAATGTAAGAAAAGCAATTCCGTAGAGCAAGGGCATTGCGGTTGTAAAACATATCTTTAATGCTCAAGTCGTTGGAAAGCCATTTTCCTCAAACTCATCAAACTCCTTCAAAAACAAAAGAACGATTAAACTTGTTGGGAAGCAAACTTAGTGCTCTTAAGTTTACAGCTGTTTTGAACATTATGATAAAATCTGAAAAGTAAAGCAAGTTGATCAGCTTGGTGACTAGAAATCGAAGAGGATGAAATTCAACTGCTTCTCTTTTTAAAAATTTAACATTCTTCTGCGCCATACTTACAAATCCAACATAAATTTTTCCCAACCACCTTTTACCTTCGAGAAGGAAACCGTGTGTACATCTTACCTAAAAGAGAAAAATAAAACAAATAATTACTAAAGGTTGAAATATTACCAACGCACAATAAGTGATACTGTAGGAAAGAAAGTAGTGGCTTCTTTTAAAAAACTTCATTCTGCTGACAATATTTATCAATGTTGATAAACGTTACTAAATACAATCAGAAGCACAAGCTCGAGTGTTTGAGCAAATTTATTCATAAATTCTAACGAGTCGAAATCCAAATGAAGATACGGAAAGCCGTTAGTCATATCCGACCCTTCGAATGGATTATTCCCTATCTTCGGCTCAGTCATTGCAAAGAGCATGCTCACGCATTTCACCCTTCCATTCCTATCGACCTCTCGAAACTCCTAGTTCGGCGCTTTGCAGCAAATTTGAAATTATGATAACAAGCTTAAAGTTCCCCATAAATTGCACAAACATCTCTCCTTCTACCAAGTTCAATTTCACCCCGAGTTTGATGGCCCAATGCCCGAGCATGGCAGCGTACAGGGAGGACCGTAGGGGGATGATAAAACCGAAGATAAATTCTGTTAGTCATACATAATTGGATTGGTGGTAGAAGCTGGTTCCACAAATACGGTGGTTCCACAATATACACATTCGGTGATGTTGGAAAGCGGACGGCTTTTGTTGTACGTGATGATGCAGGATCTGTTCAATCCCAGGATTACTTTTCGTCTTCGCATATGTATGAAGCCACATGTTTGAACTTAACTTATTCAATTGTGATATCGACGGTCACAAGCCAGTTTCCGCTCATGGAGATGCCGTCCTTCTCCATTGGAAACTCCATCCCCATTAGCGAGGATTAAGAGTGGGAGACTTAGAGTGGCTTAACTTAACACCTCGAACATGGTGATTCCCAGAAAAAAACTCGCGCGCAACAGGTATCTTCGGCTAATAACTGCATGATTAATACAGTTCGCACCGTATGCGTCCTCCATGCTGCCAGCGGGATATTTAGGTCGCACACAATTGATGCCACTCCAAACGAGCTCTTGAAAGGTATTGTTCTAATTCCTCGCGCAGCGAACATTCGAAGCTGGCACTCCAGCTCACGTTCCACAAACACAGTATGAGGTGCGGTTTCCATAGAGGAAATTGCAGTTCTAGCATTGCAACGTGCAAGTTCGACAACCCACGACTCGAGCAATACGCTCGGGCGGGCTGGGCTGAGGACAGACAGTTATTTCACAGCAGAAGGAAAATACATTCGAGTAAACATATTGGGTGAAGCTACGGATTCCGGTTTCCTACATGGGCGAATCGATTGGGAACAATGGCAAATAAATTGGACTCGTCATACGTGACGGTATGTGCGAAACCAATATCAAAACTAATCGCCTGTACAAGACCCAGCCTCGACCTGAGTCAGCCAAGCACGTTTGCTATTGAGACGTCACTAGAAACGCTAGGCCGCGAGTTTACTCCATTTGTTGTTCTACTACAAAATTGGACGTCATGTACGATGCAGCCCCGAAATAGGCATCCCATTTCTGCAATGGACGCACGTTCAGCAACACATTTTGTTACGAGCAAGAGGTCTGTGCTCATCGGACACTTTTGACAGCAAATCGAGCAACGAATGTCTGCAGCAGAGTGCAGACACATAACTCAAAATGATCGAGCTCTGTTCCTCTGTAGTGAAAGCATAGTAGATCTGCAATAGTTTTAGTAGTCGCTCTAGCCAAGGAAGAGAAATGATGAATAATCTGAGACCCTAAAGATAAGATCAACACTACTGCTTACCAATTTGTTTGGTGACTTATCCCAGATGGACTGCCATCATCATTTGCAATGCAATTAATGCCTCCAGCTCACTGTCTAACATTAACCTGATGACATCAGTTTATCCACGCTACGACCGAAACAAAAACCTTCTTCTATGGCAAATATATTCATCTCCACAGTAGTGACAATCCTCTAGTATAGCGACTTATGCACCTAGGTTTAGATGATAACCTTCCTACGCACTGGTACCCTCTTCTGTCGGTTTAGCTTGACAGATATATCGAAACCGGGCGTAGCTGGCAAGTGCTTCCCAGTTGAAGTGAGTTAATTAATTGACGAGCCCGATGGAGCAAAGTGCGATTTCATTAGATCACTTAGTGGAAGCCCGGCCGTTGCCTTTAGTTCTGACCTCTGCGTGAAGGAGGTGAAACAAATGCTAGTTGTTAATTGAAATGAGTTTGTTTATTTTATTTATTTCGACCCATTATCGCGAAAACAAAATTTCACGAGCGTGCTTAAAAGGATCATTGCCTCTAAGTCGTAACTCTTCGGTGAGGCAGCAACACGATGGGTTTATCTGCCCTTATAAACGGAAGGGATGGGAATGAAAAAGCAGGTTAAGAAGTTTGAAACAACGACTTCCACTTTTGAGCAACCGCGGCCTCAACATAGCAATTTGCCAAAATGAACCATTAAAGGGCTGAACAGTACAAGCTGTCGTTTTAAATTCCACGCTGCCAAATCACCATGCAGCTGCTCTCGCTCGCTAGTTCTCTCCCTGGCGCGAATACAGAGATCCGACGAACCACCAAACCGCTGGAATGTGTGCTGGAGAAGTGCGTTCGCAGTAAACTTGTCACCGACCTCAGGCGCAACATTCCTCAGCTGACTGTGTGCACAGGTGCATCGATGTATGTGTGTGTGCGGGAGCGCGAGATCGCGGCCAAAACCACCACCATCAAACACGAGTCGCGAGAGTTGCCTTTTATACACTCCCCGTCATTATCATCGCCGATCATCATTGTCGTCGTCGTCTTCGTCGTCGCAGATTCGTCATCGAGCGGGCAGCGGCGCTGTGATCAACGTCTTGGACGACTGGACAACAAGGTGTGGCCTCCAACTTTCGTGTTTGATATTTTTGAGTCAGTGTGGTGTTGTAGAGTAGAGGTGTGCGTTTTTTTCTTCTTTCGTTTCTCCTCCATCACTCCATGAACAGTTACTGGAGACATGACCCAAACGGATCTTGGATGGAACATAAATGTTTTCCGCTGGGCTGGGTTTTCGACGAGTGCACACGGGGTGACGACAGGAAATGCAATAAAATATACGTACAGAGCAGAGTGTTGACATTGGAAAACCGAGTTTATTTACGGATTGATCTTATCGCAAGCGACTCGACAGATGCGTGCATTTCACAGACCAGGAGGTTAACACACGGCAAATTTGTACGCTTTTCGTTACATTTCATCGACGCGTTGGGAAATGCCGCAACCCGATCCGTCATAATAAACAGCGACATGTCATGTCGCGAGTTTCTGATGTCATCAAGCTTGCAGATGCACTCGATAAGAAAAATGATAGAGCACACGAAAAAAACGACGACGATGGCCGTAAACGAGGAGGCTCGAGAGAGTACATCAGTGTTTCAATTTTTATGTTTGTTTCTTATTTATCATATGACAATGCACAAATTGAATAAATGTAGTAGTTTTAACGTAGTACTGGAAACAACCTCCTCCCTGACGCCAGCCAGAGTACTACCGACTGCTGCGCACACCAAGTCACACACTAATCAGGTTAACCTTGAGCTCCATAGATATTTGAAATCCACGGTGGTCTCTCCGACGATGGGGCGAGACGAGTTTTTCTAGCAACGTTTGATGGAGTAACATTTCTCAAGCGAAGCAGCATATATTCTGATCGAAAAAAAGTGATTCTAGAAGATGCATATCTTTGATATTTAAAACCGAAAAAGGATCTCAATGTGCCATTGCTGTGATTACCGTAGTGCGACATTTTTACATCAAATGCACCAATCGCTTTTAGTAATCAAGAGTTCTAACAGCTACTCGAACCGGTTTGAGAACAGAGATAAAAATCCCACTTTTTTTCTTCGCAAGGTTTCACTAGAATGTGTCTCTGCCATGTTCAACCACTGCCATCCTTCCACTGTGCTGAAGGATTGATTGAGCATACTGTGTCGATGTGTGGTGAGCGGTCAATGAAGTGAGTAGAACAACACGCCATCCATTCATCTGGTAAGATAGTGCTAGCAAGCTAGGAAGAAGAATGTTACTGACACTTTAATCCCAAGGCAGCCGCCGACTTCGTAATGTGTGGAGGCGCATGTGTTACAGACACAAAGCTTGTCGAGAATTAATCGCCACCAGCGTAACCACTTATGTAATGCTAATCCGCAACCCGGATGAGCGGAAGTTGGAACCCCTCCCTCGGGACGGGATGAAGTAATTGACAAGGTCCAAGGTTGACGGGCTGGTAGAATGGTGTGACAAAACTTTGCTTCACACCACCAACAACCCCCCCCCCTCCCCCCGCCCCCTCCGGAGTAGAACTCATAATAATCCTTGGTATGGGAAACAGAGGAGAGAAAAAAGAAAAAAACGTAACGCTGACGAAAACAAAATGCACATCCACTACATAGTAGTAATATCGAGCTGTGGAGTGCGTCAGAGCTGCCGAAACAACATAAAATGCCGCACAAACCCCCCGGGGGCAAGCGGTTTTTCCTTTTTATTTATTTACGGTAGCAGCCGCCTTCGACGAGACAGGAGCGAAGGTGGAAGGTAAACGTTCCGATCGGCGATGCGCTAACGTGATGCAAGTGCACGTTGCTAGTGATGGGCTGCAGTGCAGGCGATACCTGCGGTAACTGCACCGCTTGGCATAAGTTAGCGAGTCTTACCTGGGGTCTCTGGCGGATCGTTCGTGTGTCTCCATTTTGTGCGCGAACTATTATTTCGTCGAAACGGCACACACTAAATAGGCAAAACCGAGCCCACCATTACATCCACGCACGCGGAGCCGTGGAGAGCTAGCGTGCATTTATTATTCACCGCTGCAATTACCGACTTTGACGGCCGGTGATGGGCAAATGATTGAATTTAAATGCGATAACGATTGTCACGCGAACGCCATCTGTTCGACTCGAATCCCATGGGATCAGCGAAACCGCCTAGAAGCAAAATCAAAAACAGCTTACCCGAGATTTTTTGTTTTTGGGAAGTTGGGTTTCAATCAATGTGGAAATGATTGAAATTGTTCTGCTCCGATGAGTCACAAAAGATGCGCAAGGTTCACAAGCACCCGTTCGTCGTCCAAAATGTTACAGCAAATTTAAGCTATCGAATCGAAAAGACACAGATGCTAATACAACTGGATGGAAAATCAACGAGGCAAGGAAACGAGAGACCCATCGTTCGCTTTGATAATACCTGACGCTCCCAGCAACCCAAAATGAGGAACGGTTGATAAAGGTTCGAGGCTCGATTCATTTGAAAAACCACCAAACATTTTCCGGGCCACCGGGTGACTCATCTACAGAGCGCGGCTTCCAGCAGAAACGACGAAGAAGAAAGTGAGTCACGGCTCCCGACGTCGGATGCCCGTCCCAGGGCGGTTGAAGTGTTGTGTGACACCCTGTCCCAAAAAATGTCCTATCTCCATTTGACAGACGATTAAAAGCTACATTTTAAAAACACTGTGTTCAACGGGGCTGAAAAATCGCAAAAAAAGGACGTTGACAGAAGGTTTCCCGTGATTCCCGCCGACCGCTGGTAGGACCTGTCCATTTTCATTATCGTTTGCGACCACAACGAAGCAAAAGGCAGAGTAAGGACGCTTGTCTCGGTCCGACCTAAATGGATTTCCGGTGAAAATCCCGAAAAGGAAGATACGAGAATCGAATAGTGACCGCGTCCGAGGGTAGTCGCCTGTCGCCCGGATATCGGAACCGGAATGGCGTACGGTTTCCTGGGTGAGCGCCGATTTCGGTACTTTACGAGCTCTTTCTATCGCCGGCCTTGGATTCCTGCAAGTAAAGTAAGTGGCTAATCCTCATAAAAATTTCAGTAAAACAATTCGAAAAGCCTCACACAGATTTATCGCGATTAGGAGCAGCTTAGCGTCTCGTTCGGTTCGTTTCCCCGATTGTGAACCTTACGAAAAACTTGTTAAACGAGACAAACGATCTTTGCCTTCCGAACAAGCTTCACCACGAGATGTTCAAGTGGGAAAATCCTGCCGTATTATCCTGATATTCTCTTTTTTCACCTCGTTCCAGTGCGCATCCGCAACCGAAAGAGACGCATCAGGAGCTTTACCAGCTACCTTCTCTGGAATCGAAAATCGATCTGGAACTGTCTCAGAAGGAAGCATCACACTGCAAAAGGAGATCGGTAGAAAGAAGATTTGTTTCCCGGTCGACCATTGTTGGTTTAATTAGTTTCATTAACAAACGCTCGGAGCCGTCAATTAACCGCTAATTGATTGATCATCACTGATTGAACCCGTCACTGTTGTTTGACACAATTCACACAACCACTAGGCTGTAGTGGTGGAGGCGTTTCCTAATCGTTGCGTCGAAACAAGAGTAGTGCAAACAACCCAGATGACGACACCCGGCTTTCTTCCAATGCTGACAACAGGCGATTTGGTTGCTTCACACGTTTGCGTTCGTTGATATTGATTTCATTTCATCTTGGCAACGGGCAGAACGTCAATGCGAAACTAAACGCTGATCGCGTGTGAGCAAGAAATAGGAACGATTTCATCGAATCTGAAGAAGAAAAAAAAATAAACCAACATGCTACCCGGTAAAAATTGGCATTTAAATTTAGATTAGAGGCTCGCTCTAACCTGGAGGAAGTGAACACGTATCTACGTTTCCATGCCGTCATTGTATCGAAGGACATTTGAGGGAAATCGTTGAAGGAAATGCCAAGAGAACAGAATGTTGTTTCACATCGGAGGGTTCTTGCTGCTGCAAGGTCAATATAGAACCTTTTTCTTCGCGTGAAGAAATTAGTCCTCTCCCGTTCTCCTTCTTGCCTTCGGAAATCCCCTCCGTCTACGAAATCATCACTTTACGCTGTCATCAGCGCAGGAAAAATCAACAAACTAACCAAACAACGGTCGACCCAATGTCGAGGTCGAGGTGAAGGTTCACAGCACAGTGCGCCATCGCTGCTTTTAGCATACTGGGGAAGTATAATTACGGAACACACGGAACCGGAACCTTAGCGCAGCTACTGCCCAGCGAACCAAGTGGTGATCCCTTGGAACCGCAGCTCCAAGCCGCGATCGCCCCATCGTCGACATTGCGGTATTCCGTTTCGGAAGAGTTATCTTTCCCGCGATTTGCATCAAATCGTCCTTCCCGTCCTTGTGTGGCGCTGGGGGTTGTGTGCGAGACAACACATACTGCAACGCGACACAAACCAACCCCCCGTCGAAGGGGCGAAAAGCTTTGGTGACATTTAAGAAAACAACCGTTCCTTCCCGCTCTGTTCCTTCCCTCGAAACCCGTCTCATCGGACTTTGGGTGCAATATCTTTCGACGTTAACTTAAGCTATCCGAAAGCCTAATATATTCATGTGATATGCCTTTCTTTTTAATTTGCCTTCGGCGACAGTCAACACTACGAGGTCAAAAAAAAACCCCTCGCCACGACGGCACAACAAACGAGGGCTTGGGGACTTGGACCCGGAAAGTTATCCCGCACAACTATAGCCTCGTAAAGATATAATTGCCGGGTTGATAAAACCATTTTGGGACCAGGATTTACATGTCGCTCGTGACCGGTCTGTCTAGCCAAATTTCCCCAGGGCACGCAACGCCTTAACTGTACGGCTAATTGACCGACCGTTCGTTCCCGGGCGCGTCGTCCACCAAGTACTATAAAAGATGATTTACACTTTAGAAACCCAGCCGGTTGAATAGCAGGATTGTTTGGACTAATCCCGTGACTTATAGGGGCCAATAAATTTTCTGCAATCTTTCTCCTCGACAAGACACGTTTATGCTAGATAACAATTCATCTATTACTTGTAAAGTGTTCTGAGAAGACTATAAACTAAATAATAAATTTAAGCTAATGAAAAAGACAATGCAATGAATATCATAAACAAACCTGTCTCCTATATAAAAATGAAAAGTTCAAGAAGCTTAAAAAAGAAAGAAAGAGTACTCGAACCAAGCCCTCCTCAGGTCCGCAATAATCCAAAAGTCATTCTCGAGGAGCGTCTTTGTTTAAGCACGAGACACCGCGAGGTAAACAGTGCTATCTTTTCTGCTAAAAGAGCAAATGGTGATCAAATAAACAAACACGCCAATGTGCAGACACACCGTTCCGGATTAAATAAACTTCGCTCCAATATTGCCTTTCAAACAAAGACACTCCGCTGTGGCTGGAGCTTCTTCTCCAAACGCGTTCCCGTTCCTTTGGCGATTTTTCCCGATTTTCTAGCGAACCATTGGCCATCGGTTCCCAAAAGGGCTTCCAGGCAACCGTAGCATCGACCAGGGCCTGCTATCAGCAATTAGCACACCATGAACAGCAGTGTCGCAGTGATATCGGTTGGTTTTCGGGCAGGAGACGGCCACCACACCACCCCATGGAATGCTGCGGCAAACATAATCGAGTCGACAAACATACGACCCTCTAGAGCGATCCACTCCGACAACTGCGTCCCCACCCAGGCTTGGATGGAAAGGCTACAATGTGTGCGACTGTTTTTTTTCCATTACTATTATTTTTGCACACCGATATGAGTGTGATTTAGATAAGTGTACTGCATGGTCTCGCATTACACACACTGTATGCTTTGGAAACACAAGGGGACACGTCCACACACGGGTTTTAGCAACTAGCGGCGCACGCTGATAACAACCGGCGAAGCATCGAAGCGTGAAACAAGATTCTAAACGCCCCAGGCTTGGCCGTCATGTATCCAGGGCAGCAGCACTTAACTCTCCGAGCCCCACCCAGGGAAGGGATTAGTCAAACAAAAAACGTGTCTCTCGAAGCATTTGCTGTTTCCGGTGCATTTGGAAAGATAAATCGGTGTCACCAATTGGCAACAGACGCATGATTTGCTTCTACACTCTACATATCATCGAGCGTCCTTATCGAAGATGGTCTCCAGTTGCTTGCGAACAAACAAAGTTGTCCGATGTGGTCGATGAACACTGCTAATTACTGGGATGAAAGCAAAGACAATATGAAACAAACTGGAAAGGTGATGCTCTTATCAGCTTCTAAGAATACGACGCACGTAAGCAGTGTTGGAATAAACCAGACAACTGGTTGGTGACAACTGGAGGAAACTGTTACTGCACTGGCAGTTTATAATTGTTTTCGAAAGTTCGCCTCACTTCGGAACTCATTATGATGTGAACTGCATCCGACGGCAGTAACAACTCCCACGCCCCAAAACCTATCTCGTAGGGTTCGCACCACATGCAAGTACTCGCATCAGCTACCGCCCACTCGAAAACCAGACCCCCATACCATGTTTTCCTCTTCCCATGAACGCCTCTCTCTCTTTCGCCTCGGACGGTACGGTATTATGCCGTGCAAAAAGAGCTATTTCTGGAGATGTTTATTTTGAGATAAAAAATATAATAATAAAGGGGCCCTCGCACGCTTGGCCCGAGATGCGGTCACCAGTGGGACGACGGAGGGCGCTACCAGTCGTGTGGGTGGTGGAACGTCAAGGATGATTGTGGTGGTTCCACCACCACCGGGGAGTAATAGTCGACATCGATTCCGACGCGGAAACGCAAACACTTGGACACCCACAGGGGAAGAGAGAGAAAGAGACAGAGCTTTGGACGTGCGTGAACATTAAATTATAATTGTGAAGTTATAATTTCCCTTCAGCGTGTGCCCCTTTGCCCAACATACCCTCGTGTGCGATGATGTCAGTCAGTCAGCCAGTCTGTTACGGAAGACGAGGGTTTGCGTTTGCCTTCTGTGCCGATTGCTGGCTACTGATAGCGGTAAACGACGTTCGCGGGCTGAACGTCCTGCCCTTAAGTGGGGTAGTGGTGAGGGTTTAAGGCTGGTAGCGCTCGAGAGGCGTCTCTGATTAACAGCCAACTTATTTACTCCGCTGGAACATCGGCCGATAGCATCTTGGTCCGTTGATATGTTGTGTTTGGTGTGCGGCTCATTGGGTCCACGCTTTGGCAAATCAGTTAACCTTCCTACAGCAATCTCGGCCCCGACGAAAGGTCAGCGGCTTCCGAGAAGATGGCAGCAAAAAGCGGCTACAACAACACGAAAAACTCTCAGCGGTATCTGCCCTCGACGATTTCAGACCGTTTTTTTTTAGCAAAGGGTGCCTCCCGTAGAACACAGAAGCTACAAAGGCTTTGTTGCTGGCCAAGAAACACACAAACCGCGCTGTTTGCAGCAGCGCAGCTCATTTCAGTCGAGATGCTCACAATTAATTAGCAGATGGTCGAATTAGATTAAATGGAAACCAAATCAACTTCCAGCCGCGCTTCGCCTGAAAGTAAGAAAACCTACCGTTTACTGTGGGCAACGCAACACCTGCAGGAATTTTCCAATTATTGTAATAACAGACGCAGACCCCCCCCCTTACCCTTGGTAGCCTTAATCGATTATCACTGGGAAACCCCCCGGAGGAGAAGCATCTGTAAAGTATTTGCAACATTTCTTTCCATTAATTTCATTCCACGCTTACCAAACAAACTCCCAAAGGAGCTTCGCCATTCAACCGACGGGGTGTTGTTTTCCCCTGCCTGCAGGAACATTCCGATGGGGTATGGTGTGGCGGCGGAGAGAAAAGCGTCCGGCGGGAAAAAGTGAAAACGAAAGTTGCAATCTATGTCAGTGGCGCGCCGCTGCCACCGGAGTGGCTCCAATCGAACTGCTCATCATCGCAAAGTGAAGTGAAGTGTTTAATTGTGGAATGAATCGATCCATCGATACCGAAACGGAATGGCATCGAAAATCGAGGTGAAATCAACATCCGAGGCGAAGCATAAAAATAGTAACAACTTATCGCGCCGCCCATTTCCTGCCCCCACTGGGTTGCGATAAAACTGCAATAAAAAGCATAACTGTGTGTCTTACAGAAATGCGCCAATTACGCTGCCAGAGGAAACGTAGAAAAAATATATGGGAAAATTGTTTTAAATTATCACGCATATTACATGGGCGAACAGCTGCACGCCACGACACAGATAGATCTCGCAATACTGACCATTGCCAAACATTTTCGACATTTTTGGAGGTACTCATGTGGATCATAATAATAAACAGACAGACACAGTACAATCTCGAGTCGTTTGGCTTACGACCAATTATCTTTTACTACCGTTTTGACACTGCGAAACACACAAATTGAACTCACAATCGTAATTGGACGATTCGGTGGACCATGTGTGTCGGCAGCGTTGGCAATTCAGAGTTTTAAAGATAGAGACCGTTAAACTTGGACTCCAATTGGAAATAATATCATTTGAGTGTGGCTTCAGGCTCGAAACACTCCAATATTATCGTATTATCATATTCCCACTGCGCTAACATCTCTCCCGAAGCAATATTGGACGGCTTTTACGTGCAACACAAGTATCTATCCGGGATTGTGATGGACCTATGCTGCCAAGGAAACGTACCTTCAATTTCAATCGAAATTATTGATATTATATTGATTCCATTTCGCTATCCGTCCTTCAGCTGTCGCCCGGGAGGATTCCTCTCACTCTTTCACGCTTTTCGCTTATCCCAACGCGTTTCATGCGGGCCTGGCAGTTTCCTGGGGAAACTTGGAAATACGCCTGACACTCCCCCCTTTCACAGTAGACTCACAGGAGCCTTCTGCAAGCCAATCCTCCACCGCCGAGTCGTTAATTCGACTCGTCTTGTGTGGTTGAACCACGAGCTACCGGCATCATCAAGTCCACAATCCGTCGTCGGCATTCTATTGGCCCACTTTCCACGGACATGTTGGCGACGGTCTGAACGTGACTCCCGTGGAGCAAGGAAGCGCGAGACATAGGGATAAAGGGAGACACAGAAGGAATGAAATTATAATAGGTACACAGCAAGGCAAAGCCACCAGAGTACAGCCAGCAAGCCGTCGGCCGTGACTTTCGTTAGACGCCTAACGCAGACTACCTTGGACCGCACGTCACCTTGGCCTAGTGGACTATCGAATGTGTAGCTTCAACCTGCTGGACCCGAACTCGTGTGTCGCGTGCGAATGGGAATGCAACAGTTAGCCTACGAATTTAGAACAGGAATAACCTGCACGCCTGTGAGCCACTGAATCTGCGTGTTCGGGGACGAAGCAGGAGAAGTGGAGTCAATGCCAAATCACCTGGCAGAACCGCGGTGTTTGTTAGAAAATCTGAACGGACGGGTGATATCTGTGTTGTTTAACATGTCGGGCACCTACACAACCCTATGAATCATCCTCTTACTTCAGGCTTGTTACGTTTTACAAAACGAAATAAACTGTGTTTGAGATCCGCCAGTGGGAAGCATATTGGATGTTACCCTATTTCTTTCGTTCTCCGACGACAAACGACGCAAAGCTGGAGGCTTAATCCGGGTTTCTTTATAAACTGTCACGACTGCGAATCCTTGAATTGTGACGGGTTGATAAGAAGGTAATAAATGCTACTAAGAGTAACAAAAAAAGCTTAAATACTTCGTCTGAATGGATAAACGAACATCTTAAGGATCATATACACTATTTGATTTTTTTTCCAGCTTTAAAACATAAACGGATCATGTTTCCTTGATCCCGTTAAAGTTATAAATATTACACCTGGAACTTTAAAGAAACCTGTAACAAGTATATAGTTTGAGGGAGAAACGAACTCTCAACCTTTATATATGTGCATGCCTTTGGAAAACCTTCAAATATTATCCTCAAGAGTCTCAGAAACATCAAATTCCTAGCTGATGATGTAGCCCGCGTTCGACATGACACAAACAAAAACCCGTAGTGAAAGTTCAAAAGCATAGCAACACAACCAATCCAGACATATTGCCCATCTCGGGCGAGGCGTCAGATTTGCAAATGTTATGGGCAAGGTATAAGACGAGAGGAACACACTGTGCCGGGCTAGGGAAAGGAACTTTCTGCAACACCGTTCGCTAAGCTGAACCGGCCCGAAGGTGAAATAAATCAATCTCTCTATAGCGCCTCCGAGCGAATCTCGAGAAATCTGGTGCTCGTATGGGTGCACCTGATGGTGCCAGCGAATTCTTATGAATATCGCGCGTTCTGCGTGAATATTTCGACTATATATTGCTCTTGAAGATCTCCTGCGGTCGTACAACATGAAGCGGACAGAGAAAAGTAAAAAAAAAAACAAACGGTATAGAAATAAACGGAGGTTAAGCGTACGCTCAGCCAACGTTACAAATAATCGCCGGTTTCTTGTCTCAAGCAAAGACCAAGAAGGGGAGAAACTTGTGAAAGAGTTTCGAGCACCTGTTACCCATACTTTTGAAGAAAAGCGAACCCCTGTTGAGCTGCTTATGTGGTTTTTTGTTTCAGGATGTCTAGCGAGACACCCTGAATTCTTAAACTGTCTCTACGATGAGTTACAGGCTACATTGCAGATATAATTTCACCCACAAGGGTGAAAGGAAGAAAGAAGAAACACGCCTTTAGTTCGTAACAAAACTTTTCGCTGCCACTCGTAAGGAGAGAAGAGGCTCTTCATAGTTCAACCCTTAGTATTGGACAGAAAAGAAAAATCCTACAATCGAGTTCTCTTAAAGTTCAGGATCAAAAATCAACCATTCCTCCGTCGTTTACGTTTCCTATCAAGCCGCTCGCAATTTGAGAAACTAGTATCCTTCGCCCATAAAACCAAGCACGTTTGCATCGCAAGAACATGATCCGTCCATCCAACCGAACCACCATCACACTGTGGCCGGTTGCGAATAAAACCAACCGCCTGCGTGTTTCAAACGCGACATTCTTGATGTTTTGCCTAAAAAGGGTCTTCGGTGTCCCTTCCGCCGCAGCACTTCAATGACGGGGAAGTGTGGGAGGCAGAACGTGTTCTAAATCACCAAAACACGCCGAGACGCGGCGATAGAAGCCATCGGTTTTCCTTTTGCCTCCATGTGCACGAAGGTCTGCGTAGGGAGAATGTTTGTTCATGCCAAAGCGGTATGGCGCTTTGCCATCCATCCGTTTCTCCCCCGGGCTGTCTTCGGTTTGCGACATGGCGGCCATTCTGTCGATACTTTTGATCGGTTGCGCTTCGGTTGCTGTATTGTTTTCCTCCCCTAAAAGTACATTGAAGCGGCTTGCTACACGCAAGCACTACACGCCCAAAGCCCACGTAGGTGAACACTTCAGTGGAGTAAAACGAAAAAGGGCCAAACCCGGCAGTAAAAGGTCAATGCGTTGGTTCAAACTGCGTCTCTTTCGTTGTTTGTGCTGACTTGAAGACGTATGCTTTATTTTTGGAGCTGACTTCGTATGCTGGATTATCAACAGCTGTCCATTCGTGTGAGCTTTTCGAACCCCTGCCAGAGTGGGTCCGATTTAGCATCTGTAATTTCGTAATAATAATTGCTTAGCTCCCTAGACATCCCTCCATTGTCTCTGGAAGTCATAACCGTGATAAAGTCAGGGTGATTAATCCCGCCACTTTTGGAAACCGCAGATACTGGCGCATAGCACCCGAAAATGATTCACCAAATTTTATCCGCAAAGCCGTGAAATAATCCCTCGAGCGAGATAAACATGGCATCGGCAAAACCGCCCCCTCTCCCGTTAACCTGCGGCTTTGCCATGAAAAGCAGGCGAGCTGGTGGTCGCAGCTGTGGCTTACCTTTTTCGTTGGGATAGCTGCTGTTCAGTTGCTGTTCGTCATCCCGCGACACCTGCGTAATGATGGATGTAGCGTCCATTTAAACCATTGGCCGTTGGTCGCTCTATCCCTCCGGAAATGTGATGGATTGCGCGAAGGTGTGGCGGCGGCGGCGGCGTCGTCGTCGTCGGTCGTTGCTCGATGCCGGCAGTGAAGTGATTCGTCGACCGGTTTTCTTATGCTGCTGGCGTTCCGTTTCCGATTTCTGCACACTCGGATCCGCGGGACTCACGGAACTGCGAGACGGCAAAATCTGGGGCCCTTTAATCCGCTTCCGGTGTCACATCAGTGTGTATGGGTGAACTCGCGCAATCGATGGTTTATTTTTCTCCTCGCTTTTACCTTTCGATCATTCGAGTTGTATCGAGGTTGGCTCTGAATTTCATACACTGGTTTTCTTTCACCTTCTTTTCACCACGTCATCACTAGCGCATGCATCCGGAATTATTGCAACTTAAAAGTGCACGAAACCAAAAATTAATCACCTCCCACTGGGCAGCTCGAAAACGCGCTGTGAAATGCTGGGGAGGAAGAAACGGGGGAATTCACTTAACAAGAAAAAGATCTCACGGCCAACTTGATCCGAATGGTTTGTTGGTGTTTCTTTTTTTTTCACAGCCTAGAGAGCGAATTTTTGTATTCAGCTGGAATACAGTCGGCCGTTTTGCGAACGCGCGCAGCTACATAACTACATGTGTTCACTTGCCTATTTACTGGGAATTGTTTACCTTTGAGGACGTTTAAATTTAATGTTTAGTGAAGAAATAACAAGTTAAACTATGTTGTCCCGCGATTCGTTTCCAGCGCAAGTTTCGATCTGCGGTTGATGGCGAGTTCCACTAAGCGCTAATGGTGGGTGAGAAAAGGCGACAACGCTGACTCTGCAGTCGGCAATGCTGCCCCGCGCTGTCCAATTTCACCTCTTCAGCAGATTCATGTTGTGCCTTAAGATCACTACAAGGAGAAGATTTGTAACAACGTTTGCGCTTTTTAATGCCTCTATATATTGACAATAATATTGTGTCAATTCCGAACCTGTCCCCATCGTACAAAAAACATGCACCGTTCAGTGTACACGCATACACACAACACGCCACAGCGCCCGCACTGGTGTGCGAGAAGGAGAAACTACACAGTGTACGTACGCGGCGCGTCGTAATGAGCGAAGAGAAGCGAAGAAGGGGAAACACTAAAAAAGACGGAGAGAAAGACGAAGCGAAGAAGTGCGCAGCAACGACGGGCACCAATGTGCAAAGGTGTGTGTGTGTGTGTCAGCGTGGTGAAGGTTTCTTTTCGTCACCACTACTAGCGCCCCGCCCTCCTACTTCACCTACTCGTGCTCTCTTCCCTTCCGCACCCATACCCCTCTCTCTTCCATTACAGACGTGAGCACTTCAATCTAAACAGATTTCTAAACACAATCCTGTTGTTCCAACTGCGCTGGAGCGGGAAATTGCGAAACGCAAATCTCTCCATCGAGCTCGATCTCTCGCACATTCACATTTGTCCAGACGATGTCAGGGGGGTGACGTAGTCGCTGAACACTGTCACTAGATATTCATATACACAATTACGGTTACTACGGCGCGCCAGCACTTGTTCGACATAAATTGCACCGTCGAGAACGGGCCGAGTAGACTGAAGTGCCGGAACATTCCTGTTTTCTTTTTTGTTTTTCCTATCAACCGAATTCGGCTGTACACACCGCTTAATTGTACAGGCACGAATACCACAATGAAACCTGTCCATCTAGGGGGATTCGGTGGACAATACTTGGAACAGGTTTTTCACAGCAACACCGATGAGGGCTCGATTGATTTCGGACTCTGCATTCGCCGAATGGATAGAGAAAAAACACCGCATCTATTCACCTGGAGCTGCGCCACACCAAAGCAAGATCTAGCACTATCAAGTCACACGGTCGGCTTTTCAGCTCAGAAGAATACTCGCAGAACCCGTCTCCGTGGCTGCTCACACGCAACTGACTAGTGTTGGCAGAAACGGGACTCGGACATTCGATGATTCGATCCGATCCGAACCCAGCTGACGGATTCAAATCGGATTCGCACTCGGATTTAGATTCGGATTCGGATTTGGATTCAGATTTTATTCGGATTCAATGCGAATCCGAATGGAGTCAGATTCGATGTGAGTTAAGCCAGCATTCAGGCAACTAATCTTCTGCACCTTAGGTCGCCAATTGGTAGCACGAATGTGATTCCAGTCGCATGGAATTGGGAATAGAAACGATTCTATTTTTCGTGCAACCAGCATGACAACCACTGTCTAACTTGGATGTGTGCGTTGATTGCTTGATGTATCATCACGGCGATAGTCTGTCATACCGTTAATTTGTACATGGTAAAGTGATACAATAACTGCAACTTTTATAGACGGGTACCATCACAGCCTGCACGATTTTTAAGCATGTCTGGCGACCTAGTCGCATTATTGAGAACACACCTTCTGCTGGGTTCAGTATATCGTTCTGGTTCAATGAATGGTATAACACGAAATACTGGGTGCAGCACGCAACAGTCAACACTACATTGAATGAAAGAGCAGTTTCTTCGGTGGTGAAGGAAGCGGCTCAACATACAAAACAGCGAATCATTTACAGTGCAAGCGAATTGGTTTCTATCTGAAATTTCTCCAAAATGACCACCGACGTAGCACGCGAATTTGAGGCTCCGGGATTCAGCTTCGAAAACTGTCGCCGGTGAGTGGATTGATCAGGTTTGTTTGTTGGTCATTTGTATATGACTGTTTCTGGTTCCGTTTTAGAAATGCCCAGCTAGTGAAGAATGGCTTCGTGCCACCGAAGATGATCAAAACTGGAACCACCATTTGTGGTATTATCTACAAAGACGGTGTAATTCTTGGTGCCGACACCCGTGCTACCGAGGGTCCCATCGTGGCGGATAAGAACTGTGAAAAGATCCATTATCTAGCAAAGAACATGTATTGCTGTGGGGCCGGTACTGCAGCGGATACCGAAATGACCACACAAATGATTGCCTCCAATCTGGAGCTGCACCGACTGAATACGGGTCGCACCGTGCCGGTGGTTGTAGCGAATACGATGTTGAAACAGTTTTTGTTCCGCTATCAGGGCTACATTAGCGCAGCGCTGGTTCTGGGTGGTGTTGACAGCACCGGCCCGTACATCTACTGCATCTACCCACACGGATCAACCGACAAGCTGCCCTACGCCACCATGGGCTCAGGAAGCTTGGCCGCAATGTCCGTGTTCGAGTCGCGCTGGAAACCGGATATGACCGAAGAGGAAGGAAAGAAGCTGGTACGAGACGCGATCGCGGCCGGTGTATTCAACGACCTGGGATCCGGCTCGAATATCGATCTTTGCGTCATCCGAAAGGACGCGACCGAATACTTGCGCACTTACGAGGAAGCCAACAAGAAGGGCACCCGTAGCTTGGCGTACGACTTTAAGCCGGGCACGACTGCCGTCCTGCAGAGCAAGAGCTTCAAGGTGGACATTACCGACACGGTTGTGCGCCATTTGGTATCGGAAGGTTTGGAAAGTATGGATACGGCCTAAGGGGTTACGGTAAAGGTTTTAATTCCACATTTAATATGTTTGCTTTCATTTCGAAATAAATCGTACCAATTCTGCGGAAGTATTTGCATAGTGTGAAGAGTTGAACTTTGTTGATGACAGAATGCTTGCTTTATAACCCTGTCGAACCAGATGCCAGATAACAGGCAAGTACAATCCTATTTATAACAACTAAAATGATTTAGTTTTGCTGAGAATTTTAAACAACTCTAAAAATTGATATTGGCCATCAAATAAATTTTTCATAGGCTATGAATTAAAACCGTTCGAGGAGGAAATACTTCGAGATTTCCATTTACTGTAATTAATTTCTCTACATCCTGAAAATTATGAGCCCACACCCATTGATAAAAACCACCTTTTCCGTAAGATTGTACAGATGTTCACGATTTATTCACCTTCCTGTCACGTTTGCTCGAAGCAAAACACTCGTAATCTTATGGAGAAATGTTTACTATGTCGTGTACTGCCCGATTTAACTCCACCATATCGTGCTGAAAGTTAGGCACACCACCAGACGGCGTTCAACATGGATTGATCCCGATGGGCTCGATAGCGGTAGCGGAAAACCAGACGAATACACAACACAGTCCTGTGTGGTGCCTTAACGGTACGACTTCTGGTAGCGGGCGCGAGCGCCTGGACCTCCGAACTTCTTCGCTTCGCAGCGACGCGGATCAGCGACCAGCAGCGTTCGGTCGTACTGCGTCAGGATGTCCTTCAGTTCCTTGCGCGACGCCTCATCGACGTACTTCTGGTAGAACGTCACCAGTGCCTTCGAGATGGCCTGACGGATGGCGTAGATCTGGGCGACATGACCACCACCGCTCACACGGATGCGGATGTCAACACCGGCGAACTTTTCCTTGCCCAGCAGCAGCACAGGCTCCTGCAGCTTGTAACGCAGGATTTTCGGTTCGATTTGCTCCAGCGGGCGGCCGTTCACACGGAGCAGTCCGTTTCCACGCTTGCAGTGCGCAACAGCAGTAGCCGTTTTCTAGAAAAAGAGATCACACCCATGAACATTTCACATTCCATTTCCTGCGATTCATACACTGCTTCACTGCTCTTGACGCTTTCGACAGGTCGATGCCGCATTTGTCAACGAGCACCATCACTTCATGCTTACCTTGCGACCGAAAACCTGGACGGCGCTGACTTTTTCCTTGCGTACCTGCAACGAAACAACATCGGGAAGAAATTACAATCCATTCCAACTAGGAAACTACCATAATTTCACAAATATCGGCGAATTTTCGGCGCACTTACTTTGGGCATGTTTGATTCGTAGCACAACAAAACTAGAAAAGGAAAGGAAGTGGTTCGGCACACACTGAACTCAAATTGACAGCCGCCATAAAAGTGAGTTTAGCCCGTGACAGCTGTGTTCGAGGTGAATTGACTGATTTCCGCAGGGGCATGCTCACAGAGTACAGCCACTTGAATCGGTACATATCGTTAACTACACAAACTCAGCATCAAACATGTATGTTTTCACATAATTTTACTTCATAAATTTGTATGATCAGTTTGAAATGTAATAACATACATGCAACAAAAGTAAGAAAAAGAAAAGGAATTCCAAATGCATACAAATAAATTTGGTGTAATTGTGTTTTGTAATGGTCGAAATTAGTCTTAGTTTAATTCACAAACAAAAGGCTCACTATGAGGAAAGTACAAATGGCAATAAGCAACTGGCGAGCATTTGTGTGAATTTGATAAATGCTGTAAGTAGGCCATCATAACCGATTCGTTCTAGCATCGTAGCATACCATAACGGCTTTGCTATAATATTTTAAATGTTTTCCACCACCCCACCACGAAGTGTGAGCACGGGTTTACATCCTACCAGTTTACCACCATGCACGGAAAAGTTCATGCACACACACCAACGCTTTTTAAACGCGCTTCTTCGTAACCGTCAAACAGTGCCGCTTCTGACAAGTTGTAAACTCCGCAAAACATAAAGCAACAACAACAACCAAAAAATAACAATTGCCTGCCAAAAGGTAGTACATCTCGGAGAAAGGACGCTGTGGCTCGCACATCGACAAAAAGGACACTCTGTTCGGGCGGAATGCAGTAAGAGTAATGGTGCGTCGAAAGTAATCGTGCAGTTGTTGGTATTGTGATTGTCTAACGCGCCAAGATGTACATCAAATCGATCATAATCGACGGGTTCAAATCGTACGGCCGACGCACGGAGGTGCAAGGATTCGATCCAGAGTTTAACGCCATCACGGGCCTCAACGGGACGGGGAAATCAAACATTCTGGACTCGATATGCTTCGTGCTGGGCATCTCGAATCTGGTCCATGTAAGTACACCCTCCCGTGCCCATTGGAAGCCGTTGCTTTTGGCGCCTTTTTCATGTGTCAACAATTCCGATCGGGTTTGAACAGTTGGTTTGAAAATGTGTTTGAATTTGTAGGTCCGAGCAACGTCGCTGCAGGATTTGGTGTACAAGAGCGGCCAGGCCGGCATTACGAAGGCCACGGTGACGCTGATATTCGACAACTCGAACGCGAGCCAGTGCCCGATCGGGTTCGAGCACTGCCACGAGATCGCCATCACGCGGCAGATCGTGGTCGGCGGGAAGAACAAGTACCTGATCAACGGCAAGTCGGTGCAGAACAAGCGCGTCCAGGATCTGTTTTGCTCGGTGCAGCTGAACGTGAACAATCCGAACTTTCTGATCATGCAGGGCCGCATCACAAAGGTGCTGAACATGAAGCCGCACGAGATCCTGTCAATGATCGAGGAGGCGGCCGGCACGAGCATGTACGAGGCGAAGCGTGACTCGGCGCTGAAGCTGATCGAGAAGAAGGACGCCAAGCTGAACGAGCTGTACGCCGTGATCCGGGAGGAGATCGAACCGAAGCTGGAGAAGCTGCGCAAGGAGCGCGAGCACTACATCGAGTACCAGAAGGTGTGCCGCGACATCGAGTACCTCACGCGGCTGTACGTGTCGTTCAAGTATCTGCAGCTGTGCAAGGGGGTGGAAGAGTCGGAGAAAACGATCGCAAGCCTGCAGTCGGTCATCGGCGAGAGTGAGAAGAAGATCGAATCGAACTGCGCCACGGCGGTGCAGCTTGAACAGGAAGCAAAGGAGCTACAGGAGCGCATCGACACCGAAGGCGGCGGAGTGTTGGGTGAGCTGGAGGAACAGTTGGCGGTGGAGAGCAAAAAGGAAGCGACGGTGTCCGCCGAACGGAACAACACCAAGGACAGCATCGGCGTGGAGCAGCGCAAGTTAAAGAATCTCCAGAAAAGCATCCGCGACGACGAGCAGGCGCTGGCGGGGAAGGAGGCTGAAATGCAGCGGCGCGGAGAAACCTTTCAAGCGCTCAAGGACGCTTGCGAGGCGGACGCGAACGCGTGCGCCATGGCCCAGAAGCGCTTCGAAGCGGTGACGGCCGGTCTCTCGACGAACGAAGACGGCGAAGCGGCCACCCTGCAGGATCAGCTGATTGCGGCCAAGCAAAAATCGGCCGAAGCGGCCACGGCCATCAAGCAGTCGGAAATGGAGCTGAAGCACTCGCAGAAGGTCCTGCGCGATAAGCAACAGGACATGAACAGCAGCGACGCAGCCTATCTCGAAGACAAGCGCAAGCTGACGAAGGTCGAGGGGCAAATCGGTGCGATCGAGCGGGATCTGTCCGCGTCCGGGTACCAGGAGGGCTCGATGGAGAACTTGTCCTCGCGTAGGCAAACGCTGCAATCGGAGATTCGTGGTCTCCGGTCGGATCTGGACCGTCGCAATGCGCACCGTTGGGAGCTACAGTACCGCGATCCGGAACCGGGCTTCGATCGAAGCGCCGTGAAGGGAATGGTGGCAAAGCTGGTCACGGTGAACGATCCCAAGTACGCCCTTGCCCTCGGAACCGTCGCCGGTGGAAACCTTTACTCCGTCGTCACCGACACGGAAATGACGGGCAAAAAGCTGCTCCAGAAAGGACAACTTCAAACGCGCACGACCATGATTCCGCTGAACAAGATCACGTGCCGGGAAATCGACCCGGCGAAGGTACGTTGTGCGGTGCGGTTGGTGGGGGAGGAAAACGTCGCACCGGCTCTGTCGTGCATCAGCTACGACCCGGAGATGGACAAGGCGATGCGGTTCGTCTTTGGTCATACGTTTATAGTGAAAGATTTAGATGTGGCGAATAAGGTTACTTACAATGCCGATATAAGGGTTCGCTGTGTCACACTCGACGGCGACGTGGTGGATCCGGGTGGCACTCTGTCCGGTGGTGCCCGGTTGAAGGGAAACGCCGTTCTGCTGGAGGTGGCCGAGATCAATAAAATACAGGCGTTGCTGCAGCAGAAGGAAGCCGAGCTGCGGCATCTTTGTGCTGAAATTGGGTACGATCGCTTAGGATGGAATCCATCCGATGGATTATATTGTCGCTAACGCTTTGGCTAACGAATCGGCTTTCTCCTTTTTTTTTGTGTGTAGAAAAATTGAACAAACGGCCCAGCGCTTCACGCAGCTGAAAGAACAGCACGATATGCTCAACTATGAGCTAAACAATCTTAAACAGCGCCTGGCTAAGACGACCTTCCAACAGACGCAGGACGAATTGGAAGAGCTGAAAAAGAAGATAGGTAAGCACGCAAGGAAGGTGACAAGCACAAATGGGGCACATTCTGATCGGGTTTTACGTTCACTCTTCTGCAGCGACCCTCCAGCAAACGATGGTGGATGCGCGTCAAACGCAAACCCAGTACAACGCGAAGGTGAAGGATCTGCAGGAGAAGATCGCGGACGGGAAGGGGCACCGGGAGCGCGAGCTGAAGGCGGCCGAGGACGACATGAAGCGGACGAAGAAGAAAAGCGAAGAGAGTCGCAAAAACTGGAAAAAGCACGAACAGGACTTCGAGACGTTGAAGCTGGAAATCGAGGAGCTGCAGAAGGGTATCGTTGCTTCGAAGGAACAGGCGGTCCTGCTGGAGGGGCAGATCGTTACGCTGCAACAGCGGCTGACGGAGGTGAGTGGGACGAGTGACGAGATGACGGCGGCCGTGACTGCGTTGAAGCAGCGCATCAAGGAGCAAAAGGACAAGATGCATTCGCAGAGCAAGGAGTTAAAGGGCAAGTACCACCAGCGGGATAGGCTGATGAAGCAGAACGACGAGCTGAAACTGGAGATCAAGAAAAAGGAGAACGACATCACGAAGGTAAAGAACGAGAACAAGGACGGGTACGATCGGATCACCGCGATGGAGCACAAGTACACCTGGATCCCGGAGGACAAGGAGTTCTTCGGAGTGAAGAACACGCGCTACGACTACAACAAGGAAGACCCGCAGGAGGCGGGCCGTAAGCTGAAGAAGTTGCAGGACGCGAAGGACAAGATGAGCCGCAACGTGAATCAGAAAGCGATGGTGTTGCTGGAGCGCGAGGAGGAGCAGTACAAGGAGGTGATGCGCCGCAAGAAGGTGGTCGAGGACGACAAAAAGAAGATCCAGGCCATCATCACCGACCTGGACGAGGAGAAGAAGAAAAAGCTGAAGGTTGCCTGGGGCGAGGTGGACGAGAACTTTGGCAGTATCTTCAGCACGCTGCTGCCGGGCACGCAGGCGAAACTGGTGCCTCCGGACGGGGTCGACTTTATGAAGGGGCTCGAGGTGAAGGTCGGCTTCAACGGGATGTGGAAGGAGTCGCTGACCGAGCTGAGCGGCGGCCAGCGTTCGCTCGTGGCGCTCTCCCTGATTTTGGCCATGCTGAAGTACAAACCGGCCCCGCTCTACATCCTCGACGAGGTGGATGCCGCGCTGGATCTGTCCCACACGCAGAACATTGGCAACATGCTGAAGGCGCACTTTACCAACTCGCAGTTCATCATCGTCTCGCTGAAGGACGGTATGTTCAACAACGCGAACGTGCTTTTCAGAACAAAGTTTATCGACGGCATGTCTGGCGTCACGCGGACAATCAATGTGGCCAACGTGAAGAAGGCAGCGGCCGCTGGAGGCCGGTAACGACGCATTTTGCTGAGACGACTAGTTAAGAGTTTTACATCTACCATGTACGATTTTCGAACAGTGTGACCCGTTATACGGTTGACGTGTGTGTTTTTTTTAGAAGAAATATGAACATTTTTATGTAAGGTAATCTACTGTCCGAGTCCGTATTGCTACGTTTATATAACTGATGACGCAGCCTGGAAGAACGATTACGCTGTGCAATGTCGCACGTTACGCTTGCTCAAAACTGCCACTTGTCTAGTTACTTTAACGCAACAAAAAAACATCTTCAAAAGCTTTCGCAAGTGTGGCAACCATAAAATTGGACAAGAAATGGGAAGCCCTAACTAAACTCCGCTATTCACACCCACAACCAGCCTTCTCGAGTTAATGTTTGATGAAGAAGCTTTGGTCCACCATCACTATTCACCCATCTCGTGCTGCAAAGCTACGGTTAGCCATTCAGGAGCACCATTGCTACTGCCAGGATGTATGTCAACTCTTAAATTATCGACTAAATGTGACAAAAACACCCACAATCCCTCTTCAAACTTGTGGTTTTCACGCTCGGCTTGCCTTGGGCCTCCACACCCCCAGCAGAGGCAACCCTTTGCGATAACTTTTCCCCAAAAGTTAAAAAACCGAGACGCAAAAAAGGAGTATCCAGTGGCAGGTGCGGCATGTGGCAGATAGTGCACTTCTCGACCGATTAGAATTTTGGGAAGCAACGGGCTACCTGTGTGTACCAACCGAATGTTGTGGCCAAAAAAGGTAAACAGCAACGGTATCCTTTTTGGTCCTTTTTTACTCGACCTCAGACCAGCTAGAAGTTAGACGTTCGCACCAGGTTAGGCAAGTGTTGGGACGTTGTTTGCTTTGGCATTTGCGTTGGCTGGTTTGATGCTCGAAACCGTGGGAAGCTGCTACGCAAGGGGCAGTAGATTTTACCTCCCATGGTGCCACCTTCGCATCATCCTGGCACCACCCTTCCGGGGTTCGCTCCCGTTGAGCTCGGTGTAAGTGATCCAGGAAAAAAACATTTACTTACATTATAAGCAAATAAATGTCCCTCACGGGAGTTTTGAAAAATGTCCTTTTTAACATATTACATTTAAAATAAAAGTTTTTCCGTCTTTCTGTGTGCCGGGAGCAGTGTTTCCTCCTTTTCCACTCCCACGTGTTCGTGTGTTGTGTTTGTGTTCCGATGATGGGTTAGAAAGTTTTACACTTACTCATCCACCTTTCTCCGGGTTGCGTGGTGTGGTATAAATATTTGAGGAACAACAAGGGCGGGGACAATGTGGGCAAAAAAGGGGGGAGCCATGGACGTTAGGGTCTGCAGGCTTGCAATGTAGCTTCAGGATGTGCAACTTTAATTTTAGCTTGCTATTTTAGTTGGCTAGGCAGGGAAGTTCTAAACCTGCAATAAAATTTGTCACATTGTTTTTTTATAATGCTGCATTTTTGAAACTGTCTAAGCATTTTTTATAAGAAAAAGCACACCATCCGGCATATTCACGATTCCTTTTTTAAATAATCTACCCAACAGTGCAAATTCTACAAATACTCCAATATTGTATTCCACTGTTGGAAACGAATGTTGAGAATTATTCATCCCTCATCCAATCACTCTAACTTCCAATCAAACATCCATAATCATAAACACCAACATTCCCGCAGCATTAAATTGTCCCTCCACATTAGCATTAGCACATTGCTTACGGCCAGGGGAAAGTTACCCGCGAGATTTACACGCTCTTCGCGGAGAACAAATAAAAATAAACAAAAGCCACCAACAGCTATCCTGGCGGGCTATCCCTTGCTTGCCTTTCGGCGTGGGCCAATGCAAAGTGCAAAACGAGAAATCAATTTACACACTCGGGCATCGCACGTTCTACCAAATCTCCCACCATGCACCGGGGGAGTGAAAAAAAGTCCGCGACACGCAAGGAAACGGATTTCAATTTTCCATCTCCAGCGCCATTGCTTCCCCGGTTTGCCAGTGGTAAGAGGAAGGTGAGCAAAAAATATGGTAACGAAAAACCAGCACGGCCACATTGATCTTGGCGCCCGAAACCGCACGGCTCGTGCAGGATTTGTGTGTGTTTTCCATCAGTTTCCAGCCGCCGTGTCAGTTGGAGTGGGGATGGTGCGTTTGTTTTCCGTGACGAAAGTTGCCGCTGGCAGCGGATAAACACTTCGGTCGAGGCGAAGGAGTTGATTCCGATAGACCGATTGTGTGGTCCTGGGAAAGGGGATCCCAGGTCCAATGGGAGTTTGATTTTTTATGATCTTATGTCGCACGTACGCGACAACAGTGGAGGAGGGTTGGTGTATGTTTTCGTACGCCGTGTACATTTGCATGCAGCATGAAACAAAGGAAAGAGCAAACACCGAGAGGCAGGTATTGAAAAATGAGGTACGCTTGTGAAAGGTGATAAATTGGGGGATAAAACAACTCCGAAATGATGCATACAAATGATGGCAACAAGGCTGCTATTGCAACCTACAATTTTGCCGCCATTAAACCGGAAGCTGAGCATTGCCAAAGCTGCCCTCATTGTACCGCTTGTACAGTGCTCCACAATCGTGCCATATCCGCCACAGCTTTTCCTGTTTTACAGCCACCGGATTATGTTGTACGAATCGAATTGGGACGATTGTGAGGATTATTGGGGGTAGTAAAAGTGTTCCTATTGCCGAAAACCTGCCCCACGGCGCACATATCCTCACCTGCAGATACCATCCGGGGTTTGTTTAGTAGGTTTGAAGTGCACACTTGACAGCCAATCAAATTACCATCCTCCGTTACCGATTTGTTTGAACACCAGACGCACGTGGTTGCGTAACGGGCACGAGAAATGTTGTGCCAAACCTACCCGTAAATGATACGTGATCAAGACTAATGGCGATGGTGTCGCTTTTTATTTGCGAAAGGTTGCGAATTTATGCGCGCGAAGAATGGAAGGGAAAATTGATGATGGCTCATAAAACTCCTTAAGAATGGAGATCGCTGAGAAAGTGATGGTGTCAAATGAATAAAACGACGCTAAAATAACGTACCCAAATTTGTCACACGGATACGAGCTAGGATATCATGGAAAGCAAGCTACCTTTTCATTCTACCTTTTCCCTGTCAATTTGTTTTCAATAAGTTAATCCACTTTTTCAACTTGAGTTATCCGGTTCTCAAAATGTTTGAAGCATTGAATCATAATGGAAGGTAAAAAGTGAAAGGAGAATATTCTCTCCATTGAAAAAGCAATAACTTTTCCCCCGCACTACCATTTACATACAGTGCCATAGCAGACATTAGAGTGTGCACATTGAAAATCCAGTTTTACGTTGGATATCGATGCAAAGGATGTTCAGCACCGGAAGTCGCGTTTGCAGAACAAGATCAATAGACACCCATAACTCAACGCAATGTCACTTTCGTTCGATAAACCGAAAAAATGCTCCCTTCCAAAGAACACAGGGGCACATGGAAGGAGAGAAAGTGTAAAAGAGGGACACGAAGAGGATGATGCTAAAACCATCTTTGCCTGCCCTAGAGTTGCGTGAGGTGCAAACGGCTCGGCTCAACCCGCAGCTAACCAAGACAAGTGGCAAGATCTGACAACAAGAGGTTCATGCCAAGTCGCGGCAACCGATGGTGTCACGATACCGGGACGTTATCGCAAAATGGTATCGAAATCAAATAAACATAAATTTCCGCAACGTATGATGGGCATAAAAGTGTCTTTTACTGCATTTGAATATTTTATCACGTCTATCGGCTAGTGCGGACGCAAAATGGGTGCGTATGGGACGCGGCGGGGAATGGTACTCCGCGTATGATTTGGTGATGTCTTCAAGGTGTGCTCTCCGGAAGGCTTCTTGGGCCGGAAAGGTATCGACATCCTCCCCTGCGATGCTTCGATTTAGTGGGAGGAAACAAAGTTACACGAATCGCCACTCCGCAGCTTCCGGGTGGAAGTTTGCGTTCTTGCATTATAGATGCTCGTACATTGAATATGTCACTTGCATATGCATGAGAAGATTCCGGGAAGGGGTTGACCGTACTGTTCGCCACGTGCTTCAGATTGGATTCGCTCAAACCGCAGAAAAACAACAAACGTACCAAAGGACACGCTTTTGAACACAGACTTATTACGGCACTACCGTCACTGGTGGTTCTGTCCGCATTTATTCAACTCAACTTTGGCATCAAAATAAACGGGTTTGGTTCAGATTCACTAATACTGTCTTCAAACCGAGCTCAGCCTCTCAGCCCTGGCATGGCCGTTCACTTCGCGTTCCGTTTGTTTTTCCGATGGCACGTCGAGGTACATCCTGTACATGGAATCTTTCCTGCCATCCGGATTCGCGGAGGCATCCTTAAATCGCTCTAATTCCTCCCCATTGGTGCTGCCAGAGTTATCGTACGAGTTCCAGGGTTGTTGTGAAGAGTCCGCGAATGTCATATAGAGGAGACCGCAGACGATCAGCATGCCGGAGGCGATGAGAAAGATGATCCGCCATTGCTCTACGGTGTGCTGTGAAGGAATTTGAGTTGTTGGTTAGAGGACGGACACGATTTCTGGACGGTTTGGCGGTGGCTTACATTTCCCAGCATTCCCACAATGATGGGCGAGATGAAGCCAGGGATGACCGTGATCATTCCGCTCACGCCGAGCAGGATTCCCGCGTACCGAGGGCTCATATCGACCAAGTTTGCCAGTGGCCCAGTCGACACGGCCCCATGGACGGTGGTAGCAAGTGTTAGGAAGATGATCGCCATCAGGGAGTTGCATCCGCTGTACGCGAGGGCGAACACGAACGCTCCATTCACCACGCAGCACATCGTGCCGCCCATCTTGCGCACGCCCGTCCGGGACATGAGCTCACGTTTCAGCAGCCTATCACCGACGAGCGAGAACACGTAGGCGAAGAGCATCCGGCAGAGGTGGGGAATGCCGGACAGCAGACCGGTCATCTCGATGTTCCAACCGTGCACGTTGTTGAAGTAGGTCGGAGCTTGCGTCATGAGCGTGAACAGCCCCCAGATGCCGCCCCACTGGGCGATGACGGTGATCCACATCGGTTTGGAGAGCAAGATCGGCTTCCAGGGCGTATTTTCGTCGGTCGGTTGCTGCTGCTGTCCCGAGTGATCGCTAATGCCGAGCGAGCTTTCGATGAACTTGCGCTCGTTCGGGTGGATACGCGGATGCTCTGCCGGCGAGTCGTACACCAGGTACAGCCAGGCCACGTACCAGACGGTGCCGAAGATGCCGCAGAAGTGATACACGTACTCCCAGGAAGACCACGAGATGATGTAGCCAAACAAGGGGAAGTTGAGCGCCACACCGATCGAGCTGCCCAGGTATGCTGTGACGAACTTGCTGCGTTCGTTTGGAGGAATCCACAGACCTGCCATATGGTGCATGGCGGGCCATGCCAATCCCTGCAAAAAAACCGATCGAAAACAAAAACATATTTTCAAGCGAACCTAATGGCCAACATATCTCATTGTAGGAGCGCACGTACACATATCAAACCTTGCACGACGCGCAGGATCACCAACACGCGGTAGTCCCAGTAGGAGGCAATGGGCATCAGGAAGCACAACCAACAGCCGATCACATTGCTGGCCCCAAACACGAGCTTCGTGCCGTAGCGACGGGCCAGAATTCCTCCCGGTATTTGCGTGATCCAGTGCAGCCAGTAGAATGCGCCCAACACGAGACCCTGTTGATAGTCGTTCCAATCGAAACCTTCCCTCTGGGGATCAAGCTGCAGCAAGAGAAGCACGAAAGTCAAATGGTGAGAAAGATGATCGGGTCTGTCTGCCTCTTATGCTCGCTCAGCATTGACCGAGAATATATTTCATTACGAGAGCATCGTTAAAAAAGGCACGTTAAAACACCGGACAGATAACCGGCTTACGCCGGAACAGATGATCGCCCGTACAACGGAACGCTTATAGCATGATTACAGCTATTTTTGATTAGAGACACACTTTATTAACGGTCGGGATCGGACACTATCGCCGCGCTCGTTACGGCGGCATTAATGAATTGCGGAGTCAAGTGGCGTGAAATTTATTTACTTTCAGGTCATCCAGCACTCCGGTGAGTGTGACGAAGTATCAAGTGCACCGTTGCATGTTGAAAAGAGGTCAAGTTCAAAGTCAAGAATGAATCTAGCGTTGTTCTGGCTGTACTTCTGAGCGCGATGGTTTGCTCCCCCCGTTCAAAGAATAATGGTTTACTCGTCAAAGGACCGTGGTGGATCGCTGTCTTCGTCGCGGGCCGGAGGTTTAAACAACCGTATATCTAGGCGACATTTATTGCACTGAAGCGCTTCCCCGGTGATGGATTTGTTGGATGACTAAGATTATTTTTGTTAGGAACTTATCTCATTGTGGCGCCACTGAGCCGTTTATCATAAACACTGCACATTATGAAAAGGAGTGAAGTACAAAACCATTTGCTCTTTCGTTTTTAAACTTGGGTTCTTATTAACTCAAAAAGGACCATAGAAAATGGTACAAGGTTGGCTTACCTTTAAGAACTTTAGCAAAAACTGTTCCGGAGACGTAATCTTGCTCTCTCGCGATCGTAACAAACCTAGCCCCTGCTTTAAAGTGGTAGTTTCTTTCGCGACTTCGGTAACGTTCAGCTGAATATAGCAGGCGTAGTCCACCTTTGTGTTACCAACGTACTCTGTTTCGGACTGTTTGATCATTGCCACAATCGTGATGTTTGTGTTGATGCGGATCATGTAGTTTACCGCAAAGCCAACGAACACCAGATACCAAAGGGTAGTTCTGGCATTGATTCCCTCTTCTTTCGCCATCTCGTGCTGGGAAAGGTTTTCAGGTTGGATTGCTTAAAGATCGGCAATTGGCGATCGCTACAAATTTCAAGAATTACACCAAGCACTAAACACACGCGCTCGCCTTAAAGCGTTTCAAGTAGCATTTTTTAGGGTAACTTTTATAAAGAACGGGAAATAATCCGATGATTGTGTCTTGAGCACCGTTTTCGAACAAACTTCGTACCCTTCCACCAGAAGTACGCAAGATCAACTGAGAATGCTCGAAGAACATCGCGGACCGGACGGATGCTCAAGATGTTGATTTTGCCGTAATTGTTTGGCTTCTTGATCCTACACGCCAGACCAGGCGTCGAGAAGATAAGCGGCCGCCGCTCGGTGTTCATTCACTGACAGTTGACTAATCTCGGTTGCTACTGCTCTGGTCGGTTCCTGGTTTCTTTCCGACACTAAAAGCGTCCCGTATCATCTTTCCACTGATAATGGGCTGATTGGATGAACCGAGAGATTTTGAACTGTGTACTCTGTGCAGGGAAATGAATTGTTGCCTCTTGCTTTCTTTAAAAAAAAAAACAACAAAGAAAGAAAAAACGGTTAGCATACGATCGCCGCTATGGGAATGGCGCTAACGATTCCGGCAATTATCTTAGATCAACGTGATGACAGGCGTCTTTCACGTTTAGTTGACTTTTTCATTTTTGTATTAATGGGGTAATGTTAAGGTTGGTTTTGAACAAGCTGCCGAGTTGGTTTTGATTAAAAGCGGTCCAACTTATATTGCTCTAATTCTAATTGCAGTGTTTTTTAGTTTCTTAAGATTCCTCCTTGGTCAAACATGATTGATAAAATAGTAAAAGCTGTCATTAATCGATGAAAACATAAATTCATATTGAGTGATCTTACTGAGACTCCTGAGACTATTTGATAGTAAAACCTGTATGCATTGAAAAATATCCAGCTGATCGTGATAAAACAAACGCAATGCATCGATGTATGTGTTCGTCAAACCCGTTTTCTCAGCTTATGACGCAGGCTGTGCTTAAGGTTGTTATGAGAACACAGTTTAGTGCTGGATGAACCATCTTGCGGTGAGGTGTGTCCTGGACGGCTGTTCAAAATGCTATTTGCATTCAACTTTGTATTATCTTTGGCGGCACTTGTAGACGGACAGACGTTTCTGGACTCCCCTCCTAAAGGTTTCGTCGAAGGGAAATCCTTCAAAGGTATACAGTGAACAACCATTTCAGACATAAAAGTAACGAGACATGATGTTACAATGTGCCCATTTTCGTCCGTAGAATGTCCGACCCGCTTTAAATTCAAAGAACAGACTTTCTATAGCATAACGGCGGTTGGTGGAGAGCGTGCCCATCAAGGAGAGTTCCAGCACATGGCCGTGATAGGATGGACTCGAGCAAACAACATGATCGAATGGTTGTGCGGAGGAAGCCTGATTACGTGGCAGTTTTTGCTGACGGCCGCTCATTGCGCTTCTGATCTTGAAAAGTTAGAATGTTCCTCGTTTTCGATATTATAATATGCTCACTGAAAGTGAACTCTTATCTAATGCAGCATTGCCCCGGACACTGTTCGACTGGGTGATACAGACCTGGGCAGCACCGATGATGACGGATTCGCAGTGGAGGTACCGATCGACAGGTTTATTAAGCACCCGAGTTATCGGGCATCGCGGAAGTACTACGACATAGCGTTAGTGAAACTGGTCAAGCGGGTTTGGCCTTCTGATGCGGTGTGTATTGCATGCGTTTGGCGCGAAGCCGGCGCACCAACCGTCGTGATGGATGCCATAGGTTTTGGTGCCCTCGGGTTTGGCGAAAAAAATAGTCCCACCCTACAAAAAGTGAAACTATCCGCGTATTCGGCGGAAGAATGTGTGCGACGTATTCCGATCAGCCGGCGCGAGTCGCCCGATGGTTTACGTGCAGACCAGTTCTGTGCCGGAAGTCCAACGATGGACACTTGCTCTGGAGATTCGGGAGGGCCGATTCAAACGGAGCGGTCGGATCTCTTCGGAAATCTGTTCCCGCTGATTGTAGGAGTCGTTTCATACGGAACGCCCTGCATGGAAGGCTCCACAGGAGTCTACACGCGCGTAAGCTCGTACGTTGATTGGATAGAGGCTGAAGTTAATCAATCTCTCAGTTACGATGGTATGTTCACTTCAAACGTAGCTAATAGTAAAGCCCTATCTTTAAATATCATATTATATGTTGCTTGCTATTCTTACAGTCTGCACCAGCGTGAATGTTTGTGATCGCAAAGCCGATTCTTCAGTGACGGCAACATACCATACGGCAACGCCAAGGAATCGTTTCGGCTTGCTCTGGCATGAATCCGACACCGATATTCACGAGTGTGGGGCAGTGCTTATAGATTACCAATTTTTATTAACTTCAGCTGAATGTGTGACTTCTAGAAGAGGTGAACCTAGGTTCGTTGCAGACACTGCGGGTGGCGAACGTGTTCCGGTGAAAGATGTTTTCGTTCATCCACGGTTTAAACCAGGGAAGCCGGCCAACGATATTGCACTAATCCAACTGTCAAAGTATGCCAATCTGGAGAAGGCGTTTCCGGCCTGCCCGTGGAACATAAACCTCGATGGAGTGTGGAGCAAGGAACCAAGTTTCGCTGCATCGATACCTGAGATGAGTCACTATGTGGAGTACCATGACGACAGCAAGCGTGTCTTGACCCTTTCTCCACTCCACGGGGAACGTTGTTTTACAGATGGTTCGGATGCACACAACGGCCTATATTGCATCAATCGTAATGTTTCACTGGTGCCAGGATCATGCAAGGCTAGTAAAGCTTATCATTTTTACTCTTCATCGTTATAATTTATATCCCCTTCGCTTTCTAAACTTGGTAGGTTGACTACGGAGGCCCGGTAATGGCGAAATTCTTAGAAGGAGAATATCGAGTGTATGGTGTACTGTCGCGGCTAACACAGGGATGTGGAAGGGATATAATTTTCACCGAAATCTCAGCACACATCGAATGGATGGAATCGATCATATTTAAGAAGCTGCACGAGCGTCTAGTGTTCAGTCCATAAGAAGGTGAAAATAAAAACGAAGGTCGATGACTCCATTGAAACTACAAGTATAGTTGATTCAACAGCATGGCAACTCCTCGACCTTGCCTTCTGTTTCTTTCTATATTTTAAATTACGAAACCTGTTTTATTGAGCAGACTGCCTGGCGAGTCGTTGTTAATGTTTCTTCACCCAATGTTCCATGAAATCCCCGGGCTGACTGTTTTACGTGATCAGCAAAATTCCAAAGCATTCGAAAACCTGTTTTAAAGCAGCCCCATGATAATGCAAACAAAAAAAAAATGCGAAAAAACAACAGCCGCAGAGAGACGCGTCTGGAGATCAGATTATCGAATAGTGCGTATCAAGGCGTCGTGTCTGCCAGGTCATCTATTCGATCGTGCTCTGAACTGAAGTCAAAATGATGCGAGCAGTGAAATTTATCATAGTGACGGTATTAGTGTTGTTAAACTCTTTTGCTTACGGCCAAGTTCCTGTGGGACCTTCTTTTTTCGATACTCCACCAGGTGATTACACCGAAAGATCAACGCTGCGAGGTAAATAGAGCAGCAAACATTTCCAAGGAAGAAAGACATAATCATAAATTAATTTTTCGGCATCCTAGATTGCGCAAAACGATTTTATTCCAATGTAGGCCCATATAATGGTTTTGCTGGAAGTTATGGAGGTACACGCGCTTTTCGTGGAGAATTTCAACACATGGTATTGTTGTTTACACACGGGTCGGGTGATAGTTTACAAATTCAGCATTGTGACCTTGCAGGTGGCGATTGGTTGGACACGTTTCGATGAATCGATTGAATACCTTTGTGGAGGCAGTTTAATTAGCAGTGACTTTGTACTCACAGCCGCCCATTGTGCATCAGATTCAGAAAAGTAAGACAATTTTTTTAAAGAAGGCAAACCTTTACTACCTTGACTTTTGCATCATTTGCAGCATCCCTCCTGATACTGTGCGCGTTGGTGATACTGATCTGGGAAGTCCGGAAGACGACGAATTTGCTCAACAAATCAAAATTGCGCGTTTCACTACACACCCTCAGTATAGGGGATCTCGAAACTACTTCGACATAGCGATGATTCAACTACAACGTCCAGTGATGTTTTCTGATGCCGTCTGCAATGCTTGTTTGTGGCGCGAAGAGGATGTTCCCCGCGAGCGGATGGATGCAATAGGCTTTGGAGCAACCGGTTTTGGCGAAGCTCTCAGTCCTACACTACAGCGCGTGGAACTAGATTCGATCGATCTGAGCGATTGCGCGCGAAGAATAACAGTCAATCGTCGCCAGATGCCAGATGGATTTCGGAGGGATCAATTCTGTGCTGCTGGAAATAGCATGGACACTTGCGAAGGAGACTCTGGTGGGCCAATAGGCGTGAAAAGGTTGGATGTCGGGGGAGCTGAGATTTCTTTGGTAGTTGGAGTGGTATCGTTCGGTAGTCCGTGTACGGCTGGATCAACGGGAGTTTACACTAAAGTGAGCGCATTCATGGACTGGATCGAGCAGATGTCGAATAAAACGTTTGATTATATAGGCAAGTCATATTTGAAAAAAAACCTCACATTACACGCACATTAACATTAAACCATAATATGCTGCTATTCATTATAGAGTGCGCCAGGTCATCGTTCTGTCCTGGTCGACCTCGTAAAAACATTCCAGTGGATTTTGAAACTAACTACGCCAACAATCGCTTCGGTCTGCTGTGGGATGACGCCGCAACATCCTCATTGTATGAGTGTGGAGCAACATTGATCGACGATCAGTACCTCATAACATTGGCGTCTTGTGTAACATCGAGCAAGGGTCATCCAAAGTACGTTGCCTACAGTAAAGACGAACGAGCCTCGGTCACAGACGTATACGTGGCTCCAAGGTATCGCCCAGGAAGTCCAGAGAACAACATAGCATTGTTAAAGATATCCAAATTTGTGAACACACGTATGTTCCGCCCGGCATGTCTTTGGAATCGAAACATCGATGGAGAATGGGATGCTAATTTGGATTTCAGTGCATACGGACCTTTCGATAGCTATGAGCCAGAAACCCGGCTAAAGAACAGGCTTATTTTTGTTCAAGCTAGTCAAGGCCAGTGTGACGTAAAAATTAAAAATGCGAGCGATGTGGTTTGCTACAATAACAGCGTCAATCTGGTACCTGAAGTTTGCATGGTAAGTTATAGGAGACCATTAACTGGAAGTTATTCAATATAAATATTGTTTTTCTTGTTTCACTTTCCAGATGGACTATGGTGCACCAGTTATAAATGGCAGCGTATGGGGGGTGCCGGTTTTCGCATATGGCCTTGTATCAACGTTGAGCACTGACTGTGGGTCAAATTTGTTTGTGACGGATGTAACGCCTCACATTGAATGGATGGAATCCATCATCATCGGCAAGCGTGACCAGTTTCTTATCTTTTCGGATTAACAAAATATGTTTGAAATATTGACTGTACTGTGTGACTGTGTATTGTGTGTTGAAAACTGTAAAATACAGCATCACGTTGACAAGTATGATAAATCAAAAAGGATTGCGGCAATACCACGCATACGATAGAGGTATGTTAGTTTTTGTAAGGCCTGCAACAAATTCCTTCGGCCATTACAATCAGACAGCGTTTTAAATAAAACCATCTTTACAATATTCACTTAAATTTCTCACACAGTTTGCAACTCCTTTGGGACAAGATGGGAGCGAGTCCTTTTCTGTGCGAAACCTGTACTGTGCATCTTACTTTCTCCAAAGGCCAGAGTTATGGCGCAAATAAAATTGATATGGACACAAATTCGGTTAGATACTCATTCCTATTCATAACTGCATTCGGTACAAAGTAGCCATCGTCGGGCGATAGGTATGCTTTTTACGTGGGACAAGTTACGAAGGAATTCTGAATAATGCAGATTGAAAAGCATAAATCAAATATCGAACAGTGTAATTGATTTGCTTCAGGGAGGGCTCGTAACATGTATGCTCGTCGTTTGATATTCCCTATAATATTTTGTTTTCTTAGGGTGGAGCTTATTCAATGAACAATGTATGGAACTGTAATGGAACTTCCCCATGCTATGTCCCTTAAAAAATTTCTTTTTGAAGATTCATATGTACACAGTTTGCTTGCTTATACCGCAATACGATTTTTGTAAAAGTTAAAACAAAGTCTTAAAAGCTTTCTTGAGGTTAACAAAGGGCAGCGTGCATATATGTTTTTATATTTATGTTTACGTATTTTAATCCTTGATTCATAAAACACAATGGAGATGAACAAAACTCATTGTAGCAAATCAGAGAAAACATGTCAAGAGAATGATGAATAATAAGGATACGTGCTCCTCGCACGGTTAGCACCAAAAAAGTCGATTGAACAGTTTGTGAAATGCCTGCAGATGAGATTCTAAGCTCCACCGGGAACTGCCTCCAATTGGCTTATCGTCTAGCCAGTGGGTAAGGTCATAATCAATAACATTAAGCAAAAAGATAGTTGCACACGGCGGTACGTTTCAACACGAATTATCATTCAATGAAATAGAATGTTTCGGAATGAGCGGCAAACCTCTCCGGGTGATATGCACATCAAGATCTTCCTCTGGTGTACAGTACATCCACGGTTCCATCTTTCGATGCCAATCATCGACGGAAGAATCACTCCGCTGCCAATTCATCCTCCAATGCCTGGCAGTGAACGCTTTTCCAACGAACGCCTGCATTTGCATAATTAATAGACATTTAATTACAATAATAAGAAAATTTATGGTGAATTAAACCCTATTTTCACACCCTCGTAATGGCCTCGGAGTAGCACATCCACTCTCCTTTTCCCCGCTTTTCTTCCCTCTCACATCGTGCTCATTGCGAAGCAGTTTGTCACCATTCGCTCAGCTGGTGGTAATTTATTACCGAGTTGAGTGACAGGTTTCGGTTCGGGTGTAGAATTTATGCTGCCACACTACACTCTTTCGGTCATCGATTCGAGGTTCGTGGCCTGTAGTTTTCCACACGGTCAAGTCTCTACGCAGTGAGTGTTGATAATGAGAACACAATCCTGAGCTGGACTGCCTTAGTCATTTAGCTGGCGTCGGAGTGCAGAATCGCAGGGCGACCGGCAATGAGGACATTATTTACACCTATTGTTTGCTCTAATTTATGTGCATTGTCAGCGTGCGGTGACAGTGTTTTATGGTGGACGCAGCGGGCCCTTGGACCTTTAGGACCACACACCGGCCCGAATCGAAGCATCGAAGGATTTGAATCCGGTTGGGGTCGACGCATCAAAAAAGAAAACCTCATTTGCATCGTTATCAGTGGGAGGTATACGCCCTTCGCGCAGATAAGGGTTATACAGCTGTTACGCCGCCGGTACTTTACACGAAAGGTGTCAAAAACTTAATTTAGCTGAAAGAGGAACGAGTGCTCGTCGGCGCGCTTGGCACGCTTTGCGTGTTTGTCTGCGAAACCTGAGGCGAGCTGTAAAACTACTGTCAATTAATATACTTCCTGCACAATGGGATCCGAACTAACCTTGACTAAAATTAATGTTATTTATTCCGTAGCTTTGGATGTGTCTTATACACAGGTGGTACAACGAAGGTTGATGCGAATATGCGAAGAGACATCATTATGAAAATCTTTAAAAATTGGTTAAAAAGTGTTAACAAACTATGGCGAGGTATGTTCGGTTTTCCATAGTGAGTTTGTCTACAGAAGGGGAACGCTAATAGTTTGACTCCACAAAGTAACGGCAGGGACAGTAAATGATGAGCTGATTTTATCTATCTATGTAAATTATATTACCTGCGCATTATCACACTCATTCATGCAATATGTGAATTAAAAGACCGACAGTTTTTTGCCTCTTGGAAACCTAAAAGAGAAGGAAAAAACTTAATCAATTAGGTGATTTTCCGGTGCTTAAAGGAAGAAACAAGGCGTGTGACTTTTCAATTCCGAGTTCAGAGTAAGAGCCACCCGATGTCACGCTCATTCTCGAGGATTGTTATGAAAAGGCGCTTCCGTTAACGGTGGTCTTGCTTGAATGAATGCGATGGGAAAGTCAATGTTTCTCGAATTCTAAGAGACTAGTCCAAAAGAAATGGTCTTTCGGATTGTACCGATTGATGACTCCCAACAGTTGTAACAAGAGCCCAGGCATCTTTTTAAACATTTATCACACTGTTATTGGATTGTGCCTGTCAAGCACGAAAGTGATGGTTGAAATTTTAGCACGATTGAAAACTGAAGCGTATCGCCCATTTTGAACAGGCTTAGGTTTGATGCGACTACACGTTTATCCAATGGAAGGCCTCCAGGGGACGTTATTTCTAAAATGCCGTGTACATGGCAGTCGTATTTCATAGAAGGCGAATTAAATCTTCTTTCCACACTCCGTCCGCCATGCTTCTGTCCGGTTTCGGACGCTGGTTTCTTTTATTTATAATCAACCGCACCGAAAAACTGTCAGAGTTTTCAGTTTCTTCCAAAGCGACTCGGGTAAACGATTTGACGTCAACGCGTGTTTAGCGAGCGGGGGATTTTCACCGGAAGATTCGAGGAAAAGTGTGGCTGTTAGCATGCAGCCCAGCATATGTGTTATCACCCCAAAAATATCCTTGCCAGCTGCTGAAGAAGCCGTTTTTTTTCTTATGATAAGTTAGTCCCTTGGGTGATTTCGGACAACGTTCTGCGATGGCCGGGGAATGGGGAGGACGAATTTTCATTACCATTTTCCATCAAACGTGTTGGCATCTTCCGGTGGATGATTAGATGTTTGATTTTGGATGTGTAAAAGGAAATTCTTGAGCATAGCAGAAAGTGGTTTGCAAAATCCCCGTCACATCAGAATGGAAGATGAAGATGAATCGATTAATGCAAAAAGTCAAAGCTATTAGAGAAGACAAACAGGCATGGATCGGTAAAAGAAGATCCACGTCCGGACCTTGCTATGTGTGGTTACTTTCTGAGAGGAAAATAAGCGTGGAGTTTATTTGCCTATTGTCCATTATGTTGGATGAACCGAGCTGCCGGAAACGATGGTTAGCATGGAGCAAATATTACAAACGTAGCATACTGGCTCATCTTTCTGTAGCACTGTAAACAACCTAAGCGACCGGAAAATAGCCATCTCATAGCACTAGAAGAATGAGAGCATTTTCTTGAACTTTCCGATGTAACCTGTGTCTATTCGGCTTGCGTACGTTTCATTACTTTGGTTCCGACTTCGACGGGTAGATTTTGATGAAGCAACTTTCTGGATTACCGAAAGTGCCCGGAAGAACCGACCGGTTTGGGGTTGCAAGGAACAAGCTTATTCAATTAAATATAGCCAAAGCCGTTGGTGGCAAGTCTACTGCCCTGCCATTGCGCTGGTAGACCACTCTAACTTAATTATAAGTTTTTCATACCAATTTATGATTCGGAAGCATTGGATCATGCACCATGCACGTGAGAGTTGACCCTGTTTCAAGGGAAAATATCGAGGAAAAGCGACGGGCTGCTGCCTTGAGCGAAACCTTGGGCTCAAACAAACAATAAACTATACCGAGTGTGGCTGTGCGACATTGAGCTTGCTCTGAACACGATCCGGGGAACCGGTGCGAAATTTGTTGGTCTGCTCGGGCGTTGGCTCACGTTGGCCCTGCTTGTTTGTCAAGCACGGGGAAAAACTTTCCTCCGTTCCAAATTGGTGAGAAAATCGCGAGCATTTGCCGCAGGATATGGGATTTGCCGGGAAAGAAACGGTTCCTGCAGACAAACTTGCCAGCGCCTCTAGGTGATGTGCCCGCTCAAGGTAGGTAGAGTGTATATATAATTTATTTCATAATTTATCATTACTCCACCGGCGCGCTGTCAGGGGATGGCAAGGGTGGGTGCACGCTGCAGGAAGCAGAATAACGTACCAGCAAGGTAACAACATGCCGTATGAGATTAATGAAAATGGTTCCGGTAGGCCTTGCGGAATGCTGGCGTCCAGGAGGAGGCAACTCCGGTCAGGGCTGAACGCAGTCTGGGGCAGGCAGCCTGGCCTGCAGACGGACAAAGTTATGATTATGATTATGCGGTTTCATATGGTCTTGTGCGTGCAAGGAACGGAGCGGTGAGTATGGATAACTCATGCAGAAGATCCAAGGGTTGGAGATTAACGTACCGGGCGGTGGGAGGGGGGAGTTCACGTGAAAGATAAATAACGACGAACGAAGTTTTCCACGGGCAAGCCGAGGGGTGATATACAGCGGGGAACTTCTCCGTTTCACTCGGCTACCAGTGAAAAGAGAGCCTGTGCGGGTCGCTCGTCCCTTCAGCCATGCATGCACACAAATCAGCATCCACTTAATTTGGGATTCATATCACTCGATTAATTATTTACAAGTTAAATCTGACGTGGCATTGATGGTGAACTTTGATTCTGACCTCGGGGGTGGCGCGTCGGAGAAGATGCACGGCGAGCGGTCTCAAAGTTATGTCGAAGGACTTGGAAAATGTGGCGTTCTCAGGATTGCCAGTTTCGATCGTGCGCTGGTCGATAATGGACCGGGCAGGTCAGTGAACGGAAGTATGTACATCCGCCTCCTGGCTACTGGATCAATACCTTAGGCTTGAGTTAAATTGAATGATTGATAGCGGAAAACGAATCAGGTTGCTGTAACTTACAAGCATGGTTAAAATCTGTCTTAATTCATTGGTTTATCGTCACCAGTCCCAAGTGGTTTTTTTTTACAATTTTTCCTTCATTTAAAATACATGAAAAAAGTGGAAGGGAAAGTAAAGCCTAGGATTTTCTACAAATTTGATGCCTAATTAACACATTTTGTCAATTTTTTAACAGTGTTGTAATTGGACAGAGGCAAGGTGGGAAGAACAAAGAACAAATTTGAGCAAAACGCCCAATCAGATCCACTCGCCGCGTGCCATAATTCGTGATTTTGATCGAGCCTTTTTTCTCCCCCTCCCCTCCCCGTTCGATGCAACCCTTTACTTGAGACGACGCTCAAGCCCAGCGGCAGGACGACTTAGCCACCGGATGGCACGAGCGCGACCGATTCCTCCCGGGAGCAGATGGAACAAAGGAAAAATTAAGAAAACACCACCGGTGGGATTTGACCGTCGGGGTCGGGATGGGAAACTTCTTCCGACCAGGCCCGTGCCGACGTACAGCCTTTTTTTTCCTAGTTTCGTGTCCGCCGCCGCTTTCCCCCGGAGGCAAGAACTTGTCAGGTTCAATTAGCACCGGAAATGACTTTTTGACGAGTGGTTCGCCTAATTAAATCGAGATTTCTTTCCCGGCGCCTTCGGACAATTGAAAAAGTTAGCCTCGGAGAAATTGGTCAGCGAATTTATGAACCCGTTTCTAGCTTTTTTGTGTGTGTGTGTGAGCATGGAACCTTACGTCAACTCTTTTCGGTAGTACGTAAAACTTTCCTTGGGTGGGCTCTAGGTGTGAGGGTTCTCTTTAAACGGCACTTTAACGATATTGCTCAACACATCGAACAAAGCAAGATCATAAACGTCATATTCAAGGGAAGGAGGAAAGCAAAGTGTTGGCAGAAGTAGGAGTTAGAACCATTTGTAGTTTTTATGCCTTTCAAAAGGGTACTTCAAGATGGCTGAAAGGATGGCACACGGAAAAGTAAAAGAGTTTTTCCACCCTTTCAAAACACCGACGGCAGGATATCCAAGGAACCAAGACAATGCCACTGGCGATGGACAAACTTTCCTGTCGTTGACACGCGAAAATGTCGAAACAATAGACGCTCAACGGTTAAAAGACAGTTACGAAGAGAAACAAGAGCGGTAAGGATCATGTCGTTTGCTTCGCCCGTAATGTTTCTTGTGGGAAATGGTGACGCGCAAGCGGGGTATTCTTGGGTTTTATTTTTGTTTGGTTGTTTTTGATAAGTTTTATAAGTTTGCAAATACATTCGTAAAGAAGAAACCAAAAAAACGTTTCACTTGCTTTTCTTAACCAATTGTTCTGTATTAGATAAATAAAGAGTATCCTCAAAGAAAAACTAAATTCATATTACAAAGTATTGTAGAAAGGTGATGAGACTCAAAATTAAAGCCATCTTACGAAACCGACTCGTGATGTCCCAGAATCACAAAAGTAGCTCTTAAAGTCAAGAAGCCATTATTATTACACCTATCGTCATCTAAAGAAAAATGTGCAAATATGCCAAATGATTTATGCGTATTCGCGTGTCTCCATTAGGCAGCTGCCGGGCTCGTTCCTTCGAATCCTCCGGCACGCGAACTGCTTCTTTCTACACGGAATCGAACGCTGATATGTGGTGGGGATAATAATTTACCATACGCGCGAGCAACGGCCAAAGAAAAGCCAGCTAAGGCCGTCCCGTCCACCGAGCCACGATGGCGACATGGAAATCGCTTCCGGGGGCTACTTCAAAACCCAGGCCCACCACTCGATGGATGGGGACGGGCTGCTGGCGGGGCCGTTCGACGATGGGATCGTTGTGGGAATTTCAAATCTCAACAGGTTCCTTCACTTAGGCGGGCATTTTCGCATACAGTCAACCCGTTGTCTTCGGTGGGCGGGCGCGCTCCACAGCACAATCCGTGTCGGTCTTTGCGATCCGGAAGTGTGCGATATCCACGCGCTTGAAGACGGTGCGCTGCCGAAGATGATAATGCTGACGACGGGCTGGTGAGTTCCGCAAGTTTTCTGTCTGACGTTTTCTCCCCCGCAGTTGGGCAGGAGCTGTGGATTTCCCGTAGCGTTCCCGGAGCCACAAGACGATGCTAACTTTACGATGTTATGTTTTCGCATCCTTTTGTCAACCTTCTCGCTTCCGTTACCCTTTTTGTGCCGTACGCGCCACCCTCTTCTGCCCGCGGGAAATCCCTCCGGGAGTCATGCTGTTACGAAATTCGCATACATTTTCGCACAGCTCGCTATGTCAGCGGTTGCGACAGCTACGTTCCATGCCAGGGAAAAATAAATTCAGTTTTCTCCATTGCGTCATCGATACGTGTTCGCATCCTTTATTTTATCGAGCAACGGAAAACCCGGGCGCAAAAAAAGAAAAGAAAAGCAAGATGGAAAACCACACACAGGCCGCACTTTGCACGTCGGTTTTGAGGGGTGTTATTTTATTTGATTCCTGCCTACCTGATTGCGCCAAATGGTTTCTTCCTTGGGTGTGACGAGCAAATCAGTTGGCCACACTAAACAAATCCTTGCAGAAGCGATCCTTTCTTTAGCCTACTTGATGGTCACTTTCGCTCTACGATGATGATAACGGTTATTGTCGCTTATTGATAGGAGAGGCAAAAGCAAACCTTTGCTATTTCCGAAAAGATAAATGAGCACTATGAGGCTTAAGAGTCCGTACGGGGGCTATAAGGGAGGAACCATTCGTTTCCAAACTATCCATCGGAGACCAATTCGTTTGCATCGAATGAATAAAGAATATATAGTTTTCGTAGTGCATTGATTTTCGTAACAAGTCCGAAAATTGCCGAGAAAAAAAAACGCCTTTAGTAGTAATTAACTTGCTTAAACAACGTATGAAATCAATGCTTCTATAGCTTCCACCCAGGAAAACATCACACTCTGCATCATGTATCTCCTTCAATGGGAGTGTTCGATTATGTTTCCCTTTTTCGGGCTCATGACAAGTGCCAGTTGTTATACCGTGAATGGTTCGCCTGATTGTCTGCAAAACAACACGATCATCAACAGTTGTGACGCGCAACGTGAACCTTCCGTGCCATTTAGTGCCGATTCTTCGTGGCAATAAAATTGTGCATGCTTCCATCTGGCAACTTTTTCGGCAGTGTCGTCTCTCAGTACCCTTCTGGCACGCCTAATCGATTTCCCGGCCGAAAGGAAAACGCATCCTGCCCGATTTGTACACGCAGTCGGAGCTGTTGTTCCAGTGCATTTCGGTCGCAAAGATCAGCCACGCGTTGACCCTTGTGCGTGTGTGTGTGTGTGTGCGTGTGTGTATGTGTGTGTATAGAGCATAACGATGTTAAGCCCCTCCATTCTCGTTCCTTGCCCGTTGCGGAACGATTTTCCACCAAATTGCACTCCGATGAATGGTGCGAAATTTATATCAATAAATATTATTTATTCACTTGTTCGCCCTTCCGTGGCCCTCGACTCCGCGAAGCAATAATGTTACATTATTGTTCGGTGTTTCGACTCCCAAGCTGAACCACCGATACGAGTCGATGGCGAGCGACAAAACCGGGGCACATTTGAATATTAATTCAATTATATCGCTTCACCCACTCGTTAGGCGACGCAGCCCCGTTCGTTGTCTTCTTCCGAGACCGAGCTCTGGGAGGAATCTTGATTGTCAACTTGTGAGTTTGGCATCGCCACGGCCAGCAAGCTGGTCACCATTCCCGGTGTCGTCGATGCGTTTTGTAGGGTTGGGTTATTAATAATTTACGCCCCGATAAGGTAGCAACATTTTCCACGCGTGTATCCCGTTCAGGGTCTCGGTTGAAAGCGGGACGGCATCGGGACATGGACAAAATCTCGCTCGCTTTTTGGTCTTTTCGTTCAGTGCGAATTCCAGGTTGCGAACGCGTACAATTATCCCATTTATTGCTCGGTTCCGTGACGAGGTCATTTGTTTGTTCAATTTTGCTGCTGGAACGGGGTGAAAATTACCGAAACATTAGCGAGCAATTGGTAACGCCTCTCGTACTTGATGGGCTAACGATGGTTGGGTATTTTTGGATTGTTACCTTAGAGGATGTTTGTTAAGTGTGTCACTCCTCTTCGTTACTGGATGTTATTTAACCATGGTGACCTAAAGAATGGTTGATTGTACTGACTGTACATTGTTAGCCAAAGATATGTTTTTTGCTGCTTTTGAATTGCTGACGCATACCGTTTATAAAGAGCAACAATACAATTTTTAAACGAACAGTTTCGCAATCAGATTAAAGTGCGAATTTTTTTTTTCGCACAGCCAAAAGCTACGCTTTAAGGATTGTTCCCTTCCTTTCGTGGCCACCGCGGAGAAGAATTATTAGAATCTGGTCTATAAAACCAAGCGTAATTTATTTACACCAAGCTTCACGTGAGATTCATTCCATTCGCCCGCAACAAATGACCGTCTCGAGCGGAGTGTATGATTCGTTTTTTTTTCTTCATCCCCCAACTTGCTATCCAGTAACACTTCATTCAGGAACTGGATTCGGGCAGCCGTAATTCAATCCGGACGCGCGATGGCAAATTTTTCAACCCCCTCCACCATACACCATACCATGTGTTATTATTTTCTCGCCGGGTGAGGTTTTTTTTTTTTATTTCCCTGTTCGTCTCGATTCGTTATTTCCCTCCATCGCACTCATCATCATCCCTGCACGATCCCGGGCCAGGGCACGGCTTTCGCCCTTCCGCAGCCGTATCATTTCTGATCCTTCCGGAACGCGGAAATGAAATGCGAGAGAGAGCAAAAAATAATGAAGACGTAACCTCAAACCTCCCGTGCACCCTTCGCGAACGACTCCCGCGTTTCCATCATCATCGGTTACAATTTCCCGCCATTTGTTCGGGATTGCAGTGGCCGGAACTGGCCGAAACGGACCGGATGGAAAGAACCAGGGCCGAGCATCACATTTGTGTTTTTTTTCGAGTCCAATTGGCCCTGGAGTATGATCATATTTTATTGTTTTTTTTGTTGCCTCATTTCTCACTCCTCCTTATGCGACGGGATCCTTTTTTTTCTTCTTCTCTCGATATCAAATGGACGGGTTCTCTTCTTTTTTATATTGGCCACACACCACCACCACCACCACATGCATCGCGGAGTGGTTTCATTTTTCTCATCTGTAATCTAATTTAAAAATTATAAATCTTATATTTATATGCTAACTGTTCGGTCCGGATGGAAACAAAACACCGAACCGGAACCTGTCCACCCAGCCCTGTTCCGTTGACTTCCGTATTTTTTTCCCCCATTCAGGGAGATCTCAGAGTTTTATTTCTTCGACCGAATAATAAACTCCCCGTACTGCGATCATTCATGGACGTGCAATAAAGAATAATTTTCCTTGGAGAGTTCACACTTCGCCCGAGATGGAAGAGGGCTAGTTTCCTAGGCTTCCCGGCTGTCTTAAACTCCACCAAGGGTAGACCGAAGTATCGCGGTGATTATTTTAAATTGTAGACACCAATATTGTGTTGTCCGCGGCTGCAAACCGCTCAGCTCGCGACTGCGGGGTGACAGTTTTTAATGCATAGCTAATGATTATACGATCCCAAGTTGTTCCCCTCGAGGGCCGATGTAAAGTAGAAGAAATAAAACTGCCATCAGGGCGACTTTCCAAAAAATACCGATGGAGAACCTGGAGTATTTCGCAACTCCCCCCCCTTAGGTTGGTTAAGGTGGAAAAGTTTAGCCAAACTGAACGATCCCGTAATTATATCCTCCTCCAGCAAGCCGGCGTGAAGATGGTCGGGAAGAGTTTTATTTCTCCTTAAAGTGCGCGTTGCTGTTTTCCGCCCGCCGGGCGACTACGGCGATGAAAAGTATCTCTCTCCGGTGGGTAATTGTAATTAAAATTTTAATTTAACGACACTTTTACTGATTAAAGGTTAATTAATGTGATGAGATGGTGTCGCGTGTCAATGAACGCTGGCCAAAAAGTTTGCCGATTTCAGGCGTTGAAAGATGGTTGTGGTTTCGGAAATTTCATCGATGCATCTGTGAGAGCTGAACTGAAAAAATAATATTTTGCCAACCAACATACAATAAAAAATTAACTCTTCATACACATGTGCAAAATTAATTTCATTTCTCAACTAGAAACAGGGCAATCTGTCTTCAGTGCAAAGTAAGCCAGCAAACAGATCCGTGCCGTGGGCAGAAAGTTAAACCAATCCAACGAACGGTCAAGATTAAATGCTCGCTTTTCCCAGTGATGAACAGCACCATGAGTGTTGGAAGGCAATAATTCAACTGGATTCGGTCAGTAGCAAAAAAAAAAAAACAAAACAAAAAATGCTACAGCATCTCTCTCACCGCCAAACACCGCTAAAGCGGAAGATTTTCTTTTTTCATTTCGCAATGTGTTCCTTTGCCACGCCAATTGGCTACTTATAAATCATCGGGCACGGACGTGCAAGTACGGAGAGGTATTTGTTTCTTTTTGATTGTCAGAAATCCCTTGAGTGCAGGGACATTTCTTCGTTCGTTGTTCGAGTTTTCTTTGTATTATAGAAATGTCCGATGATGCCATTAGTTGGAGCACTAGCAGTAAACTATTATATAAAAACGAAACAACGTTAAAATAATTTACAATAAAAGCATGTAAATTAAAATGAATAGAAAAATTAGTAGTAGCTATCATTTGAATTAAAAGTTTCTTACAACCCAATCGATTGTAAAAATAATTAGAAGTGACACATGCACTTAACGATTCAAGGAAAAGCGTCTCTAAAACAGCGAGGGTTACTTGGAACATTTTCGGACGCATCGATGAAAAAGTCAGTGCATATGCACCGACCGAAAGGATTGCCGTAAACGAAGGGTGAAAGATTGCATCCCTTCGCTTCTGTTCCACGCTTTAAGTGCAATGGGCATGTCCAGATAGAAGGGTTCAATGACAGCGGCCGGTGGGGGATGTGGGTGGACGGAAAGGGAACCGGAGAGTGACCAATAATGCACCTGACAGGCATTTTGACAGTTGACGTGTTAATTGACAGGAACAAATGTTGTGATAATTGAGCAGAACGAATGCACATCGTCCCCGCCGCTTCCGGTGTGGACATTGTCGATAATTAGCAATGCTTTCTGGAACGCTGGCACGGATTCATAGTTGTTCGTTATATAGACACATGTAACGTCCTTCTTCTATCTCCCTCTCTCTTGCTCTGTCGCTCTCCCTTTCATTGTCACAGGAAGGAGGTCACGTGTCGTGCTTTGTAATTATCTTCCGCTCGTTCTGCAAAGAATCTAATCTTTCCGGTGCAGGTTAATGGGAAACTGTCTTTACAAACACCAACCAGAAGTCATCCCGCCCACTTCCGAGGGGGATTAGATTGTCCCAAGATTTACGCAAACAGTTGCGGTTGCCGCTAGCGAAGGCATCCGGCAACGAATATCTTGGGTAAGCGGGGTCGTATAAAATTTATTGTTTTATTGCATTGCCATAAAGCAGTCAGCAGTCGTTTGCACACAAACGGGTTTGCAACGCCCCTCGGCTTGCGATTTGTGTGGGTAGAAGATTTCGCAAACACTTCCCAAAGACAAAACCCGGGGCTACGGTACAAGCGAAAGCTTTCGCCAGTGTGTAGAATAAACATAACCTTAAATAGCGTGGCCTGCAAACTGCTGCGTATGGTTGTAACGATGTTCCCAAACGGAAGTAAGTTCCATGCCTGTAGTCTGCAAGGATTAGAAACTCTATTGACAGAAGCCTATGTCTTTCCGCAGACCCCAAGGGTCCCATAACTAAGTCGCTGTACATGAGGTTTTACGTACCGATAAAGTTTCTCCTTCATCCCCATCCATTTGTCACAGATCGAAGGAAACGACTACGGGAGGAACTGTGCCCGTCTTGCAAACGCAAAACGGAGAGCGTCGGCTTGATATAAGTCAAATGCTCGTGGCTCGAAATTGCGGAAGTCTATCAGCACGGACAGACGATGAGATGAAGCGAATCGATGTAATTAACACGTCACACGCTTCGGTTTCAGTCCACCAGGCGTGCGGTTGGCCTTGCCTTGCCTTGCAGTCTGAGAACTGACAAAATTCATTAGTTCCAGCCTGGCACTTTCCTTACCCTACGATTTCTGCGGTCGAAGCCTCACCGCAGGCAACAAAGTGGAGAATGATTTTTATTTTCAATCTTACCAAGGCTTTACCCAGCTTTGCACGTGAAACTGGTTGGCACAGTTCGTTGCGCCGCTACGCTAACTGTTTTAACCTCAAAAAGCGTAGAACAAAGCGGAGGAAAAACGGGGACAATCCTTACACCCCTCCAACCTGCCGCGGAGACTTAGAAATTCATGAAAACATGGAAAAACTTCATGAATAATCAAGTAAATTTTAAATTGTCTTGCCACCGGTAAAAATCTTTTCCCCCGGGACGGACTACCCGGGCGTGAGTCGTAGGGTGGAAGAACCACAGCGAGGATCTAAAAAAAAAAACATACTCAACAAAAAAAAAAATCATTGAAAAAACCACATCGCCAGCTTCTCTCGTCACTCGCCAGCATGATCGGAAGTGTATCGCATTCGAGCCGGTCAGGTGTTTGCTTTGGCGATGTGGTGAACAAGGACACCGTGTTGATCCTGTTCCGCCAGGAAAACTGATACTCACCCATTTGCTAGCGTCGGAAACTGCAGCACAAGAAGCAAACAGAAAAAAATAACACCCCCGGAAAATGAAACCGTAAATGAAGTGCGATGAATAGAAAAACAACTGTACAGCCTACGGTTGAAGGTTTAATAAATGAAGGGAAAAAACTGGAACTCGTGCAACCGTGGAAAAAGAAAGTGAATAAACCGACGAGCACAGAAAAAAGAGCAACCAATTCCAAACAAATTGTCGGCTTCTTTGGTCAAATATTTGCTTTTCGCTGATTGAATTGCTTTTGTTTTTGCTTTTCCCAGGCCCCAGAGTCGAGCGTCGCGTTCTGGCCTGGGTGGAGGTGCGTTTTCTAAATTCTAACCCAAGGCATCACCACACGTCACCGCAAGCGACGGAAGGAAAACGTCGGTCAGAGGTGTGTAGCCACGTCCGTCAAAGCTGTCAGAGAAATTCGTTTGGCCGGCGGGTTTGGTCCGGGTTTGCGCCGAGACCCGGCCTTTCTCGAGGGAGTCGCAGGTGAGTGCCGTGGTGGAGTCAATTTTAACAAATTACGTTGCAGATTGACATCGTCGTCGTCATCGTTGTCTGTTTCACGGACCTCCTGGTCCTGCGGCACGTAAGGAGAGAACAGTACTCGCTAGAATTAGGCTGGGATTTAGGAGTTTCATAGAGCTTGTCCTAGTCTTTGGTGGTGCTGTCGTTTTGTCAAAGAAGAAAAAAAAAGAAAGATTCGCTGGAGTTGTGAACTTAACTCGAACTCTCGGGGTCCCCGTTTGCGTTGATAGTCGTGGTCGATTCCGCGCGCAAACATAATTGAATAAAATCCGCGAATTGAATTATTTCCTCAGTCGCACAGACGCAACTCGCGTTGCAAATTTGTCATTCTGCAGAATTGCGGTTTTGCACCCTTTCCCCAATTTCTTTCCCCAACCCTCCCCGATTCCGCGGATAGAAAATTGTGGAAAATATTTCCCAAACGCAACACTAAACACCGTAACTTGGCGACTTTCGTTCAGAGTCATCCCGCACTCCGTTCATGCGTGAGCAGAATTACGCTAGGGCACATTTTACGGCTACTGGAAGCTCCAGTGTTCTGGAGTTGGTGCCCGTTCTTAATGAGCCGTTTAACCTGCCCTATTCAGTAGTAAAACGAAGCTGTGCGACGGGTAAGCCAGGCCCATGCAAATCTGGAAGCTGAGTAATGGGATAAGTGGATTATCGGCTCAATCGAGCAATGAACCTTCCGGCAAATGGCAACTAGCAACGGGAGATGGATAATCAAATTGTTGCATTACACAGCCGTGCATAAATCTGATCAGTTCCCGCCCGAGGGTGGCTTCAGGAGAAATTGTTGAACGTGCAATAATTTCGATGCAGCAAATGATGTTAATGCTGGAAGAATTTTACGCCCCGGGAGCTCTTAGAATAATAATTTGGCGGTAAAGCAAATTTTGCACCAGAAGAGAAATTAATTAGAATACAATCATCATTGGGCTGCGTTGGAAATGGTTTCAGTTGAGTAAAAATATTTCATTCATTATTATTTTTAAATAAGTTGACTATAATTATAGTGAATGTACCCTGATTCCTTTTCATTTTACCTCAAACTGGCGTATATCAAGTGTTTTCTTTGGCTTTGCTTGGGAAGGGCTACTAATTTCCATTTGGATGCGAAGCAATTTTCCTCTTGAGCAAACATACCACCAGCAAAATTGGCTTCGGTCCGACTGCCGATCTCCTGAGAAGTCCCTTCGCTAGTGTTTCGCTTCTTTCCTATACGACGTCCATAGACTTCTGACGGGTCCATGTTGCTCTATAATTGACTTTCGTCGTTCGTGTGCGATGTTCAGCAGTGCGGGAGATCCATTTCACAATTCATACATTACCGAATCCGGAACCTTTCCCACCCCTCAAAGGACGGAGCTTCGGCAAATAAACATATCCTTCAAACGGAATCTTTAAGTTAACTCTTCTCCGACAAACGGGCGACGTGGAACTGACCCGAACCGGTACCGGAGGGAATTCCGACGGAAATTGCAGCCCACCGCAGCGACCGTTCGGGTGAACTTGACGATTTTCGACGCAACCGGACATGTCACTGCAAACCATGTTTAACGTTTTTGCAGCTCGTCAGCTTTCGGAAGTCGAAAGTACAATTTATAATAAACGATGTCCGGCGCTGGGTTTCAACGCTGGATGGGGAAGGGCAAATTAATTTCCAGAATGCGGAGACTGCCCTTCTGTGGGAAGAAATTCGGACCGGCTTCGCGCTCCAGGGTCGTGGGATTGGTAAAACGAAAATTAGATCCACCTCAAGGACTGCTCGCACAGGAAGAGCAACCCACGTAGAGCGCCACACGTACCGGAAAACCCATAATCCAGTTCCGCATAAACGAGCGGAATCAGTAAATTGAGATTTATGGACTGTGGCCCTCAATGTTGGCCCGGGCGACAGTAAGACAATTTTTGGTGGGGCGCCCCGAAACATCCATTCGAATCCTTCCGAAGTGCCGAGAGCCGAGAGGCGGGGTGTCTAAATGCAGAGGGAAAAAGGTTATAAAATTATTTATTATCCTTATTACTTTTATGTGCCCACGAAAATGAGGCTTGCACGGGATACTCGACCCAAACGCCGGGTTCGCCACTTTTCGGCCACACGGCACGTTGGAACGTTCTCTTAAAGGGTTGCTTCCTTTTGAAGATAGTAGCCCCGGGGTGGCGAGGCAGGCGTACGTGCGAAAAGGGTCCAGGGACTCAGCCCGAAAAAAGGTCACCACCGAACACGCGGGAGGTGGGGTTTTATTTTAAAATAAATTTAATGTTAAAGGGTTTACCCCAAAAAACAACCGACCATGCAGCCTCTACTAACGTCATGCGAGTCCATATGGTGTGTATGTGCTCTGCTTGTGTTCGAGTAGTCCTTTTTGGTGGGCGATTTGCTAACGAGGTGGGAGTCGGTGTCCGATCGGGTCGCGTGGTGCGGTTGGTTTGGCCTCACTCGCTTACCCGTCTCGAATTGTGCACCGCAGTGAGGATATGAGTCGTTTTACTCCATTCGTGTTTTGGATTTCCATCGCATCGGGAAAGGGACGGCGAGTGCGGGGGTCAGACTGAGGTAGTTTCTTGCTTTAGCGGAGAGGTTTTTTCGTAGGGGCGAGGGTTTATTGATATGGGACGCGCCATCCATTAGGCTGATAACGAGTTTTGATGACCGAATAAAAACTGTCCAGCCAAGGAGCACCCGGAGGTGAAAGGCGCCCTTTCAAGAGGTTTGATTTTACGAGCTCATGTGGTATTCATTTACAGGTTAAAGTGCATGTAATGATGTGAAAGTATCTTCTTACTTTTGCTGGCGGTGTGAGTACTCATGACAGATGGCGAATTACGATTCTTCTTGATGGGATAATCAGTGCAAAGAAACACATTGCTGTACTTCAATTTTACCCCTTTGCTTTATTTCCAGCCGGGATGGCTATAGCATTAGTATCGACTTTACATTTTCTTGAGGGTATAAGACTATAGAAAATGCTTGGATAAAAAGTAAAACACTGAAAGATCAATCTCCAAAAGCAAAAATTCTTCCTCAAAGCAGAACCATTCAACAGCTTATTAATATTTTATTCAAAATATCTCACGATAATCTTTATCTCACGACAGCCGGTTTCATAAAGCAAAAGAAAAAGATTTCAAGCAGCGTCACGATGGAGACGCCCAAAAACAGCGCGAGTAACCCTCCAAAGTCTGCCAGGAAATCTAGCCAACCATACCGGACCACGCGCACCAACGGATAGAAGTGATCTTCGGCAAACTCCACCACCAGCTGAGTGGAAGCCTGCTCTGACTCATTGCTCGAAGCAACGGAAGGGAATTCCAGGTTGAATCGGCTCACCTCGGCGCGGTAGCGGAATTCAACGCAGGCCGGCAAGCAGTTACACTTCCACCGGAAGAACTGCGATCTCGGAATGCTTGCAACACGAAGCTGTGCTATGGCATTCTTGTCGATTACATCGGTGGCACGGTAGGCGAAGGTGCCGTTACATGGGATCATTTCGTGCGTCCGGGGCATATGATCCAGTACGCAGCCACGCTTCTGCAGAAAGTAGTTCACGTGGCATTCCATCTCACAGTTGGCCTGGGTATAGATGGTGAAGTACTTTAGCTGATTTTGTACCTGCGAAATGCAGCCTGTTGTGGATGCGGTGAAGTATCTCAGATAACGTTGAGATCGCACCAACTTCGGGTGAACGCTGAGCTGCACCAGCGCCGGTCCAATGGGAATCACAACAGGCTTTACCGGTTTGAAGGGGAAATCGATCGGCGAGTGAACAAAAGCATCCATTGAAGGTGTTGTGCAATCGATGGACGATTCATTGACGTCGTTGCGAATGAAGACCCGCAAGCGATAGCGTCCCGATACGTCCTGCGCCGCTCGGGGATACTGTTTCACCAGCACGTTGTTGATAATCTGTCGTCCTCGAAGAAAGTCCCAGTTTTCGGTGAGTCTTGTGACGTTCGAGAGATCTCTTACGTTCGATAGGCTGTAAGATATGATGCGTTTGATCAGTAATGAGCACAATTCTCGTTGCATAGATACGGGTTACCTGTTGTTGTTGAAGAGCAGAGCCCCCGCTACGGCGTTAAAGGTGTAACAGATGCCCCTTTCCGTTCTCACTGGATCTAGAAACTTTTCACATTTGTTTGTGCACACATCCTGCCAGCAAACCGTGTCACAAAACTCCTCCAGAAGACGGATGCCCCCGGCGCAACCGCCTTTTCGAGGGCACAACGTTACCGCCGGAAACGGCACACTCCAGATGGGAAGAGCCTTCTCGGCTTCGCCCACGAACACGTTCGAGGGATCCCTTAGCCTCTCGACGCACACCATCACCGTGAAGCCAAATACACCAACCAAACACACGCCCACGGCGAGCCAAAACACCTTCAACGATACCCGCAATTCCGGTCCGAGCACGTACCGGACGACGGGAAACGAGCTGTTGCGGAGGTAGTCCTTGAGAATCCCTTCGTCATCGTCTCCGGCGGGAGTGCCACCTTCGATCGGGACTTGGTGGGGCTGGACAGTCCTGCGTGGGTCTTCCCTGTGCTGCAGGATAACCTTGTCCATCGCTTCCATCGCTATTCCCGGCGAAAACTGCGAACGCTGCTCAACCGGCCGTGAAGTGGACGGAGGTCCAGCAACGCCGCAGCACCACGTGCAACTGCCACTAATGACACGATGATGGATGAACTTGTCTCAAAGGCTACCGTAGACTTACCAGGTTCTCTGTGGTGTAGTTTTTTGTTGTTGCGGCGAGCACGTGTGCGTCATCGCAGCACTCCTTGCTGCCCTGCGGAGATCTTATCACTTGACGGCTTCTGCCGGGTGTGTGCTGTCACAGGAGTGCCGAATGCTAATTAGGCTCGTAAAGGTGTCGCTAGTTAGTGTCACATGATGGTCAACGGGCGTATTACAGCCACATGGATAAAAAAAACGTGCAGATTTGCATAAAAAACTAATTTTTTTGCAGTTGTACTCGAGTTGAGTATGTAATGTAAAATGTAAAGCAACGAAAAATGAGCAGCCAATCCTATCGATCAATATACCAATCAGCATGTCGGCCAAACCACGAAGTGCGCAGAAATCCAACATCGTATTCAAACGTAAAAACCTACCATAATCAAACGCCCAGTCACTGAATCATTAATAATTCGATCATCCATTCATTAATCAATGCTGACATCGAGCTGATTACCAATTTCGGCTTCGACCAGGATACTACGCTCATGCCCTTCGTCAATGCTGTGGCTAGTACCGCTGCCAGGAGAAACTGATAGAATTGGCAAGAAAATGAAACGATTATCCTTAGATATTTTATGCATGGTGTAAACTCAAAAGAAATTGAACGCTTTTAACAAAGAAAATGTTCAGAAAACTCTTCAACACTTGATGCCAAAAGTTGAACATAATATATATAACATTTTATAATGTTGCATATTGGAATGTTGAACCCATCTTTACAGCAAGTACTTTACACCAACTTACAAAAATAAATCGAATTAATATAAATGATTTCTCCTACAATTTCGGACTCTATCTACGGAATAAGGAAAAGTTCCTTTTTTCGGAAAGATATTTCTCTTCTTCTTTCTTGCCTGTTTCGTTCCCTCTTAAGGATATTTGTAAAAGGTTTTCCACCGCTGGATGGCAATAAGATGAGTTTATTGATGAAGTTGATTATCCCATACTTCTGAGCCGACTGGCCACATTTCTGGTTCACAATTCTTCATTCCTGTCATAGGATGGTGTGTTTCGATGGGCAAAGATTTTTGTTCTTCGTTTGCCAGTAAGGAGTTGAGCAAGGCAAGAATCACACCATCGCTCTATAGGACAGCATACTCAATTTTTGACCCCGTCGTTTGAGTGAAAATGTAATTTCAGATTCGGATGACTTCGGTGCTCACTCTGGAACCCATATCATTGCCCGTAGCGTTTAACAAGGAAGGATATTTTTCCTTTTTCTCGAAATGGAAGCGGTAATGAAACGATTCCGCTTCGTTCGTCATAAGTCGGGCGAGGGACTTAATTTCTTTGCTTATTTCGTTGGTCCTTGCTTATTCGTTGAAATTACAGTGGTGGTGGTGGTGATGGTGGTGCCAATGGATAGACATGGTTATTGCGGTGCCGGCCGCAATGTGTCGAACTAAGCAGCAGTCATTTCATTTGCCATCATCCGTGTACACGGTTCTTTTCATTCCCACCGAATGTTTGTGCCGTACGAACCCATTTGGGGCGGTTAATCCGGTGGGAAATTTCTTTGCAATTTGTTTAACGCGCCACCGTACCGGAGGGCGGCCGACATCGGCTTCTTGGCGTGTCGGGTGGAAGGAGAGAATGTACGGTAGCGCTCCGCATTGCCACATGCTTAGGTTTTTCCTCCATCGCCATCCGGGACCATAATTAAAATGAGTCGCACATCGTATATGAACGCTCCATTTGCCCGATCCCATCGCACGCGTAGCTTTCTGCTCCGAGGAAGCGGGATTTTGCGTTGGTAGGTTGTGGAGCACCGGGTTAAGGCAGCGGAGTGTGCTCATTCATCATTGGCCACACGGTAGCGGTAGAAAGGGTTGACTCAAGCTGTTGTGATTTTCGTACTTTAAACAAGGCTTTTGTCACGTCACCCAAACCCAAACCCCCGGTTTGGGACTCTTTGAGGATCGTTCCTTTTGGCAAATGGCAAGGGATAGGGTGCCTCAGGGGTTGAAGGTGGATACGGCGTTACAATTCTCACTCGGATCATTTATATTAATGATGAGACCATCCATTTAAATTATTAACCAAGCCCTACAACCATTTGGTCTGCATATATACAACGTGTTTAGGAGACGGATCGAGCGCCTAGCGGCGGAACAACAAACTGCTATCGATTGGCGGAAAAGTTTTGCTCTAAAATATTCCCGTTAAATGTGACAAAGGTGGCCACCATGTTAGACATATACCGGCCCAAGTTGAAGAATTTTCAACAAACCCAAACTGCAAAGGTCGTAGGAAGTTAGCGATGATTTTGTGACAACTCCAATGGGAGATTATCGAACGTGTCGCAGGAAAATGCGGTCCAACTATTTCACAGATCAAGAAATCGATGAACGCATAATATTCTTAAAGGGAGGGTACAAGGGCTCACTTCCGAAATTCATTTGAATGGGTGAGCTTTAATTTACCGAAAATTTCATAACATCTGTTTTTTTCGAACATATTTTTGAAAATTTTAAACTAAACATGGAACTGATTCAATGAAAAATATTTGGATAGTTTTCTGAACAATAAATTCAAAGTTTTATTATTTTAATTCCAAAGGCAAAGCAAATCAGAAGCGATTCGAGTTTGTTTTATCACAAAACCTTTAAAGGAAACTTATGAAACATTGCTTGTAAAGGGATGACAAAGGGGCGTGTGCATTGCGGTTTTATAAAAATATAAGAGATTACATTTCTTTTTCATATACTCTTGAGGAAGAGGCCAAAACGAAATCCCGCTTGTTGTCTTGAGATAATAAAAACCCCTTCATTTTTAAGACTGCCCACTGCTGAAACAGAAGCAAGTGCTTTTTCTTCGCTTCCGCTGTTGGCGAAACATAAAACATTCAACAGGGCGGAGATTTCGCCGACTTCGTTGGTATGTTCCAGTACATAAGACTTTTCGTCACATAGCGCTCGTTCGTTAGTTTTCCACCCCGGTGCGAGATTGGACCCGGCTCCACCCGGTGTCGAACAGTGCGGATGGCGACAGGGGTACAGGGGTGGGTGCGCGAAGTTCGCATGCGCGAGGCTAGCCAGTAAAAAGCTTTCACCTACTTTCCAGCCCCAACTTCTGCGGGGCGCGGCTTTTTTTTTTTGCGAAAAGGGAAAAGGTTTCTTTTCTTCAAACATTTATTTTTAGTACACTCAAACAATGGAGGAAAGAAAAGAATCTAGATGCAAGTTACTTTAAAGAAAGTTTTATAACATTTTCATCTAGGTTATATTGTTCATGCAACGTTCCAACAAAAGTGTTTCATGTGGCTAAACGCATGCTACTGTTAATTTAAACATGTTATTTGAACAAATAAACCAGAGCCACATTGAGTTGCATCATTCCTGCAGATAATGTATTCACAGTATATTTGCATGATTCGTTTCATTCTAGTGGTAACCATAGGCGGCTCCCTCCTCCAGAATGACTATGATCGAGTCCAGCGTCTCCTCGGCCGTTGGGATGATCTGATCCGGTGGCAGCACGAATCCGTACCGGCCAAGATCACGCAGCTCGTACGCGTATACCAGCGGAGTACGGAGCACACCCTTCACCCAATCGATGCTACCGCCAGAGGCGACGTCTGTGAGGATAAGGAAAAAAAAGCGATTGTTACTCTGATCTTCAACTGGCACGCGCCACAAGTAGAAAGTTCAGTGATCAGACACTGATAAGATAGACAGCTAAGGCCAGCTGATTGCTACTTACAGATCGCTTCGGCAATGTTGCCAATTTTGTACGTCGTACCGTAGCGTTCCCGCAGCTTGTTGATCGCTTTCGTGCCGATAGCAATCTGTTAACGGCAATAAAGTGGTACACGTTTTTACGGTCTCTTATCTTGACTAAGTTGATAAACACGTACCGTTTCAGCGTAGTTATCTAGCCGAGCCGTGGTGTGACCGTACGGAATCAGCAGCAACTGAGAGTACGCGTGGAACGCCAAGTAGGTGCTCATGTTGTCCAGTGTGGCAACGAAGTCCGACAGCTGGCGGGTTTCGACCTCCGAGAACGCGCTCGGTCCGGCGAAGGTATCCGAGCAGGGAACACTGGAGGCACCACCCTCTGGAAAGTAGCGAATCGTTCATTCAAACGGGAGATTCATCTAAAATCTGCATTGCTTGAGCAAAGGTATTATCATACGCATGAAGTTGTATCCCCAGTTCCTGTTGGGATCGGCTCCGCGGCACAGCACGCTCGCCTGCGATCTGGTCTTGCGCCACTGTCGGTCGGTGGTGTGTGTGTATTCGTAACCGTCCGGGTTCGTCACCGGGAAGAAGTACCAGTCGAAGTTCTCGGCAATGTTGCGCACCTTCGGGTCGGTCGAGGTGAGCAACTGGTTCAGCACCCAGGTCACCGTGGCACCGCTGATCCACTCGCGAGAGTGGATTAAACCCTCCACAACCACGGCCTTGTTACCCGCCTTGTAAGAAACCTTCACTCCCTTGATCGGACGACCCTCGAAAGAGTTACCGATGTTGAGCGGTGAGACGACGCCCGGGTTGCTGGCCACCAGACTGTCCAACCAGGCGTAGATTTCATCCGTGCGATAGTACGCGTTCCATCCGAATGACTCCCTTCGCACCGAAGCACGGGACTCGGCGTCGATTTGCTCCTGAAGGTCCTCGATGTGCAACTCCGCACGTAGTGCTAGCTTGGCACGAATCTCACTGAAGTGGCCACGTAGATGGGGTGGCACCACCAGCAGCACCTCGGTGCCTACCTTGGCCGGCTCGCTCCAGAACCGGTAGCCATCGGGATTCTGCTCGATCGCCTTCAACAGCTCCAGTTGACGGTCGGTTTCAATGCGCACCTGGTACACACGGTAGTTATCATAGCGTGCTCTCTCGGCCACCGCTGCACCGCACAACACGGCCAATGCGAGACACACCAAATTGAACTTCATGCCGACAAGCCGTGTTGTCCCCGGCTAACGGTTAACTGAACTAAATGGCCGATGGACTTACGGTGGGAATTTATAGGTTGATATTAGGGATTATCTGGTTTGGTTAAGATTATGGCTTGTGGAAAATTTAACGACATAGTGTGTCGACCTAAAATTTATCTCTGACGTAGGACATAATGATCATTGCAAAGGTATTGTTCATGTCGAAGATAGCAAATCTGAGATATTTGTTTTACAGTGTGTATGGCTTACTACCGTTAGGGATCTGTACAGCTCAAGAACATTAAACATCGTGGCGTTTTAGTCAGTAGATGAATTTGTTGAGCTGTTTGCGATGTCCGATGAGGTTTTTGTATATTACTTTTACTCACTACAACGGGGAACTAAATCTCTGTCCACAGGCATGGCAGGTTTGCACCAGACGGGGAAGTCAATTCAGAATTCCTTTCTGCTTCCTTCCGCAGTCCGTAATGCGCAACCCAGAATTTTGCATAATTGTTGCAATAAATTATTTCAATGTTCACAATTATCCTTATTCAAATCAAGTATTTCTAAGGGCCGCGTTTTTTTTCCAAGTGCTTTCGGTTAGCAGGAGTAAGTAAACCATAAAACCATGCCGAATTCGTCACTGACGTTTTACCCACTGCAAATCAAACCTTGTCCACAACGGAGCTACGATTTAACCCCTCGGTTTCCGGCAACATCCTTTTACTTCCCTCCCTTTTCTTTCCCTATACACCGATTATGCTCTCCTGGACCACCCGGGGTAGATTCTTTCCACACATATGCTGACTTTTGTAAGCGATACACATCCCATTGCCCCTTTTCAGCGGTGAGGTACTGCTTCGAAAAGATTCCCCGCCCTGAGAGGGGTTCATTAATCATTAAAAAAAACTACAAACGGAAGGGAAAGGGATACTGACGAAACATGGGCAAATTTAATACCAGGAAAAGTTTGTTTGCCTCTAGTTGGCTGAAAGTGTATTTCTGTTTATTTTTCAAAACAACGATATCAAGCACTCTTCAGTGGTCAGTGGTAGCCCATGGCTTTGCCTTCTTCCAAGATCACGATGATCGAGTCGAGGGTTTCCTCAGCGGTCGGGATGATCTGCTCCGGGGGCAGCAGGAAACCGTACTCACCCGTATCGCGCAGCTCATAAGCGAACGTCAGTGGGGTCTTCAGCGTTCCCTTCACCCAGTCCAAGCTGCTACCGGAGGCGACATCTAGGCGGCGGAACAAAAGGTTGGTTTAAACGTTCTTCTCCAGGACTGTGCAGGTGATTGATACTTACAAATAATTTCAGCGATGTTTCCCACCTGATAGACGCTTCCGTGTCGTTCCCGCAGCTTGGCGATTGCCTTTGTTCCAATTTCCATCTGGAGGTTGACGGAATCAACATTGTCATTCAATAAACGTATTTTGCGGACGGTCATCCCGATTAGATACCAACCAATTCACTGTAGTTATCGAGAGGCTCCCGTGTGTGTCCGTAAGGCACCATCAGCAGCTGCCCTGATGAGTGGAAGTCGAGATAAGTGGTCAGATTCGGAATGGTGCTGATGTACTCCGAGAGCGTGCGCGTCTCAATCTCCGAGAATGGATACGGTCCCGAGAAGGTATCGGCGCAGGGAATCGTGGAGGTTCCTCCCTCTGAAAAATTAGCAATGGTTAAGCGCTTAATCAATTCAAAAGTGGCCTGAGATGTACGGAGGTTTCAAACATACGGTTAAACATGTAGTCCCAATTGCGGTTGGGATCAGCACCGAAGCAGAGCACATTTTGTCGGGAGCGCGTCTTCCTCCATAGACGGGTGGTGGTGTGAGTGTACACATAGCCGTCCGGATTGGCCACGGGTATCACGTACCAGTCGTAGTTCTCGGCAATGTTGCGCACAGCAGGCTCCTGCGAGGTAAGCAACTGGTTCAACACCCAGGTCACGGTGGCCGCACTGATCCACTCGCGGGCGTGGATGGTTCCTTCGGTGAACACGGCCGGATTGCCCGCCTTGTACGACACCTTCACACCCCGAATTTGTCGTCCTTCGTACGTTTGACCCGCTACAATCGGTGTCACCACGTCCGGATATTGCGCGACGAGCGTGTCCAACCAATCGTTGATATCCTCGAGCGGATGGTAGGCAGTCCAACCGAACACTTCCCGGCGTCCCTTTATCTGCCGATCAATTACGGACTGGAGGTTCTCAAAGGCTACTTCCGCCTTTAGTGAGAACTTTTCGTTCAGCGCGCCAAACTCGGCCATCTTGTGCGGCGGAACGACAAGCTTGACGGTCGTGTTGACGTGCACGGGATCGCTCAGGAAGGCATACCCGTCGGGGAACTGTTCGATCAGCTGAAGCACCTCCAGCTGTTCCATCCGATCGATGGACAACTTGTACACACGGTAGTTGTCATACCTTGCCGGTTCGGCCTGAACGGCCGCGAAACAGACTGCCACGAGGCAGCCAAAAAGACACACCACTCTGAACGATGCCATTGGAATGACTGGCGGGACTTGGCGCTCCCGGAGGGCTTGTGAGGTAGGTCAGATTGTACATCGAGCCGCACGGTCTTATCTCGCAGCTTAAGATGCTTTGTCCACTATCGCCTATTGTGTAGTATAGTCGATGGCAAAACAATTGAACCTACTAATCAGTCTTCCGATAAGCCAACAAGCCTCATAGTTGTAGATGGCGATTTGAAGTGACATCGTTGTCGTTAGAAAAAATAGAAAAAACAATGTCATCGAACGTCCCTCGCCGTTTCGTAGCCAAAGATTAGGTTGTGATGTTGTGGCACAAGAAAAACTTTTTGGCCGTCTTCTTAACACTCCTCGTTAAGAAATAAAAATGATAAGCATAAGCCCGTTACATATTACAACGTTACAAAAGAAGCCCTGCTCGACTTGCGGATGCTACCGGCAGACACTTGTGCATTGTCCCTTTCGTTTAATGCACCTACATGCCACTTTATCTTATCAGTGAATCCATTTGGAAAAACGGTTTCATAATTTTTCCTTCACTCCATGGAAACGTTGACGCTTCCTACGCTTCGGAGTTCAGTTGATGTTTAAAGAAATAAAAACACAGTACAAACCCATTACGTTCTCCCGCGACGCGTTCTGTGTATGCTTTCACGTGACCTGAGAAACACTGGCATGTGCGAGATCCTTGTATATTCCTCGTGTTCTTGCACAAAAGAACAGCGAATGTGATGTAAATGGTTCTCGTTGCTTCAATAAACGAAAGACTGGGAGAGCTATGAAAATGATAAGACCGAAGCGACCAAGTCAGCCCACAATCCTCCGAAGAATCTTTCGGAAAAAATCCCCAGCCGCTCATTGAGTTAGATCTTTCTTTTGAGTTTTCCCGGGCCCTTCTCCCACTCTGTCCTTTTGCGTTCTCGTTAAGCACGTACAGCATGTAAGGTCGTGTTTTCCATGCCTATCAACCCCCTTATGGTTAACATAGTTCTGCAACAGAAAAAAAAAAAAATATCTGCGCAAGATTATTAATCTGATGAATATCGAATGTGAAAGGCCAAAGGATGCAGGAAACACGGAGGCCACAATCAAGTGCTTCTCGGGAGCAATAAATTGTCCCTCGCCTACGCGCTGCACCTTGCTACCGGAGGCGTATGAAAGCGGTACCATCATACCGGAAGGATCCGCCGATCCCGACCGAGAAGAACAATCTCTTCCACGAGCTAATAAATAAATAAAGCCGAAAAAAAGATGTGTTACATCCAATTTACATACGAAAGAAGCCGTAAGCGACTTCCCGGCACGCGGAACATTTGCCCGATTGAGACACAAGGTTGCGGAAAGGAGGATGTGGTGTATGTTTGAACCACTTATGCCTTTCGTTTCCCATCGTTTGCTTCGGTAGGGATCAGGTATTGTTGGAATGTGCGTAAGGTGCATAAAGAAAAGACAAGACGCTAGATGAGTTCAGGGACAGCGTCCCAAAGGTAGCGAAGGTTTTGAGAGCCCGGTGAAAAAAAAATCCCAACTCCTCCGCCGTATGTGCGCGATGGATCACCTTCAACGAGCGTCCCACCGGAAAACGGCGGTTGGGAGGAACTTTATGTTGAGTGTTGTTATCAAGTGATTTCCTCGTTGTAAAACATCGGCAGCAAACAGCACACATTCACCGGAAAAGCCATCTTGTCGCGAACGATGACTCCCTCCAAATGACTCCCGTTAAATTCCTGAGTTCAAACGATGTACGCCAATGAGATTAGGCCTGCGAGAGGGGCGCTCGTTTTACTGATCGCGACCCATTACGAATTAGCATAAGAATGTGGAAATGGCAGCGTTGGCTTCGCGGATGAAGGTGCTTTGTTGCGGAACCCGAGGCCATAAATCTGGCCTCCGGGCGTTTGTTTATTGAGCAAGCTCAATTTAATGGCCCATTAACCAATACGCTTATTGATGGATGGCTGTAGACAATTTTATTTGCGCTTAAATTTTTACTATGTAACATAGGGAGGCTCGTTCAAAAATATTACTTTAGTAGCTCCAACGCTTTCTTACGGTACCGGTCAAAACAAGTTTCTTTTTCAATGGAAGCAAAAAACTTCTGCTTCTCCAGGATCCAATTCGATCATTTTTCCCATCATAACTTACCCGCTTCATAAATCATATTCCACGTCCAACATGTGCCCCCGTCGGTGACAGAACTTTGGAAAACTAATATTTCAAAACATGCACGGGACGCAAAGCGTAAAGAATGCTGTCGTAGAAATGTTCCTTTTTATCATTCGATTTGTCCGTCCGTCTCGTTTTTGGGCGTTGGTAGCAAAAATGTGTCGGTCACTGCTGTACCTTCGATTACGGACTGCACCGCAGACGACGTCGTACGGAAATCATTTTTCCAAAAAGCTACCATCGCTGCCAGACCGTGCGGCGCCTCCCTGGGGAACTTCGGCGGGTTTCTTTGACCGGCAGAAGAAGTTGCATTTGTTTCCGAGCGGGCTTAAGTAACGACAGTGTCTTTTGCCACACACACACACATGCGGGGGCACATACATGTTTCAGTACTAGACTCGTCTTGTGTGTCCTGCGACTCGGAAGACCACACCGAAAGGTTCCGGCAGTGACCAGCCTAACGTAACTCGGGGCCCGGGCGCTCGTGTCGGCCCGGGATGATAAAGGATTTTATTGCAATCACGTAACTATTGTGATGGGAATAAATATATTTTTTATTCCCTTTCCGAAGCAGGGCCCACACGCACACACACAAAAACGATGGCGGCAAGTCTTGGAGGGCCAGCGTTGGTCATGTTAATTTTTCATCTTCCGAAAACACCAACTCAACCCCTCAACGGGACAATCATTGACGGGTGCGAGTTCAGTCCGTATGTTACCGAATCTTTTTCATTTTTCTTCCCTGTCCTCTTCGGCACCGCCAATCGACCGGGTGTCCCCGCTGATGGGTGTTTTATTGTTTGTTGATCGGTTTGCGAGCCACAGGACAATTGGACGAACCGGAACTCTCTCGGGAGCAAACGAGCTGGCTGTGCGGCGACTCGCAATACTCGCTTAAAATAAAAAAATAAAAATTGGTTGCTCATGCCTGGGCCTACCGCATGAATTGCACCTGCGATGTGCCGCTCATATAAACTCCTTCACATATTGGGAGGATTTTCATTTGCTTCTGGTTGATAAATTGTCATCCGTTTCGGGTTTGGAACATCCATCACGACGCACACAAAGGTAAGTTGAGCTAACCGTCAATTCGAATCGACGGGCAAAACTCTTCCCGATGGAGGACACTCCTTCCCCTGGCTTAGTTTTCCAAAGCACCCCCAAAGTTGTTCAGCCGAGTGTCGTTAGCAAATTACCGAACGGATTTGTTTTTCCTCCGGCTTCCTCCCCCAAGCCACCTTCCCATCATCCCTCGCTGATCCAACGGATCCCGCTTTAATCCCCTTTTACCAAACAAATACAAATCAACCGGATCGACGCACCGGGAAAGTGGAAGAACCGTGAAGATGTAAAAAAAATAAGGGAGAAAAGGGATGATAAGTGACGCAGGACATGCAAATGGGAGTCCTTTTCATCGAGAAACGGGTCCTTATGGTTCGATTTTGATGTGGGAAGACGCTTCAGTGCTCGAATTTTATTTGAATATGAATGACAACCGAACACGAATTGCACCAGCGGAGAGGGGGTACGATTTTTCCGTCGCCAGTTTTCGTTGGAGTTTGAATCACTCATCGAACGGCTTCAAAAATAAATACGATTGCAAGGCGCCCGGAAGGAAAAGAACCGGGAGAGGAAAATTTGCCTTTAACGAAAATGCGTTTTTTATGTTTTATTGATGGAAGTGATAATTAATATCGGGGACCGATATTCCATTTCGATTGAATTTGGATTGACGGTTTGATGAATGCGCTTAAGGGAAATCCTATGCTTTTAAATCAGTGTTCGACATAATGGACGCCCCTGGCTGCTCTCGGAAGCCAATTGAAAGAGAGAAGGCCCACCTGCTGATCCGAGGGGAGGACACGGTGGCCAATGATACCCGGTATGGCGCGATGAAAGGACATTTTTTTGCTCTCGTTTGTTTGCGTTTTGCATCGCCGAACCTGGTGGAAGAATATGGTTGCATTTGTTTTATCAACAGTTGGTTTTGGAATTGTTGTTTTTGTGTGTGTGTGTGAAGTGCACACAAAAGACCCGGTGTTGAATGATCACTTACAATTTGCTTAAATTGCCTGTTTTTACGAGTAGGAAAATAAAGAGGAGGCAACTCATGCACAATTCTTTTCCGCTGGCGGTCGTAGGAACTCATAAGTATTTCATAAATTCTCATTCTATGATTTTGTAGACCGAAACCACGCTTCATTCCATGCCTTAACGAACAACAGTCTTTCCAATCACCTTCTTCTTTTGAAAAATGTCGACCGTTAGAAATCTGTCGTTTTGAAGTTGTTTAAAAATTTAAACAAAATTGTCCCATTTACACCACCAAAGCGGACGATACTGTCCAGTCGAAATGAAGTGCCAATCGGTTGGCACAAAGGTGGAAGTCGCTGTCAAAACGGGAGCCGAGCCCATTTAAAACAACGCTCTGTTAAAGAATTCATTTTTACGACAGTCTCACCATTCAAAACTGTCCAGAAATGCTTGTCATTTCCGTACGCAACCTGCGGAAGGAGCGCGCTGCCAAGTCACCGGCAGTATGTTGCCTGCATTCACGGGTCATAAGGGCCACGGAGGAAAAAGAAATGTCCTTCTGTGCAAAGTAGTCACAGGGATATTAAAAATTTATTAGATTGAAGCCAACGCAACGACGCCACCACGATGCTGGTGCGGTCTTTTCCTTTGCCAACATCCCCGCCCCTGCTTTCTCTTTATGCTTGTGCCGCTTATGCTACGCTACATAAAAATATAACGAGATTGTCAACTTGGGAGCGACATTCGCCGGGACATTTGGCGCGCCCTGGCGCAATCTTCGGTCGGCACGAGGGCACTCCCTTGCTCCGGGCACCATTGCGAAACTTTTACGAAGTCAAAATTGTTTAAAGAGCCGTATAATAAATTTGTTATCCCTCCGAGGAGTGTTTTAATTTTTTTCTTTCACGGAACGCACCCCTCCCCGCTGAAGCCGGTCCGTTGCAATCACCCGGGGTTCTTATGGTTCTTGCTTTCTTTTTTCTCGGTACCAGCTCGTGGTTCTTAAGATCACGGGTGGATTAAAATATGCCTTTGGTTATGCCTTGCTCGGTGCAGCGCCGTCTTGAGCTCATGGTTGCGCATTTTTCGAGGGCGTGCAAGGAAAACAAAAAACCGATGCAAACGCAAAATGGCAAAGAAAAAAAAATGAGCGAATTGATAAACAATAGCTTTATCAAATTTAAATCTATGAAACCACGGACGGAGGGTACGCAAAGAAAGCGTCAGCCTTCCTTCAGAGCAGAGTGACGGCGAACAGCGGATTCGACATTATTGCGAACATTCTTGGTTGAACAGACCGTGATTCACGTGTTTGCCTCGGCAAGGAGCACCCTCGCAAGGAGGGCTTGCATATTTTGCATGGTTTTAAATTTGCGTGCCGGTTTTTTTTTTTAAATTTATTTATTTTCTCCCAATCCATATGGGTACCATTAATTCCTACGCTCCTCACGCGGCTTTTCGCGGATGATTTGCGTAATCGTTTTATTGGAAGTCATTGGAAATGGCTCCGTTTTTTACCGTTCCTTCCGGGTGTAATTTTTGGTTATGCACTCAGTACTGGCATTCGCGAAATGGGGAGTGTTGTTCCTTTTTTTGGTTTACGTCCCACCGCCGCTGGTAGGATTCGGTAATGATGCTCGTCAATATTTCAGATTTGCACTCCATAACCATTACGGAATGGAACGTTTTGCGGTGTGTCGTTATTTACATCAATAAGGCATACCGGGAATATCAGAACATCGCTGGCGGGGGTGAGTTTCTTACAAATGAAAGGGAATTATTGTCTCGCGGCACGATTTTGGGCATCTATAATAAATGCGAAGCACAACGAATTAATATAAAACGTAATAAAACTTGATACTAAATGTGAATTTTATATAATGTACATTTCAACTGATCTAATCGATAGAATCCTGTCCACTCCATCGATAACCAGAACCGCTTTCATCACTTCGCCATATCGTCAGTCCCTTCCGGTCATCACCCCCCCCCCCCCCCTGATGTTTTTCAACACATCCTTCCTCCACATCGCGTTTTCCGATCAATGGCCAAAACGTATGCAGTCGTGTTCGACGAAGTAATACACTTTATGGTACCCAGGGGAAATAACAGATTAAAGAAATGCTCTAATTTTATTCACTATAAGCATCGAGTTTTCCACACGACCCTATGTAGAAGTGTTGTGCATATTATTCAGGACCTTGCACAAGCGTCACGTTGAGTGTGAGAGGTTTTGGCAATTTCTTCAAAAGGTTTCTTTGAGCAACCGAACAATTATCACCAAAGGCGACTGTACAAAAAAGAACGATTGTACTACAAAAGGACCGGGAGGGAGAAAAAAGTGCTGCAAACAACTTCATTTCAGCCGTACTCATGTAGCTTCATGTTTAATTTAAATACAACCGATTCGACCGATAACAATTACCATATTACCGGTGCTTATGTCGATTCGGTCAATTCGGGTGAATAAATTTACCATAAAGCGTCCCATCCAACCATTGCCCCGTCGCTGCCCTTCGCCGACTCGAGTGCATCGGAAACCGGATGTAGATGCTTTCCTCCGGTCCGTGCAAGGAAGGTTGGCTGTTTGCAAATGCTGTCCTGTTTAAAATTAATCACTTGCCCAAAACTGCTCCGAATCCTCTGGGCGAGGAAACCGGCCTCAATTCGCTCCCGTTATGGAGGCAGTAAATTTTCCCTTTCCCCCACGGGGCCTCTCAGTCACACCGCGTCTCCACCGGTGCCGACCGGATGTGGAATCGAATTGTTTTATTGGGAGAGGGAGGAAAAAAAAACATTGCGATTTTTCACCACCAAGAATCGAATTCGGTTCAGTTTGGCCCGCCAACGGGCAAGACAAACGGTGAAGAGAAAAGTTGAAAAACAATCGCACTCAAAATGGGTACCGGCAGGTGAACGGAAAGCCGGGGTGAAGCCGGGGCGGAAATTGGCGGAACAACAAAATAAAACAAACACTACAATCGGGCAAAAAATTAATAAACAGTAATGCATGGGAGCCGCGTTCGAACTGGGCAACCCAATTTGGCACACCGATTGTCGATTGTTTTCCCTCCGTTTTATTTTCCCCGCGTGGCACGCTCCGCGCGGTGCATTCATTCACTCGCTTCCGTGTGCGTCGTCCTGGGGAAAATTATGCGTTTGGCTTTTCTTTCTGTTGTCCAGCACAGGTGGGAATTGTGGCAAGCGGGCAAAAAGGGGTATGGTGCAGGGCAGGGGAACACAAAAATCCCCACTTCATTAAATTTGTTTTATTTATGATCGGAAAATTATTAATTATTATTTCAATTCATCCCAATTGTCAACTCACCGCGGCACGGGAGAATCGGTTCGCGGGGAGCGAAATAAAAACAAACAAACGCAAACGGTGGACAAATTTCGCACAATGTCCATTTCTGGCGGCACATTATGCATTATTATGCGAATGCGTGTGTGTGTGTGCCTGGGTGGTTGCATTCTCGAATCGTATGCATCCTTTTCTACCATTGCGCCTTAACCCGAACAACACCGCCGGCCTCGAACGGGTGAATTACAATTTATTTTAATTAATGGCAATTGTGCCACCAACCAGCTGGTGTCAGTAATTTGTAAGTGGACGATCGTTGCATTTTATTACCGTGCCGCGGTTGGAGTTCCCACCTCGGAAGGCATTACGGTATTAGTGGCGGTTGGCGGTGGTTGACTTCGTCAGATGGATTATTTCATTTTATTTGTTTCCCGCACCAAGCAATAAACTATTTGCGCTTAACGGAACGCTATGGTTGGTGTGGAATAATGCCTACAGCAAAAAAGATGGGTGATGTAGGGCTATACATGCAAATTAAGAGGTACCATAATATTGATGTATTCTAGGAGGGTCCGATCAATTTTATTAATTAATTGAAAACTGTTGGTTTTCAACACTTTGGCATTGTGAAACAGCTCACAACACTCATGTTAAATGGAATTGTGTGCAATTCAGGATCGGTCCTGAGATGAAGTTTAAACTATCTTGAGATGAAGTATATTACAAGTCTTTGTACCAAGCCAAATTTAACGGTAAGATTTTATGAATTGAGAACCCACTTCACGATGAAAATCTTTCAAACAACAACACGCATTAAAGGCAACTGTAAGCCAGTAGCAGTACAGGCACATGGATCATCAACCACTGGACCTCGGCCGAAGAAAAACACCATAAATAACCTCTTTAGTTACGGCTCATCCCATGGAATGGACAAAAGTTTCGACAATGGCTAAGCCTGGGAAGCTCCTCTTATGCTTTCCATATGTTTGCCTTGGCTATTTGACTTTGAAATTGATCTCCCAATATTATTTCCACCGTCCGAGAGGAGCGTCCGATGGCGCGGAAGGGCTTAGCCGCGCTGCTACTCGACCGCCTGCATCCAGCATACCGAAAGCCGTCGTAATCCTTCCGTGAATCCGGGGTCGAGGAAAAGGGATTTACCACCTGGTGGCGGTAAGTTTTACGCCAGCATTCCTTGGAGACCTTATCGACTGTTACGCCCCCTCCTCGCTTTGACACCTTCGGGCACCTCTTGCGCTGTGTCTTTTCTTTTGCTGGCCGCTTCTGTGTACACTTCTAATAATGTGTATTTATACGTACAATTTTATGACCATGTTCGGTTTGTTTTCGTTTGCCGCTGAAATCCGCCTTTTTTTGCAGGATGGCTGCAATGGTTCTGTTGTGGTGCGTTCATTCTGCAAAGTCATCCGGACGTTCAAAGGAGCGTTACTCGGGATCGCCGGCTTGGATCGCTATCGCCATTGTGGGCTGCATTTATTTCCCGGGAAGTCTGCAGGTCTTTAATCTACCATTTTTTTCTGCTGACTTTGTGTGTGTCTTTCTCTTTTCTAGCTTTCCTTACATTCCTTCATGTGCACATTCCACTTCGCCGATGCACGTTTACAATGTTTCGTGGAAAAACTCCTGGGATTTCCACGACCGACCACCTGAATGGAATATTTACGAAACATCCATTTCGCGCCTCGACAGGCACCGATATCCTGCCGGATGAAGAGGGCCAACGGTATGGTATAGCAAAGCACTGGTGTTTCCTTGTTTTATTTAGTTGCCCACTTTCTCCTTTGCTAGCGTTGCTTTCTAGTAGAAGAGCCTGGACGTTTGTCTAACATCGAAATACTTGTTGTTTTTCCCAGTATTTTTGTTTTTTTTTTTGGGAAACTTTTAATCGAAAAAAGGAAGGAACCGACAAGCCCTGCGATCGGCACAAGGAAACTGAAATGGATGACAACGTGCTAAAACCATGACATGTGTGCAGAAGTATGATTAATGATGGCGTTGTTGCGGAGAACTTTGCTCAAAAAATGTTTCTTGTTTTTTTACTCCGAATATGAATATGAGTTTCTCTAGAGTCCCCCGAGCAATGGAAGGAAACACTTCCGAATGGTAGCAACGTGTAACCAGCGGAAGACCTACTATTAGCAAGGATGTTTCAAGCACGTCGTTGGTCATTCATGAATTTAAAAATATTTTACAATGTAATGGATCTGCTTTCTCTCCGTTTTCTTCGAAGCTTCCATGGAAAGGAACAACAATTTAACTTCATGATGGAAACGCTCACATATGTTTAGGATGCTGACCGATGCATTTATCCTTGGACTTTTTTGTACGAGACCATCCAACGAATCAAAACTTTAAACCTTCGTGTCGATGTACTGTCTGGTTTCTGTTCTCCATGGGTTTGTATTCTTCCGGGAATTATAAGCGAAGCCAAAGGGTTTTCGGAAGCCATCGGTACTGATTCTTCAAGTATCGAACAATTATTAGGCTTTAAGGATTGGCAAAGGGCATTGTCCTTATGCTAAACATTGTTACGCTTCACTGGTCCTGATTGAATCCATGTGCCATAGAAGGCTTCCGGCAGCCATAGACCTCAGCAGTTCCCGTTCTCTGCTGTATCTTGGTGGTACGAAACTGAACGTCAGGATTCATAGTCTCTTGCATTTGCTGGTTTTCGGCTTTTTCCACTACAATTTTCACATTCTCTCGAAGTACTTTCTCGGGGCGAAGAGTACGTTCGCAAGCCAACCATCGAAACCGGCCAACGGAAACCGAACCAGCAGTCCAAACCGGACCGGTCAATTTAGAAATTGATGAATTTATGAGTCCCCAGCGGGGTGGGCCGCTTTTTTGCGGTCAGCGCACTATCTAATGGGATTAATCAACCCCTTTCGGGTGTCGTAGGCTGGGCTGCGCATCGGGTGTCGTTCTCGTGGTGTATCCTTTTTTTTTCTCCACACCTACCGTCCGAACCTACTAACTGGAGGACGTCTTTTTTTCGTTGTCTTCCCAGGACGGACTTTCAGGGTGTTTGAACGAGGAGCAAAGGAGGATGGACGAAGCGTTGGGTGTTGTTCCCACAGCGAGACGAGGGTGCAACAGGACCCGGTAAGTCCTTCTGTTCGTTTTCCCAAAAACCGACCAGCGTCGATGCCATCGGCAAATGGGTGATAATCATCGGGTTGTTCCCATGTTCCTGACCCGTTGGTGGTAGCCTCTGGCAGTTTTTTTTCCTCCTATCGCTCTTGTGATTGCTCCCGGAGTTCCGGAAGGTCTGCCCCGTGGTGTGGGTTAGAAGATTCACGGCATGTGTCGCCGCAGGATATTTACGACCGGCCGTCACCGTACGCACGAATACACCAAGCCAAGGTTGGATTTGACCCAGTGAGTTCCTGCCGTGGTGCGTAGGAATGTCCTCAACGAGCCAGACTTTTTGTTTTTGCGAAACCCACAAACTGGAAAAAGGGGTGATTATGTATTCGTAACCGAACAAAGTTGACCTAACCCCGTTCACCCGTTGGCCCGCGGCAATTTCCCTGGACGGACGGTTTTTCCCGATCGGAGAAAGTAAGATGCCATAGCTAGGCTTCTTTTTATCACCATCTGCGAGGGATGTGGTAAAGGTCGTATTTATCACACCTCACCCATCGTTCGAGAACACGACCCCCACACCAGGATAGGTCGTGAGTATGGAACATGGGGCGTTATAAATCGTTTATCTAATTGTTTAGAGGAGCGTTAACTTGCCGATCGGATGAGGAGATAACGCTATCTTCTTTTTTTACACATTACAAATCAACCCTTGGCCCACTGGGAGATATCGAACGGACTGACCGGAACACATTCTAGCTCTTTTGCACTACGGTCGATGAATTTGAAATTAAAATACACTATTTGCAATTTCCAAACGTTTCACTGTGGCGGCCCTCAATGCTCCTTACGGCTGTGTACTGGGCCGAGCTTCATATGCACATTCCACCTGAGTAATTATATCACCTCTCGTCATTCCAGCTGGGCGTTACATTGCAATATTTCTCCGTTTACCGTTACGTTTATTTTCTCACTATCGCATCATTTGGGTATTCCCCCGAGCCATCCACTATCGAGCGACACGAACAGCGCCACCAACCAGCGTTTTTTTGTTTGTAATTCTTTCCATTTTTACACCACTGAAAAGGAAAAGGGGCAGCAGCATCCGGAGCAAAATCGAAAAGGCACAGACACTGCAAAGAACTGCTTGTTCAAGGAACACAAGCGACAGGAGAGGTAACTAGAAAACAAAAGAAAACACGCGTGAAATGATGATGAAAAATCATGCATTTCCAAGCACGTACGTTCATTACTGAAGATTACACACGGCATCGTTGGTGCTTGGTAAGCAGAGTGCGTCCAACCCGGTCCTTGCTTGTCGGTGAAACGTGGGTTGTTGGGTGGTTGGAGGAGAAAGAAACGTGCAATTCATTTTTCAAGCAAGAAGACTGTACAAGAAACTCGCGAAGTGATGGAACGGTGCAGTGGAGGAAAAACAAACGTGGCTGAGCCAGTGCAATCCAATCATTTCTTCATTAGTGAAAATGAACGGCAAGTGCAAAGAAAAGCACCGGTTTCGAACAAAGCAAGGTTGGTGGGAAAGTGGTGGGCTTTGAGGGGGTAAAATAAGATCCAACCAAGCTGCTACCGCTCCAAAACCGGTTAGTTGTTCGTTCAAACACGCCAAAGGTTGAGGTTTGCAAGGAAGCAGAAACAACAGAATAAAACGGACGAGAGAAAAAAAACACAAACCAAGTTTTTTTTCGAAACACGAAGGATACAGCAACGATACACACAGACCCCCGAAACACGCCTACTTGCAGTTTGTGACCACGTTTCGCGCATCGGAAGCACTGAAAAAGATCGCGCGAAGTAGAAGCGCAACAAGTTTTTCTCCACATCGCGGGCAATCCAGCGATTTTTCCCTTTTTCCCTGTGGTTTTCCGTCCGGGGGAGGAGTGAGCATACCGCGCGCGCGGTGTTTCCCATTTTTATTTCTTTTACTGGCTTTTTTTCTTTTAATGACCACCTCTCCGCCAGTACATGAGAAACGAGAAATAACAATCTGCGCAAGAGGAGTGTGGGTTGCAAAGTGGGCGGAGCAGTAAACCTTCGCTCAGGGGAAAAACCATGTGTGCGTGCGGGAAAGAGATATCGCATCGGACCGCGGCCGTCGGGAAAGCACGACGTTGTACTAAAAATCTCGGTTAGGATTTTCCTCGCCTCGCTGGGCTCAGTGCAACAAGGAGGAGCTTTTCCGCTGGTTGAAAAGCTTTTGTAGTGCAAGGATATTTCGGAACCCCAGGACAGTGTTTACGGATCCGGGACTGTGTTTACAAATTTCTCAAGAATTTCTTTTCCGGTTTGTGCGGCGAGTTCCTTCGCTTCATTTTTCTTTTGAAATATTTGTTGTACCTTAATTTCGAGACCATCGTCAATGATAACTATTTCAAACTGTTTTTTTTTTTAATTATGTTAACCAGAATATAATAATTTTGATTAACAATGTAATTCGCGTTGTACTAAAAATTGCTTCGACACCCAAATTCAATCCGAATCCGAAGGTTAACTTGCAAAGCTTCATCCTCGTTGTTTTCCAAGAGCTTGTGTGTAGAGCAAGAACGACTGATAGGATCTGAGGTCCTGGGCAAACGATAAATGCCTTGGCAGGACGTGTGAGTGACAGAGACAGCACGTACCATCGCCGTGCGCACCTGTGAAAACACACACACAAACACACGCGTGTCGGTGCGGCGAACCCTGGGACTAGGCGGGGCCTACTGGGACCGATGAGATTTCACTCCGGAGATATCCTTTTCGTACTGCTGGGACAACCGAGGTGCTTAACGGTCGCCCTGGGATGGGAATAGGACAACTGGTCGATCCGCACCATTCTCCCACCACGTCGGGCACCTCCTTCCTGAACCGGCCTTTCAGTCTCCTCTCCGCTGACCGCTGATTGGAGCATGAGCAGTGGAGTGAGAGCGAAGGTGCACGTACGTTTGTTCGTGCTCGGAGGGATTGTAAATTATTTCCTGCGCTTGCACCGGACGGGGGTGCGAGGGAGACGGCACGACCCCGAGTGGCACAAAACACGCACGCGGACGGCTAGGGAAGCTGCTCGAGAATCCTCTCGAGTCGAGTAATGCTCATTGGATGCGGACGGGGAGAATCGTTCGCATCGTGGACGCGCCTGTGTGAGTGTTTGGTTTCCCAACATTCCCGCACCACCAGCAGCGGCAGGAAGCACGGCGGCGTGGAATGAGATTGGCTGGGACATATCCCGCGAGCACACACAGGCACACACACACACGCACACACGCACACGAACGCCCGGTCTCGCTCACTCCCGGCGGCTCGGGCTCGGATGTGCTGCCGTCGAGCGGTCGTGCAGACGCACCGGGCAGCGTACATGCAGTGACTCGTGCACGACATCCGAGCGCGCGCGCGACCACGCGAGAGGACGTTACGATCGTAACTTTGGCCCGTGCGGATTTCAGTTGGGGTTTAGCAGCCACACGGGACGAACGTTTACACTCTCTGGAGGGATCGCTCCGGTTTCGTGGCAGGCCGTCTGCTCATCTGTCTCATCTCATCTCGCTGGGTCGCGTCGAGCGCGTGTGGACCTGCAACCGGAGCTGGCCTAGGCTTAAAACGAGCAGCTACCCGGCCTAAGAAAACTAGGCAGGAACAGGCATCGCAAATGAGGCCCTGGTGAATTGTCTTAGTGCTTGATCTTAGTGCCGAATCCCGGGGCTGGGCCTAGTTCCTGGCTCACCAGGGACACCCTCCGTAGTCCCCTGAGGACACTCAAGCGAATCTGATGAAGCTGTAACCGAACCGAAGGCTAAATGAACACATCATCAGAAATCATTGAAATTTGAAAGTGACAGTTACAAATCGAAGTCAACCTTGAAAGGCGAGAACACAGTCCAAAGTGAATCTCTTCCATCAAAGTGAGCGTAGTTCGCGATTGCACCGTTGTGGTTATTAGTGGTCTTCTTCAGTGCGCCGTGTGTCGTGTCGTGATTAAGCTAGTGCTTCGTCTTCCGAAAAACAAGGAAGAACCACCTCGCCAGATCCTATCGGGGGGCTGCAGTTCGGAAAGTAGGGGAAAGTTGTGGTCCACGGTGTACGATAACGGTCTTAAGCTGCGTTCGGACGAGACCGTGCCGGGCTTCAGCTCGGCCTCACCCTGGCCCACGCTCGAGCTGGAATGGGGCCGCAAGCTGTACCCGTCTTCGGTGCCGCGCGGTGCCGGGGGGATGATGTTCGGACTGCCCCCGACCGGGGCGGACATGAACCAGCCCCGCGGCCCCATGACGTCGCTCAAGGAGGAACCGCTGGGGGCGCGGGCCTGGATGCAGCCGGCCGTCGATCAGGCGAAGTAAATACCCAAAATAATTTAGCTTTAATACAAACAACTCCTTGTAGGCTCCACCAAACCAAACCCAATGTCCTTGCGAAACGAATCAAACGAAAGACTTAAAGTAAAACGACCAAAGCCCCAACACCAGGCCCTCGTGAAGTGCGGGGAAAGGCTGATTTTTAAAAGGCTCTTAATTTTGCGCGGTCCATAAATCATCACTTCGCCAGCGCCGCGATGACACTTCCGGCGCCAGTGTGCTCCACCGTCGAGGCAACAATTAAGATCGTATCGGTGCGATATAAAGCGCGACGGCGATTTTCCGCGGCCGCAGTTACACCGGACACGGGCTGCGGATTTATGATCGCGACTTTTCGCATAATTTATGCGCCAAAATGCATGCCGCTTTGAATGCTGCGCAAACCACGGTGTGTCCCACCCTTTTGTGGCAGTTTGTAGCCGCGTACTTGTGTATGTGCGTGTGTTTGTATGTGTGTATATTTGTGTGTAAAGGCTTCACCAGTGGTTCTCTCGTCCATGCACTTCCGCACCATGGAGCTGGTGATGGTATCGCAACAGCCAACAATCGATGATGCCGTCATCAACAGCGATTCTATCGTTCGTTCGCGATAAATGTTGCTCGTTAGGATCGTCCCGGATGCGTTAGTGCCCCAGGAAGGGAGTGGAAACGCCGGTGGATTGGAACCCGGCGAAAACGCAGACTAGCGGAACGATCCCCGGTTTCCCGTCCTCCTGATAGCACCCTCTCAAACCGAACCCAACACGATGGGGGGGGGATTCGTTTTTTCGGTTGCGCGCCTGAAAGGTAGGCAACACACAAACACAACTTGGAACGGTTTCGCCTCCTTCTCCCCAACGCAATGTTTGTCCTTGGCGTTGTGTTGGTGGCGGATGTGCTCCAGGGCACAAAGCAGATGTTTAGTCAAGAAAGGATGCCGAAGGAGCACGCCCTATGGCCCGTTCGGAGATGAGGTGCCGCAGAGCTGGGGTGTTAAGTGACTAATACGAATGTTTGTTTTAACACCCCCAACACCGCAATCGACGAGTGGAAAGGAGGAACACTCTTCACGAGCGTCGGCGGTGGACGAAGAAGAACGAAATTGAAACTGCACCGTACGCCGCGGATGAACGGATAAACCGTTTGATCTCGATCCTTCTGCCCAGTGTCCTCTTCGCTGTGATGTGTCGCTTTTTTTTTGCCCTCTGCTACAATTGTTGCTTCCAGTCAAAGAAAGTGCGCTCCTTCAGGGCGGTTATTCTGGAGATGCACGGGCACGCTTTGGCGGTTTGGAACAGTTTTATTCTTCACACCTTTTCCGGTGATGTCGATTGCTCGTTTTTGTTGGTTTATCTTTTAGTTTCTTTCGTGGAACATTTTTTTTTTTTTTTCAATACCGTCACCGACGTCTATACCCGACGGGATTTGGGGATAGCTTTTTTTTTTTCGTTGGATATTTTCGGGACACTTTTTTTCTTGTTCAATGGCAGAAAATTAGGCAACGATTCGTACAAACGAGATTTTTGGTTCCTTAAAAAATCTGGGATGGCGCGAACCGCAATCAACGACAAGATCTGGTGTGAGATAACTGTTGCACGGATCAGAGAGATTAAAAGTTTGTTGAAATTTTCTGTGCAGCTTCTTTCCGCCTCGAGACCAATATCAACATGTTTCACTTAGCTCAAGTTACTAAACTTTTCCACGTTTTATAAGGTGTCGAGGAATGAAGTTTTTCGTTTTTCAACTCAACCATGTTGATTTCGTTTCGCGTTTCTCTCGAGGAAGCGAACGCAAGTCGTCGCGAAATTGATTTATGGTCATCTTATCGCTTGGATCATCTTTTATGTTCTCTGTACCGCTGAGTGTTTTATGTTCGTTCCTGTTTTGCTGTCCCTTTTTTTCAATAACATCTAGCATTCGCATTACTGCTCCGAATCTGGGTTAATACAATGTCTATTCAACCGTGCATTTACTGCCTGCTTTCACTAACCACTGTTTTGATATGTCTTGCAAATTGAGCGTCAAAGAATTGTTTCACGCATTTGCGTTGCCTTCTTAACGCTAATGGGAGTGGCGACATCGAATAGCGTGCGCTCCCAAAAACACATGTGAAACAAGAATGATTTCTTTTTTTCATGAAGTCAACAACCTTCGTTTCTCGTCGTGGTTCGTCTATCAAAACGAATGAGTTGATGAACCGGATAATTAGAACCTAATTAAGGAAAGGTAATAAATTGATAGAATCGTCCGCTAATCCCCTGTATCGAGAAACGAATGACCGTCGCATAATTGAAGCTTTTCTGGCCAGAAATCCTCCATGCCTTTCACCCTCATGTTCGTTTTACATGGAACTCTTTGCGCGTGACATTAAGCAATTTGTTATTCTCTATTTGCGATGTGATCAGTTGGACGCCTCGTCCTGTTTCGTCACATTTTGCCAAAAATATTTCATGGGCACCAGAGTTACCCTCTTATGAGCATGTTTATTTGATAGCCCTTCGTTCGAGCGAGGTTTATGCGTTGATCCTTTTTCTGGATGCCTCGAGGACAAAATTACAACGTGCGTTCTTTTCTTAGCACCGACATGTGCGAGTGTAAGCATAGTACAGGATTAATACAAATGTATTCTTGGAAGGTGATTATTTGTCCCGTTTTGGTCTCACTAAATACACCGCAAGCTAAACATAGTCCATGGCGACCACATTTACCGGCGCTTTGTCGTGCTGGACGAGCTGCATTTATGTTTGTTTGATCGAAAGGTTGCTGTTTCATTTTCCCTAAATAGAAACCACAAATAATAGCCTATTGCGTGATCGTTCAATGCTGTAATATTGTACAATATCTATGATACAGCCAGCTAGTATTCTCTTTACACGAGAACGTTTTTTTCATCGAGTTTCATCCTTGTTTCAATCGCATGGAATTATGAACACCGTTTCAGCGATATGCCAGTGATGATTGCATCGTTTGGAAATGTTTCCCTAACTGTCCATCACCGAATCATAGCTTCATTTTATGTGCAATTCAACCAAAATGAACATTCAACACGTCATCAGTGGCCTCCCTGAAAAGGGCGAGGGAATCAGAGAGGGAAAAGTGGTGGACACACAAACGAGCATATCATCAAAGCAATTTTGGCCCATAATTTCGGCAGCCATCAAACTGCGGTACGGCTTTTCACAATTTTTGGGTGGAGCACTGGCATCACACGCATCCCGTATTGCACCATTCCTTTCCTGTCTCTGCGCGGGAAAAGGCGAATGCCTAGAAGCGCTGAAAGCAACCAGCATCGATCTGATCGAATTCGTTCGATTGACGACGACAGACACGGGAGCGATTAACATCGTTTCACCATTCATGACTACCGAAGCCGTGTTGTTGTGTGGTGCGGTTCCGGTTGCTACCTATCCTACCCGGTTGTTCGGATGGCGACACCATCACCATCATCATCATCATCATCATCATCATCATCATCATCATCACCAGAACCAGGATCGGTATCATAATCATTCGACGTCATCGGGGAAAACGTTCTGAACAACAGCGATCCCAGCCAAACCACTTTCCGATGTCGGTGGTAATGATGAGGTTAAATTCAAATTCAATTAATCCTACGATGTGACACGTACGCACACTCCGAAGAGTGCCACGAAGGGCGAAGGACGAGAGATTGGGATCATAACGGTGTTCAAAGGGAAGCAAAGAACTATCGGTTTGGAGCATACCGAGCGCGCAACAGCATTGGGGAAAACAGCAGCCACAAATGTGGTTTTCGGAGAGCGTGCAGAACTGGGAGGAAAATGGGGTAGGCGAGTTTATAGTTCGGTTTTGTGGTTTCATCAAGTGTTGGTTAATGATGCCTGACGGTAAATAGATGCGTAGGGTTTTCTGGCTTAGATCCTGATGAGTGCCATCGATATCGTTTGATTTTGTTAGCTGATGGTTTGATTTCTCATAAAAGGGTACATTTTCGTTTGATATAAAATCGGTGTGTGAATCATCATGTCTTACCCGATTGAATGTTTCTATTTGGAGGGTGTTTGAACAATGGGACCATGCTTTTTAAAGTTTTAAATCAACGCAAAGATGATTTAATTAGCTGTAATCTATGAGGTTCGATTGATTGATATAAATCGCTTAATTTAACCCAATTTCAACTGAAGTTTCAAATTGAATCAAATCGTTGTACAACATTCACCTCAAATCCAAAAAAACTGGAAACTCCACAAATCTACACGAATGCCAACGTGAGGTGCAACTCCACTCCCACCTGTCAATCGGTTAAACCGCCACTAATCAAATTTCCTTGCTGCATCCGATGCGATGCCGTAATCGAATTAAGCACCGCGAAAACGCTGCGAATCGCGACTTTCCCGATCAGCACGTTGCGGTAGGCATGTATTTTAATTCAATACCATCGCGATCAAAATGGGTGCTTATTTGTTGTTGTGTACTCGCACTCGTAGGACAAATCAAATCCTAATTGTTTGTGCGCGGGTGCAAAATTATCACTTTGCCGGCATCGCGAACGATGAAATCAGGTGCCGCCTATCGGTGTCGGCGTATCGTTGGGATTAATTTTTCGGCCTCCGGTTGCCGATGCCGATCTGTCAATCGTCGACTCAATTAATGTCGCGAGTAATTAAAATTAAACCGTGTCGATTTGGTAGCCTTTAAATGAGAACAAAATTCGATTTCGGGCTATCCTGTTCCGAATGCTTATTTTTTGTGCTCATGTCACCTTTCCAGCGGGGATGAGAGACAGTTCTACGGAAAGCTTTGAATATTTCATTTCACTTTCCCTATGGAAATATTGGCTTATGGAGAACATGCTGGAAAAAATGAATTGAAACCAAACCGATCAGAGCAAGTCTTCAACGTTTAAAGCATCCCAATGCAAGGGTCTGGGTCTCGTTCATTTTATCTTTTTCGGCAAGAAAGTATTCACTTTTCTCTCGGGTGAACAATTCATCAGCTCCGGCAAGCGAGTCAGTGTATGTATGTCATCCGATAAAACATTTTTTCGTTCGATCTCTAACCCTCGTTTTTTCGGGTGAGTTATTACACGTTCGTCTTTGGGCACGATTCCCCTGCGAGTTATCCTCCCGCGCTCGTTGCACTCGTCTTCATGTTCTCCCGGCGAGTTGTCTTGTTACTTTTAGCTCGTAGTTTTTGGCATCCATTCTTTTTTCTTCTTCTTGTGCGTTCTTCAGTGACGAGCAATTGAACATCGTAATTCAATTATTCACCTAAGCCAGTACGCTATCTTATCGTCCAAAAGAAGCGCAGAACGAAGAGTGTACTACAAACGGATCTACCCATCCACCCCGGCCAACCCTTTCTCGTCTGGAGGTGACAGCGTTCGGGGTGTCTTTTATGTCTCTTTATTTTCGTTTGTGATTTTTGTCGGTAGTTTCAGAGCCTCTTTTCCCTTTTCCATCGAGCCATTTGGACTAGCACTGACAGTTTCCAATCAAATACTGCACGAAAGACCGAGGAGTAGAGACAGCTTTTAGAGACTTATTGCGGAACGGGCAGAGTGCATGGGACGTGTGCACGGACCGTTCGGACTTTTCGGTTTCTGCTCATGTATTATTATTGATCCCCAAAGCCCTCGGACAAGGTCCGGTTCGGGAACCGACACCAAAGCCCTAAATTGTGCATGTCACACTCGTTCCTCGCTGTGGACGAAAAGCCGCCTGGATTGCAATGGGCCAGTGTCACACAATTTATCAAACCGATAAATTTGATTAGTAACCAATTTAAATTCCGGTCTCACCAGAACGGAATGTGTCCCATGGTGAAGTGAAGCCGCAGGTTAAGGGTGCTCGTTCGTTGCCAAAAGGGACCAGAACCAGTCTTCTACGCAACCTGATGTTCCTTCTGATGCCGAGGCTGCACTTGGTGCACTTGTTGTTGTGGAAACTCTTGTGCTCATGATTGGATACTGGCGTATTATCCTAACGCATCCCAGACCGAACCATGTGCTTATTTCGAAAATCGGTAAGAACCACAACATCCGCCTCCACGTGAGCTTGCTCATATTTTTGTTTATTACCCTCCATCGCTGGTGTCGCTCGTAATTTAGCCGCACCCTGCCGAAGTCAAACCAAAAAACGAGCCCGGGACGGTCGCTAACGGTACACAGATGTTTTGGATTCGGAACTATGCGTTACCATACAACATTCTGCATCAAGCTGGTCGAATTCAACTGGGAAACAACAACTGACTGCTGGGGTTCATCTTTCCAGGGTTTGTGGAAGTCATGGAACCTCTCGTTCTAAGCACCCTTCGGTGTCAATTTCGGTGTGCGGAGATGGCGCCTTCATAAACAGCCAAAGAGCACCAGAGAATGTTGTGAATTCGGGGAATGTAATCGAACATGTTACGCTTTTCTAGTCGTGCTCGGCCAGACGGAGAGGAACGAAATTTGAGAGGATATATTTCACAGGCAATTTGAAGAACTCATGTCGGGCTATTAGCCAAACAAATAACCTTGTATGTTTCACATGAGATAACACCAGACGACTGAGATTTAAAGGCAACTGTTTGGTCAGAGAAAACAAACTATGCACAATAAAGCCTTCGGTATGGCATCGTTTAAATTTAAAAAGCATACCAAAGATAAAGGCCAGCAATTAGGCCCTTATCTGCCGTTTAAGAGCATGAATTATTTGATCTTCTATCCCGCCTTGTGCTCCGTTTGGAACCTACAAACTCGTTCCAGCACGAAATAGCAAACGCACAAAACCTCAATCAACACCTCACGGTCGATTTGCTGCTGCATTTATGCATTTTTATGTCCTCCTCCTTCCGTCAGGCGTCATACACTGTATCACAACGCCATTCCACATAGACTGAGCCCCCAGGGGGCATTCGAAGCATAATCCACGACCTTCCCCTAGCGCCCGATTCCGCCGATCCTCCGATCCTCTCGAAGATACGAATGGCCAAACCGGAGGATGGTGCGGATGCAATCCAAATCCGTGTGCAAGTCGGATCGCAATAACTGGCTACTGAATGTCGGTGCGCTCTCGTTTGCCAATTTATGTCCGACAAGACTCACCCACTTGTCGCCCACTCGTTGCATCCAACCCGAACTGCCCGAGAGGATATTATCAATATTTCGATGAAATTTTATTGGCCGTACGTTTTGAATAAATTTGTACTGTTTTGCATTGCTAATGGCTCCGTGCGCGTTAATGACAGCGCCATCGGTGTCGTCGTGTGCTGTGAGGTGTTTGGACGCGTCGGATCAGCAGCTCTAGGCAGGCACATATGTGTTTTCCCGTTGGTCCGCCGTGTTGTGGTTGTGGTTTTGTGGTTGATTTTCCCACTCACGGAACTAACACGAGTCGGTGCTCGATGAACCGTTTCATTCTGTATAAAGTAGATAAGATTCAGAAGAAAATGTTAAGCATTTAAGAACTCTCATTATCGACAGCCCGGGAATCTTTAGCATACTTTTATAGAAAATATTTGGTTTTAATCACCTAACAATGTTGCACTTAACAATCACGTGACAGGATTGTGTAGGGTTGATCTTTACCATCTCGGTCACAGCTTTCGCCTGGTACGACAAAGACATTCTGGAGCCTTAAGGCTGTTGACGGTACGCTGTCATTAGAAAAGCATTCCGTTCTATCTCCGATATCACTAGGTCCTAAGCCCACGTTCCATACCGTTCTTAATTGCCTCAACGAGTAACCGGCCAGAATCGAAAACGGTTATCATAAATTTAATATCGGCAGAGTACGGGACCGTTTCTCGAACTGCATTCGCATGCCAAACGACACTTCGCTGAATCTCTCGCCTGCGTCTCGTGGCTCGGAAAGGACAATTTCGAGCCCGGAAGGCCAAAACGACCCATAACGTGTATCCGTCTCCGGCTCCCGGAGCGGAGAATTCCAAAATCCCCACCGTGGCGGTTTCGGAACGTAGAGTTCAATTAAATTTTACAGCTCTCCAGTCGAACCCGGGGTCGAGTCCTCTCGAAAGTGTTTTAGCGATATTTTAGCGGCGCTGCATAAAGCTCCGGTGCTCTGTTTACCCGGGTCGAACCTCACGAAGCGTGGTCGACCGAAAATGGCACCGAAAGCAACGGATTCTAGTCATCCTTACCCGTCTCTTTTCTCTGTTCCGTTCGCACAGCTTGGGCATCGGACGGGCGCACTTCGAGAAGCAACCGCCGAGCAACCTGCGGAAGTCAAACTTCTTCCACTTCGTCGTCGCGCTGTACGATCGCGCCGGCCAACCCATCGAAATCGAACGGACCGCGTTCATCGGCTTCATCGAGAAGGACCAGGTAGGTGGGCGCGCCATGCGAAACTAGCGAGCAAGACAAGCAACAACCGACGATTCCCCGGCCTCTCCGGAGGGACTGATCCCCGTTCCTACTTTTCAAACAGCGAAGTTCTGTACACCATTCTTGTTCTTCCTTGTTGCATATTCCGCAGGAACCGGATGGTCAGAAGACGAACAACGGCATCCAGTACCGGTTGCAGCTTCTCTACGCTAATGGTAAGTACCGGTAGTCACGGGCACACATTCCCTCGGAACGAACGATTCGAAGGATTCGCTGAGTCCCAAGGCATGCGGAAGTAGGTAAAGTTTTAATTAGCACTCCGCGTTTCGTAGCGCCTCTACGCCCATGCAGCTAGACCTGTATGGTGGCTCGCAGATTGTGTCATGTACAAGAAGGACATAGGGAGCATAAATTATGCAAATAGTGCCCATACATCCGAGTCCATATCTTGTTGGTTTTCGGTGCCCAACGGGCGCAACAAATTAGCATACCAAGCATTTGCCAAGCGTTCCCAGGTAAGATATTTATGTTGGCATTCACCGGGTGCTTTAAACGTGTCAAATCTCATGTTCTGAAGTCAAAAAGGACTCCTCAACGGCTACATCCACGAGAACAACAGAACAAAAAATCTCAAAAAGTAAATTTAAAAATCTCAGATACTCTATGTGTAACACAGTACGCCACCAAACAGGAACGTCATTCAAAAATGAAATAAAAACGTAACATTCGCTCAGTTCAACATAATTGCATAATTCATGGGGTTGGTTCGCGCAGTGTGTGTATTTGCACATTGTTAACGCGAGCACTGTTGCACATGACTTTTTGTTATCGTTTCAAACGGACTGAGGGTAGCATGTTTGAGTTTGAATTTTACATCTTTTTTTAAGGAGGTTTTACCAAAGAATACTTTGATAATGATGTTGAGATCAGGAAACTTTTGCTGTAATCTGCATGTTTGTTCAAAAACTTAACTTATTTGTTTGAACTGAAAAACGAACGAGATGTAATGAGCACATAATTTTGAGCTCAAAAAGATGCAAACTCAAATTGTTAAAAATGCGTTATCTGCACTCAAATAACCGCACATCCGCGTATTCTACGCCGCATATGGTGGCAAATGAAGTGTGGATTATTTAACCATTATGAGCCACCCCGCAATCGTTGTCCGTGGTCGTGGTAAAACATAAAACTGATGCCTGGTTTATGGCTGCTTATAGGCGCCATAAAAGCACACCGATTGGTTCGGTTTTACCCATTTTTCATAATTGTACCCATTGGAGATAAACCGTTCACGTTTCGTCCCGCCATGACTGGCGGAGCTGGACAATAGCTTTGGGGTCCTTTCACACAGGGGAAATGAAAATGAGAGTGGCCAGGCATAATGACCAGCGGCCATTTTACGATGCCTTGTCACATGGCACGCAGTCAGAAGCGGACGAAACAGAAGCAGAGGGACCAGCTTCTGTTTATAATAAATCAAACAAACAATTACCCTTTGAGCTGTTCAATTTCAGCTCCAATCCGGTAGGAACACATCTGGGTGGAACGTGAGGGTATGCTGACCATTGTGAAAAACTTTTCCATTGGATGGTAAACAGACAGATCCCTAAGAAAATGCCATATCTCCAGATCCATTTGCGAGCGTATGTGGTCAAGTTAAAATCGAAGAAGCTAAATTGAATCATCGCTCCCACTCTGTCTCCCGTCTCCTGGAAATGGTACAAAACCACAACCCAACGACGTTAGCCTTTCTTTTGCATATTTTTAGTATGGCAACCCTCAACCTCCTCTTGCTCAGCTCGATTATAGAAGAAAACAATGAGAGCGCTAGGAAAAACATCCGGAATAAAGTTTACCGTACTGACCGCTGGAAACCGGCTGGGAAACGCACGAACGCCTCACGGTTGATAAACAAATAAGGTTCCGAACATCCCATAACCTCAACCCATTGCCACAGTCCACTTCCAGACGGCCGGAGCTGGAGAAACTTGACAAAGTTTCCACCACCCTGGTCGCAAGAACCGCTGTAGCAGGAACAACTTTTTTATCTTCTTAATTTATCCAATTAAAATTAAGTGTTTTGATTCTACGGCCAAACACCTCCGACCAGGAGCATACACACATGGCGTTCAGTCGAAGGAGTATCCCGTTGGGATATTAGGCCACGGAAGAGGAGCTGAGGTCATGGGTCCTGAGCTACATTATTTGCACGTCCAGAGGCTGTTTTATGGGGATTTCAATTATTGAAAAGCACGACTAAATCTTATTACAGCAAACTTGGAGAAGAATAGTTCCCTGTCTTTGGGCGGGACGGTGAAAAACGGACCCCAACTCGGGTGGAGCTCGTAGTACACTTTAACTGGATGGAACATGATTAAATTTCGAAACCACTTTATGGTGCCACAAGTCCTTTCCGCCAACGTCCAGCGAATCGGTCCCGTTCGTCCGCACACCCACCGAAACCGGTTTTGATTGTTTTCTTGATTTCATTCCCCCGATCGTCTTTTGCATTTGCTCGATTTCGGCTTCTGTAACCGTCTGTTCCCTTTCCGTTTTCTCATCGCAGGTGCCCGTCAAGAGCAGGATATCTTCGTCCGGCTGATCGACTCCGTAACGAAACAGGTAAGTCCGCAACTATGCGAGGCCCTAGAGAAGTTAGAATTGCTCTCCATTACGCTCTATAGCGATAGAATCGTTCGAGGTTCTTTTTGGAGCCCATCTGACCTAAACGTCTCTGGTTGAATGTGGCGCGGGAGTTGTTTAGAGAACTTTAATTCCGTCTTCTATAAAACTGTCAACGAGGAGGAGTTGTGGCAGGGACCCGTTAGGGCCCAGAACGGAGAATCAGACCCTGGGCTTTGGCGTGTGAATAATTGAACGGGGCAACTAGCTATCCATTTCGATAACCATTGCAAAAATGTCGATGTGCAGTACCGTACAGAACATTTGCAGGAAAACGCTGCCAACAGCAAATGCTACCGGAACCGGCGAAGAATATTCCAGTTGCACTATCTATGTTCAATACTTAATGCAGTAGTCTTCCAATCCATACGCGATTCAATGCACACAGTTCTTCGCAGCAGCCTCCCTCCTGCGGACCGAACCTCGAGCAGCGGAGTCAATTATTTACACTTTTCTAAACAATTTACTTCCACACTGCACGTATTGTGTGCCGGGTTTGTTGGTAGGCAAGGCATGGTGCAAGACTATCAATTTCCCGATTTCCGCCTGAGAGCCGATTCTATAAAAACTAACAACTTCATCCCAATCAGCCGGCACGATGTCCGGCAGTTTGTTCGCTGTGGCTGACATTCCCCGTTCGGCGGGTTGCAATCAACTGCAACCCCCTGGTTTTCGGCACGCTTCCTGATGGTCCCTTTTTCGATGCCTCGATGCGTGAGTACATCATTCATTTAGTCCAGCACACTGTGCACACACCCTTGGCGTTGGACCGGTGGCTGCTAACTGCTAACGACCCTGTTTCGGCCTACCCCGTGTTTGACATCGGTACTTTTTGGAGGGAGGAAAGGTTCTCCGCAGCGGCCATATGTCAGCCCCGCGGCGTCGAAGGAGGCGACAGTTGTTGTTTGAGTTGTCGTGGGTTGTACTGCCGCTCGCCGGTTGCGTTTCCTGGTGGCAAGTGAATCAAATAAAAAATTAACGCCTCATTTGATACAATTCGGTGCTGCGCGGAAGAGTTCCTCGGGTGGACAGCAAGATGCCAATTCGGTGCAGTATGTCGCGCAGCAAGTGCCATTTGCCAGCGAACAATGAGTGTTTTGATTGGAATGCACTTTGCCACGCGAGAGCGAGGGTTAGGATCGGGGTGAAACGAGGTGCACTTGTAGTTCATTATATCTACCATCCGTTTTCTTAATGAAGCTGCGCGGCTGGATGATAAATGCATAGGATGCTCCAGTGATGCTTGGCAGTTGTTGGATCGTTAGAGGGTCCTGCTTGTTGGAAGGACGATAAATGATCCTTGCACAATTATCCATATGGTTAGAATTGTACGGGACGGTAAAGAGTTAAGGAGAGGGCCTTTACTGCCGAGGTCCGAATCGCTAATTTCTGGTGGTTGCATGTGACAATTTCTGTTTGCCGGCGTCCTGCCATAAATCAACAAAACAATTGGAAGGTTTTGTTCACGAGATTGTGGCATTTTTTATTTTGCTTGCCTTGGTGGACGACTCTCTCGCAAACATTATTATAACTAGAAAACTGACCTTTGGATTAATTGTAGCAGCGGCTTTTCTTTTTTTATATATTTTTTACTAATATGCCACAATATGTTCCATTCGATCACTTGTAGCGTTATTACATTTGTTTGATAAAAAAAAATGTATAACATTTGTTGGACATAAATTTCGAGTGTGTGATCTTCCAATGTGAGTATCACTCGTAATAGCATGCGTCCCATCGTGGGCCGAGCTAATCCTGCGTAAACCAAAACATCCATTTCACCCAAACGACCTTTCCTGTATCCTGCGCTAAGCTAGATATCCCACCCGGACAAATCCCTCCCGTATGTAAGAAATCTGATATCCCGCCAGGATATATGCAGGGTACAAAATCGAACATCTGTAAATCAATTAAACTCTACTTACCGATCGCGAGAGGGTGTACTGCGCATCAGCTGTGTTACTTTTTACTTTGCAAGCACAAGCCAAGGAAAGCGTCCTGGTAGGAACATGTACAAAAAAAAGATGCCACTTGGAAGACGTCCCAACAATCTGCCCAGTTTTCCAAGCGAATATTTATGAAGCTCATCGTCATCATCGACACCGCCACCGAAGTCGCTGACCTACTGTTTTGTTTAGACCGGACCCGGGATAAATCCCGGTGTTCCAGTAAACACGGCGCTCGGAATCTATTAGCCCCGACTTACATCCCTAACTGATCCGGAAGGCTAATCCGGCCGGATAACCACCCGGTTCGCCCGGTTGACCGGTTTTTAATAGTCGGTTTAGGGTTTCGGAAGGGGAAGTTTAGGGTTCGTGCTCGGTTGAAGCGGACGGTAGGAAAGACGCAACAATGGGATGAGCTCGAAATTATGACAGCTTTCCAAATTTTCGTCAGTCAGGAGCAAAGAGGGTAGGGTGGGAAAACGGTGGAAATGCAACACCACACAGGGCCGAGGACGGTGATGACGCCGACGACAACGACGATGGAGATGGCTACGATTTGCTGCTGCCCGCCAGGGGGAATAATAAATTGGGATCTAATCTTCGTTCCATCCCATCCAGACACGGGAGTTCTTCCCATGGCTTTGAGGCAAAATGGATAAAGTGCTTCAGATAAGAGGGAAAATGGGGGCACGAAGGGAAGCAGTCGTCCGAGACAGGCGCTTCTGCACGGGGCCAACGTGAAGGAACTTTTTTTTTTCAAGGATGCGACCTTGAGGTTGGTCATTACCACCTACCACTTGCCGGGCTGGTTCCGATTAGCATTACTACACGCTATGGCTTCCCCTCAAGGCAAGTGCAAGGTGAAAAATTTAATTGGAATTAATGATGAAGCCACACGCCGCAACGAGCCCGCTTTCCACTAACGAGTGATCGAATCCCATTTGGCCCATTGTGCCACAAACGGGATCGTGCAGGATGCATTGAAAAGGAAACGTTTTCCTCTCGAAATGAGCAACCATCAAGGCAACGATTGGAAACCCCTCGCGATTGGAAAACCCCCGGTAACGCGACGTGACGGAGTAGCTAGCGAAATGTTATAATTTAATAGGATATTCGATACCACCGAGTGCGGCGGCGCTGCCTTTATCGTATCGGCGGCCGTGCATCAACACAGGGCAGTGTGCGTAGGGAGAGAAAGCGGAAGGGAGACTGTGTGGCCCTTCTTCTGCTCACACCAGGAAGGATCGTCATCAATAGTAAATGGTAATTTGATTCACCCCTTCCTGGCAAACGCATCCCATGCAAGGACGAGGGCGATTTAGTTCGGTTCGGACCCTCCGCACGAAGGGCGAAAAAATCGCTGAATTGCACTTGAATGCGCTAACGTGGAAAACAAACTTCTCGCCACAAAGCGCCCGGGCGTCCTTCGCGTTGGGTGAGGGTTTTTAATTCGTTCCCCTCGATCTAGAGGACAAAGTGCGTCAAGCTGAAGGTTTACTGTTCATATCTGCACCAGCAAGGACTTTAACGCGCTAAAAAATAAAACTCGTCTCGTCCTTCCATACACGGAGCAAGGTTTGATGCTTATCGTGCCATTTGAATCACTTCCATCGGTCGGCCGATCGGTCGTGCGCTCGTGCATTCTTATCGCTGGCGCTTTATCGTGTGCCTCGGCTTTTTTTCCTTTTGTATCTTCGGGTTGTCAGTTTTTTTTTGCCTTTACATTCTTCATTTTAATCCGACACTCCAACAAATGTAGCGTGTGTCCTGCAGTTCGCGGAGGGGAATGCCAGCTAAGCGAGCATCCGGTGGCACCCAACGACAAAAAAAGGGTCATACGTGGAGGCGACAGCACGTGGACCGGAATGAGCCGAACATTTTAAAACGATTGGGCGTTTCCGTAAATAGCAGCCCGTTTCCTTCCCTGCTAGTGCTGGTGGACGTTATTCAAATTAGCGAACTGAGTGAGAGAGCCGGCGAGGGAACGGGCGAAGATGGCTCGAATCCAACGCGACTCAAGGGCCCGGTAAGTGGATAAACGGCTGAGACTCGCACGGTCTCACGAAGATTACGTTACGCGCTGGGCCGTCAGACATTCAGGACGCTTAAAAGGGTGTTCAACGACAAATTAATCCATGCAGACAAGTGGTTGATCGTGCTTCAGCAATGTGCACAGTATTTTCTCGACGGCTTGCGCTGCAGACGCCGGCCGCTGCCGAATAACTTTATTGAATCGATGGGATTAGATGGGCTGTGTTACTCACCTGGACCTTAGCTGTTCGATGATGCAAATGTGAGCCTCTCACACTCAGTTATTGGTTTTAAAATTTGTGATCTTGTTTCCTGAATCCGGCGTCGATTTGTCGTCAGCCAATTCGGAAGCGAATTGAGGTCAAATGCATGAAAACGCGAACAATGCCTTTGCCAAAAGAAATCAAAATGCGGTCAATCGGTAAATATTGTTATGCAGTCGCAGATCGGGAAACAAACCTTTAAAAAAATGTGGATGGGAAGAAACTGCGCAAAGTGAAAAGAGCGAGTTGAAAAAAGAAAATCGTTTTCGTAGCTGGACCTCCAAATGCGGAGCGGAACTCGAGGGCCTTCCCAGCGGAAGGCCGACATGGAAGGACGAGATATGTTCTCGTCGCTGTTTCATAATGCATGCCACACTGCCGTGCCGCCCTTTTGTGTTGCCCGGGGGCATCCGTATCAGTTATCGGTACCATACTGGACAGAAGGCGAATGGCGAATGGCGAATGGCGTACAAAAACAAAAGGCATCATCCTCGATGGAACGTGGGTTTTGGTGACGTTTAAACGGAGTCAAATACCAAATCCTGACGTCGGTAAGCTGCCCACGTCGGTAGGCGGCTCTCGGGTTTGATCCACCGCCTGCTGTTGTTACCGTGGCGGCAGTTTTTCATCGTGCCATAACGGAATTTTTCCGACCGCGTAAAACGGGCCTGCCGTGCGCGAAATCTGTGCCCTTTTCGGCAGCGTGTGTAAGGGGTAGATAGTGTTGTGTTTTACTTCGATGTTCGTCCCATCGTTTGGATCCAAAAAGCACACACATCATCTCGCGCACATTTTTTATCTATATGCCCAGTTTTGTTTTCGTTCCTTCTATATCTTGACCGGTGACCCGATAGCTCGTTCGTTCCTCGTGCCGCGAGTTACGACTTTCATCCACGTCCTACCATATGGAAGGAACCTTTCACAGACGGTCCGGAAGGTCATTCTTCAATCGTTCAAAAAGCGTTAGCACACAGAAAGAGAAAAGAAACGAGAACGAGTGGCATCGTCCGCACATAGGCAGTGACGAACGGATCAGCGACAGCATACCATAAGAGAATCATTGAATTCTTCTGCTTGCTACTGCTGCCAACCGTCTGCTTCATGTGATCGTACAGAAAATAAACAATTTGGGCGTTTTGATTTCCTTATTTTTTGCCAATGAAGCAATCGAGGCGCAGACTATGAAGTGATGGGATTAAATCAGGCACTGAAAAGTGGAACCCGTTCACGGTAAATAAAAGTGCTTCCGATTTATGGTTGAAATATTTATAACGTACAGTAATGTACCGGAAGCACGCTAGATGAGGGGTGTATTTTATGAAACTTTGAGTGGAAACGATCGGAGCATATGCTGAAGATTTTCCGTGAATATTGTACTGTAACTAAAATCGCTAAATACTGACGGAAAGACGAACAACTATGAAATGCATCTGTATTACAAATACACGTATCTCTGCTGCTCGATAATAGAAAAAAAAAGACTTTTCCGAAACACAAACCCCACAAATTGACACAAATTAACACTTTGTTCACCAATCCGCAACCGCAAGCATACCGAACTAACGCGGCGTACTAAACGGTGCAAATGGAAATCTAAAGGAAAATAAAGCAAACCCAAACACACTTTTTTTGTTCTCACCACCAACAATCACCGGCGATGAATCGAAGCATTGGAGGTGGACTTTGTAGTTTCCACTTTTCCACTTCTCTGCAAAACGAAACGGGTTGAAATGTTTTTGTACTCCGTTTTGTGTGTGCCTTTTTTATCAGGTGAGTTTTTCACTCGCATCGAACCTGATGCACCGTTTGCGTTTCTATGGGTTAAAATGAACAAAAACGATCAGCTGCCGTGCACAGTTTTTCCTGGCCAGACTTTTCAATGTTGGTGGAGGAATGTTTCGCTCGCCGACCTCCGCCCACGATCCGCTTTTACATTCCACCTTTTCCTGCTTGTTCAAATTTTCAGTAAAAGCCGACCGTGAACACTGATATCGCCGGCTTTCCGCCTTCCCTCCCTTCCTCTAGCCCAGGTGATGTTGTTGTTTACAATTCAAATCATTCTCTCGGGAGAACCGTTTATCCGCTTGCTTCCGACAGTCCTGTATGCGCCGGACGGCAAGGCGAAAAAAGGGACAGGAATACGGAGGGGGTCTCAATCCAGATTACACCCGACAGGAGCATCACATACAATCCTTTCCGGGTCGGACCGTGTAGTAGTCGAAACAAAAACAAAACTCTCTCTCACACACACACACACACACACACACATAACGAGCACCGATTACATGATGGCATTTTATTACGAGTTGTCGCCCGTCGGTTGCGTGTTAATTTTCGATGGTGGATTGTGCAATTAGATAAATTGAATGCACTTTTCCAGCCAAAGCGGTGTCATTCTGCCGGACGTGGAAAAGCTGCGATTAACTGGCATTGATTTGCGTTTGAGGGCATTTTTTTAAGGATATACAAATGGAAACGTAGAAAAACGGTACAGTGACTTGTGAGGCCTGCAATCCAATACATTTACCAACCCAAGAGAGGTAACCAAATATTCTAATCCTTATCATCGACACATTGCATCAAGCGCAAACCCAATCCATTAACTATAAAGCATGCAATCTATGGTCAAGCTATCGATTTCATTACATCGCAGGCATGGAATCGTTTCTCCCAAAATGTCATCCACCCCATGATCCGTTTGGTATTCACAGAATTGGCTAATAGTGGACCTAACCTTCACCAAACCAATCGCAATTCGGATGGAAGGGAACACGGCTGCTGCTGCTGCTGCGCATTCGATACGGTATTTAAATTCTCCGCGCGCATCCCCTCTTCGTTAGACGCAATACAAACACCATTTCCCATGCCCACGCGCCGGCAAATGAAGAAATCAGACGAAAGGAAAACTTTGTTTTATTTGTTTTGCCTCTTCCTGCATGCATTTTTATGCGTTTCTTCTCCTGATCGGCGGGGTAACCCAGAGCGCAAGGAAAATGACTCGTGCCAACACGTGGTTTTTGTTCCTCCCGTCGACCTGCCCTCTCGTCTGTGCAAACATAATAAGCAAGACATATGCAACCCACGAGCCAACAAGCTGGCACGTGGCGTCTTCCTACCGCTTCTTCGGCTCCCGAGTCGGTCGGTCGCGTGCCGTCGATAATCGGAAAATCAACGAAAGGCTGGAAGTAATAAGATCCATGGGTGCGCACGGCCTTGTGGATCGCTGCCTTCTGCTCCTCTCTCTCTCTCTCTCTCTTTCTCCCTCGCTCCCCCTCCTCCTTCGCAAACTTTCCATGGAGAAGTGATTAAAATTTACACAATCACTACCGCTTCCGTTTCCGCCCATCGTCATCGGAAACACGTGGCCGAACGGTTTGTGGTGCCACTTTACTCCCCTGTTGAAAAATTGTACTCTTCCTCCCCACTGAATGGTTGGGTTTTCTTCTCGGTCCTGGAAGAAAAAGGAACATAATAATCAGCTCAATGAGAACTATGCGAGACTGCCTCCTTGTAATGGGAGGATGGGAAACATGTGCCCAACTCCAGGGAAGAGATGTAATTGATGGCTCTTCTTGCCCATATGTTTTGTTAAATTATTGCCCACGCGTCTATTCAGTTCGTGCGAAACAATAATTGACGAACTGATATATTAAGGTTTTTTTTTAAACGGAATACATCGATTGATAACATTGAACAACTATTGACTCTTACAATTGCTAAAATGTTAGGAGATCATCTGCAATGTGGGCTTATGTTTCTTTTGACAGCAAAGTGTATCGGTTGTAACCTCCATAGGCAGGTAGAAAATCAATGATCTCAGTTGACACACCATCCTAGTGATGCGTGTTGAACAAACCGTCCATCTAACGGCCTGAACTGTACCATACAAGCCTTCGTGGCAAAACCGTGAAGTCAACCTGCTAGCGTGCCAATGGAGAGTTAGTTTCGCATTGTTTATCAACTGAATTTTTCATGCCTGCGCATACCAACCCGGTCGCGAGCCAACTTGAATAAGTTGCACAAGCAAAAGGGCAGCGAAGCCTCACCGACTCCTTCCCGAGCTTCGATGGTCTACAGCAGCACGTCACAAACCACCTTTCCCCCTGTGGAAGTTGAAACACCCCTGTCAGACAAATTGTACCCCGTACGAACGGACCTGTGTTTTACCTTCTGGTCGGCGCTACTGTGTTTACCTTAGATATTATTACACATGAACAAACGCCGTGGACCCGAGCGTCGTCCGGCGCGCACGTGTCTGTTTGTCCTCAAATAGTAGTCGGCGATTCGCAGGAGAGACGTCCTCCGTTGTGTGGAGCCATTCGGGGTTTTTTTCCTGTCTTGCCCGGCTAACGGTGCCGTGATATTTTCCTCGGGCTCTAGTGTCCACTTTTCCTTCCATCGGTAAGCTGTAATAAATGCTCCAGTTGACAGTATTATTAATGGTCGGCAAACAGAAGTGTAGGTTCCGTGGCCGTGCCGACCGGTATCCTGCGGTGGAGCAGGAGTGGACCATACACCACAAAACAAAAAAGGGTAGAGGAAGTTCTCCAAAAACACTCCTCGACAACGTGGGGTACCGGTTGGTAAAAGTACAGTTTTGTGGTTTCAAACTGGCTGCCATCCGTTGGCCTGAACGCCACACCACTTGCGAACAGCTGAGCAACCAAAGGACATCGCATGCAACAGTATGTGGGGCTTCCCCTGCCTTCAGCCCTGCAGCGAATCCTTTCGTTTCTGCAAACTCTGTTTTTTCCTTTCGGTCTCTTGTAAAGACACGTTTATTTGGTCATTTGATATCGGTTCTAATCGGCGTGCATTCCGATGTACTGCTCGTCGTCCATTATGTATCTATTTCTCGATTTCTCACCTCTTTCTTCTGTTTCTACTCCTCACGCTTTCAGGCTATCGTATACGAAGGACAGGACAAAAATCCGGAGATGTGCCGAGTACTGCTGACGCACGAGGTCATGTGCAGGTGGGTTTATTTGTGCAGCTTCTTTTTTCAGCTGTGCCTCAACTTATTCTTGGAGCTGTCAACACATTTCTGCCACACGCCGAGCTCAAACCCCGTCCCGCGTTTGACGTTGACAGCAGCTGCCAGGGTGTAATCCGATTGCCGTCTATACGCTGGATGAAGTGGAGTCTAGCGTTCATCGTGGACCACTTCAGTCAACTGCCATTTAGCGGGATGGGGTCAAAAGGTTGACTAAGCCCGCTCATGCGGAGGACACAGAACAATAAAATCATCTATGAGTTCTTGACCGGTGCCGCATTCCATAGTATTCGGTTCAGTTGAGCTTTAAGTACCCTTTAAACTCCAACGACGAGTTCCAGAAGGTGTTCGTCTGGAAATCACTAATTTCCGCTAGTTCATGTGTTTCGAGGCGTTACGGGGCGTTACTCGCGACCTAGAGTAGGACAAGCGAAGAAGTCAGGAGCAAAAGTTGGAGACATGTGCCTATTTTTATCGCCGTCCCAGTTCCTACCATATTCTTTCCTCTCCCCGCATGCCTATCACACCGGCCGAGGAAATACTCTAAGGACGGCGACGCGTCGTCTTCTGTTTGCTGCTGGCGTTCGCAAAACCTACAGCTTCCGGGAGGATTCGGTCCCTCGGGACAGTGGAAGGAAAAATCGAACATCGAACCGATGAATGTGTCCTCGGACCGAAACATTCATTTTCTATTTTCCCTCCTCCAGGCCCTCCTCCAGCTCCGTTCAGGTTCGGCAGCGTGATGTGTACGCCGACGGTTTTGTGCGTGTTCACGCCATTTTGTTCCTGCCGTTGCTCCCATTCTCCAGCAGCAGAGAACGGAAAAATCTATCACCCACCAACGGCCGGACCGGAAGGCGAAGGTTACCGGTTTTCCCGTGTGTTTGCTCTGTTTGTTCGGCGCTACGGGAGGGCATCTTTAAGTGTCTCCAAAAAGGAAGCCAAAGTGGCGGACAGATGCTGGAAAAACTAAACAAGCAACCAGAAACATCCCAAGCCAAAGTTTTCCCCTCTCGATCACCTCCTGAATTCCGCCCCTTCCTGAATTCCGTGATGCATGCCAAGAGTCGAACCCAAAGTTGGAAACAAATTCCTGCCAATCAATATTTGGGTTCTGGTGATAAAATTGCTGAAGAAAGACGATTTTCGGCACCGACGGCAGCTACACTTCAGTTTCGGACGGAGTTCGGACCAGGAGCTGCGGATAGCGGAAATTTATTTATTTTTTTACGTCGGATTAAACACGAAAAACTAGTTCAAACATTTTGTCGACTTGTGGAGGGATAGAAGATTCGCCCAGGGGAAGAGGTGGATCGAACGATAATATTGTTTATGGAATGGTACAAATCAATGTACCACTTCAATTCTGACTTCCTTTCCACGAGCGGCCTACGTGGCGAAAAAGAGTTACCATCAGTCTGCATTTTTATTACGCTTTGCCAAACCGACTCAATTGGACGCGTTCTTAAAGTGTTTTCCAGTTGTGTGCATAAACTTTTGTATTTCAAGTGTCCCTGATAAGAGATGTTTCAATGCTAACAACCAATGTGTGTATTTTACAGCCGATGCTGCGACAAGAAAAGCTGCGGCAACCGCAACGAAACACCGTCAGATCCTGTGATTATCGATCGGTAAGTAAGACTTCCGAAAATTATCCACCGTTTCTACCGAATCCCTTTCTCTCCTGCACTTTTCTACATTGAAGTCTAACGAGACGTTATCCGACGTATTGAATATTTCCCGCTCAATTACTCAATTTCTGACGTTCGCTGCAATGTTCGTCGACAAGTGACATCGGTTGGCTCCATACGAATTCGGGCAAACGTCTCCGCCGTGCGCGGGATGGAAACCAATGATAATTACATTAAACATTATCCTTCCAGTACATCCAGGATACGATCCTGGCGCTATAGTCCTGTTCTGCGTTCTGTGGGGCGCTCCCTGCAACGACCGGTCATTAGCTTTCTAACCTTATTTTCAAGTCAAAAGGGTCCACTTTCCTCTCCCTTTCTCGCCGGAGCGGCTAACACGGTGTGGGTGTTCCACATTAAAATGATTTCACCAAACGACATGGGATGCTGCCCGTACCGAGCCCATTGCTGAATAATTAATACAAATTAAAACCGCTTCCAGCCGCGCCGACTCAGCATGGCCTGTGGCCTTTTTTTTTGCCATCCATCCGAATGTGTTCCCCGAAGATGGCGAACCCTTTCGGAAGGAGGCAAGGCTTTGGAAAATTTGTAAATACCATAAATACGTATTTCTTTCGAGTGCAGTTTCTCAGTTCTTGGTGATCATTCTTGTGTTGATGATTTCCAGTAACCCTCCGGTCGGGATCATTGAAATTCCGCGCATCTCTGCGTTCGTCGCGGTAGATCATCCGCGCCAAGGCAAAGGAACGGTTTGCAATTGTTGCTGCAGAGAATCGCTCTTCGTTCGATCTCGCGAACACACACCGCGTGCGCATTTTCTGGGCTTCGTTTTTCTTCTGCACCATGTGTTCGTTGAGTTTTTTTTTTTTCTAGATGCTGCTGTTTTACTTTGTCCCTGTTTCCCGAACGATTGTCGTCTTGTCGAGATTTCACTCAATTCTCGTCGTATCGCCCGATGGACACTTTTCTTTCGCTGCTCACTTCGCCCGTGGTTTCACGGTTCGGCTGGCTTGAGCGGCACCACTTCCAATCAGGCTGGCTGAAATATGGGAAGGACAGGTATTTTTCTGATTGACTGAGACCACACACGAGCGGCATTTCGCGTTTCCACACCACCACACGCGGTCCAAAGTCGCGCGCGTAGAGGAAAAAACCGAGGCGAAATGGACGAAAAAATAAATAAATCGCAGTCCCCGATCGATGGAAGCACGTTGCACTGTCCTTTCGTGGCAATCGACGGTTCGGAGCTGCTCCTGAAGGCTTCCGCCGAGATCGCAGCATTTGGAACGGTTCCGATCGGTCCGGTAGCCAATAAACCAGCGATATGACAGCCGATCAAGATTGTGACGCTCATTAGCGTCATATATTTCATCTATTTGACACTTGGCTTGAGGTCTGGTGGAAACAGATCGAACCCTTTTTGCGTCACTTTAAAGCTATCCGATTCCTCTAGATGACTAAGATACCAGTCGAAAGTGAGTCAGAGTGATAGCATTTTCAATGTCTTTTAGATAAATATAAGGAATAATATGAAGGTAGAAAATACTGCGATATTTCGCATCAATCCAGTCATTTGGATGAGGACTAAAGGGACGAAGAACGAAGCAACAAAGCAAAAAGAAGCAGAAAATTACACTTTAGGTATAGAGCCCGATTGTATATGAACATTACTACAATGTAAAAAATTGGATTATGTAAGCATCCATCGATGTTTTCTTGGAATGATATGAAGCTTTTGCTTTTCTTAATCTTCCATAGCGTGAAAAATTCTGTTTGAACCATTCGATGGAACGGTTGCTCCAAATGGAAGTCATATGTGCATGACAGGCTTATCAATGCACACTTGCACGGCCCATATTGTCCAGCGTAGCCAAGATTACGGACAAACGAGGCAGGGGACAGAGAAGGGAAAGGAATCCGGTGAAAATATGTCCAGCTATCACGTCACGGAGCAGTTCAATCGCACGCCGGACACATTCCAGGTCGCACTCAATCCCCTCAAGATGGTTGGCTCCAAAAACGGTAGATCACAAACCGCTGGCTTAAACCGGTGGAAGCGCATTCGCGTCTTGCCGGATTCCTATGCGAATACCCACGCCTCTCCTGATATCTTCTCCCACCATGCCGTGGAAGAGGTCACAGCGAAACAGTGTCATTCTCGGGAAAGCCGCGCTGCACTTGATAAACAGAATCCGCACAATCCGGAACGCTGTGCATTATGTGGCCAGGCTGGAATTCGATCGAATCCGCCGCATAAAGGCGGCACGTCTGATCCCAACCTGCGGACTGGAAAATAGTAAGTGCATTTTTTGCCCTTTGTTTTATAACGATCATCGACCGACGGATTCGAATATAAAAAAATAAATAAATCGAATATGTTATCCCTGCCAAGGCGTGCGTGGTTGGCACGATAACGAGGAAAAAATCCTCCACTCGCACACCGGAGCACGACGCGCAGTAATCCGGAGGAAAAGTATGATTTTTCCGCGCACAAAAGATAATAACAATAATAATAACGCTGGCAATCAATCAATCTAAAATCGAATGCTAAAAGCCTCGAGCCGGCTGCCGGATTGCATTACGCGGCCGCCTTGTCAACGTTAGACGCGCCCGGCGCGTCAGAATCGTACGTGTGCCTGGCAACGTCTCGTGCGCCAACTATGGCTCGTGTTTACGCCAGGAGCTAGACCATCCTCGGGTTCAGACGACCTGAAGACTGGTTTGGCCGGTTTCGCATCATAAATGCTATATTTGTAGCGTGAAAGGGCCCTACTTCTGGAAAGGAAATTATTATTAAACTTACATCATTCCTGTTTATTATAATACCTATTGCCGTTTAAAATGTTGAAAGATTGTCGTTGAAACATTGATTCTTAATAACAGAAAATGAATTGACCTAATCCTAGCACAAAAGACGGCAGGAATTATTACCTTCTAGGGGGATCGGTTTATTATCTTGCTCAATCCGTGCCCTTTAATGCTTGTTGTTCCATTGGCGAATCTCTCCGTTTGTCAATAACTATATCATCAACAATGCAACGGAAACTACAGCAAAACTCACGCAAGATTTCGCGATCACTCGTCAATGGTTCGTCGAAAGAAAGCGGATACCAAGAAAGAACCTTTGCTCGCACAAGAAACGAGCCTTGGTCGAGTGGACATCGGAAGTCGTGGATTAAAAAAACGTGGATGTACGCGCATGCTCCGAAGGTTCTGCTTTGCCCAACTTTGTGAAGCCGGGATTGGATTGCGATTATCGCCCGCCTCTGAGCTTAACCTGCACAGCTCTTCAGGTCGCGGAAAGAGCACGCGGCTTAAGGGGAAGCCTAAAGGACGATGAAACGATACATAATTCATCTTCATCAGCTCGTTTTCCGTAACGTTTGTTTTTCGATCAGGCGTGCGTGTTTTTTTTTTTTTTGTCAGTGTTCCTTGCGTCTCGCCTGTTCCGACCTCTGGCTCACGTTCGTCATTTTTCAACCAGGGCTAGCGGTACGCGCGAGAAGAAGGCCTTCAATATCCATATCACGTGCCATTTTTGACTTTAACAATAAACATTACAAAATTGGCATCACAATCATCGGCCGTCTTTATTTTTATTCAATTAGAAGACGTCCACCACACGACGACAAACGACAGCAAGTAAGAGGGAGAGAGGGAAGTATGGGGTAGGGTCGGTTGAAGAGAGATAAAAGAAACTGGAGCGAACGCGTCAACGCGTCACGAAGTCGGCAAGAAAAGCCCCCGAAACGGAAACAAACAGCGGGGAAAAGACCGACCGGCTTTTCTCTGATCCTATTTCATCCAAGCCACTGAAGAGGATTGAGGGAAAGTTGCGGAATGCGAGAGGAGTGAGAAAACTTCTGGTCGAGTGTCTGTCAGCGTCAGTGGCACAAGTCGTGTACTTTGGACTTCAAGACTTCAGATGTTGTTCGTTCCAATATGCTCCCATTTCGCTGCTTCCATCGCCTGCCTTTGTCTTGCTTGCTATCCCAAGGCGATAGGAAAATTGTAGCTGTGCGAGACGGAAGTGTAAGACTTCTTAATTTCATTTCACTAGTTGACTTTCAATTGGATTGGATAGAATTGATATCAGTATGTTTGTTCAAGTTTAAAACACCTTCAAATTGTATTCTCCATGCTAAGCAATTGTGCTTAGAGAGAATTCTAACAAGTCACTAATCCAATTTTTCAAACCATTCGATTCAAAACAAAAACAAACAGTCTGTTGAATATTTGCATGTTTCGATACCCCAAGAATCAGAAAGACGCACTACCGATCCGAGTAAACTGGACACCGGCCACGTGTGGCATGTACACCAAACCGCAAAAAGCAAGCTTGCCACAATCACATACACGTGGCGTTTAAATTGTCAAACAAATCGAACCGAACCCGGGCACACTCTGCATCCAATCAAACATCTTCAGTGCGCTTCGGATGAACCTGGTGTGTCCGCCGCGTCCCTCTTGGGAGAAGGAAAACATCGCACCAGAACACATACCCAACCAGCCCATCGGCGGGATAGCTTGAAGACCAACGCAGGCCATATTGACGGATGGTACATTGGCCATTAAAATTCCTACCGAGCTCGCGTTCGGGTGGCCGCGCGTTCGACAAACGACGAATTAATTGAATCTTTCAAAAATGTCGACAATGCAAATGGGTGCCGTTCCGCCGGCAAGGGCCCTCCGCCACACAAACCGCCCAGCCCTTTTAAGGGCTCCTGTCCGTTCTGTGTTTCTGTTACAAGCGTTTTTAGTTGTTGCTCTTCCTCCTTTTCCAACACGGGCGCACAGCATCGCGAAACAAGTCGTCCAAAGTCGACAGGGCACACACTTCCTTACGCCCGGCCTGAGGATGTATTAGCATAAAATGGACTTCTGAACCGAAGCCCGCGACGAGCCGAAGACTCGTTTCGGTAGAGGTTCGTTGCCTTATGGGGAACGAAATCAGGGATTCAGGCGAGACTCCCGCAACTCAGCCCGACCGGGGAACCATGATCTACGACAATGTTCGCGGAAGAATCGGAACCCGGCACGTCAGCAACGTGTGTCTCAACTCCGGAGGTCCAATCGCACGAAACACTCACGAAAAACAGCCCGCACCGACGTTCCGCGGAACCACCGAAGACGTCGGACAGCACGGCGAAAGGGACAGCAAAGTAAAATGGAAACTAACAAAAACAAAACAAAAACAAGTCTGCACATGGCATCCCCGGCAAACAGCGCTCACTTAATTTGTAGCCATCGGAAAAAGGCAAAGCCTCTTTCCCGCTATGGTCCTTCCGGAAGGGAGACTGGGGACTGCTGAAGTGCGTGCAGCCGTGGCAGAAGAAAACCATCGCTTTAGGTCTTGGCACGGTTTCGCTCGCTCGCGACAGATGACTCTCTGGACATTCGATTGTATTTTAATGGTCGCTTCGGGGGTCGCTCGGGGGTCTAACAGTCTTCAAACGCGTGCGGTCGATCGGAACAATGCGCACTCTCTCCCTTACTCGCTATACTAGCACAACTTCGTCAGCCTAACGAGTGTACCATTTTAGACAAATTCTTCCAAAGTGCCATACCGCATCGGCGCGGCATTGCAAGGGACGAACCAACTTGTGGCTGTGCGGGATCTTACGCTAGGTGCCGAACAAAGCACCACTTACGCGAGGCACGAAAAGCTTCCTTTTACGATACCGGGACTCATAAATATTTCATCTCTGTCCCTGCGCCCAGTAAGCCCGCGCTAGGAACCTACAGCAACGTAGACATACGCTGGAAGCCAGGCGGTGCCAACTGAGATTTAACCAACTATCCACCTAGTGGGCATATATGCCTGTAACTCAGCAACGAGCGGCGAGTATGAGCGCGGATGAGCTTGAGAAAGGCTGTGGTCAGATTTGTCACCCTTCTCGGATCTGCTTGGCGAGTCGTAGCTACTGGATTTAGAGAATCGCAAAACCCCCCAATAAATCGGTGATCCCTAGGCTGTGCTACCTGCGCCCTAAACGAATAAACGAACTGAAGCCAGTGCTGAATGACAAAGGAAATAGGGACAAAGTGAGCAGAAACAATCAAATAAACTTTAATAAGATTGATTCCATCCAATTCCTACCCACCGCAACCTCCCGTTCTGTTGGCACGACCCGATTCCGGTGTCCATAGGCTCAAACGGATCGATGAGGAAAGCACACAATCGCAAGGAAAAAAACTCAGGCCATCACAGGAATGTCTTTTATGTCAAACTGTTGTCATAACTGTGATGATTCCACATGGAGGCCGTGCGTTAAGACTGTAGAGACATGCTGCCGACGAACCAGGGCGACAGAGAGGTAGATGGGGAGTCCACCGGTCACGCCAGACTTCGCTGCGGACCTTCTTGTGGATGAATGTCAGCCGGGGCCCCGAATCATGTATACAGCCAATCCATAAATGGAAGAGTGTTCAGAACCCCGGTCAGGCGCGGCCAAAACCTGCACGGGTCCATGATTTATGAGCGACCAAGGTCTGTGAAGTCAGAACCTCTCTTGCTACGAGGAATGCGCCTACTACGCTCGCTGACTAGGAGACCCCAACAAAGCACAACTCAAACGTGAAAAAAGCCAAACCATCAAATCAGGTTCGTCAGATGGTTAAATGAAAATTCATAAACCGTGCGTGCAGCACCTTCTGGTGTGTTGGCGAGTTTTTTGTTTGTGTATTCGACAGGACCTCTACAAATTAAAGGGGCCGGCGGTGTGGAACAATCGGCGCAGTGCACATTGTGGAGCCTCCGGGAAGAACACAATTAAATTAAACGTTATTTAATTGCAAGCAATTAAAATTGATCGATATCGCCAACGTGGCTTAGAGGGGTCGACCGCTGTCTGCCTTTCTTTTCATACAGGGAGTACCGGTTTTGCACTGCCTTTTGCTCCACCCTGACCGTCGTAGGTGTAGGCCTTGCATTTTCGTTCCTATCGTGGACAATAGAGTCCATGGGCTGACTTTACTGACGCGACTCTGGCCAATGTATGGTATGCTGTAGCCGTTCAGAAAAAAAGATAACCATTTTCGGAAATAAACCCTCCCTTCGACGCTGCCGGAACGCAACTCAGCTCCTTTTGCAGCTTTTAGGAGTCGCCCCGTTCTCGACGACGAAGTTGTTTTTGAAATCTCCTTATGAGCGACGCGGCTTTCCAAAAGGGTTGGATTAATTGGCAATCGTAAAAGGGAGTGTCGGTGGATTTATGACACTCCTGCAGCGCGCTGTCACCACGCAAAAGTGTCCCCCGAGCCAACAGCTGGGTGAATTTTTGACATTTTCACACCTCGACCCTTAAGGGGAGCGTTCTTCTCGGTGAATCAGCCTCCGAGATTCGTGGTTTTGATTGGCAAGAAACGGCGAGCAACACCTTTGGTGGTTCGGGGAAGCTGGTGTATCGTAAGCCTAACTGCAACGGCTCGTTACACTTCTGTCGTCTTAATTATTGCGAGTAAATGGACACTTGGATTGATATCTTTCAATTCAGGCTGATTGTTGCAAAGATGACGTAAGGAATTTTAATTGATTGACTTCATTCACCCATATGCACCGTAGATGTCAGCGCAGGTTTAGTTTAAGTCTTCGTACATGGTGTCGTTGCAAACAGTTACCATTTTTTTAACCAATGCCCTACACATTCCTGCTTGCCATGTGTTGAGGTATGATGATCCCGCTTGATTACTGTCTGGATGTCATTAGGCCACCCGTGCTGTGCTCGTAAAATCTATTTCCAATCTTCCATCTCCCCACATTTTCACCTCATCTACTTAATGGCACACATGCATGTATTTATATTCCCTCTGCTCTCCTTCCGTTGAGGTAGGTGAATCCACCATCATCCATTTAACCTTCCAATTACCGGTTCTCTTCGGTTGAGGACTGAAATTGGCTGTCGTAAGCAACCAGTTCTCGCCCCCCCCCCCCCCCCCCCCCTCCGGTTTCCTTAGCACAGCAGTCCGGTGATACGCTTCATCGGATCAAGGAAGCGGGAAAAAACGACCGTGGTTTTCCTTCAATCAGCGGAAAAGCCCACGCACATGCGTACGCAAACGGCACGCGAACGCAATTAGCGCTCGGACGAGGACACGCATCACGCGCGCGTATGTTGTTACCATATTTTAGAGCACATCATGTGTGAATGTGGGTGTAAGTATTTTTGTTTGGGTTGGGTGCAGTTGTCCTCCATCCAGGAGGTCGATTTGTTATAACAGTGGGTGCTTCACCGTTTCATTAAGCCGGGGACTGCAATTGCTCGGAAAACGGAACCCCAAAATATGCCCAAAAATTGGGTAGTTACAATCGAAATGAGGTTCCAACCTAATAACTTTCATTGCATTTTCATACGTCGCTTTTTTTCCCTGGAATCGTTCAAGGTTGAGGAAGGTACCAATCGCTTCTGACTTCCTAGTATCATCACGATCAAACCGGTCTTCGATTACTGGCACTTATTAGGCGCTGCATTCAACCATTACTCGATCGATTTTTCGACCCACCGCTCAGATAACGATTGGACAAATGGCTAATGCACTGCCACTGCTCCTGGCTTTCCGGTTTCATTGTGATAACGGAATTGCACTGCATCGGGAGTGTACGGCTGCACTACGTAACGGTTTCAATTGGGTTGGCAGCCCGAAACCTCCGGTAGCCACAATCGAAACAGGAGAAACAGGCGATACTCAGATGTGCGAAACTACAGAACCCAACACTCAACCCGCTTTCGAACCCGGAAGGGGACATCCTTCGTCTACGCCGCAAACGAAGCGAAGGGCGAATCATCATTCGGCATTCCGTACGAAAACGGACACCGCCTCAAGTCAATTTGGGAAAATATGTAAATTCGATACTATTAAATTTTTGCCATTGCGATAAATTTGCCTACGGCCGCCGGCACTAGGCACAGCGTTCGGGTGACCGTGCCAATTGGAGCTGGAGTTGTGGTACAGTTGCTACCAGGAACTGGAAGTTCCGAAGAGAAGGAGAGAGAAGGAGAAGGTTCATTTCGAGAACACGAACGAACGAACAACAGCTTCATTCGGGGATCAGAGATGCTAGCGAAATGGAACGGGAAGGCGACAAGGACTGTATGATGGATGACAGCTGTCCTATGACTGCGTTTGGAACCGATGCCCTATCCGACTCCCATCTACGCTTCCCTCGCACTCCGACCCCATCCGGGAAAGCCTTCGGGTACAGACAATAAAATTCTGGTCTGCGTCTCGCACGACTGTGCTCGAACTCAGTGGAATGCGGAGGAAAATTTAAACTGTCACAGCTAGTAACACTTGGTCGAGGAAGGCCCGTACGGCGGGTTGTGATGCGTCACGTCGGCAATATTTTGTAATAAACATGCAAATGGCCATCGACTCGCAAGCAAAAAACGGGCAACCTTGGCCGACCGATTGCCAGCTCACAACGGATTGTCACAATTGTCACTTCGGATTGGTTGTGAAACGCGTTAACGGACTGATTGGTGATGGGTGATTTTTCTCGATATCAAAGGAAATATCAGGAAGGAAACATGTGTAAAATTTTAAGAGAGATGTCCATTTTAACACCTTTTTCCCTTAAAATATTTATCCCGTAATCAAAGGAAGATAGAATTTCAAATACTTGAGGAAAACCAATTTCGTTCTAGAGCTGCCCAAGATAGACAACATTTTAAAGTGAATGAAATCAACCGTATCCATTCCCCCTTCTTAAAGAACCTTAAAGAAAAGTCGAACTTAAGAATCAAGAGGTCTTACCGCAAACCTGGGCTGGACTCGATGTTCTTCGCCACCTCTTTAATATTCGGAAGTTTTCCTTTTTTTAATTTTCCTAATGCATACGCGTAACCATCCGCTCGAGTCCCGCAAAGCATGGGTTTCTTCACCTTCTTCCTTTATGTAAATGGCCGACTCCGGGCACATGTCCTTCAACTAATGCCGGTTGCGCCACTTTGTCCATCCTTCACCCGCTGAAATTGTGGCGTGACATGGTCGTGTCATGTTAAAGAGCACACGGTCGTGTTTGTAGGTGTGCGTGTTTGTGTGTTACATAATCGGTCCTAGCCGTGTATGAATAATTTAATCGTAGCATTTAACTAACTCGCACGCTTGTCCACCTTCAGGTCAGTCCATGCACACGACTGGACACGAAAGCACGCGGACAGGACTCGTCCGTGTGTGCTATCAACCGCATGGATTAGCAGGGATGAGACCAGAATGAACGATGTAATACAAGTGTCATCTGTCTTGCGTGCGGTCGGACAGTTGGACGTAAAAATCGAGACAATATTTAGATTTACGTTGTTTGAAATACTTCAGCAAACAACTTTGCACTCGAATGCGTTTTGGAATTAATTTTAATTGCCACTGTCTGCTAAACAAAAGTTAATCCGAGTTTCTTACCCCTTGCCGAAACAAGATGATCGAAAAAAATTGGAACGATTCGAAACGATAACCGTTCCATAAAATTTAACCACAAACAACAGGCCCCAATTTCGTCCATAATGAAAGACCTCGTTTTGAGCTAGGAGTTTTTTTTCGGAAGAAAAAAAGGGATGCCAAAATCGGAAGAAAGCGTAAAGAAACAAACAAATTCAAAAATGTTTTCTTTTGCCAGACAAACACTCAAATATTTGGGCCACTCTGGCAAAGATTCGGCACGGCAGGCGAATTGATAGGTTATGCATGTACCCCTCTCGTACGGGGCTGCCAAATGTTCATAGTTTTATTGGATAGAAAAAAAAGGGTCACGTTTAAAGGGGAGAAATCCAAAGTCAGGGAAAGTAGGACCAGCAAAACAAAAAATGGAAAAGGAACATAACTAGAATCGGGGCTCTTGACCGATAAGAATCCTGCCACCAATACAGCAATAAAAAGTGAACACACGAGGAGACTGGCCGTCAGCGTCAGTGTGTCCTTCGGCCAGAGCAAATCTTCCCATCTCGTCCAGACGATTCTATCAGATATGTTATGGTGCGTCGTTACGAGCCTTTTTCCGATTACAATTCCGTATCGGCACAAGCTGGATTAAAGGCGGAAAGAAGAGAAGAGAGAGAAGTAGAACAAACCATCATCCCAAGTGTTGGGGAGGACCGGGAGTATAGAAAGGATCCGAATTTGATATCGCAATAAAAGGGCCTACGCAAGCACAAGCCAACTGTTGGGCGAGACTAAGAGTTAAAGGCTCAATGTGGCATAACGGGCAGTCAGAACTATTGTCAAAGTGAAAGAATACTTTGTCTGAGCCTTCCACCAACACAGACGAACTACCGTTTCTTATCGCTTAAAAAACGCGTGAATATTCTGTAACTCTACCCGACAGATCAATGCCCGACTAACAATGGTATAGGTTAATGTGACGAGTTACTCCATCATGTTTCTCCCTCTTTCTCTACTGGAAGCAATACCTTATTCGGTTCCCCGTTCAGCGCAAAATGCTTTTTCGCAAATTCAACAGAAGGGTGCCAAAGTTTTGCGTTTTTCGAACATGGTTGCATGAGGGCGAAATTGGCAAAATGTGGGAGGGTGGATGATGACAATGAGAGATGCATCAGAAAAAGGCACGCTTCAAAATGGCATACCACCCTTGAAATGCAGGACGTATCGTAGTCTTCATTCCACGACGTTACTTCAAAATGGTGGACCGGTTAAGATTGATTGATAGTAAAAGTAGACTTTAAACGTGAAAAGACTTTCATAACCATGGTGAATTTTTTAAAATCAACCAATTTCAACAGTCGTTGATAAAATAGAGGATTTTTTTACATGAACATACCCGCATCACGACAAATAGCCTCTCTATAAAAAAGAATGCCGAAAGGAAAAAGCGATCGTAAACCGTAATTTGTCGTGTTTTTACGTGTTGAAAAATGCCCAACCATTTTGTCAAGCACTTGAACCAACTTGCCATGTTCGACATGTTTGCTGGAGCAAACTGCATACGCACTCCGAAGTGCATCGAACGCGTTTCCCGGGGCTCCCGGGTGGATTTGCAGCGAACAAGATTAATGCCCATGCAACGGGTGCATTTTTCGCCAGGAGAAAGTGGGAAAAAAAGAAACGTTGCTGGTAGCTAATGGCGACAATTCAGAAGGACGTCCATTGTTCCAAGTTGTTTTAGCCCGGGAAAACTCCGAAGTGAATCGCAGTGGCACCGAAGAGAGGGCCGATCTTTTTTTTCCTGTCTCTTGGCCACTGCTGCACGACGTTCGACACCAATCTACGAATCCGGCGGATCCTTGGGGACCATTTTGTCAGTAAATCACGACTAATTAATTCCGGTTAGCTCGGCTCATCCGTCTGCGTTTCTTTTCGTCCACTCCGGGAGCCGCAGCCGGTCGACATGGTGACGTAGCCTGTGTGTGTGTTGATTGTGTTCTGATTTCATTCCGGCGTTGCGAGAGCAGCAACGTTTTTCGTCCTTTTCCGCTGGTGATGACAAACCTAAGGCACTTCCAACAGTCTGTACAGTCCCAAAGGACACCAACGATAGCAAGGACGCAAACGTCAGTGCCGTGGAATGGAGCGGAACGCGCAGGAGAAAAAAAAATCAAATACTACAATCGAATCATCAAAACCCAAGGAAGTAAACGTCATCGTGAGCGGAGCGGGTGTGGAAAAGAAACTTCTCACGCATTTCCGATGTAGCCATGGCTACGGACGAATCCTCAAACAACAAGGATTACTTGGATAGCATAAATGAACGCGCGTCGCTTGACGTTGAGGGGTTCACACTCGATAGTTGATTTCTACCATCTTGTAAGGATAATACAAATAAAGATGCCTTGTAAGACACCAACGCATCCAACGTCCGGAAACATTACATCCGCCTCAATCCGTTACTAACACCACTGAAGAGGGCTGTAAAATGAAACCTGTGTTTGTACTATGCGAGTCCGAGCGAGATGCAAGAAAAGAAACATCAGCCGATGCATGACAAGACATAATAAATATGTCCTTGATCCGGTTCGGCCTGTCAGACGTCTTGCCACAATGTTTTGGTCCCTTTCTTAGGAAATCCTCTTTCTCTTCTTGGGCTGGTGGACGCAAGAAGGAAAAACGGTTACCATGGACACCATCGTTCCACGCCGATAGCCATCTCAGGATTTTCCCCCTGGTACATCGTACCAGTATAATGTCATGGGGTGTCCCAATGCCGCATTAAGAAGGACAATTTTATTCTTCTGGCCCTGTATTGCAACCAACAGTAAGGGAAATGAAGAATTTTCAGAATTCGTTTTCTACAAACAATATTTGGCGATCCTCGAAGCAAATACATAGAGCATATTGAAAGTGGACAAGAAATATTACATCAATGTATGCCTATTACATGAAGAATATAACAACAGGAAACACCCTCCACATACAACGACTTCGAACGGAATTGATATCTTTAGTATGGGGTGACCAACGTCTCAACTCATCCGTTCCATCCATTCATTACATCCCACCCGTTTGGTGGCGCAGTTTGCCAGCCCCCTCAGCATGGGCACGTTGCGATGTAAACAAACAATGATCACGACAAACAGCGCCGTGGGGCAGAGAAACTTCCTCCCTTCCCACGATCCTCAGGACATTTTTCCCCAAACGAGAACGGGAAAGGAAGCGAAAATCCACCGAAAGCCGAACGCCGTGAAGTCGGCGTTGCGCGTAGCGAGAAATAAAATAAATCGCCTATAAGGCGATTTACTTTATGATTTCATGATTCCTTCCCACCCTTGCCTTAACTGCAGCCGGCAGCTAAGAACATGGAACGGGCTTGTAAGACAACCAACTCCAGGGCGCCTTTCGCCCCTCGGTAGGTAATAAAGGAGCGAGAACCAACGAGCGAGACACGGACACCCACAAGCAGCCCTAACAAGGGAAGCAAAACGCGCGTATCATGCCTTGTCTTCTTCGCTTTTCGTTTGCCATCCATCTGCCCCCTCGGTGGGAGAAGAAAAGTGGAGCCGGTTGCTCAATCGGTGGAGGCGCCTGGTGGTTCGCTCACTTGCGGCCCCGGTGTCTTGTTGATTGGGTGTCTTCCGGAAGTTTTCGCTCCACGTTCGGGTAACTTTTTTGCACCCAATCTTCTCTCCTCTCTCTCACACACACCCTCTTTCTCTCCTGCCAGTGGCAAATCGGATAAGCCGAACGGTGGCTCGTTTCGCCGAGCAGGTAACGGTGCGTAAGTAAGACGATGAAATAAATTTAATTTCATTTAATTTATCCCGTCTGCATCAAGACGACCCGAGAAGTTGGTAGGAACCGGAGGGGAACGTGTTGTTATGGAGCTTGAACTGATTTAGGAAAGTTGGCTTATGGTTTTTTTTTTCTGTGGAAATTAGGGTATCGAGTAGAATAACGAGCGAGGGTAGATTGAAAATAGATCAGATGGAATGTATCTTACACCAAGGTGACTAATTGTTTGGTCGCTCGTTGGTCCGTGACTTATTACAGATAATAATCCATATGAAGTTTCGCTTTTGTCTGTAAGAAATATTCCAAAATGAATATTGAATGCCCAGTAGCAAAATAAAAACCCTGCTAAGGCAAACAAAGGCTGCAATTTAAAGAGCGACGTATTTGTGAACTCACCCAACGGCACCTACAAATTTCAACATTGAAGGAATAGCCATTCGTTGGGATGAAAATGGTCACGATGATGGCCATGTTGATGGTAATGATCACGACGCCAATGACGGCCGAAACGCTGACCGAAGAAATCATATTGATTTGTTCCTATTTCCTTGCGCTTTATGTTCCTTTTGTTAAAGTAGAATTCTTTTTTCCGCACACCAGCCTTCCAAAAAAGGGCCATTCTACGGCAAAAAGGACGCGCCTCGAATGTCTTGAACGAACTCAAACCTTGCAGGCCGAAGATGACCGGAAGGATGGCAGTAAAGTGGGGGCGTTAAAAAAAGGTCAAGATTTAAAGCCATAAAATTGGAGGAAACAAAAGATTTCGACCCAACGCCTCGCAACCCTGCAGCCTCCTTCTACTCTCGCCGTATTCGTGTGTTGGTGTTTGATGTTGTTCACCTCCTTCCTGCCGTCCGTCTGTCGTGCCAAAATGTGCGTTTTACTGCCCACCGACCGATTCGCGCTCTTCCATTTTATAGCCGGTTTTCCCCGTACCTATTTCCCGGAGGCAAGAAGAGGTGGTTCGTTACACGCGTGTATTTGTAACGTTGGTGTTTCTGAACGCACTTAAGACTTAAGTTGAAGACGGACGGCGAGAGGGAAAGTGGGAAAAATACTGAACAGTTTTGCAAACACAACGACATCAACAATCCCCCAATTCTTTACATCGCACGTTGAAGGTGGTAAAATGAAAAGGGGCCCAGGGTCGTAGTGGAACTAGAAAAGGGAGGAAAAAATGCGTGTATAAGAAAGCACGAAACATCGCCATCACCATCACCATCATCACAATCTTCATGTGGACATCGGCTAGGAGCAGGCCATTTCGTTTCGGGCAGTTTGATTTTTTGTTTTGTTTCGTTGGACGCTGCCTCAAATGGAAGTGTGTGCGATGGTGCGTGACTTCTTCACCCTTTTTCTAGAGGGACTGCGTGCCGTTGGTACGTTTGTCTTGCCGTTTTCCATCACCTAACCCGGGCCCTTGTCCGACAAACACGATATTGCAAGACAATCAACGAGCCAACACACCAGTTTACCCAACAGTTGGTCGGTGTTGCTGGAAAGAGGCTTGTTCCCGCGGCGAAAGGGCTAAGGAAAGCTTTAATTTGGTTGGCAAGAAATAGAATCGAAAATCACATTCAGAAACGATAGGATGGTCCTTCTACTTTTCCTTGTTTTCTTGTACTTATTTATGAGAATTGGAATCAATATTATTTTGTTTTCGGTTGAGTTCCAAATACTATTTACTTCTAATACGCACTCTGGACTTGGAAAGATTTTTAAAAATCTCTAGCATGTTTTACGGGTACTTACATAACAAATCCTTGCACTGAAGAACTGAATGATGTCCTTGAAATTCGACTGCTGGTGTACAATGCTTTAATCCAATTATGCTACCAGTGTGCGTACATTATTATTCCTCGTCAACTTCGTCATCACACCATTAAACCCTCACGGCCAATCGAACTCGGTTGTAGGTTGACGCAGACGTTGGAGTGTACCTAGTACAAAACAATTTGAGAAGGAAACGAAACACACAAAAATAAAAAAAAAAACATAAACGATTCTCATAAACGTTTAAGAACAACAACGCTTCTACAGCATCGTCGTCAGGAAACTAAGTGAACAAACATCATCGTCGGTACCGGTGACGGTAGCACGAACATTACATCCCCGGCCAATAAAAACTAACTACAGCTTCTTGCAAGGAAGCGTACCGAGCTACCTTGAGATGTGGAGTTGAGATGGGAACTTTTTACCTAGCACATCCTGTGCGATTAGGACGCACGGGAGGTTTATCAACATCGTTAGGAAATAATGGAGACACGAAACAAGCGACAGAGGCAAAGAAGACGTGGCAAATACCACCGAAATGCTACAAATCGTACGGACAGGAAGTGAAAACGTCGAAAAAATATGTCGCAAGGACTAATATGTGCGTGCGTTGAAAGCGAGACTCAGGATACATCCACGTCGAGGAGAGCGCTCGGTTTTTGCTTGGCCATGTACCGGATATGTTGGCCCACTACCCGGAACATGATGACAAACGGAGGCGAAGGAAAAGGAAGAGCCCATCGACATCGTCTTTTGGTGTTTCCATTTCCAGCAGCTGTTCAGCAGGGTCAGAGAAGACGGCTTCTGCAAGCAAGACGCTTCCTTCTTCCCGTACATGACTGCGTAAGTGTGTGAAGGACACACAGAACGCGGCGTGTGTGCGAGTTTTCGTGTGCGTATTTGTACCAATCACCACTAGCTGCTCAGCCCGCTTCCCGACGGTCCCCGGAAATCCCCGAAAAACCAACCGACGCCGACGAAAACAAACCATTTTCCAAGTCCCAACAGCATGGCGTTGCGAAATCCCTAAAGCGTCTCCCCCCGCGCTGCGGCAACATTGTTCCGGATATCATCACCGGAACCGTCTTCCTGTCTTCCTATCATCGATGTTCTTTCGTGCTCGAGACACGCGCCCCCTTAGCTCAGGTTCCCTTCCCTTGCGTCGTTTGGCTTTCCGCTGAAAGAGGAAACGATGTGCGTTCGAAGAAACACCCTCCGGCGGGAAAAAGATTGTGTACACATTGACACACGTCCCTTACGCACGCACTCACACCCAAGGAGCGTGCTTGAAGGAAGAGACAAAAAACCAACAAGGAAACGACCGTCCGTCCGTTGATGACGGTGTGAAGAAAATGCCGGCAATGGGGCGAAACTAAAATGAAGACATAAAGCTGGCGAAGAAAGCGGACACACTTCCACCAGCGAGATGCGTGTATTGGTTTCGAAAGGGCCTACGCGTCGCCGTACCGCCATACCACGTCCGAGACCTGGCGTCGGAAGGCAAGAAAGGAAAAGTCAGAAACCATAACAAAGAATTTTCCACCATTTCCCGCTACTATCTCCGGCACGGCGGGCCATAAAGGAGGGATGGAAATCTCAACAAACTCCCCACCCTTCTTCCGCGTCTGTACATCCCCCTGCACTCCAACCCTATCGGTGTCCTTCGAAGGATCCTTTTCCAATTCGATGGGGTGTCCGGCGACTATTGTTTGGAACTGATATCGTCGGCTGCTGCCGGCTGGGTTGTATTGGTGCGGCCGAACAGCAACTGGAACTCATTTTTCATTCGGTCGGCGGTTTCCGACTCCCTCGTTTTCCCCCATTCGCCTGCGAAGGGTAGTACACGCATGAGCACGCTATCAAAATGGTCAAGAATTGAAAATGGCTATTGAACATGTCGTTTCTTGATTATCTTGAAATCAATACATTCTCTTTCGATAAGAAGTGTACAAGCGTGTACAGATTCAGTTCCAGTGGTTTAAATTTGTTAACTTTCTGTTCACTGAAAACCATTCCTCTCATCCATTCTCAGTGCGATTATGAAGCGTAGGTTTGGCAATTTTACTACAAAATTAAACCTACCTTTAAGCGTAATAAAAACCGGATTGCTATGAATGTATTCCATTTAATTTGACATTAATCAAACGTATTCGTCCATAGTAAATTATATTCGCTGTGTTCTCAATTGTCCTTCCAAATACGTAACAACGTTGAATGAGCCATGATCGAAAAGTCCTTCGTTTCATAGCAACAGGATTGCTATCGCGATAGCGCCAGGCAACTCCATCTTACTCTGCTTGACAACGGCGTCACACGACATCTTTTGTTGCTCCACGTGATAAGAGGATTACTGCGAATAGAACAAAAGCGGATGTCAGTATGTAAGAAAAAAAGTAACCTATTCCTCCTGGTGAAAGCAGCTTGGCCAGGACAAGGATGTCTACCGCGCTGAGATACGACAAAGATACGCACATATAACCGACGACCGACGAAAGAACAAACCAAAAGTAAATTAGATTCATTGATAAGATTAGGTGGCAAGACAAAAGGAGCCTGGGAAGAAGGTGGGCCAGCAGACACGTGCAATGATTTGGTGGAATATACTATTGGCTTAGTGGGCTTAAGCTTTTTTTGTTTTTCTTCCTTGTTCAGTGGGTTAAATTGTTGCGGTTGCTATCAGGGATTATATCCGCGGGAGAAAATCCTTGGCCATCTTGAAGTAAAGAGGAAACGTGAAGGATTTTCTATGCTACTATAATCCTTTTTTTATTTACGTAACAGAATGTTTTCTTCACAACCACATCAAATTAAACCGGTGATAAGGAGTGTTTTATCTACATAGCAACATTCTTTTCCCATACTCAAGAGTACTCAATTAAATCGGTTCTTTTGAAACCCCGTTTAATTTCAACAATTTAACGAAGCATTCAAAGGGAGTCCCATCAATAACCCATGAGGCACATGCTTGCAACGGTTCGTGCTCGGGTGGTTGGTTTCACGACATATGTTGTGACTTGTTCGAGTGGCACTTTGAGCTCATCAGTCACGTCCCACCTCCGGCGCAAACTCGATCATTCCCGGAGCGAAACGAGGAAGAAAAAAATCACAAAACGATCACTCAATTAATCAAAGGCAAACAGCCGCAGCCCACGGTGGCTTGACACTTTACAATCTGTCGCCTAACGGGATGAGCATGGGCGTCGGATCTAATCCCATCTCCCGTTGACCAAAAACACCCGTTGCGTTTGATCCTTTGATGTAACGAGAAGTTGTGCAGTATGCAGGCACAATTGCTTCAATTAGCCCGGCGTTTACCGCTCTTCATTGAAGTGTACACTTGAGTCAGAAATGGATCCAATGATTGCAAACCACTTCAAACAATCGACCAGCAGGAAGGTCGGAGGCTGGAGAGTTGCACATGAAAGGAGACTTCGACCAACGAGCCTTCTGCTCGAACCTACGTGCCGTAAAACACAACCAGCAACCGGTAGGAAGCCATAACTCCGTCACCAAGGCAACCAGGCGAGAAGTGTTGTCAGAAGTGTCAAAACTGTTGCCGGATGTGTTGACGCGAAGGTTTGGTAACATCTGCGGTGCGGTGCAAAGAAGGCCACCAAAAGCAAAGGTGGCAAGAAGTACATTTTTCGTGTGTCGTGTACTGTAAAAGGACACCACAATTTGTCCAAGGACGATGGCCCCGTGGGATGGGAAACTAACGGGAACAAAACCGTCTGCATTCCTCTAGGAAACTGAAGCATGGATCATGTTCATTTTCCGTATGATTTCGTGAGCCAACCAAAAGCACACGCGGGTGAGAACATTTCTGGGAAAATTAGACCTATTTTGGGCAACATCCCGTAGGACGACAGGATAGAAATGGTACAACATTTTTCCGGTGCGTGCACGCTGGCGCTTCTGTAATTTAAACCAGTGCCTGTAACCTCAAGCATGCAAACATTCTCCTCGTTGCCTTTGGCGTGTCCTGTACAGTCAGCTTCGAAGGACATTAATGTGTTTTAGTCCTATTGGACAAACAAAAAACTGTCATATAATCAGTGCATTATCTCTGGTTTGACCTCTGCTGGCCCTGCTGGATTGATATATGGTCTCTTCTAAGAGAAAAGTAATCACGGGTTGCTTCATAACGTTTGTCCTTCCGCTCGTTTGGTCATCTGTTTCGGAAGTTCGTGGCTATAAAAAAAGAAATACAGAAATACAGTAGAACAAAAACCAGAATAATCACTTCTCTTTTTAAGTGCATTAATGTCGACGGCCAGAGAAACAAAAAAAGAACACAACGATATGCAGCTCATACACACTCGAGCATAAAACAACAAACATACAACAAACACCCTACCCTACTCTGCCACCAGTGGAAAGATTTTTTTAATGCTCTCTCCCTTCCGACGGAGGGTTTTATGGTTTGTCTATTTGCTTTTCTTGTTCCTCCTCTTTCGCGCCCTTTTAATGAACAATAGCCATAGAACAGGCAGCATCAGCACCGGTAGTATCGTACAACAACTTTAGTTTGCCGGCTCTCGAACTCGTAGGACATCGCTTCTCAATTACAACAGGAAACCTAAAAAAAAAGGAAACCGAACCTTAACCAAACCAAAGCAAATCGGATCAAACCAGAGGATACGACCGGAGGCAGCCGGGAAAGGGCTTTGAAATGGAGTGACACAAAATAAATATGTTAATTTTCACTCCTGAGTCAGCCCGAAGCCTGCCCAGGTAAAAACTGGGCGGAAAAGAAGACAGGGAAGAGGCCGCTGAAAAAAGGAACCGCCATCCTCCCTTCCAGTCTGACTGATGGGCTGATGCTGATAGTGGCAGATTTTCCGATGTGCTGTTCACTTCACTCACTTTAGGTTTCCATAGAACTTGTTTTACTTGCCATTTGTTTTGATTCGTGCAGCTTACAACGTTACCTTTGGTGCTGCATTTGTTTTATTGCCGATTAGCTCTCCGTGGTTTGTTGGTTATTCCAATTGTTGTTCAGGTTTGTTGAACAGCTATCCTACAGATACACCATTTTCACTTGCCACTCGAATCAGCTAAATTTTCACAAACGGTACTGATATCAACTACTACTTTGTTGCGTCTTCTCCCTTGGTGACAGTTCCACCATGATTGACGTACGCTGTTTGACATTTAAATTGAAAAGATTATGGAACCGACATCACAACGATTTGGTGCACGGGGTTTCCCGCAAGGGGCTGGCGATGTGATTTGTGCCGGTTGACAAAATATTGGCACAAGGACTACTCCGGACGAGTTGTTTGTTTTTCCAGCCGAAAAACTAACAAACCATGCTGTTGATCGTACAATCCACAAAGGAGAAAACAAACTTGCTTCCCAATAATTGGTTACGGTTCAAGTGTTTTGTTTTCAGTGTAAAATGTGTTGGTTTTGCATCCTTTTAAATCCTTTGACTTTAAATGTATCATTCGGCTGGATGGTTAGTGAAAAAGTTTCCTGCCTGCATAATTTAGACCGTGCGTGATTCATCGATGTTCCACTTGCGTTTGCAAAAAACAAAAAGGTATGCCATACGGTAACATCCCTCGGCTAGCCAATGTTTGGTTTCAGTTACAGTTCAGCCTTCCCAGAGACCACCTGAGATCCAGCGTATTCCACACAGGACGTGATCAACTTACTTTTCCCCCAGAGGCAACGCCGCGGGCTATCCTTCACTGCCATCCCACATAAAATCGTAACAGATTTTCCGACCGTACAAGTGTCGGTAATTGATTAGAGCTAGTGGCTTCCGACCGGGCACGACCGTGCGGAGCGATCCTGGTGGTAAAACGGTAAACATTTCGCCTACTTCCAGCACCCATACGAACGCTCGCTCAGCTGGTGGTTCCTGGCGAGGTCCAGTTCAAAGGGCGACTCTGAAGATGATGGATGCGTTCTACTTCCTCCGACACTTGCGTATGCATTTGCACCAAAACCATAGAAGACAAACTGGCCTTTAAAAGTAAACCCATTTTTTTCTTTCTTGGCTTACTTGAACACAATGCATCCTCCCTCTCCGTCTAGTGAGGACATTTATCACGCACCCTCTCTTCGGTCTATCCCATTGTAAATAACCAACTCAATTACAATTCCTTTGTAAATATTTTATTATTTCTGCACTGTTTTCCTTTATTAATAACTTCTGGTCTGGTGCAGGACACCGAGCAAGGAAAAAGCAGGAAAGCGAACGAAAGCGAATGGCCGGGAAAATAAAAATGATATCGGAAGCTGCACACTCGAGTGGTGCATTTTGTAGGTCGTTAGCAGGAGCAGCAGGGTCCGTTTGCCCGTTCCATCCCTTTCCAAGGGGTGAGGGCTTGCTTTGGGTTTGCGCAAAATACGTACCCGGCACCAACCCCGGCGCAACCCTCCAGTAACAGGGCCCCGAACGCCCGTGGCTACCCGCTGAGTGTATATTTAATATGTGATTTGCCCATTGGCAAACATCTGTTAGACTTTTGCGCCCTGAGTTCGGGACTATATAGTTGGTGCTAGTTGTAGATCTCCTCGTGTCGTGTTTTGTTGCCGCTACTGCTTTCCTTTTTCATGCCCTACCCGTGCCCTTTCCGAAAGAGGGTAGTTTTTTGTTTGTTACGTATTCCGGCGAAAGTGAAACTATATCCTTCCTCCGTAACCACAACCTGATAGGGGGATCGATTCGCGATTAGTTCCTCGCACAAAATCCTCCCGCTTAGATCCTCAGTCCTTGGTTCTTTCTCCCTCCAAGCGGGCAGAATTTGTTGCATAAACCAGCCCTTAACTGAAGTAGCATTCTAGGACTAACTGAATGCACTTGTTTATCTCGTCCATCTCGTCGGGAGGCGGCACGCAGTTACCTATCTGTCTGCGCTTAACGCTCGAATGGCCTCGGCCGGGTAAGGAACAGATGAGCTGAAGAGCGAGCTGTTTGCTTTTTTAAGCTACAAAGTTGCGCAAGGATCTCTCCAAAACGCTCATCTGTCGTGGATTCTGTGGCTTTCGGATTAGGTTACCGCAAAGTCCCACTCAACGGCAAATGCCCTTGAACGAAAACGTAATAATTAGAGCGAGCGATTATCGGAAACGTTATGAATATCGGAAGCCCTTGCGCAAATGGTCTCTCGGACAAAAACGGGTGTTTCATACAATTTCTCGAAATTTATATAAGAAAGAAAAAATATTATTGTAAATTGCTCCAATTTAATTAAGGAATCAACTGAAATTTAGAACGTTTTGCATTTTTATTTTCGAATCATAATGAGGCAAATCATAACTCATTTTCTTCCTGATATGCAAATTCCAGGCATAACTCTTCAAATGTCCACATTAAACCCGGTTCTCCATTATGTCTGCATTCGAGATTTATTACTCAACATTGCGACAAATTACAGGGAAACAATCCTAATGGTCTCCAGGTTTTTCCATTCAGTCGCACCCATTAGGGAACCGGTTTAACATTTTTTTTTCAAGTGAGTTAATGACTTCCACAGGTCTCGATACACTATTTCACATCACCATACCTTTATATGAAGGAAAAAAGGATAGTACGAAAAAATTACACATAAATCTCTTGAACTTGTTTCCAGCACGAAGTTAAAAAAGGAACCGACTAGGTCGTGTGTTACTTTAGAAAACAATATTTATTTAAACCCAACAATCAACCCATCGCGACGACTGCCTCTGAGTGTGTACAGTATGGAAACAGTTCATGGTAATCACGATCACGGGCAACAACATGCGACCTACGACTTACGTGTAGCGTACGCAATAAATTAATCGTCCCAGGCAATTATCAAACACTTCCGAATGGTACGCTTCGTTCGCCGTGCTCGAGATCTTCATCCCGACTTCGTGAGACGATCTTTAGAAGAACCCTAGGGCACCCAAAAGAATCCCGTCGACCTAGCTTCTCGAACCCGAAGCATCATAAATCAGGACCCCACGTGTAGATGGGATGGCAATAGTCTACCGAAGTCCTCCTGGCTCGTGTGATTTGTTCAGAGCACGCGAGTACGCGACAGTGACGTTAAACTACCGGCACTTCATTTGCATGCAGGGAAGGGTCTCTGAAGTGTTAAAAAGATCAGCGAGCTTCTGGCCATTGTACACACGGCGTGAACCAGCACGAAATTAAAACTGACTGCGTTTATGTTCCAGCGGACGGGAAACGCACGAGTTGGATGTGTGAACAGCCGAATAAACTTTATTTATTACCAAACTCACTACGTTTTGGTAGCTTCCCTTCCGTTGCTAGCGATACGGTCCCAAGACGGTGGTAAAAGTTTCGCTCGGAACTAGGGCACACAACAGCACAACATTCCACTTGGAAGTCGACAACCGCTCGAGTGTCGCTGAACAAGTTGTTCCTTTCATCGGGGTTCCTCGTTGTCGTCACTTGAAATGTCTCGCTTCCGTGGTAAAGACTTTAAAACTGTTGGGACCTCAGTGAGCAGGAACTCTTCAGGGGATTTTTCTTCGGTTCAAGGGTGCAGTATTTTTTCAACTAATCGCACCATTCCGGGGACGGTTGCTTTGATCGGAAGACGATAGTTTAAACACCACGTTTAAGCTTATTTCCAAACCGTCATTTGATGGTTAGGTTGTCTCCCAAGGGGGTGGGATTTTAGCTTGTCCTGACAGCACTTTACACAACTTTTCATTTGATCTTCGACCTTGTTTTATGGTTTTAACGGTGCCGCAGATTATCGGGGATGGAAAAAATACCTCCAATTATTGCTCATCAGTATGAGGCTGGTAGGAATGTTACGTCTTCTCCTACAAACGGAATTCTAAGCAAATGACCCTACGCCGGCAGCTCATGACAACTCGTTGGATCTTTAACACCTTCTACGGCCCCAGAAATACCTTCGGGAATTTTTCAGGATGTTGGTATTTAGTTAGCCAGTTCTAAATCTCGACCAAATTTCTCGCACAGCCATTTTACCGCAGCTGGGATCAAACGGATGCCATTCTTCCATACATTATTCTGCTTTCCCCCAGCTAATTTCGCCTCACGAGCACATTCTAATTTGACTCCATCTTGTGTCCAATTTCCTTCACAGATTTTTCCTTAAGTTTTTCCTCAAGTGCAACCAAAACTGTCTGAAGAATGCCGGTAACCCGAGGGACATGCGACGATTTCAAGTGAGTATTAATCACCAACATTTCATACGAACTTTGGCTAAATTTACTGGCAAAAAATAGAGGGATTGTGAACAAATTTTCCTCAACGATAGCTCAAAGTAGAGGAATAAACACGAGCCAAACTAGAGACAGGCAAACAAGAGCAAAATTGTGAATAAATTCAGGGACAGGCGAAAATTAAACAATAATCAAACCAAACGAACAAACATACCAAAACGATAGCTCAACAAACTGCATAGCTTCCTCCTCCTTGCAGCTGCAGACAGTGGGAAAAAAGTACCTCCTTTAGCTCCTCCATTTTTGTTTCTTAATCTCCCCCTACTTTCACCGTAACATGTCACCTGAAGGTGAAATAAATTTCCACAAGATGGATGAGGGCAATGATGGAGAAATTAGTACGGGAGCCGTTGGCAAAGCCGTCCAGAGCATCCATGAATAGCATACGGCGAGCTAAGAATAGCTAGGCATGCACATTGGCTACCCCAAGAAAACTCCCCGATAGCATTTGCTGGCGGAGAAAGCAGCCAAGGTACCCCAAACCAAAGAGCAACTGGCGGTGATGGTGGAAGAAGTAGATAAAATTAAGCTGATGATCGGAACTGCTTCATGTTCTCCTGAAGCTACCGCTGCTGCTTCGTTCGACTAATGAACACGTCACCGCCTACTTACGAGCGGGAGAAAACGGACAGCGTTTAACCTATCCAAAACGAATGGTAATAAATTGTGCCATCTCCATCTTGCGCTTCTCGTTGACTATCTTTTGCGTCTCGGTATGGTTGCTTCTTTCTTGCTCTTATCCTTTCTATTTGTGAGCTTCCCTTAGGATTCGATTTCTTTTCACTCGTTCTTCGCTATTTTTGTTTTTATCCCTCGCGATTTAAACTGTTCACCTTGAAGTTTATCCCTCTTATTCCCTTAGTAAAGAACAGCAGAGAAGATAATCCATTGGAAAGTTAAAAAGTAAACACACAAAAGATTCCCTAGGAGTAGATTTGAAACAGGATAATAATGAAATACCAATGACCAAAATGCTTAAAATTGTGTAAAATTGGCCTCCCCAAAGCCAGCTAGCGCAATAACCGTTTTATGCAATTAATTATATTCTTTTTGTTTCTCTCCTGCCCCCCCACCTCCTCGCTTGAACGCCCAACACGCACAAAAACTCCCCTCCCAATCCTTCCCAAACCAATACCTTCACCCCGCATAAATCGTTTCGGTGTCCCCACTCCACCCTCCAATTACCCATATATTGCAGGTAGTGATAGCGACCCAGGTGGCCGTGGACGGGCCTCTGCTGGCCATCTCGGACAACATGTTCGTCCACAACAACAGCAAGCACGGGCGCCGGGCGAAGCGGCTCGATCCCGAAGGTACAGCCAATTCTCCGTTGGCAATGTCGGGCCACCATCTGGCCCCGGACAGTACGTACGACGGTCGGTTTCAAAATTTCTTTCTCAAAATCACACTACTTTAAAATTCCTTTTTGACGATTTCCTTTCCTTAAGATTTTTTTTTTCTTACGTTCGCATATCATTTGATTTTATGTTGTGTATCCATTCTAGCTATCCCGTTTAATGTGGATTAATATTACTTACATCGTTTCAATAGTTTTGTGCCGTAGTCCTTATCTTCCCCGTAGAGTTTTTGTTTCCAGTACGATCCTTTCCCCCTGGTTTGATCATTTATACACCTACCTAATTGGCTTTTACCTTTCCGGCAATGAGTTTCACGTTTGCTGAGGACGATCGTCCATCGGTTGCCCTCAGCAAAATGCCAAAGAGCATACAACTCACGGAAAGACCTCTTTTGCGGACGTCGTTCGTACTCAGGAAGCGCGGAAAAGCTGGCACACAAAAGAAAAAGAAAAACGAGGATTCACAAGCACCATTCATCATAAACTATTACCTACGTACCACCGTTACAATCGGGGCTAACAAGCCACGGAACATAAGGATTCCAAACCGCGGGCAGTGGAAGGAACGAGTCGTTACCATAAATTGGAATCGATCGAGCAAGCAGTGCGGAAGTAATCCTTCCGGATGCACTTGCACAACTATAAATCATATTTAGATGCTGAACTTTTGAAGATGCAGTGGTGAAAATCTTTTCGAATTTATGTGAGTCGCATTTCAAGTGAAGCGATCATGTGGAAAAGAATTATTTGAAACGCTAGTCGTTTCCGATTGGAGCTGTGTGTGTTTTTTTTTGCCCATAGAAAAAACCATATTTCCATTTCCGGGACCACAAGAGTTGATTGCATCCTTTCCAATCTGAGGCAGACGGTAACCTTACCTTGTGTTTTAATAAATTCATTGCCATCTCCGGCTTTGTGGCGCTTCCACGGAAACCATTGGACCCCTTCCGGCTTGCAGGTGTGGATCTAATTTTGCCAACCAAACCCGATCCACAAATGGAAGACAAATCGACACGCTAATGAACCACGACCACGGTGATATTCCAACGGGAACGACGATTGCGCTACGGTCGGAGTGCGTGGAAAATGCAATTTTCTCACTTTCCCATTCATATGCCAATCGACAATGTACGCTCGAAGGACCGTGCGCTTATGTTTTGTGCCCGTTGTCCACTGAAGCTCACTGGTTCGTTGGACTGTTCAATTAAATTTCCATTTTCCATACCATCATGCGGGATGCGAAGTCGGTACGTGATAGAAAATCTTACCAACTCCCCTTTTCGGGCGCTTGATCCGAATGGTTGGAATGTTTACCACCGCGTGATGATGACGATAACATAGAGCTCCAACGTTCAACATGTGGTTGAATTTTTAATCCTCATTTCCACGCTCGGGTTACCGCATGGAAATGAGGTAAGTGTACCGTTCTGTCCGTGATGGGCTGCCATAGGTCATACGAATGAGATTTTCTCAAATAAATCGATTTCTATCTACTTTGTAAGGCTCTGAAACATCCTGTGGAGAATCATTTCCTCTATTACCTTTAAATAAAATTGGTTCACTTCTATAAATTTCGATGATATAAGAATTTAAAAAGAATCTCGTAGAATGTGCTTTGTGAAACAGCAACTTCCGTCGCTTCCGACACGGCCGCATGGAAAGGCGAATCGTGTGATCGATCGAAGCGGTCAGACGGCGTCGACGTGTTTATTTTTTCCAAATTACCACCAAACTAACCGATGCGCCGGTACTCGTATCGCTTACAGGCATCTACCCACCACTACCGATGGCTACGCCCTGCATAAAGGCCATCTCGCCGAGCGAAGGTTGGACCACGGGCGGAGCCCAGGTGATTATCGTAGGCGATAATTTCTTCGACGGGCTACAGGTCGTCTTCGGCACGATGCTGGTGTGGAGTGAGGTAAGCGACGGTTCCCTTTTTCCTATCGCCTCAGATACACGCATGGTCACAGGATCACTCAACTCTCTCTATCTCTTGCAGCTTATCACATCTCATGCGATTCGAGTGCAAACGCCACCACGCCATATACCGGGAGTGGTCGAAGTGACACTGTCCTACAAGAGCAAACAGTTCTGCAAAGGATCCCCGGGTCGTTTTGTCTATGTTTGTAAGTATACCGTCGAACGAAATACAACAAAGAAAAAATGGATCTAAAAGTACATACCTCTGCGTCTTCTTCCTTAGCCCTCAGTGAACCCACCATCGACTACGGTTTCCAGCGATTGCAGAAGCTGATTCCGCGCCACCCGGGAGATCCGGAAAAGCTGCCCAAGGAGATCATACTCAAAAGGGCTGCGGATCTTGCGGAAGCACTTTACTCGATGCCCCGCTCACCCAATGGATCGTCAGGATTCAACTCGTACAGTGGGCAGCTGGCCGTGAGTGTACAGGACGGAACTGGCCAGTGGACGGAAGGTACGATGAAAATGTGCTGCTCAGTCCTCAGTCGATCCCTGACTAAGCTGTTTCGTTCGTTTCCTATCTTTTTAGTAGATGAGTATACCCGAGCCCAAAGTAGTAGCGTTAGTCCGCGGGGAGGATACTGCAGCAGTGCGTCGACTCCCCACTCTTCCGGTGGTGGATCTTACGGCAGTAGTAATGGCTACACGACCGCACCGAACATGACTGGCCTCTCGTCGTCTCCCGCGAGCGTTTTCAACTCCTCGACAAGTAAGACATTGACCACTCTCGGAAGATAGTTGTCCATAGGTCTCACTACAAAATGTTCTTTATCACTTTGTCACAGGAATCAATGGGCTGATGAGTGGAGGCAGTGGTTTCAGCCCATACTCGATGACGACCTGCGGCTCGCAAGGCTACACCCCGAGTCCTCTGGCCGCGACCACCACATCCAAATGAGCAAATGCGAGCGAAGCTGTTGCTCCACACGGAACATGTTAATAACACCGCAATCTTTGCAATTTAGTTAGTCATGCGTCGTTAGTTTACCGAACATAAGCGACAGAGTGGGATTTTTATTTTACTGCGCCCCCAAGAATTTATTTTGATTTATGCTTACGTCATGCATTAGTTTTGTCGTTTTTGGTTAAGTGCAATAAAAATTAAACCAAACGAAAGCAAACCAAGCACACGCAAATGCAATATGAAACCCGCGCAGGAGCCGGTCGTGGCCGTAGCAAATGAGTTGACACTTGTACAGTTGTGTAAAGTATGTTTATTCAATTCAAAACCCATGTTTTGTATGATACGAAAAGTTTCATGGGTGGACGTAAGCGTTCGGCCCAGTGGAGTTCACGGCACCGTTCGTGTGCCGTTATTCTTAAAGTAGTTAAATTTTTGCCAAAATAAAAAAAGAAGAATCGAGACTAAAAATTATATAACATTACCCGAATCGAAAACTCCTGCAGCCAACGAATGAGCAAATGCAAACGTTTTATCAAACAGTAGGAATGCAAAACTAGGAAACGTACTATAAGGGAACTGGATGATGGGCGGTGAACGAAATGCAGCGAATCAAATCAATCGAGTACATATCGAAAACGAAATTAGCATGGCCGGAGCAACCGACATGTGTGGACCGGTGGAAACGACTCGGCTTCACTGATTCACAACAATCATATCTTTATGAAGTAATAATGGGAATTAAACAATTTATAAAACAGCCAAAATTAACGGAAAACCTTAACTAACAGTCATACGCAATCTCAATGTTTGTACACGGAAACACAACACACACCCTTATAAAATAAACACTAGCAACCAAACAAAGGTAATCGAATCGTCACCAAGTCATCGATGGTTTTTTTGTCCACTTGAAATGGGTTGTTAGCGAATGGGACCGCGGCTTAGCCCTTGTGATTATGACCGACCTGGGTAAGTTTTGTCAATCATATTGACTCGAAATTTTAAGAATGCCTGAGTGAAGTGTTTTTAATCGTTCGCCGTCGAAAAGATAATTTTTGAAAGAAATAAATTTTTTTTCGCATTTTTCACCGCCGACTCGGGTAGGTCATACATTTTATAGAGCTTACAATTGAGAGCTTACAATTTGCTGTACGATTTTCTTCGATAATCGATTCGTAAACTGGGCAAAGAAGGCGAAATTTTCCGGATAGACCCCGCTCTCACGTGTACGCTCAAAGCCGGACATATCGTTTTGGTAAATCCGGACATATCGTGATGGATCAGGACAAATCCGAACATATCGTTTGGGACCCGTGTACCCGTGTAGTGTTGCATGCAACATACTTATGATCAGTTTCATGATAGTTATGGTTCTAACATTTGCCGCTAGAGGCGTTGTAGCACATGTTTGACAGTTAGCTAGCGGTGGAAAATGATTCACTTTCTTATGGGTTCGAGGAACTGGGCGATTGGATTATGAGCTGGTTTGACCAGTCGTTTGATAAACCGATTTCCTAAATAGGGTAGAAAATGTACGGTTTGAAGCATAAAAATATGTTTTCTGAAATAAAAAATCCAAACCATTTGCCAAAACAATTGTTCAAAACTGTTTTACGAGACAGCGTAATATATTTTTGCTAAGTCCGCCATGCCGGAACTGTTTGATGGACTATCGCTAGGTTCACGAGTTCATTCCTCATCAAGCCGCAGTTCATTCCCTGACGTCCCCGCGGAGACATTTTGATGATGCAGCAGTCGGGTTCTCGCGGTTCAACAAAAAAGGTCGGCTGTTCGTCAAAGATTGGTAGCTCGTGTGCGGCTGAGAAACAATAGGAATTTGCTGCCAGAAGAATTGTGTGTGTTTAATGTAGCGCTTTGCGGAAGAGCAGCCGTCCCGACGCTAAGCAGGATTAACCAAAACCAGTGGTGCGCGATTCTCAAAACCCAAACTGCCAATAGTGGTGTGGTCAATTTGTCGCCGTGCTGTCACCGCAGTGAAGTGCGGACGCAACGGAGAAAGGCATTTCGCTACCCCGTCGCTCGCGTTTGTCCAGATTTGTTCGAAGATGTTACGTGTGCAGTGTGCGTGTGTTTGTGCGTGTATGTAAGCGTGCTTAATTGATAGTGTCAAATGTTACATTAAAACCGTGGGCGAAACGAAAAAAAATTGTGCGTCGAAGTTGTGCCGTTCCGACCGTCGCTCGTCGTCATCGCTTTTTCCACCCCAGAATCGGTCGATTGTCAAAAGTAAAACGAAGCAAAGAAAGGCCAAGAAAGCCGGAAAGGGTAGGTAACAGTGAAACAATAAGCGTGTCGGAGCGAGAGGGAGCATGAGCTGAATGTGGCGAAGTGGTCACGGTTTGTTTTGCTGCTGCGTGAGAGAGTGTGCAGTTCCGTTCTCTTCGCTTCGCAGTCGTGCGAAAGAAAGAGAGCGAGCGTTCGTTGGCGGCCGTCGTCGAAGGTGAAAATATTCCGTGCATCGGTCGTGTGTGCAAGTGCAAAGCGTGAATATTCGCGTCTGTAGTACCGTGCAGTACGCGATATTTTCGTCGTTTTCCGTTGGGCGCGCAGGGTAAACGTGCATTTTGCCTCACGAGCAAACGCCACACCGTGTTCCGTGAGCCGTGAGTTGTGAGCAGTGAGCTGCAGGGGTGGCAGCGAAAAGGTCCCACGAAGCAAAACAACAAGCTGAAAGAAATGATGCCCAATCCGGAGCCCAGCCGTGCGGTTCCATCTTGAGGCTCGGCCCGTGCCGTTTTTCCAGCCCTACGCCAGCGATCCGTGTGCCCGGGACGGAAGTGAACGGTTCGGATGGTCGAGAAAAGAGACCATTTGCACCAGCTGCAGCACCATCACCTCCTCGTCGAATCGGGTATTACTCATCTGAAGCGTTTTGCGTAGTGTGTGGCGGCGGCTCGTCGTTAGTTGCGTGATTTCGTCATCATTTGTTCGATCCGCGGGGTTGCCGACACCACACCCCGCAACAACAACAACCTTCACCACACAACGCCCGACGGTTGTGTTGCCAGCGTTGAAGATTGTGCCGTCTGCTCGTCGCTTCGGAGCTAAGCTTTTCCCCAGATTGTTTCCTACCTGTTTCACCTGTCGCGTACGGGGTTCCTTTTTTCCTCGCGAGTGAAGTGAAACCCACCTCGCCTCATCGCAGTGACCAGTGTGCGGCGAGAAAACCTTGGTGATGCATTTTAAATCATTCGCAGCAAGCTGGTGAAAACGACATCTTCTAGGAATAAGGGCAGCCCGAAGAAGAAGAAGAACAAGAAGGAAAAAAACAATCCAGCAAAATGGATACCCAACAGCAGCAGCCATCAACACGCTCTGCGTACGACATGGAAACGCAGGAATCCCGATTTGTAAGTACACCGCAGAATCAACTCGACATTTATTCGCCCACAACTAACCGACCGCATTCTCGCGACGCCATTGTCACCTTGAGCAAGGCCAGGTGGTTGCCAATCGGTCCACTCCGACGAAAGGCGATTGACAAAGGCTTTTCCACCCGCCATGCCATGTCCCTCCAGACGCATGGGTGCTATTTTCCTGTCACACTGAAGGATGAATGTGTGGTCCCGTTGTCATTTTTCCAGAGAGTAGGCGAGTTTGCGCAACAGTTGACTGTCAGATGTTCCGATGACGTGAGTTTTTATTTCCGTTCATCGGAGAGGAAGGAGGTCCCAATGCTTCCAAGCTTGTTTTTTTATTGCTCGAACGAAATCGGCAAGAAAGTTTCCCCGAAACATCGAAATTAACTGCCATTTCCGTTACCCTTCTCTCGTTCGAACGAAAATGAAACGAATGGTCAAGGCAATGTGGACGACGGCACAAAAGGCGGCCACGGTGGAGGTTGTTGTTTTTTTCTTCTTCCATTCCACCCTGTGCATTCACAAAATACTTCCCCTTCCGTTTTGCGCCCAGAGCGCTCTACAAAACTCTGATACACAAGACTTTTTCTTCGTGACCATTTGCATAACAAATAGGCACATTCGCATGAAACATGGAACTGCTTCCGTGTACCTTTTTGGAGTCCTAGGCGAATTGTGTGCCTTCGCGAATGTGATAACAGCAGTCACAACTGGAAGAAAAATGTTGCTAGTCCAATATTGACAGTTATAAGTAATGCTAATTTGTCCGAAGACTGGGGTTCCGGTCATGAAGTCGCTTATCAAGGTGTTTTGCTTGCTTCCTCTTGCTGCAACTTCGGCGATTCACAAACGTGCGACTGTCCAGTTTTAATGCTTTTAATCGTGCAACCGTCTTATCTATGAAAACTGCAACCAAGCAAAGAAGGACAGGACCAAGCAAACGTTATCTCTGTTTTATGTGGATTGCAAAAACGATGCATACATTCATCGCCCAAAAGTAACAATGGACCCCAAAAAACGGTTAACTTGACGGTTGTTTATCTTCGTCAACTCGACTACGGTTGTCTCCTGCTGCGTTTCAAAATCACAGAATTTCGCGTCCTTTTCTAATGGCTGGAGCGTTTTTTTGATGGTTGGTTGTTTTTATGCGAACTTGTCAAAAAGAGACACCCTCGAACGATTCGTGACGAATCTCGCCGGTTGGCCACCCTCTTGATGGTGCCCAGGCACACGTACACACCACACCAGACACACGTACACACCCATACATGATGTCGTGTGTGTTGTTCGCACCTGTGCTACCTTTCGCCATCGGCCAGTCGATGGAATTCAACAGCCGCCGTTTGTTTTTCATTTGAGCCACATTTCCACCACTTCCCTTGCAACCCCCTGTTGTCCCTCTTTCTGGTCGCGGCTACATTACCGTGTGTGGGCCGGCTCTAATCGCCGTCATCTGAACGCAACCCCGAGCTGCTGCCGCCCGCCAGTAACCGACAACAGTCGCCAGCAAGAGCAGCTATACAAAAAAAGCGGTGAAGAAATACTTATCAAATTCCACGGTGTACATACCCTCGTATCCCCCCGCACCAATACAGGCGCACACGCGCACACGTTTTGAAGTTCGTTCCATTCCGCGCGTTCTCATTCCGAAAAATCCGTTCGCTCTCTTCGGTCCATTGCTGTGGAAATCGGAAAAAATCGGAAGCCCTCCCAACTGAGACGCGTTGTGTGGTTGCATGCAATAATTTCTAGGGAAACCCTCATCATGGCCCATCTGATTTGAAATAACTTAGAACCTACAAAACTAAAATTTCCCTCACCACCAGGAGGCACCACATTAATTTGAGCAGACTTTTGCCACGAAAAGACTTTCCAGAAACCCATCGAAGTACTTAATCGATTTGTGGCATTCCAACTCTTTCTGTACTCTTCGCTTGATCAATTGCAAAATCTGGTAACAAGTATTCAATATAATCTTCCTGATGGTTTTTATCGTCATCTTTCGCATTCAATTCGATAGAAAGGAAAAGGAAAATTTTAAAAATGATAAATTGAGGATCTATTTCTCGACCTTTTTTTTTACCCTCACAGCATCTTCGCAGACAAAGATCAGCGGTGCATGGAACGGACGAAATCACTTTCGCTCTCGATGGGGCTTTCTTTCCTTTTTTTGCTGTCCGATCATTTCTTCCGATTGTTGTCACCTTTCGCTTGGCCTTTCTACGTCCGCGAGTGTCGGAGATTTTGTTTATTTTATTTAAACTTTTTTCCAACCCGTTCCAATCAGCGGTTCAGCGGTTTCCCGCGCAACGATGGAGATGAGACGGAAGGGATCGTACACTTATCATGTGTGTGCGTGGGCATCTTTCGATCGATGGTGTTTCTTCGACGTGGTGTTGTTTGCAATTGCAGGCGATGTTGACGATGATTGAAGGGTTAGGTCGGGTGTGAAAGGGTGAAAGGAAACGAAAGGGAAGCGCCGAAGGGTGTCGCTTTATTTACGTTTGATGTGGTTGTTTCTTATCAGCACACCCTTCCCGCTCGGCACGGACTTTCATCCGGTTTTCCAGCATTCAAACAGTTTTAATGACTAGCCAGGGCTCAGAAAGGGCTTGTCGCAAAGCGTGTGTATGGGACAACCCAGTTGGTGCACACTTTCACACGTTTCATTACTGCACCCGAGTTTCGCGGTTCCCGGTTAGGGCGATGCAATTTTCCAGTTCCTCCGTGTGCATTTTCCAGAGAAGCTGATTGCGCTGGTTTCCGTACATCTCGTGCGAAATGGGGGATGGATGTTGATTTATTCGAATTTGTGATTCACTGCCTGTCTGTGGTGTCTGTGTGTGTGTGTGTGTCTGTGTTTTGAGACCTATCGAAAATGATTAGCACCAATGGGACGGAGAGAAGGAAGGTGGTTTCTTTCGTGGCTCCGGTGAAAGCTCCAGCTCCTCCCAGACAGACCAATACTCTTAAGACACACACACACATACACACAAACACCTTCACGTGCATCGAGCTCGCTTGCTGCACATTCACGCGAAGACAGCGAAATTAAATTAACAGGCAGAATTTTAATTTATTACCCATTGAAAAAGAAACCGAAACCCGAGAGCGGGCGCGGATCCGGAAGGTTCGGAACGCGGAAGCAGAAAGGGCGAAGACGGAGAGAAGAGGAACTCCAACCGACGGGAGCAACCGTCAGGGAATGGGGTTGAGAAAGAGAAAGAGCATAACATGGGGAAGAAACGAGGTGAGGCTGGAAGTGGGGCGCGTAGGGCAGACGTTTCAGAGTGAGCGTGCCGACCGGGTCCGGTCCGCTGGTCAACCGATCGAGACACGGACGAATAGACGGGTCTCCGCCGCTTCCCGTGCTGCTTTTTCGCCCTCCTCTCCCCTTTACACCCTCTTCAACCCACCACCCCAAAGCGTTGCCGGCCTGCCGAGGTGTGTTTCTTATCGTCCATTAACTCCGTGAATTGGGACGGAATCATCCTGCGACCGGTCGTCTTTCTTTTTTTTTCTCCCGTTTTGCGAAAAGCTTCCGCATCTTTTGCTCAATGCTTGGACGCACACATCATCATCACGCTCAGCTGTACACAATGTTGCAGTGGATGGGGATGGTAGAAATGGATCATTTTGCAAAAAGCCACACTTTCCAAGCGCGGTAACAGCTGAATAATTTAACCATTTAATCGTTCTCTCCAAATGTTATCTTTTTCTCAGGGAAAATCCGCACAAAGGTGTGTCATTAAATTAGCCTTTATGTTAACAAAATAATCTCTGTAATTGGTCAGCCTCTTAACATACCAGTTTAGCATAGCCAACATTTGATGATGAAAGATCATTTGGGAGCAGCATACAAACGGCTTGTTTACAGATTGTAGCATTTCGTACAAGACATAACGCTACTCAGCTCTTCTTTGCTCGTCGTTGCAAGCGCCGTATGTTGTTGCAAACTGTCCAAACACACAGCTTTGATTAGGTGTAACTCATTTGCCGCATTTGGAAGGCACGGAGGAGGAGGAGGAGGAGGAGGAAACAAACTGTTCGAACCGATGTTGCTGGTCTGGATCGTCTAAGCCGAGCGGAGTCGCCATAGCACAGATGATCAGTCAAGCTTGCTTAATGCAATTCATTGCATCCCAATTGGAAGCATTACGGCTAGTGGACGAACCACAGCTCGCCGCAGCGTATGAGATGCGATCATCAAGTCGATCGTGGCTTTTTTTTTACCTTCCCCTGTTCATCTTCTCCGGCAGAAGGAGAGCTCTGTCGCGTTTTTCACGTTGGCTACCTTCCGGCCAAGTTTTGTTGACGTCATTCGGTATCTTCTCGAAACAGACATGACTCCTCTGCCCGTCGCGAAGCGCTTGATGTTTGATTAGTTTTGTACAAGCGCGATCTATTTGCTCTGCCGAAAGCGTTTTCCTGGTTTGGCGAATTCGCCGAGCTTCACCGAACCTCCGGAGATTCGATCGATTCGGAGAGTTTTTCGCACGGCTATATCGTAGCCAATGCGAGTCCAATTTTACCATCTTTTTTTCGTTATGGTCGTATGCGGATCGCAGGGCGTACCAAAACAAAGGGAAAGTGAACTACAACGCCGTCGTCATGTTCCGTCCGGCGGCGCTATCGTTTTCCGTGTCCGTGTCTCTGTCCTCTCTCGTCACTCCTCCTCACCCGTTGAAACCCCTTTTCCCACCCGGGGGGAGGTCGATAGTTCACACGTCTTCCCCCCCCGCGCAAGGGAAGACCTTCAGACTCGATCGAGCATTTTTCGCTCGCTGTATCATTCAAATGGAGCGAACGCGCGTGTGTGTGTGTTGGCGCAGATCCACCAAACCACCCCTTTCTGTTAAGCCAGACAGGTGAAACGCACTACAACAATGCTATATGTCACTGACCTTCACCTGCGCGATCATGTGTCGTGGGCATTTTCATTTCATTTCTTTTTTGCTCCTTCTTCTTTTTTTCCCATTGCCATTCGCAAATGATGATGTTTTGAATTTTGGAGCATTCCTCAACTCGCCCATTAATCGAGAGAGCTGGCTTGGACTTGTTTCTGTCACGCGACTGAGTCACATCCCGATTTCCCGCACGATTCGTTGTTTTTCACACCTTTGCTCCAGCGGTTCAGTTTTCGGGTTGCTTGCGCTTTTCCCGGCAAAGGTCTGCGCGAGTACATTTACCGGTCCGCGTAATGCACTTTAGGTAGCGACACCTTTTCGTCGAAACCTGTTACTCCCGGTGGGAGTCAAACGGGGCGGGTTGTACCCGGGCTTTTGCGGTGCTGCACGATCCGACACGTGTGAACACTCTGGAAAGGTGTGTTTTTGGCACGCCACGGTCTAGGAAACATGTCAAATGGTGGGATTTGCAAACACCACTCGGCAAATCAGAGGCCGGGTGGTGGTGGTGTTGTTGGGCAGATACCTGAGATGGAGTTGGTTGGAAGTCTCCCTATTTATGGCCCCGACAACACTGTTTGAACCGAAATAAACGTGATGTAGCTTTCTACGCGGCTGCGAAGATAATTTATTTTACCTCTGCAATTTTGCGTTTCACCCGAAACTAATGTGTTTCATTTTCCTTTCGCGGTGAAGAGGTTTGAGGGGGAATAATCTTTATAATTTATATTTCAACTTTTCATAAAATTAACTCTCGACAAACATTCACTCTCTGTCTATCTCTCTCTGGTAAATATATGTTTCTTCAAATTGCCAAAGAAATGTATGCTGGTTGTGTGCTTATCGTTTCTAAATTTATCTTCAATATGGAGATCATTTCATCTTATCATTTTTTCCTGTTTTCCCCACCTATGCGAGGATGAAACGACTGCTGTACGAGTGCTTTCTTTTACACAATCTCTACAACTTTGGAGAAGGGCTGAGACGGATGTCTATACGCAGAATCGTCACTTGATCCCACTACTCGATAGTCTAAATCTGCGCTCAAGGAACTCAATTTTCTCGACCATATGGTTTGTTCGAAAGAGCTTCGTCATTCGTATTTGAATGTGATTTAAATTTGTTTCGTCAATCCAGGTCACGAGCAGCTCGATGAAATGATATACTCTTCCGCCGACGTTGACGCCGGCTGGAACTTGGTAGGCGGTAGGCATACAACCCTACAGATGATTGCTTGTGGTTTATCATCACCCATCGATCTGCCTTGGGATAGAAATTACAGCGAAACAAAAAAAAAACTACCGTTGCATGTGCTTTACCTTTCGGCCATCACACATGTTTGGAGCAATAACGTACTCTATCCCAAAACTCGGCTGGCTGGCTGGCTGGCTCTCGAGTAGCAGCGAGTACGCCCATGGTTTTCGCTACTGGCCTCATTCCCGGAACGCGCCACCGCGCGACTCGCCAATGCTGCTCACGTTTTGTAGGTTAGGGGGTTGTGCAAAAATCGAAAAATGAAAATAAATAAATAAAATAAACCGTACCTCCCATCCACACGCAGTTCCACCCACACACCGTCTTGTGCTCGTAGAGCCCCACGCATCGAAGTAGAACAAGAAGGAGTAGGAGGGGGGAAGGGGTTGAAGGGGTAGGTCGATACAATGAAATTAAATTTAAATATATTGAACCTTCTCTTACCCAGTCGCGCCCGCGGTAGAAAGTGCATCAGCCCGAGGGTGCCGAGATTCACTGCTGGCGAATTTTCCCCTGCCGACTTCCCGATCGTCGTCGCCCGCTGCACTTTCCCGGTCCGGGCCCGGTTTAGAGTGCGTGCGAAAAACGATCTTACTAAAACGAAAAAAAAAAGGAAAATAGTAAAAGTGTACCCCCAAAACGGAGACTGAGACTAATGGGTTTGCTGTGTGAGGAGAAAATCGCGCGCCCGCTCAAACAGAGCCAGTCCTAATGGCAAAGCTGGGGACCCAAAGGTGGTCGAAGGGAATGGTATGGTAAGGCATGATGGCGGTCGACTTGTTTTCCTCTGCTGCGTCGCCTGTAATGTTTTGGCGGTGGAAGCCATTTTCGGAACATTTCTATTTCCGTTCCGTGTCCCTTTCGGAATAAATAATCGGCAAAGTGAAAGGTGCAGCCGGCGCCGGCGAGGAGGAGGTGCATTGAAAAAAAAAATAAATAAAATACAAAGGCAAAGAGAAACTCCATTCCAGTTTCGCCAGCGGGAAGGAGGAAGAGGAAAGGGTGAGGCGGTGGTTGGTGATGTCACGCGTTCTACTCGCGGCACGGGTATTGATTTTCGCTGCAAGGAATCATCTTTAATTCGCGGCGACAAGCTTACGTCACACTAAATTTAGCCGCGAGTCGCGATCGTCGTTCTTCGCCGTTTGTCCTTTTTGGCTTTCGGTAATGTGCAATTTTCCGTGTCTTCATGCCTTCAACTCTGGCGTCTGATCTGAGCCGGTGGTGGTATGCTGGAGACGGCTTGTGTTCGTTGGTTTTTATTTAAATCCAACCGAAGCGCCTCGCCGTTTTTGTGTGTTTCATTTGATAGAATTATATCGTATAAATAACGCGTCTGACATTCCGATCGAGTGATATCACCGGGAAACTGCTTCAATAAAAAAAACACACAAGATGAAACGAAGGAAAGGTCTGGCTTACTTTCCGCAATGAGAGGGCATCAAACGGATCGGGCAAACGATCTGTGAAACATACCTAAGCTTCCATCCCTTTGAGCAGCACGATCAACGTTAAGATGCTGAGCTGTTGAAGAAGGTGCTAATGTGATTCGTAAGTTCGTAGGAAATGGAGCGGCATTTCAGAGAACTGTAGGAAGATTTGATTTGATGTTGTTTTCATTTCCTCAATTCCAGTTATTTTTCCATCTTCTAAAATCAATATTTATATCACAATGTTTGTTAGAAAGATAGAGGTAGAGAGTTGAGTTCTGGTTTCCCAGGAATTACGTTCATTACGGCCTTCCTTAAAAACGCACAGGTGTTCTGCTTTTTGTAACAAACCATGGCAAGAACGCCTTTCAACGGCTACTTACCGGTAGTGTTTACCTTTCGTGACGGGAAACGTAGACCCTGAATGGTGTTTCGCTGCGATCCTGCCACCGTCTTGTAATCGAGTGTGGATTTGGTATCGATTTACCAGCAAAACGGGGACAACTATCCTTCTATTTTCTCGGAAGAGTCCTAATAATCATGCAGGATTACAAATGGTTTAAAAAAGTTCGGTCTAGTTTAAGGAAATCGGTACGAAGCCATTCTTATTTTTTATTTGAGGTTCCTCTATGCGATCGGGATGCGATGGGAAGTATAGGAAAAACCAGCATAATCGCCCCAAAGCATGCAACTGCAGACAACACATTCTTGAGCGTGTCGAAGTTCTCAGCGGAAGCTCTGCCCGTCTGTTCATCCGCAATGTTGGTACCTTTTTTCATCGCTCAATATTTTGTGCCGTTCGTGAAGAACGAATTCCACATTACTTTTAGTGCTACACGGCAGTGCGAAGCTGATTAAATTGGTTTGGAAAATAACTTCTTTTTTTTATTTCGGACACGTTTTTATGAACAGCAACATGACTGTCATGTTCATAAAACAAAAGCAGGAATCTGCTAGCCTAGACAAGCGTAGCTTGTTTTTTAATCAACCAGACATTCGGCTAGTCATGCTTTGTGGTTGGTCGCTTAAATAATTAATGTAATGCATCATTCCTGTTCAGAGCGGGCAGCAGTAGGAGAAGAATATTCCAGCAGGTTTTGTTGTAGTTACTATGTTGATTTGTATCAATTCTTGGTGTTAGGATCTTTATACAACAGATTTTTAGTGGAATTTTATAACCATTTCTGAGCTTTTTTTCTCACTTGGCGTGATCATCATACTTGAATACTATCCTCCCAAAACTAGCAGAGAAAAATTGAAGTTGTCTGTCATTACAGCGACATTAGAAATCGCGTGTGTTGTCATACGGCTGTCCACAATTGTGTGCATTCGTTAACGCCGTCCAGAAATGACTTCATTCATTGATAAATATTTAACACCACCCACCTCCCACCAACTTCCCTGATGATAGTTCCCTGTCTCCCCTCATGGCACAGTGATTTTTTCCGTCTCGAATTTTGACAATCTCGCGCGCTGAAGTCGTTATTTGTCATCTGTCATCTGTGGTGGAGTCAAGCAACACCGGCGCGGTCTAGAGGTCAAACGCGAGCCGGCATGACTGAGGAGACGGCGGTACGAGGGTAGGACAGGTTCACCCACGCCGCTTGATGTCATGTTCGGGTGGGGAATGTTGTCGTGTTTAGGTTATTTACCTGCCGCCACGGGGAGAACTACTACAAACCGCCGCCTTTTTTTTTGGCTTGGTTGCTCGGTACAAGCTTTCAATGAAAACGCAGGCGCCTCCGCACGCTGTTCCGAATCGGCTCGCGTTCGTAGGAGTACGATCGAGGCTGTTCGGAGCGACACAAGCGCACAACCGTCTGCAGCAGGGGAGGAGAAGGACGTCCTTTTGCAGGCTGCCGTTGCCGACTTCGTGGAGGAACAAAAAACACAAACTCAATCCATTAAAAATATAAACCACTTACCGCGCGTGTAGGTTGGAAAGTTTTGGTATGATCCAGCAAGACCTACCTGCTAAGATGACGGAGAGATCTCTTAGTGGAGCAGAAGAGTTCGATGAGAAGGCTTTTTTAGTTTTTGGCTATCGTTGCGCCTGAAGGCGATCGGGGAAGCTCTTATCGTAGGTTTATCGGCAAACCTTGGGGAAAATTGTGACATACGAGACAAAGCTGGAGATGAAGAAGGATTGATAGTTGTTAGCAACATCAATGAAATAAATCTCACTTAAGAGAAACGGCTACAAACGAGATGGAAAGTGAAACTGCAACAGGAAGAGGGTGTTAGTTTCGTTGGCTGCAAAGGCAACAGCTTCAATTCCATGCGGTCTACAAACATGATGGATAATGGTGTACGTGCTTAATGCCGCTGTCTGAGATTAACATTGGTAATGCTAGACTCACCGCAAACGTTCTACGAACAAGTCAACATGCTAACAAGCATGTTTGTCCATCTTGCCGTGCCGTGCCTCTTGCTTCAATTTATCTGGCGTACGAGAAGAACGTATGTTTGCTGTTTTCCGTGTTTTAATTCTCGCCCAAGACATTCGCCTTTAATTACCAATTGGGACCTTCGAGCTCCCTTTTTTTTCCAGAGAAGCTTCGAGAAACCCGAGGCAACAGAACGCAACGAGACACTCCTCCGCCGCTTCCTCTAGCGGGCAAATTCCAAGCCATGCTCTGCGTACACAAATCATTAGCTGTGTAAAGGGAGAAAAAAAAAGTAAGCCTCCCAACCATAACTGTAACAATTTCGTCTCCCTCTGAGACCTGGAGTTGGGAAGCAGAGAAAGAGGTTAACGAAGGCAGCAGCAGCAGCAGCCGCCGTCAGCATCGTTAGGTCTTAGGATCCGGTTGCGGCCGCGTTGCATTTCCTTCGGCAGCATAAACAAACCGAAACCGAAACGGAGCGCGGCGGGGCGGAAAGGAATCGAACGGGACCGCGGGGTGAGATTGGATGGAACGGAAGAGAGAAAGAAAAAAAAAGTTGCTATCGAGCGAAGGCAACGAAAAATAGAAACATCAATGCACTGATGAATGGTGGAACGGCCTCCCCCCCGGACTCCGCTTTCTTCTCTGCCCCGTTCGCCTAGCTTGTGTTACCAGTAGGCAATTATTTTTCGCTGCACTTGGGGCGAAGAGTGCACACAATGCGGACCTGGAGGGCTGTACTGCAGCTGAGCTATAGAGATCGGAGAAGCCGGCCTTCGACTTTTCGCTTGCTGCTGGCAAAAGACGATGGAAGAAATGCCTTCGTCAGCAAAAGTGGCGAGATGAAAATGGTTCGCGGTATAAACTCCGGTCGCGCCGCATCTTCGCGGTGGGCGAACCCGCTTCACGATCTTCGTCGATGAGATCCCCGCCCCCAACCGAACCACCCTTACATTCCACGGCTCCCATCCCCCCCCCCCCCCCCTCTCCGAATGCCAATTGAGCCCCATTATGTGGAACAAAAATGATAATCTTTTATGAAACAATCGAATGCGTTTGCTGGAATCCACGTGATCGGTGATCGATGTGACGGGTGAAGATTGAGTGCGGGTGAAAGATGAGATATTTTCAAGAAATTAACCTCACTTTGCTGTGGGTTGCGGGATGGAGGGCGACGTGAGCTTGCGGCGGTACCGAACGTTTTATACACAGTTTTTCCTTTCGATCAAACGAATGGAAACGGAACGGTGATTAACTTCCTTCCGAGACAGCCTTACCCCGTTACGGTTAAACGGAGAGACGATATGCCACCGCTGCTTATGTTAAATGATTAGATAATACTATAGTATGATGAAATCATGTCACGTAAAAAAGAAAATACGCACCCCCAAAATTCATCATCATTCATCAGTGGATCACACATGACGACTTCACGGATGATCTTGTTGCAGAGAGACAGCCTTAAGCCTTCTATCTCCACCCTAATATATCCATTACATCAACCGGAATGGACGAAGGAGGAAAAGGCGATGAGGCAGTTAAACTACGTTAATTATATTCGCTTTTTCTACACGTCGATGATTCCAATCAAAATAGTTTTCATCTACCGTGTCGCCAGGGTGGGTGAGAGCAAGGGATGATAGGAATTGTAGATACCGGTCGAATGTATTTTAGGTCTATTTTGGTATGGCGTCAACTTTGAGCTGACTGACCGTTGAGAGACGAAAATGATGCAATCTCTGCATATCGTTGCTCGCCCAAGACGCGACACAAAGAAGATTCCGACAGAGTTCGACTGTCGAATGCCGCCGCGTGCGCCTTGCTTTGATCGATGCGGTAGAGTTACCATCAATCTATTTGTTTAGTTTTACTTCGTTTTAGGAAGGTTTGATATCGGTCTTATTCGGTTCGTGCGTCTTATGTCACCGTAGGCCAGAAGCGTTCGATTAGGATTCATTACTCTCCTCTTTATCCAGGGGCTCACGGGGCAAAATTAGTAAACATGTACCAACCAGCATTTAGAATTTCCTCCCCGGCGTAATGCCGGCAGTTCCAGTTTTTTGCTGCAGTTCGAGAAAGAGAATTTTCTAAATTGTACCGCTGCAACGCGCTCACAAGTTTTTTGCAGACCGCACTCATGCTTCGATTAGCTAACACCCTCGGTGAAAAAAGGGTCGTTTGCGCAGCTGCTTGGTTGGGAGTCGTACATTGCCTCGAAAATGGCCAGCAAATGGTCTCGCGAGTGTTGAGATGAGGAAACACGTAACTACCGTCGCTGCAAGAGACAAAACCCTGGACGGTGGGAAGAGATGAGGGAGAGAGAGAAACGCCGGCTGCACTTTCTGCAACGATGCACAGACGGGCTGGCTGCAAGACGGTGTCATGGCGCATAAGCATAGGGAATATGAAGAAACATTCCTTCGGCTTTCTTCATCTCCAAAACGGTGTAACGGAGGTCCGTGTGTGAATAGAGAAAATAGCATACCTGTTCTTGAGTCACTTTGCAAAAGCGGTGAAAAACGTGATATTGTATGCCAAGAAAACTTGTATATAATAGGAGAATGTTTCAAAATGTAATGAACCCTTTTATTGTTTTACATGCTTTTAAAAAAAACCTTTTTTGGTCTGAATTGAAAAATGTTGAGCCCTTTCGGTTATTTTATTTTCTTCTCCTTCGGACCATACAAGATTTTCTTTTATTCTTCTTCGAACAAAAACAACGACCCAGGGCAGTAAGGCAAAGTGTTATGGAAGCGTGTGGTTTATGTTGCGGTTCAGCTGTCATGCAACCTGTGGTCCTTCCTGATCTTCCCCATTGCCCTCCATCGCTACATCTCCCTTGTTCCCCAGCACTGGGCAAACTGTTTCAAAGCGACTGCCGGTGACATGACTGTCGTAGCGATGGGGAGACCTCTAGATAGTTGAAGTTGACAGGCATAACGATCGGCATTAAAGTCGCCAAGTAGCCGGACTTGTTTCGACCGACAGTGGAGACGCTCGGCAGCGTGTAGATCCGGTAGCGGCATGCTACGGTGACCCGAATGTACGTCTGTTCTTTTATGTCGAACTTTGACCCGTTCGCGGTTGGCCACGAGACCACGGCGCTATTGCCAACAAACTGTAGGTTAAAGGGCTTACACGAAGTTCCTCGTCATTCTTAAGAGTTGAGTCAAGAAACATCATCAGAGCATTATTCATGTACGCTTAATAAAACTTTTAACAAACTTTATAGCTGTTGGAATTATTACGAATCGTTGCCGCCATGTAATTGCCGAACTAAGAAATAATTTTGAATGTACCTCGCAATCCCAAACGGCTGGTAAATTTTCTCTCCAACGCCCCGATTCACGCCTTTTAGCAACATCTTTCAGGGAAGATTTAAGACTTTCGTTTGAGGGGGGGGAAATAACCTGCTGATGGTGTTTGGCTGTTTGTCCAGTTTTCCTGCGAACTTCCTCCTGATGTTTGTAGAAAGGGGCCCGCTGAAATAGTTGCCTTACGCGCGCGAGCCGGGGCCACCCTTATTGGCGTTGCAGTTCCAGCGGTACATAAAACCCGCCCCTGGAAAGCCGTTTGTTGTGTGCACCGACCCGGAGTCGTTTATCACCCAGTTCGTCGTCTGATAGACGTCTGGGGTGGTTCCCCACCGGGGGCTGCACGGAGTTGCGCTTGCACGAACCCCGTTCACTTTCTCTCTGGACGCCGCGGAGTCTTAGACGCCGGAGTTCAGTTGATTTGCCTAGCCGCGCTGTCACATTGGAGTTGAGAGCTGTTTTTTTTTTCGCTACGGTCCAACGGAGAGAGGTCACGGAGTGTGAGAAAGTTCCCCGCACAAGAATGTCGGAAGCGTGTAGCTTTGCTTACCGATTGATACTTTCTCCTCGAAAAGCTCCTCGATGCTGGGTGTACTGTGGAAGAGCTCCTTCGCGCGTGCACGATTTAACACGCTTGAGCGGACATCAGGTGTCGTAATACTAGGTCCACGCCGGTGTACGTGTGCTAGTCACGACTCTATTATCCAGTGCCGACACTCTTACCGTACGGCTGCAGAACGAACTCTGGCAATTTCTTTTTAATGTGGTGGCAACACTTGAGCACCGCATCCCAGAAAGGAGACGTCGAGGGTTTCAAGGTTCCTGCTGGTATAACTAATTGCACAATCCTTCTCGCCCGGTATGGCTGCCCTCAAAATGCTCTATCTGCCCTCTGAACTCTCTGGGGAGGAGGCAGTAATCTAACTGCACTCTAACCGCGCCCGCACTCGTGAGTCACGGTTCGGGTCAGTAATTTACACCTTCTTGGTGAACTCTCAGTGGTTTCGGATTATCTTTTTATGCACCTGCACTCCCATCGTTGGGTGGTCTTGGAGATTTCTTAGAAAATTCAAAAGCTCACCTTGTCAAGATTTTCTGTGTGAAGTAGATTTTCTTTCCTTTCCTTATCTTGTTTCAAATTCCTTGTTATAACTCCACTGGCTTGGCTATTAAGCAATAAGCTCTTCAAAAGACGAAAGATTTGATGCTTCATGATTGTAAGAATTGTTCCGGTAGATGACAGAACTGAACGACCATAGTTGACATTACATTACGTCATGTCTGCTCACTGCTCCCTGTGGTTTATGTGCATAAATTAAGACGGTACACTCGCATTGGTTTAGACACGAAGGACAGACGGAGGGAGCGTTTGCTAGGTGTTCCATATAAACGCAAGGCAGCTGAGTATCACATTTCGCGTAGGAAGTCTTAGTTCTCGACCGACAACTCCAGTTGTAGGAGTAGGAAGTTATCGTTAGGAAATCCAACCCGTATCGCATTCTTTGCCTTACTTCTCGCGTTCGAATTCGCTTCTATTCGGCTGCTCTTCGCGCTGTGAAGCATGCAGAATGCCGTCCATCCCACAGATGATAGAATTTCGGTAAACTCTATGTAAAATTTAACCTTGATGTGACATTCTGAGGCAAAGTTGTAAATGTCCTTTCGTGAATATCATCCAGACAGAGTCGTAAACTGACAGCGATATAAAACATTAGAGCTTTCGGTCTAGACGAGTATGGCTGATGCTCTACCGATCCAACAAAGTTGTTAAATGCTTGTCAAAAATAGCATCTAGATCGATATCGCTCTCCAGCACACTTATGCAATTCAGATTTCACGAATGGACGAAGTGTAAGTGGCTAATGTTTAGCCTCAACCGATTCATTTCCATTTTCCTTCTTTTCCCAAGCCGCGCACAACCGGAAACTCGACTCGCGCATGGACGTGGCACGAGCTCTAGGTGGTCGGCGTTGGTGTGCGCGTTGCTACAAAAGCCCGGAACTGACGAGCGGCCGGCGCGTCCGGCAGAAAGAGAGGACTCCTTTCGTTTGTGGTTTTGGTTCGCAAACGTCTTTTGACAGTCCATTGCGCTGCTGGCCGTGGACCGACGGGGAAGGGAGGGAAAAAGACGAGCCGGTTGAATGATTGGCCGTTTTGTCCGGAATGGAATGGTGGTTGTTGGTGTGGTGCGCTAAAATTGCAATCGAATGGAAATTATCATACCAGACAGCCAGCGTCAAACCGCAAGGGAGAAGTAGGAGGCCCGGCTGTCCGGTTTGTGGAGTCACGAAGGGGAGAATCGCGTTGTATTTCCTCTACGTTTTGCTGCATTTCTGCTGGACACTGATTGATCGGTTTGATCACCGGTTGCTTGAGTATTCGATCAGTGATCGTATTTGTCGGTGGTGGGGACATGACCGATCCTCTCTGTTTCTTTTTCTAACCAGTAGTGGAAACCCGTGAGACTTTCTTCAATGGCAGTCGGGCGGTAGACAAAAGGGCGGTCACTAGTTCCTTTCATCATCGTACGAGTCGCGTATAGAAATCAATCATAATTGTGCAATTAATTAATAACGGCTAATCGTTCAATTAGTGCATCGTGTTTCCCGTCCGACCCTGCTGAAGCCAGCCAATCCCTGCCAGGAATCGCGGTTTGAAATGTTTCTCAGACAGCTGTCAAACATCGTTGTCTTCACGGTTGCTCCCTGTTCGAAAAAGTTTGTTTATGGCTCAAACTACAACGGCAAAGGCAAGGGAAGGTTTTTTTTTTCCTCATAAATGTTAACGATTGCCAGTTTAAGGTGTTTCCCGTTGAACGTACCACTGCGGTTTATTTTTGGACGACCACATTTCATCAGTCTTAACCTGGCGGAGATCGTTACTTTCCGTTTTATGTTGATTGTTTTCGATGTTGAAATAAAAAAGGTATGTGACAGAAAGTGGTCGAAAGTTGGAAAAATTGATTTAATAGAAGCATTTTTCCATTATGCCGCCCTTTTATTTTTTGTAAACGCCCCAAGCTATACATCAAAGAAAGGCGAGATCAGCAACGACACAGGATGATGTAAGTTTATGCTATTGAAAAAATGTATCCACGTTTTACTTCTACCCCAAGTTGTGCCGCTGGGTATGCTATCGGGTTTCGGCTAACGTGCAAATATCAGCGCTCAAGCCGTCTCACAGCTCGTGTTTGGAGGCCTCAACCAGAGCCAGGTCCAAAAATCACGCCCCAGCGTAGCTCTTTTGGATGGTTTGATACTTTTTATGCCTGCGTTTTTGTGGGACGTATAATGCAAGAAACCAAGTCACAAATAAACTGAAACACGATGTAAACGCTAATAAGACTTCTTTTAGGCGTTAAGCGGGGACATGAGCGAGAATGCGATAGGTGTCAGTGATAGGTGGGTGCTCTTGACATTGTAAAAGTAGCCCCGTGTGTCCCCTTGGCACGCCCTGATATTGACACTTGTTGGCAGTGGAGGCTCGCAGTTTTAAGTTGCCAGCGAAGCGACGCGTCTCATGTGTTGATATTATACAACATGCGGAAACGAAGCAAGGACTACTGCTGCAAAAGTCGGCAGCATGAAACACCATACGTATGGTACGCCATATAACCCGGAACCTTAATGTTATAACAACTTTTTCAAATAAACCTTATGAGAGAATTTTGTATTTATATTCCTCTCGTCTATCTCCTATCCGTATCACAGGTCCTTTCGATTTATTCGCTTCTTAATGTATTTAGTCAGCATATTTCCATTTCCGTCGAACGGCAAACGGTATATAAACTACACTTAATCCGCCCATCGTCATCATCAATATAAATTTTGAGAGGCTCTGCTTCTTCGTCGTCATTTTTCTCTGTAACACGCTCGTAAGAAAGATGAATCGTGATGGACCAATGCGGGAATGCATAGACATACATATTTTCTCCGCGCCGGGCTTCGTCGTGTCGCATGTCAGGAGGTTTCAACATTAAAAACGATCGCCGTGGCGCTGCGTGGTGGATATTTGGATTGGATCTCGAGTCATGATCAGTTCCGGCAGCTAAGACAAATAAACAATGAGGTATTTACATGCCCGACAGCGGGAAATGGGGGCATAAATTTTGCGACACGAGTGTTTCAACCCAAGGTGTTTGAAGCTATGTTCACGTGTATGTGCTCGGCCTACGGCCGAACATCTGCGGCTTTCGATACACTTTTCCGCGCGCGAACAGTTCATCTGAGATCGCTGCCTGTAGCAGTTGTGATACTTTCGTCGGCTGCTGCACCTGGGATCTGATACCTACGATTGCCCGTGAGCGATGGGAGCACCTGAAACCGATGCCGTCGATGATAGTATGCATCTAAACCCATCTCCACCCATACCGGCGGCGTTGGTAGGGCAAGTGCGTGGTTTCAGCTCGTTAATGAGCGTTGGATCGGTTTCGTTCCAAACATAAACTATGCTTTCCTCCCAGCCATCATCTTTTTTCCGTATGCTGCAGTAGAAACCAACCTCAGCTCAGGTACATCGTGGCGGCGAACCCCCTTTTGTAGGTCGCGTTGGTTCGTAGGGTTTAGGCAACTTACCATGCACCAACCACCACGCTCTGCACCACAAAATCACCGACTTGAGCGGTGATGCATCTTTCGATTTTTTTCCTTCTTTTACCTTCTCCGCCAATCTCAATCCCCGGCATCGCCCGTCTGGTATTTCAGGAGAAAAGTTTATTTTTAAAACAGTCAAACGAACCCCGAACATCCCTTCCTCTCCCGCAGTTTCCAGCTGGGAAACGAAACGGTGGGGATTGAGGACCGCGATTGACATCGCCAAGCCAAAACTACTGACGAAGCGTAAAGAGGTGCTTAGAGCGAAGCAGATGGGATGTACAATTAATGCGTGTGGATGCACACACGCACGCTCGAGTGGTGACTTTATTTTTACTTTTTGCACCACATCTGCTTACGTAAGAAACTGCACTTGGCTGGCTTGTGAGTGTCGATGGACGAAGCTGGCTCTCTGAATGTGACAAGCTTATATCCTTTTTACCTCCCTACAAAGCCCTAATTCTAATTCCAATAAAATTTTTTTTTACGACCAAATACAGACACCTCAAAATAAAGATGCACATGGATGTGCGTGTGACAGACATAACGGGAAGAAAAACAATGTTTCACTTCCTCCAATCTTTCCCGGGGCAGGCCTATTGTGCCTATCTTTAGCTTCGTTGCTGTATCAAAACTAGGCAACGCAGTAAAATGACCAACCGAAAATCTGTTTATATTTTTTCTATGATGGAAAACGTTACAAGCCTGATTAATTCCATCGTGCAAGTAAACACGTCGTCGAACGCGAACAAGACGCAGTTACAAGACGAACGTGACTGCATGACAGACGGGTACAAATCGGATATGCACGTTTCCTGTGTCGTACTACAGGCGGAAACTGAAGTGGTGTCGGAAAACAAGAGATGATTTTTCAGTTGCCCAACGCATCCGCGATTAGCAGAAGGCACCAGTAGAATAGCTAACCAGTCGCGTTGCTGGGCGAAACGAATGAGGGTCTTAAATCGACCTAAAGAAAATTAGGTCAAATAAAAAATTGCAAATACCTACAGCAACTATTTGTGCAACACTGACATTCTCAGCGGAGGACACAACTGATTCATTTAACCGAATGCGTCTCGCTTCCAATTTCATTTTTTTTTTCCACAGGGAATTTCGACTGCATCAGCACGAACTGGTGGCTTTTCTCTTTCGGTTGCATTTCCTCGTAATTAAATTTTGAAAAATCTATAAACCTCTAGCTTCGCGTTGCTTCTCGGGGAGAAGGGAATGTTTTAAACCCTACGAAGCAGAAGGGAGAGTCTCTCTGACAACCGTTTAAAATCTTTTTATGCTTCTTTAATGAATACGCCCACTTTCGCCATCCGAACGGCAGCACTGTGCGCCAAAGGCCCAGGTGGAGTTTAAAGTGGCGTAAAATTCAACCGAAAACCCCCTTCAGGCCCCCGGTGAAAATGGAACTAGAGTGCTGGGCAAAGGGGTCCTTGAATAGGGGAAGCATTAAATTATCGATTTTTCTCGACCGACTGAACGACCCCTAAAGCCCAATCGCGCCTTGCTGCACCGACTTAACGAAACGGCATCAGCTGGTCGGCAGAAAACCAGAAAACAGCGGAATGGTATGCAGATTTGAAAAGTTTAACCGGCGAAAATTTCCCACTGCGCCCGACGCGCCCAACTAGGGGGGAGGTTGCTGAGTTTTCCAGCTGTTCCTCCGTCGTAGTCGGTGGCCTACAAATCTTCGGTGTGCAGTAAACCCATATAATCGTGGCCATTCGGGGCAACCTGTGTGCAAGATTCACGCCGCCGCCCGCCGCTCGACTGCTGCAGCTAATTGGAAAAGTTTTCTCCTCCCACCCGGTGGGGAAAAAGGTTACGACGTCTTAAATTAGGATTGGGCACAGGAGCCGCGCCCTGCAGCGAATGTCTGACTACTATCGGTTCAGCTCGATAAGATTTTGGAACGGTGGCGAATATCCAAGTAACTCTTTGGGGCATAAATTAGTGCAATAATCCGTTGTCTTATATCATTCGGCCATCGGGCGTGTTCTCATCGACGGGAGAAAGCAGGTTTCTTCACCGAAAAAGTGCCAATTTTTACGGGCCGCCTCCCGCATTGATTGTTTCGTTCCGGAAAACATTCTCGCATAAAACAAGCCGCACGCTGCATTACAATTGCGTGGGGCGAAGGAGGCGAAGGTGTTTATATTTAAGCCGTGGCATGATTAATGTTGCATATTCATGCGGTAGAAACTAGGCAGTCAAACACGTTGGCTCACACGAAAGGTAAACAAACTCTCCTTATCCGCCTTACCGCGGGACCACACTCGTGTCGTGTCCCGTTCGTAACGGATCGTTCACCTTTAACCCGATCCACTTGACTTTGGTGAGAAGAAAGGTGAACATTTTGTTTTCTTTTCCCTACGAGTACACGGTTTATTAAGTGCCTGCCGATGGGTGGCCGGGTTGGAGGTGGTTTTGATTCAGAACCGGTCCATAATTATGCCAATGAACGCCAAACCACCTTATCACGCACGTAAAACTGCGTGCTTTTCCCTTGGTACTGTTATGTAGCAAGCTGTTCAGTATGTCCAAGAAAAAAGAAACCAATCCGTGAGCATGATTTGAAGGGAACTATATTTATCCTTCAAGGACGCACAGACACACCCGTCTTCCTGGATTTAACATTTAAACGGGAGGCCATTGTTAGAGCTAGGGAGCCACAATAAAACTCGAAACTTTACGACCTTGCGATCGCCGGTTGACATACATATATGCTAATCAAGGGTTCACCCAAGGGGTATACACAAGCCTACATTTTTTCGCAGCCCCTTTGGTAGAAGGTGTGCGTAGCCTTGTCACACTTTTCCCCGACCATCGTCATCGTACTCCGGTACCTATGTCACTTTGATGGCTGTTGATAGACGTTGACAATATTGTACCGCGAGCCTTGCAATTGCAACGCTCTCTCCGCCGCGAGAAAACACCGGCCTCCAAGTGTTCGTGCAACAATGGACAGATTAATCTGTTGTCGCCCCTCTCCCTGATTCTCGCTGATTGCATCTGTCCGGCATGGCTTTTGCCGGACGGTACATTGTGCTACGCAATGAAGTGCTTTCGCAAATTTGGTTATGTCACGATGAGAAACATCCATTTATCATTAAACTAGACAATGGGCCTTGTCGAGAGTGCAAAGGTTTTCTTGCCTGTGTGCCCTGCAAGAAAATGCAAATCTCGAATATAATACATTAAATGTACCGTAGATATCGCTTCCAATGGATTCCAATTTAAATAATCCGTTTCTTTTTATCCGCTTAACTTTTTTTTCTTTCTCCAGGCCAAACAGAAATCCTCAGTCAGGTGGTTGCTCTCGAAAGCGTACAACAATCGTGTGCCAGAGATTCTGAAGGATCCGTTCTACCGGGACCACGAGGGCCAGGACCATCTGAAGCCCCAAATCGTGGTCGGGCTAGGCAACGCGTCGATCTACTGTCAGGTGCTGAGCAACATCTACTCGGACCCGAACTACCAGAGCCTGAACCACTGGTCGATCCTGCAGACGCTGTCCCGCAAGGGCGTGCCGCTGAACGAAAACTCCGATCAACCGCTAACGGAGACGGTTCTGATTCAGACGAATCCTCTTAGAATTGTGAGTTTCTTCGCAAGGAGAGGTTCATTTGAACATGTTTAACTTAATGTATCCTTGTTCTTCTTTTTTCAGAATGCACATATGACTGTGATAGAAGCGCTGATGGTGTTATACGCTAAAGAGGTGGCTTCCAGTGGAAGAATTTCCAGTGCTTTAGAAAGGTAAGTTCGGCATGCAGAGCAGGGCGCCAACGTCCGACGGTGAACCGCGGTTCATTATTGACTAAACTGATTGATGGATTTGGGTGTGCCTTCTTCGAAAAACGGCTTTGTTTTACTACATGGTGATGCAACACTGCACAAGAACCAAGGAAGCATGACGGCAGCAAGGTCGTGTCCCACTCCTTGGAAAAAAAGCAGAAACCCATCGGGTAATGTAATACCCCAACCGAACTTGTTGACGCGCCACCGTCTTTGGGGCGGCAAAGGAAACCATTCATTCTCCTTCGCGGACAACAGACGGTTTTCCGGTGAGCTGGTGGATAATGTGTGCCGAATGGTCGGATTATCGATTCCACAGCAGCGCGCACTCGTGTTTGCCGCTATCCATAGTAACGGGAGCGAATCGCGTAACGAATGCCAACTGACGTTTCTAGTGTCTCCTTACTCTTGCTTTGTCTCGGGCGACCACGAATGCCTTCTACTTCCAGTCTAGGTCTAGTCCACATTAAAGATTTCGCTAATGTGTCCCTCCGGTGGTCCATCGTAGTACAGGAGATTTGGTTGACTGAGAAGGTCACCTTAGCAGCTCCTGCTGCGCTAGCAGTACATTCAAACTTCATCATAAATCATCTGTGTTGTCTGTTGTCCACCCATGGAACTGCAAAGGTTTGCTTTCGGAATCTTTGTCTGTGCTAAGTGTGCTACAAATACTTCAGTACCCTAAGAACTAGACTCTAGTTAAAATCGAACAGATGTAGTTTCTCTTTGCTGTTTCCCTTATGCAGATGGCAGGTTTTGTGGTGTTTAAGTACTGCAGAAACCAGGAGGATATGAATAATAGTGAAGAGAAGATTGAAATGTAATAGGATCTGTGTGGTCATTCACGTTGAAATGCAAGTAGTTCCTTCATTAAGGAAGATGTGAAAAGATTTCTACCAACCGGTCAAGTCAACCCACGCTCCGGATGGGACATGGCCGTCGAGAGAAGGTTGACTGTTGAGCTACGCGTAGGCATTCTTTATTTATCGATTTGTGGCGTGACTGAGTCGATCAGCAATGTGGTGCTGGCAGCTTAAGACAGTTCTTGCCAAACACGAATGTCTGAGTGAGCTTTCAGAAAATGAGGAGTTGCCAATGGTGGTAGCATGGTCGTGCAAAAAAAAAAAAAAAAAATATGGCAACCCACAAATCATCGGCGATCAATAAACATTGGCACACAATGCTTTTCGTGCAGACTGTGATTTCTAAAGGAAGGAAGGTCATCCGGGCTTTCGCTAGATTGAAACTTGACCATTAGCTATGATTGCTCTGTCATGAGCGTTTCAATTTTCAGATGATAGCTTGTGGGGCCATCTCGATAACTGCCATACCCTTCGGAACGACACTAATCTTATTCCTCGCATCATCTTGATTTTTTGTTCCGCTGATTTAGAATTTCTGGACGAAGTGTGGCGCCAACGGTTCAGCATCATGAAGCTGCCTTACTAAGTTGGATTTCGCACGTCTGCGGTGCGCTGAAGAAACGCATCGACTATGAAATGGCAGCCAACGGTGGCAGTGGAGCAGTGGATGAATACGTGAGTTCGAATAATAATTCTAATGTTTTATATAGACCTCCATGGAACGTGCCATGAACTGGTGAATGTCCTAAGCCTTGAGAGTTCAACGAAACCCGCCAGAATAGTAATCCCATCGTTCGTGCAATGCTTGGGATTAGTTACCTGCTTGTTTGTCTTGGTTTTAACGAAAACGGAGTTTTTTCTCTCTCTCGTAGGGTCAACGGCACCAAAGCCCCAACGTTCCACCTGTACGCGACTTTCGGGAACTGTGCGACGGTGTTTGCCTGGCTTATCTAATCTCGTACTACTGTCCCAAACTAGTTCCTTGGCATAGCGTTAAATTCAACCACGTACCAACTATTGAGGTAAGTGTAAGTCTCGTTTCGTTCTTATTCGCCATCTCTTCAAATAAGGTACAGATAACGGGACATTTCTATGTATTCTTGCGAGTGATGGCCTACTTTTCTCCAACATGCATAAAGTGTGGTAAAGCGACGACAGGAAAGCACGTGTCAGTACCTAGCTTTTTCGGTTCTGACCGAAGTTCTTGTGCGAGTTGTTGTTTTGTACAAACTGTTCACTTGTACTTTAATCCGACATAATGTTTGACACATGCATATCTGCGTGAACATATAAAGTTTAAACAATAGAACCATTAAAATCCGACAATGTCATCGATTGCCACAAGAATATGGAATGCAAGTGTCTCCGCTCTGAAATACATTTTCGTGCCAACTTAAAACAAAACATTTCTGCCTTCCTCTACAGGATTCGATTCACAATATTCTCATAGTTAGTAACTTTTCCGAGCGAAGTTTGCCATACACCGTGTTTCACATGTCACCCGAGGACATCACCTACATGCGAGGGTAAGTTCGCGAATGCAATCATTATATTCGGTGGGGCATATAATGTTAATGCGTTTTTTTACGATATTCTACAGTTCGATGAAACAGAATTTAGTTGTGCTGCTGGCGGACTTGTTCAATCTGTTCGAAATCCACCCGGCCAAATGTGTCTGCTATCCGGGTATGGAGCAGCAGTCCACAGGTGAGTACAAGATACACCCTACTCGTTTGAACCTCAGTTGTTTTTTTTTTATTCACTCTGTATAGAAGAAACAAACTTGTAATCTTCTCCCCGCAAAACAAGTGTGAATTGATCCCGCCAAGTTGTGCCTTCCTTAATCGTGTTTTCTCGATTAAATCAAGCACCGGTTTACAGCATGGCGATAATTTTGAAAATGTAATTTACCCATTACATTAATTTCGGGCGAAGCGTCAAATCAATCAGCAATCATTTGTCATGACATTATCGAATCACTCATCGAACACACAATCTAAATTGTATCATAACTTCATCGTTCGCGTATCAGAGGCCCCGTTACACATATCTTCATCGATATCACTGAACTGCAATAAAAGTTACGGTCGCTCGCAGCAGCGATGGCAAGAGAATTCCTGTGTTACTGCAGAAATCACGGGCTCGGTTTCATATTTCAGCGTTTTTATCGCTCGCTCGTTTTATGGCGCGAAGCTGTCCGAAGCGTTATCACCAATCCTGTTAATTTGCTACGGTGTTTGATTTCCGTGTTTCTGTTTTGTTTAGTCCTTTTTCACACACATTTTTCGCTGAAACATCTACAAACCTGTAAATTCCATCAGGAGCTTCTTTAGTATCCATTGGCTATGCGAGGTGGCAATTTTGTGGACGGCAAATTGTTTTCTTTACATCACACTTTAGTTGTTAGCTCTTTTATCCTCACCCGGTCTGCCGGTTCTTTAACGCATCTTGATAACTTTCGTTTACCTTTGATTTACGTACTCTCCTGGTTCGGTGCTAGCTACATTTTAATTTTCTCTTGAATGCCTAGCAACCTCGCTCTCTTTCTATCCTTCACACCCGCGATGTGGCTTAACCGTTTGATGGTAGGGGGCTTTCAAGTAGAGTATCCTTAGAATCTAACGACACTCATTATAGATTGGGCTTTTAAGCGCGTGGCAACTGCACGTTAAATTGGCAGAATATCATGCTCTACTTTAAAGCCACCACATGTAACCGTTACTGTGAACCTGACAAGTGCTGTATTTGCCGTATCTTCGGTTCGTTCCATCGTTGTATGCTGAGGTATGCTGTAGGTTCGGTTCTGTATGTCTAGGTTACATTGTTTGAATAATGATGTTTTACAAACAACAACCAATTGAGGCACTATGGTTCTTAAAATTCTCTTATCGGACGAAATGTGGCCATCATTTTCTTAAGTATATTTAATGCATCCTTCGTCATTTATCCCTTCTTTTGAGTAATTATATCTTTTCAACATCTTTACTTTTCATTTTAATGATTTTTCCGTTACATTTTTCATTTGTGTTTACTTTCGGAAAATGGACGGCGATACGGTGTATGTTTTCCATCGATTGGTTTTATTTTTGTCATGTTATCGGTTGCAGTTTTCGTTGTTCGTTTTATTTGTGTTGCTCTTTTATGCATCTCATTTAAAAGAGCACAACAATGTTCATACGAATTCGACCTCTCGTTTCCTTTCCCCGACGTCATTCATCACATTTTTATCGACTATTTCTCATCCAAACCCCAATTGGTCTATCGCCAAGCGGCATCCACCGTGGTTTTTTTTTTCTCACATTTGTTTTCTCTCACTTCTACTCATAATATTTGCCACTCTATAGGATTTTCCATTTTTCACATTTCATGGTTGGAAAATCTCTCTTCCGCCATCAGCAGCAGCCACACCATGCAGAGATGATTTTCTCCGCTTTTTTTTTTCAACAGATTGCGGCATGTGTTACAAATTGACACAAGCACTGCAGTGCATCTCCTACATAACTTTTCTTCGATCTATATACCAGCCATCCCATGGGCTGTGATGTTATTTCTTCGTTTCGTTTCTGTGTTTCTTCGACGTCGTTCCCGGTCCATTTCAATGTCTATTAACCGAGTCTCCCCGCTCGCGATAGTTTCAAAGTGTGGAATGATAAGGACTACAAGAATAAATACAATTCCTTTCCTAATGTCTCTCTATCGCATCACCGTTCCCGTACCAGACGCAATTGGAACAGGCGCCACTAACGAGCACGGCATTGCCCACCGGCGGGGCTTCGCGAATCAACCGACGATCGCGGCCATTCCCGACCTGCGCCCTGGGCTCGACTCGCCACCGGGCAGCAGTGGCGGCAGCGGCACCAGCAGTGGTGGTGGTGGCGGTGGAGGCGGCGGCAGCGCCCCTGGCAATGGTGCCATTAATCGGCCGCCGTTTCAAGGTCTACTAAGTTTAATACTGTTTTTTTCTACAAAATTTCCTTCCCCTGAGAATGGTTCTGAGAATCCACAAAATTTACAAATTTTAGATCCGTTTTTTCTTTATTTCTTCTTTAACCTCAGTTTCTACACTTACAACAACTTTCTCTGTTACTCGATGATTTGCTTATGTTTTTAGTATTTTCAACGTCTTTCATTTTTATGTTCCGTTACTATTGTTGTGATCGTGTCATTGGTAGCTTGAATGGTTTTATGTTGTCATGTTGATAAATGTGTCATTTCACGTCATTGTTTCTTGAAGTTCCCCATCAATCAGCATTGTTTCTTGTTCATATGTCGTCTTATAAGTTTTATTCAAATTTTTAATACGCTATCCATGTGTTTGCTAGCATCTTGTAGAATAGATTACATGTAGTTCTAGCATTCATGTAAACATATTGCACACTTTTTTGTGTTTGATATGTTTTGACACAACGCTTTTATATGTCTACGTAGGGCTTTGCATGATGGTGTATTTTTCTTTTTGTAAGATTGATCTAGGTTTGATTATGGCAATAGAAAAAAGGTCATCCCCTCCCTCTTTTGTCTAACTCCACACTCCTTGTCGAAGCCAAGCGTAGTTACACTTCCTTACATCAATATCCATCCGCATCCGCGTATTAATTGATGCATCGATTTGTGTTCACTTTCACCGCGCGTTACAGTTGTCATGCCTGGTGTATGTTTTGTGCAAAGAAGTGTTTCGTTCTTTTTTTTCTCCGCGCATTCCTATCTGCCCACTTGCATCGAACACACACTCTCCGTTATGCTCTCGACCAAGCCATTGCGAGTCACTTATAGCAGGACTCTTGTAGTTCCCTCTTTCAACACGTGCCAGGGTGCTTATTGAAGCTCAAAAACCCACTGCATGGGAAACCTGTTAATTATGTTCAACAAATGGGTGGAAACGACCAGTTCCCTCGCCCTCGCCTGCTGTACAATATATGTACGATACATCGCTTCGATTTTCCTTCGCCTCGCGCTGCTTCTCATACCTCGTACGATGCAAGGCTCTAGGTGTTAGACCTTTGACAGTTTGCTTTTATGTGCTTTAACCTAAAAACATACAAACCAGTCGAAAACATCGCCTGAACTTGAAAGGGTAAACCAACCCTAATTAGACGGGAAGAAAGTTTAACACACCCTCCATTAGTGTAATCAAATGTATTCGCCCGGGCTTCCGGGGTTCGGTGGAGCTGGAGCTGGCGTAATGAACAAACGCATTCATTGTTGCTTTTGATGAAATGCGAATGCTAAAGATTGTATCTAGCAAAGTTGTGACACGCCCATACGATTCAGCGTGCTCATCCACTGGATGTCTACTGGACGGATAGTGTTTTAAATTTCAATTAAAGTTATGTTTTTTTTCTATCCCTTATCTAATTGGAACGAAAAAGATAGCCGATGGTCTATTTATATTCCATTAATTTTTATTTCGCTGTGTGTAAATGCTCAACATCATGCTCAATTGCACATTCAAATTATTTTTTTGTATGTTGTGCATATTGCTTTGAATGAATTTGATGATTTCAGCTTACATAATTTCGAAACTGTTTGTTGTTGTATACTTCTGCTTTTGCTTCGAAAATTATCCGGCACGCTTCACTGACGTTTCCATCAGCATGGAACAACAGTGGTTACACCTTGTACCTGTTTAATCTTGATCCCATGTGGCCTTTTCTTTCCATTCGTGAACCCCGCGCTGAAAATGTATCACATCCGGCGTGGCAAATTTTAGGCCAAAATTCATTCCTTCGCTACATTCATTCCTCCTACCTGTACGTCGTCCATGGTCACTGGAAAGTGTTTGCCTCCGGCAATTTTCTCACCGAAACCAGCGCTCCTTTTCATACGATCACTTACGGATGGCGAGTGTATCCCACCACCTTTTTGCCTTTGGAGGTAGTCCGTGGCGACGGTGCCCTGAATTGCGCAGACAATTTCCACGCTTTACGCTACAATACGAAAATTTCGGTTGTTTTGCGACGGAGAAGAGAGAAACCCATCGTGAGAGGTAGGGGGGAATGTTTTAAAGTGTGTGCTGCTGGCACCAAAGGCAGCATCAAACACTGCAAAACGCACCTGCAAAGCTGTGATTTTAATGACAATCGAGTGAGATTTATTGTTCATTTTATCATGTCCGAAAAGGCACGCGAATCGCACAACAAGAACTGTGCACTGTTCACTCTTGAATTGGCCGGAGAAATTTACTTTTCACCAAAAACAATCGTCAGTTGAAATGCCTGGCTAGTGTCACTTTTCCGGACACGGGAAGGCGGAGACAGCTAACAACTGACAATTTCATAAACGGTGGAGATTGTCGACAATTAAGGTGGGTTTTCGTAGCAGCAAAGGCTATATAGCTTGGTCGCTGGAGCACAATTGTTGTCCAAGCACTTACTTGATTTTTTTTACACGCAGTCGTGTGACTTAAGATTCCCTCAGCTGACGGTAGAAAAACGAAACTAAAGAATGCATGGGAATTCCTCAACAAATTCGCCCCAATTGACTTTCAAACCGGCAACAATTCGATACGAGATCCGGCTCCGAAAGAACACAAGAAAGGCCAGCTTCCCAACCGTGGCGTCCATGTGTCTTTTCGGAGCAGGTTTGAGCCCAGCAAGTCGTATTGCGTTCCGGGGTCATTTTCGTTCGTGCCGTTAACAGGTCTCCTCCGTAGTTAATGCCCATATTAAGGTGGGTTTCGTGGGTGACTAGACGGACCAGACCAGACTGGGAAGAAGTTAACGGGAACCTGCGCCCGCCGAGCGAACATAATCGAAATTGCGTCAACATCTGACCAAAAACAGTGGCAGTCCGCGCCATCGTGGACCAATTTGCATCGTCCAAACATGGACTTCCGGAATGGTGTAGCTGTAGGAAGAGCAAAGCAGAAAATACTGGGTTGGCCAACGATCGGTGCAAAACAACAAATTGCCTCCAGCCTAAGGAGAGAACGAATGGCAATCTGGAACCAAGTGCTAGTTTTGTAGCCGCAATTGCTTTCGGAATTGATGGAATTTGCAGGTTCGCTTGCAAAGTTACATTTGGAGTTTCATAGGCAGTTTTGTAGGTTGCACCTGCAAACGATCCCCCTTCCCATATTGAATAATGCACTTTGTGAATGTCTATTCTTAAGGCTGTTCCCTAAACAGTATGGAGACTGAATAATTGCAATGTTTTAACGTAACGTATGTTATGCTTTAATTTAAGCCTTCTCGAGCCTAAGGCAGCAAAAAAAAAAAATACAAAACGAATTGCATTCCTTCCTGAACAAAGCCTTTAGCATTCCAAATAGCATTAAGTTTACGCACCGGTACACACAAAACACACACACACACATACTTCACTTCTTGGGCAGTCCCCAATTATGGTTTCGAAATTCGCGCCTAATTCGAAAAGTGGGCTCTCGTAATATGAAAATCAAGCCGCTCTTATCTGCCCCATTATGCGCATGCTTCGCCGCATGCCGTTCCCCATTGAACCCACCTTCTCTTCCCCTTCTCTACAGCGTGCGAGATCAATCGGGCATCGGGTCCTAATCAGCTGTTTTTGCTCGCCGTAAAAGATACTGTTTGCCCTGGTGGCGCAAGCGCGGTTAGGCGAAGGTTTTCTCTCCGCGGGAAGCAAAGTGGGATCACTTGAATCGTTTAGATTTTCCTCTCATACGCGCATCTCAAGGTGGTGGGCCCAGTGCCCGGCCGGAAGTCGGGCATAATCATCGAAAAGAGAGAAAGAAGAAAAGTAAAACCTCACACCGGACGAGAAATTGGACCAAAAAACCCAGAAACCAACAACACACATGGTTCAGTTTCGTGTGCGTTGCGATGGATGGTGTACGGAGTTTCATTTCACTTTCGATGCTCGCCCCTTATTATTGGCGCGCTTCCTTTCAGAATGGTGTTGTGGCTGGTGAAACTTTCGGCCGTTCGCCGCACGCCTGCTTTCGATCGCGGTACTTCCGTCGATTGGCGGCGGCCGGTTCGCCACGTGTTGATTTGCGTATCGCTTGTTGGTACGGTTTCGATTTAACCAAAGCACCGGCAATTTCTCTTGGCTACGGAAATTGAGAACGATTAATGATAAAAGTCAGTTTAAAAATACTGACCAGCTGACTGGGGATTGTAGCTACAAGTCGTAAGAAGTTAGTTTGTGAGTTGCCGAGCACCATGCTGCAGGTCCATGCTGCTCGCATTTCACACGCTGGCGCAAAGAAAAGTACTGCGAATGTTTTCGCCATCAAACGACTCATCTTTTTTGGCGTACTCAAGGCAATGACGGATGAGTCTTTTCATTAATTCAACTTTTTTTTTTAAACAGAAACCAACGCGGTGAGAAGCAATTGTGCAACTGAAAGGTGTACCTTCTCTGCAACGCAACAATGGCAGATAGCAGTGTCACTTGGCCCCCTTAGTTATGCATGCAATTTTATGCAATTCTTATTATCAGGCTTCACACTTTTCCTTCGGTTATTATGCTACATTACATGCTTGATTAATACATTATTTGCAACAAGCAAATTCATCCATTTTCCCATTTTGTTTGTTTGTGAGTCTGTGATTGTGAAATGGTGTGTTTGGTAGTTACGTTACGTTTCGTTTAATTTTTATTTGTGTTTACGTACATTATTCTCCTTTTCTGTACTGTGTTTCTTCTGTTTTATTTATGTTTCTCTCGTCTTATCGTTTCTCTTTATTCTAATTTTCCTCTTCGTTTCGGTGGAGAAAACCCTCCCCCGCGATGTGGTAGAGCTTTCGCAAACGTGATAATTGAAGCAACTAACGCAAACTGTTTTCTTCCTGCTCCCCACCCTCCCCTAAACAGTCAATCGGTCGCCTTCGGCCAGCACACTCAGGAAGCATATTTCGAGCCGGGAAGTACCGGAGCAACATCAGCCGCATCAGCTGTACCAGCAACAGCAATCATCACCGTACCAAGCGGATCCAGAAGAAGGTAAGCTCGTCGTCGTCGTCTGTTGAATAAGATTGGAAAGCTGACTGAACTCTCTTCACTGCATCTCCATTTTAGGATTCGTTGTTCACCGAAGTAAAGGAGTGCCAACGCTGTCATCGATGCAGGAACCACTAGTACCGGCCAGGATAAGACAAGCCAAGGAAAAGACCAACAATGACTCCAAGGCGGAAGAGCGAGGTACGTAGCACGTGGCTTTTGATGGTTGTTCGTTCAAATCCTTTCAAATTCAATGTTTAGTCCTTTTTTTTCAATGAGCCCTAGTTTAGATTTGTTTCGACTGTTTTTATTCCGTTTTAATCTTTCTTAATTCTGGTATTGCACTCTCGAAGTAATAGTGCTGCAACAACAGTTTTCTAGTTTTGTTGCTGCTTTCATAATTTTGTCACAAGCTGAAGAAAACTAGTAGTATTTAGAATATGCAAACACAGCCATCAAAAAGACACCTCACCAAACTACTTTCACCATTGCAATGAAACATCGAGAAGCTTCCGAGACATTGATCAATAGCAAACCATTTTCCATTATCTATTAGAAAACTTATAAGCACACACATTATCGACTTCAAAACTCACACAACCAATTGCAACACGCAACCACACAACCAGCTGCTGTCTTTTTCATCCATCGTCCTTTTCGAATGGATACAGAATGTTATTTGATTTGAAGGAAAAAGGCACGCCTACCTTTATTTCGCTTTCCTTTATGGACAGGTGTTACGGCCTGAAGATTTCTCTTGAAGAAATGATTGAAGTTTCGTTTTCGTCTCTTTGTTTGTTATCTTGGAGACCTTCAACAAATTACGTTGCTATGAAACTTGTACAATGTTTACGCAAAAACATTCGCATCGTGTTGTTGATTAGAGATTTTATAATTACGATGCGTAATAAAATTAACACTCTTGTAAAAGAGTAATCGTGATTGGTATGTCTTGAAGATACGAAACCTCCCTCGTGAGTATCTCAAATCAGAAGAAAACAAAAAGCAAAAGTAACAAACATATCCCTGGCTCTTTTCTATCAACTTTTGCATCAACTTCGAACATTAAATGCACCGTTGAATCCCAGCAGCACGGATGAGGCCGCCGCAATGGGAAAGTGGAATGGGAAACCTATCACTAATTGCCGTATACTAACTGTTTCGGTTTTAGTGTGGCACCACACGGCGTTCACGGTATATAATAACGACTGAGGTAAAAGAAAACTACCCGCCAACGAGTGGCAAACATAAAACTATTACCCGGTACGCACCACGTACACATTCGTTAAATTTTCCGGCGCTCCTCTCCCTGCGTCGCATGCGTGCAGAAGGACCCAGCCGGTGGCTAAAGTGGCCGTACTACCACTCTTCCCTGTGCTTGCCATTTCACCTTCACTGAACCATTTCACCGAAGTTTCATGCGGTGGAAAACTGTAACGCAACTCAAAAGGGAAAAATGTGGCGATCCAGGGCGGACTCGTGTGTTCACCTTCACAAATATATACTCTAAAACGTACGTGGCTCTGTCGTCGTCTTGCGGTACGGCACGGAAAGTGCAAACCACCTATGGACGGGTGCGGTTGGCACCACCCACAGTAATGCACTGCCAGTTAGTTGGTGTGCGGAAGTGGACCCAATCGTGACGACGCGGTCCCCGAGTGTGTCTGGCGGTTGTCCGTCAAGAAGTTCATCGTCGATCCGACTGACTGGAGATAGGAGAAAACATAGGAAACTAGAGAGTGAAGCACCATAATCCATGGCTAGATCAAGCTGTACGGAGATGTGAGGCATAGACCCTTCCGAGCATAGGACATTGTTGTTGTGCCCATCGTATGTGTTGTGTACCGTTGATGGCCGTTAGTTCTGGATGTCGTCATGGTTCGGCGAGCAGCAGCCAAGGCAGCTCTCAGGTTCTGGAATGGGGATGTGTGCAAACGTATGACGAGTTGATGGTCGAATGGCATCCGCACTGTACCGAATGGGGGTGTATGTACCGTTCGTAGGTGATGAGGTTTGCGTGTGGAGTTGTACAGTGAAGACGGAATAATAATCTTGATAGTTAACGCCACTAGAAAGCGTCTGCGGAGCAAGTTTGACCAGCGCCAAAAGTCAGAGCATAAAGAATCGGTCTCGCGACAAGTTTATTTTGCGTTCCTCGCCGTCGCAGTGCAACTCTTCCGGTCACGATGGCCTTATTCAATCGGATAGGACTAGATCAGCTGTTGAATCGGTGCATATTTTACGTTTTCAAAACCCTTCTCGTGGTGCTTCTAGGTGATAGCATTCCGGCTGGTCGGCCAAGCAACTGGGAAGATACTCGCAAGCCCAGCTTCTCAGGTAAGGCGAATCGAATTTCCTGTATGTGTTTGTGTGTGAGTCTCCTCTTCTGCCGTGCGTCCTACTTCGCATTTCACTCCTATTCATGATTGTCCCTGAGTCATGCTTGCTTCTTTTGAGACAGGTTTTGTCGAACGCTTTCAATTACGAGTGTGACTTGTCCTGTTTTCAGTTACTAAAGTTGTATTACAAAAAGATTTCTTTACTAATAGACAATCTACACATGAAATGGGTTGAATCCATTACTACATCCATTACTTTTGTATCGTTTGATTTAATCTCAATATACAGGCCGACGGTCTCGTCGGAACTCATTCAGCGACGATTCGCAACTGACGATCGAAAACTTCGGTGGCTCGCAAGATCAGCTGAACACAGTTGGTCGTTTCGAGCGGGAACGCAAAATCTCCAACACGAGCCTGACGTCGATCGAACCGGTCGTCCCGACCCGGTCCTCGTTGGCCGATGCGCGCGGTTCGATCCAATTCGGCTACGATACGGACTCGGGCAATGAGAAGCAAGATCGCGACACGGAAAAGCCTCCCGGCAGTAGCGGTGGCACCTTGCGACGCCACAACAGTACCACCCTACATTCCAACAGCAGTACGATGGCCGGCTCCGGCAATGGTGGTGGCGTTGGTGGCAGTGCGGGTGCCTCGGTCGAGCGAGATCTTGTCGATGGAGACGGCACGTCGACCATGGGAACTGTCGGAGGAATGGCAGTCGCTGCTGCCGCCACCGTTTCGGAGGTCGAACTAACGCCCCGAAGGAAGACATCGTTCGCCACACTGCCAAACACAACAACCTGGCAACAGCAAGCCATAAGCGTGCAGAAGATGGATGATGTTGGTGAGTAGTGCAGCAAAACCGAATGCAGACCACGAGCATCCGTACTAATTCCACACTTTCGTGGTGTCCCTATTTTAGATGACGCTCAGCCACTGGAGGACGCAACGAAAATATCCACCATCAAACTGAAGTTGGAAGAGAAACGGCGCATGATTGAGCAGGAGAAGCGGCGCATCGAGTCAGCTTGGTCGAAGCAGTTGCAAACGGTTGGCAAACAGGCTTTCTTACAAGCAATTAACAAGGTGAGGGTGAGGGAGCACCGGAACCGGGAGGACACTGTAGCGGGTGGTAGAAAGTGTGGCTAATTTTTATTTTTGTAGTAGTGGAAGTTGTCCCATGAGATCTGACAGAATATTTAAAACGTAAGGAAGGACCCTGATCCTACCGGTTCAATAGAATCAAAATTTTCATGTCTTACGGATTGCAAAATGTAGTGTTTACGAAAACTTTATTTCAATTTCCTTGGATTACATATATCGCTCGTGTTGTTTGTGAGTAAACCCTTTTGTTGCCAAATTGTTTTCTCGGTTCCAAGTTTGGCACAAAATGTAAATGTCCCTAACATGAAATATTTTCCTGCAAAATAATGTTAAAACATACAGTATGTAACAGCGGTGGAGGAAGTAGTATTTTGTAATAGCACAGGTGTGTTCATAGCACGGTTTTTCTGCAGGATTCTACTGTTATTGGTGGACGGAAGTATTGTGGTTTAAACGTCGTGCGATTCGTTCGAAATTTCCTACCCCAGAGATGCCTTTAAGTTCACGCCCTTTTAATCTGTATTCGCTCACCATTTGCTTTTTTTTTCTTTTTTCTTTTTTTTTGCTGCCGTTTGTCAATACTTTCAGAGTAATTTTAGCGAAAGTTTCACGATGGCCAGCATTGATTTAAACACAATGTTTTTTTTCCGGTCATAAAACACATATTTCCTATGCTTATTTGGTCTTTTGGACCAGAGTATTATTCGGCCACTACAAAAAAAAGCTTAGCAACTTAATTATTATTTCGCGCGCTACTCTGAACTTACAATGTAATGGAACTGTTCTGTTTGAGTCTGTTTTTTATTTTTATTTTAAAGCTTTCCTATGCATTCATAGAACAACATATTCTGGTTTACGCTTTGCTTCACTAGAGAACTATGCACTTTATTTTGCAGAATAGTTTTTGTGAATCTTTTGCTAGGTATTCGTTTTGAAATCACATGGCAACGAAAGTGTGTTGGTGTGTGTCACAATGTTAGCCGCATTTTCAATTATATGTTTATGACTCATGTTCATGTTCAAATACGTTTATTTTCTTTCATTTCGTCCTTTTCGCTGCGCCTTCCTGTATTCAAAACAAATATCAAAACAATACCGATCAAACTCAACGCCGTGATGAACGCGCATGGCGTAATATGCACCTCCCTGTGGGAACCCGGGGGTTGGACACATTATCCCCATCCTCCACATACCCATCCCGTACCGTTCGTTGTAAATATGCAATCCAACATCCCGGAATCCCGGTACCGAAACCGTATCGCAAAACAAAAAATTGAATCACCAACCAACCTTTCCACGCCGGTGCACTTTACACCATCACTCTGTCGATTGCCGTGTCGGCAGAGTAAAAGTGGCAGCAATGTCGCCGGCGAGCCGGAATCCACCTCGAAAGAATCGAACGACGGGGCTACGGTAGTAGACGATGAGATTGTAGTAGAAAAGGCGGAACGACCCTGTTCGCTCAAGGTACCATTAGCGTAATATTGACTTTGGGTGTTTCTATTCTTTCTATTATTTAACCCTTAAACTCTTGTTATGGTAATTAAAAAAAAAACGATTGGATTCAAAATTCCATTTTTTTCCGTTGACGTTAGGTCACCACTTTAATTAAAAATCAAATACTGTTCATTTACTGCATGGGCTTATTCTGTTTTAATTTTTCATATTTCAAAAGAATCCCACTAATGGCACTGAATGGAATGAAAATGGGTACTAATTGATTTAATTGTGTTTTTTTTGTGATTTTTTTTACCAACAAACTGTTGACATCGTTCGAATATAATCAGGATTTGGATGACCACAGCAAGTATGAGCAGAAGTGGAATGCACAAATAATCGAACCGAAGAAGACTCCCGATCTGGAGAACATGGACCTGGAACAGTATCAAGTAAATAACGTTTACAATTTGACCTACTTTTACGTTATTTGTTTTGGTTGTTTGCTTGTTTTCCATTCTTAGTCTAACGTTGTACATCAAAGACTGGCATCTTATTCACCTTAACCTATTGGGATGTGCCCTGTACGAAATTGTAATCGCTCGTTTCGTTTACATTCAAATTATCTCTCTTTCTCTCTTTCCCTTTCGCTTTTATTCCCTTATCTAAACAAAATTCACAACAATCTTCCTCATTCCTTCGTGTGTGTGATCCTCGATTGGCAACATACTAATACCAACTTGGATCGATCTTTCGCATCGACCTTCAAAACCATCAATACGGCGTGCGCGTCTGTCGCTTCATTCTCATTGCTCGCTCGCTCTAACAACCACCGCCGTGGGGCCACCATCAACAATATCAACCAAAATAAATGCCAAACATTCGCAACCATACAAAAAAAAAAACAAAACAAAACAAAAACAGCAAAGCATCTCGAAAATGAACTCCAACTTGCACGATATTCAGGCGGACATACATCGTCTTACGCAGCAGCAGTCCCAAATCCAAGCTCAAACGCTGCAGGCACAGCAGCTCCTGCATGCGCAACAGATAGCCAATCTGCTCAATCAGGTAAATGATGCTTTGTTTTACGCTCGTCACACACATTGCCATACATACTGCATTCATTTTAAACCCAACATATACGATGGATACTTGCTTGCAGGGTTATTGATTTCAAGAACCACTTTACACGTGAGAATTACTGTCACTTCCAAGCCCTCCATTTGGCATGTTAGATTGAAACCACGTTTTTATTTCGATTTGAAAGACATTCGGATAGCTCTCCGAAAAGATTGTACCAACGGAATGGAATACAGTCATGTGGCAGAGAGCAATGAGTGATTAACAAGTTATGCTGATTTGAATTATCTTCTCCCCCCGTAGCAGTATGGTTCGCAGCAAAGTATCCCGGCCACGACCTATCGCCCGATGAACACACAGCTGTTCGGCTCTAGTCCTCACCTGCCGCAACAGCAGTCGTCACCGATCAACTACGGGATGAGGCCGCCCAGCCGCGATCCGTACCTGTCGCAGCACCAGCCGCAGCAGCAACAGCAGCAACAAACGATGCAGTACATAAACGAGCAGGGTCAGTACATGCCACAGCAGCCAACCTATGGCCATCAGCAGCAACAGCAGCACCCACACAACAGTCACCATCTAGTATACAGCCGAGAGCAGAGCCAAACGCATTTGATCAACGAGCAGAATGGCGGTGGGCATTACCGCACTATGAGCAAGGAAAGCCACCAGTACTCTTCCAACCCGTACTTGAACATGGACCACCATCAGCAGCAGCAACAGCAACAGTTCTATCATCAGGACTCGAACCACTATCGGGATCCGTACCACCCACAGGAGCTGAAGGAGCCTCCGCAGCAGCAGCAGCAGCAACAGCATCAGCAGCAACCACCTGTTCACGGTGGGCAGTTTTTCTTGCACGATAACAATGCAACACCACCGCAGCCGACCCAGCGTCGCACGTGGGCACAGTCGGCCGCAGCGGCCGGTGTTGCCCCGGGCGGTTCACCAATTATCCCCGGCGGTGGCATAAACAGCATGGTCGATGTTAACGCGTGGAACCACGGACCGAAGGGAGGCATCGTGGGGTACAATAAGTCACCCGCCCCGAGTGGAGGATTCTCGCTCCATCACAACGGCGGCGGCGATGGCGACAGTGGGTACGGTGGCGGTGGGAACGGGCGTGTTGGAAGCGGCGGCAGCGGTGGTAGTCAACAGTCATTCCAGAATCTGTTTGAGGTGCACCATCCGCACCATAATCTCGGGCAGTCGGCTGCCAGCCCGCAGCACAGCAAGGTGCGCAATCAAATCTCGCAGATGATGATCAGCAACGGAAACAGCCCATCGGTCGGCGGTGCGATGATGGGTGGTGTTGGTAGTGTAGACTATCGCGACAATCGTAGCATGCCGCTGTCGCCACCGATTGACGATATGGCACCTCAAAGCATTTCATTCATCGGCGACGAAGATACCGGGGACGTCGAGATAAACACCTCGAAGAGCGGAGGAGGTGGAAACAACGATAGTTTTAGCATACGGCAGCAGCAGCAGCAGCTCGAGGCGCTGTACGGCAGCAGCAAGGGGCCGGGCGTCGGTCACCGGGGTAGCGTCGGTGGAGGCGTGCAGGATCTGGACAAGCACTTGAGCAAGCTGAACATTACAAGTGGAAATCGTACTTACAGAATACCTTCGCCGACGCGACCGAGTCTGAACTCGAATAGTTTCCATGTGAGTAAATGAATTGATCATAAATCTGTGAGTTGGATAGCTGATATCTGAATGTGTTATGCGCTCATTAGGACCCACAAGAAGATGTCAACGAGAAAGGATTCTATATTTCGTTCGACAACGAGCAACCGAAAAGGCCAAAGCCTCCACTACGCACGAAACGCTCACCAAAGAAGGACAAACCGCTCGGTGGCGAATCTACCGACGGTGAGAAACGTCGGGACAGTCTCAGCGACAAGACTTCGGCAAGAGGTAAGTAGGTTGTTTCGACACTATTTGACATTATTTGACACTTTTTGACGAAGTCGGGTGTTACTTTCAACGCCAATGCACTCTCGCATCTCACTTGCTTCGCTTTGTACGTGCGGAAGATGCGTGTTAAAACAAACCTTTAGAATGTGCTCATGCGTAACCGAAAGCAAAAAAGGGAGTTTCAAATTGAACCCCCCGAGAGTGTCGGAAGTGCATGTGTGCGCCGATCACCAACAATAAAAATGAACTTTCTTTTCCCCCATGTACTTACTATTTCCTTCGTTGTTTCTTGCACTCTCTCCCTCTCTATCACACACTCTCTGTTGCCCTTGCAATCGCGTGCCGGAAAGTAGAGACCAATGCCAACAATTTCGGAACGTACAGTGTCAAGACGGCAAGCAATTTCTCGAGCAGCTTCAACGAGGAACACAACGCGGCGCACACGCGGAAGAGCATCATTGCGGACAACAGTGGCGCGTCGCCTTTCGAGCCGGTGGTACACAAGGTGAATGTCGCCGGCACCATGACCATGCACCAGCCGCACATGACGATGGATGATAACGGGCTGAGCCACAACAACATCAACAACAACCATGGCCACTACAGCAGTCACAACAACAGCAGCGATGGGTACGGAAGTGAGACGGAGCGGAAGGCGAAGATCGTCATTGATGTTTCGACCGATCAGGTATGCATTTGTTGGGAGAACGTTTCCAAATGCACCCAGACGGGATGTGATCGATACGTTTCTTCTATCTTATAGACTTCCGTCGATGAAATGGAACGGAAAAAGGAGAAAATCATGCTGCTGTCGCTGCAGCGGCGACAGCAGGCCGAAGAAGCGAAGCAGAGGAAGGAAATCGAGGCGATGCAGCGGCGCGAAAAAGAACGCGAAAAGGAAGACGAGCGTGCCCGCAAGAAGGAGGAGCAGTTTGCCCGACGCCAAGCGATCCTCGAGGCACACAAACTCAAGAAAGCCATCGAGGAAGCGGAGAGAGAAGTAAACATTCGATCTGTTTCCTTTTTGTATGGACAGACTCCAAGGGTGCCTGTGTACTAACATGTTACAATTTTAGGGAAAGACAATCGATCGAGAACTTCAGCTGAAACACCAGCAGTACCAGCAGCAGCTCCATCAAACGCAACACTCGACGCCGACACCGGTGGCAAAGATGCGAACGCAAAAGCTGAGCCGTCCTCGACCGAAAACCATTCACGTCGAGTCCGGGTCGGTTGATCTTAGCGAAGCGTCCAGCCTCAGCAGTCGGGGAAAGAAGGGTTCCAACTCAAACTTGACCGGTAAGTGGTGGGGTTGAGATTATGATCGTGTTCCTTCAAACACACCGCCGACGATGATGATACCCAGACCTTCATCGTCCCCGGGAACAAGGCGTCCTCTTTTGCTTTGCATCACATTGCCGTGTCCGTTTGTTTGATTTTATTTGGTTTAATTTCGCTTCTTTTTTTCGTTTGTTTTTACGTGTCGTTTTTCTATTCTTATATGCTGATTCCGTTTGCCCGAATGTGAATGATATGTGTGCCATTATCGTGAACCCTGTTTATTGTTTCGACGCCCCACCAAACGAATGTTCCTTCCGGCTGCATCCGCCTAGGTCTCGGTATGCATAGTGCGTCGAACACGATACGCCGGGATTACTATCGGGGATCACAGGATTCGCTTGCAATTAGAGGTAATATTTCGTTTTGTTATTTTCTTCTGTTGTTTTATTTAAATGTAATCTCATCAGCTTCCACAGTATTCTGTGGCAAAAGAATTATAATTCTACGGATCCCATCGCCTTGTTCGTGTTTAGCTCAATGTTTGTTTTGTGCCATCGGATTTCACAATCGTGCGTTAAACCGCTGCATCTTTCGAATGTTTCTGGTAGCCAAGTCGGCAGACATTCTGACGACATCAATATCGCAAAGTTTGCATACAACAATAGCCGTTAGGATAATTTTATCTCCATTCACCTGGTGGTAGTGGTGCCTAACATCATGGTCTTCGTGTTAAAGATATCTGGTGATAAAGGATTTGATTGTTCTATTTCAAATGTTAATAACAAAAACCTCTAACGATTAAACGAATTATCTTTTTTTTTTAATGAAAATCCAACGCATTCGGTTACATCAAGTGCGTAGCTACGCTTTGCTTGTTGTTCGAAATATAAATCGTGCTTTTGTTTGAAACGCTTCCAGTAAAATATGCATTACGATATTCTTCTTCTAGGTTTCGGTATACAACACTCTAACCATTCGATGTTTTTATACTTTTCTTTTCTTTTTATCTATCCTCAATCACTCCGCTTATTGCACCGATACATCTGTATTGATAAACGACTAAACCTAACCAACTTCGTCGTATACGTGGCTGCATTTATTCTACTGGTGTTTTACAATGTGTACCTGATGTGTTCCTTCTTCACTGCAAAACGAATGCACCATCTTGCACGTAATGTTCTTACGCGTAAATGTACAACTGCTTGGAACCTATGCGTACAATCCTGTAGAATCACCGGACGAATATCCTAGCAGCAGCTCAACGCCGATCGGTCGCCGAGGTTCTTACAAAACTGGAAGAGGTTGGTGATGGCTCTCTGTCTGTTTGTCAGTGAAAAGTGACGATGTATTTGTTTGACACGTATTTCGCTTTCCAGTAGTGCATAGTGGCTAAAAGTAATCTTAACATTAATAACTGTACTAACCACTGAATGCAGTCTAACCCCTATCCGTATTTTGCCTGTTATTTCTTTAGATAGGTGATCGGAAAAAACGAAATCTTTATTCATTATTATATTGCATGCCCACATTAACGCCATTCCGCTTGATTTTTCATCTATATTAGCCGACTTCAATTTCAACCCAAATTCACTCCTTGTCGAAAGGGGCATGTAGTTCCCGGTGCACACCCATGGGAGTGTTTGGCACTGAAGCGGGAGTAACAATACTTTTTTTGTCTGCACCTTTTTGAATAAGTTCCTTTGCTACTTTAAACAAAATCTCCGTATGTTATAAGTTGAAATGTTTTATCAGTGGGATTCAACCGGTTGTGGGATGGGAAAGTTCGTTACGAACGTTATTGCTTACAAATCATATTTACTTTTACTAGCACACTATAAACATAGCAAACAACATTCTCCTATTTGTTTAAGATTTTATTACGTTCTCAGAATATTATTGCTTCCTTTTATTGTACAAATGTCGTGGTAGTTAGACAAAGCATACATACTCTACAGTTTTCCTCCCAAGAAGAATGATTTTACCTTTTGTGCCGTCGTCGTCATGCTGTCGCAAAAAATTTCCACAAATAGCAAACGTTTCACTAGAACTAGATTTACCAGACTTGCTGCCATCCAAATGCGTCCACCGATCCTAGCAGCCAATCCTCATGACTATGTGCTTCTTCCAGAACCGGCCACGATCGAACGAGGTCGCACACTGTCCCGTATCTCGCTAGCGAAAGGTGCCAATTTCCGGGGACGTAAATCGAACTCCCTGATGAATCTATGCGGTAAGAATTCCTCGCAACACCAAACACACTGCCCCCCCACTCACCACCCCCGATGTGTTTAGATGGTTACGGTCAAGATGCTCTCCACGTGGGGGTGGTCTCCTATCACTGCTACTTTCCTACCAGCACATAAACACTCTTTTAACAATCCACAGCTAGGGTCTTTCTTTTATTTCCCTTCGGCCGGTGATCATTGGTTGCTCCACCTGGCCGTAATTATGTTTTATAATTTTATAACGCTAAACCTTTCTCTTGCGAATTGACCGAGGTTAAGGCAACAGACAATGATGGTTCAATTTTAACATCTAAACAGTTGATATGGAGGGAAAATGTAATCAATCTTTCTTCGGTTATAATTAACTCAATTTCTGGAATATATTAATTTTTTTATGGTTATACTTTTTCGGTTTTCATTTAATCATTTTTGCACCTTAATTTTACGTCTCCCTCCTTACACACCCCTATTGAATTCGTCAAAATAATCCTCTTGATGTAGGCGGGATGTCCTGTTGTACCTTTCAATGTTTGTTAAATTCGTGGTCTCATTGGTCAACCAGTGACCCTCATATCCCATTCCAACGACACACACACCATTTCTCCCATTGCTGCTACGCCACTTCATTCTTTCGCTCTGCAGTGTGAAGTGTTCTCAAATGATTCGTAATTAGTTTCAATCGAGGGTTGCCACTTGGCCACCAGCGCGCGCGCACACTGTGGATGAACGCGGGATAAACAAATGGTGGTGTCGCGCACAGCATGACTCCTACGTCATCCCTGTGTCCATCCGGCGTGGCGTGATTGTTGCTCATATTTTTAGCAATACGAAGTCTCGCTGCTGTTGCTGCTGCTGCACTTGCTCGACGCGTGATCGTATACGAACGGCTGTGTTCCAGCCGTAAGTCGTTGCTTTTAGTCTTCCGTTTGCCGTGCGTGTCGATCCATTGTTCTTTCGCTAGAAATTTTATCCATTTGAGCGTGGAGTTGATCAACAAGCTCAAAATGCTGCTGTGTGTCTCTTGTGCAACGATTAGCGAAATTGCATTACTCGGAGGGTCCGATTTTTCGCACCTAAACGATGGAAAGTTTTATCATCGATCCGTGGCCCTCCGCCGTCGCACTTTGGCGGCACCGACCTACGTACACATCGAAGGTTTGTCTCCGGCACCGGAAGAGAAGGAAAATCTCCTCAACCATTGGTACTGCGATCGCTGCATGGCGGTACATCTTAGCATACGACGCAGTGGTGTCCCAAGTGCAGCTACCTCGTCAAAGCTCGGTGCAAACAATTCCATTGTCAAACCTGAGCCCAGCAAAACTGATAAGCTGATTGAACTTGTACGACGCACCGGGATAAACGAGAGGAAGGAACGTACAAATATGTCCAATCAGCAGCAGCAGCAGCAACATCTGGTGAAACGATCGGAAGCGAGGGGCAGAGATGGTACTGCTCTCGGGCTGAAGGAATGTCTGGTAAATGTTTTCCAACGGCTGGCGTTCGAAAGCAGCACACCAAGGGCAGAAGTGAGGCACCGGTCTGGTTCGATGAAGCAGAAAAGTGAAGCATCACACGGAATAGATGCGGCAGCGCGAAAGTTGCACCAAACTAAACAAATTTTTGCTAAAGGTAATCTGAGAAGCGAGGTTCCTTGCATCGAACCGGACCGAATAGAAGCAAACTGTAAAGTGCTTTGCGCAGAGTCGAATAAAAGACGCAGGGACCCGATAACTAAATCCTGGGTCCTCGGTATATCAAATAAGCATAAAACTAAGCATTCACTAGTAGAGATTAATTAGCGATGCCTTCTAAGCTTCAAACCAACAGCCCTATGCCCTAGTACTGCCACTAATCCGTAAAAACTAACCCATTAGCGTACCGTAGACAAGTAGAGCAACATACTTAGCACAATGAAATTGCCTACGCACGTGCCGTACGCAGAACACTTGCTAGAATTGGCCTTGTCAGTATAGTAAACTAACCCAGCGTAAAACATGTTAGCAGAATTGGAACTTTGCCACTAACTTACTTTTAACAAGATCATTCGGTCAAGGGTCGGTTGGTTTATCAACGAAACGGTCCATCATACCATCACGACTCGATCGTGGACGTGTGTGCGTGTGTGTGAATTTGGGTTACTCATCCTTACGGTGTTTCATTTCTCTCCATTGCCCTTCACTTCACGTTTCATATTTTTTCAATCGAATTTACATTCACATGTATGTGTCGTTTTAGTTTGTGCTTGAGTTTCCTTACATTTTTAGATGTTTAGTTTAAAATTTTGTGTTGTTCGATTAATAAAATTGGATCCAAGAAGAAAACAATAACTAAAAACCCGCTTGCATACATTTTAAATGCAACGCTGCTTCTTTCTACAATAACCTCTGTTCCAACGAGAGAGAGAGAGAGAGGGGGAAAATAAATCCTTACCTTCTCCTCGTTCTTAAATTATTGCTCCACCCGTCTCCGCCACTATTCTCCTCTAACCTCTCTTCTCTGCTTCACTGTTGCTTGACTGATTGAACTGATTGATTTTTTTTATTGTTTCTTTCGTCCACAACATCTTCATGGCACTCGACAAACAAAAAAAATAAAATAAAATGCCCGATAAAACATCTACTTCTCATCATATTGCGTGCTCATGTCATGTGCTCATGCCATGCCGCTGTTCCTGTGTGCCTATTGCGCTATTGATTGCGTGTCCCTCTAAACGCTAAATTCCGATGCCCCGTTGTCCGTTTCGTCCGTCCGTATGCGCCTGGCACTACTACTAACCGCAATCGATTGCGCGCGCCTGCACATGCCATGCCACGCACTCCGACCTATGGGGATGCTCGACAGATTCCGACTCCGGACTGGGACGTGCGACACCACCAAGGCGGGCTCCGTCACCGGGGATGGGCCCGTCGAGCCGCCATCTGCCTTCGCCATCCGGGCCGGGGTCTCTGCCACCGGGGCTGATCACGAAACGACGCGGCTTCGACGACGGCTCCAGCGATATTTCCTCCAACGCGAGCTCCATGATGGACTACAACGGTATTGTAGTGTGGGCAGGGCAGAGCCTTCCCCCCTTTTTTTTTTTTTACTTGCCAGACATTGACGGACCTAACTATTGGTTTCGTGCGTGTGCAGGGAAGACACACGGGCGCTTGAAAGCCACTAACCACCTTATTTGTTTCACTCTGCCCTCCACAGGACCGAGACTGTACAAGCAACCAGCAACGAAATCGAACCGCGGCATCATACTGAATGCCGTCGAGTACTGTGTCTTCCCGGGCGCGGTCAACCGCGATGCCAAGCAGAAGGTCCTGGAGAAAATTGCCCGCTCGGAGGCGAAGCACTTCCTGGTGTTGTTCCGCGACGCCGGCTGTCAGTTCCGTGCGCTCTACGGCTACTGGCCGGAGAACGAGCAGATCATCAAGCTTTACGGTACCGGCCCGAGCCAGGTCGACGATGTTATGTTCGATAAATTTTTCAAGTAAGTACTTATGCTTGAAACTCGGTTATCTTTCAGCCCCTCAGCATGGTTGTGGTTGATAATACGTGATCTTTTGCGCGATATTGTAGATACAACTCGGGCGGCAAATGCTTCACTCAAGTGCACACCAAACACCTCACCGTTACGATCGATGCGTTTACGATACACAACTCGCTGTGGCAGGGCAAGAAGGCTAACCTACCGAGCAAAAAGGACATGGCGCTGGTGATTTGAGGAACAGCGCGTGGCGTCCGGCGTTCCCATTCCATCCGCTCCTCCAACACGGCCACGTCCCCTGATACAGCGCCTCCTCCCACCTTCCGACGGACAGCGACATTCATCTAAGTACGATCGATCGTAAACGGGGTCTTCTGTGCACAATCGCGCCCGTTTCCGGAGAGGCAAAACACATACACCGGAAGGAGCTCATGGAGCAAAGCAGATGGTTCACAGGATGCAAGCCAAGGAGGGGCGCAAGAATATATTGCACACAAAGCTTTCTTTCTTTCTTTTTTTTGCGAGCGAGTCTTTCTTACGTATTCATTCAAAGAGTATTGTGCATAATGTCGTCCCTTGGGGAGCATCATAGTGTTTACGTTTTTCTTCTTTTTTGTTTTTTTTTGTCTCGTATTTGTTTGTACTAAACTGCCTGCGGTACGTATGTCGCGTGTCGCGGTCGGACAATAATCCCGGGCCTGAAATAAATCTATGATACAATGAAAGCTAAACCACTAAAAAAGACAAGCCCTTTCTGGGACAGGAGAGGCCAATATGTACGAGAGGATAGCAAGAAGTGACGCGATGAGTTACAAGTCATCTTGAAAAAACTTGAACCGACCAGAATACAGTCCAATAGCATTAGTATTGTCTCTCTTTTTCTTTTCCCTTGGCATCCTTTACTGGCACCCCCAACATGGTAAAACGTGGGTCATATGCCGCATGGTAAAGACGATAACTCAATTCGAAATTTTGATTTGAATAATATTTCGTACGGGCATTCCTGTAAGGAATATTCCCTTCCGGGTGGATAACTGGTAAACCCTCCAGTTCGGAAAACAAACTCACAAAAGGCACTGGCAAACTTTTCGTTCTTAATCTGAACTGGAACAGGAGTAAAATGATAGACTTTGTTTTTTGTTCTTGATAAACTTTTCTTGTCTTTTCCTTTCTTCATAGTTTCTAAATATTAAATTAGGTGCATCAAACAGATGATGGGAGAAACTGATCAAACTGATAGTTAAAGTAACTAAACATTTAAACAATGATTTGCTGCAGCAAAACGACACAAAAATGATGAAGATTTAAGCTAGATCGTGTATGCATTAAACAGCTATAAATTATTAATCAACCATTACTGTTAACAGCGCGCGGCGACGGAAATGATAACATACATGTTATTGAATTAAAGACTAATTATTACTTCTATTATTGTTTGTTAATACTACCTTCGTTTTCTCTCTAATAATTATCACTGATTGAACAACAACAGTCGTACGTTAGTCGGTTAACAGCATGATAGAAATATGCATACACATTCAAGTAAAACTATGATTAATAATTATTATTATTATCATTATTTCGATAGTTGCTCTGACCATCGTTTCCAAAAGAATAAAGCTAATTTTCCTCAGCCTGCGGGCGGCAACCTCATCGGCGAGGCATCCCCAACGGATGTGCTACATATAACACGCGCAGATAACATTACTGTTAGTGGATTCCTTTTTCTGTATTATATATGCTTACAATTACGATAATCTCTGGCCCATCGCGAGTGCTGGCAAAATAGTAACCATCGAGAATCGAGAAGAAAATGGGATTTTGGGCGAGGACAGGCAAATGAAAATAGAACCTGTTGGATGAAGCAGGATTGAAATCTGTCATTTTATAATACCTAAGTTAAAACAAAGATCAAATATAATCGTTTTTATTAATATTTTGTTTGTGTATCTTGGTTTCCTTCAGTTTTTACTAGTTAGACTTAACTTTTTCAGTTTTGCGATGTGTGCAGTATATGCTTTTGCAGCAATGCGACTCCTGTACGCAGGCGGCCAAACAACAACAACAACACGATTATAGACCATACTCACAAATATCAGTGCTTTTGTGTGCGCAAACATTTGAAGTTACGATGGACGATGGGGATGATAGGAAATATTGGAATTTCAATAATCGACACTAAAACTTGTATTGTGCTCCACAGAAATCTACGACAGCCGAAGCTGGAGGAGAGGAGCAAGACAAACTTATTAAACCACACACACAGTTAGCTAAAATTTTGCGAATACTCTTCTAACTGCAGTCGCGATCTGCAAGAATAAAATAAAACAAAAACGTTTTTGCAAGTTCCCCGTATTGTACCGTTGGAAGGGTTCTTTTGTTGTTCTGTGAAAAGTAGTGAAGTGAATATGCGAGTTTGGAGCGATGTATGAAATGAATTGCATTCTTCCTACTCACCCTAGGCGTCCAATCTGTTTCTGTCCAGGTTCGTTCAACCGTTGCACGATCTCGTTGCATGGATTTTAAATCTCTGGTGGAAGGTAATCGAAAAAGAGAAGATTCTTTCAAACTTATGAGGCAACAACATTCCCGTAGATGCAGAAACCCTATTGCTATTTTAGCGATTCCTTATCCCAGGAGACAAATCTTATTTTTTCCGTTTATATTGGGATGTTGCTGCAAATTCCTCCTTTATAGATAACCAGTTGACAAGAAAGCCGCACGAGCACTCATTGAGCTGCCCGTGGTTGATTTTTAGAACAGTAGCGTTATTAAAAATCTACCCTTTTATGTCGTTGTCGTAAAATATTCCCAACTCGGTGGATCTATTCCCGAAACGTGTGTAATGGAGGTAACGTAGGTTAATTGCAAGCGCAAAGCAACAAAGCTTATGGAAATATCAAAATAACGTTACGTTGAGTGGGTTTGATTTCTTTTTTATTGACGTAACTAAAACCCAGCTATCCAGTCGCCGAATTAGGCTTCGGAAAAGTTTACCAATTGTTTGGCCTTATTCGAACATTTTGCTGTTTAGGAAAGAGTGTTTTGCACTGTTTGAGGAAAGAGTACCATCGGTTTGGTTCGTCATTATTCAAAATTTGCATTTTGACTGTGTGTTTATACGCTTTGGATTTGATGGAAGTAAAAGGAAACTAGCAAAAGGGAAAATCATGCACCTTACGTTGCCTGTGAATGTAACATACTTGGGTCAATAAATTAAATATTTCAGTATCCATTTGTCTTTTCCTTAAACAATTTTTTCACTGTCACACATCCGATATCATTCTCATCATGGCGCGATTTATGTTAAGTCCGGTGGTAAAATTTTGCATTTTCGAAATATATCTTACTTCCGCTACAAATAGCGCCCTCTATTGGTTGGGGGTGGCATGACTGCAGTGATGGCAAATTATTTACGTTTTTAGGAACGTTCACGAGCTAGGTCCATTTTGCAAAAGGAACTGATAAAGCCTTTGAATGAAAATAATACTTCACAGAAATGTACGAATAATTGAAATTTAGAAGATTTTTACAAAAATGTAACGTTTCATTGCAATGGGCAATTGATTCACTTTTTCCCCTAGCTGTGTGTCTCATTATTCTTCTGGAACGGATTGATTCCGACAGGTACCTTGCGCACGTCTCAGGAACGGAATTGGTTTGTTTGTGTGTGATGTCATTATTCGTCATTTGTGGAAAGATTGTCTAGTTTCGTTGGGTCGTCAATAAATTTCTCCAAAGCATTCCCACCCCACTAGAATGGCGGATCCAAAGTTTCAATATTTACCCTACATTGTGAGTCGATCGGTTTGTGGAGAACCGAGGATCGTTTATCCAGACTAGTGGGAAAAGGCACAGTAGCAATAACACTTTCTCTTCTCTAGGCACACGATCAACCCGACGTCTACGAAACTCCGGATGTATGTCCAGCCGACACGTCGGATTACGAAGAAGAAGAGCCGCTAAACGATGCCATCGAACGATTGCATCTGTCCACGAAAGATTCGATTGGCAAATTCAAGGGAAAGTATCTCACCGGTGATGTGGACTTTTCCGATGGGATCGGCCGGAAGAATCGCCTCGGGTACGATGCACGCAGTAACAACTACGACTTGGCGGGCGAGGGTGAGATGGAGACGCCCCTCCAGCGTTGCCACCGGCTGAAGTGCGAGATAAACGAGCTAATGGAACAGATCGAATCGTCCCGTTCGGACACCAGCCGCACGGCGGAAGAGAAAGCTTCCAACGAGATGGTGTTTGGCGTCGTGGCCACTGCGAAGAAGGTGCTCGATAGCTTGAAGCTCGAACAGGTCATCGGGTCCGAAGCGGTCGCCGGCAGTGGCGACGTCGAGGCGAAGAAGCTGATTGCCCAGATCGAAGAGTACAAGAAAACTGGAGCCATTACGAGCAGCGACCCGAAGCTAGTCGCGAACGAGCTGATGCAGAGTTCCCGTGTCGCCCAGCTAGAGTACCGGTTGCATCAGCTCGAAGCTGCCGTTGGGGCCAAGCCGGAGCGCATTAGCCGACTGGCCGGAACCACCGGAACGGGGAATCTCATCGAAGCGGTGCAAAGTATATCCGCCAAGGCAGCGCTTCTTCAGCCGACCCAGCTGGACACGATCGAGACACGACTGAACAATTTGCTACAGCAAATGAACAGCATTCAGGAGAAGTCCAATGCCACCGGGCAGGATCCCAATCGGGAACAGAAGGTGACAAACGCGACGCGAACCGGGTAGAGTTTGATGTCCTACTAATCATTCGCTTTTGTAATATGCTTCTAGATTTTGGAACTGTACGAAATCGCCAAAAGCACGGAACCTATCGTGCAGATTCTGCCGGACATGCTGCACCGTATGCAAACACTGGAGTCCCTTCACAAATACGGTAATTCAACCGATCCTTGGCCCGGTGATTATTTCAATCTTAACGTGACTGTTTCGCAATCATCTCCTTCGCAGCTACCAACTTTAGCAAACTGTTTGCCGAACTGGAAACAACGCAAGCATCCATCCTCAACGGAGTGGCCGCAAACAAAACTCTGCTTACCGGTGTGCAGGAGGCGTTCGCACAGAACCTGGAGAATGTCAACAAGGAAGTCAAGAAGCTGGAGGAACGAATGACCAAAATTCAACAATCCGTCAAGTAGATTCATATCATCCGCTGTCCTTTTTTGGAAGGAACCGTGTTCTCTTTAGCATGATGAATGCTGCTTACGATAATTAATCATGTCACAACTAACATGCAATAGTGCTTTCGAAAGCAGCCCAGGAAGACGTACTGGTATATTATGCTTATTTAATCATATTCTAAAGATAATTGGCAAATAATAAATGCTTTAAAAAATCGGAACGAAAAAGCTTGATCATTAGCAAGATTGGTTTCCTTCACTTTATTAAAGCTATGCTAATCTAAAGACGACGCCTGGTTAGCCTCAGGATGCGTTTGGTACTATATTGGTAGCGCCAGGTCTTTCGTTTCTGTTCCTTTTTTTAACACAAACTTCAAGTTATGCAAACACAGGAACCCCTTGGTGTTTAGTTGATACTGGCCTTAACTACGTCTTTCGTCGAGAAAAGTTTACCACCTCAACTTTCCGTTGTGTATGTTACAAACCTTGGTCCACTCCTTCTAACCCCAACCAACACCGTTTCCTGCACCAACAATTTGATCCATCTAGTCGTGTCTCAATATGAACTAAATAAGTAAGAAGGATAAATGTAAAACATGTTGTAACAAATAACCGTTCGACGGCGGGCTATGTGTGTGTGCAATCCCTTCCCTCCCTACACCGTGCGAAACACGCTAGGAACACGGAGTCTTCCTAGCACTAGCTACTGATTGAACTTGACGCCAATGTTGTTCACGCGCTTCCTCATGTTCTCCAGAATGTCCTCCGCGAGCTCTTCGACCGTGGTGTAGCGACACTTCTGGAAGCTGTAGATATCACACAGGAAGCTCATCGTTTCCTCCTTGAAGTATTTGCACACCTCCTTCAGGTTCTCGTCCGGCCCGTAGAATCCCCACGCCATCAGCGGGGACAGCTGCTCAGTGATGCAGTAGAAATGCGACATGAACCCATTGGGGAACTTGAGCATGCGCTTTTTCGCCTTCAGCACGGACCACACGGCGGTCGAGAGGGCGGACTCCTTGAAGCTGTTCGACAGGAACCGGTTGTTGATCACCGCCAGCACGCTGTTGGGCGGCGCGTCGAGATCGCGGAACGCGTCGAGGATGATGAAGTCCAGCACGACGTCGTAGAACGTCATCGCTTTCACGTTGCGCGATTCGAGCTCCTGCTCGATGTCGAACCAGTTGCCTTGGTTCTGCAGGAACTCCAGCATCGACTCGTACGCCACGAGGAAATCCTTCGGATCCTTATCGCCCAGGCAGAGCAGATCGGTGAGGATCTGTCGGCCCGTGTCTGCCACCCATCGGCTGTTTTTCGGGTCCTTAAAATAAGGAATACAATACAATTAGAATTAGAATTATCCCGAACAAACCTTCTTTCTCTTACCTTAAACAACAGTTGAAACGCTAACCGAATGCAGTGCAGTTTCGCTAAATACTCCGTATCGGAAGCGCATCCGACCATATCGGTCCGCAGGGTCCGGTAGGGAATCTGTTGCTCGTCCATCACCTCCAGCGCGCTTGAGTACAGCGGATACCGTTCGCTGTCGCCGAACGATTCCGCGTAATCCTCGAACTCGCGCAGATCCGCCACCTGGTCCAGTGCGGAGGCAAAGCTTTCCGCCGAATCAAAGTTCGGATCCGACCCCGACCGATGCCCGTTCGTCAGCCCCATCGACTCCCCGTTGGTGATGGCCCTCTTCTCGTCGTCCCGGTACAGCACGGATCGTTCGTCGAGGAAGAGCAGTTCGCCCTGTTCCTGCAGGTTGTAGGCCGCATCGAGCAGGTTTTGAAGCTCGCGGCAAAACTCTTCCGTATCGGCGTTCGCGCGTCCCGGGATGTCCATATCGTTACGGCCGGTCAGGGCGTCCTCCCAGTAGCTCACGACGTTCTCGAGCGCCTCCATTCCCATCACGCCTAGCTGTTGCGCGGTCAGGGGGGTGCTGTTGCCCAGTAGCGCCACCGTTCCTGCCCCAGCGGTTCCGCCGGCCACCAGGGACCCGGATGCCAGTGATAGCCGATCGGAAATGGCATGCACCGATCCGCTGGGACTGTACGATCGGGCAGATACCTTCGAACCGGCCACCGACAGGATATCGTTCGGGCTGCGTACACTGTTTCTTGTCCTTCGGTTGCAAGCTTTTCGAATTCTACGCTGCTGTGGCAGTGGAGTTCTCCGCCGGCCAAGGTACGCGGCTAATGCCCCAAGCAGGGCTACCCCGGCCGACACGGAAAGTATAATAATCTGAAATTAATGAGTAGAACCGTTCATTAACATCTTTCACCCGAAACGGCACGTTTTTGCGGTCGTTTTCCAAACCTTTTGTGAGGTCGACGCATGTAGCGGAAGATACTTCGAGACGCTCATCCTATTATTCGTTATTGGCCCGCGAGTTGATTGTTGCGATGATAAAGATCCCCCTCCCCACTTTCCTCACACAAATAGCTTGGTCAAATCGTATCGTAAATTGTGAAGCACAAAGTCGTCCATCATTAATCGTGCACAATTCGTTTACAAAATCACAGCAAGCCCAGCCAAACTAAACAAGTACACCACACTTTAACAGAATAAAAACAAACACTACGGTAAAAGCAGCACTTTCTCTTCAGCGAAGCACTTCTCGTTGGACATGGCAGAGGGAGACGGGGGTTCAATCGTTAGTCGAAAGGGCGCAAAAAGTATCGAGGCAATTAGCGAACATCTCTCGAACCCGAGACGTCCGTAATGTCCTTTATTTCAAGCAATCACACACACTTGCCACTTTTGTGTACACTCTTCTTCGCGAAGAGGGCGCCGTGAATCTTCACCAGCCCACCAAGTTCACGACGACCGACGTGCGTAACAACTAGGGCGCTGCTAGTGCGAAAGGAGGCCACGGTACGTACGGGGGCTGGTATGTTTTTACGTCACCTATCTGCTCGCCAACACCGCGATGCTCCCGGCCGTCGTCGCTCTCTTTCTGTTTTCTATTATGACCTATGCTTGTTTACGCGGTGAAGCTCGCGGTTTTCCGAAGAAGGTGCAGTAGGCATGTGGGTCAGGTGGAAGGGCACTGGGGATCTCTTATTTGACAATTCCTTAGCAAAACAAACATCTTCACTGGCGTACGACGAAAGCAAGCACGTGCTTCATGAAGATGTCATGCCTGGCCAAATTTAAAAACTTCAAGAATTCACAAACTGTTTTCACGCCTTTCCCGGCCTCCAATGACTGATTGTAGGTGTTTATTGTCAATGCACATTGTTGTTAAATAATTTTATTTTAACTGCACCGTGGCCGGCGTCCGAACCTTATTTCGTATGCATTCTACGTACGCAGCCTAATCTTTGACAACGTCAACACACTTTGTTTTGTTTCTCGACAGTTTGACAGTCCACCAGAAGGTAAAAGAAAAGAAGAAGAAAAGCAAAGCAGAAAACAAGGGAAGCCGGACTCGCGGCCTCCAGTGATTAAAAGGACGACAAAACAAATGGCTGCTATGCTTACGCACCGTCATAGGCTCCCAGTCTGTGGTTAGTAAAAACAAAGTTCACTGTGCTGAAGCAAAATTTAGCCGCCAGCGAAATGGGACGAAAGCGAGGCGCAGCGTCCAACGTTGCGGTAAACCTGCTTGACTCATCTACGGCCATTGAGGAATCGTCAGATAGCATAAGTCGAAGCAGCGACAGTGGCGGCAGATCGGATTCGGTGACACCGGTGCAAGACATGCTGGCCGTCAGTGCAGGCAGGGGACGTAAAAGAGGTCGTGGTGCTGGCCGGGGAAGGGGAAGGAGGAGCACACGCGGGTTCGTGCACGGCGGCGATTCTCCGGCGCTGGAGCGTGGTGACGCGTCACACTCGGCGGACGATCAAATGGTTGAAATGATTGAGATATTGGACGAGGAAACCAGCAAATCGTTGGAAGGGATCGACAGCGAAACGCTGGTGGTGCGAGATGAGGACACGATCAGCGGGATTCTGCCGATCGAAATTTCGGAGGAAGTGGAAGTGGTGGACTGTCAGACGATTGAAAACGAAACGGTAGTCATATCGGAAGACTCTACGTTGCTGGTGGCCGAGGAGGGCGACAGGATGGTTTTAATCGAGGAAGACGCTGCTAGTGAGCTGGCCGGCACGCGGAAATCGAAACGGCAGGTAAAGGCGACGAACAAATTTCGAGACTTCGTGGTCGACGCACCGCTGCCGATGACACAGGTAATGTACACCGCTGCTTATGCTACTAACATGGCTTCGCTTTCGAGCAGCGCTGTGGGGGAATCGGAAGATTCATCGGATTCATCACCGCTCTTCTTCGTACGACAGCCCGTACGTACCTATTCTAGTGGCAAAACTCCGAGGGTAGCCCCGTCGACGAGTGGATTGCACCCGATTCCTGGAACCAGCAGGCAGCAACGGGGTCCCGCCGGGCTGACGCAACACGATCCCAGCGAAACCGTCACGGTTGGTGCTGTCAGGAATGCTGCAGGAACGGGTGCCAAGAGGGGCAGGAAAAAGAAGGTGGTAGTCTCGTCCCAGACGCTCGATATTGCTGCAGTGGACCCGTGTGATGAGACAATCCAACTGCCGCATCCGGAAGAGCGAAATAATTCATTGATATTACTAAAAATCGATGGAACCTTTTTCGGTGATGACGACAGTTTGTCATGCATTCCCACCAGCCCCAGCTCTAGCTCGCAGGAGCCCTGTGAACAGCAGGTCCTTCCGATGGCTTCCGTAAAGCTTACCTCTTCCGGGAGGGGCCGAAAACCGCGTGGCGGTGGAGCATTGGGCAGCACACCGGAGCGTCCAGCTGGATCCACTTTCATCAAGAGATCGTACAAAACCACCCGCAATTCGGGAGGATTTCCACATGACTTTGTGGAACATGTAACAGCGGACGACGACGAGATGGGTACGGATCTACATTCGATGGCAGTGCAACACAGTCTACCGGATGCGGTGGAAGATGGCGACATAATTGTGCTGCAAGCAGATGAAATAATCAACGATCCGTCGGCCATGGAGGAGGTGCACACGACTCGCGACGAACTGCAAGTGAAACCAGCGCCAACGCGCGGAGGTCGCGGTAGTCGCGGTGGTCGAGGAAGTCGCGGAGGGCGTGGTAGTCGGGGTGGTCGTGGAAGTCGTGGTGGGCGCGGGGGACGTGGGCGTGGAGCAGCGCGAGCAGCGGCAGACGATGATGCGCTTAAGAGAAGAAGCAAGCGGTATGTGGGAGACGAAATTGACGAATCGGCTGAGACCGTGGAGAATGTCCCTCTTGAGACGTTGCCTCAGCCAGAGGCAGCCGCTGAAATTATAGAAATAGACACGGAAGCAACACCTACTGTCGGTCGAGATGAGCAAGTCGAGATCATCACCGAGCATCAGGTGGAGGAAGTTCAAGAAATTGTCGTAATCGAAACTGACTCTCACGAATCTGTGCCACTGACGGATGATGTGGGAGAAGTTGTGGTGCATTTACCGGAACCAACCGAAGAGGCACAAGACAAAACCAGAGAAGGCGATGAGATTATTGCCGTAGAAGCTCTGGTTGAAATGGAACATTCACACCCTACCGTAGACAAAGTTCCAGTTGAGCGTCAAGCACCTAAGGCAGCTGATGATTCGGAAAAAGATATGTCCATGCGGACTAAAGAAGTGCGAACGCCAGAACCAGTTGGTGAATCAAAAACTGCACCCCCAGATGACGCTCCACCGACCGAACCCGTGAAACACTCGACCACGGAAGAAGTTCTCCTTCGGGAGAAAATTGTGGCGAAGGAGGAAACGCCGAAACGGGAAAAACGTGATTCGGGAAAGTCGGTTGAAGCAAGCTCCGCGAAAAGGCTCTCCGGCAAGGATCCGAGATCGTCCAAGGAATCGTCGTCTGCCAGCAAACATCGTCCATCGTCCGACAAATCGTTCCGGGATGAGGGAGGTTCTCGGGAGCGTAAAAAAGAACGGAGACGTGCCGATGAAGAAGATCGCAAAAGAAGCCCGACGACGAAGGATCGTAGTGCTGAAAAACGGCACAAAACTGAAGCTAGCCGCGAGCGGGAACGAGAACGAGAACGGAACGAGCGTAAGGATAGTTTTGACAAAGTGCCGTCTGCCTCGGAAAGTGCCGACCTGCCGGATCCCGCGGAGCAGGAGAGGAACAAAAAGGTAGAATCCGAAAAAGCATCACCGCAATCGACTGTCAGCAAGAAACGATCCTCGCTAGTGCCACCGCGTCCGGATAAACCGAAAAAATGTTTCGACACCGAGTTGCAGGCGTTGGAGTTTCAACCTGTGACCCGGAAACCGCTCGATGATGTTCGCCGTCGGGACGCGAAAGAACGGGAAGATTCATCGTCCTCTTCTTCGTCACATCGGAAAGAGCATCACCAGCATCACCGGCATGGGAAGAGCTCGAAATCGATCCCCTCTGACACGGGTGGTGGCAGCTCTCGAAAATCCGACTCCGGCGGAAGCAGCAGTCACAGACCAGGTGGTCGCTCGAGGGAGGAAGAAGAGAGAAAGGGACGTAGCGAGACGACGAGCAAGGCACGGAAAAGTGTCCCCGAGTTTTCTTTTCTGCAGGAAGAGAGCAATCTTGACCGGTCGGTGGCGAAGAAATCGAAATCGAAGGACAAAAAAGATTCCCGAAAGTCACGAGACAACAGTGAGGCCGGGCGAGAATCAACATCGACGAAACAACTCGATCCACCGCCGGCGCACGTTGCTGGTGAGGCTTGTGAAAAGAAACCGATTGAGCAAGAGAAGATACCCATGGTTGCGACGGTGGAAGAAAGCGTTCAACTAGCTCCGCAACCTGAGCCAGCCCCTAGGGTATCCCCCGAGCCACCGAAAATAGTGACGAAAGCGTCACTGAAAATGTACAAAATGGAAGAAGATGCCGTTCCGTCGATCGGTGGTGGTGAGCCGCTGTCAGTAACCCCCCATGCACCAGAGCCGGAACCGGCAGTTGCGGCGCCACCATCGCAGGAGCAGGTTGAGGTAAAGGAAGAGCCTGTTTCCATGATCGATCCACCAGTCGAAGAAAAACCTTTCATAGTGGACGCTCCTCTGGCGCCAGCTGCAGTGGAGACTAAAACGGAAGAGGACGAATGGAAGTTTTCCGAAAGCGTGAAATCCGACGAGGAGGGCAGGTTCAGCGAGGCTGAGACGGTCCGATCGGAGTCCGTCGGGGGGCTTTCGGATGGGGAAGGGACCCTGGGAGGTTTCCAGTCGGAAGCTGATTCTGGCGTTCGTAGCGGTGCCAGCTCTCCTTTTGTTGATGAACTGTCCTTCCTGGAGGACGAATCGAATCCACCGGGACGGATGGAAGGACAAACCGACACTGGACCCTTACCGGGCGAATGTAGCAATACTGCAGGGATGGGAGCTGGTCGTGAAGATCGTGACTCTCAGCGGGTCGACATGGTGCGCTTGGTCGAAAGTTACATCGACGACGGTGTCATTCGACGATCGACGCGCATCAAAACGATCAGCTCGCAAAAGCAGCGTACTAGCGGGCACGGTTTGGTGCGGGATAAAGATCGGCTGCTGAAGAAAACGAACGCCACGATCATCGGGATCGATGCGGCGAAGGCGCTGAAGGATGCCGTCGGTGCAACATCATCGGGCGTTCTGCAAGAGACAGGAGGATGTCCGGCAGGGGATGGAGGAGGGGCAGGAGCTATGCTGGCCGTCGGTTACGGGGGCGTGAGTGGTCCCGCCTGGCCGGTGATCGCAAACGAGGGCGATAGTGCAAACAAGGAACTGTCGGAGGAGTATCTGCGCGACGTGGAGGAAAAGTTGAGTCGATTCGAAACGATCGGCGAGAACATCTACCACAGCGATCGGATCGTGAGCAAGGAGGCGAAGAAAATGACGTGCGATTGTTTCCTCACGCACGAGGAAATCGAGCGCGGTGAGCTGGGCTGCGGCGAGGACTGTCTCAATCGGCTGCTCATGATCGAGTGCGGCTCGCGCTGCACCGTGGGCGATCGTTGTACGAACCGGCGCTTTCAACGGCAAGATTACGCGCACTGTCAGGTGTTTCGGACGGAGAAGAAGGGCTTCGGGATTCAGGCCAGCACGCCGGTCGCGCCCGGCGAGTTCATCATGGAGTACGTCGGGGAGGTGCTGAACAGCGCCCAGTTCGATGAGCGTGCCGAGGCGTACTCGAAGGAAAAAAACAAGCACTACTACTTCATGGCACTGCGGAGCGATGGCATCATTGACGCGACGACGAAGGGAAACATCTCCCGGTTCATCAACCATTCGTGCGACCCGAACGCGGAAACGCAGAAGTGGACGGTCAACGGGGAGCTGCGCATCGGTTTCTTCAGCACGAAGTACATCATGCCCGGGGAAGAGATCACGTTCGACTACCAGTTCCAGCGGTACGGGCGGAAGGCGCAGAAGTGCTACTGCGAGGCGGAAACGTGTCGTGGTTGGATCGGGGCCAAGCCGAGCGGTGAAGGTGGCGGTGAGTCGGACTACGAGGAGGACGATGAGGAGGACGACGAGGAGGAAGGCGATGACGAGGAGGAGAGTGAGGAGGATGGTGCACAGAAGGAGGATCAATCGACCGCGACAGCCGATCATCAGGCGATCGGGAAAGCATCGAAGCCGCCGTTATCATCAAGCTCAAGTTCCCTTGATCTGCGAGCAACAGAAGGGCCCAAGTCGGAGGCGGATCTCGGCGATCGCGGGGTAGCAGCGGCAACAGCAGCGACAACCGTGTCTGCCGCCCCGAAAGAAAAGAAAACGAGGAAGAAGCGTACCACTATCCGCAAGAAGCGTCGGTTGGAGATCCACGAAGATCCCGATCTGGATGAGGAAATCAACAAGCTGCTTAAGACGGGGCTCAAGAATCAGGCCCACACGCTTAAGCTGTCCCGGTTGATGGTGCGCGCGAAGGACATCAAATCGCGCAGTCGCCTCCTGACGCTACTGCAGAGCGGTGAGTTGCCGTGCCGCCGGCTGTTCCTCGATTATCACGGGCTGCGGCTGCTGTACGGGTGGATCTGCGAGTCGACCGACTCGATCGAGGATCTCAAGTTCCGCATCCAGATTCTCGATACGCTCGATGGGCTGCCCATCTCCAACAAGACCATGCTGAAGGACAGTAAGATCCTGCACACCATCGAGAAGTGGGCCCGGGTGGAGAAGGGTGGTGGGAAGGTTCAAACGTCGCTACCCGCATCCAACCCGGCACACCAGAAACCACAGGCGCAGGCACCGGTGAAAGAGGAACTTCCTGCTCGAGAGACGATATCGGGGGCGCTCGAGATGGCCGGATCGAAGGAAATCTCCCGTACGAGTTCCCCGAGCGACAGCAATGGAGCGGGAAGTGACAGCAGCAACCAAGCGGCCGAACAACAAACCTCGAAAAAGGATGTCCTCGGCAGTGTGGAGGTGCTGAAGAATATGCCCGAGCTGTTAAAGCTGGCCGACTTGGGCAAGCTGAAGGAGATCATCAGCACCTGCGACAAGGAGGTGGAAAACAAAGAAAAGGCAGCAGCAGCGGCGGCGGCGGCAGCAGCAGCGGCTGCAGCGGCAGCATCGGCAGTGATCGCAGCATCAGAACAGGGTAGTGGTAGTTCGTCCGGTAGTAGCGTCGTGTTGCTGTCGGACATTCAGATACCCGAGCCGGAGGATGAAAATGCCCCGGAAGAGCAACGGCTAGGGACGCAGATTCGCATTCTGTCCTGCAAGCTGCTGATTAGCTGGATCAACCTGAAGGAAGTTTTCCGCATTCCCAAGAAGGAGCGTATCGAGCAGATGAAGGAGCACGAGCGGGAAGCGGACATGCGCTACCAAGCGCTCGGCCTGGAGGGGGATGAGAAGGACGACAAACATCATCTCCGGCACCGTGACAGTCGTGGCTGGGATCGGGATCGAAGCTCGCGGGGCAGCGATCCGAAGCGTCGTCGATCGCTGGACGATCGTGATGGTGGGGCACCACCGTACAGTGGGGGGCTGGCCAGTAAGATCAAGCGACCGCTTCCTCCGCCGGGCAGTGGCATCGGCTACCCGATCGTGAAGCAGGACAATCTGTCCAAGCAGCAGCGGCGCCATCTGTTCGAGATGAAGGTGGCCCACGAGGAGGCGGAACGGCGCAAGAAGGAGATGTGGCTGATGCACGAGCACGCCTGCCTTCGGTTCGGTTTGAATCCGCACCTGACGGCCCCGATGGACATTCCGGTGCGGATGAATCCGGCCACGGGCGAATACTTTTCCGAGGACGACCGGCTGCTGCCGACGCCACCGAGTCACGCGTACTTCAAGATCCAGCTACCGCCGATGTCGACGAACGCGGACGATTACGAGCTGCCGCCAATGAAGCTGCCCCCGTACTGGCGCTTTGCAATCGATGAGCGGGGTCGTTTGTACTATTTCCACGTGAAGGATCGCGTCCCGCAGTGGCAACCACCGAAGCATCCGGGCCAAGCGGGGGATGCACTTGCCGATGAACATATTTCGATGAGTTCCGATTCGAGCACGACGGACACGTGTGACTCGAGTGAGGAGGAGTTGGCTGCCCAGTTGGAGCAGTTGCAGAAAAAGAAGCGGAAGCAACAGTCAAGCTTTAACTTGGGTAAGTTCGATTACATGCGAGAACCGTTAGGAGGGAAGGAAGGGAAAGTAACCTCCGATCACACCGTCATCGATTGTGTACCATTTTCAGAGGATGTTTTGGCCAAACCGGATGATATGAACGATGATATGTCGAAGGCGATCGCAAAACAAGAGCCGGGCGATGGATCGCCGCAAATTTTGACGCTGGAAGAAATTTTCGGTGAATCCGCTAATCAAAATGCGGACGAATCCGCCGGCACACCGTTGCCCCCGAGAAGGAAAAGGAAGCACAGTTCAAAGCTGGTTCAGACGCGCATTATCAGTGTAAGTGAAGGAAAACATTGCTAGTAGGGTAAAACCAAAGTGTCCATGTTGTAATTTGCTTCTTTTTTTTGTATTTCTAGCCTCGCACTGAGGAGGACAAACAATACGGACAGATGGAAATGAAACGCTACAAGGAAACGAAGGAGAAGCTCCGGAAGCGTAAAGAGGAGGCGAAACGAATGCGCGCTCGGAGCATGTTCGACAAGACGCTCGCGGACAGTCCGTTCAGTGGCCCGTTGGATAAGCCTTCGTTGGCGACGAATGCAAATGCCACGACGGATGTGGCCGGTGTCGGTGGTGTTGGCGTGGGAGTGGGAGCTGGCGATAGTTCGCTGATGGATGACGATCTTGTCGTATCTCACAAGATCGTCGAGGACAAGTGCATCGTCGACGAGCTGGACATTCTGACGAAGAAGAAAAAGATTTCCCCGTACGAAGAGTGGAAAAAGGTACAGCAGCGGTTGGGCAAGAAGCGTAAGCCACCGGGCGAGGAATCACACGATAGTGCCGGTGCCGGTGCTGCTGCTGGGGCTTCCACTGGGTCCGGTGGAGAAGGTGTGGGTGCGTCTTCGTCGAAGTTGGCGAAACGGAAGAAATCCAGCAAAGGGGACGTGAACAGTGAAGAGGCGAAGAAAATCAAGGAAAAGTTCCGTGTGGAAATCGCCGGCGTCATAGTGCAGCATCTGAGCGCTTATCGAAAGGACAATTGCCCTCTGGGACGCATTACGAACACGGATGATTTCAAACATCTTGCAAGAAAGGTAAGTCGCGTGCGCATTTATGCTTGCTCCATGGATGTGGATACTAACGGAAGCATTTCTTTTCTGTTCCAACAGCTCACTCATTTCGTAATGCTGAAAGAGCTGAAGCACTGCGATAATACGGTGCACGTGCTGGAGGTAACTGATTCTGTGAAAACGAAAGCTAGGGAGTTTATCAAAAAGTATATGGCCAAGCACGGCCCGGTGTACGTACGAGGGGACAACGAACCCGACTATTCAAACGTGGCACTGTAGGGAGCATTCGTACTAGTAAGATGCGGTTCGGCCTTCAGCTATAGTGTAGGCGAAAATGCCAGTGTACAGACAAAAACGAAACTAAATGAAATAATGGCATCATATTATGCGAGATATGACTTTTTTAACAACTAGCGTATGAATAAACTAACGAAACTAAATTATGTATGTCATTTTGTATCGATTGCGATGCCTTACCAGCGAAAATTGAGTTGAAAACGCTTTCCCGTATTTCTTGATTTGCAAATGTGTCCCACTGGTATAAACTGGGTTCGAAACTGGTCCAATCGAGTTCGAAAATGTCGCACACGTTTGACGTTAGCCGTCATTGCTCCGGTGGCAGGCAGAAAGATACAAATGACAAACGTCAAAGTTTGCTGTCCTGTACTAGTTCTTTTTCCGGTCGGCCATTGCAGCGACAGTGAACGCATTTCACTACGTAAGTAACTTCGGTGTAAAATCTGAAGAAAGTGTTGGGCAAATCGTGCGAAAATGTTGCAAATCGGGAAGAAAGTAGAAACCCACGCCGGGAACTATGGATGAAACTGAAGCTCGGGCCGATTATAATGGATTAAAGCGTCGAAAATGTGTCCATGTTGTGGTTGTGCTACGACGGCGGAGGACTGTTTGAAGCGCTGTCAGTTTCGGCATGCAGAGAAGGCGTGCTGTGAACGATTCCTTCATTTCGCACGAATTTGCCAACACTTACCGGCGGGGGTGGAGGTGACTGGAAGATTGTTTAACCGCAACGGTCTTTGTTCTTTCCAGGCCAAAATGGGTAAGATTATGAAATCTGGTAAGGTGGTACTCGTCCTCGGGGGACGGTACGCCGGTCGCAAGGCCATCATCATGAAGACGTTCGACGATGGTACCCCTGACAAGCAGTTCGGTCAGGCCCTGGTCGCCGGTATCGATCGCTACCCACGTCGTGTTTCGAAGCGGATGACCAAGGAGCGCCTCCACAAGCGCTGCAAGATCAAGCCATTCATCAGGGTAAGCATGGCCTACAGCGGCAGCATCACATCCCGTGGCGTGTGACGTGTGCCATGCGTTGACGCTTGAACGTTGTTGCTTGAATGTAAATTGACACATTGTTTTTTTTTTTTCGTCCTTCTATTGTTGCTTTCCACAGATGCTGAACTACAACCATCTGATGCCAACGCGTTACAGCGTTCCAGACGTGAGCCTAGAAAGTAAATATTCCGCTGCTGAGCTGAAGGATCCGGTTAAGCGCAAGAAGGCTCGCCATCAGATCCGCATGAAGTTCGAGGAGCGACACAAGACTGGCAAGAACAAGTGGTTCTTCCAGAAGCTCCGTTTCTAAGTAAACAATACACACCCAAGAAAAAAAATGCGTGCGGCGACGACGACAAGCAGACGTAAGAGACGGCGAGTTTTTCGTTCGGTGTGATTGCCGAGTTTTCCTGGGCTGGAGGTGGTTGGTGTGGTGGCGCCGCCAGATGCTGTGGAAATCGGGCGACGTAGTGTCGTGGTGCGAAATGTAGTGTATTGTGTTTGTATTCTGCGATCACACCGCATCATGTGCTTTGTTGGTAAACGGCACAACGCCCCTACCAACCTGGCTCATGAGATCGCCTTCAGCGTCGGAAATGGGAGAACAGTTAACATCGGGTTCTCCGTCGGTTAGCACGAAAGGACTTACAATAAATTCGTGTTATCTACTGGAAAACTAAACGCCCGCCTACGTGTTTGTGATTGCGAAGAGACATGTGAGAAAGAAATATGCTAAGTGAAGTCAGAAGGTTTTTAGTCATCCAAAATCGGAGGCAAACGAAGAAGGAAGCCTACCACAGCACGAAGTGGAATCGACCTGTTCGTTAAAGTACATCATAGTCATACTTTATTTGAGCACTGTATCGCATTTCAACTGTTCAACTGTTCAACGGGAACTATTTAAGATAGACAGTGCATTCCGTATGCCTTTCTTCAGTTTTTTCTACAACCCTTTCTAGTTCATACATTTTATAGAATACTGACTGATCGGTACCGGTAGACTTTTTCAAAAACTGTTGTAGAGTTTCGAGCGCCTACAGAGCGTTTGCTGCCAAGACGGGTTTCCTGTCTATCGTTTGTAATCTTTCGTTACCCTGCTCACCCTCCTCATCCTCCATGCGATCTTCGGCGATCGAAATCTTCAAAGGTTGGAAAGTTCGCCCCTCCGTTTTCGTCGTTAGGTTATGCCAGGCGGCCACCTCGCTTGGTTTAATTTCGACGTGGTCTTCTTCGGCTTCAATTTTTGCTTTAAGCATTCTGCTACGAAATCCTGTCTTCCGAAAGAAATTCCTAATCGTAGCCTCGTTGACTGTATACCATGCTTTTCAAACGAACCTAGTCACCAAGAGCACGCTAATATCAGGGTGCGCCGTCTTATCCAGGCGAATGCCGTTTCCCTTGGAACACTGGGACTTAATGGAATCTTTATTCTTCATAATGTTGTAATAGGTCGACTCCGGCAAGCAGGACTTATTCACTATTTCGCTGCGCGATTTTTCACACACATGATATCAAAAAATTATAAAGGCTTTTTGTCTGGATATTAATGTCAAGCCAATGGAAATGTCAGCATATTTTGTATTGTCTGTGTCAGCGTTGATATCTTATCGTTTCAGATAATTCAGTATCCAAGCTAATAAATTAAATGTTTTTTTACGATGTAGTGTTCCTACAAGCGAGGTACGAGCCTCGAAATGAAAATTTTAATGAATCCGAAAAATACGCGATAAACCGAAATTTACAAAAAGCCGGCATCGTTTGTTTTTCTGTCAACTGTGAGTTCCGGTGAGTTTTTGGATGCGTTTTGTTTATCTTTTGCTCATGCCAATTTGTACGATATTCCAGGCAAAGCATCAAAGTAAACTGTACAAATTTTTAAGCTTGTCAGTACATAGTTGATTCGTTGCTCCACATTCAATATATTCGTTTTTTTTTCAGCACAGTATGCCATTATTTACTCATGTTTTACTCGCCCCAGAGCAACGTAGCACTGTTTTGTTTCCAAGTCATGATACCCTACTGGGCCGATCTCGCAGTCGGCACAGATCAAATATTTGCGATTGTTGACCGTATTGCTGAAGCCGATGTTTTCAAACGTGTACATGTCCTTCACCATCCAAAAGTGCTTCAGAGTTTCCCTCGTGAAGTCATCCTCTTTGTCCGCTGTTTGTCGTTTCTGCCGGGCCAGCGGGAGTTCGTACTGGAAACACGGGAATAAAATGAATGCATTATTGAACGGGGAAATGATCAAGATGCTGAATCTATACAAGCGATGCTACCTCAACAGTTGTGAATTCGGCACTTGCTGGTTTTAGCATCAGCGAACCGCAATGGTCGCACTTGACGTCGGTTTTGTTCTTGGAGTCCTCATCCACCAATTCGGCGTAGTCGGTCATCGTTGAAATTGGAATCACTATAGTAACTGTCTGCTATGATATTTTACTTACAACCGGCAACGAAATATAGCTTAAATCAATTCGGTTCGCTATAGGTTCATATGCACACTACGATTGTTTTGCATGTTTCGCGATGACAACAGTGGACGACGATGAGAGCCGCCTCGGCGCTCTGAATTTTGACAGCATCATTCCATTTGGAACAACACAGGACGAATGAGTGCCCCGCTGCAAGGTGCCGAAATTTTCACATCAGATCCACCATCTTCCATTCCTCGTAGTGCGGTGCGTGGTATGTTTGTGAATGAAAATAAAGATACTAAACAAACGAATTCCCTGTAAGCGCCATGGGAAAACGGCCACTTTCGCGGAAGGAGCTCGAGGAGCAGAAAAAACGTGAAGATGAAGCAGCAGCTGCTCATGTAAGTTGAACGCTCTCCCCGGAGGTAAGGCCTGCTGCAGCTAATCTGTGTTGACAATTCAAGGCATTTAAAGAGTTTGTTGAGACATTTCAAGAAGCACCATCCAAAATATCGAAAGTATGGGTGAAAGCCGGAACGTACGATGCTGGTTCGAGGAGTAAGTAACAACGCGTCATGAAAACATCCCTTCCACCCGAGACTAATCCCGAGACTTCTTTGTGTGCTTGTAGAGGAAGACACCCGCGACAGGGGGAAGTTGTACAAACCCCAGTCGCGGCTGGAGTCGGACCAGGAGAAATCGATGGACTACGTGAAAATGGTTGCCAACGAGAATCGAAAAGATTCTGCCCTGGGAAAGAAGAGAAACCAGGAGAAGAAGAAGAGCAACCTGGAGATTTTCAAGGAAGAGCTGCGCCAGATACAGGAGGAGCGCGAAGAGCGGCACAAGTACAAACATATGGCCCGCTCCATGCTGCCCGGCACCAGCTCGGCCGAATCGGACCCGGTGTACAAGGAGTCGGAATCCGGTTCGTTCGACAACGGTGACCCCAACACGACCAATTTGTACTTGGGGAATCTGAACCCGAAGGTACGTGTAATGGTTTGGTTTCGACGATGCTTGTCTGACTGATCGTGTCTCGTTACAGATATCAGAGCAAGCGTTGATGGAACTTTTCGGCAAGTATGGTCCCCTTGCTAGCATCAAAATCATGTGGCCCCGGTCCGAGGAGGAGAAGATGCGCGGTAGAAACTGTGGCTTCGTTGCTTACATGAGCCGACGGGATGCGGAACGAGCCCTGCGCGCCCTCAACGGGCGCGATGTGATGGGATACGAGATGAAGCTTGGCTGGGGCAAATCAGTCCCTATCATGACGCATCCCATCTACATTCCTCCGAAGTTGCTCGCGTACACTCTTCCGCCGCCTCCATCGGGCCTACCGTTCAATGCGCAGCCTCACTCATCGGATATGGACAACATTCCAAAGATGACTTCCGTCGCGTACATGTCGGAACCGGAGCTGAAGGAACGGATGGATGTTGTGTTGTTGAAGTCCGTTGTAAAGGTAGTGATTCCTACCGAGAGACACTTGCTGATGCTCATCCATCGTATGGTGGAGTTTGTCATCCGCGAAGGTCCAATGTTCGAGGCGCTTATCATGACGCGCGAAATGGACAATCCGATGTACAAGTAGGTTTTGACGCGGGTTGTACTTTTATAGTCATGTTGATCATCCTTTTTTTTTTTGTTCTTGTATTTTAGATTCTTGTTTGAAAACGAAAGCCCCGCACACATCTACTACCGGTGGAAGTTGTTTTCTCTGCTGCAAGGCGATACGCCGGGCGATTGGCGCACGAAGGAATTTCGTATGTTTAAGAATGGTTCGATTTGGAAGCCACCGCCGATTAATTTCTACACTCAGGGCATGCCCGACGAGCTGTTGGCGGACGAAGAGGGCATCGAAACGAACAAAGGCAACCTATCGCTTGCGTAAGTTGCCCTACGGGAATTTGATCAATCGCATGGAGCGTTAAAGGAAACCCACTTTCTTCCCCCTTTTGTTCCTTTCGGAAACAGGCAACGGGATCGTTTGGAGGACCTTATACGCCACCTGACCCCGGAGCGACAGAAAATAGCGGATGCGATGATATTCTGCATTGAGCACGCGGACGCAGCGGAGGAAATTTGCGAATGCATCACCGAGGCCCTGTCGTCGAACGAGACGCTGGTGAAGAAAAAGGTCGCCCGCCTCTTCCTGATCTCGGACATTCTGCACAACTCCGCCGTGAAGGTGCAGAATGCCAGCTTTTTCCGCAAAGCGATGGAGAAGAATCTGCTGGACATCTTCCGGAACCTGAACGGATACTACATGCAGCTGGACAGTCGACTCAAGGCGGAAGGGTTCAAGAGTCGCGTGATGGGTGTTTTTCGCGCCTGGGAAGAGTGGACGATCTACCCGAGGGAGTTCCTGGTGAAGCTGCAGCACACCTTCCTCGGCATTCAACCGGTAAGTATTGTGTAGAAATCTTTCTTTGGCTTTGCTCTAATATGGCTGTGAAATTCAATTTCAGATGGTAAAGAGGGAACCCGAAGAGGAGCCGGAAGAAGAGAAAGAAGATGAAGATCTCGATGGGGTTCCCTTGGACGGGGCGGCCCTGCTGAAAAGTGCCATGCTGTGCGGCATGGCAAGTGAAGAAAACCGAACTCCACTGATAAAACATGACATCTACAGCGACGAGGATGATATCGATGGAATGCCGCTGGCGGACGATGATATCGACGGTGTTCCGTTGGAAAGCACGGTGGAAGACGGTGTCAATCTGGAGTCCATGGGGAGAATCGGTGCCGTCGGCGTCCCAGGGGAAGGAGTCGGCCGCACTAGCTCCAAGAAGGGTAAACCAGGCAGTGGCTCGTTTATTCCCTCCAAATGGGAATCGGTTGATGCGTCGCAAATTGAGGCACAGGCGGTCACAACCAGCAAATGGGACACACTGGATCCGGTTGTACCTGAGCCACCGAAAATTTCACTCCAGAACGCCGGTGGCTCGATGGGAAGTGGTAGGAAGTATGGGAACTACAGCGACGACGATGAGGATGGGTGCGACGAAGACGTCAATGGCGCACCGGATCAGGACGAGCTGCGGCGTGTACGGTTGCGCGAAATAGAGGTAAAAATCGTGCAGTACCAGGACGAATTCGAGTCCGGAACGAGGCAGGTGCGCACCGGTTGGACAATGCCCGAAGAGATCGATAGTTACCGGATGAAGTTGATAAAGGAAATGGAAAAGGAACTGCGCCACAAAGGCCGTGAGGATCAGAATTGGCCGGTGTCGGACGAGGATAATCGGGCACGGAAAGCCGTGAAACGCAGTCCCAGTGAGGAAAGGTAAAATAGAAAAGGCAGGCTGGTTTGTGGTCGCTTTATGGTGTATTGACGCTGGTGATTTTTGGTTTTTACAGTCTAAGGAAACCGAAGCGAAGGAGGACATCTATCTCACCGGGCTCGAAATCTTCAAAACGACGGATGTCCACCAGTTCATCGGAGGAAGAGCAGTCGTCGATGGATCGAATTGCTTCGCGCTATCGGTACTCTTCGGAACGTTCGGTTTCACCAGGACCGGCCAGTAGCTCACGCACTAGCAAATACGATCTGCTGGGCTCTCCCGCTGCACGTCACGGCGGTTCCGGAGAGTCGAGCTATGACAAGTACGATCGTGAGCGGGACAGGCGGGGTGACGGTCGAGATCATCGGGAGAAGAAGGAAGGAGCTAGGGAACGGACCCAGCTATCGCACGAGCGTGACCATCGGGAGCACCGTGAAAGGGCTCGTGACAGCGAGCGTGGTCACGGGCGCGATCATGAGCGCGATCGAGCGACCCGTGACGATCGTGACCGGGAACGAGACTATGATCGTGATCGGTCCAGAGAGAGTTCTACGGTTTCTCGCTATCGGGAGCGTGAACGTGAACGTGAACGCGAACGAGATCGGGGAAAGGATGTCTATGGCAGTAGCAGCGGTAGTAGTAGTAGGAAGGAATCTGTGAGTAGTTCAAAGTATGATGATAGAGCACATGGTAAACGATATAGATAAGCACTAACCAGGAAAAGCTTGTTACAACTATGTGAACGACTGAGGCTGAGTTGAACAGCCAAAGGTTCCAGGTAGTTGCGGTAGGCTAAGTTTGAAAACATATTTCAAATTCTGAAGAAGCGCGAAAGCGCGAGGTTCATACTTATGAAGCAATCCGCATGGAATGGGTTGTAAAGTTAGAAATCGCTTTTGAGAAAAAAAGATAATCCATTTGGTATCTTTGAGTGCAAACACACGCCGATTGGCTAAAAGATAAATACTTTACCTTTTCAGTTCCGTGTGGAAACAGTTTTTAATATTCACGCAATCAGACAGCAAATTTGTACTAATTATGTAGTATATTTAAAAATAAGTCACTTAAATGAATAAACCACTAAATAAATTACAAAAAAACCAATCTTCATCGTTTCATCGAAATCGAAATTACGCTCAACCATTCCCATTCGTCGAAAACCTCAGTTGACAACGATTTTGACAGCTTTCCTCGCAGCTGCTCGGCTTGCTAGATTTTCAGCAGAAACATTTCAAACCGTCGTGAGGCTTGCCTGTTCCGGAGCAGCGTAGACGCCAGTTTTGTTTTGATGCGCGTAGAGTGAGGCGGCTTGAATGCTACTCTTCGGTTAATCAGGGATAAACGGAATAAACCATTATACACGGAGACTGGCTCTGTTGATTTTCGATTCGTGCGTGAGGCGGTCGTGGTTGTGTACGCCCATTAATCCTCTACAAGAGATTACGACGTAATATCCGCCCCAGTGCTCTGGGCAAGGGTAAACAGGAGAAGTGTCAGTTGCTAAGCAGTGCAAATCTTGTGCATTATTTTCGGTGGTTTGTTTTACTGTCCCCCCTTCTTCTGCCGAAAAATCGATAGTGCAGTATGAAACAACAATTAAAGAGGTGCTCAGTGGTGCATGGTTAGCTTGCTCATGTGTTTAACGGCATTTGATGAATTCTAAAAGTGAAAGGAACATAAAAAATCTACCACTTCCTACATTTATTAATAGAACAGAAACTGCGGCCAACGATTCGACGGGAAATGTAAGCATGTGAAAGCATCAGATGTTAAAAACATGGCCCCAAACAGATCTCATCTTGAGTACGAAAAAGAAGAGGCTGCTATAGTTTTTGTAAATGTTCATTGTGCTTAGTTTATGTGTGATACTGTGATAGGCTTTGTAGGACGATACTGAGCACATTGCATAGAATTCCACCTATCGCAGAATTGATTAGCAGGATCGTATGATCATCATGTGGCGATGGCATTATGTCGTTCGTTGTTTCGCACCATCTACGGCTTTTGGCATTAAATGTGACATTAATCCTGCTGCCAGATAAGGCTCGCACTCGCCCTGCGATGAAGGTATATATTGTAAGTTGTTTAAAGGAAGTATAAATGGTCGACTTGAACCCGAGAAAATGCATTGTGATGCATTGTGGCTGTTTAAAACAAAATCTCCGACTGCCAAGAAACAGATTGCGATTGCCGTACAGGAGCTCCATTGAAACTCCAATGTAAATTCAATTTTCAAAAGGCACTTGTCTATATTTAACGTTGTTCCCAAAAGACAAGGCTCAAGCAACGCGATGCAACTGTATTTAATGCACTTGAATGTAGTTTTATGAGCAGCGATATCCAAACCAATCCAGGACGCTTGTGGTCAGTTGTTGAGCCGTATCATTTTGTATAGAATTGTTTGCCAAGTAGGTAGGTTCAACCAAGTGGCCCCAGATGCTGGGAGCGGGTGGCATTTGAGGGCAATTTTCATTCCAAAACGCGTACAGCTAGAGTCGCCTGTGATCCAGGCCGCCGGCGCGGCGATGCTGTCATTGCTGTTTGGTTTGTAAATAAGATCTCATCTCGCTGGTAGCGGACAAAGCTTGCACACCTACACACTTTCCCATTTACCAGTGCGCGGGACAAGCTGTGTGCATCACGCGATGACATCATGGCCATCATGGCGACGATCGGTGCCCTGCGACGACGAACACGCAGGGTTGGCGCGGAAGTTTCAGAGTTGGTGGAGGCGCAAACATTCGCCTGCCGTTCGTTCAGCTTTAGCAGATGTGCGATCGAAGCAGGCTGCCTGAATGGGAATGTGTGCCGTTTGCTGTCCCACCACTTTCGGGGAGCTCGTTACACAATAGTGTGCCTTTTCCCAGCGGTGCGTGATCTAGCATGCAGTCAGTTTGAACCACTACACAACGATCGCCAGAAGGACACCCCAACGTCAACATACTTTTTTCGGCAGTTTCATCCAGAAGCAAAAGAAGCGCATACGTTTTGTAGGTATTGGTTACAAAATGTACCATTCCGACGGTCGACGCTGGCGTGTTGTTGGATCGACACCAAAACGAGCTAAACGGAACGCCTTGTAAATCGCTTCAACCTCCCCTGTCCCGCGTTGGAAGCTCAGTTGACTCGCCGACACCGAACGACCATTTCCTCAAATAGTTAGGTCGAGGTCGTTCCGTCGCTGCACGTGAGGGTGGTCCGTTTTGCGTTTGCCTGCAGAGCTCTTTCGAACCGCAAAGCAGGAGGGGTGCCTTATTTATGCTGCGATGTTGGCGTCATCAGTGCAATGTGCACGTCTCACTGCAAGCGGCCTTGCGTTGGGTTTATTTGTATAGTTTTTTGTTTACCAACCCAACTGGGCGGGGAACAGTTCCCGGACAATTTGTCGGAAAAGTTGAACCGCTCAACTGCAGGTGACATCATGCTGCAAACATGGTGTGGACACTTCGTCGGGAACATTGCGCAGGAAGGTGCCTGAGGGCGGATAGTTTCGGACGCATATTTATAAGAAGTATACGGAGCTGGGAGATTGTTAGATAATGACATCAGCGGATAAAAGGCCGGCTGAAAGGCGACGAGAAAGTGCTCCTCCCCTATTGGTGAAGTGTTTGATGAGGGAAGCAATCATTCGTTCAATTCTTGAACGCGAAGCACGTTTTTGAAAGGTGGCAACGTCCGATAAAGACGTCGGTAATGTGCTCCAGTAGTTGGTTTTTGTGGCAGATGTCTTCACATGCTAAATGCATGCTAAATTAAAGGTATTATTTTTCCTAAAAACATTGCATCAAAGATAGCCATTTTCCAGCAACCATGTTCGGTCGATGTCTACGATTGCTTCGACGTTCTGTGCATTTAAATTGCGTTTGCAAATTCTACAAATGGCTCCATCGAATGACACAAACATTCCATGCTGGGAATAATAGATACCGATTCTGGAAACAGCGACGTTGTCGAATGTGTCTCCCAACACAGCCGTTAATCTTCGGAATGGACCAAATGGAGGATCTATTTTTAAAACTCGTCTTGCCAGCATCCATTGCCATATGACTTCAAGTTCGTTTGTTTGTTTGTCTGAAGATCAGAATACTTTTTTTTTCGTGTTCTTCGGTGTCTTTCCAAAGCTTGACGCTAAAACGAATGTCTACATAGTCGAATGTTGACGGATGTGATGGCGACACGTTGTGGAAATAACAGATTGAAATCTTTTGGGAGGTGTTTTTACTATGTAGAACTGAGCACCGAATTATGAGATAAACAAACTAAGCATATGTTGAAAGCATATACAGGACACACTTTATGATCCCCCCTGTGTGCAGTGCCACATTTTCTTAACGGCAACTTTTAACCCAACAAGGAAGCATGGTTAAAAACTTCGTTTTCCCTCTGTTTCAGTTTCCTGCCAGTGGCGTCGACAAAGGTGTTGCAATTAACACTTCCATCGCTTGCTTTTGCTGCTTAGGATGAAGTGGAACCGATGAACGTCGGCAGCCACAAGAGAGCAAAAGGGAGAGACTGCGAGGTTTGAACTAGGTAGGCTGTTTTTAGATCGACACATCCAGTCCAAAAGATGGGCAACGTGCTGCATAAACTGGGTAACGTTTCGCAATCGATCCGTGGTCGCAAGCGGAAGCGCGAGGCGGACGATGGGGATGAAAGTGGCGACGGAAGTGATCTGTTGGATAGATCACTCCAGACACCGAAGCGGTAAGTGTACTAAGCTAGCTGGGCCGGCGCAAAAGGGAACTCCCCGTTGACATTGTTTCTTCATTCGCACACCCGTTTGCAGCAAGAAGCTAACCTCGACGGCAAAATACATCTACCAGGCGCTGTTCAAGGAGGAACGCAACTCGGACATCACGGTGCACGCACTGGGGAAGCAGTGGCACCTGCACAAGGTCTATCTGAGCCAGAGTCCGTACTTTTCCAGCATGTTCAATGGATCGTGGCGCGAGGCGGACGATGACTACGTGCACATTGAAATCATCGATCCGAAGATCACGATCGAGTCGCTGTACTCGGTGTTTGGCTCGCTGTACATGGACGAGGTGGTGCTGGAGCCGAAGGAAATCATCTCCACGCTGGCGACGGCCACCCTCTTCCAGCTGGACAGTCTCATCGACCGGTGCGCCGAGGTGATGGTGGAGACGACCAACGCTGAGGTAAACCGTGCGAATGTTTTTCCTCCGTTATATTTCATTCCGTTCTCGTTTTCGTTTTCTTTTTAGACCGCTGTGCTGTACTACGAAGCTGCCTGCGAGTATGGGGTGAAAATAGTGAAGCAGTCCACGTACGGGTGGCTGCTGGTGAATCTACTCAGTCTGTACCATCGGGCCGCCAAGTGGCTGCGACTGATAAGCCCCGAGCTGATGGAGCAGCTCGTCTCCAGTGCGGACCTGTACGTCGTGCAGACCGAGTTCACGCTGTACACGTTGCTTCGGTTCTGGATGAGCCTGAAGCTGTTCCCCGAGGAAACACCCGCATCGGAAGGCATGGAACACCCGAAGGAACGCTACTTCTCCGAGCGGACCAGCGCGGTCCCTTTCCTCTACACCGACGAGGGGGAACCGTTTGTGCGTGTCTTCCGCGCGTTACGGCTGCGCAACTTGCTCAACCACCACGTGGACATTCGGATTCTGCGACAGGATAACATCATTCCGATCGAATGGCTGCACAAACCGTTGTTCCAGCAGTGGAACAGTGTGCTGATGATCGACCAGTCGCTCGACAAGCAGATCGAGTGCGACGATCGCACGTTCCTAGAGTCGTGCATCCGCTGCGGCCGCATACTGCCCGAGAACATCAGCCAGAAGTGGCGCTGGACGGGCTTCCACTATGGGCTCGATCTGCTGCTCATGTCCGACACGCGCACGATCCGCATCAAGCGCCACCATCGGACGGAAAACGAGCGTCTGCTGAGTCTGCAGGTGAAGCGACAGTTTTTGGTGCGCGTATCGCTCACCTCTCTGAACGAGCTGCGCCAGATCAAGCACCAGCAGACCACATGCATCGAGTCGGTGTCGCTCGAGAAGAACGAGGAGATACAGTTGGTAGTGTTCGACCGCGAACTAACCTTTCCGCTGCTGATCTCGGTCAACATGATGCTCGATCCTCCCCCGGAGAAAGTTGCCAGCGCATCGCCGGCCGCTGCCTCCGATGCCAAGTCTGCGCCAAATGATGCGCCCACCCCGGGATCTTCTGGTAATGCACAAAATACCCCTTCATCTTCGTCCGGCTCGTCTAGTAATGTACGGAATCCGACCCGAGCATTTCCCTTGTTAGGCAGTAGTCACCACGGGATGGTTGAATCTTTGGACGGTAATGCAAGCAGCTCGAACCGGATGGCGCTGGTGAATGAATCCTGACTGCAGGTGATACGGTGACGCGTGAAACGTGCCAACGATGCGAGACAATAGAACGCGCACCGCGTCCCGGTGGCGTGTCACCAGAGCGAACATGGATGTCGTACTAAAAGGCGTAAGTGTACTTAGTGGAAGCGTGTGAGTAATTAAGGTGCTTTCCATGGGCGAATGCGCACAAGTAAGTGGATGTGAATGTGAAGGTGGAGGGTTAAGACAACCAGGGAATTAAAGGAGCGCATGAGAAAGTGCCATTATAGGAATCATGTGTGCGCGTGTGTCTTTTTTCCTCTATAAACACTTAGTGTAAGCAAATGTGTATTATATAGATACGTATTTACAATGGCGCTACCCATTATGTTGCATATAGGTAGGCAGTTTATTTTTTTATATTATTAACATCAGGAGAATTTAGCACACAGGAAATGTGTGCACACAATTACGAAGGATTTGTTAAGGCAGTTTTGCAAACGATCGTAGCACGAACGAAATGTAGCACGATCGTTTAAACTGCTTCGATTCGCACCAGTATGTGGTCTCGAAGCATTGTACGGTGAATTGTACAATACGAAGTTGAATTAAGATTCCATACCACTACTAATGGTTAAGTTATAATGGTTAAACACATGCCCGTCTAACATCGGACTTTCCTCTCGGACTTAGTTAAGATGATCAGCATTACGCGGCAAACTGAAACGCGGATGTTTCCGCGCGTTGGCTGTTACTGAAAATGCGAAAATATACTTCAATCTTTTTAGTATATTCATCATCACACGCGCGATAAGGTGCATCTAATCATTAGTAACATAAGTTCTGTCTGCAGAGTATCATTACTTTCTGCTGCTGAAAAGAAAGCTGAAGGCAATAAAAGGATTCTGTCTAGTTCCGCTTAAGGTTAACGAATTGTCACGAATATCGAATATCTTTAGTAAAAGGATGAGAAAGAAAGTCATACCTTTTTGCGCAGGTAAATTAAACGAGGGATGTGTACAGCTTTTCGATGCTTTATTTAGCGGTTTTCCTCACTTTCTAGTTTTGTATTGTTTTTTCTGCATTACGCTTTCAAATCCGATCACCATATTTGTTTCATTCGAACATGTTTTTTCTAAACGCGCGCTTTTTTTCTTTTTCCTGTTGTGTATTTTTCATTCCGCTATGTTGGTTTTGCTTACGAGGATAGTGGCATTTTCGCATTCGCTATAATTGGTTGTTAGGTGTTTTTGTTAATACGATTATATAAAAAATATTTGCGTTCAATATTTCACTGCTGCTTTGCTGGGTTTTTAACTACACTCGCGGCAATGTTTCCCCTTCTCGTTTCGTTCAAGTGTATTGTTGTGTGTATTGTTTTATTACATGTCCATATGCGTTATTATAGCGCTACCAACATAATTGAACATTATTTCGGGAACGTAAGAGAAGTTGACTCAACGGGAGAGATTTATTTTTTCGATTTCGTTTGCATAGCACCACCTCGAATTTTGAATGATTTGGTTTTAAATTTTTGAATAATTCCATCGCTTGTGAACTTTTTTCTTAATCGACATTAAGTATTGTTAATTTAATGAAATTTTGTTTAGTTCTACTTTTCTTAACGATCGATACTGACAAACGCTTTCTTAAAAACATACAACTTTTTATACACATGGCACATGGCATCGCGGGACTCTTGGATGCAATTTGCTAGCGGTGCATCGGTGAGCAAAAATGAAGAAGCAATAACAAGCAGCATGACATACTAAGCAACAGAGCAACTGAAGGCAATTGTTTATGTTTTTGTATTTTCATGTTTGTTAGCATTCACATATTGGAATAGACGATGTGTCTGTCTATTGGCTTCTTTTTCAAACATGCCAATAACTTTCGAAAACCAACACACTGTCGATCACAATTTTTCCCAATTGATCCGTTTCCATTTTCTGCATTCCAGTTTTGTTGAACCTTTGAAACCTGCTGATTGACAATTCGCGAGCATAGAGTACATTTTGTTTTACTCGGTTTGCAATAAGTACGACGTACCAGCAGTACTTTCTGTGGTGAGAATGTTTTGTGTTTTATGTATCGGTTGGATCACTCTATTTTTAGTTTTGATTTTCCATTTTATAAGGTTGCTACTAATTTGCTTGGATAATTTTTCGTTTCGAGCTACGTTTTCTGCTATTTATTGTAGAAGGGGTGTTATGTTCATCACTCACCGAAAGGCATTTATCATTTTATGCAGCATATTCTCATGCATTTGTTGTCATACTTTTAAATATATATATTATTCGGAACCTGCAGGACGAATCGTACTCTGCATCTATAGCTTCTCTCAGTCGATTGGTTATTCCTATTCTTCGTTCAGAAAAGTGGAGTTTAAAAATGCTTTTAAGGTCCGATGGGGGAAAAACTGGTAGAAATCGCAATCCTATCGAAGGCGTTTCTTGTCAGTTATTTGTAGATGTTGTCAGTTAATCGAACAATTTGTACTTTTCTGCAATCCAATTCCGGAGCGGTTTTTGATTCTGCCCTTCTGTTGTTCATCTCAATGCCGGCATGCATAATTCACTGCATCATGAGGTTAAAAAAAAACGGCTGAAAAAATGATCCTTTTTGTAAAAATATGTTTCCCTAAACAGAGAATTTTCATTCAAAAATGTGAACAATTCTTGGACAATTCATAAAATTGTATGGAAGGATGTTTGGAGGAGAACTAATGAACTACAAACATATTATAGTAAGGAAATAATTGACAAACTCAAGCGATGAGAAATGAGTTTTCACTTTATTGAGATAAAACGTACATTGGAACTAAAACTTATTTGGCTAAGCATAATAAATAAACAAAACATAATCTAGTTGTTCTATTGCGTACATTTGATATATTCGAGCGTGTTAAACATTGGAGGATAAAACTGAAATGCTGACAAATACGTGTGTTTTTGTGTTTAAACCGATCCAATACTTCACTGCCGCATGCGTGTTCAAATTTTCCTGTGTAAACGATCAATGTTCTCGTTCAGTTAAAGGTGCATTTAAAGTTTCCTTTTCTGTTGTTTATCTGAGTACTGTTTAATAATTATGTTTGTATACGTTTAGAATTGCATGTTTTTTATTCGACTTGTTCTTCGATTTGCATGTTTTTTCCAACTTTTCTACAATTCCATGGTACCTTTTGTAAATTACTTCTATGCTTCGATGCCGTCTCCTTCTCTATTCCTTTTCGAAATCACTTTTTCCTCTTCCAATGACAACCATGCTCCAACGGAATGTGCTTTATTGAGCAGCGTTAGGTTCACACTTAGCGTTTTTGCAAGCCAATTGTTCACAACTCTTTCTAGACGTGGACAGCTTTACACAACATTTCGTTTTTTACGGATAGCTTGAACGCGGTTCCGAAAGCAACCAACGGCCGCCAGGGAACGCAATGCTGCAATAGTTTAGTGCTGCCTGTTGTGGACCATTTAGTATTACTATGGTGGGGTAGGAGGAAAGCTTATGCGATTACAGAGTTACACAAGACACTCGCTTGGACAGCCCCGTTTTGTGTTGTCCTCGTTTGAAAGAAATAAACCAATCGCATCGGGATCACTTGGTCACGTGGGATCGTTTGCTTGCTATGTACACGAAGAAGTAAATTATTTAACCATACAACTTTACATCGATTTGCCATCCGGGTGCTATAAACCCTTTCCCTTCCACTGTCTGGGTCTCTTACACGACAAAGCATTTTTTCTTTCTCTTAGCGTATAATTCTTACTTCTATGAAACAGATTTCGGCTCGATTGATTTGCGTCTCATTGTTCGTTCGTTTGCCTTTGCCAAAAAAAAGGGGATATTCCGATACTACGGGCGGTCGTCCAGGATCCAGGAGGGGCTAGCCCGTGGTGTTCGTCGAAAACAGGATGAGAAACTTAAATGTTTAAAAAAAAAACCGTGCATCGAATTTAACGGCAAAGCTATCGAAATTTTACAATCAAGCCTTAATGATAAAATCCTTCTTATATGACTGCTTACGCACTAAAAACAAATTGTTTCCGCGATCGGTTTCCGCGCCTCGAAAGCGAACGCGATCCTTCTTGGGCGAAACAGAATGTGCATACAAATGGGAGCAGGATTTGAGGTTGGAAACATTGCATTGAAATATTTCGATACGAAATTCGTTCGCGGACTGGAAAAGCTCGACACAAATAGTTGGAGGAATAGTCGCGATGTCGCGAAGGAGAGGATAATCCGTAGTTTGTTGGGTGTCTTAGAGAGTAGGGTGGTTGACGACCTTTAGTAAGAAAGAAGTGTCCGATTACTGGATGCATTTAACAGCGCTGGAAGAGAAACACTGTCGTCAGGAGCATCCATATGCTCATGGGTAGCCGTTGGGCAAAAGTTCGAACGCCGGCGGACGGTTTGCTGTGGCTCACGCTCTGACTGATGTCGGCCTTGGCGGGCATATCCTTCATGTCTCGGCTAGTGGAGGGCGCGTGACCGATCTCGTTGCTCATGCCGTCCTCATCGATCACGTTGCCACCTTCCGTTGGCGTACTGTTGATCGGAACGGGACGTAGACTGGTCGTGGCCTCGGTGGTGGACGTTGTGGTCGTCGTCGTCGTCGTGGTGGTGGTCGTGGTAGTGGTAGTCGTAGTCGTCGTTGTCGGCACAAGCGTACCGTTTTCGATCCAATACACCGGACTGAATTCGATTTTCACGTCTTCCATGTCGCGACTGACCATCTAAAATCGAACAGAAACAAAACACATCCAATATAAGTCAATCCTTCATCCTTTTGGGATCGATTCTCCTCCCCCCCCCCCGCCTTTCCTTACCGTTGAAGATAATCTTCTGCTGACGGGATCGCTGTTGTCGTCGTAGTACGCCTTCAGCATGGCCGTGTACGGGGCTTCCATTTCGGTGTAGTTTCCAAACAGCGTCACATTGATGGCGGTACCCGGTTCCAGCATTGTGTTAACAGCTTTGGTCTAAGTGGATTGTTTGGTAGAAGTAGAAATGTTAGACCATGTGTGCAAGTTTTCAAACAGACGACTGGCCGTGTCGTTCTGTTCATACCTCAAAGCGATGCTCGGAGTTTTTGATGCCCCAGGTGACGTTGCTGGACTGGGAGGTGCGCGAATCGTACACCTTCGTGTACAGGCCCTGCACAACGCCCTCGTGTTTGCCCCAGTAGATTTCCTTCATGTAGTCGTAGGTGATGACCGTTTCCGCCTGGCTCGTCTTGTCGTCGGTGTTGGACAGGATCGTCGATCCTGGGGTAAGGGTAGAGGTTTACAAGCCGCACACATTAGTATCTATTACACTAAACATTTCCTCCGCGGTTCCTGTATAAGTCGCTGGCTTACCCAAAACGGTAGTGTTCTTCTTGATAACAGTGCGAAGTTTGGTCAACTTGATCTGTCGAAGTTCGTACTTGACCGGTTCGATTTCGACCAAGATTTCACCCTGTTCGTGTTCCTAAAATTGCAATCAAATGTGTTATGTTTGTTCTCTACCTATTAAAGAATGAATGTTTTTCTCTTCTCGGCCAGGGAAACCTACCGTGCTCGTCTTGGATTCGGGCAGCGGAGCGTAGATGCGTCCGCTGAGACTCACGCTCGGGTCGAAATTGCCAACAACGTACGAATTGTGTCCGTGATGGTGGTGCTGCTGGTGTCCACCGTGGCCAGGGCGGATGCGAGCGACGTAGTAGTCGGTGGTCTGAAAAGCATTGTATGCATTCGGTAAGTAATCATAGTTTCAACCTGAACCCGTTTCCCCAAGGCTTAGGTGTGCTGCGTGTTGCCTACCGACAGGCGCCACCGTTTGAATCTCACCTTGCCCGTACCGGTACTGACGGCTCCACCGAAGATTCCGGCGTGGTAGCGGTCCCAAGGCTGCCAGATGAGCTTGCCACCGCCGCCCATGTTAATCAGAACCTCAAATGCATGGTGACGCTCCACCTCGGATAGCTGGGCCGCCACGGTACAGATGGTGACCGATTCCTCCGTCACCGTTTGGCCCGCGGTGTACATTCCTTCGATCAGCACCCGGCAGATGTAGCTCGGTGGATGGAGCTGCGCAAAAAGGGATGCCAAATTGACACGGACGATTTCATTAGACCAGTTCCTGCGAACTACCCAACTTCCTCCTTTTCTTCTCCCTTACCTGTTCATTTTCAATATGCTCCTTGGAGTGCTGCTCGGTCTCGAACACACGCACGGCAAACTGCAGATGGGCTTCGGCGCCGGAAAACTTCTCCCACGAGAGCGTGCTGGACGTCACGGACTGCGTGTTGGGCCCTATCGCCAGCGCCTTGAACACGCTGCTGGCTAGTGCGTCGGTGGGTTCGGGAGCCAGCAGTGCGCAGGAAACGATGGCAAGTATGATGACCGATGCTCTGCTCCGCCCGCTGCCCACCGTTTGCCACCGTACGTTGGTCATTTTGTTTTTGGCTGCTGCTTATTGGTACTGTTGCAGGGAGGATATGCTTGCTTGAAGCTGACCCGGGGGTTTGTTAGGTTCTAGCTAGAAGAGAGTATTTGTTGAACTAGTGGTTCCTGAAATGAAAAAAAAAGATAAAAAATGGTGATTAGTTTATTGGTTTAAGTTTCCACCCTTTTATCGCCCAAGAATGTATGTCCAGTGAACGGTGGGATAGGTTTACACCACTCCCACATTGTATCATCCTTTAATGGAATGAATCTCCCTGTCCTCCTGTGGCAGACTCCAGTCCCAGATGCCGTATGCAATTAACGCTCATAAAACATTATTAGCTGGTCTCGTGTGCCATTTGGCCCGCGACCATCCTGGAAGTAAATTGGAAAACAGTAACAAACGAGCCCGAAATAACTATATTAAAATCCCGTAAAATCGTCTCCATCTACCGTTAACCGTGACCTTCTGCCATTTCACTCTCCAGAGGGGGGCAGTGTTTGCCGGTGGAGGTCAATTTACGACCGAAGCAATTACATCATCCCGAGTCGCCTTGTCGGCTGCCCACACGTTGACATGGCCATGGCTTGTGTGAGGACTCCCAAGCACATAAACACACGAACACACACACAAGGACATCCGAAAGTAATTTGCTCGTTGGGCGATGGTCACAAAAGTCACAGCTTATTCTGCCGAATGCAACTTCCACGTCAATGGGAGGCGGTGCCTGGGGATAGTTCATGTGATCATCAGAATGGTTCCGATGGGAGGCAATCGGACGGGACCATGCGGCATACGAACTGGTTGTTTTTGAATTGCAACTGAAAGATGGGTTTGCATTTGTCACATGCCGATGCAGTGGGTGGCTTCGAGGGGTTGGGGACCGTTGCCGATGTGTGTGAGTTGTGCGTGGTGCCGTTTGATACTTGCACTCTGTGCGCATTAGGCCAAAGAGGCGGACAGGAGAGGGTGGATACCATGCTGTTCGAGGAAGAGTCCATTTCAGTGACAATTTTCATCAGCCCTGTCCCTGCGTGAAGTCGAGGTGGTGGTGGTGGTTTTTGTCGGTCAGGGTTAGACCAGAAGGGATGCACTCCGTTCGGAATTCGGACTCCGGGTGGCCAGTTGCCCCAGCTTGTGGCCATATCCGAGTGTTGGTGTTCGGGTTTGTCGGCTTTTATGTTGTTTGCTGGTTATTTTCAATCCACCCCTACCATGCGCTCATCGTTTATTTTTTTTCCTGGCTCGAGTGGACAATAGACAGAAATAATAAAAAAATAGAAATGTGAACAAAACATGACGCAAATATCGTTGGCAGAAAAACAACCCTATCTCGCCCTGCCCGGTCGGTTGGGGAGCTTTTTATTATACCGGCGATATTATGCCGCCGATATGCCCGTCTGCTCAGTCACCAGCTGTTTCTCGACCAGAGCGGCAAGAAAAGCTGGTCGATTTTCGTCCAGTGGACAGACATTTGGGCGCCCAGCTTCCTCACGCTCGTGCCACATCCAGCTGTAGGACGCATCTGCGACAGGAGTTGTCGTCACAAAAACAAAATCAAAGAGAACCACGGAAGATTGCCATCAGATGGCGGCGTCAAACGACCGTATACAGTCGCATACTTAATGATGCTGGAGGGAATCATCTCAATGATGGCGGCGCGACAATGATCCTTCTGGGGAGCATACTCAATAACGAATCGATTGGTTGGCTGCATGTTACGTTGGAGGGTGAAAGTGTTTCCATCGGTTTCGAAATTATCCTGAGGGATTATTGTTAAACATTATGCGAATATACACATTTACATGTTGCTTTTATCAGGTTTTTTTTTTCTGTCTAGGTTTTGAAATCCAAACCTTTTGTACATTAGGAAACAGGACTGCAAAAATCCAATACAAATTGAGACGCGAATACTGCGCCATTGAGTCCCGAATAACATCAGACTATCTTTACAATCGATCGTCCCACATCGAACGTCCGTATAATAACCACCGGACGATTAAGCAATTACGACATCCTCCAATGCCGTCGCTGTGGTCTTCATCAGAAAGTCGTCGCTTCCTTAGGAAAAAAGGAAAGAACTGGAGCAATAAGTATCCGAAAAATGCTTTCAACTTCGGCGCGACATACCGTCGGTCGGCATGTTCGTTGACCTATCGAAGTTTACCCAAAGGCAGGCAGGTTGGTCGTAATTGGGCCGTTTGTCATTTTCTTATGTTTCTTTAGTTTGTTTTTTCGGGGATCATAAGTATTATTTTTTTGGCGGCATGACTGACTGGAGCCACCACGAGGAGCTTTTCCGAAGTCCCTTTGGCGTGGATCTTCTTGGCCAGACAGTTTGATCGTTTGATTGGTTTGCCCTTCCGGGAGGGGAGACTTTCGTTCGACTCAAATTGGAAGCCCATTGTAGAATGGCCCATCGTAAAGGCGTGTTGTGCTGGTGTCAAATTCACCTGGCCTACGAGTCACACGAAACATCTAATGGATGCCGTCAATCGAACCCCAGTTGGGTCGAATGGGTTTCGGGAGAAAACAGCTTTAAAACAAGCCCTAATAGCATTGGAAGAAAGGCAGCGAAAAACATCATGTGGGAATTGTGGTGTTGGGTCTTGTGGGAATCTGGGCATGAGTGACATGTAATGATTCTGTCAGCAGTTGGAAGTCGTGGTGAATGATGATGCAGAGTGTTACAAAACGGAACAGGAGATGACAGAAAATCATCATAGCGCACACGAGTTCCAAGCTGGGGATGAAACATGGAGCCCCAAACGCTCACACCACATGTACCACATCGTCGTTAAATTACAGTTTCCGTTGGTTGAAAAGCCAAGAAAGAAAAATCGTGTCGCGTACGACGGAAAAGGGAATATTCATTCCACCAGGAAAGGGATTGTAATTTACGGTTCCACGATTCGGATCGCCTTCACCAGGGTGATGTTCGGAAAAGGCTGGTGTGGGCGTTGTGGTTTACCTTTTTCTTCACCGGGTGAAGATGGCTGAAATTGGTTTAACAAAGTTTGCCTGGGTTATCGGGCGGAATATGAATGAACGTAGTACAAGGACGAGGAGGGAAAGTTTTCTTTCAAGGAATTGTTTTCCTTAAATGTTCAAACCATGTTCTACGAGGTGTTTATGTTTAATAAAATTAAAGACACGACCAAGAGCCTCAGCAAACCTTATGATGGCATGACATGAAATTAGTCTTTCAATGACTGCCTGCTTCCGCCTCGAGCAATCGAGGAGAGGAAATAGAAACGTAAGGAACAAGTTTCCGCAAAAGACGCCACAAAAGCCTCCAGCAAATCGCTGATGGCTTGATTAATCCAATTGAGACGAACCGTAATTGAACGGAAACGAAAAGAAAACCCAAAGGTGACCACCAACGATGAGCTTTCGGTGAGCGTTTTTTTTTCGTTTTGTTCTTTTTCGTCAATCACGAACATCGAACTCTGGTCCGCGCTTTCCCAGCACCCGGCGTCGTTGGTGGGACACCGACATCAAACGGAGCGACGCTGGCGACAGAATTCTTCGTCTTGAAAGCTACACGAGCCCACGCGGGGGGAGACACGATGCTCGGGAGAGCGCAAGGAGAAGTGATACCCTTATCCTCATGAACCTCTTTGGCATGACTTTCCCTTCGTACTTTGAGTTTTCTTCACATGCGATGTGTTGCGAGAAAGGATGACTCATTCCCACCCACAAATCAACCTCTCTACACGGGCCCCGAAGGAATTTGGCAAGGTTACGTAAATTTTCCGCAATAAAATACGCTTGTTGTGAACACACCAACACAAATGGGGGGGAAAAAGGGAACCAGCGAGCATTTGCATGTCAGGATGGCATGAATCGATCGTAAAAATGACGTCGATTCTAATCATGCGATGTCGGGCTGCCTCGAGACGGTGAATTTAGGTGAGCAGTGAAACCCAATTTGCGTCAGGGGAACACAGGGGATGAAATATAATAAATTTCTTATATGATAAATCAATAAAACGAAGGCACAAGGTCAAGTTAAGCGGTATGCATTCCCTCGAAATGTTGTGAACTGTCTTTCAATGGCGTGGATCGTTTCAGTTTCTTCCAGGGAAGTTTACCGAAATTAAAGCCGTTTACGTCGAGGACATTCGGGTACGGACGTTCGATTTTATGATAACGCGAATCCAGCACGGCACCACAATCGAACCAGCGTCAACCGTCGAACATGTAAGACAACCGATTCGTCGCTTTCCTGTCCCTAATGAAAAGTTTTACCAGCCATTATCGTTACATAAAACGATCGGGGAAATTAAGGAAGGATCGTCGCAATGGGCCATTAAAGAGGTTCGTCAGATAGTTTATTGGCACACGCGATGTAAGAAACTCCGCATCGAGTGCATCGGGCACGCAAATAATCTTATGGTCTGTCCGCTTTTGCGACCCTTAAGAGCTAGCAATCTCACGCTTAATTAAAATGCAGCACGACAGAAACGAACGACTCATCCAAACACGCACACACGATCAAGTCGTCAGTCAGCTGATCGGAAATACTTATGTCCCCAAAAGGGATGGTGTATGCTTTGCCCGTTCGGGACGGGGGGTGAGTGGGTTGGTGGGTGTGTAAACGGGTGGCGGTGCCAAACAAAGTAATTAAAATTATTGTGTCCATGCGCTTTCGATGCCGTAAGCCTTTCGGGTTTCGCTGTTTTTTTTCCCCCCAGTTTAAATCCAATTTCGACCGTTGGCAGCAGGTTACGCAGCATCCCTCCTCCTTCGAGCCCCCAGCGCGTCTCCACCTTCGGCCGGTGCAATTGCACCATCGGGATGGTTTGTCCTCGGGACGGTTCGGTTTGGCTCCCGTTTGATGAATGGCGAACGGATATGCAAATTGAGAGTGGCGTGCGTTAAGTGAGATTTTACCGTCCGGAACGAACGCGCCTGCACACTTCTGCATGCGCCACCACTGACCGGTGTGTGTGTGTGTGTGTGCATTTTTGTTTTATTTAATTCGATAGGTGGACGATCGAGGGAAGGTCTAGGCGATGGCGAAGCATTTGCAATTGCACCACACTACGTTACATAACGCGGCAGTAGCAGCAGCAGGGCTCGGAGAGTCATGCCATCCATCCACCGGACCCCGGGTGTCGTCGCTACTGGCAAATGAGGATCGGTTTTCCCTCCCACTGCCAGCATCCCCCCCCCCCCCCCCCAGGTTTACCTTGGTGCGTGCAGTGTCGTTTCGTTCTCGACTGTGAAATGTCGCAAAACGACCGTTTGAACTTATCAACCGCTCGCAAACATGGCGATGTTACGACGCATGTTGGTAAACTCGTTTTGCATGCATAAAAAGAAACCGTCGCCCTCTCGAAATGGCAAACGCACGGAGCGGCTGACGGCGGCTGGCTGTAATCGATTCGCGCGTTTCGTTCATTTGATAATTAAATGACGCCCTGAAACTGTCAAGATGGCGCGACATCATGTTGCCCCCGATCGTGTTCCGTGTACGTGCTTTAAGGGAAAAGATGGCGCAATTATGCATCTGTCGGTAGCCTATTCTGTTCTTTCCAACGTAATTTGTGCATTAATGAGTTAAAACTGTTATGATTTTCAAACACTGAGAAAGAGAATAATATCCGTGCAACTCACAGTTCCCGTTTCGCAAAGATGTAATATTATCGGTTCTCTACCGAATTCGCGCATGCTTTGGGACTCACTGTAATGACTTGGTGACATTTCCATATGCCGCTGGGACGTTGAAGAACGTTGGCGAGAGGAAGGTCTGTTTAAAAATAACGTTCTTTGCTTTCTTCCCGCGCCAGTCGAGCGACCGACGCCTTGCATAACGATGAGGTCGATCACCGTGCGTCGCAGGTGCGTTCGTTATGTGCTCGTTTTCAACATGACGTGATAAAATGATCACGCAATCATATTAATAAAGTATGCATTATTAAGTTTGGTTCGTGGGTAGAACGAAACCGAAAGGCAACGAGCATTGTATGCACATGAGGCGTTTAATTTAAAACTGTTCACCGATCGTAAGGTCATGAAATCGTCGATGTCGAGCGTTTAATGATCCTCAGAGTGTTTAAAGTCTTAAGGGATATTAAGCACATCATCCTGGTATAAACAACTCGTTCGATAGCGTAAAAGCGTACCAGCGATCAGCCGTGGATGTTTATCGTGTTGAACATTGTTTGTGCAATAACTGTCGCCATTCGTGAAACATTGTACGCCATAACGGTGCGCCATATTGACAACACTCCATTACTCTTTCCGGGCCTTGTCAGAGGCGGGATTTGTGGCAGGCCATTCCGATGGACGATTTATGAGCCGTACGTGCTGTTGTTTTATGAGAACCTCTACCGGTTACCTCCGCCGCGCTAGCTTAATGAAACAATTACTTGCCGCTAATGAGTACACTTCCCTTTTCAGCTGACGGTTTTAGTTTTTTGCTGTTGGTAGAATGCAAATGAGGTTCAACAACAACGCGTTGGACGCATAAATTTACCGTTCGCGGTCAACGGTTGCTCTCGTGCTGCTTCATGCCGGACATGATGCCAGCAGGGCGGCTGTTTATGATTTCACCCCCTTGTCGGTAGGCCGGGCAAAACGGATGGGCGTACATTTTTTATCCGTTCGAATGTTGGGACCGTTTTTTTTTTCTCCTTTTGTCATTCTGCGTCAATCGTTTAGCGAAATATCTAATTACACACTTTTATTTCAATTTTCCTAATTTATACCATGAATGTGCTATGAATTGGAAAATAGCTTCCGCATCTCGCAAGGATGCAGCTGAGGATGTTCAGGAAGTTCAGTGCAGGAAATAATGGTTGATGTTGCTTATAGAACCTATTGTCCAATGACACGTTCTGCATCTGTTAAGAAATACATTTCTTTCAATCCACACAATCGATATGCAAATGTTTAACATCTTCACAGTCATTTGTGAAAAAAAAAAATCGCCTAAACACGTGTATTCACCAAACAAAATAAAAAAAAGGTAACGATTTTCTTGAAAAATTATGGCGAGCTCTGTTTGCATATGCAAAAACCTTCCATTGGTTGATGCGTATCGATGGTAAAATATTCTTTTCTTTCCCACGAAAAATGGCTTTTGAAATAAGCGACATAACGATGACGACGTCAAACATACCAAAAATTGTTTTGTTTGGTTCACATATTAGCATAAATCTCGTTTATTTCTTTGACACTTTGTCACCTGCGAATTCTTCACTGTCTTTCTTCCTGCAACGGAAGGTTTGAATGACCACAACACTTTCCTGTGTTCCACGGTCGGCGTTATCTCAATATGGCCATCGACGTTGTTTTCCAACGCTTCCGAGAGCACTTGTCACCTTCCCCGAGTTTCCCGCACCATTCTTTGTCCTTTGCCAACACGGAAGGAAACGTAATTTGATGCAGGTTTCCAGATAGCGAAACGCTAGGTTCTAGACGGTTTGGTTTTGCAAAAGCAAAATTTGCAACGGGAGGTTGAGTAGCAATAAATGGTTTTCGCCAGCAGAGCGTGGCGTTAGTCGGGTTCGAAATTTTGCCACTTCGTGCGCTTTACAGCGCATAAAATCCTCGTTCCGAAAACTGGCCGGCAGTGAAGTAAGCCCGTTCTGTGACCGATGAAACCGATATGGGATTTATAGCAAAGGAGAGACTTTTTCGGACAAAACAAAAAAAAACATGAAGGTTTGATGTGCAGCAGTGGAACGGATATTCGCAAACCGTCGACCGGAACCACAGAAGCAGCATGCAGCACCGAGTCGATCCTCTCCGGTCGCCCTTTTGCGGCGGAACGTTATGGAGAACTGGTCGCGATTGCATTCAACGCCCCGGGGGCCGGTGTTTGTTTTCACCGGTTGCGGAATAATAAGCGAAAACTAAGCTCACTCCCCCCGCCCCCGTCGACGGTCGAATGGCCGGATGCACTCGAGGAGTCGGCGTTTGTGTGGCACACACTTGAGCCTCGAGAGGAAGCCAACATCACTACCGGTGTTGATGTGCAGAACGAGGAGAGTACTTATGCCACACCCGGCCGATCATACCTGGCAAGGCACCAGGTTTTAAATGAACGGAAGCAGAATTCGCTGCATTCGCTTCTTCCTGCAGGTATGGTAAACGGTATATTTAATCTCTGTTTCTCGCTGGGCTAACCACCGTCGACAGTGCAGAAGAAAGGGAATCCCAAATTGAAGTATAATTTATCACCCGCTTCGAGGGATTTAATGGATAGTTTTTATTAATGAAAATTTATGGAAAACCCTTGAGTGGGAGCAGAAAAGAAAGCTGGCCTCTTCTTGGGTAGATTATTGCCATAAATAAATAAAGAAATAAGATTTGAGTTGGTAAATTGCATACTGCATCAATTGGCAAGCTGCATTGTGTGTATGATTTATTCGAAGGAAGAGCACCGTACCACAATCCAGCGCTTCCTTCACTGTCCAGGCACAGACAAGAAATGGAAGCAAACGGCGCGGTACAAACGTGCAATTTTAAATGTAGCAATGACATTTGGATGACCTTTTTTCGGATGCTCGGAATGCGAGCGGTAGATGGAACAATCCGAAGAGGAAAACAATTAAGAAACTGGAAGATAGAAAGTGTTCAGATTGCTCGGGTTGGTAGGAAAAATGCACGAACGCTAGCATAAATCATCCGCGCTCAAGCCGCGTCCATTATTCGTGTGCCCGAAAGTCCTTGCACCGTGGAAAAGTATGCCATGAAAGCGTGCATTTCTGGAGGAACGTCGTTCGTCGTTCTTTTATCGCTTGTCGTTGACATCATGCTGGCCTACTTCGTGTGTACTTTTCCAACGTTTGTTCTACCCCTTCGCATGGGATAAGCTGCGGAGCGATTCCAGCGATTTGGTGTTTGGACAACGCGAGAAACATTCTGTTTGCCCATTGGGGTTCGCTGTTTGTGGACTCCACATCCCGGCGTCGTCCGCCGTCTTCTGGTGAGCGTTGCATTTTTATCGTCGCCATCGTCCGTTGCAACCCCTTCGTTCCCTTTTTTAGCTCGGAAACGAATCAACCGAGAGGGAAGTAAAACACCGTTTACATAACATTTGTCGACAAATAGTCGACAACTCCAGATAACCCTGTATGTTTGCGCCGGCGACAACCAGGTAAAACAAAAAGCCGTATGTTCTCACAATGCTGGGAGGAAATATTTCGAAACATCCAGGGGCAGAGCCTGATAAGAACCGTAAGTTTTCTGGGCTCGCAACCGGGCCATAAACCGGTTAAGCAGTTGAGCAACATTCATCCACATTTCTGTGACAGATGGGTGCAACGGGAAGTCTATCTCTGTCCGGCTTTGCTTGAGGGTAAATTGCAGAGCTGCGCTTTCCTGTCGCTCCAGGGCGTTGAAGTATTAAAAATCACTTACAAAATATCCTTCTGCACGAGACAAAAAAAAACACTCTCCACTTCCGCCTACTCAACAGCGCACGACTGAATGGAGTACGGTTGAGCAACTTACGAAAGAAATCGTCCTTCTTTTGTAGCACTTTGTGTAGGTTTGGTGGGTCTGCCAACGATATGATCTGCCGACGGACGAAAGAGGGAATAAAAAAGGGGCCAGGGATGGTCGAGCAAATCAATGAATCACGCTAAAGTGACACAAAATAAGTACACTTCCATCAAACTGTCGTGCCGGTGGAGGGATTTTTTACACCCAAGCGTCCTTATAGTTCCAAGCAGCGAATGGTACCAAAGCGACAATCTAGAAAAAAATGGCCCTTGAAAGCTCATTTTTCACTCCAGACGACATTGAACGGATATCCGGGGCCCAGGGAGAGGAGGGTGTGTGTTGGAGGATTTATTTTCTTTTTCTACATCTATTGATCGTTTCACTTTCGATAGCGAGACGAGTTCTGATAGCCAGAAAACCTCTGCTGAGGCAGAGTAATTCTGGCGCTGCAATGCAAACACATTCAATTGAGTTTTTACGAAACAGAATCCATTTTTTTTTGTTCTGTTTAAGTTAAGTTACATTTTCCAGCCTTCAAAGCGTTTAATAAAGTGCTCTGCGCTAAGTTCGAGGGAATTTCAAATGTCCTTCAGGGCGCGCCAGGTACCTTTGGTTAGAACCGTTTGCCAAGACGAAGGAAAATATTTGGCCTCCAGGCACGGCCAACGAAAGTGGAAAGGGGGAAATGGAGTTAGTATCACCCCCGGTACGACGATAATCGACTCGGAGGCGGAATTTTTGAAATCAAATTTACCTCCAACATGGAAGTCTCCCGAACGACGTTACAAAAGGTTTCACAAAGGAGGAATGGTTGGTACGTTCTCCGACGAGTTTTCAGGGAAACACAAAAAAGCTGCCGGAACGCAAGAAAAAGGGAAAGTTCTATACATCGTGAACCTTCACCCTTTTCTTTTGCAGAAGACCTCCGCCAAGGTGCGCATGGAATTTTCTCGGAGAAAACTGAAGGCCCTGTGCAGCACTCGTCGGGAGAAGTAAAATCAGCGCTAATGATGTTTCCGATGATAACGATGCCGATGACGGAGAGCTGCTTGATCCTTCCACACCAGGGTGTATGAAAGCTTGCAAAAAAGGAAAATCGTCAATTCGGTTTTACGGTGGCGACATGGGAACAGTGAAAAGCCAGACGCATCACGATTTGGTAGAAGATCCGTGGCGGGGTGGCTTTGGTGGTCACCGGAATGGCACCGGATGGATCCCGGGTGGCTTTAAACGGTTCGACATGTCCCTGACAGTGATCGCAGCACTGACATCATGGTTGCGAACGAGGCGAACTCCTCCTCCATGTCACTTGACGAAGACATTGCCAGTCTGCGGCGTGAGGCGAGAACGTGAGCCAACGTGAGTTGGCAGCTGCCAGTGCTCGGTTCACTCTTTGGCGCCATCAATCTCGTATGCTGCGTATGCGGCGTCGCACGATGATGCTAGACTCTACTGCCTTCCAGTGCAGAGCTTACGTCATGCTGGGAAGCGCCCCTGGGATGGAATTCAATTTCGGCCAGGGTCGTCTCGTGATTCAATTCATTTGCGCTTCACGCGCTCCAGCGTCCTTGACATGGCGCATTCCGGGCGAACTTTCAACGGTTCAGCAGTGGATAAAATCATGCTGCAGAACAGGTCGATAGAAAGTGTTTATGGCGAGAAGGGTGGGCCAAGTAAAACGAACCACAGCAGATCGTGAGGAGCGAAAATATAGCCAATAAGAAATCATATACAGCTCAACTTTTTTTTTTCTGTCCCACAAAAAAATGCATAACACAGAACGTACCGGAAAACGGGATTAACATTTTCCATGTTGACGATAATGATGGAACAGGTTCTGGAACAGATTGTAGAGATTCAGGCTGCCTCGTCGGACAGGAATCTTTGCAGAATTGCAAAACCGGTTACCCAATCAAATTTATATGATTCCTTATAACCTTTTTAATAATCAACAATATTCCGTTGTGTGATTATTAACAAATTTTGACATTAAAAATATTGTTAGGTGAATTTATTTAAATGCAAGATAATCAACAAACAGGACCAACGTTGCATTGCACTACATTGGGAGCAATGAAACTCGGTTTTATTTCTTAGCTTAATAAAGTCTGGAATTTAACCGACAGCGCCGTAATGTGGACGGCTTCTCCCGGTCGTTACAGTAATCAAAATATACTACCGGAAATGTTAACCGTGGACAGTAATGGCTGAGTTTAGGCTGCTCCGTTCATCCTGTAGAAGGCAGCATCAACGAAACCGGTGTCCGAAGGGAGAGGGCGAACTCCCACGCCTTCTTCTACATTGGGCTGCGGTGTTTGAGACCCCAGAAAGGAACCCGAATGAAGACTGGCCGACTGAATCAACGGGTGCACAAGTGTATCCGGAGAGCAATCCCACTAATCCATCCATGATACGACGAGTGGTCAAGCGGTCGATTAAGATTCGTTGCACGAACGTGGGGGGTTTTGCTGTTGTCCATCGAATCAAGTGCAGTCACATGTGGACGAGCTGTCTCAGGGGGAGCATGTACAAGACCGTAAAATAAAAAGGAGCATAAACTGAAAGTGGTTAAATTGGGGGGCCAACACACAGGAGCACGTTCTTCCTGGCAATAGTATGCCGAAAAGGAAGGTAATATGATGAACAATCTCCCGCATGCATCCGGACGGTGAAAATGGCGAACCGGTTTGAAAGATATTTTCGGAGTTAACATGAATCGAATCGGATAACGCACTGCAAAAGTAAAAAAAAAAGTAAAGTTGTCGTTGTGTCACATTTTGCAGCCAACGCCGTGACAGGTTTTCGAATCGCGGTAGTGTTCGTTTGAAGCTGTGTAGCCGATAAATTTAGCTCGGACATGCCGGCAAGCATTCAACCTACCATGGGATTGGAGCTAGGAGAGATAAAATACGTCCATCTCGAAGTTGGAATGGAAGAGTTTTGCATATTGTTGGTCCCATATTGTCCGCACGGCGTGGAGAGCCAGTAACCGACACGCAAACCTCAGCAAAATGTCACACGGATCGGATCATTCATGATGTAGATGGGGTTCTTCTTTCTACTTTCATGAACTGCTCGTCCTGCACGTTCGGGATACGAGCTGTCCTCGTAACCACTTTGGTGTCGCAGAATCTGTTGCCTTTCTCATTTCTACACTTGCGCCCCGGAAAAGTGTTGAGTTACTGGCGCAACGAGAGGCTAGCTGTAGGCTTAATTAATAACTACCATAAGCACACCAAAGCCACTTCTTCTTGGTGGAGTGCAGAGACCGACCTATGATTTGACATTCTCCAATGACGAAGTCGAGTCGGTTTGAAAGAATTGTAGATGATGCCTTGGCGTCGAAAATGCCATATACGTACGGAGATATTGCTGCCTGAAGGCAACCCCCATATCGTTTGCGTTTTTAAAGCTTTGTTGGTAGTTTGTTAGGCTACCGGTTAATTCCAGATCATGCCTCATACAACGCACTTCGCCAGCAGTGCACTTGACATCGAGGGAATGAATACGAAACCTGCGGAGGATGGTCATTGATGGGAGGAAACCCGACACGCTGTTGTGCATAATTTTTCGCTTTGCGTCCACCGCGTGTGCGCTGATGAGAAAGCATCCGACTAGGATGGTTGGGGCTTGAAGATGAGCGAGCGGTGATGTTACACATGACGTAACGTAGGCTCAACTTTTCTGCAACAAAGCATGTCATTGCCAATCTCTTTCCGTTGCTTGGCAACAGGTAAGAAGTGACCCTGGGCTGGTACATCTTCAGCCCCGAGGGGAACCCATAAATTATGTCATACTGTTACGCTCATTAAACATTCAACAGTTTTTTTTTTCTACGGTTGCCTTCCATTTTGCATTCTCCTGGTGACAGTCGGTCGGTTGTTCGGTTTGAAGAGGGAGTTTTTGTAGAGGAAAGAAAAATTAAAATTATCGCACACAAAAACATTGGCACAAAGCAAGCATGGTGATGTTTATTTCCACGCTTCAGGGTACACCGTTCAGATCAACGTAGGCGACGATGGCATCATCGAACGTAATTTCTGCCGGCTTAAGTCCAAAAAACTACCGAACTTACAGTGCCAATTCGAACGATTTAGAAGATCCCTTATCGCAAAAATTCTTGGATGGAGAAAGTTCAGCCGATATGTTGTCGAAGACGGATAACGGTCACGTTGACGATCGGTCACGCTTACAGTGGGACCGGGAACAGTTTGACATTCGGCGCCCTTACGAAAGGAAAGAGTACGAACGTCCGCACCGGGCGTTGCCGAACTATTTGGCCGTCTTTGAGGGACTTAACGTGAAACCGCAGAAATGCTCCGTTCCGAACGCGTTTACCAGGCGTACGCCCATAGAGGAAGTATTTCACGAACGCAACCGTACGATTGTTTGTCCGAAGGAAGCACCGCGAACGCTGGAGGATTGTGTCGGTGACGTGATCATTGCGGACAATGTTAGTTCCAGTGCGAGCGACATCGAGCCAGAGCAAATGGAACAGCAGGAAAACGATGCACACGAGCGGCAGGTGTCGAAGGAGTGCCGCAAGACGTTTCTCCGAGCGCGGAGGACACTGCTGCGAAGCGAACTTTTCGACAGATACTTTAACCGAGCACCGAGTCCTGCGAATGATAACGAGTCGTCTGAGTCAGAAGAGACACTCGAAGAGTTTGAACAGATTGCTGGTGAAGAACAACAGCTTGAGCAGCACGACCTAGTTGGATCTTTGGAGCAGTTAAACGAAAACGCCGGTACGATAATAGTGCACAAAGAAAGCAAACCCGCGGTCGTTGAATCACAGCAGCAGTTTTTGGACAGGTTGCGAACTCGCTATCTGGAGCGATTTGACCGTGTCCGACAACGCATGGAAGAAGAGGAGCAAGAGCGCACCAAACATCCAGAGCCGTTCGACGGTGAACGGTACATGGCCGAATATCCTGCACCGGACATTAGGAACGAAGCGAAAGCACATTTTCGTGAGTCACTTCGGGTGCGTTTGGAGAAGTTGAACAAACTTCAGCAGCGACCCGTTCGCCAGTATCCACGAACCGCAAAGCAGTTTGCGGAATATAAGGAACGGATTATGGAAGACAGACGTAAGCTTCGTGATGAGGCGGAAATCGTTGAAGACCACTTTCGAAAAGCAGGCACGCCGAGGGAGATTCCCGAGGCGAAGCTGGAGGTGAAACGTTTTCGATTGGCAGACTTTGGAGACGCCCCAGAGGACTCGGACGCCGAAGGGGAACAACAGGCTGTCCGACCGTTGGTTTACCACACCTGCATGACGCGGGAGGAATGGGGTCACTGGATAGCGAGGAGCACCAAGACCGAGAAGCTGAAGCTACCGAAGGTCAGTGTGGCCCGCGTTCCGGTGCTGGTGCAGAAGTGCTACGAGAGTCCCATCCGTGCGTACATCGATGGTAGACCTTCTACGACAGCCGCGGAAAACGAAGCGAAGAAGCAGGAACATCGTCGGCCGAAAAAGATTATCCATTCCATTCCTACCGCATGCCCACCGTGTCCGACCATGCGTGATCTGCTCTTTGACCCGGCGCCCAAACCGGAGCCGATGGAATTCGTGCCGTTCAATGCAAGTCTTCGACCATATTCGGACATCGTCGAGGAACGTCTTCGCATTGGCAAAGAGCAACGGAAGGCTCAACGGCAGCTGCGCAAAAGCCGGATGCGATGGATTGAGGAACTGGTCGACGAGATTTGTCGCCGACGGAGAGACTAGACTCTGATGAAACGGGACGAGTGCGCGAAGGGCTGAATCCCATCAAAATCTTCAACCGCCTCTCTAAGTGTGCCTCACGGACGTGGCCACGGTTAAGAGGTTGTTGTTACACCGACGATGGCCGACATGTGTGGCGCCATTTTTGGAGAAACTTTGGAAGTGACCTCAGCCTCCGTGGCCGAGGGGACCCGGGACGCACGGGTGACTAGTCCCAAGGGGGTATCGATCAATAGATCGGCTTTTGGATTCCGATGCCGGTTGTGATGAATTGGTTGTGCTCGGCATCCGTCGACTGTGGAGGCCCTTTGTTCCTTGGATGCTGTTGTCGACTGTTGTGTGTACGAATGTATTTTTCGATCCCTTAGTCAGAGGCCTGTGACAACCGTCATAAATCTCTCAGTGAAAGAGAAATGATGCGGTGCAGATAAAATCCCATGTTCAACAAATTGATATGCTAATGGTGCTCATATTCCCTTCGAAGCGTCGGGAGTTTTCGATCGATCCGATGTATGTATTCCGGCACGCACAAAAATATGATTTGAGATGATTTGTGACCAATGTCTCGCTTTTTCCTCCTTTCTCCTTTGTAGGTGATTGTTTTGCTTGCATGAATCAAATCATGAATTGATGGCGTTTCGGTGAAGACTCAACCATCCCTTTGCGATGGGGAAGTGGATGGACGTAAAAGTTTCGTGGTTGCTGAAAAACCGTTCCGACATGTTGTAAGCTACTCCAAGCACCAATATTATTTATCATTAATCCGATACTCATGTCAGTGTCAGTCAGAAGACTCTGAAGGGAGTTTCATACCTAGGATGGATCTGCTAGGGACATGCAATCCTCCTTATTTTCTACGGCAGATTGTTGTTGCCAAATTGATTCGACGGTAAATTTTACCAACCACAAATTTGGTAAGCGCACATATGTTTTCGAGCCGATAAATTCACTCCGCTGTGGTCACGGTGCACCAACATCTGGCCAGCGGACACAAATGAAAAGCTCGTGAAGAGGACATGCTTCATTATGGAATCTATCGTAATAAAATTTCGGCACCCATTACGAGTAACTCCGTCATTTTGGCACCCCCTACTGCGGCCCGGCCGATCCAGGATTCGTTTCGGTGCAATGCTGGTGCGAAGGGTGAAAAACTGGGCAAAGGTCAACCCAGTCGAGGTAGTTAAATCATTCGACCTACCGCCCAATTTAGTTCTAACTTGTCTAATTCAATTAGGTGTCCCGTGGGGCTTGCCGAGGGACATTACGGAACAAAATCCAAACAAAAAATCGCTGCCTGCCGCGGGACCTCTTCTTCTATTGGGCTCGCTTCATCTGCAACCGCCGCATGCGGGGGAATAAATCAAATGTAATTTCCAGTGAGCTACTCCCGATGTGCTGCTGAGTGTTCCGGTTTTTAGATTGTAATATTTTTCGACAGTTCCGTTCGTTCTTCCGTACCACTCGAAATGAATCCGGTAAACGTGGCCGTTAATCCTCCGGACGGTGAACGGGCGCGTGCCACGGCGCCGGCCAGCAGCGGCAGAATCGTCGTCCGAGAGGAACTATTTAATTTTCCATATTTACCCTAAGGCTTCCTGCGACCGACGGAACGTTCCTGCGCAGTGGAAGGCGCAATTAAGTTTCACCCTCCAGGCCACGCTTGCTGCGTTAGGCCGGATGGGATGGAAGTTTTGTTTTGTCCGTTTTGTCCCAGGAATCGAATGTCGGTTTTCGAACGAGGGTTGACCGTTTCTCATTCCGATTTGAGAAAGACGGACAACAGGCGACCAGCTAATACACGTGCAGCTCCCTCATCACGGAACGCGATCGATACGGTACCCCACACTGGCGTAATGGGTTAGGGGTTCAGGTTTCCTTCGGCCGTTCGTTGGCCGTGGAAATCTAATCCGCTCACCAGTGCTGCCTCCTTTTGACCCACGTTAACGCACGCGTCTTTGGTGAGGGTGATGGTGTGAAATGTAAACACTCAAGTAATGAGCCAGCAGCAGCATAACACTACAGCAAGCAAGTAGATTTTGTAGTTTTCCTTTCCTGCAACCGATTGTTTGAACATGTAATTGAAATTTGAAAATTAATTCTTATTACTATCCGTGGCTAAGCCTCGACACAGGCGTTTCGGAATGCATCGGCTGCAACGGGTGAGGGTGAGGAATAAGCAAATACTTTGTGCACGTACGCCCATACGAAAGGCAGCATAATGCACGGACCCGGACAAAAGAAGAAAAAGGCCATTCGGTAGGCGCATACGAACAACTCATAATAAATACGGTGGTCATTAGGGCCGGCAGCTGCTGTAATCGGAGAAAGATTCCTGATTCGAGCCTGGTGCCGAACAGTCGTCGACAGTTGTGGTCATTTACGTGAACGTGAGCCTTGCAGCGTCGTACGTGTGTCGTTCCCGCGAGGCTTGCGAGAGAAAGTAACTAGAAATGGAAACGGTTTCGTTGTCCATTTTTTTCCTCTTCCACCGGAGATGTTTAGGAAACACTCGGTCATATTTCATCTACACTCGAGAGGTTTAGCGGATAAGAGTTTTTCAGGGTCTTTTGGACGGCAAGAGTTCTAGAATTTCCACAGCCCAGCTCAACATCAAGAGTGGCTGAAGTGGCTTGTACCGAAATGCGGTCTCCAGATAGGTGTTGAAAAACGTTAGATATTATGTTTCCATTCGAATGAGGAAATGCAACTTTCAACGTGATATCATTCATCAGAATTCGAACCACTGAATTTAAATCAAAGAATCGTATAAACTATTTTTGTTAAATTATGATCACTTAGGCATTATTAACATTGATATTTTATTTACATTCTTGAAACAAACGAATAAATTAATCAAGCATACTTTTAAGCATAACTCCAAAAAACACACTTGGTGGCAGCTAATCGATTTTCACTACCATGTTTAACACCAAGCTCACTGCTATTCAAACTCACGCCATGATTTATTTAAAATAACATGGTAATTCAGCCGTGCTTGACAAGCAGTCCCAATCACTAGACCACCGGTTTTCATAACGCCGCAACGGTCTGTCTGTGCTGTCTGCCGTGACCGAGGGCAGTAAATCTTTTCCAGCCTTTTCCCCAACTCACAATTTGAAACGGTTGACATTTTTGCCACAGGCGTCATCGTGCCGTTTCCCTTCCGGAATCCGGGTTGTGACGTCCCCAAAACAGGATTCGTTTTTGTTTGAAAAGCATCGGGAGCATAGCGTATCCCAGCTATAATAGCTTCAGAAAAAAATCGCCCACAATGTCTGTTAATTACGTCCTTCGTTTTGGTTTTTCCTTATGCTTGTGTGAATGTTCAGAGGGTTGGAAAAACATTTCACGATCATGAATGGTTCGACCACCCGCCGGGTTAATGTTAAGCGATATCTCCACGCTACTAGCCACTGGCGACCGAAGCGAAGTGCTGCAAGTGGTGACCGTTTTATAAGTTCTTTGTGGCTTTTTATCTTCATTCTTCTAACGCCGGCGGAAAACAAATGCTGCCCATCATCATCATTCCATTAGATAATTGACTCAATCAAGCATTTTCGCTCCTCCTAAAGTGAACGGTAACGAAGATCGGTGGGAAAACGGACCATAACAACGGAATCCCGATGTCCGTTTGTCTTTTTAATAATGACTGGGTTTAGGGACGCCCGAATTGGGATGGTTTCATATTGTTTGGGTGTGATGCTTGCATAGACGAGTGATCAAAGCGATAATACTTCGAGACAAAAATCTAGCAGTAATCCAGCACTCATCATTTTTTTAGGGTGGTTTTTTAATGACTGTCTCTTCATTGTGTCCTTTTAAACTAATGACATCCCTGAGAGATTCTATGACATATGTTAAGGGACCCTCAAAGACATAAATCGTAGGCGTAAATCGTGCCTTTTTAGGAACATATGATATCTGATCGTCTTTTTCATAAGCCCTACAGAAGCAACCATCTGCTTGTTACTGTTTCCGTTGCTCGCCCTGGGACGTCGAAGATTATTATGCTACCGTATGCTACAGTACTCAAGCGGCTCTGTACCGAACCCGAGACTACCACATCATCTCGTCACTGGCTCGTCATCGTTCCGGAGCTGACCTTGAGCTCATTTGCTCGGATCAGGCCCTCATCTCTCAGGCCCGAACCGCACCGTAGCAAAAGTTTCTAATCAAGTTACACCTCGCACGCCATCCCGGGACGGGAATCTTCCCGTTGGATTCTGTCGGGCGGATGGACGCGATTTCCGTTTCCCGTTGCCAGCCTAGTGCGTCGATTATTTGTGCTCCGTGGTTTTACGTGTCGTGTGTTTATTTTCGGTTCATGGGCAGAGGAGTTTTTGGCCTTGGGGCCGCCGGATGCCTCGAGGAAAAGCGAGAACGGCTCACGGTTCTAAGCGGTTTATTTCGGTTGAAATCGAATTTAAATTGGTTCTTCCGCGTTCGATGCTGGAAGTTTCCGGGGAAGGACCAATCTCTATCCCATCTAAGGGCTTAGCTTAGCAAAAAGGAACGTAGGTGGTGGAGGAAAAGTGTCGTTAATTGAGTGGGAAGGATGAGAGTGGGGCGCAGTGACTGGGGAGAACCGGAACAGGGTTTGTCTGAGTCCTTAGTTTGAGCGGAGAAGTACGTAAATCAATTTTGATTGAAAAGTTAGTCCGTGACATATAATAGAATGCAGAGGAAAACTGTGATTAACCGACAACATTCAAGGCGAGGCTTAGAGGAGAAAAACCGAGGGGGAGAGATATGGTAAAACAGCGAGTTGTGACAAAAACGGTCATCTAGAACGAGTCATCCCACTCCCTTCAACACGCTCGTGAGTAATCGTCATAAACGGTTTTGGGAAGTTGCATGGCAGTGGAAATAGGATAAAGTCGGTCGCCTCACTACAAAGTACTTCAGCGTGTTCGAATGACAACTTATCGTACCTTACTTTATCATTATGAAAAGGGCATTTAGGAAAAGACACAAACTTTCCATAGTGACCGTCTGGCACGGCATAGGTTTTTAAGTGGATAAGACCAACACCAAAAAGCTATTCTGTTTAAAAAAGCTAGATAAATAGGATTCTATCTTCAACAGCTGCTGCAAACCCGCCTTGCGTTGAAGATTCGTAAGACAGAGGTTGGAACACCATCTATGCAACCACCTGCCATGTCAGTCGTCACGAGGAATCTTGTTACGAATGGATCCTGTTGGCTGAGCGCCTCGATTTTTCGTTCTGCCAGCCAAGTTTTTCTTCAATTGTTTCCCGTCTCTCAAGCATGGCACGAGTGCCGGCAGCTAGTCCCTTGGTGACGACGAATAAATTAAAGCGACGAGTAACATTTATGACTACTCACTTCAGTTTGATCGCGTTCCGCTCGTTGCGCCGGATTGACGCGTCATTAGACGGCAACACTCTGGAGTCTGGAGTCGGCGGGTGTCGGGGCGCGCTCGTGCGTAACACTTGACGTGCGGGATCGCTTCTATAGACACACGCACTCGCGAGGTATCTTCCGGCCGTGGGCCTTTTGCTCTTGACGAATAATGCTAGCGTTTGTTTTTCTTTCTACCGCGTAAGACACTTCGGGCTGTTTTTCTTTGCACCGATGATATCAGTGGCGCGTGTTGGTGCGTTAGGGTTGCTGCCTGTCACCTTCGTCAGCGGGTTAAATGACACGCCAGATGAGAGAGACCTCTTCTACCGGCACACAGCTGCGACCGATACGTTTCAAAGTAGATAAATGGAAAATGGTAGAAACATCATACTCTACGCAACACAAAACTCTTCACTGTACGCCTCTCGATACTATTGTAACCTCGTTAGAACGGGCCGATTAGACGCACGATTTATAATCCGTTTTGGAATCGTTATCCACACAATGGGCAGTACGCGTTCTATCATACGCACACCTGGGCACCCTGCAAACATCCGATTCGCGGCTTAAGGGCTGATGTTCCGACCCCGTTGATCGCTGTTGGAATTCTACCGCAAACAACACATCCGTTGTGGAATAGGAATTCTAGAGTAGAAGCGAACGAAGCAAAAAGAGAGAAAGAGAGAGAACGAGTTAGATTAATGATTAGTTATGGATTGCATGGGTAGTAATTACCCCCCTTCTAACCACCACGCGAGCCTACAGCTAGGTAGGCAAGGAAGCAGAGATCGAAACAATTTCCTCGACTTGGTCTACAGGTGGTTCTCCGACCGACCGGATTGTTCGTGAGCTTCCAGTTTCGCCCGAGAACGGGGCATAATAGCCGGTGAAGTTCAGGTTCAACGGATTCTTCCCCATGGAGCAATTTCCTTTCGGTTTCAGATTGATTGGTCGGACGTTGGAGGAACCGTGGATAGGAGAGGTGAACGGGTTGGGTTCCATCGATGTGGATTAGTAAGAGTATCACAAAATAAGCCATACACACTGGAGGGGAACATCATCAACGACCATAGTGTTGAAAATTTGAATTATATGCCTATAAATCAGTCAATACCCCGTAGAGATGACGAACGTCGATCTTCGAACGGTCCTTGGCATGCAGAGTTGGTTAATGCCAATTTTCCCGCGCTCGATTTGCGGTTATGGCAATCCGTCCGTACAAGTCTTTATGCTAATGCACCGGGTACTGTATGTAAATGCAAATCTAATCGATTTGCACTGTTTATTCCATTGCCGTTCAGAAATTGAGCTTGAAGGTTAGTGCAGAATCAATGCGTTCATTGCAAGCTTCGTGCTATTTTAATTTGCATTTCAGCAGGCAGTAAACTTAGTGCCTACAACTTGGAAGTTTCGTGACGCTCGTTGTTCAAAGTGCTTCAATGAATGAATGAATTTCTCTTTGCATTGGATTTCAAAGAGAATTTTCCGTCGCCCATGGCTGGTAAGATTAACAAATGCATTCGACAAGCAAATTCAATGTGACTCGCTTTAGGCTGAACTTCCGGAGGCGGCTCGAAAACCGAAAGGCGCGTCATCCCAACCATTTGCTACAACACCGTCACCAATATCATCATCATCGGCATGCTAATGAAACATCGATCTAAATGGCTTCGGTTTCCGCCCGGGGAACAAGAGGGTGTTCGGAGTGTGCTCTTTTGTCGTTTTCGCCTTCCGCCCGAAGAAAGACGTTTATGAGACGGCAAATCAAATGAAATGCATTCCGGCCGAGGTCATGCAATGTTGCTGGTTGCATGTCGAGTTTGAATTTGTATGCATGCAATCGAAACCGACCGTTTTCTACCCTCGGTTCTAGTCGTCCCGTTTTTTCACCAACATGGTGGAAAAGGGGGAAACTAGTGACGACGACGTGGTTGACGACGGCTGGCCGCCCGGAAGTGGCAGTCTTACGAAATCATGCAAGGATTTCTCTTTCCGACCCATTGGGTGACATATTGGTCTGGCTATTTTTCCGTTCTTTTCTGCAGCACAATTTATTCAAACCAGTGGTCAAATTTCCCATTCTCACACCACATGCACTGCGCTAGACAGCAGCAGTGATGCCTGCGCCCGATAGTTTGACCGGGTCGACTCCGGCCGGTCATTTAAATTAATTGAAATGCCGCACCAATGTTGTCCTAGATCATTTTGCGGGCCACCAGCGATCGGTGTGCATAAGAATTAAGCGGCCTCGTGAGGGAAGCATCGAGAAGCAAACAGCATTAAAAAAAAAAGAAAAAAGAAAACGTACAAGTTGAGCATCGAGACCGATAAAAGAGCACGACTTATAAGAGCGGCCCCGGATTATGACATCATCGTCGCCTCGGTTTCATTGCTGGAGACAAGATTAAACGAAAAAACTCCAATAGGGCAGCAGGAATGACTTGCGAATGTGTGTCTCAGAGCCGGAGAAACAGAAACCTAGATGTGCAGGCGATAGGCCTTAATTTTCGTCGAGGTCATTTGAATAGTTGCACTTGCTGGAAGACTTATCTGCAGCAGCCATGTTAGCCTCTTTATCCGGTTTGTTGCTCTTTGCTCTACGAGAGGTAGAGACAGAGCTGTAGATTGAGAGTTATGTCGGGGGGAATGTTTGCCCCCGTAGCCTCGTACTCTAAATTGTGACGACAAAAATGCATTTGCACAATTCTTCCATAGTTGCGCTTTTGATCATCGGCCAGCACAATTTGCGTCCTAGGAGCGTTGCGTCTCGGGGAAGGCGCATTCATTTCAGGCCATTTCTGACCGTCGATCGATTGACGATGTGATAAAATGGCGTTTATCCTACGCGGAGATAAAGTGGTATGCGCTTTTTTTCACGATTAACGCGCCAGCCAACCTGTAGAGTATCATTGCGCCTGGAGGACAAGGAGTGTTGTAAAATTCTTTTCATTTTCATCGCACGGTCCTCCTGCTCCACTTCGCGTACGGGCCGAGATATCACGTCAGAGGCCAACCGGAGCGATAGTCGCAGTTGCAGTTGCAATGCAATTACAGGCAAATGCCAGCAGCAGAACGTCCGCCCCTTCCAGACGGGCGGGCCACTGAACCAATAAATTCTTGAATTAATTAGATGACTTGAAATGACGGGCTTGGTGTGCAGAGTGGGGCTCAAGCCAACGGTAGAATGAGGTAGCATGATAGGCGGTTCTTATGAGGCACCTTACCTTGTTCGGTTTTGCACTCACTCAGCTCCGGGGTATTCAATTAATTTTAGTCCTAAGTATCCTTGATGGAATTTTTCCTGCACGACAGAGCTTGACAGAAGAGGGAGAAGGGGACATCAAACTCAAAATATCTTCTGAAAGTTGCTGTTGCAAATGCACTCGGAAGGAGTGCGATAGGGAATGGGCTGTGTCTTCTGGGTTTTGTAATAAAATTGCTGCTCCATCATCCATATTAATATAGGGAGGGCCGGCATGTCAATATTGAACGGGAGCAAGTAGCCCCACCGGAAGGCCGTCCATTATTAGCCTAACCTCAATTTCTCCGGCATCGAAACGCAGTGCAGTGCCATCGTGTTCACGATGAGTTGCATCGATGTTACACCACAATGGCATTACGGGAATTGGCTGCCGTTACCGTTGTCCGTTGCTGTTAGCGAGTATTACCAGTACAAACCGCATGGTTTCCGTGTACGTGCACATCCGTGCGGACAGCTACATGGCGCATTCGAACTGTTTTATTTATGTACACAAGCCCGGCAAGGCGCCACACTGGCCGCATTGAGTTCGTCTCTTCGGTCTCGTTCGATCCTTCGATGCATAAACACCACCAACATATGTGAGCGGGCAAGGTCGTTCGGTGGAAATAATTTCCATACTGAACTTCCTTCCGATGGCTCCAATGACGTCAGCCTCGAGCTCGGTTCACAAAGCACAGGACGCTGGGAGTGGTCCTGAACTGGCTCGGAGCTGATAGGAGCTGATGTTATCGATAAAAATAACCTAAGTGAAACTGACGGGTGCATTAAGGCTTCGAAGGCGAAACAGAAAAGCCTGCCTACGCGGTGCCATACACTCCGGGATGTGGTGGTCAACAACTCATTTCAATAACTTTCGCATACCAATCGCAAAGGTGATGTGTTTTGAGAGCTTCTAGCGCGGTACGAAACCGCCATGTCGAATATGCATTTTTTCCCATGCAAAGCGAAAAGAAAAACGCAACATTTCAGCCAGCGAATAGTTAAACACAAAGCGGGGCGTGTAGTTGTGCTGATCGTGTGATAAAAGACAACTTTCCTGAGCTCACCCGCCGATCGGAAAAGAGGATAAGAGGTTGTTGAATTTGCGGCCCCCAGGATGGGAATAAGAATTGAAGGATCTCGTCGAGCGGTTGTTGTAGGCTACAGCTTGAGAGAGAAAATAATAATTCACGCCCTCCAAGAACAGGAAGAAAGGGTACAAAAAAACAATACTTAATTTATGCCTTCCACCCACGCGATGGGTGTTCAGTTTTCGTAAGTTAAACGAAGCCTGCCGTCGAATATGCCACATTGTAACCTCGCCTGTTCTGTCACGCATTAATTTATTTATTTTTATTTACCCTGACACTCTGGACGTCCCATCGTTTACGCGCCTGTTTTTGAAACGGATATTTTTGGGAAAGTGTTCCTCGGTGTGTTTTTCTTGCTTGAAGGGCCACGCCATGATTGTCAAAACTGGAGCGCTGGAATGATTTATTCTTCAAATTCAGCGAGGTCGTTTTATCCGCTTGCTCGTGAACGAGTTGCCCGAATGAATATCAGTTCGGGCAAAACCTTCAAGGGATAATTTGAGCTACAAATTGTATCCATCGGCCAAATAAATCAATCCCAGTAATCAGCCCTTTCAGGAAGGGAGAAAGTGAGGTAGAGAGAAGCAGATAAGATCATGCAGGATTGATACAGATACATTATCTTAAAACAAACTTCGTGTCCCAACAAATTGATACATACTTGAATAAGCCTATATGTCTCTTTGGCAGGACCATGCGTTTGATAAATATTTAAATTAAAAAAGCGTTCTGACGAACGCGATGGGTATGACTTTCGTTATCAAATGATCGCACCAGAAGAGCTGATCATCGATCGTAGCCCTACAAATCAAAGTAAACTATCGACACATTCTGACACAACGCTTCGTGTTCCAGTTCCACCAAGCTGATCGGCGCAACAGTCGGTTCAAGCTATTTGATCGTGAGAAACGTTTCCGATCGAGATATGATAATTCTTTCGACGCTTATCTTATGCATGAAAATGGAGTGAGAATTTCCAACTGCTCCGTCGACTTCGAAGCGGCCATCTGTTGCTGAACCACATTTGTCAACTCATTGACTGTGATAATATTTACTCGGGGACAGTTGGAGCAAACATAAACTTGAACCTTCGTCCGGCACAGGGCGTTCCCGGCTCTGACGACTTCACTCGGTGTCCAGTCGATGCCGGGGAGAAGATAAAACGCCTGCCAGTTCCCGTGTAATTCAAACCCGGCCTGAATCGGACGATGCGGTTGCAGCCGAGGTGAGAGGTGTGAGAAATTAATATTCAAAAGGCTCACCTCCAACAACCCGACACCGTGAACCCATCCATCTTTGCCCGGACCTCCGGGAGGTCGAACTCGTTGGTTGGTTACGACGAACGGTCGAAATTCTGTCCCAAAATACAAACTCTCTCCCGTCCAACGGCCACAGAATGGTTCCCTGTGTTGGGCATATGGTTTTAACTTTTCCCCGCCGGAACTGCCACTTCTCCGACATACCAACGCTCCCTGGGCGATATCATGGCACTGGCGGGAAGGAGAAAAGGGCTCAGCCAAATCCGGTTTATTTTTTGGCAAACCGGTAAGTGCACTTCAACCCACTCAACTTACATTCCCTCCAACACGAGTGAGGGGGAACAATTCGACATTCGGAGTAGAATGTCTGCGTGAGCATGAAAACGGTTATAAAAATTTCTCTTCCTCCCTGCTCAGTAGAATACCTTACAGCATTTCCGACCTGCGGCTTATCCCCGGCGACGAGACGATGTTACATTTACGGAAGCCTTGGTTGGGCCGGGTGAACAGCATCCACAACAAGCAAATAATAAACGAAAATTAGATAAGGGATCAGCAAGCAAAACGTGCAAACACGGCGTGCCGAAGGTGAGGTGAGATGTCATGTGGCTCCACAAGAACAGGAGAAATGTTTTAATTTTGTGCAACAAAATTCCACACCTTTTCACTGCAGCTTCTCGCCTCATGCTGACACGGCTTTTCTGGCTCTTCTTGGACGCACTCCATTCAACCGCACACGGTGGAGGTGTTTGTGTAATACCGAGGTGTTTGGAATGGTGGTTTAGACTTTTACGATACTTCAGCAGTTTTCCACAGCGGAAGCTATGTAAACAACGGTAATAAAGCACTTTAGTGCCTCGTCCCAGCAGCTCAGTGAAAGGAAAAGCCAATAGATCTGATTCTTTTCGTTGTGGTTTATGTATTGCGTTGATTTGTTGTTGTTATTTCTAATTGTGTGCCAGCAGAGATCAACATAGCGGCTCGCTACAGCTACAGCTTCACAGTTCTCTATCGCACTCACTTTAAACCGGATAATCTGCTCTCGGGCACGTTTAACGGCCGTCCGAAGCGTGTGGGTGATGGCACTGGATTATGTGACACGACAGAGGACTAGCTGGTGACCGGCGGTAGAGGTACACGTAGTTTGTCGGTTGATTTAAAATTCAAATTCTATCAGAAGCCAGTGAGACGACAATGGTTAGTGGGAGTACCAGAAGAGGACGGAAGAAACCTGAAGCTTCTACAGAGATTCTTGTTCTTCAGCAGCCGAGAACAAGCGAGAGTTGCAGTTGTGGCAAACAGTCAAATTGACTGAGTCAATAAACAATCAAGTGCGAATCACGGGCCGAGTGGCCGGCGCTGATGGAGTGCCAGCAGCAAGAGCAGAAAAACTTTATTGCACGTGGGCCGACTTTTTACCATTTCCTTAAATGGCGAAGGTTTCGGCTGTTCTGGTGGACTGTTACAGCCGTTCGCAGTTTCTACCGTCGTTTGATCAACATAGTTTGTCGTTTGATCAACATTTATTGTCGCTTGATCAACATTTACTGTCGTTTGATCAACAGTGCCGTCGTTCGAGCAAACACTACTAGCATCTTTGCAAGCAGTACCGTCTTTTCAATCAAAGGCGGATCTGTCAAAAAGACGGTACTGCTTGCAAAGATGCTAGTAGAGTTTGCTCAAACGACGGTACGTTTGATCAAACAACAGTAAATTTTGATCAAACGACATTAAATGTTGATCAAACGTCAATAAATGTTGATCAAACGACGGTAGAAACTGCGATCGGCTGTATATGAGAAAACAGCCGAGAAGTCACTACAAAAGCTACGTATAGAAATGATATTGAAACGGGGAACCGTTCCGAAACAAAAAGGTCACAGGAAACCGATTCCGGATTGGGTCATGACCTTTTTTCTCCGGACGGCACCTTTCTTTGCATTTCGGTACGAATGGTAAACTTGCAAGGGTTGGTTGGTTCCATTACAGGCTGACCCTTTCTGCTTTGGGTGATGACAAACTGACCGCTTCCCTTTTTTTCAGCGTTATCCTTCGAAACTCATTTCCTTCACGATCGTGGTGAAATAGACAGGGATAAGCATAAATTGTTCATAATTTGCACCAAGGGATAATTTGATGAGCCCGAAAAGGGTTGCCGTTTTCAAAGCGAAGCCTTCCTTGGCCAAGGGATCGGAGGGCATTGGGGTTTTGTATGTCTGAATTATACTTTATCATGTCTTTATGAATGCAAACTATGAATAATTTAACGTTGGTGTGAAATTATGCTATGCACAATGCCGAGTTTCCTCCAAGGGGTAGGGTATTGATAATGAAGATATTATCGTTATTTTCCTCTGCAAATGCGATAAGCATGTAAATAGATCAGTAAACTGATTATGCTCGAAAGAGGTGATTAAAGCAGGATTAAGCCACTGTTTGTACATATTGACACTCGATGCATGATTATGCTTCATCAACATTTGAAATGCTGTTTATTTGATTAAGGTATGATTTGAGAGCAAAAAATTTGAATTGAATAAGCTCTTCGAACAGTTCATCTTAAATCATTACATCGTCGGCATGCCCCAAACCTTTCGCCTGTTGAAAGAAATGGTAATGAAGCAGTTAAATACTTTGTTCGCTAGTGGAAAATGGGGAAAAAAGTCGTCGTGTATCGCATTAATATCACCGCAACATATTGATTGGTTATTCAAACCGTGGCACTCATTAGGCGATCGGAAAGTGATATTCCATGTTCCATTCTCTATGCTCGGTCTCGTGCGGCTTACAACGACTTACCATTTTGCCAAGCCCACCGTTTGGCGCACGTTTCGTGAATAAATTAACACTTGCCGGCACACGATTTTGATGGAAAAAAAAGCTGACCACAGAGCGACAGTCCCACAAGGGAGGCACATGGGAAGTTGTAGTAACCACTTCCGCTCGAAACCTCGACCATCAATTCACACACGTGACACATGAGAATCTTGATTGTCGATGGGAGACAAACGCACACACACACACACATAGCTGGGACCGGACACGTCCTGCGAGAGATCCAATCGAAGAAATAATTTAGTCGTAAAACGGACAGCCTGCACCCGAAGACGATGTGTGTAATTTGTGGGAAAAAAACCCCGCTTTCCTTTCTCCACTCGTTCTGCGCAGCTTAAGGAAATGATAATCTAAATTAAACCCGTTAGGAAAAGTGTCGTGGTTATTAGTCAGCGCGCTTTTGGCTCTCTGTTTTCATCTGTAGTTTCGAACGCTGGCAGGGAGGGTAAAAGACACCTAACGAAATGAGAAAAGAATGTTAGAGAAAACAGGAAACCACCCAGTGCCACCACGGTGGTGGTGTAAATCGTCGAAATGGTTTCCGGTAAGGCGAAACACGAATTAAGGCGTTTCCCTTACACCGCGATTCACTAGCAGTCAAGCTTCGAGATAGATGTTTGCTTGCTGCAAGCGTTCAAGTGATCTAAATATGTCAACTAATAAAAAGAAAACGGATCACAAATCATTTAAGCAAATCGAGCTTAACGGTCGCAGAAGACGTACTCAAGATACTTTCTTACATTTGCCACTCCGTTTTTGCTAGAGGCAAGAGCCAGCTAGTGGTTCGTCGATTGGTTGCGCCTCTGAAGCGAGTGCCGGCGGCTCTGGGATCCATTCGGTTAATGGCTCAAAGCACGACAGACAAAGCATTCGCCGTTTCTTCTTGTCCCATCTGTCACAGGGGCGGAATTTCCATGGAGACGAAAGCGGGTGCTCGCTTTCCCAGCCCAGTAGAAAAAGAAAAAAATGCTGCAGAATAGAGTGTCACAGGATGATGGTTGACAGGCAAACCAGTAAGGGACTTTCGGCATCGATCCAATCCACTAAACATCAAACGAGTAAGCGAGGGTGAGAGGTTCAAGGGAGCAACGGATTAGATCAGAGCCCGATCGCAGCGAATCTTTTGGGGGTGGTTCCTTGGCATGCCGGCAGAACCGGTTTAACGGTTTGAAAAAAAACGCAGACACAGACCTACGGAATTGACAGTGATTGATTTGGTGGTCGAACGGATTTACATTAAATTGTGAATCGTGGGCGATTAGAGCGCTCCGAGGGTCGAGGGAGAGAGGGAGAGAAAGACAGTCAAACATCGTTTATGGCTGCAAGTTTTGATTCCCCTCAAACGAGTCCTCCTGATGGATGATATGCTTCTGACGATACCTCTTTGAGGGCGCCATGAAGGATCAGCTTTTTTTCTGTGCCTGTTGTCGCCGCTAGACATGGAAAGTTTTTCCCCCATTTAGGGAATAGCAAACAGGAGCAAATTGACCACCATCACCACCGAAATCATAAGCGGAATTAACGTTGAAGGCCTGCCATGAGTTGCGTGCAACTAGAATCAGGACTTGACAGGGCGAGAACGATCTTAGCCCTCGACAAACATCGCCTTATCGTCCATTCGGGGCACCTTTCAACGGTTTGACGCGACGGAAAAATTGGGGCTTTTCACCAGTCCGAAGCTGAAATACGACCGTGCGAAAATAACTTAACCGTGAATTAGATTATACTCACTTAAGGGACTGCGTACCCTTTCCTCTTGTTTTTGGGCAACTTGTGAGCCCGTGCTTCACAACCGGAGGCTCTTTTTCCTGACGGACACGACCCACGGAGTGGGTGACAGTTTGATAAATGGTGCGTCCAGTTTCGAGCCCCAGTGACCCGTAGCGTTCAAGCCGTTTCCAGTCCGGGGGAAGGTTAGCGTGCCACAGCAATTGGTGTTAATTGAATTGTAATTTATTTCCATTCCTTTCCCATTTTCGGGCGGCCCAAAGACGCAATGAACTTTTGGTCAAATCGTGAAGGAAATCGTTGGGCAACATGGGGCTATATCGGGGTTTACGTTATGTGCATTTCACTTCCGGCAAATCCCTTCAGCGTATCGCACCGATTGATGCATGGATGACGTTTAAGCTGAATAAATTTGTTTTAAACAAAGAATCAACATTCCAGTGCAGATAACTCAAGCCTAAAAGTTGAGTAACTTTTATCGATTTCACGACGCGTGAGCTCAGCTTTTTTCAATTTAATAAAAATTACGTCAAGAGATGTTGCTGTTAAGTGAAAGCTCTCCTTAGAGAATTATAATATGCATGAAATGACAGCCACTTTGAGCCATTCTCAAATCCAGCGATAAGTGTGACCGTTCTAGTTAATCCTGCCCCCAAAAGCGGAGAAGCTCTAATCCACTAATCAAATGACAATCGAGAGCGAATCAACAGTGACCAATCTCCATTAGCTAGCCGCATACGAAATGAATGAAAGCTAAATGGCCCTCCAGATGAAGAGAAGTAGAAAAACACCAAATGACAAATCCAGAACCTCCGACGTGCGCTCGCTCTTGTGCTTTGACGGCTGGCTAAAGTTACGAGCCGCAATGTCAACGATTACGTTTGCGCCCTGTCTGTTGGACAGCAGGCAACGAGTCGAGTAGTCAGTTTGGGGCGGTGCATGCTTTGCAATTTAGAGCCGGTCCTGTGAGGTCGGGTGAGATGGCCGGAGGTGCCGATGCTCCCGTCGTTCGAAGGACGCCAGAAACGGGAAGGAGGAGGGAGAGTGGGTGAGTATTTGCGCGCACACTTCATAAGCACACATAGACAATTGACTTCAATTTAGGTTGAATTTATTTGTCATCAAAGTCGAACGTGTTAAACCGTCCTGAATGTTCTCCCGGGTCCAGGGCTCCAAACGGAGTACGTCGATGGGATCGTTGCATGTTACCTTAGCAACTGAGTCCGTGCCGGGCACGAGATACACGGTACAATCCGGTTGACAGCAAGACATGTCCAGCCGGCGTCGGTGTGCGCCATAATCCTCACCACAATCCTCACACAAGCTACCGAGAAATGGCTACAATGATTGCCAAGAGAGGGTAGTTACGCAAATGTCTTCCTTACAGTTCAATCCGAGATGCAACGAATTTCCTACAGAGGTCTTGGAATTTGAACAATCCTCCTCGGGCAATGTTTTTTCTTCCCTAATCGGAGTCTTCCTCACCCTAACCAAATTGCCCAGGACTCAACGACTGCGGCAGACGCAAACAACCGGCGGGCTGCGCAGACAGGCCTGGTGTCGGTGGTATAAACTGTATGATTTATGTTTCATGCATTTTAGGACTGTGCGGAAGCGAAGCGTCGGTGGAGACTAGTGGCAGCGAACAACTCTCACCAGACAGCTGGGCTGACGGTGGCTTGCATAATACAACGTGCATGTTTTCACCCACACTGCGGTCGGGATTCAGCAACACACAGGATGGTCCTATCACATGCGCTGTTCCGGTTGAGCTATTGATTTAATTGTTGAATCATAAAACTTTAATTCGATCTCAAATAGACCAAGGGATTGTAAACGCCCGTCGCGTCCTGGTGTAGCGCGTGGCGTTGCTGGGTGCAGGGTTCAACTAGGCTCCCTTGGTTGGTCGGGTGAAATATGGCGACTATTTAAATCCCACGCCCTAGCTACGCTGGTGCAATTTATTTGTTGAAATATAGAACAACAATGTTGCCATGGCCAGGCTGGGGATTGATCGATCGGGCGGTGTGAGTTGGTGTGTTTGAGAAATCATGCGGAATAGGTGACGTAAATTCTCGAACCAATCTGAACAACGAACCTTCAAGATTGATACGGCAGATACATGGCATGGCCTCATGGTGGGCAGTTACACAATTTCGGACACTTGCTGCCACACCACGATCCAGAAACAAGCACGACTCGAACTGAGGAAGTTTCCTTTCGCTCTTCAGTTTGGCCAACAGTCAGTCGTCCAACCATTTGCTCCATTTTGGCTGACTTTGTATGCCTGATTTTATCAATTCAAACTGCGCCACGGTTCTAGCGAAGTCGTGGTTCGTGATGTACTTTTTCCCCCGCCTGATGTACGGGGAATGCACGGATCATCAAAAGAGATCGGACGGACCAGTGGACGCTTGGCAAATTGGGAGAGAACTGATTTTTATCGCCAACCGCGACCGTTTCGTTTCTGGTCTGGATCGTTGCAGGGTGGTTTCACGATGCAGCTATGTATGTCAATGTCAGTGAGCATGATTTACCGTGATGCTGCTCTCGTTTCACAAAAATGGGGCTGGATTATTTATATCGGCCATTTTTATTACGCTGGTCTTCCTGGCAAACTAACAAGCGCATTCTACCATAGATGGAAAGTGTTGTGCCAGTTCTAGGTTGTCGTTGTTGTTGTTGTTGATAAAGAGTGATGATAATTCGTTCAACAAACAACTGAATAATTCCAATTTTCTCTACCAGTTTCTAGACCGTCTATATTTCACACTACGAAGTAATCCATTTATCTTCTGTTTAGTTTCAAGGGAGGGGAAAAGGTAGTAAGTCGTAGTAAAATAAACAGAATTTTGGAAGAAATGAACAAGTTTGTTTTAAAGTATGCAAACCCGCACGCTAGTGGTGTAAGAAACCTCGAATCGTTCTTAGTTCCTTGTTTGCTCCTTTCGTCCTTTTCGACTCGATGGACCTTTGCGCAAACATTCACCCCAACCGTTCATCGTTAACTTTATCGGGCCGCAAAAAATGTGATCAACATTTACAAACCTTGCCCTTTTCAATAGATTTACCCTACACCACTCCCCCCGGGAGCAGGGTGGGAAAATCTGGATCAGCATTTTCCGTTGAAGACCTTTTTACCTCTCATGTGTCCCTCGTCTTCCCGTTATTGTTTGCATTCTCGCTCGAGATTGATTGTGCTTGATAGGAGCGGTTGGCTCGTCGGGCGTCGAGCAGTGGGATCTTTTATGTTGTGAGTTCGGGAGGAAGTCGTGCCAGGGACGCGGTCAGAGTTTGCCACTTGAGCGGCTGTCGGGTGATGCTTCAACGCCTGCCACGACGGTCCGGGGTGTCCGTTCGACTATCGGACGGACCGCGCATCTCCTTCGAGCACTTCCTGTCCCGCCGGTTCGACGCGGTTCGAATGAGCCTAGCCAAAGTGAAAACGGGGAAGCAACAGGAGCCGTAGTTCAGCAGCACCTTTGACCATAAATCGATGCCCTTCCTGGTGCGACCAGATTGGCCGGCTCTAGTGGAACACCCACTGGGGGGGCTAGTAGCTCTCTCTCTCACACACACAAACTATTGCTGTGGGGATGCCGCGGTAGGGGCGACCTTTGTGCACGATCGAATAACGTCGGCGAAGGAACCCGGTGTGATAAGCGGTGTAATGAAAAATACCACCGACCGGGGAATGGTTGGTATTAAAATTAAAATTACAGGGATGGATGGAAGATGATGGCCTCGAGATGGTGCCAGCGCCGGTGCTGGTGGACGTGGTGAGTTGTATGTTTATCGATTAATTTAAATTTAAATTTAATCCCACTCACCCTTTGGCCTAGGGAGTGGTTGCTGCTCGCGGAATGTAGTCCCTTTTCAGAAGGTAGTCTTCGAGAGCGAGTTTTAATGACGCAGGACAAAACAAAATCACTCTAGATGGTTCTTTAACAAACCGTACACGCAGCATAAAAAACTGAAATCGAAGTTTGATTGAGTTTGAATTGATAAGAGTGATTGTAAATACAAACTCATTGAAATTTCATAATGAATCATAATTATCATGGCTTCAGAACGAGTGTACTCAACATGTCGTTAACCTTTACTCTGGTTTTATTAGCAATTGATAATAGTTAAAAATATTACTCAACCAGACAGACTAATCGACAAACTTGCGTTGTCTCCCCGGAAGAAAAATAAAATTGAAAAAAAAAGATATGCAAACAATATTGCTACGAAATTAGGGTCAATCTATTTGGGGACGATTGAAAGTTGAGATTGCACAAACATGATGATGGCAGTGTTATCTCCACTAGAAGCTTCCATAGACGGATTCGCTCAGCCAAGAAGAAACAACATGATTCACGAGGGCATGGTTGGCGAAGGTTGCGTAAATGGATTGACCCAGGGGTTTTTTTTATAACGATCGAAAAAAGAATGAATTCGAAGTGAAAGCATTCAACCGTATTTGTAGCTGCTCCAGTTTATTTTTGACTTTGGGAAGAGAGTTTAGGATGCTAGCATGATTTTCCCAGCATTGGTTAGTCGAGGCAGGGCGACGAAAGGGAACAAACAGAATGGAATGGGGGCTTTCGGGAGGCATTCTTACAGGTGCCATCGGATCCCAACGAACCGTAAACCACATACGCATTGTGTCTATGCACGCTCCATTGTGTGCTACGCGGCTCGGAATGGCATAATGGGATGGGGAAGGCGGGCTTTGTAGCATAAACCACCCGCAGCGCAGCAACCTTTCCAATCAGGTGTTGACTGACAAATGGCGTTGCCTTCCGTTTAAAAGTGCGCTAACTGATGCTAAATAGTCGGAATGTGTGACTGAGCACGTAGCGAACCATCCCGGAAGGGTCGTCGGATGTGTTACCGAAAATAATACGCCTTCCTCCCCGAAAGGGTGTACGATTTGAATGCGCGCGGAAAGTGAAGGGACCGCCGGCGAAAGGTGTGCCCGGCCACTATGGCGAGATTTTGTGTGGTTTCCTACAAGGCGAAGAATGAGCTGCTCATTTTCCGGTTTCCAATTTTGGAACTCGCCAGGCCCACACACACACGCACTCGCACATCCCCGGGAATACTCTTATGCATGGAGAACGTGATAATTAAATTAGTTTTTTTTTTGCTTTTACCACTTCAAATGGCGGATCGTTTTCAATCCATTTAAATGGCAACCGAATAAGACATCCTTCCCCGGCGAGTTCCTCAATCAGATGAACTCGTCACGGATGGTTGGAAGAGAACGCAAAAGAAACGATGGAGCTATAGTAATTTCCAAAGGTCATTTCTTCCCGAGCAGCTAGGCGGGGCCTTTGTGGCTTCGAACGAACCCGCGAGGTCAACGATGGGTGGTGCGCGGTTCGCGGCAAACGAAGAAAAAGAAAAGAAAAGAACTGGCAAAATAGAAGAAAAATATACTTTCGCGCTGCAACAACATCATCGGGCTCGCGTGCCTCATGCAGGCAGCAGAAAGAAAAGAGAAAGTTAATTGGCGTAAATCAAGTAGGTCGACCCATTGACTACCGCTGCTAAGCACCGTCGAACCACTGGAGGCGCCATTTTCCTCGATGATTCGCCGTCGTTCATAAGCAATATGTTTCACTCCAGCCGGTGCTTCCTTCTTTTTGCCATCAATGGAACCTCACAGCTCTCCGTGCGATTCTCCTTCAAACCCCCAACACTCGCCAGACCGTGTCGCGCGACGTTGGCTGTGGGACAGTAGTGATGGAAAAACAACAAGCTGTTCAACCGGCGTAATTAAATTTTCACCAGCGGGGGAATCCCCGGTCCAGTATCTTCCATTCCCCGGATGTTTTCTACCATTGTCCGGCGGTCTGTGCACGACAATTGGCCAGCGGAAAGTACATGAAAGAATTGAATGAAAGAAAACGAAACGGCAAAAAAACAGCACCATATCAACACGAAACACAATGCGAAAATACCGGCGAAGAAAGTGCGGCGTAGAAGTTCCGCGGGACGCCGCTGCAGCTTCGCGGTTCGTCGCAAAAGTTGGACAGTTAATTGATTTATCGCATTTGGATGCTGAGCTGCCCGCCTTGGATCTTGCTTCTGTGGCCTTTTCTCGGGTTGCAGACAACTCGCACTGGTGTGCGGTAGGGGTGTAAAAAGTATGCAGAATGGTTGAATATTGTATTTAATTAGAAGTTCTATACCGATCCCATTGGGGGGTTGGCAGGGGATGAAGAATTCTGAATGTTCGTCATCTTCCCGGACGCTTCTCTATTTGTTTAGGGCGGTCTGGTTATGCTTACGCAAACACACACAGCTCATGGTTGTTAAAAACGAATTTGGAACGCTTGGGTTTGTACACGACAACATTGGAGAGCAAGCGTTTTGGGCTTCGACGAACCTAATTAAGAAGTTGTTTGTCGTGATACGCAATAATTAATTCATTTTAAACCACTTTGGGTTGCTTTTTGTGTGGCTCACTTACTTTCCGAGGGTTTTTTTTCCGGGGCTGGAATCCGGTAGCTGTTTTACATGTTTTGTTTTGGGGACAAAGTGGATGAGAAGCTTGTCAATGAATAATTTAAACCAAAACGTAAAAGAAGCCTCCAATGAGGTTGTTTTGCCCGGTGTATGTAGCTTTCTATATGTGTCTGTCTGTTATCTTTTCAAATATTATCAACTGTACCTAAATCCCCAAATCAATAAGCACAGCAAAAGATTAGTCACTTGGAAGCGTGTAATAAAACATTCACCAACAACACCTTTGAAGGGAATCCCGCATGTACAATCGTGCCGTTTATAAAGCCTCCATGTAACAATGCTCACTAAACCGTAAAAAGGCGCGGTAATCCGAGAAATTAATGTTTCTCGATCAAAACACATAGCAAATAGCAAACAGCCAACCGTTGGAGGAAACAAGGATGTGGCGCCCAAAACAGCTTGCCTGTCAATAACGTCCAAAATGCTGACGCGTAACCGTCGTCCTTAAAGGTGGAACCGAAGCCTCGCGTGTAATTTTGGGGAGAGGCCCAGAAATACAATAAAAACACGTTGAATAAATAAATACCGACCCACCCTCCCTTGGATGTCTCCGTTCCAGCGATGCGGGTGTTGCTGAGGCCATTGCTTCCCCCCCCCCCCCCCCCCCCCCACGAGTAACGCCTCGAATTCCGGTCTTCGGAGGAGGCCTTATGATGAACTTCCGAACCCTGACATCCGTACCGTGGTTCAGTACTCCCCAGCACACAGCAAACCGGGTACGCGTACGCTCCACGAGCCGTAGAGGTTCAAGGGGACTCCGGGTCGATCCGGGCACATACGGTTTGCGTGTCAAAAACTCGTGAGTGGCAGGTTTCAAATGTCCTTGGCACCGGGAGTTCGTTTGCCGAGAGGTTCATGAAAAATAAATCGCAAAGCAATAAAAACATTTCCAACATTGCCGTAGAGTTTCCGCACGGAAAAACAAGTATGTCTATTTTTTCACTCACACACGAACACACACAGCACTGCATACACGTACGATATTTAGGATGTTTGCGGAAAAAAGGTCGCACCAACAGCTGCCGTGGTGCGCCAGAAAATGGCATCATCTCCGCCCGGTACACGCCCGGTGGCATAACATTTTTACAAAAAGCCCACATTTTTTCCTCCACATCGTCGTCCGTTTCCCGGCATCCAAGTTTCTTTCCTAATGATGATGGTGGGAGGTGTTTGAAATGCGATCCGTTTTCCATTGCGCTCCTGCGGCATTCCAAGAAAAGCAAGCTTCACTCGTTCCCTCTAAGGACGAACTTTTCTTGCTGAAGGCGATTTGCCACCATTACGCCATTGCGGTTGGGACGAACTTTTTAACCTTCGGGGTAGAAACATTTAAGGTTTTTGATGCCAAAACATATCCGGGAGTAGCCAGTGGGAAATAGAAAGGTTCTGCATTTTGGTTTCTTCAACATTTGGAAAGATTTGTTTCGAGTCCGAATGATGATCCTGCTAATTATCAGAAGCTTACATATTTATATTTTCTTTCTAGATTTATACACTCTCCAGAAATTACGTATTCCATCAAGCACCGTCGGCCTTGCTGGAAACTCTTTACCGATTCACGACATGAATACCAATCAGAGTGCAATGCGGCAGAGTCCACGCGCCACACGGACACGTTTCTCAACGTAGGCAATCGGCGAGGGGGCATTTTGTTCCACCCAAAGGCAGGCAACTCTTCTCCCTTATTCGACCCTTGGCAGATTCATCCTCCCGCCGCGATGTTCCTGCCCTAGTTCTAAATTAAAGCCAATGAAACGTGATTGAACGTTGCTTTCACCTTCACCTTCGTGGCGCAAACGTGTTTCTCGCTGGCCGGAGTTGATGCTTTCGAAAACGTACCCCTAGCAACGTGGATTTCCCTTGTCAGGGGGCTCCTACCATGTTCCAATCGATCGCGAGATGCCACTAACGACGATGCTTTAATACTCCGTTTTCGTAACACCAGCATTGTGCATGAAATGCGAAATTGAATATTTAATTTAAGTGGATTAGTCGCCTTTTCCTTAGGTGAAGGCAATTAATACGGTTACTGCAAATTAATTCTTCCCGGAGCCCTTTGGCACGAATGGTTTTGGTGGTTGTTCCGGCTGTAATCATTCCCCGATTTAAGACTCGTTTTCGTTGTACCGCAAGCACAAATGCATTTCCTACAGAACGGTAGGTTTACCCGTGGCGAAAGGGGTTGTACGCCGAAGGAAACTGTTTGCCTTTCGCCCGGGAACGTAAGATATACGGTTCCATTGTATCACCCTGGCGCCGTCTTTCCGAACCGTGCCGGAGAGAGTCGGTTCGATCTCGAGATCAGGGTGAGCCATCTGAAGTAAACGGCAAATGTAAACGAGGCAAAGCGAGATTGGTCCGGGTCTTGCTTTCATTGCTATTGGGGTGCGGGAGTCGGGACGGATCGATTTCCGCATTTAACGACACTCCAACTGACGGGATCGAGGGCTCCACAAAGCCACAAAGGATTGAGGTTTAGAATTGCTTCAAAAGACGGCTGTCCCGTAAATAGAGGGAAAATGGAGCGAAAATGAATTTGAAAAAAAGGAACTACCCATGGTCGAACCGCACAGTAGAGGTTCCCCTTTCTTAAGGATGCAGAAAATAATTTCAATTTATCGGCCTTCTTTATCTTCCTGCAGCTGAGAAGGGACGGACAGAAGAGAGTGTTGGAAATTTTATAGCCCTTATCTATTTAACCGATCGTACGTTGAAGCGTATCGCCGTCTTCGTTCGTGGTGCTTCTTGGGAAGGAGTTTTTCCGTCTTTCCCTGCAATGCCTTGGATGCAATCATTCCGCGCGATGTAGGCTATACCATTGAACGGTTTATGCTTTTTCATTCGTTTTTATTATCTTTTCGATGTGTTGTGTTATGAAACGATTTTAATGCTTGACCTCCTTGAATAGAGCGGTACTATTCACTGCCACCATTTATCATGCTCTAGACATTTGCCTAGCATTTACAATGTAATCTCAAGGTCTGAAATAATACCACCGAACATTAACTCGCCCTGGAAGGAAGCGATCTGTATCTTCATAAAACTTGACAAATTGGATGCATTTGACCAATGTAGCGTTCCTTCATTACAAGCAAATGTAATTTTCTCTCCTCGGATGTCCTCATCGGTACAGCTATTTGTCGTTTGTATCGCATTTGTAATCTCATCGTGGGCCACCTAATTTCCGCGACGGTATTTTTCTTTGGGTTGGAAAAAACTACATCAATGCTTTTCCCCGCACTTTCCCACGCACGGACACACTCCGCAAGTCATTGCTTGCCGATGCATCGCGCACTAACGATGCGGTAATAAATTTCAATTATTTACCACCACCAATCCCGCCGGGCTTCAAGAAGGGGGGAACATAAGAAATGGACACTCTCTACATACTTGGAAGAAAACCGCTGCCGATGCGCACGCTATCGCTGAAGAAACGAGCAAATCTGCACATCGCTAATGTCATTTTCCGCCCATTTGTTCCCGTTTTTTTCATTCACCACCACCTTCCTTTCGCTTCCCGGCGATGGGGTTTCCCCTGTGCCGTGCACTCAATTCAACTCACGCGTTACCGTGTTTAGGCTTACGATGTTCTATTTTCCTGTTACGTTCCCTTCGCGAAATTCCATTCACACCATTTTCCCACCGCCGAATGAATGTGCGCTTTCTGTGGGGCTGCTGTTCCCGCTTCACCTTTGGTTTTTCATTCCCGGAATCTCAGGTGGAAACCGCAAAAAACCGTCCCGGAAGCGCCGACCAAGCTGCCCGTTGTCACTCTTCGTCATTCGATGCGCCACGAAGTGGCCTGTGCAAAGGGTTTTTTCTTCTCCTTTGGCCTTCATCTTCCTTCCACTGCACCTTTTGACAGTTGTGGACCTCTCTGACAGCATGTAAACAATGCCAACGGTTGTCAGATTGGTCTCACCGGTAGCATAACTGTAGATTGTCGGCGAGAAGTGAATCGCTTCACGTCGCGAGAAAAAACACTGAGACCCAAATGAATAATTCCAGCATTTGCAAAAATACGTCTTCATCTAGGCCGTCAAGCAGAGGTCCTGAGCAGAGGACAAAGCTATCTGATTTTCGCCTGTCCAAAACCGACCGTCAGAGTTTATCAGGCTATTTTGTATAAGTAGCGGATAAAGTAGAGCTCCAGTTATGGTGGCAAAATCCGTCCAAACAGTTCAGACGACCATTAGAAGCCATTATCACGTTTTTTTTCAACTTCTTCTTCTCGCCTTACTAATGACTGAAAGTAAAAACATCAACCCAGCCGGTTAGCAATAATCGCCAGCACATATTACCGGCGGTTTCCGACCAGCCGCGTCCGTCTTCAGCGAGGCAGTAAAGTTTGAAATTATGTGAACTGTGCCGTGGTCAGCCCTCGTCGGTCAGCGGGGGTCAGCCGTAATGGCGATTGGCGCGTTGCGAAAGAAAAGAGCTCATACTTTAGCGCGCGAATCGCGAAAGACGTCCACTTTCTCAGGGTCCCCGAGGTCAGCCGTCTTGGGTTTGGGGGGAGTCTCATGTTGGGGCGTCTTCCCTGTTCGGAGCCTGCTTCTCCATCCGGGCAGCCTCATCATGTCACGCACATAAGCGCGCGAGCATATGGTGACTTTAAAACACGGATTTTCGCATCGCTCTGCACCGCACTTTGAGTTTGTCTTCTTAACGCCGGTGGCTTCTTTCGCGGTGTGGGTCCGGTTTAAATTTAAATTGCTCTTCCTTTTGGCTGTTATTTTTCGCGACTCCCTTGACCACTTTGTTATTTCGAGACGGGGGGAGAACGAACATTTACTCGTTCTCACCGTGTGTCCCGCTCTCTCGCAGGGTAGGCGCAGGGGGACAGTTGATGTTATTTTTGTATAGTCCCATGCGCGAGACACTTCATCTTTGTTTAGTCTTCATCTGCACCCCGCCGAAGACGTCATGTGCGCTATCTTCTTCGCTTCGCCTCCCCACAGTTGTAATTATCCCGCGCCAGAAAACGGTGAACAAACCCGAACCGGGACACATCCAGGGCTCCAGTTCACCCGTGTTCCCGTTCGCTGTGTTCCCATCGCAGCCGGGACCGGTTTTTGTCCCCGGCAAGAGCGTGATGATGTCATAACCAGCATGGAAACAAGCAGCAGAACGCAAAGCCACTTTAGGCCGACCGACGTGTTCCACATTTCCTCTTCGGAAGGCTCGCGGATTCCTTCGCTTGCGCCGTGATTTGCGCTCGAGCGTGTCCTTGTGCCGCCGCCAGCGACGATCGTTAAGTTTATTGCTTTAGAGGCATTATGAAGCGTTAAAATGCGTTGCCCATTTTATCATCAGCGTCTGCCCCATGTGTTTTTTTCTATTACATCGAACCCTTTCGCAAAGGGAGAGAGCGAGACAGAGAGAGAAGAGGCAAACAAAAATGTCATTCGCTCAAAGTCAAAGCCAAAACCGAACCGGTTGTTCGTAGACCGAAAAGAATGGAATAATTATTTTGATTTCCAAATATCGATCGGCGCGGCTTTTTTCGGTGGGCGGAGGTTCAACTTCAAAGTTAGGCACTGACGTCATGATGGGATTCGATCGTTGCTCGCCTGTCATAACTTGACCATTGTGATGATGTATGAGATTGTAACCGTATAGTTTTATAACCACTCCGGCCCAATGAAGGGAACGATGACGGGTGAAATATGGAGAGTGCAAAGCACTGAAGGAATATAAATAATTCTGTTCGACATGATGCGGCCTAGTCTTTGGCAAGCCGAGAATGAGTTGTCGGCGTGTATTGGGAACCATATGGTTTGGACAAGCCAAATAGAATTGCATATTTACATACCCTCTCCCATGTTGAGTAGCTTGTGTATTTACACACTTACGTTCATCATTGCAGCGCAGAACGTTTTCCTCCGCATGCGAATATTTCTTCAAGCCAATGTATGTACATGTTATCTCGTTACAACCTGATATTTGTTAGGACATTTGCATTGCAGAGCATGACTGCCTGATGTCCAGCTTACTCATTCTCACGAAGACCCCTCTCATGCTCCCTAGCGCCAAACAACGATTCGAATTTAAACTCGCGAAACCTCAAGTGTTTACCCAAAGCGTCGCCATCGCACGCGCGGCGTACATTGCTCTCCAGCGGTGGTAGGTTATTTATCCGCTCGTCTCCAGCCAGCCACTGCCTCGCCGGGAATGCGCGGACCACCCTCTGGCTCTTCGTGGTCATGCCACTCGAATCGTGGACCCGGGATGAAATTTATCTCGAGCATAAATATTTACACATCAATTAAGTGACGGTTAAGTTTGCAATGATAACGGATGGTCAGCTAACCAGGCGGCCGGTCGATAACTCTCCCCTTCCCCCCCATTCCCGTCAGCGTGGTCGAGCGTAGTTACACGGTTTTCTAGGATCGCTCGTGTAATGGATAGCTCGTCATCGCGGGAACCCGTTAGGCGGCGACCTTAACGCTGGTGGGTGGACATTGATTTTCCATCATCCCACCGGACGAAGCAGACGAAGCAAGCAGCCCTAGCGGATGATGATGATGAGCGTTTCATCTTTCACGTCATAATCGACACTCCCTGTTTGCCGACGTTCGTCTTGGTCTTGGTATGAGCCGTACGCCACAACGTCGCCAGGCGTACTTTCTTCGGGAGATAAGCACCAGGAGGGAAAATCTGAAGCTCGAGTCCCGTACAAGCTAAGCAATCGTGAAGAGGTGGCAAACGGCGACTCCGGTGTCAGTGATCAATTAAGAATAAATCGATGGATTCGTCGATTGTCGCGCACAGTTCCAGAATAGCAGACTCGCCAATTAGTGCGCAGTCTGCTGACATCCTCCGTCCGGGGATGGATTTGTCGTTCGTCTTCCGTTTTTTCCCAGCCAGCCAAGCCAGACCAACTTCACTCTCTGACAGTGCGTTGGACAGATGGCTTTCTTCTTCACGAGCCTAACGGGTTGGGTGTAACCGTTTCATAGAGTAACGGCTGTACGCTGTCTGCACCGGCACCATCATCTCCCGTTTCTTGTTCATGAAGTCACGAAGAGCAACCCTCGGAGCCGCACCGGTAACATGTCCATCCCCCGCACCGGTAACATGTCCATTAGGCTTTCGAGTAAAAGCACGATGCGTGGTGATGAGCTGTCAAGTGTCCGTATGCAGAACCGGTCCCCGGTGAGCCGTGGAAGGGCGCACCGGGTCGACGAATCAATCAACCGTTGGCTGGGCACGATCGAACGCCACCACTACCACCACCACCACTTGCACACTTGCTCTCATAACGGGCTTTTCGGAATGCTTTTCGTTGGATGCTGTGCGTGTTCATGGTCAATGCGAGCCACATTCCATCCATAATCTCGGCGCGAGTAGTCTTGTCCAACGTTCTACAAGACTGCCTCTTTCGACCACACGAACGCGTCTGAGAGACGTGCTTCGAGGCTTACGACCGGTCGGTTTCTAAAATAAGAACGCTGCATCAGTGAAGCATAATTCTGTTGACTCACCGACAGCAAAACACACATACAGGGCACATATAGAATGTGAGAGCTTTGCCTGGAACGTTGAGTGATGACCTAATGCTCCATCGTGTCTTTCTTTGCCAGAAGGTGTAGTTGAGGAGATTGTGTCCATAACGAATGAATCATTGGAAGTTGAGCTGGTTATGCACGGCGTTCCCAGTGAAAGGGACGGGCATGCAATTATGCCACTGCACATCGCTCGGTGGGGCCCCGGCACAAACAAGTGAGCGGAAACCTACACGATTACCATTCCGTGACCGCGATTCACTGTGGGATTTGCGTTTTCCTTGGAAGAAGTTGATTTATTTCTGTCCCGCAAGATAATGGCACATGAATGGAAAGCGGGGAACAAAAAAGGCTCCAGCTTCTACGAACCTTCGCACGATCAACCGCAACGTGAACAGCGTCGAACGAGGTCATACCTTCTTTCCCCGCTTGCTTTATGGGGGCGATAACCAGAATGATTGGCCGCGAGTTCTAAACTGGAGAAAAAAGGCGCGATGGCACACTTCGGTCATTAAACAATTAGGCGCCAAACGTAGGAGGCACAAACAGATCGATTCATCATGCTTTCGGTTCCGCCGAATCATGAGTAAGTAGAACACAGCAACAAAAACAACCCTCTTCCTGAATGCCGTCAGACAGTCGGTCAGTCGGCTTGAGTGGGCTCAATATCGCAATGCTTGTTGTTGACAGAACTTTTGCAATCTCAATTGACATCAATTGGGTGGCCAACAACCAACTGATTCATCGGCGAATCGGTGAACGGTTTCAACAAGACCGAAACGCTCTGTGTATGGCTACCTTCTTTGGATATTGAAAAGCTAAAGAAACTGATGTTTTGTCACCAGTTTGAGACAATCGAGAGCTACAGAAAAGGAATGCAAGAAAAAAACTTATCTTTGAAACAACAAATGGTGTTAAAATGTGGGGCCTTACAGAGGCTTTCAAACAATCAACGTAAATGAGCGCACTTGTACAGCGTGTAAAAAAAACATAATCGGAGGCGACGACGAGTCAAACAAGACATCGACTGGGTCTGCCCTAAATTACAGCGATGACGATAAGCTACCGAAGACAACGGAGGGATGCGAAGGAGCCCAGCAAAACATCGAGACGGACTCTCTTGTAATTAGGGGAGTAAAAAAACGCAATTGGCAGATAAGAAGAGAACCCCAGTGTAGCTCCACGGTTCACTCTTCGCAAGAAGGTTGATTGGTCTGCGGAAGGAGAAGAATCGTTTGCGTTCTCGCGCATCAAATTGGGATACGTGTTAGACGCTCGTTGACATTCCAGGACGTCCCGGCATCGAAATGCAAAATGATTGCCGAAGGGATCCCTTCATATACCGACGACGGAACGGGAATGTCTTCTCCGACTCCATACCTTGTTACATGCGACGATGGCACTCGTTTGTTTACATCCTAAGCGCCGCAAACATCGTCTTGCTCTCATGCATCGGCGTGAAGTACCGGCACTGGTGTAGCTACCCTTGAACGAGCAAATCAAGATGCTAGCATGCAGAAAGATTGGGACGCGTCGTGCAGTCATCTTGATTTTCCAACCCATTTACGATTGCTGTTTTTTTACTCTTTCTCTCTCTCTCTCTCTCTGGCCTATCCGAGTGACAGGGTGCACGTAGACAGGCAGGGTTGACTGGCGCATTACCTTTGGTGTTCCGTGCACGCCATCCGACGTCGTTGGGTTTTATGACTTTCTTTTTTCTTCGTTGCTCCGCTTTCGACAGCGAGCCCTACGTTCATGCATCGCACGGATTTGCAGCGTGGGTGAAGGCTGAATGAGACCTCCTTCGGACACGGGTAAGTTTTCGTGCCTCGCCGTCAAGAATGATAATTGCCCGTGACTATCAGCACTCATCATAATGATGGGTCTCCTAGCCCGAGTCCTGGGAGGTGGCGTAGACCTTGTCCCAAGCAATGCTCGAGTCCTCCCCCCAAGGAATATGGGGAGGGGGTGGAGTGGTGTCTGTCTCGTTGTCTCGTAGGCGAATTTGTTTGTAGGCCTTCGCATGCCAGTAGTCCCTTCCCCGAGATTTATACGACATGCCGTGCTCGTTAAGGTTAAGATAAGCCCTTGCGGATAGGATGTCGCGCAGACGGTCGTGAGCGTTTTTGTAGTACTGTTTCTTTATGCTTATGGTAATGTGCAAAAATTGGATTGAGGCAATCAATGTGGTGTCCCTGGCGGACAGGACCTGACCCGAGTTTGTCCACCATCTCAATCAGCCCAGGCCAGTTATGGCTCAATCAACCGGAAAAGCCCGATATGTTTCCCGAGGGCATGGGAGCTCGGGGAATAAAGAACAATTCCCCCGAGAACATGCCTGGGAACCAATCTTATCGGGAAGCCATAAAAGTTCCACTCCCGCAAAGGCGTTCCTGGTGGATGATCGAGAAGGTGTGACTTGGGAGCTATCTATGGTCACACAAGTGGTCACACGAAAAGCTGGCCAGTTCCACTAGAGTGAGCTTACAACACGTCAAATCAGGAAAAACAGATACAGTCCCAATAACATCGACAAGATGAAATCGTACATAAGCGTTTTTCGAGAGAACTCGAAGGCTTCTGATTCGGCACCATCAGAGGCTCGCGCATGCTTTCTCTTCGAAACTGCCACGAGTTTTCGGTCGGTAAAGAAGGCCGGTTTAATTGAAGAGGACGGATAAACGAAAGCCGTTAAGAAAACGCTCATTACGAGTGGGGTGAGATTATCTTGAAGTGACAGACACTCTTGAGACTCACTTCAGCCGTCATCCAGAAGTTGTTAAGAGGAGGAGTACTTTGGATTTCGAGGAAAAACAAGATCGAGCAGATATTTTGACAAATTAGAAGCGCATTAAAAATTAGAATAGTTTTTACTTGCAACAAACTTTTTGAAAGTGCTCTGACTTCAATCGTCTTTATGCGTCTCTCGGCTCCGAAGATTTTCAACACCGACAGTATTGCGTCAGTGGTTTTGTGGCCGAAAGAAACAGAATTAATTCCGTTAAATCATCCCCTAAATGGAGCAATAAGTAAAAACCCTTGAAAATTGCTCAATATAACTGCCACTTGAAGTTCTAATCTCCCGGTGCCGAATTTACGCGGGAACGATGCGCCGCTTAGCGCTGGAATTGCAAACGCTCGCTCAGGCAGCAGTTAATCCATATCATCGTCATAATCATAATCGACGCGGAATTATAGCTTTTTGAAAGAAGTTGGCCGCCACTCGAGACGCTTCGTTCGGTTTGTAGGGAAGTCTCTGTGTCGGGCGGGCGGAAGAAAGGCAAATGGAAGGCGAAGCACCCAACGCCTATTCTTTTCCCGATGTAAATATACCGTTACCGAAATAATATGCGATATGCGATGATGTTCCCGCCGTCGAAAGGCGCCCAACGGACAGTTAGAAAACCCTTTTTCCACTAGCTTCCTCTCGTTGGCATACGAAACCACCATTGTCCGCTCGCTCGACCGGAGCGCCGTGAGTCATTCGCTCGGTGTTCCTGTTATGTTTCAAAACCGCGCGGAGTTAATGAAATGGGAGCAGACAGCGGGAAAATGAAAAATGAAACAAATCTAAAAGCATCATTTCCGGCGGACCAACTGTGTGCGTCTGATTAAGGTATTAGATTATTGCGCAAGGGGAGCAGTGGCGTAAAGTGGAACAAGAAATCTAGCCAGCAACTGCCTCTAGCTGACATGCAAGCGTACTGTTTTTTCCATGCTTCGACTTTTCGACTACGGTTGCCATTACGCTTGAGCTACTCCCGATTGCCGAGCCATCAAAAACAAAACTCCCGCAGAACGCCTGAAGGTGGTATTTGGACGCTCCGGGGCCTTCATCCCTTCGAGGCTGGCGGAAGAAAGAGAAAGCAACTCATTTACTTCTGCGGGAGCCATTCTGTGGCGTGTATGTTTTACCACCCTTTCCTTTCTGATAGGTTCTTCTTTGGCTCTCCCTGCAGACGTTCTGCAAATCATCCGCCGGGGAGAAGGTGGGCTTCCATTTTCCACCCTCTCTCCTAGCCGTGGTGAGCTTTTTGTATGCAACTACGCTACGTATCGCGTATAAAGATTGTTTAATGTTTTCTTTTTTTTCCAAGACGAAATAGAAGCGTTGTTTCTCTGTTGCTTTATTATTCTTCCCCGCTTTCGAAGCCCGCTCGAGTCTCTTTTCGCGCTTTCTTTGCTTTTCCCTGCAGGAGCCAACGCTTTTTGCTTTCTCTCCAGAACCACCAGAACCGCAGGCATTGCGTGCCGCCCGGCCGTGACTGGCTTTCGTCTGTTGCGTACAGGCTTCCCGTGGCAAGACAACACCTTTGGAAAAAAGGAAGCGTTCCGAAAGCGAAATAATTACTCTCCGGCGCGCTCGTTACACCGCGGGAAAATGAAAACGGACCGAGCGCGAGATAAGGCTCATTTATAGAGCATCACACCGGCGGGGAGATATGCAGGTGCACAGTGTGTGTGTGTGTGCTGAAGCGTTTTGTAAAGTTAATTGACACTTGCCGGAACGCTGTTGCTTGGTTTTATCTACGGCGATACTGCATTTCGCTGCACAGCTTCGTTCGCCATTTCGTAATTAAAATTTATTTTGCCCTGTTTAATGGGAGAACTGATCCGATAAGCTTCAGCCAAACGTTCCTAGTTTATTAAAGTTGGAGAAATATTTGACGAAACGCGATTTATGATGTGTTTGGCGCGACATCTGAAGTCTAAAATTGGCAGGATGTTTCGTTTGGCAATAACGGACTACTGGAACGTTGTTGACTATTTTAATTAGAGCTTAATGGAGGTTCGTCGTTCAGGAAAATAATTGCTGCATAGGACGGGGCGTAGCGCAATTCCACTCGTTTCATTGAACCACTCTCGATTTGTTTTCGTTTGGCCCATATTTTCGCAACCACTCCAATATGATTGCCAATCGGAAAAGTTTTTCCTTATATTTGTTGCTCGCGTAGCTTATTTCCCCCGTCGATTCTTTCTTCTTTCATCAACCTACTTTACTATCCCGGTCCCATCGGGCGCTCAAACAAACAAAAGTGAGCTGCTGATGGCAGTTAGGATTTGCTGTGGAAAGGGACCGGAGTTATGGTCCCTTTTTCTTTGCGGGCCACAGAGGTTACTTCTTACGTCCGAATGTGCTCGAAGTAGGTTTTTGGGGAAGGCAGAACTGTGCCAATTGTCGGTGCCTTTGTGTCGGACACAATTCCAGGACGGATCCGGGAACAGATGGGATGGGCTGCACACGACCGTTTCTGCACTCGAATTGGCTACACAAATAACGATGCAATCGGTTTTTCGGGGTTTGGCAAAAAGGTAACATAGTGAAATACCGGGTGACCAAATAATTTGCTACTAAAAAAATGCTTCCGGATCCGTCTGTTCTGGGCTTGGTCGACCAGAATGAGAAAAATAAACGAACGAGAATATTTACATTTCTATTTCAGGGTTTGCCATCTGGAGCGAAATTGTATTTCGAAGGGGAATCGCAATTTTGTTGGAGCAATAATAGTCATTCCGGCGCCGAGCGAACGCTCCACGCCAATGACGATGCCCACCAAACCCAAAACAATAATGCGTGTTTAATGAGTTGCGCAAATTATCTTGCGGCCATTACGAGAAACATTAGCGCAGGGAACGCGAATTCGAACGTCTCGGCCACAAAGACGTTACCGAGCGGAAACCAACTCGCCGAAAAAGGTTCTTAAAGCTGCAAGGCAAGAGGGAACAGATGTGAGGCCAAAATCGGAGGGATCGGAAAATACACCCGGCAAAGAAGAAAGCCGAAAATATGCTCTCAAAAAACAATCGAACAAGGTCCGGAACAATTGAACATTTCATGTTTCATGCTTAACTGCTCAGATTTTGAACGAAAACAACAAAAAAAAAACTCCGAATGATGTGCGAAGGCATCATGGACCGTCATCATGAGCGATTATTGCCGTTCAACGCTTGATTTTCCTGCAATAACAGTACCAGAAGAAGAAAATGGTTTTCTTTGGCGGTTGTTTTCATTCCGCCCTGTCCTTTCCTTCGATATCATTTCAGACAACAAGTTCGATTGGTTACGGATACAGGAAGTGAGATGATTGCAATGCAATTGTAAAAAGGTATAGAAAAGAAGGGCAGGAGTGAGAAGAAGAAAAAGGTTAAGTAGACCATCCCATGCCGAGGTCTGTGTTTCGCAGAAAATATCTCAAAAAGACAAAAAGTAACATGAAGGTAGGAAAAAACGTCAGGCTAGAGAAAGCTGGCATCTATTTCTTCATTCATTGCAAAATATTTTCAGGGTGTTTTTTTTTTAAACTTACATGATCGGCGATTGAATGCAATGAATTGCGGAGACGGTGGCTGACTGTTTATGTGCGGTATATTGCAAACTTTTTTCCCGTGCCGGTTTGCTGGATGCAGCAATACGAATCTCTCGTTTTTTCTTCTGCCTTTCCTACAACACACCACGTGAGGTTGTGAGTAATCCTTAGCCCGTTTCCTTTGTGTCACAAAATGTGGTTAGCGCAATGGAATAATCAACTTTTTCCTTTTTTCCACACTACCTTCCTCTCTCTCTATCTCTCGCTAGCTTTCGTACAGCCCCCGTTATACACACTAGGCCAGCTTCCGGTTACGGAAATGTGCAGATTTTTTCCTCTTCGCACACAAACACACGCACGCAAACGCAGCTATTGGTTTTCACTGTACCGCCGCGTCACGATCGATCGGATTTTATTCCGCTGGGAAATTCACCCGAGTACCGCACGAAGACACACTTAATTAACACTTTTCCCGGCGTGGAACATACGCACGAATGTTGGCGCCGTTTTGGCAAACACTCTCTTGCAAAACACGGGTGTCACACAGCCACACTAATTAGCACTTGGATTGACACCGCTGGTGCACCGAACAATGGCCCGAAAAATTATAAATGCAACGTAATTCTCTACACTCCAGTCGGGCGAGAGGATGGCTTCACCGGAAGTACGATTTATCCGCGCGCCAAAACAAGAGCGGTCGAACAAGAGCAGGAGCAGCTCGGGCGGCCAGCGCCGGCAACGATGAGGTGCGGGGGGAGAATACTTCGTATCCTTTTCGCAACACTGGCAGCACACCGTTGGGGTGTATCTTTCTGCGCCTCACGTCCTCCCTTTTTGCACACAAACACCAAGGCGGCAATTTCCAAAATCCTGTTACGAGTCCTGCTGGGAGATGGCCTGCGGATGGGAAAACGAGATAGAAAAGACGAAGGCGAGGAGTTATTGCGAGTTTAATTTATGACTCACCACTGCCGGCCCCCGGGAAGGACGGACCAGGCGAGTGCTTCCCAGATCCCACCCCCTGATTGTCTCCCAGAGAAACGGTCCCTCTTCCTCGCTCCGTTTGCTCCCTCCGGCGTAATATCCCCAAAGCAACCGCAGATGAATGTGTTTTCGTTTTACATTTTCGCTTTCTCCCTTGCTCACTTTCTGCGTCCGTCTCAGCTCTCCCCCCGAGGCGTGAGTAATTTTATGTTTATGTTGGACCCGCTTATGCTACCGCTGAATATCCGTTTGCCAGCTCGCCCCCAGGAACGGTATACACGGAGCGCGCTACTGCAACTCTAACCGAAGGCCACACCAACACCAGCAAGCGGGCAGAGTCCTGCCACGCCGATGACGACATCGGGCGTCCGGATTGGGGCGCGAGTCTAGGGCGGATTGATCCGTTTTCCGTACGACCCCTTCGGTGTGCGGACAAAGCGCCGCCTGCCCTCCCCAGCCATCCTGGCACCCGGGGTTGCGTTTGTTTGCGTGAGGGTGGCGTTTCGTGCAGGCTTCGTGTTGCTACGTTGTTGCTGCCGTGTGCCGTGGGCGTGTGTTGGTGCTTCCGGCGGAATGGAAGTGGAGACACTGGACACGGAAGTAGCACCAGCTGGCAGGGATGCCAAGTTTCGCAGGCATGGTTCCTCGTTTCTCGTTCCTTCCCTTTAAACTTTAAAGGAAAACGTTTGCGGTAGGGATTCCCAGTGAGGCACAAAGGCATCCCTTTCTTCTTTATCATCTTCAAACGGATGAACTTTCCATCCCACCGGAAACCACTGAAAACTCGTTCTTCTGTGCAGGTTTCTTCACGTACTCGAAATAGCGCGGCGACATCGTCTGCCCTGCCTGCAAGGAAATCGTTCTTTGTGGACTGGGCTTCCGGCGTGTCATAAGCTCTAATTACCGATAAGAATGGAGTCTTCAATTTATTACCAACTTCTCGAAGATTGGGCTCACTTTTTAAGAGGACGGAGTAGACGATACGGCGTGGACATACCGAGGGAAGCAGACATAGGCAGATCATTACAGACGGTTAGAGTTAATTAGCAAAGCAATGTAAAACGATTTCAAAATGCACCTCACAACGATATCCGGGTTACCGAAGGATGTTTTACCGTCATAGTTAGCTGGTGATCGTGAATTGACACCGAAAACTTTTTTTTGTGGTACGAAGGTTGTTTTACATTCCGAAGGTCAATCAGTGATATATTTTGATGAAAAGAAACGAAATATTTGTTCCCTTTCATAATTTCCTCATCGATGAAACCAATTGTGGAATGTTCGTTTTAACGTAATTAACTCAGCACTGGCTCAGTGAAGGAAATTGTTATCTAATCGTACCTTATTTTAGAATGCTTTGAAGCTACCAGCAAAAAACACAATTTTTCAAGAACGTGAGACATTATTCAAAACCCCAAGCCGACCGAAGCGAAAGACGAACGCCAACAGACCCACAACCTCTGATCAGTGGGTTACATTTTTGTTCAAAATGCTGGTGAATACACAAAAAGGATCAGCCGTCAAGCAGTCGTGGGCAAACACACAAGAAGGAGCATAGCACAAGAGCGGTGTTTCCCAGCCTTGGTCGCTTGGATGAAAATGCTGCTCCCTTCAGATGCGGCCAAGGTAAAAGATGCTTCTCTCTAGCCCCTCTTTAGAGGAATACAAAAATTGCAAAACTTGGTATCGATTTTTTTTTTTTTTTTACGTGCCCGAATCACACCGACGCTACCTTGCGTTCTCCACACATATATGCGTCGCGTGGCGGTAGAAAGAGAGCGCGCGAAATGGCGGGTTTTATAGTTTTCTTTTTCTCGTCCCCTCGTTTCCCGGAGGAATGAGATTTTCTTCTGTGACGCTCGGGTTTTGTTCGCTCTGGCGCACACACCAAAAAAAGGGGGACCACGCGTTCTAGTCGGAGCTACCAGAACGAAAAAAAAAAAAACACTTGGCGATAGATAGTCCTGATCTCAGGACTGCCTTCATTTGGCTTTGCTTCCGTGCACACAGTTGCACACACACAACCTCGAGGAGGCGTGCGGGTAAGCGCGAAAGAGACACGCCGAGCGAGCGAAACAAAAGCACTTCCTTCCTTCCGTTCGTGTGTGTTTTTCGCTACCGCCTCGTTCTGAGGAGAACGTGTGCCGGAAGGCATAAGGACCAAGAGCAGGGGAGACGGATGAATGCCGGCGTGGTAACGGGGAGCCAACGTAACGCGAAAAGCGTACGAGTGGAACGGATCTAAACTCGCCGAGCCGTCAGGTATTGTTGACGACGAAAGATACACCCGAAACCGGCATTTCTCTGGGTGCGCACAAAAACAGGTTCATGTTTTCGTTGCCAAAAGCAATCAAGTGAAGGATTTATTAAACTTGTTTGAAAACAATAATCCATTGGCATTTACAGATTACGTTCGAACAACTTACTTTGTCTAAACAAGCACTACGGCCACACTAATGACATGCACACCTTACAAATAATGCACTGAGCCGTATCTGTATGGAGCACCAAGGAAAAAAAAACACTTTTTGCCGCCGTTATTTTGCTGTAGCCCTATACTGCGCACCACGCGGGACAACTCTGATACAACACAACCACTCGCGAGAAAGTCCCGAATCAAACTGAATCAACGTTTCGTCGGTACCGAAAAGAACCGAGTCCACCCGGATGAACACAACCGTTCGATGCGTGAACATTCATCGCAATCATGAACCGCGGCGAATTAGAATTTCTCGTTATATTAATACGAGAAGCTATTGCGAAGCGATTCGTTCTTAAAACAAACTAGTGACGACCACGGTCGTTCTAAGCGGGATTTTCTAAACATTCCCTGTATTTTACGATACACTAAAACGGAACATATAACGTTACCCGTAACGCGTTATCAACTACTAGTGTTGGGTATTTTCGGAACAAGCTAGAGCTGGTTCTTTACTGTACGAGGAACTGTTCATTCCGAGTTTCTAAGTTAAAAGGATCAAACACTATAACAGCCGAACCCCGCACTTTCAACTCCACGAGTTCGTTCCTATTGCAAAAGATCCCAGTTGGTGCACACATGAACACACACCCACCACTTCTACAAGAGACGCGCGCGAAGCGTTACGGCGCATCGAATTGTTGTGACGTTATACATGGCTGCGTCAGTTCCTAGAGTAGCTTGTAACGTTTTCTGTTTGAATTCAATTAACGCAGCCATAAGTGATTGAACGAAACGCGAGTTTCGCATGCCCCCAATAAATTTTTCAATATCAATTATCCCCATTTTGGTTGTTGCCAATTTACAACCGTTTTCATATGGAATTATTATTCTTACAATTGTTAACGTTTTGCAGATCTTTCTGGAAGCAAGCTTTTTATTCGAACTGTCTCACAAACAACATGAGTAACGATTTTACGATTGGCTCAACACAGGATAAGATAAATGGTATTGAAAACCAGTCATTGGAAAGTCCCAATTGCGCAGTATTTGGTCCCGTGCGTATGGGTGAGCTTCCTGTACCCATTCAAACGATGCCGTATTTTCTTTCCGAATTCCAGCGATAAATGTGAGTATTTACAAAAAAACAGTCTTTATTGTGATAAAATGTGATGGTTTAACCCTGAGCGAACGGCGAGTTGGAGTTGGTGGTCAGATGGAATACGCCAGACACCCCGCGTCCACGGTTCGACGGCTCACCTCCCATGTTGGCGTTAGCACCGCTCGGAGTGCAGCGTCCAGCGAGGATTTCACCATGGTTCGCACACCGCACTGAACGGAAGCCGACCGACGACGAGACGGACTCGGCGAAGAAATCGTTCACCCGGTTGTGTGCGCAGATACCGGCAATGTCAAGGATGCAGCCGGGCTGCGAGCGACCTCCGTTCGGGTAGAAGTTGGCGTGAGCCAGCGGCTGATCGAATCCGAGCAGGCCGGCGTTCGTGAAGATCGCCTCCGTGTACTGGGCATCGTTGGCGGCGAAAAGGTCCGCCTGGCCGTTGGAGAACAGCGGACCGGCCGGGTCCAGACCGATGATGGTGTTCAACTGACCGTTCTGGTTCTTGCCCGCGTTGGCGGCAACGTGTGCACCGAGGCTGTGACCGATCAGGTTAATGTTGTTCCTCGACGCACCGGTAGCCGAAACGATCGTGTTGATCATGCGAGAAATGATCTCACCGACGGCACCGACACGGTTGCGAGCGGCGATGTAGTTGATCGTCTGCGAGCCTGCACCCCAGTCAACATTCACAATGTTGAACTCACCGATGCGGATGTAGTGATCCTTGATGCTCCAGTGCAGGCTGGCATCCTCGCCCTCCAGGAATCCGTGGATGAGGAAGCGCGTCGGGTGTGCCGGATTGAAGTTGCTTCCCGACACCGACGCTCCGCTGTTCCAGTTGATCACCTGGGGGTGGACCGGGTTGCGGCGCGTGTACAGGCGGAAGACGACGTCCGTTTCGGGGTTGAACAGTGGCTCGACCTCATTGTCGCTCGTCGGAACATCGTACGGGTTCACGTTGACCAGATGCAGTCTACCCTGGCCGTCCGGAATGAGGGCCCACGGACTGACATCCAGAGGGGCGGCACTGACCAGCGCAGCCAGTCCAACAACAGCTAGTACCAACGTTGCGGCCTTCATGTTTTTGCAATTACTGATCGTCCTCGGACCCCCGGCGAAGTCTTTTATGGGCGTTCACAATCGAACCATGGAGATATTATCGCCGTGGGGAGGGGGGGGGGGGGGGGGTGGTCATTGAGATAAGGACAATCAGCAATTTAGTTTCTTTCTTATCCTGCTTCGACTTATCGCAGTCCGGCTGCCCAAGGGGTGCCATCGGATCAGTGCATCATAAATCAAGCTCGACACGACATTCCCGACCCCGTGACGTCAAAGACAAAAGAAATTAGGTTGATAAAGTTAGGATCAGATGTATTTTCTTAAATTACGAGCGAAAGCTCACAACAAAGGAGAGCTTTATCCCAGCGAGAAGGGAGCAGCGGCGCGGGTAGTAAGCGTGAAGACGCCGGTGGTGCCGGTGCCAAAGTTCGAGGGCTCTCCGCCCATCGGTCGGCTCGGGCCCGTCACGCTGCAGGAACCGGTGAGGATTTCGTCGTACGAACCGCACGGCACCGAAGTGAACCCACCGGAGACGATCGACTCGGCCAGGAACTCGTAGGCGCGGCCGTGCGCACAAGCTCCGGTGATGTCCACGCCACAGCCCGGCTGCGTACGGCCTCCGTTCGGGTAGAAGGATGCTTGTCCGAGCGGAAGATCAAAGCCCAGCAGACCAGCGTTGGTGTGAATCGTCTCGACGTACTGCGCATCGTTGAGCGTGATGCGATCGTTGCTGTCCAGCGAGAACAGGGGCAGCGCAGGGTCCATTCCGAAGATCGAGTTCAGGCGACCGAACTGGAAGAAGCCCGCATTACCGGCGGCGTGCGCACCGAGGCTGTGGCCGGCGATGCTCACGCTGGCGAAGCTGATGCCAGTGTTCGCCTGCAAGAAGTTGATGAACGTGGACACCACGTTGCCGACGGCGGAGACGCGTGCCCGGGCAAACGGATAGTTGATGGTTTGCGCACCGAGACCCCAGTCGACGGTGAATACGTTAAACTCGCCGCGGGTCAGCCAGGCGTCCGTCAGGATGGTGTTCACCTCCGAGAAGCCATCGTTGTTCCACCCGTGGATGATGAAACGGGTCGGATTGGCGGCGTTGAAGTTCGAGCCGGTCAGTGTGCCAACATTGCCCAGCTGGACGACCTGCGGCGTGTTCCGGTTGGCACGAGTGTACAGCCGGAAGATGGTGTCGGTACCAGCGGTGAAGTGGGGCTCCGGGACGGTCTCGTCAATGTTGTACGGGTTCAGGTTGGCCAAGTGCAGCCGACCGTTTCCGTCCGGAATCAGCATCCATTGATCCGGTGCCGGGGCCGACAGCGAAGCAGCGTTCACTGGGACAAAGGACAAAGGAAGGTTATGATATCCTCTTGATAGATATGCAGCCATTCTTTATGCACAATTGTATACCTACCGGCGGCAATGAGGCCGACAAGCAGCAGAGCAGCAGTATTCCGGTACATCCTCTTCACGAACTCCGAAGATCGGGGGCTGTGTAATCTTACTGACAGCAATCCCTAGTTTAAGGAGACGTTTTATAGCACCCCTGGGAGTGCTAAAACAAGCTTCCACAAATCGTCTTATCAGCATTGCACTGATTAGCCGTTTGGGCGTTAGCGCTTGACAGGTTCGGGCGATGTGATTGAACAATAAGAACGGCTGCTACCGCACCGGGAGTGTCCTTCAGTGTTGCGGGCGGTAGCCAATTGGCTCTGGTACATTCGCGGTTAATACCACCAGATAAGCGGGGGCCGGTGTTTATTGTTTTATGGTGGGAAATTTGGAGGTGCGTTCCGGGCGCCTATCAACAAAGTCTCTGCAGGTGTGCCATCTAAAGGACGTGGAGGGAGCAAGAAGACGGTTCAAAGATTTAAAAGATGAGAGGACCCTACGGAGTCTATGAAACATAACAAGTACTCACTAAGGCGTCTCTATTTGTTTACTAAACACAAAAACAATCCCGATTAAGTTCAGTAAACGAATAAACATCAAAACTAATCAATCAACTAGTTTTGGGGATGGAAACAGTAAGCACGTGCTCAGCACAGATTGGTGGTTTACGCACAAGGTGTTATTTTGCCCAGCGAAGATTAGCTCACGCTTTGCTCACTTGATAAGAACATATCCTAGTGCGTGTTTTGGGGGGGCTAAACTGGGTGTGACGCAGATACCGTTCGATCCGTTTGACGTGGGAGATGCATGAAAAATAACGACGATCAACGACGCCGTATCGTAAGATGATGAATTGCGCTTATGTTGCCAGTTTCGACGGGCACGATAAGCTTGTGAAAGGTATAAAAGGCCCGTTTGATTAGCTGACTGAGTTCGATCTTTGTTAGGCCCAAGAGTGAGAATAATGGCGAAGGCCCTGATTCTTTGCGTCCTGGCTGTGCAGCTCTTCGGAGGTAGTATTCTGGCATTTAAAACATGAACACCTTGTAACGAATTCTTCGTTTTAGCTCTGGCAACCGATGCCTCCAACTGGAAGCTGGTACCAGATGAGTCCGGTCGGTTGCGCCTGGTCAATACCAACCCCTACGACATCCCGGAGGCTGAAAGCGAAGTTGAGCCATTGTTCAACCCGGAAACCGACGTGATCTTCCGACTGTTCACGCGGCGCAACCCCGCCCACGGTCAGATTATTCAGTGGAACAATCCCGGCTCGGTACAAAACTCCAACTTTATCGCGTCGCACCCGACCAGGTTCACCATCCATGGATGGAACGGAGGAGCAGATTCGGGACTGCACGCCAACATTCGCCAGAACTATCTCGGTGTCGGAGAGTTCAACGTGATCGCGGTCGACTGGGGTGCAGGTGCACAGACGGTCAACTACATCGCGGCCCGCAACCGAGTCGCGCAGGTCGGAGATATCATTTCGCGCATGGTCAACACGCTCGTATCGGCCACCGGGGCATCCCGTAACAACATCTATCTGATCGGCCACAGTCTCGGTGCGCATGCCGCTGGCAATGCTGGCAAGCTGCAGAACGGACAGCTGAACACCATCGTCGGTCTGGACCCGGCCGGTCCGCTCTTCTCGCTGGCGGACTCGGACATCATGGCCCCACGGGACGCCCAGTACACGGAGGCGATCTTCACCAATGCCGGTCTGCTTGGATTCGATCTGCCCCTGTCGGACGCTAACTTCTACCCGAACGGAGGTCGCTCGCAGCCTGGCTGCGGCATCGATGTGTCCGGTAATTGTGCGCATTCGAGGGCGCACGAGCTGTACGCCGAATCGGTCTCGTCCACGGCTGGATTCCGGGCGACGCGTTGCGCCAGCCATGGCGAGATTGTGGCTGGACAGTGCACCAACACCGGATCGGCTAACATGGGAGGACAGCCATCGAACCAGGGCCGTGGAGTTAACGGCATGTTCATTGTCTCCACCAACGGAAACTCTCCTTTTGCGCAAGGATAGACTTATATCCGGGCGTGACTGGTCACACACAATTTTAATAAACAAAAGACTGCAAATATATTTATAGTATTTTGAAAATACGTATAATAATGAATTTGATTATATTATTTTGATTGATAAAGTTGAGGGTAAACTTTAGTTTAGACAGTAAACTTTAGTCAAGCATACAAATTTAACCAGACTTATCATTTTAAATGATGTTGCAAATTCTGTTTATAATTCATTTTATATATTATACATTACTTTTTGCTAATTGTAAATGTCCTTTTTTCTAAGTAAACGTGATTGATCTTTGAGGACAATCGTTAAAGAAAAGATATATCATCATGATCAAGCGAACATTGGGAATGTGAATTGATACTACGTCTATCAAAAATATCATCTGAACTTATCTTCGCGCATTTTTTAATCTCTTATTAACCTCAGAAACCTCCTGTCATTGGTGTCGGAAAAAAAATGTTATAAATTAAGGTGGTCCGTTTCGGGGGTCCACTAGACGTATTTCACAGTTGCGCCTTGAAACACCGAGAAAATGGTTCGCTTCGCTCTGCTGCTACTGGCCGTAACGTTGTTGCAGGTTGCATCGCATCCTGTAGCGGACTCCAACTGGCATCTGGTGCCCGATGCAAACGGACGGCTTCACCTGGTCAACACCAATCCGTACAACCTACCGGAGGACTCCGTGGTGTCCGTTGCACCCCTGTTCAACCCCGAACAGGATCTGATCTTCCGCCTGTTCACTCAAGCCAACCCCACGACGGCACAGGTGCTGGAGTTTGGCAATCCGGCCTCCATTGCAGGCTCGAACTTCAATCCGGCCAATCCGACGCGCTTCACCATCCACGGATGGAACAGCAACGGAAACGATGGTATGAACACGAACATCCGCAACCGATACCTAAGCATCGGAGAGTTCAACGTGATCAGCGTTGACTGGAGCGCCGGAGCGGTTAACCCCAACTACATTGCGGCCCGAAACGCGGTCGGCCCGGCTGGGGCTGCTTTGGCTTCGTTTATCGATCAACTGATCGCCGCTGGTGCGTCACCGGACAACATGTACTTGATCGGGTTCAGTCTCGGGGCACACGTGGCTGGAAACGCAGGAAAGGGTCAGAATGGACGTGTGAACACGGTGATTGCACTGGATCCGGCCGGACCGCTGTTTTCGCTCGGACAACCGGATGCAGTCTCGCCGGCTGATGGTCGGTACGTGGAGATGATCATGACCAACGGTGGACTTCTAGGGAACAGCGTGCCGATGGGACAGGCAACGTTCACACCGAACGGTGGTCGTTCGCAACCTGGCTGCGGAACCGATATTGCCGGTGGTTGTGCCCACGGACGTGCGCCAGCGTTCTTTGCCGAGTCCATCACCAGCTCGGTTCCGTTCCGGGCAACTCGGTGCGCCGGCATACAGGAAGTGGTGGAAGGAAACTGCACTCCGAGCGGCCCGGATGCTAACATGGGTGGAGAGCCGTCCAACTATGGTCGAGGCATCACTGGAGTCTATTTCCTGACCACGAACGATGCTGCTCCCTTCGCTAGAGGATAAGTTGTAGGTGGAAATAAAGAAAATTAAATCACAGTTTGAAGTCTATATGACTTTTGCTACACTTTATCAGGGAACGAGTTTTAATAAATGTGGGATAATGAAGGTAAACGAGCTTACGTAGCACGTCAACAACTTATATCAATAGATAAGAACATTTAAGTTCCCCTGAAAACATTTTTCCTTTCATTACTTATGAGTATCAAAGGGCCTGGTTTTCTATATTACTGTTTGATGCGTCTTTCACAACCATTCGTACAAATGACGTTTTTCAAAAATAATTTAAGTCAAACAAAATGTTACGTGTTGTTTGTATGAATGCGTTTAATAATACGTTTAAAACCTTTTTTTATATCAAAGATTCAGAAATTTTATGAAAGAATAATACAGTTTATTGTGTACAACACGTTTGTCTAGTCTTGCATAGCAGATCACGGATTAGCCTCGGGCAAACGGACTTTGAGCGTTGGTGGTAAGGAAGAACACACCATTGACACCGCGGCCAATGTTCGAAGGCTCTCCACCCATGCGCGCGTTAGCACCGGAGGATACACAGTTGTTGTTCAGAATCTGGTCGTAGTTGCCACAGCGGATCGAATTGAAGCCACTCTGGGCCGTACGGATGGACTCGGCGAAGAACTGGAACGCGCGGCTATGCGCACAGGTACCAGCAAGATCGATACCACAGCCCGGTTGGCTACGGCCACCGTTGGGGTAGAAGTCGGCCTGACCGATCGGAAGATCGAAACCGAGCAGACCACCGTTGGTGTGGATCACCTCCACGTAGTTGGCATCTCCCGGAGCGACGCGGTTGCCCGGATCGTTGATGGAGAACAGCGGCAGAGCCGGATCCAGGGCGACGACCGTGTTCAGACGACCACGAGACACCCTCTTTCCGACAATACCGGCAGTGTGACCTCCGAGACTGTGTCCGCTAACGTACACGTTGTTGAAGGACATGCCTCCGCTCTGGTTGAGGAAGTCGATGAACCGGGCCACGGCAGCTCCGACAGCGTTGATGTGGTTGCGAGACGTAATGTAGTTCGGGTTCTGAGCGCCGCCACCCCAGTCCACAACGATCACGTTGATATCAGCACGATCCAGGTAGGCGTTGCGAATGAGAACGTTCACCTCAGATCCACCGTTGTTGTTCCATCCGTGAATGATGAAACGGGTCTGGCGACCTCCGTTCCAGTTCGGTCCAAGGGTTCCGGCGTTGCCCGGAGTAATACGGTGTCCGCTGTTGCGGTTGTTACGGGTGAATAGTGTGAAGATCGTATCGGCATCAGCATTGAACAGAGGCTCCGGCTCATCCTGGCTTCCCAGGTTGAACGGGTCCGTGTTAACCAGATGAAGACGGCCATCACCATCGGGGACAAGCTGCCAGTTCTCCGGAAGGCCTTCCTCCTCGTAGGGCATATGCTCCTCTCCGATTTCTTCGTTTGGAATGTGCTCCCGGCCTACTTCCTCGAAAGGAAGAGCGGTGGCTGTTGAAGGTACAAAATATTCAAGAAATAAGACCCTACGATAACACATCCAGACAATTTTTTCTTACCCGCAGCCACGCAGAAGATCAGCACTGCGAAAAACTTCATCATGAGTCGGTAATTCCCCGCTGACTGAAGAGCAATGGATTTCAGGTCCGTGTTTTATAGGTTTAATGATCTGCGCCAAAAACGCTACTTAATTGCGATAAATACATTCTTTGTCAGTCCAAGCCAGCGCTTCGACTCGACTACTCTAAAACTCAACTAATCTAATCGTGCATTCATGCAGGATTGAGGGATATTCGGCAGTCTATAAATGCTGCTATCGGCCACGGGGCGGTCTGGGACCTCTCGCGAATTTTCGATAATCGCATCTATCAACGCGTCATACACATCACGCTATATTCTCTGATAAAGTGTATAGAAGCTATTTTGGGATAGGAGAAAATGTGCATGTGAAAAAAATGGCGCGACGTGAATATTCAATCTTATCTCGGAAGGATCCGTAATGGTAAACATTTACACGTACCATAAAAATTCTCCCTCCCAGCGTGCCTACCAGTGTGGTCGCATGTGTGATTGATTAGCAACCCCCTTAATCCTTCAATCGAAAGATTTCATGTAGCAAACCATTAAACCCGCGTGCTAAGCGCGTATCGCTTTTATTTTCGGATAGTGCCAAAGGCGTGATAAACATTTGCGTCACGGCGTTATCCCATGAAATAATACACTACATATTCTTCATTTTTATTTGCAATTTATTGCTCACGTTGCACATCTTAGACTGTTGTATCAGTCGGAAGGTAAACTGCAAAATGACGACACGTGTGTTGAAGTACAAAGTATCAAATCAATCAGTATCAGCTAAATTTGCTGGGATTTGGTAGGGAAGTAATGCGTCGCAGAAATATATTTTTTTCCACTCGAGATGGATTTCTACACAAGTACACTAAACCACGATTGAGTGTCGCTCAAATCAAGACCAAAGTGTACTTGAGAATGGGTCACTTAAATCATTTAAAAGGGCAGTTCCAGCGAGAGCGAACTATCATTTATCATGAAGTCAGTACCGTTTCTATTGTTGGCTGCGGGTGTTCTATCGCAGGAACCACCGTGTGGTCCTGGTTTTGTGGCCGTGCCCAAGAATTTTGAATCCTTCGAATGTGTGAGCAGTAGGCAGATAGAGCGAATGAAGCACATCAAACGTTTCGAGGCGGATTCTGGGTCTAAATTTCTTCTGTGGACGGAACGGACGAAGATGGGAGAACACGAAGAGCTGAAGTTCAACGATCCCGGTGCGCTGGGAAATTCTACCTTCAACCCTCGTCACCCAACGCGAATCCTGATCCACGGATGGCTCAGCGATTGGACTTCGGATGCGGTGGAAGGGCTGGCGAAGGCATACGTCACACGAGGCTCGTACAACGTTATCGGAGTCGATTGGTCGGCAGGTGCGGGAACGCTATTCTATCCTTTAGCGCGTGTGCGAGTGACTGATGTTGCCAAAAACCTGGCCAAACAGATCTCGCTGTTCCTCCGGGCGGGTCAGCAGCCCTCGCAGATTGTCCTCATCGGGCACAGCCTGGGAGCGCACATAGCCGGGCTCACGGGGAAACATTTCCAGACGCGTCCCAAGCTGGCCGCCGTCGTAGCGCTGGATCCCGCTGGTCCACTGTTCGATGGAACCGATCCTTCGGGGCGTGTCGACCGGCTCGATGCGGAGTACGTCGAGGTAATTCACACCAACATGGGCTGGCTGGGTCACCAGGATACACTTGGGCAGGCCGATTTCTTCCCCAACGGAGGACACTCCCAAACCGGATGCACGACAAACAGCTGTGATCATCAAAGGGCCATAGAGTACTATCGAAAGTCGCTGGAAAGTGAAACCCCGCTTTACATTGGCCGTCGTTGCGAGACGGAATGCGCGAATGACAAGTGTGATGGCGTTCCGGCAGTCATGGCAAGTGATCCGGACGATAAGTTCAAGGTAAAGAGAAGTGGTATGTTTTATCTTAGCATCACTGATAAGGATTTTGTTTAAGGAAAAGTTTGTTATTAAACACACAGGGGAGGAAAAAGGCGTAGAAACAATAAACTACTTTATTGACATTTCTATCAAATAAAAAGATACACACGTTTTCTCTGTTTAGTCTAGTAAACCTTACAATCTATTCAACGTATTCTAACAGCCCAGGGCAAACGGGAAGCCGTTGGCCGTCTGCAGGAAGAAAATACCCTCCGGGTTGCTGTCGGCATTCGGTGGCTCACCTCCCATCCGCGCAGTGACCCCCGTTCTATTGCACAACCCATCGCGGATGTTCTGGAACGATTCACACTGCTCGCCGACAAAGCCGTTCCTCGAAAGGATCGATTCGACGTAGAAGTGAACGGCACGCGCATGAGCACAGCCTCCTCCGACATCAGGACCGCAGCCCGGCTGAATGCGACCAAAGTTTGGATAGAAGTCGGCGTCCCCGATCGGCTCCAAGAAGCCCAGCGCTCCTCCGTTCGTGTGGATGATCTCCACGTAGTCCGCATCCGTGTCCCGGATGCGATCGGGAGCATTGCCAGCGAAGAAGGGTAAAGCCGGGTCCAGCCCAATGATTGTTCCCAGCGCTCCCGACTGCCATTTGCCAACGTTCCCGGCCACGTGCGCCCCCAAACTGTGGCCAACGACGACGACATCACGCTTGTTGAGCCCGGCGTAGCGCGACAGGTAGTCCAACATGTTCGAGGCTGCCGCTCCGACGGCGTATACCAGTTGGCGCGAGTTCGGATAGAACTCGTCCAACGCTCCCACACTCCAGTCGACGAAGATTACATTGTAGTTGCCGGTGAAGAAGAGCGCCGATCGTACCAGCCGGTTGATTTCCGAGTTTTGCGTACCGAGCCACCCGTGGATGACCATGCGGGTCGGGTTGTTCGGGTTAAAGGAAGATCGCTGGATGCCGTCCAAATCACCGTTGCTTAGCACGTCCGGAACTTCCGGGTTGGAGGCGGTGTAGAGCAGGAAGCGCGTGTCGCGCTCGGGAAGGAATTCACGCCGGGGTTTTTCATCGTCCAACTGGTACGGCATGCGGTACGATACCAGGCGCATATTGCCATTCTCATCTACGCCAACTTCCCATTCATGATTATCATTATCTTCTCGTAGAAGCGGACTGGCGGAGGCTGCAGAAGACACACGATTAAAATTTTTGTAACCGATGCAACAACCGACGGTCAAAGTGAGAGATACTTACCTAGGCTCACGCACAACAGACCAAATATCACTAAGCAAACACGCATTCTACTGTGAGCACAAAATTCGCTCCAATATTACATAAACGTTGACCGGCGTCTAATTTTTCGGACCGAATCGAACCCCCCCTTTATAGCTGCGATACTGGGCACATATTCGAGCCTGAATCGTTATCTAATGCCACCGAGATATCCCTCCGATTGGCCATTCGCTAGATAAGGTGCCACTTCGCCGCACTTGATACAGTAATGACATCACATACGGTAAAGTCTAGACGAAGTTTGTCAATACTTATGCTTAGATTAAAATGACCGGCAGAAATAAACATTAAAACGTCATGAGACGTTTCGTCTGGCGGATATTGGGATGATAATGCCCAAAGTATTTCAGCTGAGATAAGCTGCACGAGCAGCTGCAATGTACAGTAGATTATTTTTATTCCGAGGCCGTTACACGCAGCAGATTAAGGTCGTTCGCTGACATGACATGCGAGAAACATCAATTGAATGACATGCAAGTACTGAAGATAGAAAAGTCTTTGTACATAAAAGGCTACCGAATGTGAAGTGTTGTGCAAAAAAAGTAATCAATGCAACTTTTTCATTTATTTTGTAAATTTTAACTGGCGATAAAATATTCTCTAATGGACGTAACCCATTGCAAACGGTGGCTCTGCCAACGTTTCGACGGTGTAGATGCCAGCGGTAACATTTTTCTGACGGAACTCTCCACCCATAAGCGCGAGCTGCTTAATATTGTAGCACGTCCGTGATTTCACTTCGTTGTAATCGTTGCAGCCAACACCCCAGAAGCCTTTTGTCGTCTTGGTCAGCGACTCGATGAAGTACTCCGTCGAGCGTCCATGGCTGCAGATATCCGTTTTGCAGCCGGGTTGCTTCCTCCCGTAGTTCATGTAGAAATCCACGTGCCCCAGTGGGGCGGGGTAGCCTGAGAGCTGGGTGTTGGTGTGGATCACCTCCACGTACGCGGCATCATCCAGGCTCAGGCGGGTGTCCGGTTCGTCCTGGAAGAAGTTGATCGACGCCGGATCGAGCCCGTAGATCACCTGCAGCTGTACGGTTTTCAGCGCGTGCCCCGTGTTGCCGGCAATGTGAGCGCCCAAGCTGTGCCCCACAAGGTGCAGCCGCTCCATGTCGGTCAGATTGGAGCGGACGAGCTGGTTGATCAAGTCGGCAACGACGAGTCCGACCGCGATCGTGTACTGGGAGGCACGGAAGTAGGATTCACCTGCCCCGACGGCCCAATCGACACCGATCACGTTGTAATCGCCGGCATCCAGATACGCATCCTTGATGCCCTGAATCACCAACGAGGAGGCGTTGTTGTACCAACCATGGATGATAACTCTGTGAAAGCAAGCCGATTATTATCAGAAAGGGAGATCCAACAAAACAAAACAGGTCCAACACGCCGCACCTGACTGGATGGCTCGAGTTGTAGAACGATCGCATCAGCGTGTCCACCGTCTCCACCGAAAAGACATGGGCATCGACGATGTTGAGTGGAGTGTAGAGGTAGAACCGCACATCGCGTCGGGCACTAAAAGACGACCCGAAACCGATACGCACCTCGCTTAGCTCACTGTCACTAGCTAAAGAATGGGGCAACAAGTCAAATGAACATCTGTACACCTCAATCGGACGGGTTTCAATCACACTAACCTTCACCATGTAACACAGGTCCGCTAGTGAGCAGTACCACCGTAAGGATGGCGAAGAAGCTCCAGCCACCGTGGTAGTCCATTTTCGGCTGATGAATGCTTCCGATTCCACAGGTCGTTCCAATTCCGCTGCCGTAGTGTTGACAAACCACCCACAATCGACCGGGCTACCGCATTTATGGACTGATGCAACGCGTTTTTATGGCTGGTGTGTCAGCGGGAGCTCCTACACTGTAGAATGATTTGCTTTGTTGAAAATGCATCCACGCTTGCTGTAGTCGTGCACTTCGTGGCCCGGTCCCGGTGGTTTGGGAAAAGTATTGTAATGGTGCAGGATGGGCCTCACGGTAGCTAACTGGAAACTATGTGATACGAATTCAACCAAGCACAACTCGAGCTGCAGGTGTTCCGCGTTGGATCGTAAAATCCAGTATCAACCTTTTTTGTTGTTGTTGTTGTTAAAATTGTAATTTCATGAGCTACAATTAAACAACACAAAAACCTAATAAAACACCTATAAACATTATATCTTCATTAACACTAACAAGATGTCCGTTTGCCGGAGGGGTGTTCAAAAGCATCTTGTTTAAGTCAACACGACAGACGCAAAATTATCGATTATGATATCTGTAAACTTTTCTCGTTAGCTCCCAAATTATGAGGTAATCACCGCAATATGTTAAATGATTGAGCAACTGTAACATTTCATCTGCAACGTGATCGCGTTTGGTAATGTGCACCGGATGAAAATCGAAAGTGATTCGATCAAAACTGCAGCCTGGATAACATGTGCTAAAAATTTCACGACCCATATTCCTATATTCGTTGTGCGACTTTCTTTGCATTTCCCATACAACATTTCGCGGTTACCAAACGTTCAAGGGTACCGGTTTGAATGACCTCAGCCTCTGGGTGAATATAGCTTTTGGTTTCACCGGACTGCACCCTTCCAAACCTTTCACAATTAATGCACGCTACCGGCAACTCGATTGCAGTTGTTCTGTTCTTTTGGTTGACGATAATTCACAGCTATCAGGGCTAACGGCCGTTTGATTGTTCTTTCCAAACCCCAAATGCTCCGAGTTCCGCCCAAAACGCCAACGTACCCCGACGACTTATCGCACCGAACTGCGCCGTTCGTGCGGATCCGGGCCAAGAGTCCCGGCAAGAGCTGGAACTGCAAAATAAACACCAGACCGCCGAGTATGCGCCGGACCGTGATCACTTCGCTTTCGCTTCGCCGCAAGACAACACCTTCTCCAGATCTGCGTCGAACGGAACTGGTAAACTTTCTTCGCCGGCCGAGCCGAACCCTTCCCTTGCCCGGGCAAGATATTTCGGATGCCGGTCGGACTTTTATTTGACGAAACTCTCCTTTTCCTTTGCCCCCGAGGGGGTTTTAAGCGGCAACGGGTACCGTTATTAAGGTTTATGACTCGATCGAATGACCGAAAAAAAAAAAATCATGCAAAACGATCGGTGTAAACTCAAGCTCAAAAATCGCACACGCTCAAATACACGGACACACAATTTCAAAAATCAAAAAAATCTAAACGCACAGCAAAAGCAACAGAACACAAAGGCACGCCACACGTTAAGGCACGAGCTGATAAAACACACGTGAAGCCTCGTCAACGGTGAGCCGCGTGGACAGAATGATCACATCTTTTGAAGCGCTAGTACATGTTCACAATGAACTACCTAGTACATACCTACCCTCAAGCCTGCCATATGGTAGGCATATCGTTTTGAGCACCTGTTGGGATGTTGTGAGCTAGTGCATTCATATACATAGGTAGTATGTTTTCGTTTTGTTGATCATCCGGTTGTATGAAGCAATCTTGTTGATCGACAGCATGTTTTCGATGCTAACGCTTTCGTCAGCGTATTTTCTGAGTCGCGTGTTTACTTGTCGTTAATAGCAATGATGAGGAAAAATCCCTAAACCTTACCACTACCTACTTACTTTTAACTTCGACAGGTGTTTAAAGTACATCGAATGGACATTCTATAAAACGAATGGTGAATTTTGTAATATAGCAGTTTCGTTATTTTAGAACCCCTTTCGTGTTGTACACTTGTCTTCTACGATCAAATCTAGCATGTATGAGCTTTAAAATCATCCACTTCGAAAATGAATATGAACGCTGATGAACGTTAAATTCCAACCCAGCTTTGGTTCACTAACTGCCCACAAATTAATTTAGCACACTTTTGTCACATTCAAATCATGCTGATTCGATCGTACGTAATCGCGCGTGATGCTCCCGCACGGTGGGCGTAATGGTGGTCAGCGAATTAAGTCAGCAAAGCAAAAGCAAACAATCTTGACCGCTTTCGCGTGGTGAGATGGTCCATTGACGGCCTGTAGAAAGTCCCATATGTATGGGGACTTCCACACCAAGAACCTTTCCGATTCTTCGGCACGTGAACGTTCGAGGCTGCCATTCAGTCTGGCACATACCCTCCAGCAAGTAGAACCAAAAAAAAAAAGGGGGAACACACACACACGAGGCAATTGACAAAAGGAGAGCACACGACTTGGCGCAGGAACTGGCAAAGGAAATGCACCGAGCCATTCAGCGCGAGATAAGGAAGACTTCCGTGGGAGGCATCACGTTTCTTCTTTCTACCCCCTTCCCGCCGATCCCGTCGCGTGGTCACCTAGGCCCGGTCGGTTTCTCGGAACGAAAACTCCCACTGTTTGTAGAGCAAATTATTTGCATGCAGATTCGTCAATCAAGCGAATCACCAACGGGACAAAAAAATGCCCTGCCATAGAGCGAACCATAGTGGTCGGAAGGTGGAAAGATGCGTTTCATTAGCGGTAATCCACCGAGTAAATTGTAGCTTTGCGCTCGTAACTGGCCGGAATTCTTCTCTGTCACCGTTTCTAGCGAGCAGGCACTTAAAGTCGCGCGGAACCACCGCAAACGGTGGGGCTGAGGAACAAAAAAAAAGAAAAGAAACACAAATCAGCATCGGTCGGAGACGCCCGGTGCCGCATGTGTTTCTGATTTGTGACGCGTTGTGGCACCAGCTGGACCTTCATTGTAGATGCTTTATAGTGTCGAAGTGAAGCGAGAACATCAGATTAGAGTTTACAGTTCTTTTCTAGCTGCTGCTGGAAAAGTGTTAAAATTGAGAGAGTTTGCTTTACAGTTCACCGGTTTGGCAGGTGGCAAATTTGACTTGAAATTTAAATGTCTCCTTAGCCAAGTGTTTGATAACATTCACGGTCCACCATAAAGCAAATCGTTAACAGATCTCAAACCAAACCGACTTAACTTTCAAATTAATATGTAAACAAACCACCCATTTGTATGCTGAGCCTGCAAGCCAGTGCTACCGCATAAGAAAAAGTGTCCCCTTGACCGCCGGGAGGGAGAGATAAATAAACCGATCGCGATAGCGCAACCTCACAGCATCGTGTCGCTCGGCGGGATTCATTTGTAAAAGGTCTTGCGTGCGCGGTCACCGTTGCAGTTGCCAGTCGTAGCGCCGAGTCGAACGCGATCGGTTGCCTGCGCGATCGGTAACCCTTGGCGCCGTGGAGCAGCATCCATTCCGTGCAACACAATCAACGCACCGCGACAGGCTCGGCATTTTTGTTAGCTTGTTGTACCTGTGATTCCACGTTGAAGCCAGCCAAAAAAAAAACCTCGTTTAGTTTCTAAAGCGTCTCCACTCTCACCAAAGTCCACCACCGGGTACCCGAAAACTCATATCCGAACGCTTTTTTTTTTCGCGTGTTTCTGCCTCCATTCAATCGTTCAACGACGGACGTAACAATCCGCGCGCTTCGCGGCCTTCGTACGTGTGGCGGCAAATTTGACAACCGCCAGTAAGAGAACGCGCGAAAAAGACAAACCACACCGATCGATTGTCCAGAGCGTTGTCGGGTGGAGGGAACAAAACGTGTGCATCCCCTAACTGTGAGTTAAATTCGATTTTAACTACTGGCGGCATTTGGGAGTTGCTCCCCGAACGCGTTAACATGGACGGCGAACGAACAACGCCGATGGCAGCGCTAAAGCAGGTGAGGTTCCAGCGTTGAGGTTGTAGAAAAAAAATTTTGATCGTTCGCAACCGTTTGGAAACCAAATTGATCGACCCGTCGGTGGTCGTGAACGCGCGGTGCTTGTTGCCGTAGCCCGAAAGGCCATGGACGACGTGGCAAAAGCGGCACGTTTAAGATCGTACGATAGGATGCGGACAGCTGACGCTATCGGGCTCCTTAAGTGAGGCATTGTCGAACCGACTGTGTTTTTGTGAGAATGTGTTTGACCTTGAAGAGATGAATATGTACATACTTAGACAAATTTTAGCAATTTCCGGTAATGGTAGTGACGCATTCACTTAAAATTCGTTGTTGAAGCGAGTGTGCATATAGTAAACTCAAATTAAGTTTTAGTGAAGAAATCTTAAATCCTTCTGCTATGTGACCGATAAACTTCATTACCTCTCCGGTCCGGTCTGGAATCGAACCTATGACCACCGACCATGTGTTGTGTTATGTAGCCCTTCTAATTATATTTGCTCTGCGTTCAATGTACATTTCTCCCTTGCAGACGTTACTGTCCCTGTCGGTGTCCCTGTCGTACTACTGCATCGGTCTCGTGCGAGGTTATTCCGCACCCGCCGTACCATCCATGCACGAAACTGCACCCGGACTGCTGCCGTCGAAAAACATCGCGTCCTGGGTCAGCTCGATACCGCCGTTCGGGGCCTTCTTCGGAAGTCTGGTCGCGTTCCCGCTAATGCACAGGATAGGCCGCAAGTACACGGTGCTGATTGCTTCCCCGCTGTGGGCCGCCTCCTGGATCCTGATCGCCACGGCCAATGACTGGCGCGTGCTGTTCGTCGCCCGCATGTTGTCGGGTTTCGGGGCCGGCCTGTGCTTGCCGGCGGCGCAGGTCTACGTGAGCGAGTGCAGCGACCCGAAGATCCGCGGAGTGATCGGTTCACTGCCGGCGCTTTCCATGTCCTTCGGCATCCTGGTGATGTACATCATGGGGAAGTTCCTCGAGTGGCGACTGCTGGCGTGGATATGCTGCGGCATGGCGTGCTGTCTCTTTCTGGCCGTAGCCTGCTTTCCCCAGAGTCCGGTGTGGCTGAAAACCCGCAAGCAGTACGAGAAAGCGCACGTCTCGGCCAAGTGGCTGCATCTGCAGGGTTTCTCGGTGGATCCGAAAGCGGGTTCGGGCGTTGCTCCGAGTGCGCATTCAGCCACAACAGGCGAGCGGAATGAAAAGTGCCAGCTCGATGCCCCACCGCCAAAGCCTTTCTCCAAGGAAGCCCTGCTGCGACGGGAGATCCTGATTCCGCTCGGCATTGGGCTCGTGCTCCTGTCGATTCAGCAGCTTAGTGGCATCGACGCGGTTGTGTTCTTCACGGTGGAAATCTTCCGCGCCGCCGGTTCGACTATGGACAGTCACCTGGCGACGATCCTCGTGGGTACGGTGCAGGTGCTGAGCAACATTGCCGCCCTGTTCGTGGTGGATCGAGCCGGTAGGAAACCGCTACTCATCATGTCCGGGTTGATTATGTGCATGGCCATGGCGTCGATGGGTGCCGCCTTCCATCTTAACTCCATCGGCAACACGTGCTTCGGTTACCTACCGATGATCAGCCTGATAGTGTTCATGATCGGTTTCTCGATCGGCTTCGGCAGCATACCGTTCCTGCTGATGGGCGAACTCTTTCCGACGGCGCAGCGTAGCCTGCTCAGCTCTCTAGCCGGGTCGTTCAATTTGGCCATGATGTTTACCGTGATCAAAACCTACCACCCACTGGAAGACGTAAGTAACCCGGTCGTAGATCCCATCGCCATTGCGCATCAACCCGTTTTTGTTCCCTACCCACAGCTCATCACCGCATCGGGGACCTTTCTCATGTACAGCGTCCTGTGTGCCCTGGGAGTTGTGTTCGTGATCACGTGCGTCCCGGAAACGAAGGGCCGTGAACTGGAGAGCATCCAAAAACTTTTCGAACGACCATCCGTGCACCGCCACGAGGAGCTGGAGTGTGGCAAGGGAGCAAGCCATGACAACGCCGGCTTCACAGCCTCGGAGGAAATCGCGCGGGATCACGCAAAACCTTTGGAAAAGCGATCGATCGATACGAAGCTGTAGGTCAATAGAAAAGAAATTACTTCGTTCACTGATAATTGAATAAACTGTACACGCTAGACTAATTTAACTCACGGATACACATTATTTATTGCACATCGAAATGAAATGAGCGCCGATCGCGTGCCGTGAGACGAGCAGCGGTCGGCGCAAGGATGTGACATTTAAAAGTACGCGAACGTTGTGTGTCCGGTGGGTCTCCTCCGCGCTGCATTCCGAACCCACCGGGTGATGGAAAAGGAAAAAAAGTGTAAAAGCATTCAAAACCAAAACTTGTTGACGTCCATGGACATTATATCGGACGGTTGGGTTGGGCGAGGGGGGAAACGAAGGAAAGTGCCAGCATCCGGTCGATGAAACGCACAATTATGTTGCTTATTGCACCAAAAAATAGAAATAGTTCTTGAAGATCATCGGGGCCGTTTCTTCGGAGATGAAATTACGATCGGGCCGCTTGGAGCCGAACGGATTCACCGAAGGCGCACGGGTGACTTGCAGCACTCGCGTCGACTCCCGCTGGAGCCGCTCCAGGTCCAGGGGAGATTCGAGCTCGGTGTACGCCGTCACCAGCATCGGGCAGCCGGCTTCGGTGGCGGTGCGGATGGTTTGTGGCCAACTGTCCAGCCCCGCGTAACCAGTGAAACGGTGCAACCCCGGGTTGAAGAAACAGATCAGATCCGGCCGCTGATACCGAGAGCTGTGGCGGTAGTCGTGGTACATCGTGCGACACTGAAAATCGAATGCAACCACGCGACACTTGGTACGACAGGTACGGCACATTCTACACGGAGAATAAGTAAAAAAAAAAGAATTTCCATTTATATGAAACGTTGTAGCAAGGTGTGTATCGTACACCCGACCTTACCTAATGCGACTGATGATGTCGATGGGCAAATTTTCCACATTCAGCTCCGGGCCGACGAAAACGACGCGCAGAACGGCGACTTCCGGTACGAGGTGAAGGAAGAATGCTTCCCACTTGTCCAGCGTGTCGCCCTCGAACTGCAGTTCGGCTCCAACGAGGTGGATCGTGAATGTTTTCCCGAACGGAAGACCAGTCTGCTGGTACGCGTACAGGGCAGTCAACGGTGCCGTCGCTATCTGGGACAGCACCGAGTAGACACATTCATCCCGAAGTGCTGGAGCGGTAGAGAAGAAGGGTTCACAAAAAATGGTCCTAGAATTCTCCTCGTCGTAGGCATCTTACCAGAGGAGTTCTTGTACAGTTGCTTGAACGTTTCGTCGATGTTCGCCGCCAGCGGTGTCGGTTTGGAGACGATACGAACCGGAAGAACGGGTTCTATTCGGCCCAGCAGACGCTGGCGCAGGATCAGCTTCTGGAAGAGAAGGTACGCCTTACACCAGCGGCTGTGCGACTGCTGGAGGTGCATCGGTTGAGCGGCGCAGTAGGAAACCTGCCGGCAGTCTTTGCACTCCGTGAGAAGCTCCTGGTTCCACTCGCGGCAGTCCGGCGCAAGACAGATGCGCGGAAACAGCACAATCTCCCGCTCGAACGCCTGCAGGGGACGCTTGATCGTCAACTCGATCTGGCTGAGCGTGTGGACGCGCAGATTACGGTACTCCTGGACGTTCAGCTTTCGGGCCATGTGGTAGATGTGTCCACCTGGGCTCGAGAAGATAGAGATTGTCGTTAACACGCAAGTACGCACTGTGCAGTGCTTAGCTTTACCTCGTAGGGAAGCGATGTCCGCGAGCACCGCGCAGAGATCCCGATGTGGTGGTTGATCGAGGCGACGATGATCCTCACTGCAGTACGACACCATTCGACATCGTTCACAGTGGAAGAAGGTCTTCAGAGGATTCTTACACATCTGTTGGGAGCACAACATAGCATCCGGTCAACATCTGGAAAAGGGTAGTAACACGATTGCCACGCCATTGACCTACCTGACAGATGGTAGCGATGAAAACGGGTCGCGGAGTGAACTTGTACTCGATCGTATCATCCGACTCCTCGTCGAGCAGATCTTCCTCCAGCTCGTCCTCCTCGGTGGTATCGGTGCCGGGTGGTAGCGTCTTCGGGAATAGTTTCGCCATGGCTGCCGTGGCATTCAGCGCCTCTAGCTGCTTCTCCACATTTAACTTGACGTTCACCTCCTTCAAGGTAGGCATCAGCATGCGAATGGCGTCCGGGGTTAGAAACGATCCAAGCGGACCTTCCAGGGCCGCATCCGCCAGTGTCTCTGTGGGCTGGCTTGCCGTTGTCGATGGTGAAGAGGACGTCGATGGTTGTTCGGTACCGCCGGCAGCTCGTTGGGCGTTCTGGGTCGACTGTAGTATGCGCAGGATGCGTTCTAGATCGATTTTTGATTTCTGTTTCGGTGCCTTTGCATCGCTACCGGCTGAATCTGCAGACGATGAGCTGGTGGTGGCGAGATGATCGGAAGCGGATGACGGATGGTCTTGTGCTCCGGTGGATGGACCGGATGATTGCGAAGGGAAGAGGGATGAGAAAAGTGAAGCGGGTGAAGCGGATGATTCCAAGCTGAGGGAGGAAGGATCGAAGGAGCTTTTGGTGGGTTCGCTAGGGCCGGCGGCGTCCGCCCGGTTACGCTTGGAGCGCGGGTAGGATAGCAGGACGTCCGCGATGGTCGATATAATGTCCATGTTCTTCTTAAATGCTTCCTTCCTACTTAGCTCCGCTGCCGGCGACCTGCAATCAGACTGAATTGTTGTCAAATGGTTATTCTGTACGGGTCGGTGCGCAATCGTTACCGTAGAGGTCGCCTTGCCGCTCGGCTGCTTGATCGGGGTCTTCATCTTGGCGGCGCTCTTGTTGTGAACGTCCGGCTTCGGTGGCACCTCCGGCTTCTTCTGTACTGGTTTCGGTTTGCTGTTGTTGCTGCCGGCGGCGGCGGCGGCACTGGCCGCGGCGGCCGATGGCGTCGGTGCGGGTTTCTTCGCTCCGTTGAGCGCTTCCTCGGTCAATCGGGCAGCCGCAGCGGCATCGCTGGCAGGAACAGGAACGGGGGCAGTGGGGGTTGCTGGGGCTGGGGCAGGAGCTGGGGCGGGTGATGCGGGGGCTGAGCTAGGGGCGGGTGCTGCGGCCGGTGCTTGCGGGGCAGGTGTTTCCTTCTTATCCAGCGGGGGAGACTTCTTCTTGAGGAACTCTGGTTTTGGTGGAGGCTCTGGCTTCTTGGAGGCGGGTGGTGTGCTTGGCTTGGGGGCAGCCTTTGTTGCGGCAGGTGCTGTTTTCGGTGGCGACGGAGCCTTGGCAGTGGTCTTCGGGGGCGAGGTACGCGCTGCAGTCTTGGGCTGCTGAGTTTTCTCAGTAGTTTTGGCGGGAGGAGTCGTCTGTGGCTTGCCGTTGGCAGGAGCCGGTGCCGCCGCTGCCGCCGCTGGCTTTCCATTCGATGGCTTCGGAGCCGCCTTCGGTCCTGCGGCTGCCTCAGGGGCCTTCGAGGGGGCTGGTGCTGACTGGAGTTCCTGCGATTTTGCTACCGTAACGGTTTCAGCAGAGGAGGCAAAATCGCCGCTTGGTCCGTTTTTTGAACCGGTTCCTTTGGCTGCGCTCTTTTCGTCTTCGGACAAACTGTTCTTGGGCGTTCGCTTACTGTTTTTCTTATTGTTCTTGGCGTCCTGCTTCGGAGCAGCCGGTTTGTCTTGCGTGGGAGTCGTAGGAGCCGATCCATTCTGCGGCTGCTTGACCGACTCTCCGTTCTGCTTCCGCTTGGCCTCCTCTTCAGCCTGTTTCTTTGCCTTTTCCGCTGCTTCCTGTTTCATCTTTTCCTCAGCTTGTTTCTTAGCCTTTTCCTCAGACTCTTTCTTTGCCTTCTCTTCCGCGTCCTTCTTGGCCTTTTCCGCTGCTTCCTTCTTTGCCTTTTCTTCCGCTTCTTTCTTTGCCTTCTCGGCGGCTTCCTTCTTGGCCTTCTCTTCCGCTTCCTTCTTGGCCTTTTCTTCTACTTCCTTCTTGGCCATTTCCGCTGCTTCCTTCTTTGCCTTTTCCTCAGCTTCCTTCTTGGCCTTTTCCGCAGCTTCCTTCTTGGCCTTTTCTTCTGCTTCTTTCTTGGCCTTTTCCGCAGCTTCCTTCTTGGCCTTTTCCTCTGCCTCTTTCTTTGCCTTTTCTTCCGCTTCCTTCTTTGCCTTTTCCGCGGCTTCCTTCTTGGCCTTCTCTTCCGCTTCTTTCTTTGCTTTCTCGGCAGCTTCTTTCTTGGCCTTCTCTTCCGCTTCCTTCTTTGCCTTTTCCGCTGCTTCCTTCTTTGCCTTTTCCTCAGCTTCCTTCTTGGCCTTTTCCTCAGCTTCCTTCTTTGCCTTTTCCGCTGCTTCCTTCTTGGCCTTTTCCGCTGCTTCCTTCTTGGCCTTTTCCTCAGCTTCCTTCTTGGCCTTTTCCTCAGCTTCCTTCTTGGCCTTTTCCTCAGCTTCCTTCTTTGCCTTTTCCGCTGCTTCCTTCTTTGCCTTTTCCGCTGCTTCCTTCTTGGCCTTTTCCTCAGCCTCCTTCTTAGCCTTGTCCTCCGCTTCCTTCTTAGCCTTGTCCTCCGCTTCCTTCTTTGCCTTTTCATCCGCCTCCTTCTTCTTGTTTGATTCAGAATCCTTTCTCGTGCGCGCCTGATCCTTTTTCTGCTTTGAGCTACCAGGGGCAGCCTTCACTTCCTCAGTTTCCTTACGTTGCTGGGATTTCTGATCGAGTTCGTTAATCTTCAGCTCCACCGTCTCGACGCGTGCCTTGGCCTGATTTAGCCTGGCCAACTCCGCGTCGCGGGCAGCCTTCTCCTCCAGCAGCGCTTTCGCTTCCGCGTCCTTCTTCGCCTTCTCTTCGATCAGTTTCTTCATCTCTTGCTCCTTTCGCGCCTTCTCCTCTACCAGTCGTTTTGCTTCGTTCTGCATCTGCACCTTCTCGTTGGTCAGCTTCTTAACGTCCGCCTCCTTGCGCACCCTTTCGCTGGTCAGATTCTTGGGGGACGATTCTGACTCCTTGCGAGCCTTGGATTCCTTCTTTTCCTCGGCTTTAGGTTCAGGTTTTGCTTTTGGACCGCTCTTCAGGGCTTCTACCTTCTTTTGCTCCTCCTGGGTCTTCGCCTGTACATGCTTCAGCAGGTTTTCCACGACTTCCAGTCGCTTCCGGAGCTCCTCGGGCGACAGTGCGGCCTCACCGGATGCCGCCTCTTCCAGGGCGGCCTTTTGAGCGTTACCACTTGACTGAGCCAGCTCAAGGGCACGGGCCAACTTGGAGCGCTTCTTGCGCAGCCGCTTTTTCTGATTGTAGAGATTTCCTGCTTCGGCATCCTTCGCTGGCTGCTCCGCGCCCTCCCCCTCGCCGGCCTTCTGCTTGCGGTCACGCCGACTATTCTTTCGCTTAACCTCGCCAGTTCCTCCATTGGCGCCATTTTCCACCGAAGCCGGAGATTGCACCGGTACGGTCGCCTCCACTTTTTTCTCCGGTGCAGGGACTTTCGTTTCTTTTGCCGGTTTAGGGGTCTCATCTTTGACTGGCTTTTCGGGTGCCGGTCTGACCGGAGCAGCTGGTGTGGTGGAGGATGCTGTTGGTACCGTCACCTCCTGCCCGCCCTCCGCAGGGGCTGCCCCAGTTTTAGCCTTCCCTTTCTTGGCCATCCTTCAATCTTCTATCGCTGTCTTTTTGTATATTTTCTGCAAAAAAAGAAACGAAAGTCAACCATTATATATTCCGTCGGAATCTCACATACGACACCATAACATAGAAACCCATAAGTAGCGGAAAAGAAAAACAAATCTCTCGAGTCACATCTAACTCTTAAATTTCTACAGATTTTTCCTAGCAGGAACGCAGAAATCCTCTATGTTAACGACAGAGCAAGAATCTAAATTTAGTTCCTAATGGATACGGTTCGCACACACAAAAAGGGAAGAAGCGTGGTTGCAACAAGCTGTTTGAATGTCGGGGCCACAACACTTGGAGCCGACCTATACATTTTTTTAAAAGATAAACATAATGTTTTGAAGGTATTAATTACTAGTCTGGCTGCCAGTAGCTATCCTTTGGTGATTAATGCGTGATAAAACCAGTTCTTTACAAGAACGCTCTGCCCAATGAGTTCATAAGGAACGCTAATTTCCGAGAGCTAAATATAAAAATTAGGATAACTATCGACGATTGAATAGACAAAAAAAAAACATACATTCAAATTAACCCACTTGGTGACGTGTTTCGGAAGGCGTGCCTGTGCTAAAAGCAAATCGTAGCTTATGGATGTGCTGCGTCGCACTTTCTAACCGTCTTACCCTGAACCCAACAAACCGCGCAATGTCATGGTCTTGATTCTTACGAAACGTGGTACGTATTTTTCAACCCGCACCGCATCCTCCATCATCAGCTGGTCCGCCCCCGAGCAGAGTAACCGAGCCATTGACCTCAGCGTATTTTTAAAACCAAAGTTTAGTGCGCGCGTTTTGTTTTCAAATTGGATGAAATGATTTTTGTCTTGTCCGCCGTCTTGTGTGAAATTTGGGGGTTTGTGAGAGCATCTGTTCCTTTTTTGTATGGCGACCGAGCCCCATCAGATGGCTTTTATGATGAATTTTGTACTCGCTTCCAATGGTGCTGCGCGAAAAAGAGATTTTTCGTTGTGTATTATTTTTTGTCTGCGGTGTTTGTGGAACGGATTAATGTTAGTGTCGTACCACACCAATTCAATGCCACACATGCAATTTCGTGTTGCAATTTGTGTACTCTCCTTGAAAACAACCCCCAAAACGCTTAAGCCGCACAAAAGACACTATATTTAACAGAAATATAGCAACAGCATTTATGCTGGACGAATGCCAACAACCATCATAAGGTCAAGAAAATAACCGCAAACAGCTGACAATGACGACCATTTGGTAACTTTGTTGAGTTTAGAAAAGACCATTTTGCCAATAAATAGTACTTTGCTGTCCGCCTGTGAAAGAGGATCAATAATTGTGTATGTTACATCATACAGGATCATGCAATTGAGACATCGTGACACAACTGGTCGCTTTTTTTCGTGAACAAAAAAAAACAAGTCAAAGCAGTAAACAACCAGGCGCCCGCTTTACATTGCAATTTTCCCTACGGCTCAGGACAGTTTGGTTTTTTGCCTTGGCAGCTGTCAAACGGGAAACGTGGATGGATGGCGTCGATTCAAAGTGGAGAAAGCAGTAACGAATAAATGCTGCACCTTCGTCTTTCTTTCCGGCCGTCTTCGCCCGACTAAAGAAAAATGGGCACATTTTTCCTGCCTACGGATTTAGGGTACCAGCGTTTGACGCATGTAGTAGCATGTCGCCCTTTAATAGATGCTGCCGACTGCTGAAAAGAAAAATCCATCAACAGAACCCACCCGAGTGCAACCAACCAACGCAACGATCGGGCCTATGAAATCTGGTGCGCTGCGATCTCTTCTAGAACACAACCCGGAGCTAGAACCCCGGAGCCGATGGGTATGGGTTCTTCTATATTTATAGACGGGAAATGTACCGGCGTAGCAGCATCGGTTCGCTCGCCCGCCTCGCGCATTGTCGCCCCGTAAAACGGTCGCAATAATCGCACACTTTATTTCGTCACTAATTATAAACAACGACGGTTTCAACTCCGCTCTTTGCCCGTCGTCCGTATTTATCCGATTTGTCCGTTGAAACGACTGACGTACGTGCGCTCCATACCGTGCTCGCCTTCTCATGGTGGCGTTAGAATGTGAACATGTCGTGAAACTGAAGATATATTTCCACAGCAACGTATCCCGTTGTTTCTGTGGCATTTCAAAAACCTTTGGTTAGGAAGAAAGAGGAAAAAGAAGGCTACATATTTTATGGTCATGTTCCTGTGTCTGGGATATAACCTTGTTTTTAGTTTAAATAAATTTGCTTCCTATATAGGGTTTTCAATGCGCTTCTTCTGTCGACTTTGGACAGCTAATGAATGGTGTTGCGAATATCCGTCGCTTTGAAAACGCTAAAATAACATAAACCATTTACGAACGCAAGATAATATCTGGCAAAAAAAGGGAACCAGAACGAAGCGCCGCAAGAAGGAGGAAAAACTCCGGCTACGAACAAGAAACGAGTAAAAGCGCAATTCCCGTTTGGTGCGAGCGGGAGGGAAACGACGAAGAAACGTGAGACTCGATGCGGGCTCAAACGACAAAATTTTCACAGTTTCAACAAAAATGCTATTATTATCTTTTCCCACCGCTTTCAGCATGGGGCTCGCTTTTCCTGGTGCGCTCCGTTCGCGTACGGTTCTTCGCGAGTGGCGTTTTCCAATTGAAAATGTAGCCCTTTGAAAAGGGAACTGGCCAGCCTTTACATTCGTAACGCTTAGAAAACGATTCGAAATGTTCTGTAGCATCCACCGTTTAGTAGTTCTCAACGTGTCGCATTTTTCTCTGAAACCTGAACACGAGTTTTACCAACGGAGCAAACGCGCTTGAACTCAAACTCTGTTCCCATGCCGGTGTCGTCCATTTTCTTTGAAATAAATCCTTCTCAGCGGTGGGCCGAAAGCATGCGCGGATCGATCCGATGAGCGTAAAACTATCCCACCTCCGAACCATCAATACGGACGTCTGGTTTAAGAGAGACGTGAAATTCCACCGCTTTTCAAACACCTTCATAAATCAATATCGCACACCACAGCGTTGGATGGAAAAACTGATCCCGACCACATGGCTCAGCACTGATGCTGCAAAATTACATAACTTGCGTGCCAGCCGTCGTTTCAGAGGGGACCAACCATTGGGAAGGGTTTGCAAATTTGCTCACAATAACAGTGCGCTGAGTAATGGTTCACGACTCATTTCGACAACTCCAATAGCTTATTCTTATTTAACCTCACTTTTAAGGCGTAATAACTTAACAAACACTTCACATGATAAAAACTAAATGAAGCATAGAGAAGCAACCATCCACCGGCAACACTGTAACCGTTGTGTAGTTTTAAAGAACAAATTCACCTACTTTTTCTCGTTAGTTTTTCTTGTTCTTCCGATTTTCACTCTGTACTAATTGCGTGTTGAGAATCCTAGCTTAGATTCCCCTTATTCGCCCTTTTTTTTGCGTTGGGAGCTACTTTCGATACTGCGCAGCGTAATACCGTAACGGTGGTTCTGGTATGACTGAGAACGGATTCTGATCGACGGCCCGCAGCCAGTCGACGGGTTGGCAGATGATCGCCAGCGCACCAGAGGGCTAGCAAACCGCCGAGCCAGAGAACAGAATCTGTCTCGATATTTCGGGTCGCTTCCGAGAGAGAGAGAGAGAGAGAGGGAGAGAAGCGGAGCGAAAAGGCCACGATGGAATTAAAAATGGATCACATGCTGGGAAAAGCTATGGAGAGTTTTCATTCACATGCAAGAGGGCCGGTGTATGGGTGTGTTTGCTAGCAAGAACAAGTAAGACAGTAGGTATAGTTTTTGTCACAATGGAGACGCATGGTATACGCCATGCTGTTCAATATCGTCAGAACGCTGTCCTCTTTGGAAATTCTCTTAGTTGAATTAAAATTTATATGGGTAATGCAAATGTTTTTTTTTTTCACAACGTGTCATCAATCATTTACTACCCTTCACACAGCCCTCGTAGAGTTCAGTGTTTCAGTCTAAAAGTCTTAGAAAATTTATTTGGAATATGGATTTCAATGTTTTGTTGTTACAATTCTTTTCAACTTCAAACACCCAGCTCGTACATACCAACCCCGAGCAGCAGATTACGACGCGTAAAGTGCAACGTCAAGAACGGCGATTGCTTGGTGGGGAACGTGCGCAGCAAGTACGGTTCGCCGTCGCGCACGTCCGGATTGTGCGAAACGTTCACGTTCTCGCCGCTTATGTCGTCCACGAGCTTCGTAAAGTCCCACAGCTTGAGCGCACAGTCCAGCCCACCGGTCGCCAGAATCGTACCGTCTCGACTAAAGCACATCGAATGAACGGTAGCACCGTGCCCGGTCAGCGCCGCGATGAGGTGCCCGTGGGCCAGATCCCAGATCAGTACGCGATTGTCTGCCGACCCCGAGGCCAGGTAGCGGCCGCACATGGAAAACGCCAGCGAATAGATGGGTGCTTTGTGGCCGGTCAGCAGCCGATGGTGGTTGCCCACGCAGACGTCCCACAAACGCACCGATCGATCGCTCGATCCCGTCGCGACGTAGTTGCTGTTGGGATGAAATATGCACACGTCCACGTCGGCGAGGTGACCGGCGAAAATGCGTAGCGGCTGATGGGAATCGGTGGACCACAACCGGGCAGTTTTGTCGTGCGAGCAGCTCACGAAGTAATGGCCGTGAGGCGAGAACCGTACGTCCCACACCGAGAACTGGTGTCCCTTGTACACGACCACACACGTCCAGGTGTGGAGCGACCATAGCCGTATGGTGCAGTCCTCCGAGCACGAGAGCATCATCGTTCGATCTGGGGCAAACGAGGTGCGGTAGATTGGGCCACTGTGGCCGCACAGAGTACGGCACAGTTCCGCTTTCCGATCGTCCAACATTCTGATCAGCACGTCCTCCGCGTCGCGATCGATTTCCTTCAACTGCTCCGCGCTCTTCATCTCGCGCAACTTTACAGGCGTCATCGACCACACTCTAATGGACGAGTCGGAAAAGCCTACCGCTATAAGGCTAGAGTCTTCACACAAATCCGCACTAAAAAAAAGGCAAACGAAGAAAAAAGAAATTGATCGATGTTTCATTTTTTTCAAAGTCCGAATTAATTACGAATTCTATATATTACCATGTCACGGTGTAATTTGCATTCAACAGTGTGTACATGCAAATCGATGGCAGTGAGTCCGGTCCGAGGTTCACCCGCTTCGAAGCTTCCCGTAAAGCCTTCACTTTTTCCATCTTGTCCACATCTTTCAACTTTGGCAACGGGATACGATCCAGCGGAGGTGCATTCGGGTCAGATTTGGGTTTCTTCGAATACAGCGGGTCCTTTTTGGGCTTTTTCTTCTTCGGTTTGTCCGGTGCGTCCGGGTCCATGTCGTCATCCTCCTCCGGGGGAGCTGCCGGTTGTAACGTCTGCACGTCCGGTTCCTTCAACAACCCGTAGTAAACCTTTATTTTGTTATCTGCAAATTATGCTTTACAATAATTAGTCTGCATAAGTGAGCACCAAGATTGTAGGTACCTTGCCGCTTGGCCTCTCCCGTCATTGCACCACTCGTTGCGTCACATTGAGCCTTGTTTCTCGCCACGCCTTCATACAAATCAAAATACATGTGCTCGTTGACGATGTTCAGGATGACCGATGCCTTTTTCTCGTGCAAATGCCGCTTCAAGAGCGACAGTGTGTCACGAGATATCCGAATGGTGAACGCATTGGATTTGAACGTGTCCGTGATATCGTTCCCGCTCATCTGATCCCGCTTGGTGACCATAGAGAGTCTCGCCAATTCGTCCTGATAGTAATATTCCTGCTCGGGGCCGAACTTGGTGATCAACTTCTTTGCCTGCTCCTCGTGGCTGTTGTACACCAGCTCGATGTACATGTGTACCAGCACCGGATAAAGAATCAGTGCCAGCTCGTGCTTGTAAATATCGAGCGAATCATCTACAAATTTGCGTAGTTCCATGTAGGAATTTTCGTAAATGTCCGGATCCCCTTCGCTTTTGTATGCAGCAAGTACGCTGTTAACCTCCGCTTCACCGGCAACATTCTCAGGAATATCAATAAGACCGGCTTCTTTCTTGAGCAGTTCCTCGGTGCCCTGAAATGTATCGATGGAAAATGTAAACAAGGTATGCGGTCCAACTTTGCGATCGAACGTACCTTCAAATTATACTTTTTCACCACAGCCAATACTGCCAACAGGTCGTTCCTGTTTTGTGCCATCTTGGCAATCCAAAGAAACCACCCTTTTCACTTAAGAATCACTATTTTTTCGCTCAATTCGTAAGAAACCGATCCTTTCGACGACTTGCTTCGGCTTGTGATGCCAAACAACCGAAAGTGACGTTTCGACGTTCGGATGAACTGACGTCTGAGTGAGTGAACGAAGCCCTGGGAAGATACGGAAAACGCTTGACAGTAGGAACACTGAAAGTGGAACAATTTGAATTTCAGTAATTTTGAATTGATTTTTTGTAACAGCATATTTCAAAATAAATCATTCAAACCAACTGTATTTTTCAATGTTGGTAAATGAAATGGCATCAAAACACCCCTGACTTGTTCACATACGACTTGTTCACATAGTAAATCAACATCCTGTTTCAAACGTGGTGTTCCACATTTGCCCAATACCAACGGACTTCGCGCAGAAATGCAAATCATCGTGTATGTACGCATTTACGCAAAACTTTGGTTCAATTCCACCAAACACGTACTCATCTTCAATGGCCCATTCGTCACTTTCTTTCGTACACCAACGACGTCAGGTATTTATTCTCTTTTATCGCCGGTTCGCTTCCAAAAAAAGGTGTTCCTGGCAATATGTTTGACCTTCATGAGTATTTGAAAACTTCAATGGCTTTGAGTTGTTCGATCGTACCGCCCAAAGTCATCTCAATCATCTAGCTATGCATTTTGCTCTGATTACTGCTCGGTGGCTCGCCACTTAATAACCTTATCACACCTACAATGCCGGCATTTGGCGGTGGCGTGATTGAGTTTATCAATTGATTCCAAAGAAAAGAAGGGCCCCGCTACAACAGCAGCCAAAACAAACGGGGAGACATGCAAAACAGCATACATGGAGGCCTGTTGCCTTGCGCAAATTCCCAATTGAGGGGTGCAAATGTTGGCCCCGAAATTAGCCGTATCAAAATCATCCCGCACGCAGCTGATTGGTCGACGCGCATGGACACACCTTTTTTCGGGCCATCGTGAACCGGAACATGTGTTGGCCTTCCTTTGGCGTATCGCCTGATAAGGATTCTTCGCGCCACGCATAATGATGGTGGAGAGGTTGTTTTCTTCGACATTGTCTTCACTGGGCAGAGGCGTATTGTTTTTGTTGTTTTAATGGCCCTACAACTGGCCCCAAACAGTTGCTTGGAATACAAAATAAGGCATTAACGAATTGCGATCTGCCGTTACGATCGCGGCGGTAGGGTTTTAATTGTTTTCCGTAGAGATCACCGAGCGCTTCAGACCGACGCAATTTATTGCTTTGCTACTTTGTCCGCGCGAGCCCGTGATAGGATCACACAATGAGGCATGATAACATTATCCTGTTCGTTTTACGTTCCCGTTTCCCGGTGATGATACGTTGAAAGATACGTCGTATATCAATGTCATTTGGTCTGGAGAAGGGTAAACAAATATCTCCCCGGAGGTCCGAAGATGCTGAATTGTAAAAATTAGACATGTCGAGGCCATGACTACCGAAATTTGCTTGCGACCACCATGGTTCAGCGAAACCTAGTGCCGATCCAATGACGCCAAGACATCGGATGGATATGAGAATCGCACGATCCGGTCATAACGACACGACTAATATTTGTTCAATCGGTTAGAGTGAGAGTGGCTAAGTTCCAAATTGATACGCTTCTGATTTGGTCGCTGCCGGGGCCAGCACGACATAAACATGTTTATCAGGCCAGGACTTCTCCGAATCACCAAATGTGCGAATCGGTTGTCAAGCGAATCTCTTCCCGTCCACCTGAAGATGGAACGCAATGATTCATTTTTTTTTTAAATTTGCGCCACATCATTTTATCATCCTAATAGGTGTTATTGATGTCGGTGTCAATATTAAGGGTAGTTACCGACTATGTACGCCGTTTCGTGCATTTTTCCCCTTTCCAGCTTTCCGAACCGCCATTTTGATGCCAAACTTTTTAAACTGGAGGGGCCACGCGCCCTGGGTAGAGATAGCCGGTGACGTCGCTTATCGATCGATTGGTGTCACTCGGGGAAGATAGCAACTGTTAACCAGGCGCTTACTCTCCGCGTAGCGTGATCTGTGTCCCTTCACACGCACGGGGCACACCTCCCATCCCCCCCCCCCCCTCCTCCCCGCTTCCATGCCTCCGTTCGGTAACGGGGACAACAAGACTGGGACCGAAGTCCGCGTTTCCGACTTTATGTACGCCGAATGAATGGACACTTCCACCACCGCAGAAGTGGCTCGTTTTCTCGTAGCTACGGACCAGCGCACGATGATCCTCGACTCGGTGTTGGTTACCAGGGCGATGAGTGGTGGTCGTGCGATGGTTTCGCGGGCGAACGAACGCGTTAGCGCTGCCGAGCCTATTTATATGGGCCCGTGCCGCGGTTCAGGCTTACTGTGTCATTTTGGAAGCTCCTGCAAACGCTGGCTCATGCGCCGGGGCAACTGTGCGCCCTCTGGTCTGATCCTTCAAGGATATTTATTGTGTTGCAGTGTGTTTGTGTGCGCGTGTGTAGGTGCTTAACTCCGAGTGCCGTTGCTTCACACACTCGATTCAGACGGAAGTGACTGAAGAAGCAAGCTTAGTGTACGGAAATGAGTGTAACGTGAGATCAGTTCTAGCAAAGTGATAATCCAGTGCCAGCATTGACATTTTTTAATGTTCCCTTACCTAAAAAGTGTTACAAGTGCTGCCCAGAAATTCGCGTACCCCTCCGAACGTATTGTGTAAGTTTTCATCTTTCCTTTCGTCAAATTTTCCAACCTACACCCGGAGTGGCCATCTTGGTGGTGTCAGGCAGAGTTTATTTTTCTAAAGTGTTACATAGAGTTTAGAAAGGCACAGGCCGCTCTGTAACTCTCCAGTTAGGCCGTGGGCCTACGATAACACGCTTTCAAAATCGACCGTGAAAATAACGTTCAGGTGGAATAAACTACAGTGCCGAACGTTTCAGCAACGTGTTCCACACGCTGGTTGATTTTTAAATGCAAAACTTTCTTATAAATATCCACATTGACCATTACAGAATTGATTAAAAAGTGTTACTTGGTGTTAAAATTAATGTTCTCAAACATTTTTACCAATTCCCAGAAGTTACAGATCGGGAATGAAATTCAGGCCCTAGAGCACCAGATCGACGATCATAAACCGAAGCCATTGCTTTACAACATAAGAAAATTCGGCACTTACATTAATACCCAATAAGCCTTCCCTCCATAGTAGACAATCTACCTTCGACAGTTGCACTGCTTTTTTGTTGTTACACGGATCGGGGCCGGGATCGCTAAAACTGGTTCCGTGGTAGGTTCCAAATTAGAAATCAATCACGCAAGACTAACCAAGAACCAGTTAACCGAGGTTCAGGAAGCTAGAATCCAACGCGATCTGTGTGCTAAGATCGGTTAGGTAACTGCGATTCCTGAATCGTACAATGGCGTCGTTGAACACTGACGCGAACAACAAAAAAAAGCGAAATCGCTTGTTCGAAACATTTTCATCACGAAACGCCCGTCTGTTGCCCGGTGGAGATTTGGACGAGCCCCCACCGAGCAATGGAGCCAATAGAGACACCGGTTTTTTTTTTTTTTATCAGCTGACTGACCGACCCGGGGAAGGGCAGATTGATGCTGGTGAACGATGCGATATCGCGGCGTTCACGCGCTTATTGGCTTTTCTCATTTCTGTTGTCAAGGCTATTTTTGTTTTCGTCACTCCACGAGAAGATGGGACGAGACGAGAGTCAAAGGTGGCGTGTTTTGGAGTTGCTTATTCTCCGTTTTTAACGCTTGTCTGTTGAGCAAAAATAAAAAATCATCTTCTCAAAACAGAGATTTAATCATCGGAGTGGAAGCTAACCAACAAATTATAACGGCAAACAAACCTGGGCACCATATTTAGCGATCATGATTGATTGAGCCGTGTTAAAAAATTTCTATTTTTTTCACCTTTCGGCAGGATATCTCACGTTTAATAAGACCACCAACACAACGGAAGAAAAATACAACAACATGAGCTTTCAACGACGCACTTCAGAAAAGGCGGTAGAGCTGACGGCATCGGTGCCGGTGAAGCTGCTAACGGCCGGTACAGCAGCCTGCTTTGCCGACTTCATCACCTTCCCGCTGGACACGGCTAAAGTGCGCCTACAGGTGAGCATTGCTTTCGAGGGCAGCATACATTGGCGAGGTTACCGAGGGAACCATCAAAGCTTGCTTGTGGGCAGAATTTGCCCCTTGTGGTAGACGATCTCTTGACGCTTCCTAGTTCGCACTCGCTCCAACGAAATCGAAAACAGAACATTCCCTCCCTCACAAAGCTCGCAACAGATAGAGATGAAAACAAGCGCCGAACAAGTGTGCACCAGTATACTCAAGATACCGCCGGCGTTGGCCGCGGCTGATTGCGTACGATCGATTGCAGCGAAGGGTAACTGAACGACGATCCCACTCTTCGTCCGCATCCGTAGTCCGCCGTATGGCCGGTTTCACGGTTCGACGAACAGCTTGATCATAATGAGTCCCGCGTGTCGACAGCTGCCCTCGAAGAAGAACGAACGAGCGGCGCGTCGAAAAACTAGTGACCGGTTGATCGGTACAAAGTTCACAATGGCTATGTTGTGTTTTTTTTCTTCTTCTTCTTCTGCCTTAACTTGGCCGGAGGTGGACCAACGATTCCAATGGTCAAAAGCGGTGCAGCATCATCGTCATCATCAGTAGGAAGTAGGGCAGCTACGGATAAAAGGGACTTTGCACTCCGGATACGCTCAAACGCATCTGTCCTTCACCTAGCGGAGCGACGCGGAGACACGCGAACGAGTTACGTAATGCAAAAGGACAACGTTGCTGTAAGCATAACGGCCCTTCAATGTGGAAGAGAAATTTAACATGATTAGATTTTCAAATTCCAATCACAATAGAAAAATGTAATCAAACTTTTCCTTCCTTATTCTCACGTCAGAGCAGGGCATTATGTCAACGATTTCCCTTTGTGACAAGGTTTTGGATTGTGAATCAGGGGAAAATAATCGGTTTTGAGGTTTGTTTTGCTGACAAGACAAAGAAAAGCTGTACAGGGTCAGTTTACAAGCAAGGAGACAAAGGTTATTTCATTAAATCCATAAAACCTTTTCTTAGTAACCATTGGTTATCATGGATATTGGTTATCATGGATATGGATATTATATAGCAACCTTTGCAATTTTTAATATAATGCCTGGCATTTGAAGAATTGACCATTCATATTCACAAGAATCGATGAACGGTTAGCAGATAGAGTCTGAATACCGTTTGCTCGATCTTGTGGCACATTCAGAGCACCTCCTTTACTGCCGATACCGTGCTAATAATGACACTTCCATCTGATTTCAGATTCAAGGCGAGCAGCCCGTCCGGACAGTTGCCATGACACCAGCAGTTAACACAACGGCTTCTTTCAAGCTGAACCCTACGAACGTACCGGCGACGCAGCACGTGCAGTACCGTGGACTGGTTGGCACGATCACAACAATCACCCGGCAGGAAGGCTTCCGGACGCTGTACAATGGCCTTTCGGCCGGGCTGCAGCGTCAGCTCTGTTTCTGCTCCATCCGCCTCGGACTGTACGATACGGTGAAAACGTTCTACGGTTCCATACTTAAAGGTAGGTGTGTCTACCGGCAACCGGGAAATTACCTTTTAGAGTGGATTTTTAAACGCAACATACCTCTTTTTTCTGCAGAAAATGAAGCTGGTCTTCAGATAGGAACACGAATCTTAGCCGGTCTGACGACGGGTGGTGCTGCCGTCATGATTGCCCAGCCGACGGATGTGGTGAAGGTGCGTTTCCAGGCAGCAACACGCTCCTCAACTGGCCGTCGGTACACTTCCACACTGGAAGCCTATCGGACAATAGGCCGGGAGGAAGGGGTCCGCGGTTTGTGGAAGGGTGCCATGCCTAACGTGGGCCGGAACGCGATCGTGAATGTGGCCGAGATCGTGTGCTACGACGTCGTCAAAGACTGCCTGCTGCTGTACACGCACATGCCGAACGACATCCGGTTGCACTTTTCGGCCGCAGTCGTGGCCGGACTGGCCGCCACGATCGTTGCATCCCCGGTGGATGTGGTGAAGACGCGCTACATGAACTCGCCCCGTGGCCAGTATCGTGGCGCAATCGACTGCGCCATCCGGATGGGAGCCAAGGAGGGAATGAACGCGTTCTACAAAGGTTTTGTGCCGTCCTTCGCCCGCCTCGTCTCCTGGAACGTGGTGATGTGGATTTCGTACGAACAGTTGAAGCTGGTCATCTTCAACCGAAGCCAAACGTAAACACAGGAGCATTGGTTGCCATAGTTTCCCCCTTTATCTCAGCCAAGCGAACAAACTCACAGACACACAATCCGAGATTGTACCTAGCGTAACGAAATGTTTAGCTCTTAAAAGCATGGATAACTCTGTTTTGCGACGCGGTAGGACTGCGGTAGGAAACGGATAAATTTTAGTGAACGGCTGCCTCATACCTTCCTTCCGGTGAAGGGCACACTGACGGCACAAATTTTAACCGGCTTTTTAAATAACGTTTTTTTTCCATGTTTCAACGTGCTTTTGCAGTACGAATGTGATAATAAGTATCTGTGTATTTGTCCCAAGGAAAAATGTTATCGTGTCTTAATTTTAGAAGTTAATAAAACAAAACGGACCATATTTACTTTTAAAAGGAAATGAAACGGTACGTCTTATTGGCTATTCGGTACGAAATCGAATACTTTCTATAACATTTTCCTTAGCTGACTACAATTTTCTTTTATGATCTTATTCAACAATATCTCCCCTCGTTCATCGTTCATTTCGTATGTCTCTATCACCACAGGAACCTCGGACGCATTCATCGCGGGGAGCGATACTCGCCAGAAGCACTTTATCTCCTGCAGAAGCTCCTTTAACTCCGCCAGAATCGAGTTCAACAATTTCATCACACCCTCTCGGTCCGTTTTGTTCATTCGCATCAGTTCACCCGCGTCGTGACGCACCATCTTTGCGATCACGTCGTTATGTAGTCGCACCGAGAGAATCGCTTCCGATTGATCCGTTAGCTGTATGCTAAGGTGCCAACAATTCTTTCGGATGCGTGGCTGCTCCAGAACAGCACTGACTTCACCGTATATTACGAACGAAGCCCTGGAACGATTGTCCTCCGATAGGGCCATCATCTGGTCGATCGTGACTAAATTTGTGTCACCGATACGAAACGCATAGTTTGGTGAGAGAATGTTTGGCCTGGGATCGTGCATCTCATTTAGTTCCATACACTCGTCCATGCTGTCTTCGAATAGTGCTGACACACTGAAGCGGTTAAACATTTTACTTGACGATGCCTCCTGCGATCGTGACGGTTGCTTAGGGTTACTCGATTGAAATGAACTGCTGGGTGGAAGTGGCGGCGGGGATTTTCTTGTCAACTGTACCGGTGTGACCAGCTGGTCATCGACAACGCGACTTTTCTTCACTCTCGGAGGTTCTAGTTCCTCCACATCATTGTCTGGTTCTGTTGCGGCGTGAAATCCTCGAAGCTCACTCTGTATTTGCTCCTCCAATGACTGCATCATGTTGAAATCATCTTCATCTGGTTCTTGAAATGATGGTTTGGCAGAATTGGGTTCAACCGGTCTCGGCGATGGTTGAGATGTTCTCGTTGAGGACACCTGTTGATGCATAATCTCAGGATCATCGGGTACCTTGACCAGATGGACGATTTCGTCCATTTCATCGTCGTCCATCAGCGTGCTGATGGAAGCGACTTGTTCCGGTTTGGTCGCACGATTTGTGAGGCCCTGCGGCTGTTGACTGCCCACGATAACATCCAAATCTATTCCCATGAGAAGCGAATCGTCATCCCCATCGTCCACCACTAATGGAGGCGGGTTTGTAACACTTTGATTTTTCCGTCCATCGGGCGGGACTCGATATTGATCCATCGGGACTGCCTGAATGCTACTATTGTTCGGCCGGTGCTTATTCTCAAACACTTCCGCTTCCTCGTAATCGATCTTAGGATTGGGGTTGGCCGGTTTATTTAAGGCACGCAGTAGCACATTTTCGTACGCGTTGCTTATCAGCAAAATATCTACTTCTCCCCCGAGGATGCGTACATTTTTCGATTCCAAGAACAACACCTTATTGATGCACCGTATTGGCCCAGTTAGAAGAAGCTTCACCCCGGGGGCTAGCTTTGTGCTTAAACAGCGGATTGGTGTGTGCTCCATCCCCACGGCTTTTTGCTTGCCATCAGTAAGCTCGAGTTTTAACATTCGACGCCTAAGAAAAAGGAGAAATGTTATCCAATGTTCAAGACGTGTGACATTAAATATTTGTAACACATTTGATAACACACTTTTTTGTTTGGGGCGCTTGACTCCTCCTCATTTGCACCTCGTCTTCAGCTTCGTCCAACTTTTTGTTGTACAGGTCCCTCCACTGGTCGTAGGCAGGTTCCGCTAGAACGGCACGAGAGTAATATTAAGCTACTTCTGATCGTTCGGTCCAAGACTACCCAGGGGCGCTTACAAATGTCGATTAAATGTTGCATCTGCACCGGAAACGTCCCGGACAGCGTGTGTGCCTCTATCTTCCCGTTCAACATAGGAGGAAGTGCACCAACGCCAACATCATTCAGATCTGCTAGAAGCCACTGACTCAATGCGAACTGGAACAGGCTTTCGTTGGAGATTTTCGGATTTTCTTGTAAACAGAACGACACGCATCCGGACAGCCACTCGTCCAGCACCTTGATGTTGTACTCCCAAATGAACCGCTGCTTCACCTGCAGCGCACGATTGCTATCGTTTTGTATCATTTTCACCACTTTGAATCAACCCGCGGATTTCTTATGTAAATTCTAAGGACACTTTAAAATATGGCAAACAAAGTTAAAAACAACTTCCATTCGCAAGACCGGGTACGGTAAACGTTTGCTTGTTTTCACCGATGAACTGTCATTGAAAAGCGCGCGATCAATGCCGTCCGATTGTGAGAAAATGCAGGGTTTCTCAAACATGATTAGGGAAGAGTGAGATCAAATTTCATCAAATTGGAATCTCTTCATTATTATTATATTTGACATATATTTTATATAACCTTTCTCAAAACATATCCTAGTTTAAAAGGCTGTGCATGCTTCGATTTAATCGGGAATTAAAAATGACGAAAGTTTACCATAATCCACCCTCATTATACACACCTCAACCCCCCTGTAGTCGAAATAAGCTCTGTGTGGTTTCAAATGTAAATGTCCGTCAAAAATGTAAACATTTCCTGGTATAAACTTCGATGAGTTTGGTTTCGTGTGTTTGATAAGAATTTATGAAGCATTTTCCTGTAAATTACCTTCCACCGTCCACAATGAAAGATTGGAAGGCATGCCGATTATGTCTGAAAGATGATGAAAACGATCTTCAAGAACATACAACAAGTGACACCATCGTCGACACAATATTTATACTCACTTCGCTGCAAGTATGTATGATCATAAAATTCAACAGATATTTAATAACTTATTTCGGTGTTCGGCCGTTGTTCAGGTTCTGCAGTGGCCGATGGAATCAATTTATCTGTGTGAAGAGTGTGAGGAACTGATAAAACGGTTTGATTTGTTCCGCGAAACCTGCTTGGCAAATGATGAAATATTTTGTCAAAGGATACAGGAGGAAACGCTGCGGCAGGCTGATCCCATTAATACCAATGTGCAAGAAATTGAGGATCAACCAGTATCCAAACAACAGACGGAGAGAGATAGATCGAACGGAAAGAAGAGTGGTTCAAGACAGCCACGGAAAAAGAGACTCAAAGGAAAACAGTCTGGAGCAGCTAAGCAAGACGCTATCGAAGAAGCGAAAAAGGAACAGGAAAACAGAACATCGGACACCTCAGAGCGTTCCTTGCCGTGCACGCAATGTGGAAAGATGATAAAACGCAGAAATATTAACAAACATATGCTTACACATACCGGCGGGGAACCAGTGAAATGTTGCTCGCATTGTGGAAAACCCTTCAAGAACATGCATCTTCTGAAAGTGCACATCAATAGCCACCATACATTTGAAAAGAAATACGAATGTGCCGACTGTGGAAGAGTATACTTTCGCCCCAACTCACTACGAGAGCATATGTATTCGAAGCACTCAACAGAGAAGCGATTTGAATGTGACGTTTGTGGCTTGAAATTCTCCAACTTCGCTAGAAGGCAGTATCACCATGTCCTCAAGCACACTGTAGCTAAACCATTCGCCTGCCAGTACTGTGATAAAGCTTTCAAATTCAAGTGAGCAACAATCTCAACCGGCTGAGAAACGGTAGATTTTCTATCAAATTGTGTTTTTCTTTCTTTTCAGGGGCGACCTGACGGTGCATACTCGGACTCATACTGGCGAAAAGCCGTTTGCTTGTAATGTTTGCGGAAAAACATTCAGCAAAAGCTACAACGTCGTTATTCACAAAAAAACACATGCGAATCTACTGATAAAAACCGAAGCAGCCGAAGCAGACTCTGAAAAAACGGATCAAAATAAATGAAAACATGATTGTACGAACTCAACCCAGTGGATGTAAACGATTTCTATTGTCGCACGAAAGTGAAAGAAGCCCGACCAGGAAGAATGTCAAAAAACGTAAACAAATCTGTGCGGCTGTGGGTCGTCCTGTAATCGAGAATTAAAAACATGAGCATCATGTATGAGGCGGCTACCGCCATTAAACCAAAAACTCCCGAGGAAGAGGAAGTTGTCAAGAACCTTTGGTCGGTACGTAAAACATAGCAGTCATTCATAAATCAGTAGCTTGAGCGAATGTTTATATCACCATAGATTCGACCCTGTTACTTATATAACGAGGAGTACGAGGACTGTACTAGCATCAAAGGCCGCTTTCATCAGTATTTCATCCACGGCGAATCAATTGATTGCAATCAATGGAAGCGAGATTTCGACAATTGTGTACGTTTCGAAAAGAGTGCAACAGATACCAAAAGCGCCCTGGAACTTATTAATAGTGAAAAGAATCGGCGTGAGGATCGGATGCGAGCGCATTACAGTAACAACATTTGGACGAAAAGAAGCGCACCCCCGGAAGACTGGGCAAAACCGTTGCCAGAACACATGCAGAAAGAGTACGAGAACTCTTTTCTGGGATCGAAAGCCAAAGAACTACGCGGTGGAGTTCAAGGGCCAGATGGCGAGAGCTCCTCCTGTTCGATAATGTGATGTTGAGTTCAATGAAACGTGTGCACTCGGTGGTAATTAATTGGCAAAATATATAACATTTACAAAATGTTATTTCACCTTAAGCTGATGGAATTTGCTGGCTTGTATTTGATCACAGGATTCTTTCTAGGCGTTTTCCATTCTGGTTATTTGATTGTCACGAGGACAGGAACATGATCGACTGTAGATAAGCAGGTTTTATTAGATAGTTAAAAAACGGTATAATCATATTAAAATCTTGTTCTATTAAACTAATTCTCCTCCTTCCCCTTTTTCAAAGTCCATTGCAACGCCCTCCGATTCTACCACGTTGGGCAAAATGTTTCTGTGCGATTTCTTATGAATAACAACATTATAGCTCTTGTTGAACGCTTTGCCACAGATGTCGCATTTGAACGGTTTCTCTCCAGTGTGCTTGCGGATGTGCAGCGTTAGATCCCCCCTAAAACACATACAAAACACATGAAGATAGTTCATCTGAGCGAAGGCAGAAGTTCGGCTGCTAACTCACTTAAATTTAAACGCCCAGTCGCAGTAAGTGCAAGCGTAGGGTTTAGCAGTCGTGTGCTCTTTTTTATAGTGGTGCCACCGCTGGGCCCAGCTGGTGAACGCCTGTCCGCACTCATTGCACTCGTACCGCTTGTCGGCGGTGTGTTTGGTGGCCTTGTGGACTACCAGCGATGTTGGACGTAGGTACACCCGACCACAAATGTCGCAAGGATATTTCTTCTCCAGTGTGTGGTTACTGTTGATATGGAGTTGCATTCTTCTCGGATCTTTAAATGCTTTACCACAGTACGAACAGAAGACCTTGGGTCGGTCCGGGTCGTGCGTTAGCAGATGCTGATTGATGTTGTTCCGGGCTATCATTTTGCCGCATTGCGAGCACGGCAGTTTGTTGTTCGATTTGTCCGATTCCGATTTCATCTTTCGACGGCGCCCCTTACGTACTCTTTTCTTCGCCTTTGACGACGATGCTTCGCTGTCCGTCGACTGGTCCGGCGGTGCGTACAGGGGTTCATTGTCTTTATCGTCATCTTGCGGCACATCGTCAATCAAGCATTCCTCAATGAAGTTTTCCTCTACCTCCGGCTGCTCGGTTTTGGTAGTTTCATCTTCGCTTGAGTCTTTGAGTGGTTTGTCGATACTAACGGGAATGAACACACAACCATCCTCCGGATCACTCTTCAGTGGGACGGTAAATTTCCGTCGATAGATTGCATCGTTAATGATGCATCGTTCGCGGAATGCATAGCAGTTTTGCAACGATTTGTTGCATTCCGCACACATAAAATACTGGCATTCGTGGTCGAGTATCGCCTGGTATACACGGAACAAACAAAACACCCGTTTCGTTCAATGGGAAATGGTTTAATCGCAGGGTCGGCCTACTACTTACCTCAACCGAGGTTACCGTACGGATTATATTCAATGTGTCACTCTTATCATTTAAAGGAACCATCCCATCGGAATTACTCGATGGTGCCTCTGCTAAGCAAAGGCGACAAACACGATCGGGGCAGGCCATCGTATCCAGCGAGATGGCATTCACACGAATTTAGTTTTTCCCAGCCAAAACTTGAAAAATTAATCTTTATTTACATTCTTTGCTTTGACAGATGGGAATGCAATGTTACCCAAAGTGCTGGTATAAAGAGGTGATGTCATTTCGTGACACAGAAACGTCAAACAAACTGTCTAATTGCCAGCATGCATGCCGCCGATAGAAATCGCGCACACAAAGTATTTTTCTAGTCTGTTCTTTATGCACTTCGTTTGTGCTTTTCGATTCGTCTGTTCCTCATTATTGTAAATATAGTTGTACATCATGGTTTGCGTTGCGTGAGGCGCATGAAAGAGGAATGTAACAGTTCGTAGTGGATGCCCGATAATATATCCTACCTGGATACTCGCAATACACCTGTCCAGTTGTGCGTGCGAAGGATGGACGAAACGTTCACGTCGTTTACCGACGAGGAATTGAACACACACGATGTTCAAATTGCTCAAAAACTGGAAGTGATCGAGCAAAAAATAGCTCGCCTCAAGTCACAGAAGAACCAGCTGCTGCAGTGGAAAGAAACGATTCAGAACGTGCGCCAAATACGCCGGACAAACCAGCGTCCGGAGCAAAATTGGGAGGATGAAAACTTTAAGTGGTCCGCCAAAGCAAGGGAGACACTGAAGGAGGTATTCTCGTTGTCTAACTTCCGTCCGCAGCAGCTCAAGACGATCAACGCGTTGCTGTCCGGAAACGACGTGCTGCTGCTTGCCCCTACCGGTGGAGGAAAGAGCTTGTGCTTTCAACTTCCGGCCCTTGTTAGCGAAGGTTTAACGGTGGTCATATCGCCGCTGGTTTCGTTAATGGAGGACCAAGTGTGGTCACTGAAGAAACTCAATATCGAAGTAAGAATGCTGTGTAGCTCCACCGAGAAAGCAGCGGTCAATCAGATACACAAAGACATAAGCAATAAGCAAGGGCTCACCTTGAAGCTGCTGTATGTTACCCCAGAACGAATGTCCAAAAGCAAACGGTTTATGACGGCCCTCCAAAAGTGCTACAACCATGGACATCTTGATCGGTTTGCAATAGGCATGGTCACATTGATTATGTAGGTTGGTGAATGTGGTATAATTGAATTTTCTTTTGTTTCCACAGACGAGGTGCATTGCTGCTCCCAGTGGGGTCACGATTTTCGACCGGATTACAAATACCTTGGCGTGCTGAAAGAAATGTTCCCGAAGGCCCCACTGCTCGGGGTGACTGCCACTGCCACGACGAAAGTTATCACCGACGTGCAGAAGATGCTGAATATTCCGGATGCGTTGTTGTTCGTGGCCCCGTTTAATCGGCCCAATCTGTACTATCATGTCTTGGCGAAGCCGCACGAGAAAACGGAGCAGTATGATTTGCTGTCGAACTTGTTGTTAAATCGCTTCCGCCAAAAGAGCGGTATAATTTACACCTTCTCAGTGAAGGATGCCGTGGACATTAGTACCGAGCTGAAGGAGCGTGGCCTTAAAGTGGCACCATATCACGCAAGCCTGGAGGCCCTAGATCGGTCGAAAATCCACCAACTTTGGCTTAAGAACGAGTTGCAGGCAGTGGTGGCCACGGTCGCCTTTGGCATGGGTATCGACAAACCGGACGTGCGATTTGTAATACACCATACTCTGAGCAAGAGCATGGAAAACTACTACCAGGAAAGTGGTCGTGCCGGTCGCGACGGCCAACGGGCGGAGTGTATATTGTTGTACCACTTCTCCGACATATTTCGAATATCCACGATGACCTTTTCAGAGCACACTGGGCTACAGAATGCCTACGCAATGGTTGAATACTGCATCAACGTCAAGGAGTATGTCTACATTTGTAGGTTGCAGTTCGATAGTTCTTAATGCTTTCCTTTTTTTTTAAATCATTTTCAGTTGCAGAAGACAGATCATCTCCCGGTACTTCTCCGAAGTATGGGGCGCAGAGGATTGTAGGGCCATGTGCGATCGGTGTGTACACAGTGAAAATGCATTGCACCCGAATGTGGATATCATCGAGCTGTTGGCGCAATTGAAGCGCATCATCTCGATGGCCAATATGCAGCAGGTTAAACTGACCGGGCTGAGAGTGGTCGATGCATGGATGCACAAGGGGCCGACATTTCTACGGTTATCAGAACCTCCACCACCTTTCGAGCGCGCAGTCGCCGAGCAGATAGTCGCTTACCTCATCATTAATCATTACTTGAAGGAATCTTTCACATACACACCGTACACAACACTCAGCTATCTTGTTCAGGGAAATCCGGCTGTAGGCAATACCTTACTCGTGCGCGTGGGAAAGCTATTTGAGCTTCCGAACGGTCAGGACGAAACAGAGAACCCGGTGGCCACAAAGCGGAAAAATGGCTCAAAGAAACGATCACTGCCCGAAGCACCGAGTAAAGCGACAAAAACAGCCAGTAGTAAGACGATTGAAAAAATCCCAAAAGCTAAAAGACCGAAAAGTGCACCATCAGCCGGGGAGATAGAAAAAAACGTCACATCGACTTCGACGAATGAGACCAATGAAGCCGTGGATGAGGATGAGGATGAAGATGTCATACTCCTTTCAGCAAATGAAGAAGTTATTGAAATAGACGGTGACTGATTTTTACGATGGAAAATGCCTTATTTACTTCGTGAGAATAGATTAAAAAAAAAAAAAAAAGGTGACGATTTTCCCTAGCAATGGTCCGGAACGTTTGTTCTTACATCGCTAGATAAGGTGGTTTAAAATTAAGAGCGTTCCTATATCGGCCCGAAGTACGTGTTGCCATCTGCCGGTGTCGCCGCATTGCTTCATGAATCTCCTGTGGTGTGATAGCTTTCACACCATCCATTCCTCTTCCCTGGGTCACCTCCGGGCAGGCATGAAGCATGTTGTAGGATTTTCCTGCGAACGTTAAACAGTTAGTCACGCTCACCTTTGACTCATTGGCACGTCGTTCATACCTGAGGAAGTAACTCGGCTGTACGGGTCCACGTTTCTGTTGGAGGAATCCAACCTCGTGAGTATGCAAAAGTCCACTAGCACAGCGATGGTCTCGTGCGCCAAGTATGCTAGCGTGAGGAGGCAGCTTTGCGTTATGTTAACGTCTTCCGGAATGTTCAACCATGCTCGCATCCTGCCTTTCAGTATTTCCGCGTTTCGATGCATGAAGGAGGTCCGGCGAGCCAGGTTATACTCGTCGTACTGTTTACCGGTAAGAATCTGGGCAATTCTGTCCGCGCGAAACAGCCGGCGAACCTTTTCCTCGTCATACTTCTCCGGTGCATCGCGGTCCGAATCGTCATCGGAGGCCTCGGAAGTGCCACCCAAATTCAGGTGAGAGTAACGACCACCGCAGATGTCCTTCAAGCGTTTCTTCACCATTGCCATATCGCGAAAGTACTTCTGCAGCCGAGCGACACGGACCTGGTTCTTGCGCATAATGTACTCGAAATCGCGCCGCGATAGAGTCGGCGAGTTCGGTCGCGACATCGCATGGTCGATCGCTTCCTGCATGATGCCACGCAGTTGCTGCAATACTATCTTCTCCACCAGTATCACCGATTCGCGCAGGGGTTTTTCGCAGTCTCCATAGCCCCGCATGATTTGAGAGATTTCGTCAAAGAATATGGATTTATACTCCCCATCAAACGAACTACCGACACTACCGGGAGGGGTTACCGAGTTTGGATGTATTGCCACGTTGATAATAGGACGTCCAGTCTTCTTCGTTAAGTTGTCGCGTATGCTTGCCATTCGAAAACTTTTGGAAATATCCTTTTAACCTTTTTAAGCCGTGTTTGTTTACTATACAATGTTTACAATCAACATCGCCTGACATTTCGTAGCGTGCGTGAGGAAGCCCTCCGATTAGGTTGCGTACTGGAGGTGGCTGCGATCTTCATATGCGTGAAATAACCTCTGCTTTCTTTTGGATGTGCAAATTGAAACTGACCGTTGAATTAAACCTTTGCAATGCATTTTACTGATACCTATCACGGCAGAGTAAATACATTGACTTAGTCTGGAAATTTAGTAAAATCGTTGGGTTTCGGAAAAAAGCCTCTAGTGTATATCTACTCTCCACATCTCGTCATCAGCACCGATTGCAAAAACTTTCCACAAACTTGCAGCTACTGAAAAGAGCAATTAGATAAAGTGGAATTCTCCACTCAGCATCTCCTTTTCCCACCTTCTCCGATGATGATTAATCATCGTGCCCCTTGAAGTGCTTCCATTTTCTCACCCAATTTGATTAATTTTTAATTAACTGGGTTTAAAAATGGCCCACAGTGCATTATTGCGTGTGCCATCATGCTCGTGGCACGCTGTGTAATTTGTATTTGATTTGCACAATTATTTGCCCGTTCTGGCCGTAACGGAGGTTCGATCCGGAGCCGCAGCAGAACGACGTAAGAGAATAATGAGAATTAAATTAAAGGCGTTACGGCTTGCGAAATAAAATCATCGAATGTACATTTTTTTATGGCACAAAGGACGCGATGCAGTTTTAAAATGAACGGTTACATTTTATTTGCATAACGGCCCATGTAATCTGTTGATCGTTGCAGCTGTGCCTCCAGCGGAACTGTTCGTGAAAATGGGGACAGTAATATGGCCATGAGGCAGACCCTTCAATTCATCAACCCGAACATATTTGAAACATTATTCGCATATCTTTAGAGCTACGCTGGAGAGTTCAGTCAATTTTAAGCAGCAAGGTGACAATTCGGCTCGGGATTATCTTCCCAATTTCACATAATTATCAGCTCATAAAATTCTCCTATAACCACGTTTTACTGGTCCCCGTTACCAACGTTTGCCAACAGAGCTCACGCTCAACGGAGGGTGTACGCCGTCCGGGTTCCGAATATATTTATTATCCTTCGAATGTGTTGCAGCTTCCGGATGCGGGGGTGGGGTGCAAGCATATTGCAGTCGTTTTGAGGCCACTGTAATCATCGTTATTGCAGCAATTATGAGCTCCAGTGGGTTTCGGTTCAGTAGAGTCGGTTCGGTAGCCAATCAAATTTATGCCACCTCGCACACTGCCACACACGCGAATGCGCTCGAATGCGCTTGTGGGAAGCAATGCTGCATGACTCCTTTTTTTCAATTTCCCTCCCTAGGTTTTGAAACATCCGCACAGCGACTCGATCACAAGCAGTCGGCCGACTACGGGTAGGAGTAATTATGTCAGTTTAAAAATCTATCGCATCATTGCATCGTTTTCAGCGAGCTTCAAGATCGATCGATTACAGAGGATCCTTGATGGCCTTTAAGGTAAAAAGTGATCGGAAACAAGATGAGATTTCATGAAGTATTTGAGAACCTAGCGAAACAGGAAGAGATTAAAAAGTGGACCGGATGCAATGTTCATGAATGTGCAAATGTGTGCAATGTGCATGCAAACGTTCAGCACTATAAAAACCTAATTTATGAGTACGCGGGTAGGGGGTGCTAACATTTACACGTTTCCCATCCGGGTGTTAGCTATTAGCCATGAACAATTTATAAGCTTTTCTAATTAATTGCACCCGAAACGACCCATCATCGACGTGCGGTAATGTAATGTACGGTGTGGTGTGTTTTAAAGAGGTTTCCGGTGCTTTTTTCCCCTCGATTTCCCGACTTTCCGGCGGACGGATGACGGTTGTCAGTAGGAATAGAGTGTTGCGAGAAGTCCTATGCGTTTGTCGGGTTCCGCCAACAAATGTTCATTTAATTCCGTCCAATTGAGCAACTGTTAATCAGGATAGGAGATTGAGATTGGCGGTGAAAGGAATCACCCGCTCGTATCAGTTTATCCTTGAGTGACATCCAAGCATATAAAAAAGAAAATAGTTTGTCTTAATCCCTCTCAAACGCATGGTGAGCTAACATCAGCTGACATGGCTATTCAACCGAACATGACATGAGAACCCTTTAGGTTGGCTGAACGAAATGTGAACGTGTAAATTAAATCAAAATCTAAAATAACTTTGCCCTGATCCAACAGAAAAAGAATCCACGACAAGGATGTGTGCTTTGAGGAATAATTGAGTTTAGTTTCAACGTTGAATCAATCTGTTTCCGATGTGAGCATTTTTTCCCAAGTCAAGTCAGTACAAAAGTCAACTATTCGCCATTCTAACACATGCCACACCACTACAGAGCAAGAGCGTTCAAAATAGTTATTAGTCGCGCCGGGATGATGTTCGGCGGTGAGGCTGTTCGTTTGTGATTGATCAAATTCGTGCCGCTTCCCGGAAGTGGTTTTGTTTTCAAACATTAATTGAATTCAATTGAGTCGATTGGTTGGGGCTTGCCGGAAAATGGAAATCAAGTGGCACTCCATTTTTATTTATTTTTTTTGCAACAGGAACTTTCCGCAAACCAGACATGTTTTTGACTGGTGAACGTGCATACTAAAACATTGAAGACTGAACCGGTCTAGAATGACCTCAATTTCAATGACTTATTTCTAGTTGCCTTTACGGCTATTTTTGAAGGAGTTTGGTGGAAGTTGACTTCTTGTCAACGATGTTACGTGACATGTGGTACATTTTCCATAAGAATTTGGAAAGTATTATGTATATCTATGAATGAATGAACTTTGATTCCAATTCTCTTTAGCCACAAAAAAACTTCACACATCTTCTCCGAAAATGTGCACATGTTTTTTTTTTACTGTGAATTCATCAGGAGCGTATCGAGCTGCACCACCAGTCTCAACGGTATCAACGGTCCGGGAGACAAAAGTGAAGCTTTTATTACAGTTTCTTAAATTTTCGGCTTCGCACTGACGTTCAGTCGGGGTCAACTTCAAATTTTGGCTCCAAAATATTTGTCCAAGGGGAAGCAAGCTCAACGGACAGCGCTGGGAGGGTGGCAAGTAAGAAAAATAAAACTGCTTTCCTTGATGCACCATCCCCGATGAGTTTCAGAGGGGGGTTCTAGAATTGGAGGGAATTCGGTAGCTGGAACGAGCAGCATGCCAACTTCCAACTTGCATAAGTGAAACTGACGTTTTAAATTCGATAAACCAGCCGGCACCATCCGTGGGAGGCCACGACTTGGGGTGCCTCGGGCCGAGGAAACAGTTGGGAAGAGGCTAGACTTGTCAGAAAAGAGTGCAAGGGTGCAGAATCGGGTCCTTCACCGGCGCAACCGGAGATGGAAGCGAAGATGCAAAGCAGACTTCTATTCACGCCATGCTACAATCTCTGGGAAAGGTAAAACGGTTTGCTCTTCGCCAGACGTATGTCGGACGTGCACACATACACTCATGCACAATACGAACCTCCTCAGATAAGCAGATTCATCCGACGGGGCAAACACATACACACACACATGGTTTGATTTCGGACGCTTCGGTGTATTAAAGAATGGGAAATCCTAAATGGACAATTTCCTAGCGAATTCCTGGACGGAAAGCGGTGTCCCTCGGTACTCATGGTCGCACAAGCGCTTCTCGACAACGACGACCACGTCCGGTTCGATATACAAACACAAACCAGGATTAAGTACTGTCACCGACGTAGCCGTCCACGCCGCAGTGTCAGTTCTTTCCGGTTTGCCTTTTTAACCGGTTTAGCCATTTTTACTCCCGGCGATGTCGTTTTCCTACTTTTTATTCCGCTAGCAGCTTGCCTGGGACGGTTGGCCATTGTTAAAATAAAGCAGCACTCCGGCAGCGGTAGTCTCAAAGTCAACGGGAATTGGCAAATTGTTTTCCACTGTTCCCCTCTTCCCAACCCCGCCACCAGGACTCGGGGGGAAAACCCAAGGGTTGACACTTTCGACACACAATTTAGCGCAAAGTCTCCGAGTCCGGTTGGCCGTTCAAGGGGAGTTGGTGGCCTCCTTCCTCTCCGTCGTCTGGAGTCGCCCCCATCTAGCAAGAACCTGCAGTCCAGAGAGGAGTCAATTCGTTAGTCGATTTGCCAGCTTCTGGTGCCTCCTTTGTTGGCATTTTCGGTGCGGTACATTTCTTTTTCCTCCACCTCTTTTGGGGTGTGTGTGTGTGCTACGGTTCCGTGTTGTGTTCCGGTCAGTTTTTGGGAAAACTACTTTGTCTTATTCGCCCAACGTCGGTCAGGGAACGGGTGGCACTGGAGCGCAGCTTGGAGCACAAATGAACCCTGCAAATTGGACGAGCCAACATGTTTCAGGCGAAAGTGAAACGTAAGCTTCGATTTGCATAAGCACTACGTTGTTGCCCTGCCCTGGGTTCGGGCTAGATAACTAGAAACTAATGCAAAGTACACAGTCAGCCTGGCTTCTAACAAGCGATAGATTTCTATCGTGGTGATCGTTTGTCAAAGCATACAAGATAGCTGATGCAACTTCTCGGAACAGTTCGGTTCCACTAGGTAAACCATATGGGATGTCCCAACTACTTCAGTGAAACAGTTCGTCTTATCAATTCTGGTAAATTGATTTATTGTAGGTTTCCTGACTAGCAGTCCTTCATCAGCATTTTTTGAATTTATGGAAATGCTCTTCCATTTAGGGATTCTGGATTTTAAATTTACTCAAGGAAGCACAAGAGACCCTAGTTACAGCGAGGTATCCTGCGCCGGCTGGAGTTTTACTTCATATTTTAATCACGCTGCGACATGGAGCGCTATCGAATGTTTGTCAAACGTCAGAAGAAACATCGGTGGAGAAAAAACAACTTTCGGCTCCATCACCGACCGATACTTCGGCCTACCCCAGATACTTCGGCCTGCGCGACAAATGGACTGCCCCGGGTTTGAGGCCGGTACGACGCGCCTGTCAATTCGGATGCACGTTGACGTTGACAAATATTTCCACCGGGCAAACACAAAAGCCAAGCGGGAACCGCGGAAAAGTCGCTCCGGTGGGAAAGCGGTGATGCATATGATTCTTTTTTGCGGAGTGTATGGGAGTGTGTGTGTGAAAAGTTATGATGGACATTTGTGGAAACTTTCCCTCAAGAGCCCGTATCAACGCGTGGACTTCATGGCGCCTAGAACATGCCAGTGTTTCGTTGGGTTTAATACTCCACCGCCCCTGGCACTTGGCCAGCAGAGTGTCAACAAGTTATCGCAAACAAACGTATCAAGCCGATTGCCAGCTGAGTGTATGATGATAGCATTAACATTTGTTTACCCAAAATCATTCGAAAAGGTGTCCGAACATTCTTGTCTAAAGTTGTGTAAATCTGGGATTGGGAGATGGCACGTGCCAGCAGCCAGGATGGCCGGAAAGTGCTCGGGCATGTTTTACTAGACGACATCCGATGTCCCTGAAATGCTTACATGAATGCCGGCAACGACGGCCACTATACCACTTCGTTCAAGAGGACCCAAGGACACGGTTTAATTGCTCCTCCGGGCATTGAGTTGTCCATCTGCTAGAGCCGTTTGAATTTTTCGTAAAAAAACATAAAATCATTCTGACCGGAAATTGCACGGAATGTTTTCAACGACGACACGATTCCACGAGACATTTGTGCCAACAGGTGCGCCAGTCGTTGAAGTGCTCAAACATTTATAGCAATCGCATGGCAATCCTCCGTCTTTTCCCCTGGGGAGAGGCTTGCAGCTTTACGAGAATCGTTTGAAGGCTGTTGATTTGAATTGTATAGCGATAAATTAGCATACCAAAGGCTTGTTGAATCGTTCGGGTTTTAACTATTATTGAAAAAACCCCATAATAACCTACCAAATCTTGGCTTGAGTTTTACCATTCCTTCAAAATAATAAATAAGTGCTGCTTATTGAAGGGAAAGCAACCAAAATCCGTGCATTGAAACAGCTTGTTCCGCGTCTGCTACTAAAACCATCATGGATGCTATGGAAGGACCCAATGGTTGGCCACAGCTGTCTGCACCAGGACAACGAAATGAATCTGAGAAAACACATTCGCCCATTTACGACGACGAAAGCCACTGATTCTCCATCACCAGCAGCATCAGCAACGTGTACTCACTGGCCCGAGGCTGGTTTAAATGCAAGAAAACCACAGCCTGCACTTGGTTGCGGGTGGCCGATTTGGGTGGGGGTGAAAATTAAAATTTCCTCTAAACACCTCAATGGACTTGCCTTTCGTAGCTCATGTGGTGGGATGAAAAAAAGGGAGCCGCCATTTGCCTTCTCTTCGCTTCTGTGTAAAGAGGTTTTTGTTTTAGGATGGATGGAATGGAAAAGAAAACAGCATTGGAATGAAAATGCTTATTGCAAAAGTTTGACACTTTTCTTCCGTTGTCACCTTTTCGGAAAGCTAAAAGCGTTGTCGTTCACCTTGGAACCGGCACTGGCACTAACAGCGCGGTCGGAGCGCATGCATGCGAAAAATAAAGGACGGTTTTCCACGTAGCGATAATAATCACGCTAATGTTCGCACACGCAAACGCAGCCGATACTTAACAGCGTTTTCACATAAAACTTATATCACCCAGGAGATTACATTTATAATGTTTAAAAGTGTTTCACTGCACGGAGGAAGACGTACAAAATGAAACCACGACCTCGCAACATTCACCACCGCATTCGCATAATCCCGCAAGCCTTTGGGGGATTGCCATTTGCTTCCGGGGAATTGAGATTGGTCCGCTGTTGACGGCGGTTGCGTTGAGAAGACGACCATGTTTCTTATTTTCCGCCGGGTGGTTCCGCTGACGAGCACTCTGGGTCGTTCCGTCTTAAATGGTTTTTATGTCGCGAGAATCCCCCGTAGACGAAAAACAACGAATCGTCCAGGGCTTGGGAAGTGATAACTTGTGTACGGCGTTGCAGAAGGCAGTTTCGTAGAAAAATTTGAAACGTCAACAGTGTGAACAGTATTTCGAAGATTCCAATTTTATGAAGGACGAAAAACCAAAAATGCATCCAAATAATGCTTTCGGGGCGCTTTAAACCGGGTCCCAAATGAGTTGTGAAATCGAGTTCATTATTTTTCAACACGCAACCGTTCTCTGCCATAACTTCCGGTTTAGTTTCCAACTGACGACTAGCTCTTCCTTATCCTGTGGGCCGGACCAGCTTGCAACAGGGGAGAAATCAATTTTTGCTCATTTGCGATCGAAAGGCCGTCGGGTTTGCGTTTGTCGTCCTTCGAGGACTGGGGATGATGTTCACCAAAATTGCATCTCAACGCGCCGGAGAAGCGAGGTGTCTGCGCGACAGCCAGGCTTAGTGGTTGGCTGATCTTCAACGTGCAGGCTCCATGTTCTGTGCAGTCGGCTGGCAGACCGAAGCACTGTCCCTCGGGGGGAACATTATAATCATCACGTTCTACCGGGCTGCCTGCACGCGAAGAACGTCGCTGTTGCACTCGTCGTAAAGAGGTTCGGGGAGAAATGTGCCGGTGCACGTTGGAGTGAAATCTCCTTCCGTTCCCATTTTTGAGGAAGAAAGACAAAAAAAAGAGGAAGTGATGGCCCCCCGTGGGCTACGGCACGCAGGGAGTACACTTTCATCTCTTCATTATCGTCATTACACCATCGTTGAACGCCCCCGAGGAGGCTAGGTCAACTACTGTAGTTCCTTGTTGCCAGAAATGGCAAAGAACGGCGCTTGATGGAACGGTCCGACGGCTTTCGTCGCCTCGGTGGGTCGAAACAACTCGAAAGAGAAACGGGGGAACTACGGAAGAGGAAAAAGAACACACAAAACAAGTTTCGTGATGGCATCCCATCTTATATCGCAGTTTTGCAGTGTGCGCTTATTTCATAGGCGGAAGCGGACCCCTCTGAGGAGAAGGAAGATGCCGTGCACTGTGTCCTTGTTGACGTGGCTGTTCTTTTCGTGTCATCCTTTCAGCGGTGGAACACAACCGACGGAAACGGTTCCTGGACGGAGATTACGAACAAGAGTGCATGAAACTTTCGTTCATTTCGATGGTGGGCCTTCGACGATCCCCACCCAATAGCCGAACCAATGAGAAAAGCGGGGCGGTTTAAGCATCGTCTCTTGGAGCCAGGAAGTTCAAATCTTCCCCAATTCCCCCCCAAGGTACCGCGTGGACTCTTAATCAGCTTCAAACCCGACTCAACACCGGGTTTTGAAGGAAGAAGAACTGGTAAGAAGGCTTCATGTACCACGACATTATCCGGATGTGAGACAAACAAAGGGATGCACGAGGGAAAGGAGTTTCCCGTTCAACAAAATTCCCACGCAGACACGTGCCGCAAACCCCAATGCGATAACCCCCTTCAGGTGAGTGGTAAAAGGGAAAATGAGCCTGCCATTACTTCGCCAAAGAAGAGAATGCTCCGAACCACCATTCCAAGGGCAAGCAGCCCATAAATGGAGAGGTGAGAAACGAGTTTTCACTTTTTGCCGACGGCAGGAACGAACCGTCTGGGGGGATAAGTGCGTCGTACGTTGCGTGTGTGTGTGTGTATGAGTGTGATCCTACTAATTAGCACCGTGCGAGTACGGAATGGTAACTTGCAATAAACTTGGTTGCATCGCGGATTTTGGTTCAAGATTTCGCCTCAACCAACAACCTCAGAAGGAAGGGCCCTGCCGGAAGTGCTAACATGTTTTTACTGTGTCGTTGCTAACCAGAATATATGGCCGATCATGACATTAGCAGATACCATTAAAGGGATATGAAACCGTTTTCCAGGTGAACCTGCCATCTTGATTTATCCAAGCTCCGAAGTGCAACGAAGCAAAAGTCTTATGAAGCTCCCAAATGGTTCAGAAATGAAGAGATTGCAGATCTGGCTAATTTGTAACCAGACTCAGACTTAGTTTAACAATCAGCCAAACATAGTGAGAGATGAACGTTCAATCATGATCAATCGTGTGACTAAACTTAATTAGATATCGTAGATCCTCCATTGGGGTTCCCGGATAGCCAAGCGAGTACGCCGGCTTGCAAGCCCTAAATTGGTAGGCATGTCCAGATTGGTCCATACGCCAGAAGTAAGATCACGCTTTCCCTACACATGTTATTGGATCATGTCCGCATGTTTAACTGTGCGTTTTGTATTTAAAAACTGGCTGTGTTGCAAGTTTTTTTTTGTGAAAAAAAGTTCGGGCCCTTGACTCTCATTGTGTTTGTGTGCTATATCCCTTCGTGTCTCTACCAAGGATTAACACCACGCCATTAGCTTTCCAACTTTCCAACCGGCGTACGGGCGTGCGGCGTAGAATCGCTTGAAATAACGCCAGCCAGTTGGTTGTTTTAAGTGACACTTGATTTTTGTTGTCACTGTTTTCACTCGCTGATGAAAATGGATTCTCCCACTTCATTTTTATTTTCCTTCCGGGAGGTTTTTTTTTTCATGCGCTACGGCTTAGCTGACGGGCGGATTTGAAATGGCGTCAAGTGTGCGTGCGAACCATCTTGTGGACTTTTATAGTCGCCGAATGTACGCGGCGTCACTAGGAAAACACACACACACACACCGATCCCTCAACTCCTCCTCGAGAATCACCACGGAGAGAAATGGAGGACCAGCCAAGGGTGAAATCCTTTTAAGCTGCACCGGCTGGCCCTGAAATTGTGAAAACCGCAGCCAAAAACCCCGGCCATGATGTGTGTTTGTGTGAGTGTGGATGGATGGCGCACCAGGCTGACCAGAATCCTCAAAACTGTCACAGCCGTCGTCCGCCGGGAGGGGATTCCTTTTTCCTTGTGGCGCCTGTGTGCATTGTTTCCGTTTCCGTTTCCCGTACGCACGAGTAATGGCGATCTTACCTTTGTGAGAGGATTAACGCATTTTAGCTCCGGAGCAAATTTTCACATCCACCCTTCTGGAGGAGGGCGAGGGGGCAAACCACGAAACAGGGAAGCGCAAGGAAGAGGACGGCGAGAAAAACCACACGTGCTTCAACCAGACGTGCCTTGCGGGGAGCCTTGCCGGTGGTGGCGGTGGCGAGCATGTGTCTTTTTCATGTCCTACCAGGACCGAGGGAACGTGATAAGGCCTATGGCATTTCGAGAAGGACTTCCTCATTCTGGCTCTACGATGCGACCCGCTAAACGCTTGCCTGGGACAAGACTTGCGTCCTGTTGAGTCTGGTTGTTTTCACAGCCGGTTGAAAAAATATCCAGATGCGGCCACTTGCTACACCTTCCCCAATTCTTCAATCCACCTCCAACGCTACGTTCTAGCTAGCTGAGCTAGGCGTTTTTTCTACTGCATCATACACCGAATGGAGGACGGGAAGACACCGTGGCGAGGATAGTGCTCAAATGGATTTAAATCGCGCGCTCATCTTGAGCCTTTTAGCACCCTTCTTGCTTCTTGGCCGTACACTAGCTCCGTCCCTTGCGCCCTGTGTATGTACTCGAAACCTATTCCGTACGAAGGAGTGCTTGCCGTCCTTCGCAAGTGTGTGCATTATGATACTACAGCCTATTATTAGCGTTCAGCTTTTCTGCTCGGAGGAAAAAGGCGAGTGGTTAACGGTTAGGAAGGGCAAGTAGTGTTAGTTTCATCTTGGGGAACTCAAGTGTACGGCTCTGTGAGGGAAAATAGTGTGCAACGGAGATTTATTGTGACATTCGTTCGTTGAAGAGGGAGAAAGGCTTCACAAAAAAAAGTTATCAAAAATTCGTCCCGAATCAAATTCCTATAAACAACGTCACAACATTCTTCTTCGATTAAAAATAAGGTTTTCGGGCTCATTATTTTTCTTCATTCGATATTTTTGGTTCGAATTTTGATTAAATATTTTTGCCGGCAAATTTTATTACGCTCCCCGTGTGTGTGTACCTTTGTCTTCAAGAGCTCAGCCCGGAATTCCTTTGGCGTTGGAAAATATTCAATAAACATCGGAAAACAGTGAAGAGCAACGCAACAAAAAAAATGAAAGTAAAGGAGAAACGAAAACTCGTACTCTAAAAAAAAAAACGGCACGGAGTCAGCTGTTATTTTGCGCGAAATGCTCAACATACTTTAAACGTAATAAAGCGAGCATTGGGACGGTTTGCTTTCGTTTTACTCGGTGTTTTTTTTTCTTTAAACCTCCGCTGCATCACGCGAGCAGCAGTTTGAAGAGGATTCTCGTGTGTTAACCAAAATCCGTAGTAACACCGAGCGACGGATCGGGGAACACGCGATAGCCGCATGTTTGCTCTGCTGGCGGAAGCATGACTCGCATGACTGACTGACCAGGTTGCACAAATCCAACAGCACACCGATGCACCTTCATCCGTTCGCTCGAACAGGGAGGGAGTTCTGGCATTTTAGGGTGTGTTTCACCAGAAAACCGGACCATGTACCGGTGTATGGAACGAATGCGCTCCACGTGCGTATGACGATGCATCCAACCACCTTCCCATCCTGCTTATGACGTGTCATTCGTTTCAATGGGCCGTTCGTACCCCTCTTTTCTCCCTCACCCCTGGATGCTGTGGCCGAGTCGTGTCTGAAATTATCTTTCCCTTCCACCACTTTTTTCCCGCAAACCTGGTAAGGTTGCACGCAGTGCAATGAACAATCGACCATCCCCAGGGGTAAATGGAGTCCCGGTGCAAGCGATGCCGCAAAGAAACCGCACCAGAAGAAAGCAAAACAAAACCAACCTTCCCCCGAGACTGGGTCAATGTTGGGGGAAGGGGGAGAAAAAGGACTAGCAAAAGTATAAACCACTTCAAGCTCCGTGAGTAGGAATCGGGAACCGATACATACAGGAGCCGGTTGAATGAGGCAGAATGAAAGGGGGGTCGGTATGCAGGGGGAAAGGCCCGCAAGTGAATGCGTTTATGAGCGAATTCCTTTGTCTATTTGGGTTTTAGTCGGGGTTTACTCATCGACGTGCTCCGGTGTAGCGTTGCTAAAAGGGTCCCGGATAAGCGGAACCCTCCGGTAACGGAACCTAGAACAGGCTGGGGTTTTTTTTCTGTTCCTTTTTTCATTCGGGGTTACGTGGCACCACGTTTTTGTGGCCTAGGTTATGGCCACACGTGAGTGGAAACTGTTATTTAGTGAGCGCACCCGTTCGGCGTTTGCTGGCGTTTCGCGGAAGTTCATGAACCACCGGCAATCGTTTTCCATTGTGAAGTATTCAACATGCGGTGGGGCCCAGTGTGTTGGTGTGGGAGTGATGCAGAACATCGTGGAGTACGCGCTTCTTGTTGCATGCTCAAGCAGTTTAGGTAGGTGGCCTTAAACGGTTTTTACATAAATTTCAATTCCATACAACTAACATATGATTCAATGAACGACGTCGATTTACCTGCGATCAAAAATGGTTTAACAAAACAAAACTAAAGCTATCGACTAACAAATGGAAATAAACAGCCCAGTGAGGGAAAAGCCAAATCAGGGAGAATAGAAAATCACGTCAAATGACCAAAGACATCTAGTTGTTTTCGTCAACCTAATAGTTTTCTACGTCGAATTTTGAAATGTTTCAGAAGTGCGCACAAGTGTAGTAATTAATGGATTGAGAAGGATTCCGTGTTTAAACCAGGGTACATTTCCACGGGACGTTTTGTTGCTCTTGAAAAGCTTCTGGTGGCACGAAACAAGGCAAAAGGCCGACATTGTATGCTTACTGGAGCCACGGCAAGGCAGAATAACTCTCTGGGAACTATTATGAAAACTAACTTTAGGAATGGATTTGACGTTTATTGAAAAACTAGATGCAAATGTCACAAAATTGTCTTGGACCAAAGGTTGTCCAGTACAACTAGAAAAGTCACAACCTGGAAATCGTAAAAGCAAGTCAATAAATAACTAACAAAGCGTTTAAACTTTGTCCAAACAAATCCGTGGCTTTGACAGTCGCTTCCAAAACCAGCCAAACAAACAAACTCGAACCAATAAATTCTCAAACAGGTACCGGTCACCGGATCCGAACAATCCCGGTCCCCGGCATCAAGGTGCTTTTACGGAGTGTTTAATTTTAATTTGACATTAATTGACCGTTTTCAACTTGGCAAACTTCTCCAAGCTCGCGCATTTCAGTAACTTTTAAAGCACCATTCCGAGTATGGGACCATTTTCACCCGGATTTTTATCGCCAGCGGAACAGTGATGTCTTTCTGGTGAACACTATGATGGCAAAGTAGTGGGAGAGGAAAACCCAGCAGGAGTTACTTCTGTGAAAAGAGGTAAAACAACAACTAGTGTTACAATATGGCGGAAAAGCTCGCCCGTGCTGGTGTGGAAGGGAGCAAACAAAAACGATCGCCCAGACCAGCTAGAGCTACATTTTAATGAAACTAAACTGGAGTCATATTTCCCCCCTCGGGAATGTTCAGCCATGGGGCAGCGAAAGAAACCGCCGAGAATCGCTTGGAGCTGCATAAAAAAAACCACACCACATGGCGGGAGGCGGAAAGCCACACTATGCTCGCATCTCTGGCGAGTGCACAAGGAGTGAAAATATCCATTCACCAACGATGCTTGCACAGTGAAAGTGCCGGAAAAACGGTGCATTTTTCACGTTTGGCTTTTGTTTTGGCGTCGCTTTTCTCACCTTTTCCATATGGCTTACGAAAGGCAGGGATGTAATGGCGGGGTAAGCTTTCGGTGTTCTGTTCTCCGTTCTCAGCAGTCAGAGAGTGCCGTTTCCGTTCCGTTTGGCCATCGATAGCGGAAGCGAATGCTGGCGGAACGTCCCATGGAAGCAAGTTGTGGGGACGGGAGTAGTACTTAATCGTCGGATAATACCAGTGGCATACAACGGACGTGGTGTCGTTTCCAGGGGTTGATGGAGACAGTTTTCCCCCATTCCAAAAGTCACACTTTTCCACACATCCTAAACAATCCCGAGCGTCGCAGTCGCGCCAGGATTGCCATAACGGTCAAACGCAATCTTATCTGATGGTTTCCCACTGATGCTTTTTTTCCTTTTTTTTTCTCCTAAGAGTCTTCGTGAAGCTCGGTATGGGACCATCGTTTCGAGACGGCATCCATCCGCTATTTTCCTTCGAACAAAAGCGAAAAAGCGGCGATCGGTTCACGACCGTAGTCCCGTAAGAGAGCTCCACACGGTGAAAATGAGGGAACAGGGTGAAGATGGAGGTGGGGACCAATGGGAAGCAGCCAATTTCGGTGATTAGCCCTGGGATGAGCGGGTAAAATAAGCCAGAAATGCAAACAAGGATGCATGTAAACATGCACTCCGTTCTACACCCTTTTCACCGCGTTTCCATTTAATTTTCGTGCGCCGTCAGCGGCCAAGCCGAACTCCCGAATTGGTCGTAAAATTTTATTATTATGAAAAACATTAAACGGTTTTTCGGCAGCGTCCTCTGCTTCGATTTCTTTTAACCCCCTCACTTCAGGCGATGCAATTTCTATTCAAGAGCAAGAGCATTTCGTTTCGATGGAATTTGGAAGAAAATGAGTTTGAACTTCTCGCCAAACTTTCTAGCAAGCATTATAGCTATCATTTGAGGCAAAACCATGAAAATTTCTGTCGGTTTTTACATCACATCGAATATATTATATACAATTGAACTATTGAAAGGAAACAGGACATCCTTATGGTATTCCATACCAACAAATAGCAAAGCATTTATTTTCGCATTAATTTTCTCACCAAATCCCAATGGTTGTTTTGGTCAGCCGTCCAGAATTCTCCCTCTACAAAACTCCACCTGCCCTTGAAGGTACGAAACAAACAACCGCCGATAGACGGACCAATTAAATCATCGTTTTCATTAGCGAAAGTCAATCCGTTACCTTTCGAAAGTGGCCGACAATTTCGTGGGAAATCGTTCGCCGGGAACGGAAAGAAATAAACGACGGGTGATGCAAATCTTACCCGGCCTGTTTGATGTGCAAATGGACGTTCGAAATTGCCATCGGTGAGTGATTTCGGGGCGAAATAATTAATGGCCAGCTGGCATACGATGCGATAGGGAGGGCGCGGCAGGATTTATGGTTCGCCGCACGAAACTGTCCACCAATGGAGGCCAATCGATCCAGTATGCACCGAATAAAAGATGGATTCGAAGGCCATAAAAATGGATTGCCCAGGAAAGGGTTGTGGTGTACATAAATTCTCATCAAATAAACCAACGCGTTGGTTTATTAAACTTTTCTTACACTCTTCTCCAACGATTGCGAGCTGCATCTCTTTTAAAAAGGCAGTAGATGAGAAAACCGTCTCTAGATATGGAAAACAAGATTAATGCCCCTCCGGTCGGTGCCAACACTTTGCCTAATGGATGAGGCGGCAGGACACTAACTCATTGTTCATCCCTGGACCGGAAAGTAATGCGTCTCCCGTCGGTTCCTCCGTTCTTCCCGGGTGTTCTGCTGGTCAGTTTAACTTGATTACACATTCCTCGGGGAAAGGGCCGAGGCTTCGTGGAAGAGAAATTAAAAATACCCCTACTCAGCAAGAAACCCCCGATGGCGTATCGTTGCGCGCAACAGATCTTCCCACGGCAGCATCCGGCAAAAGACACCCCGGACGGTGGGTCCATGATGGATTCGTCTCCTTCGGAGCGTAAAGGCTGCCGGACATTTTTGCGATGCCTTTGCGAAGACGACGTTTGAGACGCCGGGCTCATAAATCATAAATCAAGTCCACCGGAAGTGGCCCTGGTGTAGTGAGCAAAAAAAAACCACGGGAAAGAAGGAGGTCCATTGCTTTCCTGGCAAGGGAACAAACTTGTTTTTATTCGCCAGGAAATTCCACCGGTCCTTGTTATCATTCCATCCTCAATAAAAGTTCAAGTCAATAACAAAAATCAAAAACCCATCAAAAGATTTTTTGAGACAGGGCTCGAAACAGGGCTCTAAAGCCCCGTGGTGCGAGGGGGGATTTATCCTGCGAAAAAAGATAACCATAAGCACGCCACGTCGAGCCGGAAATGAATGCGGTATGACACGCCGCCAGTTTGTCCAAACGGAGCACGACTTTCGGTGCCGTGATTGATAGTGGAACTGAGCCCGAACGGATTGTCATTAGCAAGCCGCAGCCGACGTGATGGTGTCGGAATCGGATCCTTAAGCCTCATTCACGTCCGCCACGGAATAGGTTGCAGCAAAATGTGACCTCCTCGGATGGTCCGGGCGCCACCGCCGATGGGCCGATGCTGTTCGTCACACTCGCCATTACATTCCAATCACGCGGCAAACAGGCCGTCCGCATAAAGCGACGGAAGCGGAGGTCCTTGGAACTCGTTGACACCCCAAGGATACGACCACAGACCTCGCAAGTACCAACATTTGGATGTTTTCAACCCTACACCAAGGCTGTCCGTAGGCGTGTGTAGTTGTAAATGTGCGCTCGGGAAAGATCATGATTCTCCACCGTGCTGCTCCACCGGTTGCCCTCCCCTCGCAGGGAGTTCGAGCAGTTCGCATGGAGGCGCCTGGTGGCCCATTACGTGTACGGATTTAGTGCACAATTGCCACTGGCCGGTGTAGGCTTTTCCAGTGCGGATGTTTTACCGTCACATGCCGTACGTAATGACGAATGCTTTTTCACCCTACACCCCTTCCCGTTGCCTTCCTTTTTGCTGCTCCATCGATTGCCTTTGATTGTCTTTCTGCTGGGGCTGAGAAAGGACACTTTTCTTTGTTTCTCGTCCCTAGAAACGGGCACTTCGTTCGTACCGAGTGACTTCGTTGTTGTTTCACTTTGGAAACTGACTCGTGCAATAGGTGGAACGCAGCCGAGGGGGTGAAGCATCGTTGGAGCACTCTTAGCTAAAGGGACGATTTGTGATTTTCGGTATTGCGAGCACGCATCACGTTTCTCGAACACTAAATACGAGCGTCTAATTTCTGCAAAGAGGATTTTTACTGTCCTAACCCAGTGTACGTACACGCCCAGTATCATCATCATCATCATCAGCAGTAGCGTCATCGGCATCGTCGTCGTCACCGTTGTCGTCTTCCTTTGCAGTGGGAATCTTTATCCAACTCGCCAACGACGATGACTGCTTCGCAAGCTATTCTAGAATCACCTATTTAGCCTACTGTGCTTTTCTGGGTTAATTTTCCCCCGCAACGATTTCACAGATTCCACACACACATTCGCTCAGTCGGTCTTTTATTTTTGGGCAGAGTTCGGCTTCGGCGTTGCCTTTGCTGTGGTGACGCTGCTGCAAGTCGTTAGGCGAATTCTCGGTGTGTGCCTTAGCTGAATAGGGGTCCCATAACTCACACGAGCACAAGCGTATACAACAATAAATTGAGCAGCAGTACAGTTGTGTTGCATTTTCGTGCGGTTCGAGTAAGTCAGTCGGATTGTTAACTCCTTGCGGCTACCGGAGACCGGAACTCTAGTGGGTCGAGGAATGTTGCGGGGCACAAGAATTCTTGTGGAAAGATTTATTATTTTACACTCACCTCTTAGAGGATGCCGCTGTGCTTACTTAAACAATTTCCCCACATCGTAATATTCTTGTATGTTCGGTTCGAAGTTGCATAAAAAAGTGTAAATAAGAATTTCAACCACGAACAGTGAATGTTGGTTCTGGAAATCGGCATTCGTGAGCCACATGGTAATGAGGAACATTTGAGGTTACCATTAAGGACAGCGAGAGTGGAACAGAATTGTAGTACAAACACGCAGATTCTCGGGATGTTTTATCCACAGGAATGTTAGATAGTTTGTAGAAGAATTTTCAATTGGAAAACATGGAATTAGTGTATATCTTCATTCTACAACCGTTCTACAGTTGAAGATCCCAATACATAATAATCGGTGTGCTTTGAATATGTTTAAGTATGTGTATGACCCAGCCATTTTGATAAGAACACTTCATTGCATCGACAAAAGGTCGTAGTAAATCAATGCGGAATAACTAACCTAGATCAAAGGCTGCTTTCTAAGGGTGCCACGGAGTCCATTTGCAAACGAAACATATGCCACTGGTACCTGGTCTTTTCCGTTTCAAGGTGACAATTTAAGCCCACCTTCAGTCGCGTGTCACAAACGAAATCGAAAGTTCCCAAAGTCTGGACTCCTTCGTGGTCGGCAACCTTTACCTTTCACCCGAGTAACATAACGTGCTCGGTAAACAAAAACCAAACCCCACGGTTCGCCCCCCCCCCCCCTCCTTAAGCACCTTCCCGAGGTGGAAATGTTAGTCACCGGAGCCATAATCTTCGTCCATTCTTTCGCCCCTCGAGCGCGAGGGAAGGACTCGCTCGACTGGGCGGGGATGGTGCGTGCGGCCGCTTTCGGTGCTGAAGTGTGACCCGGGAGTGCCCCTTCACTTGACGCCCGTGACGACCTGTGAGATTTAGGGCCATTTATCAACCGGAACTCTCAAGTACGTGCCTGAGGCGTCACGGTTCGGTCGGTTGCCTTCATTTTCACTGTAAGTCATTCGTATCCATTTGTGAACTTGCCCCCTTTCTGCTGGGCGATGTCCTTTGGGAGTTCGGTCCCCCCTCCGGCAGGGCGTTCGGCCAGCACCGGCCTACTTGTTTTATTCGGTTGATTTGTCTTAATTTTAACGACACCGGAGCGCCAGAGCGTAATCAGCGACTTGTGCGGTCTGGTGTGTAACATCAAAGCGAACGAGGCGAGCATAAATTGTCTGCGTCGGGTCCTGCTGGTTGTTCCCGGAACCGAAACGGTGGAAAGAAAAGAAAAAGGTACAAACGGTTGTCTGAACTCTGAACATCTTTAAAAATTGAATGGAGCCAAAAAACAAGAGACGAATTTAACAAGCTTGTTCTCTCCATTCAATGAATGTTGATTCATAAATCCACCCCCGGTAGTACGAGCGTAGAAGAAAATAAAACCAAAGGCATAACTGATTGATTGTTATCTAATAATACATTTCCAAACCAAACCAGCGCCATAAGAAGTCATTAAAATAAATTCGTTTTCAGTTCAATCGCATTTGCTTTTGTCAACTGAACATTGTTCATTTGTTCAGTGTGTAAAGGAGTTTATCCTCTGTCTGCAACAACAGGCACATGAGTACCTTAACACCGTAAAGGATGGCTGTGTACAACCTTCCTCCGACGCTGTCTATTGTGTCAACAAATTTATTTCCCATTTCACGCCACCACGTGCGGTTTGACGTCGCAACGGGTACCCTGTACCGAATCGTGTTACCTATGTTTCAATTTTCAATCCCTCCTGATCCTTTTGCCGACGGCAGATCCTTGCTCGCAGGAGCGTCGTGTCATATTCGCCGGCAACGAAGGCGAAAAATCGGGCGCAGAGGAGGAACGATGTTTCCACCCTGCAAGAAATCGGTGTAATGAATTTATTCTCTTCTCGCCGCGACGTTTCCTACCGTCGAGCAATTTTCCTCTAGGAGAAAGGTGAGGTGGAGGATACAAAAAAGACGACGCTCACACCGACGGAAGTCATCGCGCCTTCCAGTGGTTCGTTGTTCGCGTGAGCTTTGGTTCAGGTTCGACTTGGATATTTCCTCGGAACGAAAGGAAGAAATCACGAATCTGAAACCACGGGAAATCTACTACCGGTTTGATTGACACGGTATTTCCGGGATTTACCGGTACCAACGAGGGGATGATATGAACTCAGAGAGTCAGGATGAATGTCGTGTATCTAAAAGTTTGTTTAAATCACAGTGCATTTTTGAATTTAACCCACGTAGTGCTATTTTTCATTTATTGGGAACTAAAATTTAACTTTTTTAGTTTAAAATAGGATTTCTATTTTGATTTCTTTGAACATTTTGCCATTTTAAAAAGCGACAACACGAACATTTCTAACAACGAACTCATGGTCTTTTAACATCACATGCAGGACAAGGCTGCTCATCCGCTCCCGAGATCTGGCTTCGACATTGCGTCCAGCGTAATAGCAAACATACTTTCTTTAATCCACCTGCATTTTCCATCCTTTGCAACAAAGCAGTAACTTGAAGTCATGATGCAATTTGCTTAGATTTCCGTTTTCCTTTCACAGGAAGCTGGGAAGCGGGAAAAATAATCACCGCTCAAGAAAGCACCTCCAGCATCTCGGCGCAATAAAGAGAACATTAAATCATTCACCGGAAGTAAACTGTCGCGTTAGTGTCGGTTGCAGGCGATGAACTAAATACCCGGTATTAGCACAAAGTTACCGACTGACAGCAAAGAAACCGTTGCAGCGGATGGGAACGCAGATTTTAACACGATGATTCAACGTTGTTCGACAAAGTAACCGAGTGTCAGTTTAAAAAAAAAACACATTGTGCTTTTAATCAAACTCGATAAATATTGCATAAGAAATATTACATCATAATTCTGTTCGAAAAATGTTTGAAACACTTGCATTTCATTCATATCAACGATAAGGTACATGAATATACGATTTGTGGAGTAAAAGGATACAAACACACGCCCTGGCTTGGTCAATTTTTAATTGTGGCACGCGTTAACTTCAAGTCGTTCATTTGATCATTTTCAAGCGTACTCTGATGACGAAAAAAAAAAAAAAGTTCCATGACATCAACGGAAATACTTACTCCTGCCCCAAGGGTCGCACGAACAAAGCAGGCAATGGTTTTTAGCGCACACCCTGCAACCGAAAGAAAAAGAACGAAATCGAGCAACCCCAAAAGCAATTCCGTGACGGCTGAGCGTGCGAAAATAAGGAAAATTCTATTAATTTTATTACCATATAAATGAAATAAAATAAAAATAAAATAGATCGCAATTCGACTGTTCGCCAATCGACGGAGGGTTCCACCGTTTCGCCGGCAATCGACGCTGATGATGCTGTTCAACACCATTGTATTATCAGCTCGATAAAAGTTTATGCGACGGTGGGCGTGGGAGTTACTGTCTGTATGTGTGTGTATGGGCGTGTGGCTGTGTGATGCGTCCGTTCCCCGCGGGCGGAAAACCGGGCGGCTAACCGATCGGTCCGGACCACTCGAGGAGTTGTTGGAATGTTGCCCGTCGATAATGGATCCGAAAACGGAGGGCGGAGTAGCTCAAGTAGTGTGATGAACAGGAAACAGGAAATCATACAGGACAAACAAAAACACACCCAAAGAAAAAAAAAAGGTGTATCACACGCTACCACAAATTGGTCTCGCAACGGAAGACGCCGGAAGTTGTGTGTGAAAAGGGAATCCAGCAAACAATCACAGCAAACGGGCACGGCTTCGGGCCACTTCGTTTCTTGCTCCAACTCCGAGTCCTTGGGGGATTATATCGATGTCCAAAAATGGGATTATAATAGCAACCGATCAAATAATATCACGCGATAGCATCTCCATCTAGCTCCATCTCTTGTTCTTTCGTACCGTTTCACATGTTGGTCAAAGCTGTGCTTAAAGTAAAACCTAGTTTTCCTCCACTGTGAATCCTTCCAGTAAACCGCATAGTCATAAATATTTCCTCCACAACGGTTAACATTTCGTCGGAACAGAAGTTTCGGTGCCATTCCTGTGCTTTGCATCCGCAACATGATGTGTAGCCTACTGTGGTCAGTTTTCGAGTGACTGCCGGAAGCGCAGTGGGAAAATATTTTCATTACTGCGACACGCATTTGCAGCGCTTGCTCTGATCTATTGCTCTCCGAGAAGGACTATCTCTGGACAGTTTCACAGTTACTATTTTTCATCAGTCTTTTTTGTCGAATCGTGTTTTCTAACAGCTTTTTCCCTTCAATCTTTTTTATTGTTCGTTTGTGTGCTATGTAAGGCATTTTGGCCGGGTGTTTTCCGCACAGTTACAAAATGAAACTTGACTTTAATCTATGAGAATGATATGCATGCCAGAGGAAGAAAAAAATCATGGTGGGCCTTTGTCATTCAAAAGTTTGTATACTTTCTTTGACAGATGGAATTTTATTACGACCAGTTTTTAAAACATAGTTAACCTTGAAGAAGTTAATTGTTAAGTAAAATTTCACCTTCGGGTTTATGTGGCCATAAAAGGTAACACATGGTAAGCCTTTCCATACCTACTCCAGACTCCACAGTGATTCCGCATGGCAGTGAATTTGAGATTCACATAAAAAAGCGACAAACTTTCAACCCCTTGCAATCTTTGCAATCGGCTTGCAAAGAAAAGCATTCTCTCCTAGTCGGGCCGAAACAAACTGCCAGGATTTACGCAAAGGGAACGCCAGAACTTAACCTACCTTTTCACCTTTCCCGTTGCGAACGAATCGAATATTACGCCGCCCTGTATAGTTTCTCCCTTCGTGCCCTTCGACAGCTGGCGCGCACTGCGGCGTAACGATGTGCAAATGGAAAATGTAAATTTTCCAACGCGCTTGTTTGAACGTGCCGCTTCGGACCGGATGCGGGGGGTGTGGGGTAGGTAAGTCGATTGTTTTGATTTGTTTTTTTTTTTGTTGCTCCAACCGTGCCGCAAGCCTGCCTGCATGTGCTTTGCTCGATTTGATTTGATTGATTTGGGGGTGGTGTGAAATTTTCCGCAGGATCCGTGCAATCCGGCGTGCACAATCCTGGGTGGGAGTGTGTGCAAACATCTGAAGGAAGAAAAGTCACATATGGAAAAGGTGGAAATATGAAGTACCCGGTAGAGGCAGTAGTAAATGTGGGATCGGTGTTCTGGAGAATTTTACGTACTTCCGCAAAGAAACAAACTGGAAGAGGCTTTTCTCACGGTGCTCCATTTGCCAGAAAATGCGAAAAAATATCGGAAACTTTTCCTATTTTACTGGACAGCTCTTTCCGGTTGACGAAAAACAATCTTTTTCTATCAACAGCTAAGCAAATATAAAATCGTTTTGGCCACAATAGGGCACAATAACAAATCTTCCACTTCCGGCTTTTTTCCACAAATCGCTTCCTAATCGGTACGTACGTGGAAACCCATTAAATCCATCCCCACCGAAATTAAATCATTCACAAATGTGACCCGTCTGCCCAGCGATGCTCAATCGCAATATGGCCATTAAAGTGAACGGCCGTATTGATCCACCGTATTCCGCACATATTGCCTTCGGTGGATAATGTTTATATGTTTCAATGGAAAACATCCTCCCTTCCCGAAGCCCGCATCCCTTGTCGCTCAAGTGGGGTTGTGTGTTTTTCGTGCCGGTGGAAAAGTCGTCATAACAGTTTTTTTATTATCACTTCACAGCCTTTTTGCAAAGCCGCTGCCAGTCGCGCCCGCCTCAGAACCCCAAAAACGCTGGGAGCGGCGTCCGTCCGGTTGACAATGTTCGATCGACATATTTCAAATCGCCATTCCACTACCCCTTCATCCTCTTCTGCTTTCCCAACCTACGCTGGAATCCTACAACTGTACCAAACGGGAGTGCAATAGAGAGATTCCTCTTGAATCGATTCCGATCCGACATGGGGGAGACCTTCTAATGTTGGGGTGATGGCTAGGTTGGAGCACCCGAAAACCTCTGACCCCTTCCGGGGCTCACGCACACAACACTGACAGCAGTCAGAAACGGAGCACGGGTCGTGGAACAACTTTAGATTGAAGCTAAAATAGCCCAAGGCCATAAATTTATCTTCCCACCGACTGTCGCTTCGCCACAAGACCGGGTGTCAGGCTCCGGATCCTTTCACCGGCGCTCAGCGACGGTTCTGGGAAGTGACATTCTCCTCGCCGCCCTTTGCGCACCCTTCCTCAGCTGCCTCAACCTCATCCCGGTGGTAACCGAACAGATCCAATCGACAATGGTGCCTTCTTTCCAGGCCGGTTTATTTGATTCCTTTTTTTTTTCGCCGGCGCGTTCGCTCCTCCGACCGCAACGGAACACACATGTTCGCGTCGCCCCGAGTACAGATGTTCGACTGTCAACAAATTTATTTAGAATTTATGTTCCTCCGAGGTTACACACATGCTCGCAAAAGCCGCAAAAGGATCGCCATCGTCATCGCCGCCGGAATTGAATTCGGTACCAGCCACTCCGGAGTGCATGGTGTGTGTTTGCGTGCGTGTGTTTCGCTTACATCCGGTTGCACGATGCAGGATGGCTATCAGCAAACCGGGGGAAGAACCCCCGAAAGAGATGTCCTTCGCACTGGTGTCGAAGCGTCAAAAAATCCCGGCTAGCCTTTCGGTTCGTTCGATTTCCATCATGTCAGCCGCGTGTTAAATGGCGTGCGATTCTTTGCACTGACTTTCGGGTGCACCCCGGGGTGAATCCTCTTTTTTGTTGCGCTATCCCTCCGAGCAGAACGAACCCGACCGACAGAACAACACAACACGAACGTAGCATCGAATGCAGCTGAATGCAGTTTCGCGGTTCTCCGCTGCTCGTGAGTTCTGCCACCCGCCCCCGGGGATCCCGCACCCTCTTTAATCGACTCTGAATGGAGCTGAGGGTCAGTTGGCGAATGTCGCCACTAACCAAGCCAAACTGCCCCTGGGTGCTGGCTGCTAATCGAATCGGACACAGCGTCATAAGTGATAGTGACAATGGCACCGAGAGAGCTGGTCGTTAGCTGTTACGTTGTGGTGAGAAGTCAATTAAAGGGTTAGTCATCATTCTACACTTTATTTTCACTTCGAATTGTTTCATAGAAAAAAATAATTCAAATTGGAATACAGTTTAGTGCAAATTTTTTTTGGTTTCAAATTCAAATAGTGATCAAAATATATAACCAGTAAATTTTTCTAGTTTGTAGTTTGCTTAGAGCTTTGCGCTGGACATTTTTCTCGGAAAAGAAAACATTTGTGGTATAAATAAACAAGCCACCCGCATGGACATCCTCACGAGTGAGGAAGGATGAAAAATGGCGCAGGAACGAAATTCACCAAAAGCTATCGAGTTGGTGATATTGTGGTGTTGGTTCATGTAGGTGGTGACAATGTTTATGTGATTCATGGTGTTTGATTTGCTGTGCGTGTCAATCATGGTTTTTCACCGTCGACAGGGATTAGTGGTGAGAGATTTATAGGATTTTTTTTGTCTTTATAAATTTAGATTTAAATATTCGATTAGGAAAACAGTTTTATCTGACACGCTGTTGAAAATAAATCAAAGCACAATAATGGAAGATGAGTCGAATTTACTTTAAACCATTTACGTACAACTACACGTTTTTATTTCTGTAGATTTAAGCGAACCACCGATAACCACAGCGGACCGGGGAAAAACAAACCCCCCGTCGAAAACTTTTATCAACATCCCGAGAAAAAGAAAGCAACTCCAAAGGGGGAAGGTATAAATTTTCAATAAAAATGTTGATGATTTATTAGCTTGTGCCCAAGTTGCGGCAGAGAAAGATTGGAAATATGATGAATCGAGAGCGTCGGGCGAGAGTTCGCTGCGAGTTTTGGTTTTCGGGGAACGTTGTGTGTTTCAGTACTTGTTTTTTTTTTGTTTCTTCATTTTGCGTTTCCTCTTTGCCCCCTATGCTGATATTTATCGAATCGTATACGCCGGCAAGGGCGTGAAGATGCCCTGCACCGCTTGTTTATGACCGAGACTAACCTCAAGAAGACGAGCATTCAGGATGCAAGACGTTTGTATCAGTTCAAAAAAGGGAGTACGGATTGGTTGGTTGAGCAGAAGCACACCGCCAGCTAGTTTGTGCGGGAAGCAAGCGCGAATGAGGGACGATAACGGGGTTCGAGACGATTTTTCCGTCGCCGATCCGATCCAGACTCGTCGCTCGGGATATTCAAATGCCACGGAACGGCAAGCAATTGGTTGAGGAAGGAAGTTTGGCGGCGAGTTCCCGCGCCCATCGGAACCGATCGAAGCTAACCGATCCGAAGATCGTTAGCGAACGCGCTTCACTTGCGGGCCAGAGAAGGCGAGGGCTAAGAGAAATCCTAAAGCACAAACCAACCGGCCGCGAAAGGTCTGATGCGAAACGGTGAAGCGGAAACTGGTGCCGAAGTCATGTCTTCCAGTCGAATAAAATTGATTGAATTCATAACTTTGTAGCTTCCTTCCGTTCGGAGATGTTTCTCGAGCTATGTTGCACCGGAAGCAAGCAAGTAAGAAGGTATGCTAACGTTGGCCGGAAGAACGACCTTTTTTGCCGTGCTTCTTTTTTTTTGCCCTTTTTCCATCCAACATCACATACATTTCTGTTGGCAATACAATTTAAGCGCTTCCGCGCATGGAGAAGGAAAAAAAGGACACTTTACAAAACTTTGCATGTGAAGGCGTTTTAGTGACTGGCACTTTTTGTACCCAACCACAACTCCTTCTACTTTTTCAGGGACGAATCTTTTCGGCATGACTAAAGCATGACACGTTGAGCCGAGGCTTTCCAACTGCATCCGTTGTGTGTGATTAAAGTAATTGCCTGTGAATAGAGTTTTTGAAAAGAAAGTTATTTAATGCACATTTATCTCAAACGAAAGTGCATTGCATAGCACATGAATTGATGAATAATGAAGGATACATTGAAAAAGATAATCAGTTTGACATGTGTAGGTTGCAATCAAATCAAAAAGATTCCACATTTAGTGACATGTGAAGCTTACCGAATGCTTATCAATCCATGCTTGGGTGTTAAAGATAACCAGATTGAACCGGTTACTTACGGCTACTTACGTTACTTAAGCCACCAAATTCAACTTTAACAGATAAAAGAATATCTTTTTTTATTAGTGTAGTATGGAATGCTTATGCTTCATCAAGGAACTTATTTTTCTACATCTTAAGGCCTATTGCCTCTAGGGGAATGGAATCTGTTGAACGTTCGTTGACAGAGTTGAGAACAGAAAAGTGAAAGAACAATCGTGAACACACAAGTCCACAAACCCAAAGCAATAATAAGTTACAGCTTGAGTGACATGCGATAAATTTCAAATGCACCTGTTAAATGCAATCCACTGACAACGTTCAACCACGAGGCATTTTTCATGATTCTTGCGGCTCGTCCTCTGCCTGAGGCGGGAAGAAAAATTATGTCCAAAAAAGTGGCGATAAATGGCGCATAATCCAGCAGCATGAGCGAATGCACGGGAGCAATAGTCTTCCTTGCCTGTCCACGTATTTCAGGATCTGGGCTGCTTCCATTTGGTGCAATCTAAATGGCATAAATGGCAGAGCGTCCGCGAGCATCCTGTCAAACCCGGTGTCCCTGTGGCTTACTGTCCCGGAAGGATGGATGGACGTCCTGACCACCACAAAGAGGCTGCGCGTCAAACCGGACCGGGCAGAATGGACAAAAAAGAGGAACGCTTGCCCGTCACAATGGGTCATCCCTGGGATGGGTCATCCAAAATGGGACGAATATTTTAAACTTCCAATCCCGTTTCCCTCCGCAAACCCCCCGAACCTTATCTGCCGGTGGCGAATGTTCCGTTGGCAAAATGCCCAGCCGACGGAAGATTACTCCCCGGGTGTGGAAGTGACTGTGACCGGTGCCGCTGCCGGACCTTGCTGGTGAGTGCAAAGGGTTTTTGATCCATCACTCATCGAGCGCCCGAGTACACGGGATCCTTTCGTCCAACGCTGGCGTTTCACTTGACGCGTTTCGAGTCACACGCAGCAGTTCCGATCTCAGGCGGCGTTCGCAAGAATGACTTGGTCCACCGAAAAATGGCATCCACCAATCATCATGGCGTGCAACCAGCTGGACGTTGGCCACCCCGGTGCGGGATCCAGAGGTGCGTTTTTGGTATTCATCGCTTCGCGTTCGTCGTTTTTGGCTCCCGGTGGACAAGCTTCGGTTCCTCTGGATGCCATCCGACGTGGACGTGAATGCAATCGCAACGGGGCGTCCGGCTGGAGCACAAAAGAATGCCCCTTGAATGAGCCCATAATGCGCATTTGTGTTGAGTTTATGTTATTAATTTACGATACGGCCGTACGGGCTTCGGGCCGGAAAAGCGGTCACGTTGTCGTTCCCAGCCCGTCCCAGCAAGGAGCGTCTAATCCTTGAGCGGCGTTCATCGTGCACGGCACTTGGAAGGAGGTAATGCTTTGAAATTATCCGATTGTTTTTGGAAACTCTTAATGCCTCAATGGACGAACGTCATGATGGCGGGAAATCGTTTCCCATTCTCCTTTGCCTAGGCAAGGCAACCCAGGAAATGGTAAGACATTCATAATTCTTCCTCTCTGCTGTTGTACGCAGAAAATGTTCATCCCAGTAAACCCCAGTTCAACCGACAGGAAAATTAAATTAGAAATGTGACCTATTACCGCAGCGAAGGCTACAATCCGTACCACGAGGTACGGTCGCCAATTGTCCTCACTTGCCTTCCTAACTTCCATCTACTTTTGCTACTGGTGATGTTGCTGCCGATGCGTATGCAATCAAACCCTTCAAGCGCATCCATCCAGCCCTCCGGCGTCTCACCGCTACTGCTGTTACGATAAACGGTTGTTAACTTTAATCCATTCCCAGATCCGACCCGTGTTACCGTCTTGCTTATCGCAACGTGCTGCACGGTACAAATCCGACCGTTGCCGTTTGTGCCGGGCGCGTAAACAATCATAATTGACGCCTCTTCACAAAATGTCGCGCAAATAATGATCACGCAACAGCGTGTGGCGTGCTGTTGCGGTAGGACCACGTTACGTGGCGTAATTTAAAATTCAATTGATTTCAATTAACATCTCACCAGCTGCAAACCACGTGCAGCATCGTTGCGGGAAAGCGCAGGGCTGGGCGGTGGAAATGGGTGTACGGAGTCGTCGATTGATGGATGGAGAGTCGTGCGTCTGCTTCGTCATCTTCTGAAGGAAGGCAGACACTGGAAGGTGTGAGACATACGAACGACTTTGAATTGCTTTGAAGAAATTAATTACTATACCGTCGATCGGGATCGGCCTCGTGAATGACGGAATGGATTTAAGGAGCGCAGAGTAGAGCGACCTCAATCCTCCTGGCATAAATTGGACAATACATTTTATTAGTAAACGAAACATTGCGAACTACACTATGTCAACAAAAAGGTGGAAAGCGTTCTATCATACTACGATGCATCGTTTCTTTGTCTGCAAACGTGTTCCACTGGCGCTCCTCGTAATTACCATACTGCATCAGGCCTAAAGTAGATCAAACGCGTGGGACGTCGTCTGTATCTAGGTCTTGCACAATTGCTAGACCAGCCCTGGGTTTGGTACTGCTATGGAAAAAAGGTCACGGAACGGCGTTGACTGGCGTACATGCCATGAATATGCATCGATGCATTTATGCACACCCAAAGGTCCCCTAAACGCCTCGGAAATGGGGAATGTTAATCGCGAGAAAATTGGCGGAGGCTTGCGAGTCGATTAAATTTGCCGGTTCACCAATGAAGGTTAAGTTGGCGAATGGAATACGTTAACTGTCCCTCTGTGCAGATCAGCCGGTTTTCTGTACGAATGGAGATTGAAATAAATTGCTATTATGTTGAAAAAATAGTCGCTCGTCCGTGAAGTGAGCATAATTGATCCCGCTAGCCAACAAAAACCCACCTCACGGTTCGGGAGTTCGCAGGGAAACCCTAGAGTCGATGTCACTTGCAAAGGAGTCAGCGTCGCTAGGTCTGCGTCGGTCGGTATGCATTAAGAGTGGGAGTTAATTAAAGCATATTAAAAATCATGACCGCCGAAAAGTTGGACAAACACTATCACCACCGGTCGAGGCCGTCACCTTCCCGGGGACGATGCGCACGGTTGCAACACTTCCCCAACAAACAAACGGTGGCACTATCAACGTGTTCATCCTTATTTTGTCTCTTTTCTGTTCGCTCACTTTTGCGTTTAGCTTTTGCGATGCTGGAGCTGACGATGACGGAAGCAGGAGAGATGGAGGTAGCCGCGGTGCAGAAATAAATTTAATGCATATGAATAAGAAACGAAATAAAATTTATTAAAATTGTATAACGAAGTTTCAGCGAGTTCGGTTCCCGTTTCGCCTCCCTTCTGGCGTGCTTCCACAGGCGCTTGCTACTTTATAACACCTCCTCCATCATGCTTCCCGTGTGCAGGTTTTATCACATGACATTGCCGTTTTCCACCTTTCACAGTTTGTTCAATTGCAGGCTGCACCACGAAAGCACGTTTCGGCGGGGTGGAAGAGGCAGCAGCAGTCGCTGCTGCATACACGTACGCTGTCTGTTTGTGTGTGTGTGTGAATATTCCCAGGCCGAACACGGGAAGTATGTTCTCGACGCGGCGCCGGAGCCCATAATGATCGAAACATTACCGTTTTTATCGCGTCTGCATATCTGCATCAGCTCCGACTGCTCCGAGTGCAATTGCTGCGTACGTACGGTGACGCTCTTGTGCCGCGCTGTACTTCGCGGTTCAACAATGTCTTGAGGAAAACAGGCAATTTAAGTCGAACAACAGCGACAAGACAAAGTAGGCCAAAGATACACGACAAGTGTTTGTCGATGTGAGAGTAGAGCACGGCTGGAGGAGTAGAGGAAGAAGTTTGTTCTGGAATTAAGCCATTCGTTCCATGTACGGCGTGCACATGAGCATCCACTGGAACGTGTGACATTTTCTTCAAAAGTGTTCTGTCGATGACGATGCCTTTAATCGTCAGATCACAAAAAGGAGTTGTATAAAACATAAAGCTATTCAAAAGGAGCAAAATCATTTTAATTTATGTTTGTAGTGACATAGAAAAATTGTATTATCGTAAATTTGTGCATTCATGCGTTCCTTAACGTAACCAATTAAAGCATCAACCTTTTCTATCAAGTCTCTTACGCAGAGAAGAAGAAAATTGTGGACACGCTTTATGATTGTGCTTCCCACGACCGACAGCAGTGAGTTTTCTCCTCCCGGGCTTGCGAGATAGCTTTTCATTGCGACAAAATAAGCAAACAAATCAACATCCAGTAAGTTAATTAAGATCTCCGTCCAACCTCCGCAACAATTGAATTCATCCAATAACGGCGTGGAAAAGGAGTGCTGCGCACCGATGTTGCCCCCCCCGGCAACCTTTCCATCATTCATTCCATTTTCCTAGTACACGAATGGTAAGGAAACTGTACGCAGCGGCAACCCGATTCGGTGGAAACCACAGTTGCGTGCAAATGAAAACCATAACACCATTAGGACACTTTGACTGTTCACTTCCTTAGAACGCTCCGGTCGTCGGCTGATGTCCTGACAATTGTGGTGAAGAAAAGCCGGGGGTGAATGATGCGGCCACGGAACGATGGTTGTAATTTAATTTACACCGATGATTCCATCCCCGGCAGGCTTTCTTAGGAGCACTCGCTCCGGGAACGTTCTCACTCCAGGTTGGCTCCGAAGAGGGTACACTCTCCTCCCGGTTTCAGATAATGGTGTGACTTTATATTGTGACCCTGGCCCTGGTCTGTGGCGGCATAAGCTCCGCTTCGCTTTGCGGCAGCCCGGCTCATAAACTGGCATCAATAATCCGGATTAGCGACAAGTTAATCCATGCTGCGCTTCGAAAGGTGTCCGACGTGCGCCTTCGAAAATAGAGACTGCGCATCCAGGAACTCGTGGGAAAGAAAAAAAAAATAAACACCGAAATCAGAGTGACAGAAAGCAACAGCTACTGGTCATTAAATGGTTTATGCGTTTTTCGTACAGAAAAAAACTCACGATCCCAGGCGCAACGGTCACCCATACCCGGTCACACGGTTAAACGCTGACGGTTAATCAATTTTAATCAAAGCGCTAACGATTAATAATCTGCCCTACTAATCTGGCGGCGAATCCCCATCGGACAGAGGCGCCGACACAAGCGCGTCAACGTCAAAGATTTGCAAAGCGGCTTTGAGATTGTGTTTTGACGGCTTTTTGTCAGGAAGTGGCTGCCTGCCTGGTTGACTTTTGATGGACGTTCGGGATTAAAACTATCAAAATTAAACAGGAAACCAAACAAAAATAACAATCATAGAAAAAAAACATGCACGATTGATGCTGACAAGACAAACATCTTGGTCGCCATCCGGACCTTATAAGGGGCTTGGGCGACCAATGAATCTTGATTATTTGTACTTCTTTTTTTATGTCGATTCATACCCAGGCAAATTCTACTCTTCCATGGCATATTAGAATGTGTTTGTGCTGTAAGAAGTCTGGAAGCTCCAAAAAGCCTGACGAAGCACTGACATGAGCAGACGATACTCGTAAAATTTCTTATAGTTATTGGTATGACATTCTGCTACCTTCTTCCACCCCATCGTAAACCGTGAAGAACATTGGCGTTTTTTCGGGAGAAAGCCAAATCTGAGATCTTAGGCTTTTCAGTTCGCACAGCCCTTAAGGAGGATTATTTTAAGAATCTTTTTTTTTGTGTACGAAACATGTGGAGTCCATCAAGAAAGTTTTAAAGATTCCATCAAGCGTTGAATGTGAAAGTTGTGCCTTTAGCACATTTATTCAACAAAAACCTGGTTGTTTCTCTCGCGTGATGCTTCCCTCAAGTAGCTATAAATATTGGAAACCAGAATGCACCCGAACTGACACACTTACGGCAGTAGGAAAACTATCCTGTTCTTTACCGAAAAATCCAACTTCGGGTAGGTCAATCAAAGCCCAAGCACCTAGGAGCCCGACGATGACCGAAATCCAAGCTTGCTCATCCCCCCTGTTCCCAGTAGCGCCAGCGGAACAACAGTGTGACAATTTCAATCTGCCATCCCCACTGCACTTCCCGACCCAACCAGGAAAACCTCGTTTTCCAGATGCCTCGACAGGACACCACGAATCGGAAGCACGTTGCATTTTCCACGAAGCTGAAACCCGAACCCGCCCGTACCGAGGACTCGAGCGAACCGAACGGCACACGAGGCAATGCGAATTCGAGCACTTTTGAACTGCTCGAAAAGGCTCGGGAGCATAAATGTGGAGCATAAAGAGCCAGCTTCCTCGTCGCCAAGGAGGTGGGGACACATGCGTTGATGCTGCACCACACTCAGCCGAAGTGTGAGTCAAGAATCAAAACAACCGCCCGAACGCACGAACGAAAGAACGGAATGCACGAGCCGAGGACGGACTTTATCGCCGAGCAAAGATGCCGGCTTTGCGACGGGCGATTCCGACGCGGTTCCGGTGCGAACGGAGCGTCCGGCAGGGTTTAGTCGTTTTCAGAGCTCTCGCGCGAGTGGCTGTGGAGTTGGAAAACCAGCAAGCGGGATCTGTGTACTATAGCCTCGGCCGGAAAGAAACTCGTCACGTTCGTTGTTGGCGCGAAAGTGTGCAAACGAGAGCACGTGCTCGAAGTCAGGCGCCAATGAAACACGCTGTGCCAGTGTCGAGGAGTTTCGCAGATTTATTTCGTTCTTCTCATAGCAGCAAATAGTTTGTGCTCGATCTAACTTAGGAAGGGAGGTCAATTGAGTTTGTTCTTGACTGCAAGTTGAGTTGTTTCCCTCGCGCGTGGTACTTGTTGGTTGTGTGCATAACAGAATCGTACAGGAGCAAGTTAAAATCCTTAATAGGACATTTTGACCATTAGACCGCAATAAATCGGAGCACCCGCTCGAACCCGCACCGGTCATTAAGCTACCCGTGCCTGCTAACCGTAGAGTCCCAGCGGGAGCGATAGAAACCAGAAGAACCCCGAGCTCAGTAACGGAACCATTCAATTGGAGTGGCGTCTGGTTTGGTTTGGCATGTGAGGACATTACCAGTTCCCTCGGAAGGCAATCAGCAACGTTCCTAGGAGGCTATCGGTGTTGCACGATCTTGCACCGTCGGTCAGATCGCTCCTCTGGGAGGAAGTGATTATCATTTGAGCGTACGGACGTATAGTGCCTGAAAGTGATTTGCTCCAGTTATAGTTCCCGGCTTCGGCTACACACGAGTTCGCCTTTCGTTGGCCCCGGTTGGAGTCGTTCCATGTGACGTATGACGAAGGCTGTTGAAGTTCACCGTATCAAAGTTGCAACTTTCGCAAGGAAATCTTGAGAAGCTTGTTGTTCCTGTGGCGGTGATTTGGTTCCACGCATCGTTTAGCTATCGACCGTGACTCGCCAACGGACCGGTTTCAGCGAACAGTAACGGGCGAGCCAGTTCTCAACGCAAGGTACGTAGCCTTCATTACGCGCCTCGAGTGGCCTTGCACAAGGCAAAAGGCGCGAGACGCCTGGGCTTGTGATCGAGCTCCCTTTTGTGGAACACTCCCAACATTCGTTCATCACCTGTGCGATACACTTTTAGCCGATCTTGATGGTCTTTTTAAGGGAATGGAAGAGAAACAAAACAAGTTCTGCCACAAAAAGGTGCACTTTACATCGACGGTGTGATAATGAACTGAGCTGCAAGTAAGCAATGGCATTGATTGGTTATTGCAGTGCATTTACCTTGCACCTGCACTGGAAGAAATCGATGTGTGCAAATACAATATTTCCTACATTTACGAGTGCTTTAGCTGGAACTGGTTGTTCCTGTTGATGATGGCAGTTCAAAATACTGGAGTCTGTGAACTTCTTTTTACTAGCTTTTCAATTGCATGTGCTATTCATTTAACTCATTTCAATATTTAGTGATGTTAATTTGAAATATGCTGTTTAAAAAATTCGAAAACGGTCGATACCTTTTTTCTCTAGGCGATTTATTCACAAATCAAAAATCGTCAATAAAAATCTGAATATTTCATCAACTAACCTCAACCAACTCGTCCTTCTTTGCCACTTAATTTACAACGAGTGCGCGACACCAATTGGAAAACTTTGCCGTTTATCGAGGAAAACCCGTTACACTGAATTAAACATGGTATTTCCTAGAGCCTCGTGAATGCTTAATTGTATCCTTTGATTATTTCACCTTAATTTGGCTAATTACCAGAATACTGGTGCGCCCCTCTTCTCCGCCAGCTTTCGCCCTTCGGCTACTTCAAACAATGACCAGGTACCGCCCGATTCAAGTCAGTCCGTGGCCTCCTCGTTGCTGGCACGCTTAGCGCCTTCGGGCAAGAGTTTCCGAAATTGGAAAATTGCTACCGACAGCGCCTGGTGCCGATTGGTGACACACGTTTTGGCGCTACGGTGATGGAAGCTAGTGATTTTGGCACCAGCACGTTCACCTGAATGCCGTTCCGGAGAGGAAAACTTTTCGCGCCAGAGCCACACCTACGGCTTGACTCGCGGCGGTGGAAAGTGACGATGGCGACGTCCGTCGATCAATTAGTTGAAGATCTTCTCCAGCTACTGGTAGGGCTGGCTTTGTGCCACGGGACCCCACGAAAGCCTGTACGTCTGTGTTTGAAGTCGTTGAAGGACGAAGAACCTTTCGTTCACTTTCGAGTACAGTTTGGAATAGCGCTGCCAGTATCGTCACGATCGCCGGCGGAACACGGCAAATATTTTCCCACGATCCACGCTGGGAAATTCAAATCACATGAGTTTGCGTTTAATTCAAACACCAACGATGAACCGACGGCAATGAAATCGAGCGCACATTCGCGGATATTCGCCGTGGAGAGGGTACTCTTCTTTTTCCATCCGGCATCGGTTGCTCCACCGAACCGATTGTTTAGCTTCCAATTTTCGAAACGAGGCTTTTCTCGGGCTATATTGACATAAACACCGTGGGCACCGAACACTCGTCAGTTTCGGGTCAGAGAATCACAGAGTCGGAGTCCTCACCGTTCGCACTCCCCCGCTGCGCCGGAACTGATTGAGACGATGAGAGTTAATTGAATCAGCCTTTTTTCCCCATCGTCAACTTCGAGTTCGCGAGTTCTTTTTGCGACTTCACCTCCGTTTTTCTGCGTTTCTATTTCTGAACGGGCAGCAGCGGCAAAGTGAATTATCCAAAAGTTGGCCACGATGGTCACGCCAATTCTCCCGGCTCGGTCGACACGTGTGACAGGAGGATGCATCCGGCACGGGCCCGAGCACAAAACGTTTTAACAAGAAGCGACGCCGTCATGTTGCCGATGCGATGCATTTTCATCCTCTCCCCCTTTTTTTGTGACGCGCCAAGAGTGGAAAATGAAGCTGGAAAGGACGCTTGCCGCCCGCTATATGACAGGTGGCAGCATGACGGGTGGAGATTTCTGTATTTTTTCCCACCACTTTTCTCAAACAGTCACCTCAACAGCGGCGAGAAGGCGAGAAGGTTGCATCAAAAAGCGCATCTTCACCGGCAGGCGGCACTTAAGAATGTTTTTCCAATCTCCATATGCATCAGTTTTCCGTCCGCCGCCAGTGGATTTTTCTAGAACAGTGTGTTCCATTCCTGGGTTTTTTCGTATAAGGGGCTTTGTGTAGGTTTGTGCTTGATTTTTTGTTTAAAAGAAGGTTTAGTTTTCAGATCCGTTCTTATGTTTCAATTGACTTTTTTTCCATTAACAAGCAACAATGTCGGAAACATGTGCATGAAGCCTTTGCACATTCGCAGAACTCAATTGCTGTGCAAACAAACTAATCGTCTCGCAAGTGAAATCCCGTCGACAGCTGCCGTCTCTGGCAATTCGAGACTTGCCAGCACAAGTGTTCATGTTCTTCATATTACGAGGACAAAATTTGCGGCAAAATTGCACAGAGTTTACTCCGGTTTTCGAAAGAAGTAAAGAAGATTGGGTCAGTTAATCAGCAGATTACCTCCCCTTTTAAAACCGGGTTACACGGTCTGAAGTCACATCTGATCTTCTGAGGATTAGATAATGCTCTGGAACATGGCGCGTATGACACTTTACGTCAAATCACAAGAAACGTGACTTCGTAGCTATTTTTTAATCCTCTGTACACAAATTGACCCCATGTGGTTCAAAGATCAACCGTTCTTAGTGCTGCAATCGCTTTAAAATATGTTCGGAAATCTCATAGAACCGGTAACAGCTGGTGAAAGTATTGCTTTGGCATCCCGACTCATGTGAACCGGATAAAAGGCTACGTGACAGAAGCTTGGTTGCGGTTTGGGGTGGGAATATTTTATTCGAAGGACGTTCACATCCCACCAGGTTCCACGTTCAAAAGTTACCGAAAAGTAACGTTTTAATTGCCCTGCGAAGGTCGCGTATGAGCCTGAAAAGCACCACATCAATTACATCCTCAAAAGGCGACTAAAGAGCGCGATATTCATACCACGGAAACCCCCGTTAAAGGAATAACGACTCGTGGCTCAATTGAGGATGAAAAATAATCGATTGTTCTTCGATCTCTGCCGTGCCCTACGCCACCACCGCGGGCAACGCAGACTACCTTCCCGAACGCTGGTGAATATTTTCAATCCGTTCAATCAACTCCAACTCCCCACGCTTTTCGCCTTTGAGGCTACGGAAGGGGGAGGGGACACACGCATCAACTCCCTACAAGCATTACTCAACGCCGCAATAATTGCTCGGTTCGTGGGTGTTGCAGATTGATGTGGCGGATTCTGCGGAAAGGGTGCGCATCAACCGCGATCCTCTCCTCCCAACGCCCTCGCGACCATCTACAACAACAACGACAAAAAACACGACCCCATAGATGCTCCGTTTACGAATTCATTTATCAGAATGAATATTAATTGCTTCATTCGCCAACGCGCAGGGTAAACATACCGCAGGCAAGGGGAAACGCACTTCCCGCCCCATGCACCCTTCTCCGCAGGAGCACGTGTACAAAAAAGAGCTTTTCCATTTTTTGAGCTTTATTATTCCACCGAATCCGTGTCGAACGCGGAGTGCGTTAACGAGTGCGTACAGTGGCGTGAAAAAGGATTCACTGTTTCGACCTTCTTGTCCCTTTCACGGCGAAAACATGAGGAGAACAATCCACCACAAACCGTCCACATGGAATCAGATCATAAAGTCAAAAGTCGCCCAAAAAAGTTAATGTCAGCCAAATAACTGGAATAACACCTTCACTCCATGAAAGAGTGCTTGTGTGGGTGTGTCCATGCTCGTTGCAATGTTCTGACCACTTTGGCCCATTTTGCATCGGTGCTTAACCCTGTCCGGACGGTCCCATTACAAAGACATACATCGGCATTATAGCTGCCACGACGCGCAAAACCGACACCGAACGTGATCGATAGATAATGTTTAATTGAAAAGATTTCGTTTTTGCTCACTTCACTTCACTGTAAAAACACGTCTCACACAAAAACCTCACAGTTTTGATACATTCAACAATCATCTCGCGCTCACTGACTCGTGTCGCTACTTTTTCGATACGTTCAATTATTTTCCTCCATCTATGCATCGCGAAATTTTTCCTAGCGCTGTGCAGAGTTCCAATGAAAATTCCCAGCAAATGAATTTATGATGTGTGCGCATGGTGGATTAGTACGAGAACGTTTCCAAGCGATCGTTTGCCTTCCTCCTATTTTTAAGCATGAACGACGGAAGATTTTCCAACGCTTGGAAAAGTTGCTTTCAATCAAAACACCACATGGTGCCTGTGCTGCTCTAATTATTCAAATTCCACTTCACATGCTTCATTACTTAGCTTTATTACAACCAACAGATGTTTCTTCACTATTTGCAGCTTACTTTCAACTTCAAATCGTCCTTTTTATTCGTTGGCACACCAACACGCTGATAGTGACTACATGCAAAGGTAGTTTTTTTTCGCACGTACATTTTATTACTTACCCTTTTTCCGTTTTTTTTTTCACACCCGTTTTGCTTTCCTGCAATATTCCGCAGTCAACGGAACGGTGTCAAGAATTTACTTACTCCCGTACGAACGATGCTGCAGCTGCCAGAGTAGTTTCGCCGCAATCGATTCTTTCCCAACTGAAGCTTTACTTGGAGCTGCCCAAGACGGTTCCACTCTGCCGGATCGGATCGACTTCTTTGTGGTTTCCTCCGTCCCGTTGGCACAGCTGTTTCTTCTCTTGAGACGTATGGAAAAAACTAGATGCACGTGCTGGTGGAAATTGAAAATTAAAACTGGCATTAAAATAATATTATTAAATTATAATCATGCTCACAGAAACGGGTAGGAGAAACATCATCGGTGGTAGGGAGAAAAAGGGGTGGCAGCGAGTCGAAAGAGCGAATTGTAAAATGATTATAATTTTCCCCACACTTGACTCGTGGCCGACGTTGGTGGCACTTGGAACTAATTTTCGAGAAAAATGCGAAAGTAGCCTGAATCAAAGAAAGAAGAATGAAAAAAAGGCACGGAAACGGCCTGGAAAGGAACTAGTAATCCGCCAGTGCAGCTGGCACTGCAGCTGATGAATTGTAAATCGTTAAGATTTCACTACCCGATGCAGGGCCAACCACGGCCGATCGCTATCAAGGCTCGCTACGGTGTCGACTGCTGATTCCTGTTACAATCCCGTAATGGATTGTCGGAAGGAATAATCATAAAAATATCCAATGGCCCGGTCGCTTCCCTCGTTCGCCGTAACAAATCCGCGAAACGGAGAAGGAGGCAAATGAAAGGGGTCGCAAAACTTTCCCACCGAAAGGAACTCTAGTCCGGTTAGGGGAATTAAATTATAACTTTACTTATGCTGTGCTTTCCTTTTTTCACGTTGATCCTTTTTCTAAAGTAAAGTAAAGATAACCGAAGAACAAGAGTGGCATTTCCACCAGACAAAGTCGAACATTCTGCTTTCCATTCTGGCCATTTCGAGCTGGCAAACGTTTAATCCATTGGGATGGGACGAGTCCAGCGGAGTTAGCAGCGAGAAGAATCGCAATTGAAAATGGAAAGGTTAAAAAATGTGCAAAGGAAAACTTCCTAACAGTCCCACGGAATCGGTCCGCAAAAATTGGGTCCGAGCAGCTGTGAAATTGAGAAGTGAAATTAACAAATGAATCACGCATTTTCCATTCGCGGACCGCAGCGCAACCGAAGGAAAATGTAATAATTGGGTGGGAAGTAAAACATAAGTTTTGGCGTTTGGCAAGAGAACCATCGGGTGGAGTTTGTAAACCGATAAGAAAGGGATATTCGAGTGGGGTCGAAATTCGGGACTGAAAAGGTAACCGCTCATGGAACTTTCCCTAAGCAATGATATAACAAGCTGTCTCCAAGATTGGGCAGGTGATTACGACTTAAAACATCTCTGAGAAGTGTGCTCCAATCAGTCAATGGAGTTGATATTTGACACTTTGTGATGAAGTCACTATAGGACATAGACGCTTTTCTCTCCGGTTCGTTATGAGTAAAACGATAATCAATTACAAAAATTGAAATACTAAACCGAACACTAAACGTCAGGAGAAAAGAAAATACAAAAATACAGTTATTTATTACGCGTACTTCTACTTCACGTGTGTCTGAAATCACTTAATCACCGCTTAATGTCTGTTTCCCAACGAATTCGCCACTCCCATCTTCGGAATATCCTTTGAACATCCAATGTTCCAATAACCGCAGCTTTTGCCCAAAACTACCACGAAACATTGAAACTTTACGATCCGCGAAAAACACCCCACACCAAGTTTCGCTACTCTCCCCAAGGGAAAGAAAGTCTTCTGTTATTTGCTTCGCACATGGCAGGAACAAGAAAAAGGATATCAGCCGGAACGGGCGAACGACAATGAACCCGAGTGGTTTCGAAACGGGCCATTTGAACTCCCAGAGCTTTGAACTTGGGGTGCGATGAAGCGAGCAAGTGAGTGAAAACTTTTAGTTTAGCGCATCTCACAAAAGTATAGGTATAGTCAGGGAATGGAAGCTGAACGGTCAGTTTACCAAGGGCCACGAAAGGATATTAATTGGTTTACTTTACGGCGATGGCATTGAGAACGAAAGTTGTGATAAGACGATATGGACGCTGTTATGAAACGACTTAGAAAAATGGCAAACGACTAACTGAGCCATCGGTCCTTCTGGTAGTCGCTCAGAAACTCTCAAAACACGAAGGAATCGAGTTACTGTGAGAGTGCGTCTTAACAACGCGCAATTGGAAAACTTACAGAAGGGATTGCATTCATGCTGACGATTGTTTCCTACTCTTTACGTTTAAAAGAATTCCATGAGAAAACTTATGTAAATTTCTCAGAAGACAAGTTTGCATCTGAAGAGATAGTGGGGACTCTCATTTTTCTACGGTATGTGTCATCGGGATTGCACATTGGATTTTCGGACGAGAGTTCCGTTTTGATTTTGTCTCATTTTAAAATCAAAAACACTCACACAACAATGTCTATGGCTTTCAAATTGTCCAAGAAAAATTAATACTGTGTGAATTTTATTTTGATCGACCCGACGGTTCCATGTTTTGAGTATCAATTTCCTAGTGAATTGTCTTAATTTTTCTTTCGTAAATTCTTCACTCGACTCAATCAAGCTTTTCAGTGTCCTTCGTAGGAAGATGTCCAGGGAGCGCGTCCTGGGCTCCGCGGGTTGACGTCCAAGTTTTCAATTTATTATGAATAAAATTAAATCAGTACACAGTTTATCAAAAAGTTTCCCATGGCTGCTCCCTCCGGATGAACTTTCCAAGAGCAGTAGTCGAACAACTCTCCTTCTACCAGGCGCCGAGGATGGTTGCAGGGGGGTTGACAAGGTTGACTAGTGTTTCGTGAAAGTTTTCGTATTGTTTTCCGCAACATCGCATCCGGTAAACGTTGCTTATTGGCAGTTTTTTTTTCTTCGTTTCGTTGTTTCAAAATCTCCCATAGTTGCTAAGATCTTCCGCGATCCAGGCGAGCTATCAGCTATCAATAGTTCGAAGAATGGCTGTATTGACAAAACGGATTTATCAAACGGCGGCTTAATGAACGGCCATGCCTTACCCCGTAAATCCTACGCCGGCCCCCGAGTGGAAGGTAAACTCCGATCGTTACACGGGGGATTGGGACTAGCAAGTTGGTGCTAGTATAGTGGGACGTAGGACGAAAACTTGCTCGATGCCCTTCATTAACTGGAAAAGTTTTGAGCGGCGACCCGCTCCGCCATTTCGTGGTCGTCCCTCGGAGCCCTGGCCGGATATTGGAAGTTGCGAGCTCCAGGAAACAATGGTATTCCCCTTTCGGTGCCACCACGACCCGTCTGGTAGTTTTCAGATGCTAATGGAAGGGTAAAGTTTTCCTAAATATTGTCATTTAAGCATAATAGTTTAGTTTTATTTTTGACAACCGCTCATTATGAACCGGAGTCAGGGAAAAAACAGAGTCTTTCCGCCGCTTCTGGGAATGCTTATCGCCTTCCCGGATTCGCCGAGGGCCCAAGAAGGTACGACGCATTTCCAGAGCCGGAACAAATGTCAGGACGTGCCCGTCCAGCGACGAAATTATGAGGAGCAAAGTTCAAAACTCGGATGTTTAATCGAAATCGTCAGAACGTTCTACGATGACGTGGGCCAACGTGCGCGTGATCGTGCCAAAACTACCCTGCCTTATCAGGCGCCCTCTGCGGCGTCGGTGTGGCTCAAACGATCGGTACAAGCGTACCGATAACGTAACGCCACCGGGCCATCGCTGGTCAAACGGAAACTGGTCAGTTTCGCTCTCGAATAGGACCGAGTTGTTTTCGGAAATCTGGTTCAAACCAAATCGAATCTGCATGGGCTGTTGCCGGCTGAAGATTATTCTTCTGGAAGAGGCGTGTTTTTGTAACTCAAATCGAATGGTGTACCAGGACACTGAGACTGACTGAAATTGATAACGAAGGTGGAGCAAAGGCCTTCTTTCCAGAACATCGTTTCACCTTAGGTCGACCCAAATGTTTGGTAATTAAAAGGTAGAACACGCCGACCGTGGATTGATTGTTGGCAAACAAACATACATTTCAGGATGACCTTTGCAAATAGATTTGGTTGTTTGGTCACCACACCAAATAAGCAATACCGAAGTGAGAAGAGAACAGCTTAAGTACTCTTTCCTAACACGTTATTTTAGAGTTCAATGCATCAAGTATAAGCTGTTGCACAAACCTAAAACCTAACGTAAGCCTATCACAATAGTGTGAAGCCTGTATGAAAACACTTGAGCTATAATTCCTGTACAATTCAAAGCAACAGTGTAATCCCTTCAATTCTAGTGTTGTACAATAAACACGTCTGCGCAGATCTCAGCTCCTTTGGAAAATATGTATCGTAATTGTAACAATCCTCCAAATACCTTTTGCGTTGAACACCCGACAGTAGCGCATCGTCGTACCGCAAACGGGTGTTTGATGATTTATGTTATTTCGCCCGCGAAATTTATAAGAAAACTTTTCCCCCGACAGCCGGACAGTCGGCCAAACCCGGGGGCCGAGTTTGTGCGAAGTTTCGGTGGTTTTCAGTGTGGCCTGGAAAGCAAAGAAAAACGGGCAATATGAAATGCATAGAAGACCGCCACGAGTGAGAAGGGGGCGTAAAATTGAAGAAGTTTTCAAGTTTCAGAGCAAAAAATCTCTCACATCAGACTGGACAGAGACGGCGTGCAAAAGTTTGCGTAATGGAAAAAAAGGCACAAATGAAGCCCAAATGTTTATGAGACCGTTTATTAGAAGTGTCATCGTCGCGGGGGTTTTAAATTTCATTTCCACTAGGAAGGCCTGTGAGGCACGGGCAGACGGCGTGAATTGCCCTGTCTTGCTTGTGCCTCGCGCGGACAAAGCTACATCAAAGTGGCGAAACTTTGTTATTTCAATTGCCCACGACAACCTGCCCGCAAGCAACAAGTCATATCGTATCGGTCTGCTTGCCCCAAGGTGCAACAGAAACTGACAGCCAAACAGTAACGACATTACAATTTAAATGGTTCACAATTTACTTCGTGATGGCTATCGGGTAAAGGGTGAATTCTTTTTTACCATCTAGCTCATTAAAACAAAACAAAAACATACGGAAGGTAACCGATGCTTCGTTAGAAGAGCAATAAAAGGTGAATTAAGTTTATAACCTTTTTACACGAAGGGCCATTTAAACAAATGGATGAAAAGTTTCCCAACATATTTATAACCTCCCCATTCTCTTAATATTTTGCAAAAAAAATATGTCCACAAAGAACCAGATGAACCGGAAAAAGTCCTACTCAACTGCAGCATTCAATCCCACGTAAAGCTAACGAGATTTTAAGCTAACACACACACACTCTCTTTTCATGGCTCATTCAACAGGTTACAAGCGTCAGCAAGCGGTAAACAGCCAGCGGCTCTGCCCAGGATAGTTTCCAGTTTGTCGCCGAGTCGTTTACTTCTGTCAACATAAATACTCTGGAAACTCCGGCGTGTGAAGAAACATTCTCGTCGGTCTGGGGAAGGAGAAGGCGGAAGACATACAGAAGAGGTGCATTCCCACACAATCGTAGCAACACCAGCGTAGTGGAAAACCCCTCCGGAAAAATCTCACACTGGCAAGTACACTGCAAACCGGAGTGAAGAACAAACACGCCGTGGTGACGAAATCTGGAGAATCGAGAAAAAAACAAAACCACGAAAAACATCAACGCCAGTAGACGGCACGAAAGCTGGTGTGGGAAAAACGGGAGCACACATTCGGCGCTCGGGAAGCAAAACCGGTACCAAAAGGACGAAAAACCCTCGACCGACCGCAAGAAAGCTCGGACGGGAAAGTTATTCGGCGTATGTAACACGTACATGGTCGGAAGGCGGTAGGAGCTGTGCTGCTGCTTCAAAATTGGAAAAAAGGACACCTCTTCACCGAGGGAAAATAGAGCACAAGTGGGGACCAGAAAAAGATTCTCCCAAGGGCGGTAACGAAGCATAACAAAGCAGGAATTAAATTTCCACCGATTCGTCGGGTTCGTCTCGCCAGCCAGTCTTTTGTTCACCGCCGGCCCTCTTGGCTATTGTGAAGGGGTTTCTCAGAGAGAAAAAAGAACAGGGACAAGGAAAGATCCACTAGGACAGCGAAGGTGTTAAGCAACCGAGTCAACGCCTGCAGTGGTGTTTAGGTCGCAAGGATACGGAGTATTCATCACATAACCCACACACGATGAGGATTAGGCGGAACGCGAATATTAGCACCGGCAGTGTCTTTCATCTGACGCTCGTCACTATGGCAGGTAAGCGGCAAATCCAATACATTAACCACACCAGAGCGAAACCTCTGTGACCTTTACGGTGGTATTGTTTCGTGTTATTTTACTATACCTCATGTCAACGCATTCTACGTATCTTTAACTGGGACAAAAGTCAGTCTGTTGAGACAAATATGATGTCACGAGATGAAGTAGTCAAGGGATTTATTTTCCAGTTAACAAATTTTGCTATGCTGCAAACGAAGTCGAGGAAAAATTGTCATTAATAATTTCACTCTAGAAAATCCTCCATCACCATAACCCTAATGGCCCCCGCAGGAACAGCCCTCCATCCCGATGGCAATAGATTTTTGTGATGCTCTTCCCCAAAATGTTGGCTAAATAGTTCTAAATCGTCTGAGTAAGTCTCCCCACGGTTACAGCCGTATAACCCGAGCTAGGAAATATCGCCCAAGGACAGCACGAACACACACCATCTAGCTTCCTTGAGTGCCGTAATGAACCTCTGCCATTTTGCCGAGCGTACAGAAGGAAGGAAGCTTGGAAACCCCCGAAGGGCCAGTAAAAAAGAACGCTGACGGTATGCTTGCTTCTTCCATTTCCAGTTTTTGCCGAACAAGGATTCTATGAATTCTATGGTGGATCGAAAATGGTGAAGCCACCAGCACAAGCGATGCACATCCTTGAGCGATGGAAAATCGCATAGATGCACCATTATCTGGGCATTGAACATCCTGCCATGGAAAATGCAACCCATCCCCCCCTCCCACGCCTCCTCCCCTCCAGTCTGGGCGGGAGATGCCGGCTGCTTATCTCGCCTCCCAAAGGGCCGATTTCGGCAAATTACATTTATTTACATGTCCCACGTTCTTTTTTTTTGCTGCTGCTGAACGGCTGCCGTTTCGCGTCCATCCGGGTTCCTTGACTCGCTCGGAATCGAGGGACAATTCCCCGGTCTGTTAAGCTCAGCGTGTGTGCAGCTGGTGCTGGTGGTCGTGGATTTTCGTACGCCCGGTGTCGAGGTAATGCCAACGAGAAAGCGGCGCACGGTCGCAGCACCCGGGCGATATTTCCCGACACGCAGGCAAACAAAAAACGAGGACCAACACCACAACGAAAGCTAATATACAGAGTTGTGGTCGCGTCGCCCCGGAACGGACGGACCGTTTGACCACCGCATCCGAAACCGAGCGCGCGCGCCCGCACGTCGGTGTTTTTGGGTGCGTATGAGCAGTCTGCAGCATCGCCTGCTAATCGGATCGGATGCGAACAGCGAGGCGAGCAGCGTATCCCATTTAGGCCTGTGGCCACAGCATCGTTGCACCGGATTGCCTCGGTTGCCGGAAAAACGGCGGCGACAACAAGCGGGTCGTTGTTAACAAAATCAATTAAAATGGAGCGACTCTCTGTTCCGTTCCGGTCGGTGTCTCCAATTTTGGGGACCCAAAAAGGGCAGCTCGCACCCGTCCATCCCTTGTGTGGGAGGGTTTGTCCCACGCCACATGAAGCAATCATACCTGCCCGGCAATTGCGATTGCCACAATGTACTGCTTTTCAATTTTCGTTGCGCCGGATAAAAGCGAAATCGATCCCACCGACGACGATCGGCCGTTTGTCAGCGAATCGCCCGAATTAAGTTACTATTTTCGTCCCTCTCCCCAAAGTGTGAAATAAAATAAGTTCTATTTGGTGGTAGAAAAACCGGTTGGTCGAATGAGTTACAACAGCTCAAATGAAACATATAGATGACATCAATCATCTTCTCATTTCATGAAGAGTGTGAAATCTGTCTCTCATTTTACAGCCTGTAATCTGACTCAGCTCTGGTTGTACTATACGAGAAAATCATTTGTAAACTGCTTTGCATTCTGGTAAACATAAGGTAGGCGATAGATTTTGCCTACAGATATTCATGGACCACGAACGAAATTATCAAAACCTGCCGAGTGATATGAATGCCCCTTCGCATGAAACGAAATTAACATTCGAGGGCAACAGCAAGCAAAAAGGGAACATAAAATGTCCCACATGAATGCATTTCGCATGTTATATTTCATTTCGGTCCCGAACTCCAACCCCGCCCCACGATCCGATGGGAAATCGATGGAAATCGAACTCGAACTTAAATCGTACGGCAATTCCAGCCCGACCACGTTGCCAAAATCATTAAATTCTGAGAGCTCGCAGTGCAACGCACATCTACGAATCTCCCGCCTGAACTCTCTCAGAATGCACCTTGGTCGAAAATAATTTCCCACCACCCGCCCACCCACCGGAGGTTCTGTCCTTCCTCCTCAGGCGCCTGCCGACAGGTAAACAAAAAAAACCGAAAACGGCAACAAGCTTTAGGAAGCTGGAGCGGAAAACTGCGACGGTGACGAGGAAGCACATCGGGCACAGAGCCTCATAAAGTTGTTCCCCGTTTTGTCCCATTTACTTCGCGAGCTCGTACCCAACCTCACCTCCTCACGACACCCTTCGATACTTTTCATTTGCTCTTTTGAACGACCCGCCCTCCGAGGGACCGAACCCGAGAGGATCCCAGCCGGCCGTCACGTTTTCGGAGCTCGTTATTCATTAACGATTTCATCTGTTGTTAAATAATCAAATAAAATTTTAAAACAAAAGAGCCCGACCCGCCGGATCGTACGGGCTTCGGTGGGAGTTTGGCAGTTGGCGATGTCGGCGAGGTCGCGAGTCGACCGGGCGGGAAATAGTTGCGGACAATTATGGCAGACATGCACGTGAATGCCCGATCCACAGTCCTCACCCACCTTCCACAACCCAAACACACACAGACACACATTTGGTGGTAGCAGAGTAGGCAGGAAGGGCCGGGAAAGACAGATTCGAGTTCGCAGCACGTGTGCGCGTGCTGGCGAAGCGGAGAAATATAGTGCAATTGTGATTGCAATATTTTTATCCCCGACCTCCGCACAATTCCACACACACAGGGGTTCCTGTTTGGAGGGAGTGTGTTCGACTCCACTCCACATTTCGCGGGCCCGGTGGGGCGTAAAAACATCGGGGGCATATAAAAATTGGAATGGACTGCACATTTAATTAAAATTCACCCAAACGCAAACAGGCAGCCAAGTGCAGCGTGCGCCGTATCCTTGCCTTTCGGTCGCGTTAGTGATGACGTAGATATCGCTGACCAAGCTGCGGGCCAGATCGATCAGAGCGTCTGATGGCTGAGCAGTGGGCGGGAGCTTAATTTAAAACGGAAAGTCATATAAAAATTACCTCATAATAAACCGTTGCCGTGGTTAAAGCACGAACGGAGAGAACCCAAAGCAGACCGCAGGAGGATAACGGTCGCGGCGGTGAACGATGTTTACTGGTTTCATTATGAATTTTTACACTGAATAAGCATGAACTCAAATAGACGAATAGCTAGTCGTGATCGGATACGCGATGTAATGAAAAATCCACATTTTGTAGAACATCCCCGACATCCACATAAGATTTTTTGATGTGCAATTACGAGCTCTAACTATGAATTTACCTCCACCAGGGGCGTTAGTCTAAAAATTTGGATTGGATCACTGAACCGAGAACTCCCAATTGCAATCCTTTCGTAAAAAAAACACTACTTTCCAGTTACAATGATCGATTATTATTTTTTCTTAGCATCTCTGGAAACGCTTTTCGTAACAGTCGTACCGAAATCGTACATTATTTGTCGAATTAGGATTAAAACCAGGCGACCCTTAGGTTTGTGTCTCGTTTGGATGAGCGCTTGGCAACGTTGACACGAGTAGCTTTAATTAAAATCCTCGTCCCTGGGAAACGACGAGTCCCCTCTGGGCGGGACTGGAAAAACGCATCACAAACGAGGTGGTCGTCGTTTCGGTATTGCATTTGCATACCCTGTTAATGCCTCTAATATGCCACACGGTCGAGTCCGCTCCTTCAGCTCCGTCCCACATCCTCACCAACGGCTACAGTTTCCATGCCGGCCAGTCGTGCGGGGGAAAACGCCAAACCAAAGCTCTCTGACGCAGCAACATTTTGCTATTCGTACGCATCGTGCAGGGCTGCACGCGCGCGCCATGTGGAACCGTTGCGACCGGATTTGAGTTCATAATCTTCCGGTAATTAGTCGCTCCGTGACAACAATGTTCGACCTGGCAGCACCGTCAGCGCATAGGCCGGCCGTCCCTGGCAACATCCGTCTCGTGGAGTGCAACTGAAGGGCTAGAGCGTGCGTGCGCTTTGGGCTGAATCCGTCCGACCGCTCGCGCGTACCCGGCGCCGTCCGGCCACGAAAAATGGATACATAATTAAATAAATTAATTTATTTCCCGTCAACGGCAGCGTCCGTGCGTGTGGAGGAGTCTGCAGCGATAGAACCGTGCGGTCTCTAACGCCAACCACGGCGTGGTAATCCGATGCACTCGGGGCCGATGCGCTTGCCGGGAAAGCCCACCGACCGGTTGAAGTGCATCGACGGTTGACAGGAGACACAATGAGCTGACAAAAGCTCGGTCCCGGTCACGAAGCTAGTCCTCCGAAGAGACCACCGGACGGGGTTAATGAGACACCAGTTGATTCGAACTAAATCATGCTGGCAACGGTCCTTTTGAATCACTGCCTCAAGGCCGGCATGGTTTGTGGAATTTTATTGAACCTATCGAGCAACGAAGCGGGTCCGATGGAAGCTTGAAAATTTTGTTTAATATCACTCTAAACTGTTTTCATTCATTTTGCAAAGATAAGTGCAATTTAATTGAAAAAAGGGATTCTACTGCTTAACTTATATCATTTTTTAGATTCAGCAACGTGGCATAATTCGACTCCCGGTGGCTTTAGCTAGATTTATGTTTTTAAACACACACAAACTCCACAATGGAATATTACTGTGCTTCGTAAAGTATCGAATCAGATTGTGAAATCGTTCACTCGATTGAAAACCAGCAAGTGCTGTTCGCTTTTCAATGAATAAATTTAAGGCTTTCATGGGTTTTCGCTGATAAAACTAGATAAATTTGGGTTCATACTGTGTGTGCGTGTTTGTTTTTTTTTTTTTTATTTGCTCTTGAACGATATGCTTACAACCAAAAGGACATCGATAATGGCGACCCTCCGTGTCGAGCCATTGGGCCGCGATTGCAATTGCTAATTCGCACTGCAATCTAAAATAGATCGAAATTTTGTTTCGGATGTTTAATCGCATTTAAATATCATCTCCCGGAAAGGCACCAAATGGGTTCGATAAGCGCCATAATCTTCCCCCAGATAACCTTCCTACATCCGTCCCTCAAACGCCGCCACCGGGACGCACAAAAACTCACAGCCCGAAGCCGAATCTAATCCCAGCGTATTAAATTTTAGTTTGAAATCAATTACGACCCTTTCCCTGTTGCGGGTCGGAGTGGGCAACGCTTCGACCCGATGGTCCCGGGTGACTTTCGAGCCGATAATTATTATGGCCACATCGTTGAAAGGATCCGGCAGCCGCCAGTAAGGCGTAAAATCTGTTCCTCCTTCGCTCAGGCAGTTCTCTTCTCCTTCTGCAGCCCAGCCAAAAAGGCGTCCAGTACGGGGTATCTTTTACATGAATTAAGAACCTTTACCCCTGACCGAACAGAGCCTTAACATTCACGCAGCTGCCCATGTTCCCGAAGGAACTACTGACGTAACCGGAAAAGAGACTTTCACACTGGAAGCCATCCCCGGGACGTCCGGCCGAGATGGAATTAATTGAGATGTGTACTCTTTCTCCGAGCCGGAAAGTGGATAGATTGATTGCAATACCGAAGCTAAATAATGTGAGGAACTTAGAGCACATGTGTGTGTGTGTGTGCCTTGCCATTTAGGTGTATTGAAGAGGACCTTTCTTGCTTCAGGGCAATAGATCATTGTCCAGCGGGGTTGGAGAAGCTTGACCAAGAAAGTGAGCTTCTATCGTAACCTTTCTGACACCTTTAGGAAAATGCTGTAGTAAGTCATACCGATGGTTTAGCTGCTGCAAGAGAGATATTCATTATTTAATTTTTCATGCCGGCTAGTTCATCTTGAAATTTTGTAATGCACTTTTAGAGGATGTTTTTAGAACCTTGACCTGCATCGAGGCCTAAATTTATTGGGCTACGCTTTTTCCCACGTAGCTCACCCGAATGTGCAGCGAATGTACTTAATCACACCTAGTCGTAAGATGAATATCTCTTCTCATACCCGTCGGTGTGTGACGTGCCAATGGAACTGCCGGCAAATGCACCGTTCGTCCGGGAAAATGAAGCAAAAATCGCTTACTAAGCCACCGGACGATTAACCTATCACTGTTAACGGTTGATCGGAATCGGGCCAAGGATCGGAACACGCTGGCGGTCCATTTCTATGCCCTCTCGACCCTGGGGACCCGATGCCATTCTGGAACGGTTGCTAACACTCTCCCCTGCCTGTTATGGTGTGGCCTTTGTGGCGGGCTTTTATGGCGAAACGGTCCCGGGAAACGAAAACTGTCGACTGCTTAGCCAAGCGTAAAAGCGCCACAACTATCGCTTCGATACCATGCCCGAGCTCGGCAGCGTTTCTTTGGTCATCAGCCTGTTTTCAACGGAACGAAAGGTGGACGGACGTCGGGACTTCGTAACGCCGTACCGTATCATGATTGAAATTGTCCTAATCGCCCACAAAACCCCGATTCCTCTCGATACTCCGGGTTGGGATGCATCCCGGGTGTGCAGTAAGAGTTCGTAGTTGAGTTCATCTGGTTCGAAACTAACGTTTTTTTCTCTGCCCTTCTTTTCTTTCTCCCTCGCTCTCAGCGCTCGTACGGCAGGGTTTCAGCGAGGACTGCGGCCAGGAGGAGCTGGTGCAGTGCACGAGACCGCTGCAGGTCCTGTCCGCCACATCGGAGCTGTCGTTCGTGACCAAGAAGGAGGAGCTGGATAAACTTTGCCCGTAAGTAAAGCCACCGCCACGCCATGGACTGCTTTCTACCCAGCCTTGTCCGCAATATATTCATTGAATCCATCCGAACTCGCTCAGGTTCAGGCTCGGGGAAACTCTCTTCCCTTCCACCGCACGACGAAGAATACAGCGAACGTGGTGGCTTCGTCGTGTCGTCAGACTTTCGGTCAATCTTTGGCAACCGTAATCACGTTTGGGTCTACGAGTTTCCCGAGAAAGGATATCGATGTCGTGCTGGCATAACCCTTTGACTATAAGTCATCCAGTTCAGGACACGACCTGTCGAACTACAGGATGAAAGTAATGAAACGCATCATTGAGGGTGTCATTTCTTCAGCCCAACTTATTCGTCGACGTTTGGCAGTCAAATAGATCCTATAACAACGACAAAGCGATAGCTCTCCGTTCGTTATTTGTGCAGGATTGATCCTACGATGGCCCATTATCACGTTAATGCTCCATTAAATGGGAGTTACACATTGATTTCGATGAAACGGATTCACTAAAGCGAATGAATTGATTTAGTTTATCGAACTTTTGCCAGTGGGTTTCTGCAAAACATCGCAAATCAGCTTCAATTTATGTCCTGACCCTCATGGGAGGATTGGCCTGAAAGCAGCCCGTTGCTTTTATCCAACATATGGTGAGAAAAGTATGCCTACGGGCCACAGCCCTTCGTGCCGGTAAGGAGTCTGTTATGCAAGCATATGCAGACGTAGAGCTGTTGTGTAAAGTTCCTTAGGGTTACTTGAATCAAGCCGGTAAGGGCGATTTTCATGGTCACACCATGTCCGACAGGAGCTGCTTCGGGTTATTATACGTCGCCGGGGAGAGGCCATTTACACCACCGGGCCCATTATAAACCCAAGACCGCAATCTGCAACGCTAACAGTGGCACTTGCATCGCATCACGTGCTACGTCGAAGGAGACGGAGCAGAAGGAGCAGGGATCTCGTCACCGCAAGCCGGTGAAACCGCAGAACGATCTGGCACCGGTCGGATGCAGCTCGGAAGTTGCCCTGCGGTACCGCATGGCCGTTGTTTCTGTTTTCAAATGTCCTCCTTCCGTAGACACCCCGGGCCCCAGGCGAAACTACACGGAAAAGTGACTCCCTCGACCGACGGGGAAACCCGAACACAACCACCGGAACAACAAAACGGTTGGCGATCCGAACCTCTGCCTCCGGTTGGACGACGATCGAGCGAAACCGGAAGGGACAAACAGAATCAGGCAGCCTGAAACCGGAAAGCCACCACGCCACCTCCTGTGGTTTCGTCAAACTATTTTGGCTGTCGTCGAGCTCATTCAGACAAATCCCAAAACTAACCTTCCCTCCGAACATTCTCCGCTCCCAGTGAACCCATTCGGTGGCCTGATAATATTCGAGACTCGAACCGGGCGAATAATTAGAAGTGAGAAACTTTTCTAATTTAACGTTTTAACACATTTCCGCCGCTATGCAGGGGAAGAGAACAGTCACCGGGCATACTGGTGTGGCATGCGTGAGGAGGAAAGAGTTTCTCAATGGACAAAAAAAACAAAATCACGCCAGGTTTCACTACCTACTCGATTCCATCCTTAACAAGAGCGACAGCTTTCGCGTACCAACTTCGAGTCGTTGCGTTGTCTACGGGTCGCGCTTGGAATTCGCATCTTGAGAGCTCAGCGTTGAGCTTCCGCTGGATGAATGTAGTGATTGTCATCTCCTAGATAGTGCTTTGCCCAAGAATTCGTCACACGGGCTGGAAAAGATCTGTTGATGGGAAAAGTTTGCGGTGGAATGGAATGGCACGGCAGAATCGGAAGTTCCAAGCATGTACGCAAGTCAAAAAAGGATTAAGACGCTGCGACGCAACTGGTCTAGGCACTGGTTGAACAAACGGATGGTATTACTTCACGTTTAGGAGAAGATTATGGAATTATTTTAATTAAATTTTTGTAAAATAGCAACCACCAAAAGGAGCTTTATGAAAAATGGTTTACACAATTTCGGATGGGTTCCGTTCTTTATTTCTCCACTTTGCCATGACCTATTTTGGCACGATCTAGTAAAAACGACTCGTTCCTTCCAATCGAACCACGCCGTAAAGAACCCGTATGTTGCGTGCGTGTGAAGCGACAATAATTTTATAATGAAAATTCCAGTCACATCAGACATTTGCACCGACGAGCCATCCGACGATTTTATCTATCACTCGTTCCTCATAGCTAACATTGGATCAAAGATGAACTTCAAATTCTTAAAAACACGCAGTTGAGCAAGCTCGTTTCATTAACTCCAATGCTCCATTCGAAAGCTGAAGGATTTTTTTCGTAGGAAAAACCTTAGCTGGGATTAAAGCACCAAAACGAGGTACCGGTTTCGCAACACGATATCCCTTCGTACTTGAGCGAAAAATTCAATAAGAAAATGCATTCCCACATCCGGCGGAAGGATATTGCAAATAATTCATTCTGCAGAAAGTAGCAACGCGCACTACAGAGCGTTTTGTGTGTTGCAAAAGAGCCAGAGAAAGCGCAAGTACGAGAGAAATATACGTAGAAAGAGATACCATAATAGTTATCCGCAATAGGTGAGGAATCCGAGAAAACGGTCAGAGCTACCGAGTTCAATCGCTGGCGAACGCCGTTTACGCTCGAAACGTAGCAATTTCCTTTCGAATGACTTAACTCCAACTTCGGCTCCAGCCGTTCGTGCGGCAAAAGGGTCTCTTTACACTGCTTTAGGAACTGTTGCAATCTTTACCATCGCTGTTTATGCACCCGTGGCCATCCAAGCGCCTCCAGGAAGGGCATTCCTTCCCTTGCCGATCGGTCAGGGCAAGCCCGGGAGAACTCGTGCACGAAGGTACGACTGCAACAAGAAACTATTGCTATTTGCCGTGCTCAAATAAAACATGTATTTCAACATAAATAAACATTACTTGAAACGACTGCAGGGAGTGCTCGGAAGGACGGCCTGCTTTAGCCTCCACGAAACTCGGTAGATGCTCAAAAACAATTCAAAGCAAAGAGCGAAGGGAGGCGATACGGTGAACCGACGAAGGGCCGTTCTCCACCGAGGCCACCTTAAGCGAAGGGAGAGACATTGAAGTGAGCCCCAGTGGAAGTGACGCCACGACACGACATTCCAGAAATGGGACACACTTTTACGCACGCCAAAGCTTAGTCATCTGCCAAAAAGTTCACATATCAAATCAGATGAAATATAAATGAACTGGACAACCACTCTGCATCGAGTAGAAGCATCAGTTGGAAGGTCGGTACGGTGCGATCGTGTCATGACTCCGTCCCGGCTTTATGGCCTTACGTGTCGGACAACCAACACAACGCAAACATCGACGACAAAACATTGCCTAGCCGCAAACACGACGGGCGGGAAGGTATGCTAACGAGAGCCAAAGGGAGGTTAAGTCCGAGGACGAAGTTCTATTCAAATCCCTCCCCCAAACAGGGGCAACAAACAGATGTACTTAGTAAATACCAGAGACCTTTCTCGTCGCGCCGTGCAAAAGCATTCCAACCTCGTCGTCTCGATTCTACGTTGCTCAGGGGCAAAACTTTCGAATAACGATTATGCAGAGGAAGAAAATCGACTTAAGCAAATACACTGACCATTCAGGATGCTCCGACTAGCCGTTGGTCTGGGAAAGGATACAGTTGTTATCGGAGCAAAGTGACCGGAAACATGGAACGAGAGCCAACAGATAAACCCGGGAAGTCTGGGAGCTTTCAGCAGTGCCGTCCCGAGTGTAGCTGAAGTGATCCTCCGATTTCAGGGCTTTCGGAACTCACCCGGCGCGGTGGCGCGGTGAATCCCGGGTGGTGCAAGAGCGGAACGACGTAGCTTGTGGAATTTCTTCAGATGATTCCTTTGAGCTGCACACTTTCCTCCTTCTTGCCGCAGTCAGTATAGCAAATGTGTCAAACCCCAGTCAACATGAGCCCTGCCTCGTTTTGCTGCCCAAGGTTGAGATGCCGGTTTATCGGATTCATTCATGTTGTCCGCCCGACCTACCGTACGTGATGCAACCGTAAACGCAAGGGTTGAGGAAGTGGGACTTCCGAAGAAGAAAAAGGATTAATCTTTCACAACCTTTGTGGAAACTTTTGCTGCAAAGGGAAAAAGGGAATCTTCGAACCGTAGGCGTCCTTTGGCAGGGCATGGCGTACACTCGCATGGGATCGAATTGAGCCTTACCCTGTGGGGAAACGTTGGAGATTGAAAACGAGCGTGAAAAAGGACACAAACAAACACTCAATTACACACCCGAGTTGTTACAATCGACACTTTGTAAGTTCGATGTCACGTCGATGAGTGTTTCCAGGAGTTGGACGAACTGTATCACCTTCATCTGGAAAAGAGTCCTCAGAAGGACTTGACCTCTCAAAATATGTGTTTTATGTAGCTGTAGAACAACTTATCCTAGGTGATGTGTAACATAAACATACATTTATAAACACATCGGAAGCGAACATTCAACCATTAATGACTCACTTCCAAAACATTGAGTTAAGAAAATCTTGACAACACAAAACCTCCTTCAACCACATGAATGAAAAACTTCCGTGCCCGAGAAACAATGAAGTTCATTTTCCGCTCCGAAGCTTTCCACGAAATAGGAGCAACTTTATCAAATCGTCTAATTACCTCCTACAGGAGAAAAAACTTCTCCATTCCCAGTGCTTCGACGGAGCATTGTGCTGCACTCAGAAGAAACTTAGACACGCGCTACATACTAAAAGACATTCTAACCAGCCACGTACGCCACCGTGCACGAGTTTGGTGTTGTTTCATTTTAATGACAGCCAACTGGTGGAAGGACAAGTGGCCTTCTTCATAATACCGATGATGCCGCCTGTATCTCACTATTTCAGTGTATTTTAGTATGACTAGCCTTTTCACGGTTGTGAGTTGCATATGAAAATTGTCATTAGAACAATTTGAAATGAGTTACAATTAGATAGCAAGGTTGTTTGAAAAGAAAAGTTGTAACTATTAATAGTACAGACTAAACCACCTATTTAAATTCTGGAATGTGCACTTTATACAAACCTAGAAACTATTACAATTACACAAATTCAATAGGGAAAGCAACAAACCTACACAGCATTTCATACTAAATAAAACCTAATGTCCTTTGGCGCTTTAAACACCTGCAAACATCCTCCGGTTCTGCGGATAAAGAGCGGATAAAGCAAATTACGAATGTGAAACCTGTGAACTCGCTACGTTCAGCTCCCTCCTTCCTTTAAGCTACCCTTCAACAGGGAGAAGGAGCGGGAGATAATACACTGTGCCGGAGCTAAGGTCCCACTCCCATTACCTCACATGTGGTACATAATTAAAATTTATGACGAAAGCTGCTCGTTTCGGTTTGCCTCCGCCTGGCAAAAGTGCGCGTAGGAACGAATGTATCCGTTTTGGAGTTTTTTTATTTTTTGTTTTGTGTTTCGGTGCTTCAACGCTGAAGGGGGGTTGTCCACCCACAAGTCCACCACCGTATTTGAAAAGGGCCGGTGTGTTGTCTGGAATCCTCTCTGGTTTGGTGCTCAATCGGGTTGCTATATGCTGCGTCTATTTCCGAACATCTAGTCCAGTCTGTCATTCGGCCAGTCGAGCGCCAGGAAAAGCTACCGACTTCAGATCCAGATCCGGTCACGGCGAGACCCGCCAAGATACACTCATCCTTCTTATTCAAAGTTTGGCCCCCGTCCGTTTTTGTTTTCCAACGGCGTTGACGGCATAATTTCGGCAGGACGTCACATTCGCAGGTCGCCAAAAGAACCTCTCAAAAGTACGTACGTACGTATGAGCGGGCGCAGCTTGGCTGACACATTCCCGGCGGACGCACCATGTGCGGACGTGCGGAATGAATAATGACAGCCGGTGGCTTTTGGGTTTTTCCCGGACGGTTGGCCCACCCCCGGCGCGAGCAACACCGGAAAAACACGGCAGGTCACGTGAACATGAGACAAATGCTAGGTACGACTACTGGCAGGGTAGTCGTGGGAAGCGCAGGGAAATGAGGTTTCAAAGTTTTTGAGCCAAACAAAACGACCCACCATCAGGGGGAGGCCCCCGTGGCCGGGGGTCCCGAGGCCTACGCAATAAAACAAACAGAAAAAAGACATACCGGGCGCTTCTAGCGGCACCGGAACATGAAGTGAGGGGTTGAGGGAGCATGGCGGTAGGCTAACTCCCACCACGAACACACGACCACCGGTGTAGTGTAGCGTATCAAAATAAATTAAAACCAGGGATGGGCGGGCGGCGATTCAATTTATGAAATTTTCCTAATGAAATTAACTCAATTTAAAAGGGGAGTAATTTACCGGCAGCGGCAGTTCGTTTGGCAACTCCACGCCATGGCCGGGTCCACCACCACCATCATTACCACCAAGGAAGGGAAGGAGAGAGAGAGTGAAGGAGAGGGAGAGACAGAGAGCGCGAAAGAGACAGTGCCGGAAAATCGGATCCGGAAATGGGCTGGCAATTAGAAGAACACCGTAAAACTGGGAATGTATGCTGATGTTTGCTGCTCCATGTTCCTCCAGATAACAAATAGAATCACGAGGCACAAGAACCGCACGTGTGGGTGTCGGTGTGTGTATGTATGTGTTCGTTTGAAGGCCACCCCCGTGGTGTGCAGAAATGTGCGAATGAGGATGTTGCCGAAAGGGTTGCCCGCAAAATGATTACCGCGTGCCAACTGTACGAAGCTCAACATTGCCCTCCCTTCCAAAGCTGCCACCCACCCCACACCCCCGCAAACGTCAGAGAAGATATGTTGAGACAAATTACACCATCATTTGAGTCGGTACCTCATCCACATTATGCGTTCGTTCACCTTTCCCTTCCGCTGCGCCCGGACGGCATCCGTGGCTCGGTTTTATCGGAAAGGGTTTTTACACCCATTTCGGCGCACTGCAAAGTGAGCCACAGCTACCGGAAACGGAAATACGGGGAAACGTTGACGGTGCGTTCGGGTGTGCCAGCGGAAGGACTTATTTTTATGGGTCGTTATCAGATCATGAGCGTTAAATGGCTACACGCTGTTGACGTCGGCTTGACGACGTGCAGCGGAAATGGGGAACGGTGGCATACAGTCGGTTGGCGGTTTAGACGCGAGGGCGACGAGGCTAGGGCTGAAGGTTTGTGACATAATTAGTTGCGTGTAAATCAATAATTGCTTACATACGGTCTGGTTGAGAGCATAAATGCAATTTGCAACTTGCACACCCGTTCGACGGAGATGAAACATGATGAGTGGAGGATTGTATGTTTCAAAACGTGTTAACAGTTGGTTTTTTAGCTGAAGCGTAGTCGTATTACCAGACGGAGAATCAACATTTGATATTCTATTTTAAGCTGATTAGCCATCGAAGCATAGCAGTAATTAAAATAGTTTTAATTAGCCCACATTATAATTTAAAATGTGTCTGTTACGTCTCGCTTAGTTCAAATGCGGTCAGCAAAATCAATCAATGCTTCACAAGATTTGTCGGGTTCGACTTTCGCTTTCACTTGCCTGCGGACGAAACAAACCCCATCACCGGATCCCATCCGGCATGCCAATGTTTTTCCTGTTCCGTTTTCCGCATTTTATGACGACGTAGGCGACGCTACACTGGCGCCACTCTGGGTTGGCGCGCTCCGGCGATGGCGACAGGACGACTAGCCGACGCTCATTATACAGTAAATCAATTCCATCAAGCGCCGACTCGCTGTCTGCGCGCACCATCATCATGCCACCCCAATCACAAACGCACACATCTGTCGTGCAGCTTCCCTGCTGGCCTACTTTGGGCTGGAAGCGAAACGGGGGCAACCATGTCGCCAGCGTTACGGAAAAAAACTTGGGACTAAGGAAGGCAGTAGTTTTGTATGGCAACCCTCGGCGGAGAGAATATAAGCCCGTTAAGCCTCCGTCGTTTTGTCTACAAGCCAAGGGGACGTTGTCAAAAAAACTGCTTGGCGCCATTAGGGCATTACGGTTGATTTGGTTTGCACAGCACAATGGCGGCCGTAAAAATACGATTCGTGTGGTTACGCATTTGATCTTACAACTTTTACAAGAAGTGGCGGCTCGGTCAACGTTCAACAAGAACTTAGTTTAGCCATTGTTACAAATTTTCGAAATTGTCGCATAAAATGTAATGTCACATATGTTGATGCGAAATCTTTGCTTCTTTCTCATTCACTGATTTGACAAATCTCAGCTTGAACAGTCCGATCATCGGATCCTGGAACAAATATCATTCACCGTTCCTTCTCTAATCGACGGTGGTGCTTTTTCTCTCTCTTCCTCTTCTATTTCAGTGATCTACACACCGGACTGCACTGTATCCGCAGCTACACCCGACGCTGCATGAATATTCATCAGCGGGATCACTTCAACAAACTCTACCACGGCACTAATGAAGTGATACACGAGCTCTGCGAGGAAGGACCTTATCAGGAAGGCACGTACGTATTGTAATAATTATATCAATGTGTTTCATTTCGTCTTCGTTACTTTTGCCGTGTGCTTCCGCTCACAGTAGCCCTGCGTCAGCACGTACCGTATGTCAAGGAGGGAAAGTTCTTTTTTGCTTAATAGTTTTTTCCCTTTCCCAAACGTACGCATACGATGTCTACAGTGCGCTACACGATTAAAGCACACCGAAATATTGCCTTTTAGGCTTGTTAAAATTCAAAGTAAACATTAGTTGTGAGCATGTCGTAGACTCATGTAGAAGCAGTAGCAGAAGGAGTTTAAAACTCCTTCATTTTCATTCTTTATTTTCCATGGAGTATCATCACCATGAAGTCACAAATATCAAAAGTATAACTCAAGAATACCAAACCTTCGAGTTAGGATAATGTAGACTCTTTTTTGCCATGAATTGTAATCCCGGCTTTCGTTTCCCACTGTCCCCTAATGAGATGCTACCACGCATAGACAAACCACGGTGGCGGAGAAATCAGTTACCATCGTTGGCAGGTGATCATTAACAGCCTCTCATCGCGCACCGGCAATCAAATCAAATCGCCTCCATTGGCCATCACGAAATCACGCGCTGATTATCTGGATAAAGTATATTTTTTTTAACTTCCCTGCCACGGGAGCTAGCATTCTTTCTCGTTAGCTCCAATTCAGCGAAATCGGTTGCGAATAATGGGTAGAAGTGCGAAAAAAAAAAGAACAAATCAGCGAAGGCAAGAAACGCTAGCAAGGAGCCTGCTTCCTTTTTGTTTAGCGTTGCTCCTTAATTAGCTGTAATTGAGCTGTTTTCATATTCAAGTGGCTTAAACGCAACTACCTACCATGACCACTTGGCTGCGGTTAGCCCAACAACATCATCATCATCATCACCATCGGCCAATCGACGAAGGTGGTCGGGGAGGAAAACTAGTTCCATTGGCTTGCTGCCATTTGAACGCCACCCATTTTCCACCACCCACCTGAACCACAATGCTATTTTCTGCCACCTTTTCCCACGCCTCGGCCGGCTGTTGCTTTGTGTTGGCTCTTGTGGCGCTAGTACCGTGGCACTGAGCGCTTGTTTCGCTCCGGCGTGTCCGTGCGGCTTAACGAGAAAACTTTTCCTCATCAACAAATTGCCGGCGAAAAGTGTTAGCGTTTCTGCAACGCGCGAAGCGCGCCGAACAAATGGGCCGGGGAGCAGCACGATGGACGGCACGGTTGGGGATCATCATATCCATTTAGCCGGGACGTTTTGCAGCCATCGTGGGAGCATAATGCAGCGGCGAGGATAAATGAGTTACCTCTTTCTTCGGTAAACGGTCGGTGTCCGTCTACAATCGCAAACGGTTGGGATTTGCAAGGACGAAGTTTTGAAGAAAAATTACCACCATACCTTGCGGCCTTGACGGCGGGTCCGTTCCGAGAGGCGCACTCCCGAGAGGAAAATTGCAATGCTTGAGTCAATGAGCTCTAATGTGCTCTGAAAGTACCATCATAAAATGTCATTGCATTGCCAAGCGGTGCATCAAAACACACAACGGGTTCTTTAGACCAAGAAGAACTTCCACGTGGAGACGCATGGTTGTTTTCACTTTGAGACAGGTTCTCTAAATGGGAATCCATTATTATTTTGACTTCTACTGCAATATGTTGTTTGCACTCCCTGTGGTTTTTGAAAAAGTGATCATGCTTTTCTCTGTATTTATAAATCAGTTTTGGAGATGAACCACAATGAACAAGAATGCATCCCAATGTCAATCAGACTCTCCTTGCACTTCGTGAGGGTGATGGAATGAAAGAGTTTCATCCAATTCTATTCAACGCTCGGATGTGCTTTTCCTTGATGCCCATGCTTTCCCTCATGCGTCAACACAATGCCATTCACAGGGTTAGCGAGACGGCGGGGTTTGTAACTTCAAACGGATGGGTTGGCTTATCAATAGCCTCCCGGGTTGGAGCCCACGATGGCCCAAGTAATGGTCCGTCTCCGCTTCTAGGGGGCTTGCAATATCGCCTTTTTTGTAGTGAGCGGACGTGTGACGATCGGCACTGACCAGCGCCAAGAGCCGGGATGTCACCGACCGGCCCGACCGGCAGACAATGGACGCACAAGAGCACAATGGCTCGCAAGGATGCAATATCCACTGGCCGGGGTGGATGCGCCTTCAAAGGCAAACTTGCCCGTTCTGCACGTGCCGCATCGTGCAACGGGGAGCGATACAAAAGCATTCCAGACATGGGGCATGGCACGAATCAGTGCCCCGGTGGAGGACACTGTTGGACAACACAGCTCACAGCGAGGCACTGAGTGGGCGATTGGGGAAGGAAATCTTATCAATTTTCCTCTGACTGATGATATCCTCCATTTGGAGCAGTGTCACGTACCCGGTATCGCACGTCCGCTCATGCATCAAAACGACGATGACTTCTCCGACGGGGTTTTCCACGTAGCGATGTGTGGACCGATGCACCTTCTAACGATGACCGATAGGTGCAGAACGAAGCTATCAGGTAGACGCAAGGGGAGATGCTGTCACGGTGCGGTGAAGCTAGAAGGAAAAGCTTTTTCGAATTCCACAATGCCGACGCTACTCAGCCGGATAACTCCGGGGCCAGGGCAGAGCGCCCACGATCCGATTTACGTCGGCACCTTTAAACTGGATTTATATGCATCGAACCAATAATATGATACCAATATTTCAAACTGTCACTTTTGTCACCGGAAGCCGACCCCCCTTCGTCGGGATCAATGGTGTACGTACCGGAACGAGCTGTCGTCGCTGGTTGTCCGATTTCGGGCAACCGGTTTCGGAAAATCTCCGGCATGTCCGTCCACGAACGTGCGCTCGTGCGGCAATGCATTCATATGCCATTTCCTGCCTGCATTCGAACGATCGCCGAACTGGCAGATGCACCGTCCGGTGATGGAATTCTTTCGCCCTTCTACCGAACGCTACGGAGTGATGTGACTTCCTTTTTCTAATGGATGCATCAAAACGCAACGAGAACACCAACCGCAGTCGACCAGCCTTTTCTCAATCGTACAGGTCGGACAATTCGCTTAATAGTTTGCTTCTTTTCGGGTAGTAGTTATGAGGGGATGATACACGTAGCGTTGCACATTATTTCGCATGAATTACGATCGGCTGAACGGAACAAAGTGTTTGTGTTTGTATACAATAGCCTCGTTAGCGGAAATTATTCCGCTGATGCTTGGATCATGAGATGCCGTAAAGATGTAATTTCTTTAGACACTTAATACAATGTTGAATCTCAACATGGATGCTTGGATTAACGGAACTATTTAGATTTGATAGGAAATTTTGCATAACATTTTTTTCTGAAGTTGCGACTGGAACAAGATGCAGGTTTCGCACAACCGACCTAACGTTAAAATGGTCAAAGAATGATGATTGAAAATGAATTTGTTTATGAGAGAACAACAACGGTCAGCCGTCAATTACAGCGCACCCGAGTGAAATTTTCTCTTGGGCCAAATAAACGAAGATAAAACTTTACCATACCAGCAAATCATGCTCCAGGTGGCGAAAAGCGTCTATAATAAAAAAAAACTTCGTCGAAGTGTGCCAGGAAGCGGTTCAACGGTGCGCTACAGGTTCAGCCGAGCAGAATGCGGAAAAACTTTCTGCCTCCGAAAGGAACATTCATTCCTGGTGATCGTCGCTGGCCCGTTTGATACTGCTCAAGCTAAAACGAAGCTGCAATCTGGTTTTGTGTTTCATTTTTTTCTTTTCCTCCAGCTAGTAAAAACGTGTTTCAAAAGCTGAACTGGCCTAATTATTACCGGCTTGCGGGGAATTTGTTTCTTTTTCGTTCCACTCGGTGTAAGTCGAAGTTAAGTTTCATTTCCATCTCATTTGGCCGGTGATTGGACACGTCAAAGTTTTCCACCCACTTTTCCCCGGCATGGGGGGCAAGGTAGTTCAGCAAAATCGGCAATTAGCAGTCAAGCTGAATGGGCGACTCACGCAGCTGAAAGAGATTTTTTTTGCCGTCGCCTGTGCGTGCGGTACAAACTTTCATTTCCTGCACTCATCGCATGCTTACCACGTGCTAATGGCAATTGCGACCCGACACCATGCTTCCCCCGATGGCAGAAAGGCAAAGGGGAGAGGTAGTGCAAAACAATTTCCAACGAAATCTCAATCTACGTCCCCGGAAAATAATATGTTATCCTTGCGCATTGCGGAAGCAGGAACGTATCCTTTAGGTGGCCAAGTGACAAATTCATGCATATGTGGTCGCGGTGATGAGGATACCGGTTTGCCCGATGAGTTTCACTAGTAAGAGGATTATCCGTTTAATTATAAGCCGTTTGTTGGGCTGACACGCTCAGGGGGAAAAAGAGAAAGGCTCCGAAAAAGAAAAAAAAAACATAAATCGAGAAAATTTTGACCTTGTTTCCATCGGAGGATAATGCCGTGGTGCTTCTAAAGGCAGTGCCATGTCTACCGCTAATTAGTACACATTTTACGCCCGGCTCGTTTGCCTGCGAACGAAAATCCTTAACTTCTGTACATCCGCACGTATCCTTGCCACACACACAAACGTACACGTTCAGCGGAATTGTGCGACTTCAGCGACTTTCCATCTTGTTCTTGGAGCAAAGCATGTTTCTTAAAGGATAATGGTTAGCTGACGCTTACAATTAGCTCGTCAGGAAGAGTTGGAAACTGAAATATCTTCGAGATCGTTGTTTACGCTCCGGCACTATGGAACGGAATGTTTTGTGGTTGGGTATATTTATCATTTCACGAACCACTTTTGTGTTGAAACTTTTCTTTAAAAAGTTTTACTTTGTATCAAAACAACATTCGTCTTACGAGGCAAGTAAAAAGCTATATGGAAAGAAATTTACGTAAGAAAACACACGTCAGTGCAATCGTAATTTCTTGTTCAAAAAGACAGGTGTTTCGCTTGTAGGGATTTTCAATGTTTAAGTCTCCATTAGGTGCAAGTTGTACCATAGACGCTGGTGACGCGCTCTTTTTCAGTAGAAGTTCAGTAGAAGTCCTCTGCAAAAAAAAAAAAGGAGTAATGAATCTGTTTCCTTCGAGTTCAGGGATTTCATTTCGCCATCAAGTGTAGCTTATTGTCGAAGTTTTGCTCTTGAATGGATACTCTCTTCGCAAGACATTCATGTCGTCCTCAACGGGAAGGTTTTTTTTGCTACAAGTTAATGCTGTGAACGTCGCATATGCAGCCATTTACTTGAGCACTAGACGGCCGATGAAGTAGTCCGTCCAATAGAAGCATGTTTAACATTTTTAATCATGTCTTCCGCACGAATGCGTCCTCTGGTAGCCGATAATCCCGCCTCTTCCTTTACTAGTCTGGTGGTTTCAATGATATTGAACATCGTGGCGCCTTTGTACTTGATTGTAGCCGTGTGAATCATTGATGCTCGAGAAAATACTATCCACACGACTCCGTTTAACCTTTTCAGTAGACCAATAGAGCTTATCAAGAACGGCCCACATCGTCCCGTTCTTCGGTGGGATTTTATATTTGCATGTTTTGAAGGATGTTCGGGTTGAAATTGGCTTTTCACTTCATAACACAGAAACAGCAGAGAAAGTGGAGAGAACACTCACCGACTTTTTAAACCCTTCCGTAAGGAACGTTCCATCCGAAATGTCGCCCGTCGGATGGAAACTGTCGTATTACCCCCATTCGCTTTCAGTGTTTCATCATGCCATCCTTAATGTTTGCATCTAATCGTTAGTCTAGTCGCCGTACATACACATATTATTTCCGGATGTTGTGTTGTCCATCCGCTTGTCGTGACGTGTGTCCTTGCTGTGCTTTCGTTTTGCCGGTACGAGTCAGCGAAAGGCCAGCTCGGGACAAGACACGATTCGAAAAGCTAAACCACATGCACACAAAAACTTTGCATTGCATTGACGAAAACCCATTCTAACCTTATCTTGTGCTTCGATTTCTTTCCTTTTCTCATCCTCCGACTCTTCCCCGAAAACATCCGACGGATCGATGTCCGCTTCCGGGCCGGAATGCGCTCGGGGATGACTGGGATGTGGCATTTTTTGTTTTTTTTTTTTTTGCATGTCGCTTTGTCGTCGATTGCCATTTCCATCCTACCACAGACTTTCTTAGACATGCACCGTGCATGCGACGTGTGAAGAAAGACTACGAGATCTGCGCGACCCGCTACCAGAGCACCATGTCGAAGATAGGCCAGGCGGCACCGACCACAACGACGACGACGACGACGACGGCATCGACGGCCTTCCACCAGTTCCACGCCGGCACGACAATGGCGACACATCCGGCGGCTGCCCTGAGCAGCGGCCAGTACCACGCAGATCATGACGTGAGTCAGCATCATCACCATCGCCGGCAGGAGCAGCACAAGCAACACGAGCATCCTGGCCGGGGTGCGCACCGGAACAGCACGAAGTCGGTGGAGGAAGCCGAGGAGGAGCACCTCAAAACGGTTTGCTGGTGAGTAGAGGGTTTTCACCATGGAAAATAGTCCACATATATCAACTAACTGAACTCTTTAGATACTCTCAAGCATCCTGTACTTTCGCTTTTTAAAGTCCCCCGCAAACTGTTACTATACACTTGCATCAAGAGATGCTTTCGTTTGCCAGACAATTTACCTTCCATTTAAAACCGATCTACTTGCAATCATCATCAATCAATATTTGATCCTGTTTTTGTTCGACTTCCTTGAAACACCTCCGATCGGTTGAGATTACTTAAAACCCCGAACGTCCCGGGAACTAATCTGTTGTCTTATTTGATTCCAATCAGCCCGAAACTGGCCAATCATTCTATGGGATGGAAAGAAAGGATCTTACACAGATCTTTAAAAAAAAAAAACAGCGAACTTTCTTTTTCCAAGCACGAGGAAATGATGGCGTACGATTGAGAGCACGAGCGAAGGCGTCCTGCAACCGTCGGTCGAGATGGGAAGCTCCAAATGAAAACCACTTTCGTTTACTTCCCGACGGACGGAATGATGGCATGTGGCGCGTTACTTTTCCGATTATCTCACGATCGATAGCAGCGACGGACGGAAAGCGTCGGCCACAAATATCACATAAAAACGACAAACGATTGCCATTTTATATAGAAACTAACTACCATTTAGCCTGTACTCGGAAACAGCGCGGGTACAGACAGGCAATACGAGGCAATCAAGTTTATTGTTTCACACGAAATGAAGACCCACACACACGCACACACACAGTGACGGTGAGACCGCAGGTTGCCGCGCTTCCGTTACGGTTTGACATTGTGCCACATGTCCGGTTTGGCAAGAGAAGCCCATGTGGGGCGTCCATCGCCATCTTCATTTGTGGGATAGATTTTCGGGCACGTTCGCTTTCCTCCCAACTCAAACGCCCGGCTGAGGCAGCAAATTTCTGACAATGACTGTTCAATTTCGGGCCAGGGATGCTTTTGTCTCGCTTCTTTCCCCATTTCCGAACATTTGGAAGATGATCTTGTCAATTTTCTCGCCGGTCGGAGAACCTCCCGTACCGTCGCCAAATTAGTTCTCGTTGACCTTTGCTTGCCTGCCTGACCGTGCATCGGTGGGTCAATTCATTTACAATCGAAATACCCGGCCCCGAAACGGCTCGGAAAGGTATGGCCAAGGAACGACGGGACGAATTTACTGCCCATTATCGGAACGAATTGGAAAATCATCAAATTGCCACCATCCGATCGATAATGGGGTGTTTCTTTTTCTCATACATTTACTGTCCATCGCATCGAATCGACACAGGGGAAGTAGACAGTTTTCGATGGAGGCTGGACAAGAGGATTTCTGAAACCTTGGCTTACCGAAAACCAAATAAAGAAGACAAAATTACAGTTTTGGTAACATAGAAACATTCCCAAAACACTTTGATGGATTGTAATTGCTAACGCAACAAGAAATGAACGTGTTCCCACATAGTGCACAGAATAGTGCTACACTATTCCAATTCCTGGCGTACATCTTAAGAAACTTGACGAAGGAGACCCCAATCCATTCCTCCGGACTTCATGGAACATCACACAACTCTGGACTGCAAGTCAACTCATATCGCTTTTCCCGTCAATTGCATCGAGGTGCATTTCCCGTCAATTTCACACCGATTACACGCTCCAGCAGCGCCAGGCCGAGGCACTCCCAGTATTTATCTTCATCTCCAGTCCCAGCCGTAATCGGGTCGGCCTTCGCGTGAAGTCGTGCGAATATGTAGAATTGTATCCGGGACTTTCTTCTCCCTCCCCGGGTTTCCCCTAGGGGCCTTCGCCGGCCCACATCCTGCTGGTTCATCTTCAACATGTTCTAAATGCTTTCTTCCCCCTCACTCTCTCCCCTTATCGCATTTTCCAGCGCGTTCCAGAAGTACATGCAGTGCTCGGAGTTCACGGTGCGGCATGCCTGCGGCGACGAGACGGCGCTTTTCACGCGCAAATTCCTCGACAAGATGTCCAACACGCTGATGCGGGTAGGTTTCGCTCATCCGGAAGCGACGCGGGGAAGTCATTGGCGGCAAGAGTGGGCGGTCTGGGACGGTTTCCCGGTCGGTGGGTGTTTGCCTTTCGAACGTCATCGCAACATCGTGTGTTTAATCGAGCGCCTAGACAACGGAAAGTACGGTTGCGTCTGCCGGAACCGGTGTTGGGGTGTTTATTGGTGTCTATTTAGTGTCCAGTTCAAACATCAATCGCCCCGGTCCCGTAGTCAGTCCGGGAAATGGTCAAGACGGTGACAAACTTGTAGTTAATTAGTGATTGGCGATTGTTAGACTATCGAGGACAGTGTTGCTTTGCTCTTAAAGCCATCGAGTCGAGACGGCCTGAGGGGTGAATTGATGGCCAAGATAGGAAATGCAATTGTCCATACTGTTAGAAACGTATGGCCGATTTCATGGTTGAAAACTCGTTTAATTATTTATTAAATCGCACAACAACTACTCCAAGGTTTGATATTAAACCATTTTGGGAGATTTCAATTAGTAATCCCAACGGATTTCAAGCCATCATTCAATTACGCCCCATCGATTGCGGTCAGTTTTAATGTAAAACCATCGCTTACAAGCCAATTAAATAGTTTGTTCGTTAAATCTCACCCTGCATTGTAAGCCGGAGTGCAAATCATGTAAGCCGACAACCATGCGACGTTGCAAACAATGTTTTGGCACTTTTTCGAAGGCCATCGTCACAATACTTTCATCGCCAGCCAACAACAACCACACCGGAAAGGTTCCTCACCCTTGCGAATCGATGAATAAAACATGCAACTACAGGCAGATACTAACAGGAGCAGCCTTTTTCCCGATGTGCGTGAAAATTGCCCACTAAATTCAAACGTTTAGCAAGGGTGGATCGTGGAAATGCCGCACCCCGAAACGTCCAGACAGCAACATGCTGCTGCCAGGGGGTTGGAGGTGAATTTTTCTATCTTTGTTTTATTCCATGCCAGAACGTTCTTTTTTCCTTTCGTTCTGCGCTCATACGGAACATAAATACAGTTCGCCCGGGGCAACTTGTTCCCGCCCCGGAGTTCATCCATATTGCAACTCACAGTTACCACAGGCAGAACTTTCCAACCAGGGAGATGGGTGTGCTGCGGGGTTAGGTGCGGGGTCATGATTTATGCTGGCCCCGTTTTCTGGTGACAATGAAAACCGTTTCCAACTGGCACACATCGGTGCACCGCTGCAGTGGACCCGTTTCCTACCGGATTGACCAAATGCAGCGAAAGTTCTAAACTCTCCCGCTCTCCCTCTCTCTCTCTCTCTCTCTCCCTCTCTCCCCCTCCTTCCCTCGTGGGAAAAACCAAATAAACATGCACTATTTTCGACGCGGAATGTCCTTTCCCGGCCTCTTCCTCCTCATTTTTGTATGCAGGGCTTTCCTCGCTCGCCGTTCTTGCATGGTGCTTACATGGGAATAATAGGCGAACCGGAAAAAGGCGTGGACAACGGTGTAGCGGTGACCAAATTTCAAATCATTTCACTCCGCATCCCCAACTGGGCAACCACCTCCCCACAACCGACTGCCCAGCGCATCGGTGAAAATGGGAAACCAATTTTACCATCCCGACACTATAAATTCTTTTTCTCTTCTTCCTCTGATGTCTATCAACCCTCGCCTGCAAATCGGCCTATGCGCATCGCAACCGAACCGGACACAGATGCACTGCGTCGATTACACGCCGGAAAGCGGCAAGTGTCGGGATTACTTCACCTCCAGCGCCACGCGGTCCGGTTTCCACCGGTGGAGTTCCTCGGCGCACTACCAACTCCTCGCCGTGGTGACGCTGGCCGTTCTATTCCTGCAACCGAGAGCGTTTATTTAATCACCACCTTGGCGGCCATCAACGATCGGCGACGATCTTCGCGCAATGCAACACTCCGCTCAACCCTCACGGCCACGATGACGATCGATGCGAATAATCGGACTACGAGATCACGCAACAGGACCGGCAGCCGGGAGAGGGGGAAAACTGAGCCACAAACAAACAACGGAAAATAGCCGGCACGATGCGATGCTGCAGAAAAAAAGGCAGGTGGATATGCAGATACGGTTGTAACTGCTGCCAGCATCGCCAGCAAGAATGTAAGTTTAGAGTAACATTAAAAACAGTAATAGATGCACAAACAACTGCGCAGATGTCGAACGATCGCCTGAACCGGAACGATACAAAAAAGCACTACATGACGAGGGCAAAGGCAAACCCAAAATGTGGTCAGAACCAAAGGAAGCACAGGGCCTAAAGGTGCAAACGTAAGGCAAATGATAGCTGAGGCTCCAGTTATTTATTTTTTCTTCTTCCGGGTTACATGGTTAAGAATAGCGTGAAAGAAAAATGGCAAGTCTCGGTTGCGCTCCGGGTGAGAATCGAGACATGGTATGCAAAACATTTGCTGCAGTGCGCGCTTGTTCTCGGCCACAACTGGAATGAACAGATGCATGGTTCTTCTTCGATGCACTGCTGTTTTCGTTTGTGGTTAATGCTGTAAAACCTTTTGTTAAGACCTACTCCAAGCGGTGGGAAACTATGTAAGGATAAGAAGGATAAATACTAGAAAAAAATCATATACTGTTATTGTTTCATTCTTTATACTTGTTTAACTACGGCGATGAATTTACCTTCGTATAGCCTTGTCCGTGATTAAGAAGAAGGGAATGATAGAAATCTAAGGAAACAAGAACAACAAGACAAAAACCCGACGAGGAATACGACACGGATGCGAGGCCTAAGCTCGTCCTCGAATGGAGACCATCCTACGCAACAATGCGTGACCGCTTTCCGTTTGGTTTTGTTCTTGCTGCTGAGGGCTATTTATTATTCGCAACACTATTTAAATGAACGCGACCTTCTAACATACATATATTTAACAAAAAATGGAAACACCTTTAAATCTAACTAAACCATCCTATGCTTACAGCGTTTCAAACGATTCGTTTTGCAGGCAAACAATTTGTTAACTCTGACGCAACTAATGCAAAGTATTGAGGCAAAGGTAAGAGAGGGCGGAAGTGGACACGAACCAATCCGCCGTGTATAGACAAATCCAGGTGCATGCAGGCGAAGGCAGAGCAGTTGAGGAATACGTGGAAGGTGTAGTGTTATAAAGAGTTGTAAGGGAGTGTAGCGAAAATTGACTATTAACTTTAAAAGGTAAAGCATATGAAGCACAAAACGCGACGCAGGAGGTTAAATAAAAATTGTACACTACAGAAACAGGCTGAATCGTTTTTTTTTTTCTTCAATTTTCGCCCTTAGTTGTTGCAACATGTTTGTGGCTGCAAAATAGAAACACTTATCACCAGTTCACCAACCATTTTCTGAAGCTTAAAAATTTAATCATTAGAAATCCCACAGCCCCTTCATTAAATACCTCAATTCATTTCCCGTTGGATAATAATGCATGCAATAAATCAAACATATCACAACGGAAGGTAAAGGCAAAAAAATGGCTAAAGGTGCTGGTTTTTGTCTTTTTCGGAACGCTCGTATCGCTTTAAACTGAAACCCGATTGAATCAGCATTTTCGCGGAAAAAGCTGCGCAAAAATCGTTTCCCACTCGGTTGCCACCAATTATGCCGTAATTATATCAACAAACCCCCGTAAATCAATTTAAAATAATGACAAACATGAAAGCGAACAAGTGTCCCGGCGCTGTCCACCTGCCCTTTCGCCACTTGCCCCGATGAACAACTTATTCCTCCAAATTTGATACAAAACTAGCAGAAGCACGAGCAGGTGGGGCTGAATCGGATTGGGGAAGTGTGAAAAAAAAAATTTCCCAAATGCGCAACCCTATGTATTACTCATAACGCATGGATTATTTTTCATTTTAAATGCTCCAACGGGTACGGGCAAAATGATTTGTGCAACGTCGCCAAGCTGAACGCTCTTCCCGATCACGTCCAAACACCCTGCCTTTAAAGCAACATTCCCAACATTCGCCCCGTGACGCACCTTCCACTGTTTGGATGAGCTGAGTGTGTAAAATTATTAATAGATTTCCACAGAAAAACGAGGAAGATTTAGTTATCCTTTACGTTCGGCCATAGCGGTTTTAATGGAACGAAATTTTTATGAATACAAATGTTTTGTATCCATTTGGCATTTTTCAACGGCATTTTTCAACGTTCATTTATTTCACATATTTCTTTTCAACATTCATTCATTTTTATTTATTTATTCTATGAATACGTATGCAACAAAAATTACATTCAATTGAGATTTATTATCGATGCAATTTGTCTGTCAATAAAGGGTTCTTCTGCACCAATTTTGACCATACTGCGGATTTACCAACAATTTTTTTAACTTGGCAAACACATTGAAATGAAATATGTTTTACCTCCAGCATCCGGACTTACACTACCAAGCGGTACTGTGGATAAATAACAAACCTTTTAAATTAATTTGATTGTTATGTTTCCCGAAAATCATTACAATGGAATCAACCCACGTGGAAGCCACTAGGGCAGCTACTGTTTTTTTTCTATCACTCACGATCACCGATGTTGCAATCAATTCAATCACAACCCACAGTTTGAGGTTGAGCAAATACTGTTCAACAAATGAACAGATGTTCCACCTCGTTCAATTTTATTTATGGAAACTGTTCGCTTCATCAACGCTGATGGAAGGAAAACATTTTTTTTACTGCAGTATGTTTTTGCATAAAAATTGCGAAAATCCAATTTATTACAAAACGCAAATGAATAACAGGATGAAATAGAACAATCGCTTGGGGAAAAAGGTAAAGTTAAAACTAATTGCTGTGCTGTGCAAATCCGTTTTTTTCTCTCTCACTTGTGCATTATTTGGCACAGCACGTAATGAGAGATTGTTCAAAATGAGAAAAAAAAAGCATGGCGCGCTGAGGAGTAATAAATTATCAATGGAAAACAATGTGGCGTAGATCAAACGGAACTAGAACTGCCATAAAACAATGCACACCGTCCGCACAAATGGGCGCAACTACAATTTAACACGCAGCAACACGTATGGAATAAACAAACAAGCAAAACCGGCAAACTGACAGGCAGAACTATTCCCTCCGTGGTCACGTAAGTGTGATGAGAATTGAGCCGTCGTGAACATGCGGCTGCTGATTGCAGTACAATGCAACTTTGCGGGGGGTTTCGTTTGAAATGCTTCTTCTATTTTGCCTTTCCTGTTTTTCCTCTCTCTATCTCTCTCTCTCTTCGTCCCGGTACGATCTAGCTCGAGTTCCTCCCCATAGCTACCTGCGCCACGTATGCGGTTTGGAAAACTTTTGCATTCAATCACAAGCAACCGGGCGCCTCCATTCGGGATGTTCTTTTTATGCTGCGATGTAAACCCTTCGCCCAAACGGAAGCGAGGGGATTTCTTTCAACCCAGGTGCATGAGGATGACGGATCAAAGGGACTTAATGCGATAAGGCGTGCAACTAGTTGAAGACGAAGTTTTACAGCTAAAACAAACTAATTCGCAAACAGTCCAACGCCATCGAAAGGTAAAGTCCCCGGTGTAGGGAGCTGTTAATTGTTTTTGAAAACTTTACTACAAACACGCTTAGCCGAACGAGCGAAGCAGCCCGTGATGTTACCCTTAACGAGGTCAGTTTTAGCAAAGTGGTTGGTCAAATAAAGCTATCAACCTTCAGGAGATGACAAACATCTTTAAGGGCACACTCAGGAAAGCCGGAACGAACGATGGCTGGTTCTCCAGCTCCATTTTTGGGCCGGAGTGAGAAAGACAAACAACCCGGCTTGTTTTATTTGTTTTTTAAAGGTTTACCAAACGCAACACTAGCTCGAGGAAACTGGAACATGTGGTTGGCCGACGAGGGTACAACACAAAAGACGGCGACGCTTAAGAGGAAACAAAAACATGTTTTTACTATCCAATGATACCGTTCTGTAAACAGAGATACCGGGCGAACACATTAAGCCAAGTGCAAACGAAACAAACTTCAATCCGTCGGGAAGAAAAGTACATTCGTTAAAGCATTCACAGCAGAAGGATCACCGAAAGGAACAAACAATTGGAATGTAAATTACTTCGGAACAAATAGACACCCTCAGTCTGGGTACGTTTTTGGCCAGTGTGCCATTTGTAAGCTGTTGTGATTAGAGAAAAATCTCCTACATCACTTCATTGTGCAACTTGCTTCCAAGTTGTAAATTTCATTCCAAACGTTGACTCTCCTGTCCTATACCCTATACAGCATCGTTGAAACTGTTCGTTTATTTCTGTCGTGCGATTTGTCGCTCTTCCTACGCGTGCTACCGTTTACTTACTGTCCCCGCACCCAACCCGCAGCATTAGGAACCATTTGCAACATTCTTCATTTATTTATCCGGCAGTGACGCGGAAAATGTGCTCCGACCACAGAGGTTCCAGGCTCGAGTTTCGCTTTCGGTTTTCCGGGACGTGCATTGACTGCTTAAATCGCACGTGAAGTGGAAAACGCCGTAAATCAACCGGGGAACGGAGGGAACTTATCGAGCAAAACGACCGAAACGCGCGTCGCTCGCGACATTTTCCAACGATTCTAATGTGACAACTTTTCCAAACGGGGTAAATTTTCTATTTACGACGGTTTTCCCCGAACCACAGACGAGACAAATGTGTTGAATGGCAGTTTGTCGAAAGTAAGATGTGATTGTTCCTTTGAAGGATTATCCGATGATAGATTTGAGACGATTTGTGTGATTAGGATCAACCAAAAATAGTACCAACACCATTAGGAGCAGAAACTTGTAGAGAAAAACCTTCATGTTATGTATCGAAGTCTTCTTTGGCGAAAGATTGAGCTGCGTTTGATACAGCAGTTGTCCTCTCATTGAACCACTGAAATCCGATCCAGTTTAACTTGCAGCTGGACTGGCACTGCTCAGTGGGAGGAAAGAAAACTACCGTTCCAATTTTGCCGGCTGGCAAAACCGAAATTGGCCCACCCAAAAGCGATACCAACCGCCAACGACGAGAATAGTGCCAACCCGGCAATTTCGAGTCACGGAACCACTCGAACCGGGACTGATTCAATAAAGAGAAAAGGGGGAAAATCTCGTTCATTTGGAACCGAACGTCCGAAGTGAGCAGCAACACCGTTGCACATGCACGCTGTGCTGATTGAGTGCTGCCGACCGAAGGATGGGGAAAGGAGTCACCGGTGGAATGCTGCCGGTTGAAGGAAAAGGAAAAGCTGAACTAAAAGGCACGTCCGGTATGCTGGAAAGCAGCGATGGAAGTAAAAGAAAAAAGCGGGTTTCCACCAGTACGCACGGAGTTCCAACGACTCGCAAAACGATACACAGGTGGTAACGACGGTGAAAGCAGCTCCCGGTCCCATCCCCGTCCTCCGCGCCTGTCTGTTCCACACCATGATGATGATGCACTTCTTCAATCAAAATAGCGATGCACCGCGATAAAAATAAAATGCATATAGATTGAAAAAGCTGCCGGAAATTGGAGCGAATACAAACAGGAATTCCGATGGCCCGGCGAACCCATTTTTTACCTTCCATTTTTATTTCCCCTCGGCTGGTGCGAGGAAAACGATCGGGGTGTTTTGCCGAGGATACGATTGGCCGAGTCGAGTTTAATGTTGTTTGAGCATGGGAAAGAAATCCAGTTTAACCAATAATACCAGCGGCCGTGAAAGAAATCGATCCTCCTGGGAAGTATTTCCCTTAGCCTTTTCCACCTACAGTACTTATAAAATTCCGTCATAAATACGTGATTTAACACTAATGAAACTGAATGATATAAAGCTGCAATTATAACGGAGCTTACTTAAATTAAACTCCTTTTGCCAGACTGTAAGATAATTGTGGCATGTTGCATAATAAGTATTTTCGCTATTTTCACCTCTTTTCATTAAATGTCATCATTTGTCCTTATTACACGCGTCGCTTAGTGCTACATACCAGAACGACTACTTTCAAAAGGCCGGCCTGCAAAGGACTAAAATAACCGTTTACATAAACCAAGCAAGAAATAAACCACACGAGCGAGAAGAAAAATAAAAAACACATTTTCAAAAACCTTGGACATCAAAGCCAGAATGTTCCTATTAGTCAAAGCTAGCCAAGATGATGCTGCTTTTTTCCTATCCTCTATTTTATCCGCCGAACAAATGCGAAAATATAATTATCGTTAACGAAATCGGAGTGGCCCGGGTGGAAGAGGGAAAGTGAAACATTCGTCCAACGCTTTGCTGGGAGCATCGAAATTAAGTGACAAAAAAAAACTCCCCACACCCAGCGTGACCATTGTTTGACAAGGTAATTAAAAGTGTAAACGGTATCCTTTTCTCCTTGCGAAGCCTTTCCAGCAGGTGGTCAACAAATTTCCCAGTGCACGCAGCGCACCGATGAAAAAGGTGCTGAAAAATTAGACCTAAATGCGGCCTTTGGCTCATTACCGTGCGGAACAAACGAACGTCCCTCCTCGAAGGTGTGAGTTATTTTTTCCATTATTCTTATAATAATTTAAATTTTGTTAAAGATTGATTAAACAATAAGAGTGTTACAAGTTTGTTTAAATCACTGCCAGTAGTCATAAACGTTATGTCGCTAATTCTGTGCAGAACTGTGCAATTTAGTCCTTCGCAGATTTTCTCACCATGTCGTGCTTCCTCGTGAACAATAAATCAGGGATTGTGTGATTTTTTCTGTTCCTTTCCACAAACTGTGTGTGTGTGTGTGATATTTTTTTTGTTCAACACTAGCTTGCCGGCAAACCGGAAGTGCGGATGGGGCTAAAAATAATGCACACAAAAACTTCTCACTTTTCCCGAGCCCGACTCATCATTCTCGTGACGAGCAGAGGGTGAATAAATACCGTCGCTCGGTTTGTTCCACCTCGTTTTGACTGAGGGGTTCTTTATTTTCATCCTTCCCGTGGCATTCCACCTCATCCGCCACCCTGCTAGACCCGGAGGGGAAAAAGTCTCCCCTGGGTATAAAAAATGAGCGAATTAAATTGTACACTTTTCATTTCATACCTGCTAACGGGATTGAAGGTGTTGTCGGTCGGAAGGGAGGCAATCGGAGGACATCCGGTTGTGTAAAACTGTTAGGGGAAAAAAATAGCAGGGCTTGTGCAAAGTAATGGGAGGTCGGTTTGTGCCTTAAATTAATTATTATGTTGCTGTTTTACAGCCCGCTGAACCCATCCCATTTTGGCCGAAGACATGTACCCCTTTCACGAACCTTCGACACCTTGCATCAACGCGTGGCAGCATTCAGCCGAACATAGCTGAGACTGACTCCCCACGGATTCGATTTCGTGAATTGTTTGTAGTGTAGCGGCGGTTTTAGGTAATCTATTCCCTGCTGGTGGTCAAGACAGTTGCGTTCACAACAGGGAATCGGCGCGAGGACCTTCCCGTGCAAAGTTTGTTGGCAGGAAAATGATCCACCAACCGGTTGTATGATGATGAAAGTTCCAATTAACCGGGTCCCGATTATTTATTCATACCCCACGGTTGGCCACTTCCTACAACATTCGTCCATTCGACCGGATGCCAACTGGCCCTTGAATAAAAAAAAAATCACGTTTTCCCTGAGGCCGCAACTGCTCCGGAGCAGGGAACGCCGAGCCGGTATTCTGCGGTCGGATGCTCATCGTTGCAGAGTGTTTTTCAATGTTTGCCGAATGGATAATATTCCATTTTCTGGCAACTCGCACCGCGCCTCGTCTTGTTACGATTGAACGGAGGCATTTTGTTTGTAATTATTGCAAACCCGGACGAGGACCCGGTAGAGGCGAGGGTCAGCATCCTCCCATGATCGATCAGGAACGCAGGACGAGCACTCCGGGCGAGATGCAAATGCAAATAGCAGGAAAAACTACAATTCCGAAGTATACTATATAAAGGGATTAACTTGAAAATTCTCCTACGTGCTACACTTTCCACTCATCGCTTGTAAACATTTGAATTATCTTCCATTTTCAATCATCCAATCCATCTGGAGGCTGTTTTAAATACAAACAAGTTGTATTGTTTATGGGCATATGTTTACCAGCTTTTTATTAAAATTGGAATTACCAGAAACCGCTAGGTTCGGTTGGTTCACTCTGAAGGCAGTTTTGTAACGTGTATCTCCAAACACGACATCTTTATACGTCCCACCCGGCACGGAACAGCATATTTCCACAATCATTTCGGCCGCGCACTTTCCTCGGGCACTTGGCCGGGGAACTTCAACCACTGTTCGCACTTTTTCTTCGACGCCTCGACCTGATCCCATGGAATCTCGTCCCGGGTCATCCAGGCGAAGCGCCGATCGTAGTACAGGTCGTAGTGCGGCCCCGTGGTGGTAAACAGCTCCTGCTCGTTCTCCGACACGGCGTCTAGCATGCGCCAGATCCCCGAGAGGGAGTCTGTCTCCACCGGGCAGAACGATTCCTCCGATACGACCGTCCGGACGCGGCCCTGTTTCTTGCGTTGCTGCGCCTGCTGCTGCTCCCTACGCTTCTTTTCCTCCTGGTGGTGCTGCAGGTCGCACTTACGCAGCATTTCGTCGATGAACGAACGGAACTTTGGGCTGAAATCTCCGGCGGGCCGGCCCGGATCGTCCGAGCACGACCGGCAGGGGACCGGCTCGGTTGGCTTTACAATCCGGTCACTTCCAGTCGGGGCCTGCACGCGATCTTCGCCCATCAGTTCGTCGTACGTAGACCGGAACTCGGGTGTGAACTGGTTCATCAATAGCAGCTCATCACTTTCATCGACTCCGGGTTTCTGAAAAAAATACATAAATAAAACAGATAGATGATGTTTGTTAGGCGTTACACCAAATTCCTAGGCGGTTTTCTACCTTTTTCCGCTGATCGAGTAGTATGTACGATTCGTCCAGATCCGAAAATGGATCGGAGAGCGCGCTGCATTCCGAGGACTCGCCATCGACCGGGTGACTCCGGGGCATCTCGGTGGCGGACAGCGGACGCAGTATTTGGAAGATGTTCTCCGCGAACTGACGCCGCACGGCGGGATCCTCACTCGTGATCGGATAGTCGTCCATTCCGATGCACTGCCGGGGCACGTTTGAGCATCGCCCGGAAAAGCGCATCGCTGAATCCCCCGACCGTGATGCGCCCGTGATGGGGCCGTTGTTGGATCGATAACTGGCGCTCCGAATTTCCCCGGTTCGCTGAATGATAAACTTGACATTCCCCTTGCACTACTTTTCAGCGAGTTTGCACACTTTGCTCCATTCTCACGTGCCCCCTCCTGGTTCGGTACAACATAACGCAGGCATATTAAGGAATCAAACGTTCGCCCATCAGCAAACCCGAGCATGACTGGTGGCGAAAAGATAGTTACTCCTGTATCATCACGTCCTGTAGGACACAACGGTGGAAGGAGTGACAACCTACGACAACACGGAAGCTCACCCCGCCACGAATCAGTTCGTTGTGGAAAGGTAAGGTTCGTTGTTTTTTTTTTTTTTTTTTTTTTTTTTGAAAAGTTGTTTGGCTGAAAAATCATTTCTTTTAAAGAAAGTATATTCCCGATATTAGATAAAATTTAACCCAAATCACCTCCTTTAAATTAATGACAAAATATCGAAAAATTATAAGTTTGAATATTGCAAATTTAATATTTTAAGATTTGCCCATTGAATAAGCAATTCATGGAATCCTTTGAATATAAACTATTCCATTGTATTAGCAAGGAGATCTTTATCAATCGTTCAGTCAAATCATATACTGAATTTCATATACTGAATTTAACGAATCTACAAGGCAACTAACGTTTCTTTTAAAAACAAAAGTCTTCAAACGTCTTGAAGCAGATCTTAATACTAGCGCCATCTATTGTATTTAATCGAAAACTTCACCTCTCTATTCCGTGCTGTCAAAAAGAAGCGCTGAACTGAATGTCATTTGTTGTCGTTTCATCAAACATGTTAGATCGTGTTTTTACGTTGCACTTGCCGATGAATTGTGTCGTTGATCATTGGAGTTAATTTACCTGCTTTCTTGGTAAGCGAAACGAATAATATTGCAGAATAAGTTCCGTACCTTTGGAAAAGTATAAAAGTTAATGTATGTTGCATTTTCGACCCCTTATCCCTACAGGAAAGCAAGTCGCATCACGACAAAAACGGTAGCGGGAAAAACCCGCCTTAAACTATAAACAACCGAGCACACGCCATACAAGAGTTTTATTATTGCATTGAAAACGATTTTTAACGCTCTAAAGCTCTCATACAATGGCGGAGAGCATCCTGGACTCACCACAACCCTCGACATCGTCACCGAAATATCCCTGTCCGGTTTGCAACAAGTGGTTCATCGCAACTAAAATCAACGAGCATGCCGACCAATGCCTGAACGACTCAATTTGTGACGAACCCGAGGAGGTACCAATCGTTCAAGCCAATTCACGACCGGAATCATCATCCACCGTCACAGCGAGCCAAACAAATGAATCGAAGCGTCATTACAGTATTTTCGAGCGAAATAGTTCTTCCGGAGGACCTTCTAAACGGGCTCGTTGCGAGTCAACGGACCAACCTCGTAGTCTCACGGTAGAACAGTTGGAAAATGAAATCATTTCTCTAGAGACGGAAGAAGAGGAGGAAGTAGAATGTACAAAAAGAAATATTAGCTCCCAAGATATGCATGTAAAGCGCAATGAACCGGAACAGCGGGCGAAGTCGACTGCGACTTCGCTACACACGTCCGATACTCTGGACTCCAATGTGCCCTTGGCAGAACGGGTGCGCCCAACGGAGATCGAGGATTACATTGGGCAAGATCAAATAATGGGTCGAAATACGATTCTCCGTAAACTGTTCGACAACGGCACCATTCCTAGCATGATTCTCTGGGGTCCACCGGGCTGTGGCAAGACGACCCTGGCACACATCATCGCTAACCATTGCAAGAAAAACGCCGGCATCATGCGGTTCGTAAAGCTATCCGCCACGATGGTTGGCGTCGCCGAGGTGAAAGAAGTGGTGAAGGTGGCCAAAAACGATGCAAAATTTAAACGGCGAACGATTTTGTTCATGGATGAGATTCATCGCTTCAACAAAGCGCAGCAGGACCTTTTCCTGCCGCATGTCGAATCGGGCACGATCACGCTGATCGGGGCCACAACGGAGAATCCCTCGTTCAGTCTCAATTCGGCGTTGCTCAGCCGGTGCCGCGTGATCGTACTGGAGAAGCACTCGGTCGAGAGTATGATGCGCATTTTGGAGCGTGCCTTACCGCAGTACGAAGCAATTATGATCAAGGACAATAACAATGTGAATGACCTACCTGATTTGAGCAAGCTGCCTTTCGTGCCACGGTATGTACCGAATTGAATTTGTTTTGGGGGGTAATGAATTTCACTCACATTTCCTATCGCTTCTCCACAGACTACTGCTAAATGAAGATGCCGTCCGCTGGCTTGCTGAGACATGTGATGGGGACGCGCGGATTGGACTTAACGGGTTGCAGCTGGCACTGCGTGCCTTCAAGCTCGATGGAACATCCGATGAGGAGTTGGGACCTAAAATAATCTCGCTGGAAGACGTCCGCGAGGGAATCAAGAAATCTCATCTGCTTTATGATCGGAATGGCGATCAGCACTACGACATCATATCGGCATTGCACAAATCCATTCGTGCCTCGGACGATAATGCCGCCCTGTACTGGGTCACACGAATGATCGCTTCAGGTGAAGATCCACGCTTCATTTGTCGCCGTATGGTTCGGATGGCAAGCGAAGACATCGGAATCGCTGATACAAACGCACTGCAGGTGGCCACTACTGCACTAACCGCCGTCCAGTCGGTCGGGATGCCGGAAGCGGACGTCATCATCGCACACTGCGCCGTTTATTTGGCGCGAGCTCCTAAAAGCCGGGAAGTGTACGACGCGTACAAACGATGCCGGGAATCTATCGACCAGTGGAAGGGACCGATGCCTAGCGTCCCGTTGCATCTGCGAAATGCGCCCACCAAGTTGATGCAGGATCTGAACTACGGCTTCGGGTACAACTTGCTTCACAAGGACCAGTCCGGTTTGACATACTTGCCGGAAGAATTGGAAGAGGTGGATTACTTCTCCGATTAGAACGATGTCAGATTCTCCCGACACTCGGGACATTGAATATACATATTTATTAAGTTTTCGTTTCGGCATAGCCTTTCACATGATGGAAATATATAAAGACAGAATATTGTATGTTGTCAATTTTTTTATTTTATTGAATTACGATTCGATTCCATCGTTTTCGTGCCACCAAGGATTGCATGATATGGGGGCTGCACCATCTGAAATTAAAAAAAAAACGAACGTGATAGTATCGTAGGTAAAATGCCAATAAAATCAACTACAAACATATTATTTCGTCTTTTCAGATAGTGGTGCATTATTTTGAATCATGGTTGATTCATAAATAAGGTAGGGAATATATCATCATAAAAATGTAGTGCTAAGTCATATAAATTCTTACTTTATGTTCAATGCTTTCCAACTCCAGCCGAGACATCCGATTAGACAGACGTTGAACTCCTCGGTGACATGTTCTGAAATGAGCAAAGAATGAAAAATTATAAAGGATGGCCGCCATCGCGATGCATTGAACAATGCATGGTTGTGTAAGTTCAGAGTGGTGCATGGATTGTTTCATCAACAAAATTCAGATGAAAAATAAGAGAACCATAATCATCATGTTTGGAAGGGTTAATTTATGCATTACAGAGTTGAACGTACCGTAAGTGCCTCACCCACGTCTATTCAACGGTCTTCTGTGCGACTTATTAACGCCTCTGTTCGGTCATTTACACGAGAGCATCTACGCTAGCAGAGACATCCGACAAGTCGCCTCTTTGTTGGATGAACGCCTCTTTGTTGGATCTGAGAGAAATAATGAAAGAAATTATAAAACATGTCCACTTTGACGCACAAATCCAATTCATGATGTTCAAACTTCAGAGTGGTGCATGGATTGTTTCATCAACAAAATTCAGATGAAAAATAAGAGAACCATAATCATCATATTTGGAAGGATTACTTCGTGCATTACTGAGATGAACGTACCGTAAGTGCCTCACATGCTTCCATTGAACAGTCTTCTGTACGACTTTTCCACGCCTCTGTTCGGTTATTTACAAGAGAGCAGCAGAACGCCTCTTTATTGGATCTGAGAGAAGTAATGAAAGACATTATAAAACATGGCCACGTTGACGCACAAATCCAATTCATGATGTTCAAACTTCAGAGTGGTGCATGATACAGTTTCATCAACAAAATTCAGTTAAAAAACTAAGGAATCATAATCATCATGTTTGGAAGGATTGCTTTATAAATGTCCGTTTCGAACGTACCGTAATTGAAACACACGTCCATCAAAGGGGCATCCGAGGTATTTGTTGACGCCGTCTAGCAGAGAAATGAAAAGTGTAGACGTTTAATAATGTGACCAGATATCATTCGTCATAGGAAGAGTGTTTAACTACAAGATTATGCTTGGAATGTTCAGATAGTGGTGCATATTTTTGAATCATGGTTGATTCATAAATAAGGTAGGGAATATATCATCATAAAAATGTAGAGAATATTGCTAAGCATAGGAAAAGGCATATAAATTCTTACTTTATGTTCAATGCTTTCCAACTCCAACCGAGACATCCCATACGACATTGAACGCCTCGGTGTTGTGTTCTGAAATGAGCAAAGAATAAAAAATTATAAAGGATGGCCGCTATCACGATACATTGTACAATGCATGGTTGGGTAAGTTCAGAGTGGTGCATGGATTGTTTCATCAACAAAATTCAGATGAAAAATAAGAGAACCATAATCATCATGTTAGGAAGGGTTAATTTATGCATTACTGAGTTGAACGTAACGTAAGTGCCTCACCCGCGTCTATTCAACGGTCTTCTGTACGACTTTTCAAGCCTCTGTTCGGTCACTTCCAAGAGAGCAGCAGAACGCCTATTTGTTGGATCTGAGAGAAGTAATGAAAGACATTGTAAAACATGGCCACGTTGACGCACAAATCCAATTCATGATGTTCAAACTTCAGAGTGGTGCATGATACAGTTTCATCAACAAAATTCAGTTAAAAAACTAAGGAATCATAATCATCATGTTTGGAAGGATTGCTTTATAAATGTCCGTTTCGAACGTACCGTAATTGAAACACACGTCCATCAAAGGGTCATCCGTAAGATTTGTTGACGCCGTCTAGCAGAGAAAAGAAAAGTGTAGACGTTTAATAATGTGACCAGATATCATTCGTCATAGGAAGAGTGTTTAACTACAAGATTATGCTTGGAATGTTCAGATAGTGGTGCATATTTTTGAATCATGGTTGATTCATAAATAAGGTAGGGAATATATCATCATAAAAAGGTAGAGAATATTGCTAAGCATAGGAAAAGGCATATAAATTCTTACTTTATGTTCAATGCTTTCCAACTCAAGCCGAGACATCCGATTAGACGTTGAACACCTCGGTGACATGTTCTGAAATGAGCAATGCAAGGAAAATTAGAAAGGATAAAAGCGATTGCGATGCATTGCAAAATGCATGGTTGTGTAAGTTCAGAGTGGTGCATGGCTGGAAGTTTCATCAACAAAATTCAGATGAAAAATAAGAGAACCATAATCATCATATTTGGAAGATGTCTTTATGCATTACTGTTTCGTACAAGCACACACATTTATTAACATTACAAAATCCGTACCGTACTGCGAAATTCACACGGGGCAGCTTAGAGATGAAGGGAATTTCTAGTGAAATTCTAATGAAAGGATGATCAAATGAAACCATACTAGCTCAACTTCTAGCCTGTATAACAGCAGCACCGAGGGTTACGGGTTCCTCTGGAAGTGCACGATGGAGCACTTGGAATGAAAAAAAGGGGTACGTACTAAACGAACTTAATTTACGGGTAGAGAGCGTGAAACGCACGCCCCAAAAGTGGTCTTTCAATTTAGCAACTATTGAATGAAGAGAACATTTTATCATGTCGGCCATGAAAACACGTGTTTTAACTTGACAGGATAATTAACATAACCTTCAATTTCTCTGTTGGCCGTTGAATTGCCACCGTACCAACGAAACACGAAATTTACAGAAAGGAATAAAGCTGGCATCAAGCAGAAGGCTTGTCCAAGTTAAGTGTGCTTAGATGAGGGAACACGTGTTTGGACGAATAAGTAATATTTAACAAACAGCTAATTTAGCTATACCTACCATTGCTCGATACTGCGACTCGGCCGTATTGATTCACTTTAGCGGATACCTCCATTTTTCTCTATGTAGAAAAAGTTATCCATTTGGTCGAACAAACGTACGATGAATACTCAATTCAACCAACATTCTTTCCAACCGGCAAGGATATTTAAAGATGAGATTTAAATTTAGTGTACAACTTGCTTCACAGATGGTCTACGGAGAAATGAACGAGAGATGGTTTTTAATTCGCAGTCTAGCTTCATGGCTTCCAACATTACTGCGACGTGCCTAGTGGTTGGCGCAAAGTGTGCAGATTTTGTAGGGCGTCATTCACTTGGTCGAATGGTCGCGATCAACCATAATTTAAAAAAGAGTTGCTTATGGAATCAACCCGAATGCGTAGAAACTCAAATTTAAAACTATTTCGGCGCATTATGAATCGAGAATCAATCCTTATCGATATAAAGACCTCTTTAATTTTACCCATTTATATCACTTGTGCCAAATCTGCTGATTGTCAGCAGATTGTCAATTTAGAATTTAACACCATTAGGCGCTTGAGATGTTTCTGAGCTGTCATCGGGGTAGGGTTGCTACACCTATTTCACCCATTTTTCCCCGATTTGCATTATTTTGTCAAAAGCAGCGGACGGCATTTTTGCGTTGAGATTTGTGCTGCGATCTAATCTCCGAATCCGTTTCCCGATCAGTCGTCAGTCAAACGATAAGTTTACAACCAATCTTCCGAGGTGAGATCGAGAGTTTTAGGTGAACCGGTTTTGGTCCCAACGAACCGGTTTTGGTCCTACCAAAAATCCCGGGACCGCTGCCCGGTTCACTCCCCGGGAACAACCGTTTCACTCCGGAATCGGTTCTTCTCGGTATATTCTCACACGTTGTTGATTGTTTGTGGGTTTGGTTGTCAAAGGAGGAGACACTTCGTGTCAGTCAGCCAGTCCGTGGTCGAGACGGAAGAGATCCATTTTTGTTGTTTTACTGCGCGACCGAGTTTATCTCTCCGAATTTTTCGCTTTTTGTAACGTACGCGACGGCATCGAAAACGAAAACCAGTGGTGGCTCGGGCAGGTTTGTAGCATCTGTAGCAGGAGAAACACGATTAGTGGCACAAGTTCCCATTCTCGGTCGATGGAAAAATCGTGTCTGCGCGAGAACAAATAGTCGACGTCTCCGTAGCGGAGTTGATCGAACGAAAAAAATCAACGGTACCTTTCCGACGATGGACGACTTTTGTTCTTCTTGCTAGTGAAAAGCGGAATCAGCCTACTTACGTCAGTTAATGAAGGTGTGTTGAGCGTAGGAACCGTGCTCTCTCGGATGCATATTTTTTTTTAAAGACAAACCCCAACTCGTTCAACATGATACAATTGTGATCCGCGCAAGTTGGGAAACGGCGTTCCGCGGTGAAATTAAGCGAGTTCGTTCGTAACTTGCCGTTCTTTCAATTCTTTAGTTATTTTTTCTTTTCGTGGGAAAATTCTGCAACTTTAGCGGTGGATAAAAATCAAATGTCAAGGAGCAGTAAAGAGTAGTGTGCCGAGGAGTGTGTATGTGGTAATTTTCAGCATTAGTGTTTCGTTGTATGTTCCGCGAGTTAGCACTGGGGCTGGTTCGCCCTCCCCACGCCCCGAAAAGGCTTGAAGCAAACAAAAAAGAAGACGGCCCGGTCGTCGAAACGGAATATTTCTCTCGCCGAAGGAGTTGAGACGGTGCCATTCGTACGTACCGGAAAAAGGAAACGTCGTCGACATTGTAGATCGACAGAGCGCAAGTGTCGGCGATTTGGTAGAAGAAGAAGGGAGCTCGGATCGCTTACACCGCGGGTTAGAAGAAAGACAGGAAGCAGGAGTTGACAAACGGCACATAATGGGAACGTAGGTGTCTGCGAAGGGGGAGTCCGTTGTGCAATTGTGCTACTGCAATTGTGTGTGTCGCTGCATGAACGGCCCTATGTGTGGAGTGTGTGCATAAAATGCTCACGTTTGAGGTTTCCTTTTCGTGTGAAAATTTTGAAGTTGCATATTTTCAATATCATGCGGCCTGCTCTGATAGAAAGCAGTAAAAAATAGTAAACCGTTTTTAATCGAAACATTTTTTTAAATAAATATTAACAAAACAATGCACAAATTTGTCAATGACATAGCCTAGTGGAAATTTGTGAACGCGTGCTAAACAGTTCTTTTCTCTCTTGCCTACCCACGAGTACACGGAGAGGAAAGACAAGTGTCCTTGCCCCTTCGATAAACTGTCAAACTCCTCAAACCCGTTGGAAAAAAAAACAAAATCACGACTTCCTTCGATTAGCGTAGCTTCCTTGTCGCCAATGTATCTTTTCCTTCGTCACCTACCCTTTGGGATTTTATCCTGTGCACCTCTTTATGATAGCTTTTACGACTTTTCTTCATTCTAACGACCGTCCTCAAGGTATTGGTTGCTTAAATAACTCTGCTTTTCTGTCCCCGTACGATTTTTCCGTTTTCCCGAAGCTCTCTGCATTTCGAAATCACAGTGAAAGATAATAGAATCAAACAATCCTTTTGGCTGTGGAAATATAGCGGCTAATCGATCGACCAATCCGAGTGACGAGTGATAGAGTGGTGCGAAAGGAAGTGTGTTGCCAAATTTATTGGAATGGTAAATTGCATTTAAAGCATCAAGATTGTCCGGGGTCTCCCCCCATTGAAGATAACGACCAGTGTGTCTGGAGCGGAGCATTAAGAAGGGATTTAAAGCCGCCGGTTTGGAGTCCCCCAATTTTCTATCGACCCCGCTCTACTTCCCACCGATCATCATAACGGCTCTGAGTGATCAGTTCAGGTAAGCCATGAATCTGTCCATTATGTTTCATTTGATCAATTTAATCAATTTTTCTCATCGTATAACGACGCTTCGATCGGAAACTGCATTAAGAAAAGGAAGGAAGTCAAATGTCAAACACCTGTGAAAATTTGTCATTGCCCACAATGCCGCCGTCTGGCTTCAAAGTGCTGATGAGCTGCCACAACTTTGGCCGTTCAGCATCGTTGCATCTTAATAAGCTATGTTGGAATGTATCGCGGAGATTGTTTGGGCCGTACAACTCCCTACGGGGAAGACACTTTACGCTTATCTGCTCTAACACTGATTAGATTCCGCCGTTTCCGTGCCATCGGTGCTAGTATTTCCTCCCCTTCGTTTGAGCATTTCCTATCGTAATTTCAATAAATTTATTCCACTTTTTTGCTGGCTGATTGCTATCAGTTCGGGATCGGGAATGGTTTGTGCGCAGCAGTGTTTTTTGCCATGCAATGTTTAGCAAACACTTTTTATGGCATTGCTTAAAACCGCTGACCATTAAACGGCCGATGTCGTGGGCCACAATTGTTTGTAGCTGTCGGAGGAAGGTGCACAAAAAATTGTAACCTTAGCGAAAAATGTCTAGAATTTTGGTTATGTAGTAAAAACTATGACCAATTCCTCCCCTTTACCTAACGACCATCAGTGCAAACATGTAACCAACCACTGCATTGGAAGAGAAAATTCAATTCTAATTAACCATTTTTACCGACAGACCAAGTAGGCAGCTGGGCAGATTGTTTCCAAGAAGTCTAATGGCCCATGGTTGTCTGATGTTCCTAAAGCTTATATTGAAGGTTGCTTGAAAAGAGAAGCAATACTCTGAAATAGTTGTTAATTTCTGGAAAAAAAATCATCTCATCGCTAAGCACCTGCAAAATCGTTCACGTTTTAGCAGCGAACAACCATCACTTTTGGGAGGCGAAAACCTTGACGGGAGTAGGGAATTCTAATGCTTCCCTCCCATGGTTTGTTTGAAGGGAAATTTTCCGGCTGTAAAACGGTAGTGGTGAAGGTGATGGTGAACTTTAGCCCAAATGGCCGTTTGGTGCGGATAAATTATGCGTTGCAAAGTTGTACAGCCAATAAACAATCGTACGAGGAACAGCATACAGAACATCCAAGGCGCCAGCGCCGCGGCCCGCAGCTTGTGCAGCTAAATATACACAAGGAACGTAACGCACCGAACTCGAACCCCTCCCCGGTTCTTGGGGTTCATGTCGTTGGCAGGGGTTTTGTTTTTCTAGCGCAAATTTTGCAAGGCCAGCCAACCGATTTTTGACCGGGTTTGGCTAATTTTGATCCTGCTATATCGACGTGCCTGCGTGCGTGCCCTTTAGTCGTCTTTTGGGGCGTGTCAGTCTGCGCGGATTATTTCGTAAGAAAGTTTACCAAACTAACGACGATTTCCACGCATGAGAGAGGTTGTATGTAGCTACTGGTTTGCGAAATGCATGTTTCGGGTCTGCTTGCGTTATGTCTGATGGAAACTGCTGGAGTTGAGAGTCTATCTTTACTTAATATTCCATTTGGTAAGTAGAGAAAGATGTATGACAATATTTTTTTACGATGCTTCTTACCGCTTTTGCTAACTATGTCAATGTAGTCCATAAGTTAGTTGTAATGTTGTGGTTCCTTCCAGCGTTGGTTTGTAGCTCATCATCATTTTTAATGTAAACCTTTCCGCCGTTTTCCTATGGAAAGCAAAACTAGATGAAAATCGTACCAGCTTTTGGAAAGCTTAAAATTATCAAATAGTTTCACATTGTAAGCTCTCCCCGTGTTTGGCGGAGGTTGATCGGAAAATTCGTTTCGTAAAAAAACATTCGTTTTTTAGTGTATTAAAGTCAGTCGCGCCAGTCAAAACAAACGAACTCGATGGATTCGCCATTTTCCTCCCGCCTCTAATCTTCCTTGCTTATGGAAAGCGTATCAAATGAACATTCACTTCTCTCGCGTGTTATGCTTTGATTTTTAACACATTGAAGCAGTTGGACAGTATCCGTCGCATCTGGTTTTTCTTTTAAAGATTTCTCATGCATGGCGAGTATATTCAAATGTCTCCTTCCAGCTCGGTTATAATGCTTTGCGTTTGTCATGTAATTTTAAACAACAACTTTTGTATCAATCTGGGCACAAAACGACAAGTCGGATCTTAATTGCCCGTGGCAATCGGCTCCGTGGTATCCAATTTAATCCACCCTATCGAATGAAATGACTTGACCCCTGCGGGAAAGTAACTGTTCGTGTCCATTTGAAGGCTTAAATCAAATTAAAGGCAGGATTAGATAGGCCAATTTTCTTTGTTTTTCTTTTGCACGCACGCGATCCATGATCTGCAGTGCACAAACACAAACAGCGCGAGTTGGAAAAGGAATGTGGGTGTGACAGTTTTGCGGAAAGCCTTGTCGGTCACTTGGGTGTGATATCGTTGTGGCTATTCTGGAGCTTGATGGCCTTGTAGGTGAAAATCTCTCAAGGGAAATAATGCTGGAGAAAAATAAACCAAAAATAAGTCCGACCTAATCGAGTCATTTCCTTTGTCCAACTTCTGAGTAATGCGTTAGTGTTAAATATAGAACTACGTAGCTAGAATACGGTGTCAGTTCTCTATAATGGAGACAACTAGGAGTGTAGATAACATCATGTTTCATGCGCATCACTGCGCCTGCTTCCCCACCGTTGAGTCACGATTTCATCGGACACAGAGAGTCATGATTATGTGATCGGTCAATTGGTTTCAGGCCAGCACCGCGAACCGGACTGGAAGACGCCCGTTTGCAATTGAACTAATTGACCTCGTAAATTAAAGTATCCAACCGACACTACTTCTTTGCTGTCTTTTATTTGTTCTGCTTGCGCACATGGATAATTTCATACGGTTTGCTTAGGCTGGAGATTTGTGTGAGTTACTTCTTGTTCTGTGTTGCCTCGTACTTAAGGAATTTTCATAATCTTATCAAAACAGCCTCACGCTGGTCTCTCGTTGGCACCAGGAGCCGTTACGAGAATTTTGGAAAACGGACTCCGGACTCTAATGATGCACGACTACGACGTCCCAGACTTCTTCTTCTCGCATCCCGGCGCGCAATGTCTACGCTCATAACTGTGTGTTATGCAAGCCTCGTTCGGCACGGGAATTTGGGATTAGATTTCCAGGCACGTAGGACAGCAGCCTCCTAGAGCGCCCACATTGCTGCCTTCCAGTCGAAGCTTTTCTGTGTGTCTGCATTTTAGGTCGAATGGGTAACGATTCGGTAGGCTCTCGAGAAGGTGGAAGACTTGGGGCGTTCTGTCAATGTCACGTTAAGTCTCAAGAGGACAAGGGATGGCAAATATTTTACTTTGTCGTGTTGAAAAACATTCCATCGTATTTTTTTGCAAACGAATAACTAATTGCGCTGAGACTTCGATAGAAATGTTTAAGGATCTCTGAAAGTATATGTACTAATCTTTTGTCTGTATGTCGTAACCCTGTTTTGCAGTTGTCTATTATGCTTTTAGTACTCCTCCTACTTTAGTACTTACCTCCCTCCCTTTCCTCCCGCATTTAAATGTGAAACTGTAGTATCTCTACTCCTGATCTCTCAGATCAGACTTGGAGAGCAATGAACATTCAATTTTCCTCCGTTTCACTATCCGGTGTTGAAGGTATGAGTAAAATCGCCCGGTAAGCAAAGTAAGGCGGACGTGAACCATGTCCCGTTCCCACCGAGAACGGCGACGAGATGAACGGCGTTCAACAGGTCATATCACTGGCTTATTTTTTCCTCAACCTGCTGAAAGATCCACTCAACGTAATAACTAATCCCGGCCGCGCGTTGTGCAGCGCCATCGGTCGTCGGAGCGAAACTTCGTTCGCCAAATAAAACTCTCAATTGAGGAAGCTACGCTTGGCCCTTCTGCTCCCATGGGGGTTGGTGCAACTGGGAAGGGGCCAGCCGCTGCATGCATCTGTGCAAATGGAATTATTCCTGCAGCTAAACTTCAGCTCACGGTGCCCGTCCGCCCCCCGGGGAAGTGCACGGTAACGAGTTGTCGACGGAATTACCGGAGCCTAGATCGTCGCCTAGACCACCATATCTCTTTATGGCGTGATGGCAATTGCAGCGATGATGATGAAGATGGAATTCAGACAACTGTTTGTCGGGCTCTTTTAAAAAAAATATTTTCGTTAGAGCCACTCGCAAAGAGAGATGCCTTTCTCTTTCATTCGTCGTGCTCGTCGTCCGGGGGAACGAAGCCATTCCTCATCAAGCGCTGACGGCAGTCGTCGTCTTAACAATTTTCCCATATCCCATAAAGGGTTTTTTGACGTGCATATTTCCATTTCGTACATATTTTCCTGGCCTGAAGTGCACGAGAAATAAAATATTAACAAAACGGTTATGACATCATTCTGCTCAAGTTGAACGTAGTCGTAATGGCGATGCAACCTGCATCTACTCTGAGAGACAATATTCATTTTCACAAAGGGGATTGTTTTTACGATGCGCTATGGGTTGCACGTCTAGATAATAGAAGCTTGTAGCATATCCGGATGTGAATATGCTGGGGTGGTTGGTTTTCCATACGCACTCGCCGAGGTGGGGATGCAATCCTGAGCTCCCTTGCTCGCTGTACGGCGAGGAGTCACCGACATCTGATTTCATCACACACCGGTTCGCATCATATTGTCATAACTCGCAGCAAGCGCTGAAGGACATTTCAAGCTTCCGGTGTGAGCTGTGCCGGAATGACGTGGGGTTGTTGTGCGATTTCCCCTGCGTCTACCACATCTGCCGTACTCTCTTCCTGCTCCCCGATCGCCTGCCGACGTCACTGCGGGAAAACTGGGAGAGCATCGAAAGCGATGGGCAAGGGCCCGGCTATTTATAACCATCCCGTGTGTCAGATTCGTTCTTTCTTTCCCCCGTCGGTTTTTCTGCTCGCATTTTCCGCGTGCGCTTTTTTCACGCACGTTCGCGATGCCGCCACTCGGTGGTTCGATTTCCTCAATCTCTCTTCCACACGCACTCTCGCTCTCTCCTCGTGGAAGGTTTCCCACCCTGATTGACAGGTGGCAGTGCGGGGTGACTACTCAATCTGTGCTAATTCAGTCCCGGTGGGCTTATTTCCTAGCGCTTCTGGAGGCAAAACTTTTTTCCGATTAGCATATCTCCACTCGATGACTCGACGTCGAGGAACACGCAGATAGCCGGGCTATGGTTTTGTTTGGCACATTGAATTCCCTTACCGGATTATATAAATATCGAAGAGATGTTTGAAAATTTCCAGAGAGCCGCCAGGGCTCATAAATAATCTGCCAATTTGCCAGGATGGGAGCACGTAACTAACTTCCCCAGTGCGCCTCCGATACAGAACAACGGGGTTGGTGCTATAAAACTCGAGTGTAAAATTTAGCATTACGCCGCTAATTGGATCCGCTTGACAAAAAGTGTATCGCGAGCCTCAGTGCATGGCGCTGTGATTCCGCAATTGCTGCGTTGGTGAACGAAATACACTCAGTTTTATTTTTAATCCTCTCTCAGGTGTCGGTTGTCTTGCGCTGCAAACGGCGTTTACTGAAGCGCCGAGTTGTTGTCAAGATCGCGTGCAAGATCCCCTTTTTTTCGTCAGGAATTTTCGCGATGGGGGCGTCGTACATAATTGATAAACAAATGATTTAATCGTCGACGGTATAGTGTTGGTGGCGTGTTTCCTGTAAAACCAAGCAGTAGGTATTAAACCTCCTTTCCCCCGGTTCCCTCGTTCTTTGTTGGTTGGCGAGAAATCTTCGTGTACCGAAACACTTTGCATCTTTGCGTCTTTTAGCCACGTTTGTACGTCTTTGTTGTGTCGTTTCTAACCCAAAACCGAAAGCACACGCGAACGAGCGTCACACAGCAGTAATGGCATAATTATGGTGCAAAATATGTGCAAATGTGTGACGATAATCATCAAACTAGTTTCAGCACCACCATACCATCATTACCACCAATTCATCCTGGTCTTTTGCGTTCCGTTTCCGATTGCTTTCGACTGTCCCGAGATGACGACGCCGGTGATAGATTGGGTGGATGGGGCGTCGACTTACAATACTTTCTCCCTCGAGAGAGTCTCCGGATGGGCCAGCGGATGGGGTTCGCACCGATAGCGCCCTGGCTCGTCTCTCTAATGGAAGGTTAATTGACCACAGCCGGGTGCTTAAGGTTTGCAATTACCCGAGCCACAGTATCTTTATCAATGCGGTGTTGTTTTCGGTTTGGCCTATTGGGCATTGGATGCTATTTCCTGCATTGTTTGGGATGCTCTTTGCCCGCAATTTGGTTGTTAATGATGGGAAAGCAACAGAAACACCGATATTCACATGCATTTCGTTTGAGTAATAGAAACATGATGAGTACACAAGTGGAAAGATATTAATTTTTTCCTCAATATTAAATGCAAATTGTATAATTTTCGTGTATCGAAATAGCTTAACACTCGCTTAATAGTATGGGATGCTTTTCGAAATCAACTCCTCTCGAGTTAATGTCGCACATGTGATGGCTTTGCAGGTGCATTAACTGATAGCCACTCCTTCAAGCTGTTCCACTTGAACTCACTTCAATGGCTCTTTCATTGACGCATGCTAAGCTTCATGCTTCCATCTGCGATCATCCTCAAGGCGCCACGACATATCCTTATCAGACGAATGGCGCATGCTTGTTACGAGAGACCTCCGAGAGACGGTGGCACGTGTTTTTGGCTTCGTCGCGAAGTGGAGTTGCCTTTTCTGCTATGGTCCAGCGGTATTTTTTTTTTATTCTAGCCATAGTTCTCTAGCCCCTTTCTCCGGCCGATGGGCTGCATTTAAATGTTTTTAGCTAGTACACGTGCGAGAGGTAAGCATTCGATTTTTGTGAAGCGCTCGCTTGAGCGGGAAATGAGTGGCAAGTAATTGAAAATACATTTTCCTAAACACGCCCAAAGGTGGGGGGGTAGGGAGGGGTCCGTGAACCCCGAAAGTGTGTATCGAAGAAAAATAAAAGTATAGTAAATCCGTGCCGGCCCGACAGACACACACACACACACAAGCACACTGAACTGAAGCACACTGGCACGTCAATGTCGTGGCGAGGTTTGGGTGCGAGAGAAATGGTTCAGGAAGCTGGCGGGGCGACGAGCGGCCGTCCGTGTCGTGGCACGTCGAAGTTCTAAATTTATCGCGGAGCAGCACAAGTAGTAGTAGTCGCTACCAAGACATCCTAGGCTAGACGGCTCTGCCTGTCAGCGGACGGCCGGTCGATCGTTACAGTTGCTTCTCGAGTAGCACGTTGTTTTACCCTCTCGCGTACGCAATGGACATACAGGAGGAGGGCAGGTAGTGAGTCGGACCGATAGCGGGATGCCTAAAATTATCCCCTTTCCATTACCGAACGGAATCGAACCGACCGCGACCAACGTCATCCGGGTCTGGTTCTGGCTCTGATAGTGGTTTCCAGTTTTCCCGCTCTCCCATTTCTGTTTTTCCGACACGGAAAGGCAATTTTCAACCATCCCACGTTGTGGCCGCCACTGGATCGAGTGGATCTCGAGTGTGTTCACGACTAGGAAGAAGGAAAATTTCTTACTTGTTTTTTATGTTTTCATCCATGGGAACTCGAGTAAGTCCATGCCGATCAAAACTGTGATCGGTCGAAATTTTCTTCCCTCCCGGGGGAAAACGTCGGCATTGTAGGAAACAACGGTTTGATTGGAGCATGGCGTGATCCGATCCGGTCGATTCGACCTCTCTCCCTCGCCCTCTGCATCATCTAGTCGTTAATTATCCGCCGGTTTTGCTGGATGATGTCATCGTGAAGGAAAGGAAAGTTACAGTTTCACGGACGGGAAAGCGAAGGGGCCGACGTTTGGGGAGTGCTGTAGCAATGGGGTCTGGTCGTTGTTTGACCGTGTCTTAGATAAAATAGTGATCGGATTCTCCCATTCGATCCGTCGCTGTTGGGTCCGAAGAAACAACAAAAGGAACGAACGATGTTAATTGTGGATTAAATTAAGCAGACGGTGTGATTTTCGGTACTTCGAGACTAGGGTTGGGATGCGCGCATTCCATTCCGTAGCATTATGATTCGATGAATATTTTGCGATCGGGCCATTGACCTTCCGGTCGGCTGGCCGCGATTGGAGTTGTGTTGTTTGTCGCCCCGTTTTCCACCGGCTGAAAAACAAACCTGAGTGGGAGGTGAAAATTGGAGTGAAAGCGTTTTTCCTACGAAACAACACAGGCTGTTGGCTCCCGAATATCGGCTTTGGCGGTTTCGGAGGTCTGGTATTTTGGATTGTTTATCCACCACGGCGTCGTTCCGGCCTGTCAAACAAATTGTGGCAGACGTTTGACAGATGGCAGGCGAAGAAACAATGGAATGGAAATAATAAATCCATCGGAATTGGATCCATTTGTTCCGGGGGTTTTGGATTTGCACCACGCCAATTACAAAATCATCTTATTTTTCTCTGAGCTCATTATGCAACTGGCTGGTCTGGTGTTCATTACTCTATTATGCTGGGATTATTGGAAATTGGAGAATCAGCGCGGTTATGCCTATAATTACACTTCATTACTTGTGGCACACAGCCATTTTATTTGTCTCATCAGAAAGGAGTATCGCTATGCAATGGACATTGTTTGGTTATTTGAAATGTTAATGTGAGATTTTAACTTGGAAGCACAAAGAAAACACCCTCCAACTTTATTAACGGATGACGAGATGTTTGCAAAACTTTTTTCGTTAAATTAAAAAAATCTTAGCAAATACTCCTGAACCTTTTCGACGTATGGTTCCACGTGAATCAAAGCACAGCTGTGTCCCGCGTTTGCTGGATTCATTAGTGAGCACTCGAAAGAGGCGGTGGAAAAAAAAGGAACAGCGGCCTTGCAGGAAAAGATGAGTGCGTCTTGCAGCCGACGAACGTCGTGAATACGTTCCGGGATCGAGCGCAATTTAATGATCGTTAGTAAATCAAGCCGTTGTTATGGCAAGAGGAATTAGATTTGTACTAGCTCTCCCTCCTCGTTGCCGGGGGAGCTAAGAAACATCAACTCCGACGACCGTGTAATGGGTTTAGCAGCGGATCCCTCCTCCCAGCAGACTTGCTGGTGGTACGTGTGCTGTTGGGTTGAGGCTGATGCGATTATGCGTACGGAGCGAACGATCGCGCAAGGAATCGGAATTCGTTCGTCGGTTGCCCAAGGCGAGTACTTTTTTTCTTTTTTTTTGTTTCACAGAACGCCAAAGAAGTCGGCGCGAGCTCTCCCAGTTTTCTTGGGCTTCAAACCGTGGCCCAACAATCAGATACCAGAACGCACAGCACGCGGAACACACTAGTGCTTCCTGTTCCCTGGCTGTCGGCGATGCGGCGGCAGCGAGTTGGTTTGGTATTCTTGGGCTGCTCGCTTTGTTCGTCGATACGCCGTTGTCGTTGTCGCAGTCGAATGGATTCGCGTCCGCGGTCGCGAGTAGGAGCGGGCAAAAAAAAAAAAGTAACGAGGGGCGCGCGAGGCTGAGCTGCATGAATCGCAGATTGCAACTTGCAGTTGTTGCTTTGCACTGGGCGGAAAGAGGAATGAGATACGGGAGGGGGTTGTCTTGTTGTCTAGCTGCTTGGTGGAGCTTTTTTTTTCTCGCGGAGTTGGGGAGAGAGTTGCACACATTCTTCGAGATGTGTTGTGCAGCAATCGGGAGTAATTGGTGGCCGCTGGGAGCTGTGTGTGCAATCGTTCAATTTGCATAAATTCAGCGCAAACCGTTCGTGTTTCCCTCGCAGCAGCAGCTTTTTCCTACTCGTTTCATTCCTACTGTGGTTTGAGAACGTTTAAAATGGAGCGACCCATTTTTCCGTTCACTTTCCGATGGATGATAATGCCAGAAAATGATCCACTTCATTGTGGGTATGAAAATATGCAATGCACTGCGGTTAAATATGGGGCGGGAGTAAACCTTTTCATAACTCGTAGATCATGGACTCATAATCGTCTGATGGACTCCTCTTCCTATAAACCTTATGCGAAGTAAACTGTGCTGATTAAACTGCATTAACAATCGCGGTAAATACTGATGAGTCGGCATGGTGCGGTTAGTTGATGCATTCAGGCGTCTCACGTGTCTGTGTTCGTACCTCCTTCCCCATCCGCATCTACCCTTGTGTATTTCTGTCTACAATTTCACATGTTATCCACCAGCCCGAGACACGACGCGATATCAGCGTTGTTTAGTAAAATGCAAACGATGGGAATACGACGAGTACGGGTTTGTATTTTTGCAACGTGTAGTAAGCTGCGCGTCTGCCGCTCTGATTGCTCCCCTTCCCTCCAAGATGTGACCACAAACGTTTCTCGGTTTTCAAGACAATCAAATCGCTAATTCCGATGCGCGTGTGGCATGTGAGAGGGTTTAGAGAGAAGAAAGACGGAAGTACAAACAAACCTCCTCCTCCCCTCTTTTGTCAAGGGCGAAGATCGTCATCGTCGTGGTGTCACGATCGTCATCTGCTGGAATGTCACGGATGTCTTGAGCTCGACAGTCAACATTCATCCACCGTTTGACGCTCGTGTGCTGCCATTGATGTGCAAACAGGAGTCGTTAAGCAAACGATGGGACTCATAAAGCGTGCAACGATGAATGACCCTTCATGCTATATAACTCCTGGGGATATAAAGTAATGTAATATCGATCAAATTATTGTAATGTATTGATCAAAATCCTTTTAGCCTCAATAAGAACCAACCGAAGATGATAGAAAAACCTTCTTTTTTCCCGTTACGCGACTTCACCCTTCCTTTAGTTTAGTTTGGATCTTCATTTGAGCACTATTTCATCATTTCATGTCGTTAATGTTTCTCGTAATCGAAATGGACGCCATTAAACGCTCGCGCTCGAAGAACATATCATACTGAATCGGCGCAAACGGAGGGGGATGTGTAACGTTGGACGGATATAAAACCGCGGTTCGGTTTTCGGACGCTGTTTAAACATAGCCAACATTCGCTACATACATAGGCAGCTCGGGTCGGGGCTTGCATTCGTTCCAATTTTCCTTGGAGCGCACTGCTCGCTCCTGCAACATAACGCTGGGGAGGGAGAAACATTTTGCCGGTTCTAGCGAAACTTACACATCCAGTAGCGTGCTCAGCTGTTCATGGTCATCCAGTAGTTACGTCTGGCTGCCTGAACCCCCTCATTCCGCTTCGTCCTTCTCCATCGCGAAACGCGGGGTCGCGTTCCATAACCGGGTAACCGAGTTGTGTGTGTGTGTGTGGTGTGGTGTGGTGTGCTTCGCTGGGTCAACATCATCGTCGTCGCGGGTTGTGGTGCGGATTTATCAATCAAAAAATTTTATGACCACGACTTTCGCATCGCGCCGGCTCGGGTTCGACTAATAATAGCGGCAGCACATGCACATACACCTACCAACTGCAGCTGGAACCGTGCCATCATAGGTGTGCTATGCTCGAGAAATGAAGTTCCTGTGTCGTCCCTGTGTTCTCGGTCATTTTCATCCTGCTGGGATCGCTTTGGATGCGTCTGGCAAATTGCGGCTAAAAAGATTAAAACATTAAAGGGGAGTCAAGGATAGTCGAGCGCGTACGCCAACTCGAACGGGACCCATGACGGCGTTGGTTCGAATCCACACCGGACTTAACCCCCTGCACGAAGGATTTACTATCCAGGTAAATGTGGAAAAAGTCTCAAATGGGTAGGCATGACCAAATTGGTCTTTAAGCCAAGAAGAAGGATTAAAAGTTCGAAATCATCGTCCACGTTACGCACTGTGGGATCGTTTACTGCTAATGTTGTTTGTCCCAACAGAAAAAAGGCGAACGGGCACGGGCAAATTTGTGTCGAGTTACATCCTTCACGGTGCTCGATTCTCGTTTGGTGCGTTTGCTGTTGGTTTGTCGCATTCTGACTGTGTGTCAGAATGATAATGTTTGCCTACCACTCAGGCGCAGTCGGAAGAAGATGCGAGGCTTTCGCCTCAAGAAAACCTCGAAACCAGATCCACTGACGGCAAGAACGAGGTTGAGCTAATAAAAGAGTCACTCAACGAATTGACTTTATCGATTTAAAACTACTGGCTGGCTACGTTCTCTGGGAGTTGGGTCATCAAGGCCGCACTGCTGTTGCTGATGACCAGGACACCGAGCCAATGGACACGTTCCATGCGGTGACGATGACGCTGGGGATGGAGTTTAGGTCAGCTGTCTGCTACTTTTCCGTACGGTTCTTGCCGTTGTGTGCTGTTTTTCGTGGTCGTGCACCTACGGAGTGGCTTTGGTTCTTCCCTCCCGTTTTGGACCACAGCCAAAGACAAAACACTCCCAGCTGACAGTGGCACTTTTTGTACGGCGCGGCAAAAGAACTTTGGGGCGAGCAAAACGCAAACGAAAGCGCGTGCATTAACCCCGTCCGACGAAGGAGCAATATTTGTTATTTATGTACAATGCTACCGAATTATGACACTGCAGTATCTGTGCGGAATGTGGTTCTGCGGTTTACTCGTAAGTTTTGTTGTTTTACTCCTTTCGCTCAAAAAAACAAAAGTAAAAAAGTGACGAGATTAACAGCGATTAAAATGATCATAAAAGTTCATAAAGTCACTACTTCTTCTTTTCAAATATTGCAAATCTTTTCTTACCATCATTTCTATACTTTCACCTCGTAATTTTATCTCGTGACTTCCAGTTCACCTGACTCTAAAGACGATTTACCACAGCATCTCTCTGTACTTTTTCAGGCTATTGAAAAGCAAACGGCTGGTTCAGAGATTTTAACTCACCAAGCTTAGCATGAGCGTCTTAAACAATACCATCAAGTTGCCTTTTTTAGTTGTAAAAACAGTTTAATTGGCAGTTAAAATGTCGTTTAGATAACAGAATCGGTGCGGCTGTGGGTGGATTTGGAATTTACTAAGTAGTTTTAGTGGCGACCGCTTATTAGTAGTTGGCTGGATGGATTATTGTTTGTTATTTATGATTATTTATAAACCACCTGCTGAAGGTTGTGCAGAACGAAAAGCGCCTTGACACGAGTTGTTGTTTGGGTCGGAAGTTTTTGCAATGTATTCAGCGCTGCTTCGAAAAAGTTGCCGTTTCCTGTAACCCACTGCACCCTCCCAGCAATCGCGCTTACCTCGGCGAGGTTCGGTAAAAATGGATGGAACTTGTTGGAACTTTTCAGGGCCATTGTGCTGCTACCGTCATTATCCAGTTTATCATCACTGTCGTGAAGAAGCCGATGAAAATTGTGGAGTTATGTATAACCAGCCTTCCTTGACTGAATCTCACTCGGTAGACTTTGTTTTTTGTTTGTTTTTTTTTCCTGTGGGAAAGATATAAAAACCTTGCACGATGGAACAAATTTCATCGCGCTCCATTCCACATCCAGCAAATCGGCGAAGCGGAGCGTAAAATGGCAGCGCTCGGATTGTCACAGCGCGCACAAGATCTGGCCGAAAAAGATATTCCCCGAACCGGGCCGATTTATCAATCGTTTCTCCAATGTTTTACTGGTGTCAACCTTCACCGTCCGTAATGAAGACCGGCATATCAGCCGGCAACATTCCTCGGAAATGGTGTCATCGATTCCAAATTTATATCATATGCTTTCTTCGAGCTCCCTACAACAATACAGCGCCCTTCCTCCGTCTGGCGATGGCCGGCGAGTTCAAACACAAATTCGCCAAAACCACCGATGAAACAGCACTGCGGACGAGGAACCATAAAAGCACATCCATGCGGAACGGAGCAGTGCATCTTAGTTCCTGTGTATAATCTGCTTCACGCATCTTCAGTTCTTCGCTGCTGTGGGTTGCGGTCGGTAAATTTTCACCCAGCCTCTCCTTCTTCAGCGCCGAACCCAAGTTTGGAGTACTTGGCCTTTTTTGGCTCGGGGAAAAGATGATGGGCCTGATAGGGCGAAGCATGTATGCGCCGTGGAAAATATTAATCAAAAAGTAATCAACTATTGCTGGGGTGCTTTTGTACTTTCCTCCCATTTTGGGTGTTCTGTACGCTACTACTTGTGCATTCCTAAGCGTTGCTTTAGCAGGGAATAACTCATATAGACCTTGTTAAACCCGGATAGCCATAATGTCCCAGTCCGGTAAAGGGTTCCTCCAAACCTTTCGGCCGCCTTAGGAACTTCCCAAGTGTGTGTGCTGGTGGAGTGTAAGGGAATAGGAAAGTTTTAGAACCAAGGTGTTACTTTTCTTCAACTTAATGCTACAGAACCGGGACCATGATTCCCGTTATGCTATGTTGGGCTTCGCTAGAAAGTTATTCCTGAAGCGCGTAGCAGCAACGTGCCCAGAACCGGGGTGCATCTACAGCTGCAGCTGCTGAAACCCCGAGTTGATCATTCCATCGGCTCTATGTTTAGCCATTTTTTCTCACGTACCTGCGCACGTGATGAAAAACACGCCGATTTCTGCATGTTTCGCTGCAGTTAGCTGGCCTTTGCAAACTATTAGATTGTGTGTTATATAGAACGACACCGGCGTTTCGGCAACTCTACACGTCACGTCCCAAAACCAACCACCCTTCATCGTCTTCACACACAGTTCACTGTACGTTCGTGGGTTATAAATCCATCCTAACCCTTATTGTATTCAACTCACTTTCAGTAATGAGCTTCGGTGCTGTTTTGTTAATTTTTCGCCTTTTTCGACCTGCTTGCTTGCAAGTTCTTCTCCCGGTGGTCCACCAAAAGCTCACTGGGTTAAGGGCGCCGCCGATTGATGTGTGCCTCCGGCCGCTTCTAACGGTATACTCTGCACGGTGTGCCTGTTTCTAAGATTTGTTTCTCCCTTCTTATTATTTGGGGTGATTTCCGTCTGGGGATCGTTTAGTTGGTGTAGCACGCAGGTGCCGCTGCCTGTTTCGTTGTCGGAAAAGTTAAAACAACAGGAGCGAGGTTACTGCGGTGTGCCGCAGGTTGTGTGAAAATTCGAACCGGACAAGTAAAACGTGTTTTAAATGTTGATGAACACCATCGAACATGAGGAGAGGGGGGAGATGGTCCGTCCTAAGACGAAGACGAATTCTTTGCAATCAGCGAACCGTTCGCTGCTCTTAATTTAAGGAATGATATTCCACGTGCCTCACTCTCGTGAGCGCACGCTTGGAGGAAGTAAAAGAAGAGATTTTGTTTTTGTTTAATGATCGATTGCGAACTCTTCTGGCATTCGTTCCACAGCTAGTAATGCTCGCTCGGTTTTCTTTATTTTTCTTTCCCTTTCCCTCAGGTCATGGTTTTTATAAATAACAGAGATGATTATTTACCATTCCTGAAAGTGCCAGGAGTAAGAATGCAAACTCCTCTAGTGAACAACGTGACGACGACCACAACGACACTCAACCGCGACGTTGCATCACAGGTGCAACAGCAGCAGCAGCAGCAGCAGCAGCAGCAACAGCAGCAATTGGGAACCCTCAACAACAATAACAACAACAACAACAATACGAACAATAACAACAACACCCTCATCAACAACAACGGCAGCATCAGCGTGAGCAGTTCGTGCGTGAACAACAACATCAACAACAATAATAACAACAGCATAAACAATAATGGACAGCCGCAGGTTGCCCGGGCGCTACTCATCTGCCGGCCAAACTCGCATCCTTTCAATGTACGTATGGAATGGCTTTGTCGTGCAATTATTCGCACACGTTTACCAAGCTCACCCCCGTGTGATTTTGTTTTGCAGAATCGAACTCTTTACCTTGAGCCAGGAGCCCAAGCTAAGGTAGGGCGGTCGGTGGCGAGAATTCGAGTTTCGGAGAACAATGCAATCTTTGACTGTAAGGTGCTGTCGCGCAACCATGCCGTGCTGTGGTACAAGGATGGCCGTTTCTTCATCAAGGTGAGTGTGTTTGGATTGTCACACACTGTGAGGATGCATCGTGTCTCCTGGCATGTTGTTTACCTTCTTGATTCTACCGCTTCGTCTTCTCCGTTTTTTCGCGACAGGATACGGGCAGCAGCAATGGCACCTTCATCAACAACCTCCGGCTCAGCCAGTCGTGCACGGAGTCGGAACCGTACGAGATCAGCTCCGGTGACATCGTGCAGTTCGGCGTGGACGTTATGGAGAACACGCGCCGCGAAACGCACGGTTGCATTACCGCCACGCTCAAGCTCTTCCTGCCGGACGGGCGGGAAACGAAGGCGAGCCAGAAGGTGGGCATCGGCGGTCAGAGCACGATCATACCACCGGTCGACCTGTACCGATTGAATCAGTACATCCAGGAGGCGAACCAGCGCGAGCAGATCCTCGAGACGAAGCTGATCAGCCTGCAGAAGATGGTCGAGGCGACGAAGTAAGTAGGAAGAAGAGAGCAGGAAGGACGCTTGGTGGCCTTTTGCTAACGGACGGCTTCGTTCGATGCGATGTGTTTCTTCGGCAGACAAAATTCCTTCCTCGGCTGGCAGGCGATGATCGACGAGGATCGGCTGCTGAGCCGGATTGACATGCTGGAGAAAAAGCTACAATACTGCCAGAAGAACATCACCGAGGACAAGCTGCGGGAGGAGTTGCTGAAGCTGCTGGATGAAAAGGAGCAGTATCAGAACGCGGCAAAGGAGGCGATGTACAAACTGCACCAGGAGCGGCACGAAGCCGTCCATAAGCAGATTTCGCTCGAGAAGGCTCTGTGCACCAGCGAGGACGAATGTTCGCTACTGAGGGAGCAGTTGAATAAAACCAAGCAGCAACTACAGGTACACCGTGGGGTGTTGTAAGCGCGCTATAGTTGGGGCTTTCTAAACCATTTTTTTTTCTTTTGGATCCACAACAGGAAATAACCGTCTGCATGGATACGCTGAAGAGTCAGTATGATGAGAAGGTCGCTTCCAGCGAGGAACAACTGAAAGCTAAGGAGTCGGAAATCACAAGTCTCACGCACAAGCTGGATCATTTCGTAGACGTTTATGCGGTGAGGATTTTCAACTGGATTGCGAAACGGAATTCAGCACGCTTATGGCTTGCATTTTTGCGTATTTTCTTCCAGATTGGTTCATCGGATGACGAGCAGCAACAGCAGATTAACAGTTCGGCCATGTCGAACTGGCTGAAGAACTCGGATATTAAAATGTTGGAAGGTTCCGAAGACATTATTAAGGCCATTTGTAATGATACCGTAGGTTTCACAACAGATATCGATTTTCAAGCACGCCTTTTGCACGTTTCTTTATCTTCTGAGCGGTTTTTTCTCTCTCTCTCTAGGAAAACGATATTACCAATAGTGATTATACGGAGGGACTGACGAAACTGCAACGACGCATAAGTACGTTTGAGAAAAATTTCGCTCTTTTGATCGGTGGTGATGGCAAATCCGAGAATGGTAAGCATCGTCATGTATCTGTGTGTTCGATCAGAAGAGTTTAATGAGTTGAATGATTTTATTTTGACCTGCAGAAACAGAGGAATCCAACGAACTGGACAACGAAAAATCGGAGCCAACGGTAGGGACGGGAACGCAAAACGTTATCGCGGTGGCAAAGACGAGCGAGGCCAACGTTGGCGATGGGAAGGAGGAAGATGGAGAGAATGGACCTGCACCCGCCGAGACTATCGTCCAGAAGGAGTGCGACGGCAATCAGAACGATGTGAATAGCAGCAGTATCATCAGCAACGCGACAACAAACAGAACCGAAGGCGAAGGTGAAGCACTGTCGAATCAGCAGGAACAACAACCGGTCCGTAGCGTGGATAGCATGCAGCAGGAGTCGCAGGATGACGCGAATAAGTTGGCCAACGGTAATAAGGAATCTTCAGCGATGGGCGGAGACGACGGAAAAGCGCCTCCGTACGGTGCCGCGGATCCGATCAATCAGAACGTCCTGAAGCGTAACATTCGACTGATCAAGAACGACTGTATGACACTGTTGCGGCATGCTGAGCGCACGATAGCGCAGAAACATTCGGAGCAGGCGACCCAAAAGGCAAAGTATGACGAGCTAGAGTCGGAGGTAAGTACCGTTACATGTTCTAGCTATGTTTCGTTGTATGAGGCACTATCATAATATTCGTTTCGTTCGTTTTGCAGCTGCTGGCATTTAAGGCGGAACTGGAGAACCGTCCGAAGCAGGTAGATCTAGACCATAAGCAGGCGCTCTGCGATAGTCTTGCTGAAAATCTCTCGACGCTGCGGATCGAGGTGGAGGAGCTGCGTACCATGAACGATCGTTGTCAGGAGGAGATGGAGCGAATGGAGCTGGAGCTGCTGAAGCAGAAGAACTTCGAGAACGAAAAGATTAGTGCGCTGGCAGCGGCTGCCGCAGACGAAGGCAAGTTGCCAGTTGTGGTGGAACCGGTGGCGCAAGCGCAACACGATTCGGTGAACGAAGTGGTAGTGGAAAAATCGTCTTCTACTCCGGAACCCGACTCGACGGCGAAGGAAGAGGTTGCGGTGGCGATGAACCAACAGCAACCGGAGCTGCTGATGATGCCGACCACATTGCTGGTTGTGACGGAGAATGCACCGGTCGCGGAAATGCCCTCCCCGGTGATGATTCATTCGGTTCCCATGGTGGACGTGGAAACGCAAACCGACGTAACCGACGCCTCTGCGTCAATGTTCAGCCCAGTACCAGAACTACCTCTAGCTGCCGATGGCGATCGAGAGATCACGGCATACGCGGCTTCGGCGGTCGACACGAGTGACGGTGGGGACACATCGATTAGCTCCAATCTGGATGATTTGGACGACGATGACGACGACAAGACGGAAACTCTCGACGCCATGACAATCTTCAGCCCCTCGGAGGTGTCGGCCATGCATCGTATGGAGAAAAGCCACCCGGAGCCGGACAGCGAGGGAAGTGGCAAACCGGCAGTTGCATCCGTCACGAACGGAGGCGGGAATCTCATGCCTTTGCCGACGCCTGGTGGAGGAGACCTGCTGCTTCACGGCTCCATGGTTGACGCTAGTTGTGCTGCGGGGCTGAGTATCGAGCACGAGCTGGCAATGATCAACCACCCGGACGTGCAGCGAGAAGAGGAGTTGATCGCGTTCAAGGAAAAGTACTCCCACTTGAGCGAAGAGAACGTTCGGCTCAACCAACAACTGCAGCGGCTCAGTGGCGAGCTGAGCCAATCCCGGCACTGGTCCGCCGTGCAGCTGGCCATGTACATCGCACCGATCGTGGCTATCTTCGGTTACATCCTGCTGAATCGAACGTAATCAACGGTTCGTTGGTTGCTGCGTGTATGAAGCTAATCGTTAAGGCAACCCAGCGTGCCCAGCTGGGTTAGCAGGTGAAGTGCGCGGGCATGAATATGAGTGCGTTTATTGTTGGATTATCATGTTGAAGATGTGCAAATCGTCTGCGAGATGAAAGCCAGGCAGAAAGGGACACAAAATATCTCGTTATTTTATACGGAAGGCATTGTTTTTTTTTCTTGTTTAACATCTTTATTTATTATTATAAAAGAATTTGGCCCTAAGGGAGGGACAAGGAGGCGGGTTTGTCCGACGGCATTATCAGCGGCGTTCGGTTCGCATCGTCCGCTCCCGCAATCTCGTCTTGTGCACAGGGTGTTGAGCAAGATACATTTGTTGACAAAAGTTCATCCGGATGTGGGAGCTGTAGCTTTAACGATGAAAATTCAATTAAAAAAAAAACCAACGATTCACATGCCAGGCAAGCAAAAGTGCAGTCGCTTGAAAGGGGATCAATCCGGGATCGGCTGTTCGATAAGGTTCGTGCACATGGTCGTGTGGTTTCTTCTGTTCATTCAATCTCACTCCCTGTCCACACCGCTGTGTAAATTTTGAAGCGCCAATACTGTATTTATTAATGATTAACCCAACGCAATTTTTACTGATACAAAAGTCAACGCTTTCGAACGCATAGAACAGATAGGGAAAAGATGTTAGCGAAACTGTGTGAATAAGAGGCACGAGCAACGGAAATAAGAAACTCGCGATTTGGATGATTCGCGCCAGGAATCCCGGAGGGAACCGCTGAAGTTATGGATAGGTCCATTTAGAGTCCGAATCAGACCAGTCCCAGTGATGAAGAGCAATAGTGTGTTTGCGTGTGCGTGAGAGTGCGTGTGCGATTATGAGCAAATTGAATGGATGAGTTGATTGCGTGATTGCGAGAAAATGAATAGAAAAGTCTCGACAGGAAAGTCGATTGCACAGGAAACGGTTAAGAAGGTATGGCATGAAGTGTTGATGAAGGTCAGGTTGACTGTAAAATATTTAGCTTAGAAATTATACTTATCTTCCCCTCTAACCCCTGGAACTTTCTCTTCCCGTTTCGTCATGTGCCGAAAGCACTCGACGGGGGTACGCAGTTTACAACCTTCCAAAACACGTTATGATAACCTGCTAAATGCGCATAGCTTCAACTGAAAAGCCGGAGTCAACGACAGCGACAAAGAGCAAGGAACGTTTCCCGTCGAAATCAGCACGTATTTCCCACTGTACTCATGTGCACCGATCGTTGGCTAGGCTAGCTTTTATAAGAATCTATATGAATCTAATAGTAACGAACAATATACTTATAATACACGATGAGCATGATAGTTCGCCAACGGACACGCGCAGAAGCAGAAGAACCGTTCCACACTACTAACACGCATTGTATTTTTAACGGAATCGTCGAGCACTTCGGAACACATCCGCCACCAACATACCACCATCCCCCACTAAAAGAACCGGAAACAGCTGGATTATCGGTCATAAGCACCGTTTGTTTGATGTGTGTGGCCATTGGGGAATGCAAAGTACAAAACAAGATAACTACAAGCGTAAAAAGGACTCCACTGCGTAAACGGCGTTTAGGATTTCACTGGAATCGGTAAGGAATCGAAGGATGCATAAATCGGTGAAGTGACAATGAGCCTAGCTTAGCACGTTGACGTTTGAAGATGCTAAAAAAGCTTATATAAGCATAAAACTAAAAGCAACAATATTGAAGCTAAGCGGACAGTAGGGAGGAAATTCAAAGCCACGACCCATACGAAGGTGTGAGGAGTGTGTAACGTACAGTGAGACCGGTCGAGAGTGATGGTTAGACAGATATGGCCCACGGTTCGCCGGTACTTTGCATTAAAAGAAGGAGTAAAAACACAGCTTATGAGTTGGACAGCGACAGATAATACTAGGCTAGCATGGCGTAGGAAAAAAAAACATAGACACATAGTTATATTACCTAGGACGCGAAATCGACCGACGAATAGGAAGCGGAACCATGTTTCCCGTTGTGGATGAAAAAAAATAAACAAACAACCGGTCAGGCATTCATTCGTAGTAATGCTCCGGCGTGAAGAGCGCAAACCCGTGGAAGAGGGAGGATGGATATTTGACGGAGAATTAGAAAAAAAAAACGCTTCAGTTATGTATTATAAGAACGAGCTAGCAGATTGAACAAGCGAAAAGGAGGGAGAATACAGTCGGCCGAAATCCGCGAAACAACTCAAAAAAAAAAAAAAAGAACGGAGAACCTGGTGACAAAAATAACAAAAAACTACGACGGACGACGAATTAAATAATAAAGAAAAAAATACAAAATTATACTATACAAAACCGACTCGGTCAGCTGTGTTCCTAAACGCCATGAGATGACCGATAGCTTTCAACAGGAGATGAGAGTAGACTGATCTTGATCGTTTGAGTAAAATGTGTACCATTTATTTATCGTTATTATAATTTATCTACAAAACATTGAACATGGCAGACGGAGAGAAAACAATAGTACGAAACCGTGTGCTGAGAACACAGTGACTTCTGATACGAACATGAACTGAACACAAACACGAACACACACAACACAAAGAAGACACACACACAGGGATACACATTGCTATCAATCACAATATTTTTGTTTGCTTCAGGTGCGGAGGTTTTCGAAACTGGTGGAAACCGGGACATCTAATTGGACGATCAATCCTGGAATGCGCGATGACGAAATGTTGTGGTTCACGGACGAGTGATTGTGGGCAAAACTAAGCTAAGACGAAACCTACGATCGCCGTGTGCGTTTTTTTTTTTTTTTTTTGCTGACTGTGAGCGGTTCCTCGTTCTTTGTTGCTCTACTTTTTCGGTTCGTCCTTCGGTTCCTCGGGGCACGTGTTCGGGAAACCGAGATAGTAGTCGGCAATTCGACCCGCTTCGCGCAACCCACTCAGTAGCGCCCCGTGCACCGTGGCCGGATAGTTACGGATCGTGTGCTCACCGGCGAAAAACAGTCGCGGAATGTCGACCGGTTTGCTTTCATCATCATCGTTGTCGTCGTTATAATCCGATGGACCGGTCGCTCCTCCACCGTTGTTGTCATGGCGCTGCTGCTTACTGCTACCTGGCTCCTGTGTGGGTGCAGCGGCCTTCGGGGTGACTGGAGCAGCCAGGAGATCGTAATCGCTGCCGGACGAGCCAACCGAGACGAAGCTGTAGGACCCCCGGGACCACGGGTCTGCCCTCCACCGGGTGACGACGGTTTCCTTTGGCTGGGGGACGACCGAGTTGCCGAAGATCCCCTTCAGCACGGCGATGCACCGCCCGACGATCACATCGTCCGAGACGTTCTCCATGATGGCGGCCGACTGACCTGCGACCAGGGCAAGCAGGATGGGCGACTGCGAGATGTGCCAGAAGAGAAACAGTTCGCCCCGGCTAGCGGTCGTGCTGCCGACGTGCCCGAAGAGGTTCGTGTTGGCGTCCCAGAAGATGCGCTCGAAGCACAGGACCACCTTGTTCAGGTTGCCGAAGCCGAGCCGCCGGATGGCGGACTGTTTCCACTCCGGGAGCGGCGGATCGAAGCGGACCGTGTTCAGCTGGCGCGACTCCTCGGCGATGGCGACCTTCAGGATGCCGAGGGTGAGTGTGCACAGGACCAGGTCGGCCTTGTAGCAGGCGGATGAGTTGTTGGACTTAAGGTCGGCCGTCACTTCGACGCCCCCGGGCCGATAGCGGATGCAGGTGACCGCCGTGTTGACCCGCACGTCCAAATTTTCCGTCAGTGCGATCGGTACGCAGGAGTACCCATTCTTGACCGTCGTATGGCTGCCGATGAACTCGAAGTCATCGTCCTGGTCCCAGTGCTTTAGCGACAGGTTGTTCAGCGGAGTCGCGTTGGCAAACTCCAGGTTCGCGAAGTGCCAGTCGAGAATTTGGCGATCCTTTGAGGAAAGGTACACCTCGGACACCTGTTCGTTCTCCAGCTCCTTCACCTTCGCCTCGATCTCGGCCTGGTTCGCGCGCAACCGTTCCACCTCCTTCCAGGCGAGCTGCTCCTCGCGGATGGTCACACGCAGCTGGAACTCGTGCTCGAAATACTTTGTGCTAGTCGCATCAGCCGCAGACGCATCCTGCCCGCCGCCCTCCTTCGCGCTGGGCGTCACCCCCCGCGGGGGTTTCGTATCGATCAGCTCTCGCGTCTTTGCCTTCAGTTCCCGTATCCGCTGGAGCGTTTCCTCGAGGCTGGTCTGAGTTTCGATCAGTTTCTTCTGTAACGCAATTATCCCGGAGAGGTGCTGCACTTGTTTCTCCTTTACGTGCTTTTCCTGCAGCTTGATGATCCACTCGAGCGCCTGACCGAGCGACACAGGGTGGTTGCCGGCGTAGTTGAAATCGAGCTGGTGCGAAAGATAGCTGGTGGCCTCCAGCAGCCGGTTGAACTCCCGCTCGACCATGTCGTCCTTATGCTTCGGCACGGGCTTTCCGCCGGCCCCGTACAGCGGGCAGGCGCTCTTGATCGGACACATTTCCATGCCCGTCTGCTTGCTGATGATCGTCAGCGGATTGCCCCAGATGCCGGTGACCACCATCGCACCCAGATCGGCCGTGTATGCGTTCTTGCGGAAGGTCGCAATACGTCCCCCCACCCGATCGCGAGCCTCCAGAACGGTCACTTCAAAGCCGAAGTGTTGCAACTGCTGCGCAGCCGACAAACCCGATATGCCCGCGCCAATAACGATCACCTTGGCAATCTTTTTCGCCGGCAGAGGCTTTAGGCGCTTGAAAATGCCGAAATTGATGAACCCATGGCGCTCGAGGAACGCGTGCACCTTAGCGACGAGCGCCGGGTCGCTGTCGAACGGGGGCTCCATTCTTTTCAGCGCGTTCTCCACCGTCAGCTGCACGGTCGGGTCCTCGATCCACATGTGCAGGATGCGATTGCGAACGTTAAGGAAAACGCGTTGCGTCAGTAGGCCATGCTTGATGATCTCCGGAAAGCACACAGCTTCCGCTGCGGTCATCTTTTCCACCGGCAGACGTGACTGAAACGCGGCCCCGTCCAGCCCGGTCAGATGTTCTTTGTACGGGTTTGGATCGTGCTCGGTGGACGACGGCTTTTTCGCCTTTTGCGGAGTCGGTGGCTGCGAAGGCGGAGTCGTGTCGGACTTCGATTCACCGGCGGTCTGTGCATTTCCTTCCGTTCCTGCCTCGCAGGCGCTTCCTGGACGTGGGCCCGTCTTCGCTCCATTGTCACCGTACTCGACTTTCGTCTTCTTGCGCCTGCTGGTGCGCCGCCCTTCATCCGATTCGGAAACTGCACGGCCCCTCACGGAAACGTCCGTCATTTCCACGTCGGAATCATCACTTATCAACGTTACTGTCACCATCGGAACCTGGTCGTCCTCCGCACGCACAGCTCCTTCACCTTTGTTCGTAGTCCCATTCATCTTGCGTATGCCCTTGAACACCCTTTTTTTTTCGCGCGCCCTACGTTAACAACGTTTTCCAAAGCACCATCATCGGTTTGGTTCTAGCACACCATTTTCACCCACACACAGATCGTTGGAATGGTTCCCGGTGGTCTCGAAGGGCTTTCCTTGGATGTGGTTTCCGTTTTAGCTCAACAATTTGACCTCAAAAAGGGGTCAATCGAGCTTTGAAGAAAATATCCTACAACCGCCTACCGCGGTGTTTGTGTCGCTTTCGCTCAGCATTTGACAGAAGCAGCCGATTTGTTTGGAAAAATTCGATTTGTCTTGCGGTTGAAAAGGAACCCTTGACACTATAGCTACCAAAGATGCACCGAACTTTGAGGCATTTCTAAAATTGGAACCTTGAGACACTGATTTGGTGAAAACCTGCCTTGTAAGTAGTGTGCAAAGGTTTGATACTATAAAAGATACTTAAAATCATCCGGAAGGTATTTCGTTTAGAATTCGTAAGCGAAATTGCAAGAGCTGTACTGAACGACCAGTTCCAGACCCGGGACTCACTCGGAACTGGTTCAATTTGACATACGCGTTCCTCCAACGCATGACAGCTTGCTTCATGAACTTCAGGGACGCGAAGCTCGTCATTGTTACATTTTACTTGGAAGAGAAAACGCAAGAGTGTGCAGAAAATTTAATGAAGTTTTTAGGCTCATTCTTACGGTACCTGTGCAGAAGTTGATGCGTGATAAACTGGTTAAAAGTGCTGCCTTTTGTAGATATTGTTAATTTAGCTGAATGCGCATCGCTACCGCCGACGTCTCAGGTCGTTTGTACGCACTTTCTATGCACGATGGAGAATCCTGTCGGTGTGCGGCAGGAGGCGGAGGAGCAACATTCCCCGAAGATCGGTGACCTTCCGGAGGGTCTGGTGCTGGTAAGCAGCGGCAGTGAAGATGGCCAACAGGATGACGAGCAGGAGGAAGGTGAGATACAGGACGACGATGATGAGGAGGAAATTGGTTGTCGAGCGGGCCAGCAGCTCGACTTGGAGGACATCAGCTCGGAGGAAGAATCGAACATTCGCGAGCGTATGGCTGTGCTAGAAGCGATGGACAAGCAGGTTGGGCTGATCAAGAAAATAACGAGCCGGAGTTCGTACGGTAAGCGTAGGGGAAAGAGTAGCCGAATTTCTTCAAGCGAATGTCGATGGCTATGCTGTTTTTCTTCCAGATTATTTGAATGACGACGATGCTGTGTACGGGAAAGAGAACTATCTTTATTACTATCAACAAAAGCAACATCATCGCAACAGCAACAGCCACAAATCGGCAAAATTGCCTGTCGCGAAAAAGCATGACCATCGTCGCGAAACCTCCAAACGGGTGGAGTCGCTTCGCATGCACATCCATTCGAAGCGACACCTTGAAAAGACGAAGGAAAAGACAAAGCGTTCATCGCACAAGAAGCATAAGAGAAGAAAGCATGTTGTACCGAGTTCTCCGTCACCGCAGCGACGTGTGGTATCGTCGGACTCCGAACCGGAAGCAACGGTCGATCGAGAATACCTAAAGATTGCCTGTGCGACAGAGAAAATGAGAAAAAGTGAGAAACTTCATGGCAGCAAGAACCCACTAAAAGATAAGCTACTGCTTTTGTCGGGCAAGCGGCGTGAGGAGGGAGCGCAGGTAGAAGCTCCCGTGATTGTAGACTCTTCGTCCAGCGGGCCCGAAGGCGACCTGGAGGACGAAGAAGAGTTGCAGCTACGATTGCTGGCTTTGAGCACGAAACCGATCGTGAGGGAGTCCGGTTATAGTGAAGTCATTTGCGACCTGCAATTACCTTCACCACCTCCTCCACCGTCGATCATAGACACGCTGGATGAAGACGATCTTCCAATCATGCCAATGGCATTTGCTCCGGAGAGCTACCGCTCGGAAGAACGAGAGCTCCGCCTGATTGCCCTCAAGTCGGCGGTTATGAAGAAGCACGAAACGAGGCTGAAGCGCAAGGAGCAGGACGCCGAGAGGCCGTACTCGCCAAGCGATGATATTGTGCTCACCCCGGTCCGGGAAGTGCCACCCGTGTACGACGAGCTGGATAACGATCTGTACAGTGACGGCAAGGCCTCGGTGGAAATTGTCGAAGATGATAACGACGTGCTGATCGTGGAGACTCCTTGCGAGCTTATAGCGCTGGACGACACGGATGAGGAAGAGGCGGAAGAGGGAGGAAGAGACATGGAGATAAGTTCCGTCGAAAGTCCTGTACCCGCGGCGGCTGGGCAAGATAACGAATGTTGCCCGAACGACATGACGGAAGATTCACAGCAACCGATTGACATGGAACTGGCCAGCAGTGAGCACAGCAGTGAGTCATTTTCCGAAAGCATGCAGCATGGTTCGATTAGGCCGAATAGTATGCTGCAGATCGGTTTTGATTCCTGCGATTCGGAGTTGTTCACACGCAGGGCTACTAAACCACCGCAAAGTCCTCCAATGACGCCAGACTCAATGGAAGAGGCTGAGGCGGAGGCGTTGAGGCAACTGCTGCTTACAAAAATGCGCCAAAAGCAGAATCAAAAGACTATACAAGAACCAATTCCCGAAGAACCGGTAACAAGGGATGATCCCGAAGAACCGATAACGAGGGATGATCCCGAAGAGCCGATAACAAGGGATGATCCCGAGGCTACTTTGAATCTTTCAAATAATGTTGAGGCTATGCCGGCTGAAAGCGCAGAAAGTACAGTTCAACCACGGCAAGAAGAGTCGTTGATGGCATATGGAGAAGCGACGGAACAGGTTGGCGAAGGGCCTTCGTTTGAGGAAAATCCACCGTTGCCCCGAAAGTCTTCACAAGTGGCTTCGCCAACAGTCAACCCAAACTTGATCACCCTCGTCAATCGAAGTACCGCAATGCGGAAGAGACGGAAGAAATCTCAGTCAATCAAATCATCTGGAGTGGAGCCAGACGCCGGGTCGTCTCTCACGGCCAATAAAGTCTTAGCCATAGCAACTTTGCCATCCGCCGCCCGTCCCGAACCGTTGAAAGCTTCGATGGTTCGCACGCAGAAACTGGTGAACAATCCTAACAAACTGATCAACCTGAACCAAACCATTTCGCCATCGCCTCCTTTGACGCGAACGAATTCGCCCAACCACCTCACCAACGGGGATACTTTAGTCTCACGGCCGGTGGCGAAACTCGTCATCCAGCTGGGAAACTCCGACTCCGACTCGGACGTGGATTTTGGTTCGCCCTCGCCGGCTGAAGGAGAGGCGCTCTTGCCCACGGATGGGGCCGCCATGCCCACCGTTCGCTTTGAAGAGCAACTCGATAGGTTTTTGAAAAGTGTGCGGAGCAAAACAAGCGTTGCCCCTAGCAATGGCGATGACAATACCAAAGACTACAGCGATCATTCCGACAGTGGTTCCAATATGTCAAAAGGGTCTACTTCGGCGAAACAGCTTCAACCGAAACCACCGGCGAAGAGAAGTCAACCCATTTCCTTCGCTGGAAGTACCACGGCTTCGTCTACGGTAAGATAATATGCTTTGTGAGCTGAGCTAGAAAACGATCAATTAAATGCTATCTTCATCATTCGTGCATCTGACAGGCTGTAAAACATCTTCCCAAATCGGCTCAAATGGAGTACATGCGGTTGGTGGCTCGTATGGCACAGCTGGAGCAACACAAGCTAGCACGTCAACGTGGTCCGACAACAGCACCAAACGAAGCCAATACCTCACCAAGCTCCGCCACGAAACGGACAGCCGGAGATTCGTGTGAGGAGGCGTTTGACAAATCGAGCAAGGTGTCCGGCAGGGATCAGCTGGCCACCAAGAGTCCAGGAAAGCGAAAACATTCGCAGAGTGAGGTTCAATCCACGAAAGCACCCGCCGATGCAGACGGAAACTTGATCATCCAGGATCCAATGGAAAGGAAGCTGCAGCAAATACGTACCAGCATACCAAACCTCTCGCAATCGTCCCGCAATCGATTGCTGCTCACGGCAGAAAAGCAACTAGAAAAGCACAGGTAATGTGTTTCGGCTCTCTGCTTCAAATGGCAATTAGTACATCGCATTTATGTTTTCCGTTCTCAATCCACCTATCACCCTATACAAACACAAACAAACAGTGGCACGTTCCTGCAAGAACTCGAACAGCACAACTCGACCATCCTCTCAGCACAGCACGAACGTCGCGAACTGTTCCAGCTCGACAGTCGGATTGAACTGCTGAAGGAAAAGCTGGCCATACTCGAGCGAGCCCGCGAGCAACAGCGGCACCGTTCGGTGGATACCTTTACCATCCTGCAGGCATCGCACCGGAAGATCGTAACAAGTCGCAAGCGGGCATCCGAACTGGAGCGGATGTGCAACGAGATCGGGCAGAGGATCGTTGGGGAAGAGTATCAGTAAGTGCACCCGAATGGTTTCTTGCTAATGGGTGTTTTAATTAGCTTTTTTCTTTTACTCGTTGAATTCACTGCCGTGGAGCTGCCGCGGGGCTCGCTTCCCCGTGCTGCGAGTAACACTGAGTGGGTAGCTGGGGTAACGTTTTGAAGCTTCGATTCACTTGCCCCTTACAGACCGCCTTCGTTGTCCAGTGGGCCAGTGCTGCAGGAACAGCTGAGGATACTGGCGATCGAAACGAGGCAACTGAGAGCCATCCGGAAGCCCACGCTGGACGAGTTCAAGGAGCAAATGTTGGCCAATCACAGGCGAAAACTGATGGAGTCGACCGGCGAGACTTTGCTGGAAAAGGATGACTGTCAAAAAGAAGCCACATATCATCCAGAGAGCGAACATGAAAAGACTGACCAAGAATCACCTGCTGTGGAGCAGGCTCCCGAAGAACCCGCAAGCATCTCGTTGGAAGCACCCGAGGAGGAGGTTGAAAAAAGAGACGCAACTCCGTGCGAGGGCATGTGCGAAGCTGTATCAGTGAACCAAGGAGTAGAGGAGCCTCTTGCAGATAGCAGGATAGAGCCGGACAGTGTCGCAATGCACCAACCCGAGCCAATCGAACCGTCGTCGATGGCAAGCGATGATCAATCTACGGAGGACGACGAGGCTACCGAATCTTTCCCGCATGAAACTCAAGAAGCTGATCGGGAAGAGATACCTCCACCCGGGGAGGTTGCATTTGATCACGCTCTCCCGTTGGAACAGGAAGTGGATAAACCTGTACGGGACGAGACCGTGAAAGAGCCAGAATCAATCCCAAATGAGCCGATACCGTTCGTAAAGTACACATCGCCGTTGCTATCTCTCAAGCAAGGGTAAGTTTATGAACGATCCCATTTGATAGTCATTCGTATGTTGCGTTGAACTGTACTAGTTGTGTTTTTCCCTCCCGGGAAAGTGCGGGATCATTTCCGTTTCCTTTCTTGTGGTTCCATTTTCGAAGGACATATTAATGTCAGTACCTTGTTTGTGTTCTGGAATTACCCCCCCCGATCGTTCTTAATTGATTTTTCTACTTACATCTTCTTTCCTCTTGTACCACCCTCTGGCACCGTACTGTCCTTGCCATACGCCGTTCTTCCCCTCCTTTTTCTTCTCTTCCTCAATTTCCAGTGTGCAACACATTCCCACCGGCGTTCTATGCCCGTACGAGCTTGGCGGCCAGTGCGTCGATCGTGAGTGTAAATACGAACACTTTGCGCCGCAGTAAGTGACGCGTGAATCGTTCCTGCTCCTGCCCCCGAATTTCGCGAGGAATGGGGGATGTGTTTCAGGAAGAGTGTGAAATTAGTGCCATTCAAGTGAAGATGCTCAGTTCCCCGTGCTTCCTATACCAAATTTTTAATCAAATCCTTCCTTCTGCACACAATGCACTGGTCTGCGCACACACGAAGCGCTCTCCTTGGGTGGTTTTGAGTCCCATCTTCACTCCTCCGTAACTTCCCCCAAACCAAACCCCTTTAACCTCCCATCCTTTTGTACCCCGAAAGGTGCTTAAAAGTTAAAGCCTATATTTATTTGCGGTTCGGACGAATCTCGAACAAAGAAACCAAGGTTTGTGCCGTTGACGTCCCGGATTGTGAAGCAGAGAAGCGTGCCGGCCAATGCCAAAGTCAATGCGAAAGAAGATGAGCTACAGGAAACGCTGCAGGACGTGCAAATGTCAACGGAAAGGACGAAACAGTGTTGCAGCATCGCCAGCGCCATCTTCATCATCGTTTTCATCTTCATCATCGGTCATCTGCCCATCGGGTGTCGAGCACTGGCTTGGGTAAGTTAACTCGTTGTCTCTCCGTTTTCTTTCGTTCGATTTTCTTCCGTCGGCTGCCATCGAACATATTTCGCCGAAACGCAATGAAAGTAAAATGCTGCAGCGAAACGAGAGCAAGAGATAAGGGGAAGCAAGTGAAGCAAGAGTCTGTTGCTGTGTCTTCGAGCGTGCAAATAGTGACGGCGGGCGATTACGCGTTTTAGTTGTTTAGTCACACTGGTGTTATGATTTTGGTGGTTGGTAGTTAGTCATACGAACAAGTGATATTTAATTCCGATCGAACAAATAGCATCGACGAACGTCGTCGATGCGTGATCGTTGGTTGTCGAACCAAACGAAGCAGAAGAGCTCCCGTGACGTGAATTCATTCTTCCGGCGTTTGCAGAGTATGAAAGAGTGTAGCGAACGATAGTCTACGGCCGGAGGGAGAAAGAGTACAAATCGTCGATCATCGACTTCACCTACAACCATCCGGGGGATACTTACGATGCAGCAGTAATCATACTTTGTGTGGTGCATGTACACGAGTGCTTACACGATTGTTTTTGGTCGTTACATTTGGATTAATTCGAGAAATTGCCTTTGAGAAACTAAAGTAAACTTGTTTTTTTTTCCTATCAAATCTTTGCTTTCCCTTTTGTTTATTGAAATTTAATGTTTTTTGCAATGTAAATTGGCAGAACATTAACACCACGATGTTTCTCATACAGCTGTATGTGCACGTGTGGCGGTGTTTGTTGAATGCTAACAAGCGTTTACGTGCGGCACAGCATGGTTAAAGGGTCTACCTTACTTCTACTAGGGATAAACGGACCGTCCATTCAATGACCTTCTAGATTAGTTATTATCACACCACAAAGACATTACGTTTGGTTTAGTCTAACTTTTACACCTCACCTTAGTTTTTCTTTCTGTTCCGTTTGATATGCTTCATTACGTTAGTTTGTTGTACAAACGGGCGAACCGAACGATCTTTCGTTCGCAGATGTTGAAGTATCGATTTTTTAACAATCATTCACTGATCAGTATCATGCTGTTGTTACTACGTTTGCCTGTTGACGTAGCACACGTTAGTTACATGCTCGCCTGTTCTGATATCCTCGTAAGCTGCACCCTCTTGGGAGGCAAACAAGTGATAATTACAGTGGAAACTCGAACAAATACTACGAAGCAGAGATGAAAATGTATATTTAAGACTGGATGATGAAAAGAAAATAAAATTTATAACGAACAAGATGCAAAGGGGTTGTTGTAGAATGCATTTTGATATGAAATTTGTAAGGAAATGAAAGAACCAAACATATCACACACGAAAATTATATATATAGATATAGATATTTTCATTTAATAGTTTGGGGGAAGCGTTGCAAAGCAACTAACATGAATTATTGCGAACGTAGGCGTGCATTCACTTTCATTTTCATCTCCTTTCTGGTCATCGTGAGGGCAGGAAGCCATCGTAAAGAGATGAGTACAGCTAATCATACACCGACTCAATTAGCGTATCCTTGAAACCGACAAAAAAGCGCTTTGACAACTTGTACTAGAGATCGGTAGGCTTCGGACATGCCTAGCGTTGACTTCGTTTGATTTGAAAGCTGCCTGAGGGAAAACACTCGCGCGCGAACCAGAAGGAAACTGCAAAGAAATGAAAAAGGAACAACATAGAGGACGAGAGTTGGCAATTGGAGGAACAAACTTGAAAGTTTGCGCAAGCAGAAATTAATGAGTTCTTATCAAAATATTTGATTTATGAACTGAGGCGAGCGATAAAGTGAATGAATGAATGAGTAAAGTGATCTTTAACGGTGCTTGGATGGACGGGATGTAAGTTGCCAGCGATGCCGGCCGGTTGCGAGGACGGTTAGGACGTGGTAGGTGCTTTCGCTCCTAGATTGATGATGGCCGGCGGAAGTTTCTTCTGCGATGATGGTTTGCAACTCGCGGAAGCCTAGGTGCAGCACGGCGTAAGTGCGCAACAGAAAGGAACAGAAATTAAGACCAGATAAATGAGAAAAACGGGGAAGTAGTAGCGGCCAGTGTTGCCACGAAGTAAACGAAAACACCAACGAAATAGCAAAGCGCACAGTGGAGAAAGAGAGCTACTCAAATCTTGTTGTGCAAAGACGGTTGGTGTGTTTCGCGAAACGAAACTAAAAGCGGCGCGAAGGCAGTAGGCGCCGCTGTTTGTTAAAATGGCGGGCGGGAAAATGGAAAAGTTTTGAGCTCCGCTTTGCCGTCCTCTTAGAGCTGGCGTTGACTGATGCTGGGTGCTACTTTACCTTTTGCTTTTCCGTGGGTTCGGTGACCATGGGGCGAATTCTCTTCTTGCTTTTTCGTTTTTCTCCTTTTCCCACTGCGTCAAATGTTGGAGAGAGCTGAGGTTCTAGCTGAAAGGGGCAAAGGGGCCGTTCAGACGGGGAGAAGAAAATTAAAAGAGCTTCGGGTGGAAAAGTTTTACACTGGACTCGTTGGGCGAACAATTTCTGTTTGAATTGATTTCGGTAAACAACAAATTTATTTACACCGTCGATGCAGCGTAGGCGAGATGGATGATGATGGCTTGCGAATAACGCGAGGATACCGTTGCCCCCGGCTAGGCCTGCTTCGATCATTGTTTGCTCGCATTGGCAACCAAGGCTCATGGTTTTGGTAGAAGCCTGCGAAATCATCCGTCCGCGCAAATCGCGACTCCGATACTCCTGCGAGGTTGATGGAGAAGTTTCTTTAGCAGTGCATTCAAGCAGAACTGGTTCTGGCCAGCCCAATTGTGTGCACGATCATCATCACCAGCTCCCCCCCTGCGGTCTGCGTTTGACGGTTGCGCGAGAACCATGCTGTCGGAAAAACTGGGAAAACAAGCTTTAAACTTTTCACCCTCTGGCCGGTGCCTTGGACGTACAATAATGAGCGCATGCTAATGCCCACGAACCTACTCGCACTTGCAACAAGAGCTTAGCATGCGAATAGACGGAACGTCCCTCTGTTCTCCTAATCAGAACTGTAGAAGAAAGGCGCCAAGTTTTGAGTTTGAAAAATCATCTTCAGAAGTTGAATTTCCGTTCAAGTGTGTCGAAGCGCGAAGAGCATTGTTTACGAGTTCTAAGTACGCGGTGATTGATATGCAAAGTGTGTAGGATATTTGAAGGGCAGTGCAATCATCCTTCGGCCGCGGTTCCTGGGAAGCATTTGAGTTGAATTACACAAATTGCCGAGTTCGGCGAGTTACACAGAAAGTTAAATCTAGTCGTTTGTTGAGCTTTGCTATCGAATTCTCGAATATTATTAACTTTCATTTCTGTACTTTTGAACTCCAGGAAATGACCCCATATATCGGCATTTTTAAAACACGTAAACTGTTCGCCAATCATTCGTCCTCTCCTTCCCATCATTCTCATCAGGACCATTTGAATAATTCGATTTACTCTGATTTGCCATGCGAAAGATCGCTTTCCCTCGACGTCCTTGTGCGGTTTAACGCACGACGAGTTCCTAATGTTGTTGTTTCGACGATTGTAATCAAAAATTAAAATGTCTCCCCGGTGGATCTTTCCGTTGGTTTTCACTTCCTCTCTCCCCTTTTTCCACTCGGCGAGCGGTCGGTCGGTGTTATTTCAGGAATACATAGAAATATTTTTACCCATCGTAAACGGAAGTTTCGGGTGAACTAAAAACAAGCTATCAGCTCCACGCGGCACGTGGTTCATGGCCTACCCAATCAGTAAAATCCTCCGTATCGTTCGGTCGCAGGCCAGGGATCAGGAAAAGGAGGATTGAACGAGTACTTGGGGGAAAAAAATATTCGAAACCATGCGTCCATCGTTAAACGATCGTCCGGTCTTGAGAATTTTTTTCGTTATTTTTGTTTCCTCCGCAAAACACTCGCTAATTTGCTTAGCTTATCGTTTCCACTTTCTGTGCATTCCAAATAAATACTGGAACAAAGAAAAAAAAAAGAAAAGACAACCACCCACAACCGCGAAAGTGAAATGTGCCCTATTTACGATGGATGGATCCTACTGAGTTGTGCCTACACACAGACGCACGCGTTCACCTGGCCGGGTGCGTCCTCTCGAGATAATAATGAAATAAACAAATCAAAAATCTTAAATGCAAATTATCCACTCGCGAGTCGTTTGGATGGACGACGAAAAAGAAAAAAAAAATGAATCCGGAAACAGTTCAGCCATCATTCCCCAAAACATCCTCCCTCCTATGATCCTTCTTATCCAATGCGTCCACTTCCTTACGCCTCCTACGAGCGTTACTAGGAGTAACCACTTTTATGTGCTTCTTATGTCCTTAATGTAAACTGTAGACTGACGGACAAAGGTGGCTTTCTGCTTTTGATCGTCTAGGTTTGCGAGGTCATAAGCCCTGTCATAAACTTCTTCTTGGAGGCTTGCACGAACAAATGGTGAAAGTAGGCAATTATAAGTTTCATTCTCATCGATTGACTCTTCTACGCTTACATAAGAATATTTTTTAAATGGAATGGAAATGGTGTAACTTTCACTCGTCGACGGTTCCAATTGACCTGGTGCTTCCTGGTTCCCCTTTTGCGAGGACAACAATGAAGGTATTATTAGTTTGTGCAAGGCAAGGGAATTTTTAATGTTATCTTTTCTTTCCAGGAAAGCTGCACTTTGCACAGGATTTTTCGAACATGGCGGCCACGGACGCAGATGGAACATTAAAAGCAGCATCATATGACCGGTACGATAGGAAAAATTACAAAAATTACTCCAACAGCAGTTGGGCGAGTCGAACGAGAGTGTCGCAGCTGGCAGCTTGGCGCCATTTCGGTTCCATTATCGTTGCTAACTCGCGCCTCCACGCCAGTCCGCGTCGATAATGTTGTGACCAGTTTTCCACCGGGGCGCATCGTCGGTGTGGGGTGAAGTTGTAACTGATCCTGCCGGTATGTGGAGAGCCGGAGGGGTAGCTAAGAAAGCGGCCGGCCAGAGCCGCCTGGCCGTAAGCGCCGTTGCATTACCGAAAGGGAAGGAGTTTCGTGAAAGTTGCCAAAAGGTTTCCCGTAAACGACGTAAGAAAAGTCATTAACCGAAAAGTGTGCAACAACTCGCGCGCACTTGGCGAAGGTGGAGTGCGCGGTGCGGGCAAATGACTCCAATAAAAATCCTTTTAAAAAATGTCACAACCATTAAAAATACTTAGCCAAACCGTCGCAAGAACAATGAACATAAAAAGGATGCCGTTTGGAAGAGGAAAATTTGTTTGGAACCTGTCTTCCAGAGCAATGGAGCTTCCAAGAAGACTACTGCGTGTCCAGATGGTTAAAAATAAAACAAATTATATTAGAGGGAGATAATTTTTGCATTTAAAAATCTCTAAACAAAATGGTACCGAAATTACAAAGAACAGTCCTTGGGGTTAATCAAAGATGTTTCCTCGGCGGAATGATGCCAAGTGCTCTATTTTTCTTCATTTTATTTTGCTCTTTTTTGCCGTTATGTATTTATCCTTTTCCTAAAAGCCCGGTCGCGTCCTTTGCGGCTGGGAAAAGATGAGCCGCATGAATAAAAATCCCATTTTTTGGGACACGCTCCTATTTACTTTGGGATTAAAAAATTATAAAATTACGCAAAGCCACTCTTCGCGCGGCTGGCCGCTGCCTGGAGACCTCGTCGAGGTTTGTCCAAGCCAATGCGGAACCGTTTCACTTCGCAGAGCCTTTTCCCTTTCCGCGGATGGGCGAGTTTTGTAATTTATGTCATCTCGACTATCGCTAAGCTAAGTCCACCCGGAGGCATACTCTTTGTTTAGCGGGGCTTCTTTTCGTCGTTCGTGGCCGCCGTGAGAACAGAAAGGGGAAGCTGGGCGCATCCAGCGCAATCCTCGTGAAAAATCTTCAAATTTATTACACCCAATGTGCCCGGTGTAGCGCGCTTCCCGTTACGCCACATTTGCCATCCGCGATTCATTAAATGGCTTCTGGTAGCGGGCGGCCGGTTTTGGCGGTTTTTGATTCGGTTTTGGAAGTCCGAATCGTTTGATTGCGTCCCTCCCTCCCTCCCCTCCCGGTTACGCGCACAGGAATGAAATGGGTTTGAGTTGTTATTTAAATTGTCTGGTTGGAAGCCGTCCGACGTCGCCACGGTGGTCGGTCAAGAATATCGTCTTCTTGTTTGCCATCGAGAAGTGTTGCAGATGGAGTTTAATTTCACACAACATTTAATGCAAGGACTGTGGCGAACTCATTCGGCTGGGAAGATGAAGAAAGGGACGGAAACCAATAAAGCGCTTGAACACCTTGAAAATGACAATAAGTTTTACTATATAATCAAACAAATGTTTTAATGTTTGCTTATTCAAAAATATAAATATGTTTAGGAGAACCCTAGTACTTCGCGCGACTCATGAATTTAATCATTAGCCAGCCGAAGAAGAAACTCCCAGGTGGCTGCTGGTCTTTTAAATGAGGGCTCATTCACCAAATTTTTCTCCATTTTCCTCTAAGCAAGCACAAACACACACACTTTCTCTTTGTTCCAGGCGCGCGGCCTCAATATCCTTTCTCCAGGAGCACTTGGGTCAGATTAAAAAAAAAAAAAACGAGGATGAAAGAGAAAAGGAGACTAGCTTCGTACAGTGCGCGAGAAGGAAGAAGCGAAAGGGAGTGATTTTCATTTCATTTTAATACCAAATTGCTATCTCCCGCACTGACTGGACTTGTTGTGAGAGGGGTTTATTTTATTTTCACCGGTTTGCTGGTGGTGGTGGTGTGCGTGCGCGGCCAATACCGGCCGACCATTCCGCCGGTCCCTCGCCGTCACCCGGTGGAGGCTGATAAATTAGGGGTAGATTTTTCCCCCGCACGCTCCGCGCGTTTACGTTTTCTCGTTGCGCCGCTCCAACCCGGGCGAACCGAAACGAAAGGCTCGATAGCACGAAGCCTTTCAGCCATTTTAAAGCTTTCATTTTCGTGAGCCCCACCACTTCCCCTTCCTCTCCTAGCCGTGTTTCGTGGTTCACACACAAAAAAAAACCGGGAGCCAGAAAGACATTAACAAAACAGCGAACCGAAGCGCCACAAATGCGCTCCGGCGGATGCTGCCGGTTGTTGGAAGAGGATGAAAATGGAGAAAAAGGACACAGAAACAAACGCCGTTGGAGGGGCGAAGAAAAGTGTTGTGCCGTTGTGTTGGTGCGTGTGTCGACGATTAAATGGCAAACCGGCCCGGGGCCGCAAGCTTTACGAACTGGGGAAGGGTCGGATGGGTGGCGTGAAAAAGGATAACAACACGAACACGGCAGACGGAAGGTGCAGGGTGGGTGAGGGAATGACTTCGGCTCCGGTGGGGACCGGAAGAGAGCCGGTGATGCTGTGGCTCCTTTCTTCTTCGCCTGCAGCGGGGGAGGGGGGTGCAGGTGGGCGGGGGCTGGGTGACGTGAAAAATAATTTCCAGAATATTTAACCGTGAGGGGGTTGATTTTTTGCACTTTACGCCTTGTACTGTTTTTTAACCCCCACGCTTACTCGTTCCAGCTTTCTTTTTTTTTTACTGAATCTCTCCCTTTCTACCTTTCTCCACTTTCCGCTTCGGTTGCTTATTTCGCTTCTTATCGTTCTTTTACGTGGGTCGGGGGTTTTTTTCCTTAAATCTTTTTACGGAGCATCTCAACCAGCTTCATCTTGTAAATTTTTTCCTTTCTCCTTCTAGGTTGACTCTTCTCATCAAGGGGATTTTTTTTCTTCTGCGGTGTTGACTGGCTCCTCGGCAACAGGATTTTTTGGCCACCGGCCGGCACGGAGCGGGATAGTACTGGAAGGCTTCGGCGGGGGCGGCTTTTGGGGTGGAAATGAAATTTGCATTTTAAAGGAAAGTTTTGAGTATTTGCCGAAACGGGCCCGCGGAACGAAGCAGTCGAAGAGTCACGCAGCTAAGATAGCATAAATTTACGTTCATTTTTAATGACGGTAGTTTGTTTGGAAGGATTTTTCGGCTTCGGCTGTGTTCGAGCAAATGGAGGCAGGCGGCGGTAAAAGAAAAACCCCTAATAGAACGAACAAAACCACCCAAAGGATGTTGGTGCGTTGCGAAGGGGACATTAACAAGAGAAAGGAAGGCGACAAAAAAAAAGAAGCGTTACGGTAGCAAGTGACAATCAAAGTAGACGCAAGCAAAAAACAAAATCCTTATCCCTCGTTGCTAAAGTCAACCCACAGGACAAAGTTACTTCGAGAGGCTTCGAAAAAAAAACACACAAGCACTACAGATGGAAACGTCTTTAATTAATGTTGGAATGTTTATTGCCACTTGTTTTAATTGATTGTAATTAACTTTTGAATATTTCTTTTCATCCCGGAGACGTATGGCGTGGGAGATAGCAAGCAACAAGAAAAAAACAAATCCTTCCATAAAAATGCATATCGGGGGAACACAAAAGAAGCTTCTATGATTTATTGGAAGGGAATTATGAATTTAAATTTGCAATTAGGACGCTGGTACTGGAGCAGAAGATAAGGGGCGTGAAATGTATCCTTTTGTTCGTTACTATCAGTTTAAGGACAGGCTGAATGAGGTTCCCCTTTTATTTTTGGGTTGGCTTTTCTTTTATAATGGAAAACAAATCCGAAAATATATCTCGTAAATGATCTTTCTTATGTGTGACAGGGTTAAAATTTGTCCTTTCGAATTGTGATTGATGTTATTCAAATTACCATGATTTTTTTTTTTGTTTAATGTTAATGAACTGAACATTGGCTGTTTGCAAAATATCTACCATTTCCAACCATCCAGTTTGTCGATGCTGCTTTCTCAGATAAGCTTGAGGTCGTTCGGTAAGATCTCTTTAAAACCTAACCGAAAATATAGCGAGCGCCATTATTAGTTTCCTGCTAAACGCAAACCCCAGGCACCGAGGTGGGTGGAAAATAAGAGTTTCCGGCCGCAGAAATCTTCCTTCACTTGACCACTTCATTTCGCTTTTCACCGCTGCTCTCCCTGCCAACCCACCGCGTCCTCACGCCGTCCGGAAAGGGGCGCAAAAAGCGAGCCTCAGCCATTTTCCTTCTCCCGATGAGCGCCCGTCGAACGATTTTTCCAGCGCGCTCGGGAAACTTTTTGCTTGTGTAAAATTTTATGGCATCCACTGGTAGCCGAGCGCCGAAAATGAGTCGAAAGGGCTGACCTGAGGGGGAGGGAATGTCGTACTCCATGGTTGAAAGGGGGCCAACTTTATTCACCGAGCCTTTCTCGGTGAAAGTGAAACGATGAAAAAAAACGAGATGGAAAAAGAAACAAGGCTCCACCATTTCACACTTTGCTTCGTGCGTTACTTTTTTTTGTTTGGTGCTGGGGTTTCGTATCATCCTCTTGTCGAACGGACGAAGAAAAAAATAAGACCCCACGCCAGATAAGCCACTCAACGCAGCCCGGGGGTGCTTCGGGGGATTTTTTCCGAGTTTTAAACAGTGCATGTATCCGGTCAGTCCCGGGGGCGCCCGATGTCCTTGCTGTGCCTTTGCGCTTCCCTTTCCAACCTTGTGTTACCATCGGTGGGAGGAAAGATTAAAAGAAAAAGAAAGGAACGTCCGGTGCTCAGAGGGTTAAAATCGTGCCTTTCTTCGGCGATGGGAAAGAATTAGCCTGGCCTGTTTAACGAGAGAACAGCCCGGTGGACGTTCTTCGGAGAGGATGCGAAAGCCAGGACGCCACGAAGAAAACTTCCCTCCCCGTGTGTTGGTTCGCTCGCGCTTCGGCGTAGGTGAGAGTGGGTTGAATTTATTTTCACTGCCATCCCGTGCCTCCCTTTCCAGTGGTTCCGTTCCGTTCCTCCCACCACCGGGAAAACTGATAAGAATTAGGAAGGGATCGCGCGTTCGCGCCAAATTGGCGCGAGAGAAAGAGGTTTCGCGTTTCAAAAAAGAACGACCCCCGTTTGCTTCGCGTTCGTGTTTTTGTTTACGTTGAACGGAGCACCGGTTGGCACGGTTGGTGGTGGAACGGGGTGGAGCGGGTCTTAACGTTTCTTCTTAACGGCAGCAACTCGGGCGAGCCCGACTTGTTGTAGCGAAAGGCGCAGAAGGCGAAGAGTGTGAGTGGCCCTTTCCGTGCAAGGAACAGCCATGATGGTGGGTGGAAATTTCCACGCCGCTGGGAAAGTAAGGGAACTGGCGATGGGAGGGAACGCTGGAATCCGCCCGGGAGAATGAGAATGAGAAAAAGTTGTGTACTTTGCGTTTTAATTTTATCGTCGTTTGGTCGTTGTTGCTGTTCGCTTTTTTACTTACCTTCTCTTTTTTGCTATCATCCTTTTTTAGTTTTTTTCCACCCACTTTCTCAAGCGTCGCACTCTTTCTTGCACAGGAGGGGGTTTTTGCTTTCGTTAAATTTTCTCGTACATTTTGTTTCTTTTTTTGTTCATCATTTTAACGCTCCAGGCTCATCTCGCGCAAGGAGGAAGTCGCTAAGGAAAGTTTCTGTTTTCTCTTGCGTTCGCAGCAGCAAATTTTCTCCGAATGGAACTGCCACTTGGCCGGCTGCCTACAACCGGACACGCCAGTGGGTGAAACGAATCGTGCCGGATGCAGCAACACTTCATTTTATGCCTTTGAAGCCTTTTTGGAATCTACGGACTGAAACTTCTTTTGATTTGAGGGATGGTGCTTCTCTTCATGGCGTTTGGTCAAGTTATCTAACGTCGCATTTAAAGAAAATTTCAACCGCTACTTTCATCTCAACCCGTGGCATTGTAGCTTTCGCTTTTACTTGCGCTCGTGGAATCTGTATTTTTTTTCAACGTGCGAATGAAAAACTCTTCATTTCCATGTGCAGCCTCGGGTGAGGCGTCGTTCTTTTTTTTAATGCTTTTTCCACTTGTCCTCCTTAGAAGTTCCGTTTCATGTGCAGGAAATGCGAAACGAGAAAATTGAGTGGCTGAAACACATCTAGAACAACAACATCAAAACCAGCTAGATTCCTCGGGTTTCTGTTCTCAGCCAATTGCAACACCAAGGGGCTGTGTAAATGAGGCTCCCGAAAGGATATGTCAAGAGTGCGGGAACAAGAAAGGCACGGCACGATACACTTTCAGCTATCCGTTAATCGTTCGAGTCACCAGGCTCGATCCATTCCCTACATCGACCTCAAAAGTGATCCAATAAAGTCGAACAATTGATTATAAATTATTCCGCTTGTGCACCAGATCAAAAAGAACGGTGCTCAAATAATATCGGACATTTAAAAAATGTTTAATTCATTATTCTCACGTCGAAAAAAAAACCAGGATAAACATTCCTTGCATTTCAATCGCCAAACAACACGACAAACACGTCGCACTTCATAAGCATCATTTTCCGGTTTTCACGCGAATGGACGATACGGTTTTTGCTTCAATTATTCCAAATTAATAAAATTCATAGCACCAGTCCGCCTCATCTACAACCGGCAGCGTCGCAATTTGTCCAAATTCCTGGAGTACGGTGTTAATTATCATCCCATTAAACCGTCGGATGAAATTTCGCTAACGTCGATCGTGTTATTTATTTTTTTAATTTTTGGTAATGCCTACTCAAGAAAGATAATGAATATGCAATATTGAAGGACATTGGGATGGGATCGTTGGAAGAATGTTTGTTATGGACGGCGTTTTTTTATAATATATTCCTATCATACCCAGAGTCCTGTTAATTTTTTTCCGTTTGCTGTTCGCTAAATTTCAGCGTGAAGAAGTGCTCTTTAGTCGTGTTTTTTTTTGTGGATTAATTTCCCACCGTTTGAATGCTTCGAATAGCCTAAATTCGGAGCTGTTGCCGTGCGAATTTATATTTCATTTTCCCTCAGGTTTCTATCCTACTCGATGTTTTCCGAATGATTTCCTTCCTGAAGCGATGAGAAAAACGTCAAACCATTTTAATGAGGTCGGTTTTCTTTTTAATGTGGAATCATTGAATTCGATAATTTCTGGAATCTAGCATCTTTAAAAATGAATAAAGTGAACCTCGGGGGGGGAGATATTAGCATCTGCCAATTGGAACTTATTAAGGACAGCTTTACTTCGTTTGCGCGCGAGAAGAGAAAAACAGCAGAAATGTCGTTTCCTTCGTTGTGCAGTGTTTCGGGCATTACTGTCCAAACTGTCATACAAACCCATTTCAGAAGTTAGATTCGGGTGCAAATGAACCTTCCGGTCGTTCCGTTGATGCCACTTCCGAAACAATTAACCTCAAGTGAGATAACTTGCTTCCCTTCGAAGCCATGGCCAAACATATTGGTCAAAATATTTGCACCCGTGTGTGTAGGATTAGGTCAATAGGGAAAAGGAGGAGGTGTGTTGTCCCGACTCGTCGGGGTTCATCATCGGGAGGCGAAAATGGCGTGGCGCAAAACAGGGGGGGAAAAACATAATTCGAAACCACTTGATGCTTATTATACACCGCCGATCAAGCAACTGACCAGCAAGCAAGGTCGTGAAAGGAGCGAAGATGAAAAGGTCTTTGGCATGCCAAAACCGAGAAGAAAAAAAAAACACATTTAAACTGTTTGACACACCGTTGGGATGAACTGGCAGAAGCATTAAATCACCCAAACCGATTGTCATCAAATCAAAAGCAAATCAAATTCAAATTTCCCTCCCCATTTTCCGGTCCAGCCGTGTTTTGTGTGCTACACACGGTAGGACACGAGGGGTAAAAATATCCTACATCATGCCCATACGAGCTCCTTCCGCTTGGGATCCCTTTAGCGGACGCCAACAAAAAAAACGGAAAGGTTCCCATTGTGTGCAGCGGCAGGCAAATCAGTTTCCCAACGACACACACTCATCGTCCCTTTCATGCGGTCGTTGAAATCCTTCTCGAAATCCATGGGAAGGAGGGAAAATCCTTCGCCTCTGGACCGGCAGCGACGGACGGACCAGCCAGAAGGGATCGAATGCCGGCGAGAAGGATAATCCCGGTCGATGGAATGGAAATCGACAGACGACAATTGATCTTTGCAACGGACATGCGGCCGAAAAACGGGAAGGCCGTTCCTCCGCGGGACATGGTTCGATTTTCGGGGGGAGAGGGGCAGCTTTTCCTTACTTGCTTGTTGTCGTTGTCCACGCGGCGTGTTTGCATTCGTCTCCGCGGTCGTCTTTCCTGTTGAATCACCGTTGCGTATCCTTTCGATGCCGTTCGATTGACTGTTTCGAGGGGGGGGGGGATGGTTCGTTCCCTGCGTCGGAAGCAGTTTGCAGGCCTGTCCGAACCGTGCGAATTATGCCGACAGAAGTGTTGTGGAGTTGGGTCCTTTCGCACATCACGAGCACACACCCGTGACCATTTCGTGTGACAGGACCGATGATGACACGCACTTTGTTTGGGACGGAAAATATGTTTTGCTCATCTTTAACCTTTCAATCCACTCGAGGGCCACCAAGAGAGGATCGAAATATAAATAAGATTTTGTTGTTGTTGGCACATAACTGCTCTACATTGCACACCTCGCGCTAAAGAATATGCTATTCTGGTGGATTTCCCTTACGGGCAGTGTTCAATTATAATGTTTATCGTTGAGAAATACGCTTTTAAAAGCTGACTGCGAGACTGACTTACTGGATGGTGAAGGTGCTCGGGAAAATGTCACTGTCCGAAACAAGATAAGACAACAATTTGACTTAAACCTACTACCGGAAGCGTTATCAGGATGATCTTTTTTATTTCCCTTTTCCGCGAACACAGTTCCATGCCTGGACGCTCCAGGGAAGGAGCGGGAAAATGATGAAAAATTAAACTTTTTTTAAAAGCCGTATTAAGATAGAAATCCGTTGATTAAACGACCCGAAAGTGAAACAAAATGACTGCAGTAAATGGACCAGAATGGTGGGCGAGTTTTTTTTCTTCGCTCCGGGTTTTCGTGTTTGTTCGTGGCAAAGACATTTACCTGTTTTTTATGCTTTTGCAGGCGCATGCAATACGACCGAGGAAGGTGGGATGAAGAGAAAACATTCACAAATGGGTGAGGGAAGTGCACAAAAATCATTTCAGATCAAGTTACTCACCAAGAGAGGCATGTGAAGATTTTCATTTGAAACACAATTGATTATTCTTTTCAAATATTTTCTACAAAGTATAAAAAATAATTTTTTGACACATAACACATTTTTTCAAATAAATTTTGGCTGGCCAAGTAAAAAAAACTATCCAGATTTGTAATGGCACAGAGTATCAAGAAAATGTAACGATCCCAACGACTTTTTCACGGAAAACTTCGGAACGATGCGAGGAAACAACATAATTAATGAGTGTAATTTAATAAGTATTCATAAAATAAAAACAAAGTGACCCAAAGCCGAGTGCTACGGCGCTGTGGCTGCCAAAAATGGATCGTATCCCGCCCCCGGGTAAGCTGAAGTGGTCGTCCTTCGCTAGAAGGCGGGCAAACGTCCATTGCAACGATATTAGACTATCTATAAAAATGTAAACAATTTTCCGCCCGTTTCCGGCCGTTAGAAGAGAGCATGAGGGGGGGAGGGGGGTTGAGCAGAGCATTCCACGTGCCTTGAGGAAGGAGAGGAAATCGCCCGGATTTACCTGGTGATGGCATTCCATCTCGGCGCCGGGCGAATGTGTTTGCGTTCGGGGCGCGTACGTAATTTGAGAAATTTAACGATATTAATTGTTGCCTTTTAACGTCCTCCCGGGCACCAATCGGGCGTTCGGTGTGGTGAAAGATGCCCCCCGGAGCCACCGAAGGACATTGCCACAAACACACACACACTCACCTGGCTCTTGAGACTCGCCCGAGTCGTCTAAATGGTCCATTTGGCGGTTTTTGTTTCACGTTAGTTTTGTTATTCATGGCAAGCACTTTGGTGGAAAAGCTTCAGGATATACTCATACACTCTCCCCGGATCAAACATCAAGACCGACGTCTGCACTTCTTCGCCCCTCCCCCGTTGGAGAAGATTGTCTTTCCCATTTTGCCGAGGATAATCGCCATCGAATCGTACCGGCAGATACCTGGTGGCGGTACTGGGATTCATAATCATTTGCTCTTGCCTTGGACCGGGGATACATAAAGCCATCGCGAGTGGACCGAGCCAGGGACGCGCGGATGGAAGGATCGATGGGTGCCGTGAGGCAGGATGTTGGGTAGGATATTTTAATGAAAATTTAAATTTTAATATCCCTCCACCCGAGACTGCGTTACCTTCTATGGGACGGATCTTTTTATCGTTCACTTTTCCCGCGTCCTGTTGCCGGATTCACTTTTTGCGGTCGCGCTAGTCACAAAAGCCATTGACATTTGGGTGACCGAACGCGAAAGATAAGTATTTAGCTGCGGTGTAGGTTTGCGGAGTAGAGTACCGTCGCGAGTACCGGTTTGAGGAGTTTTAACAATTGCCAACCGACGACGACGACACCCCGGCACCATTGTTGCATGTTTGCTCGCACAGCTAGAGAAAAGGTGGGAAAATCACGCCATTACCGCCGGGACGGGAAGTCATTGGAGCGGTGGAGTGTGATGGAGTGGGGAAGTAGAACGTCTTGAAACAATGGCCGCTTCATTTGTGACACGATAAGTGGTTAGCGTGGTATCGGTGCACGCATCAATTGATATTTAATGAACTTCCCGCGGGAACGGGAACCCATCGGACCCATCAGAAAACTGTTGACAGTTGCCGACCCCGGTCGAGAATGGTTTTGCGCAGAACAATCGGCTTCGGCCTGGCGGTCCTTGGGGTTTCGACCGAACAAAACATTGAAATGGAAAGTTTGACAGAATCGTTGGTTCTTTTTTTGCCGTTCCGTTGGACAGGACCTCATTGTTTTATACCTCGCTTTGCATTGTCGGATGAAATATACCTTCGATTGGCGCCATTTCCGATTCGAGGATCGCTTGCCGGTTTGGACATAAGGGAGAGCCAGCAAATTTCCCTTTCCTGTTCGATGACGTTCTACGCCGAAAAAGGTCACACTCGGTGCCATTTTTAAATGTGTTATTTTGTTTGCTATTTCTTTGAACTCGCTTGCAGCGCCCTAACCTCACCTTTTCATTGGTAATGAGCACTTCATGCTTTCGTTGACAGATAGGCCTCGGTAACTAGATTGCATAGAAAAGTGTAAATAGGCGGCGAGATGAAGCTTCAGGCGTTTAACGGAAATTTCGTGACGTGGTACAACTTAACATTTAGATCCAATCAAGAGTTTTTTTTTCTTCCATGTCGGTTTCATAGTCCGAGGATCTTTTTTTATACCAAAAACCGCAATATTGGCGCAATTTGAGCACATGGCAATTGACGAGTTCCAAATCGGTCGTAGGGGACGCACGTCTGCAACTTTCACTTCGATGCTCTTGTTTCTCTTGCTTGTTCTACGTCCACGCCGATAACTTCCGTCGAGGGGTTTTGTTTCCCTTGGCTACACAATCCACTCGTCCGTCTCGTGTGCTTGGGCCAGCATTTGAAGGCACCTTTCCCTTGGCGCCTAAAGGGAACGTATGCATATAAAGGAGGCGTTAATTCTGACTTATTGACAGCATCATCGAGCAGCCGGTGACGAGAGGGAGAGAGAGAGAAAGTGAGAGTTCGTTCCGGGAAAAGGGGCCGCGGTTGCTGCGTCGGAAATGGGTCCCTGCAGGAAATGATCCGGTGGACCCGCATCGGAAAACTATACGCGTAGCGCGCTAAAAACCGGAGGGTGGGAAGTTGAAAGTAACCGTTGGCGAAAGCGTTCTGTGGGTTTTTGTTTGCGGTTTTTTTTTTTCTTCAAAACTCGACTCACACGGTTTCCGAAGGATTTTGCCTCCCTCATACCTTCTCTTTTACCGAGCCGTTAACACGCCCAAGCAAATGTTACCGGTTTCCCGACTAATACCCACACTTTGGGAAAAACGTCGCTGAGATGATTCTTTGGGGAAATCAGCTGCTCAACAAAAAAAAAAAAAAAAAGTATACTTTCAAACTCCCTTCGAAACGAAAGTGAAAGTCCCACGTTCGTGGTGACACTTTCGCGTGTCCGGAAAGCGAAAGACATCGATGTGCAATTACCCATCGGGCAATCAGGCCGATGGTAGCATCCCCGTCGAAAAGTGGATGTCACATTTACATCTTGCGTTGGCAGGTCCTTTCGGCGATCGAAGGAGGCCAGCGTACAAATATGCTGATGTGCTGTCAACGCACTCCATGTTGCTGGATTTTTGAGGTTATGGTTCATGTTTTCGATCGTCGCATCATATCTGTCCTCGGTGGTAAACTCGTCAAAAAGACGTCCTTGATGGTCGGCACCGGCTTTTTGATGCGTTTGCAATGTTTGAGTGCGCGCAGGAAACTGTACAAAACTCACCTTCCGTTTCCAACACCTGCAGAAGGTAAATCTTCATTAGCTGCAACGCGTCGCGTTGCGGAGCTGAACCGCAGATCATAAAATATTTAAATGATTCACATAAAAAAAAGATGTGAAGCTTTGAATATGGCCAACATTGCAAATGCGTGAGTACGTGAGGAGGATTTTTGTTGCGGAATTTATACATTCCTGGCCAGAAATCAAACAACTGAGCCATTCCGGGTGGTCAATGGATGAAAGGAACGTTGAAGAAAAAAATGAAATGCGCGGCTTTGGTTGATTTTCATGACCGCAACAGACAAAACACGGTGCAAAATTCGAAATGGGCAGCGCGACTTCGAGTGCGAGATAAAATTTACAACATAAACCTCACGCAACCTGAAGGAACAAAAAAACGGGATACGAATTTACAAGAGTAGCATAAAACGTTTCCCGCATGCCTTCGGTTCGGTATGCATGCATGCGTTTGCATGTGCTTTCAAGTGGCACTGGAAATTTCGGGCGCGAAACTGTTGCGAAATAAATAAAACAGCGGGGGAACTGCGACCACCGGGACGAAGGGGAGTTTTATGAATTGAAGGGAAATCATTTCCAGCGGTGCGGATTTGGTAATGCATCGATGAAATATGATATTGTGAGTGCAAAATACGAACGGGAAAGGGGCAAAGATAAAGCAGAAAATTTTAGCAATTTAGTGATATATTCAAACCGTTTCTTATCTTATGCCAAAGAAAATCAGTTTTAAAATTGTTTGCGTGCCATATTTTTAATCGCAAAGTCGGCAAACCAAAGGGTTTGGAATGAGAATCACACTCAAACTTGTCTTGTGCTTCTTCCTAAGCCCACATTTCCTTCTCATTTTCTCAGTGAGATATCAGTATGATAAAGCACAGAAAGTGTCACCAATCCTTCCATTGCTGGATCTAAGGATATCCCGAATGTACTGGGAAGTCTGGGAGCGGCGGGGAGTTGGATATAAAATTTCCATCAGAATCGCGTTCCGTTGTTTGATTATCGAAGAGTTTCGTTTTGCGTCATCCTCCCGGGCGTCACCCCCCTTTCTCCCCATCCAACACCCAACCCCACCCGAAACCCCTTCGCGGATAATAAGACCGTCTCGGTGTTTTAAGCGATCTTTTAAAAATTTATTTGCATCTCATCCGCCCGAGCAGGCGGACGGTACACCCTATCTCATGTTCCAGCAAAGTAAAATGAGATGAAGCAAAAAGGACGATGGAAAAGTAAAAAAAGGGAGCAAAACAAAAAAAATCGTAAGGGGTGCTAGTAATGGGAACGTAATAGCGAAGCCGAGGCAATTCGCGAGGCAATGAAACGTCGAATGAATGAAGGAAAGGAAGAAAAAAATGAGGGGGTTACATTATGCAAATTTTTTATTCCCTCACCGAAGAGACGCCCTGGCCTGGCCCCCCCACCTCCTTCCTCGTCCCGGCCGGCTCGACAAGCCGGGATTCCGCTTCTGTTCCGGTTGTTGGCTGTGTGTTCGGCTTCCCTTCTCTTGTGAAATTCATTTCCATGTTCGACGACGCTCGGTAGGCAGGACGCGGACTCCTTGGCGCTGGTTAACTTGGTGACGATGACAGTGGTGTATGTGCTTCCGCTTCCCTCCTTTAGTCACGCTACACTTTCCACGTGCTATTAACCCCTTGCGATGGTGGCGGGCCGTCAGTTCGACTCGGTTCGGTGCCGGTGGTAATATAATTTCGTTGCTACGATTTATTGCTTGTTTTGTGATTTTTCATCCAAACAGATAGAGCACAGTTTGCCACGGCGAGCCAGTCGGGTTGGGTTGGAAATTTTGACTTTGTCGTGTTGTTCTACGCGAAGATTTTAAAGCTTCCTCCACAACGCTGCCGTTTGGATTGGGCTGGTAAATTTTTAATATTTTTAATTTATTCTTCGATCGCTTCGAAAGCAAAAGGTCGAGGTCTCGTGTGGGTGCCGAACGCTAGGGGAACGCTTCTTTTTCTTATCCAGGGCGCAAAAGGACGGGGTGCGAAAAAACCACCGTCCTCCGTTATTTCTCTTCCAACCCGGGAATTAAGCGAGCATCTTGCGAAGAAGCAACGGAAAAAAGTAAAGCTGATAACCAAATGAGAAAAAATAACACAGCGCGTCGACCTGCAGACGCTTTTGCAGAAACAAAAGGGCCGCATAGGACAATCTGAAAAGGGATGAAATATGGATGGTTTTAATGAATTACAAGTGCGCGGATGGCCGATCCATCCCCGCGCGGTACCTTTCCCCCCCGGGATGGCGCACGAGGCACAGTGCTGGGCGAATTTGTTATGCACTCTGTAATCTGCCTTAATTTGAAGGCTTAACGAGCTGGCCGGGCTTGAGGAGGAATTTATTTCTTTCTCTTAGTAAATTGCACAGCAGAGGGAAGAGGAAGAAAAATAGGAAACATCAAATAAAAGTAATGAATGTGTTGCATGATGGATTGTCCGGATGGGTTTGCAGATGAATATTTTATTTGTGATTTATAAAGAAACAAAGAAACATTATAACACTAGCATTTTTTTTGCTGTGCAATGGTGTATTAAATTTTATTTAAATGTTTCACCGTCTTGAAATCTCTCCATAAAACAGATACGTCCATTTTGTGAACCGACTTTGAATTCCAACGCCATTTTCTCGCCTATCAAACGGCACACTGCGCTTGACCAGACAGACACATTCGCAGAGAAAGGGTTAAATGGAGCAAAAATTAAGAAAAAAAAACCCAGTTAAACAACGTTCCACCTATCACATCGCACGAGAGCGCATCCTGTCAGGCTCGAGATTGGTTAAACATGGCCGTTCGGAGAGAGGGGAGACGGTTTGTCATTAATCGGTCGGGCCAAAACAAAACAAAGCAATAAAAAAAAAGGAACACCATCGTCCAGCGCTCGAAACCGGTTTAACCCTTTCGGGGCTTGCGCTTCACACGCCACCGAAGAAGGGTTAAAGTCTGCACGCACACATCCGCAGGGCAGCCTCGCAAGGACGTACCGTTTGGGGGAAATACGCGTGCGGTATGCAAATGAGACCGTCGACCCGCACTCGGTCGCACGTTGTTGGTGTGCGTTTTTGGAAACCGGCCATTCGAGGCAAATGAGCGAATGAAAAGGGAAAACCCCGTTCGGTTTCCGCCGGTGCTTAATCGGAAGAGTAAAAGCGAACATTACTTGTATTTGCTCGGAAACAGCGGCTGCCGAGTGGAGAGCGCGCATGTCCGCCTTCAGTGGGATCCCTTTCTAAAGGGGGGTGAGAGGGGGGGGGGGGGTTTGGTCGTTTCGGGCTTTAAACTTTTCCTTCTCCCTTTTCTGTGTGGGTGCCGCGATTAAAAAGGGGAAAAGGTACATGAAGTGAAGGAAAATGAAGGAACGCGCGTGGGTTTACAAACGGAGGTGTGGAGGTTCTTTTGAACTGATACTGGGAAAATCCTTCTCTCGCTTATTCTTTCACTCTTTCTCTCGCTCTCTCTCTTTCCCACCCCTTTCCCCACGGGTCACGTGTTTCCCCCGGAGTTGGTTGCTGCGTGCCGTTTTAAATACGCCAAAGTTTCTCATTAATGGGTTGCGGTACAGTGCGCATTCCCGGCGTAATCGATTTTTATGTTCGTGCTCTTCGAGGCTTTCCACGCCAAGGCTCTATCCTTTTCGGCGGGAACAAAGCTTTTGGGATGGGTTTCAGCGTCCGCTTTTCCTCTGCCTGCTGCTGCTTGTTCCTTCCAGTGAATGCTTGTTCGCGGCATCGGGAAGGGATTGGAGTGCGAAAGTGAGGCGCGGATGGCCGGGAAAACGTGGATCCGGTTGGCTGACCGGTTCGCTGCACACAGACCACACAGACCTTTCCCCTTTCGTTTCGAGTTTCCGCTTTCTAGCGGGGGCGGCAAAGATTTGAACTAGAGTTTTACCTAACGTTCCGTTATCTTATCTTCCACTTTTCGGGCTGTTGTCTCTCGTTTCTTTTCCAGGAGATTTGTGAAATAACCCGCCACGCTCGAGTGGGAAGGATGCTGGCCCGTTTTGTAATGGGCCAAAAGTGTGCTTCCAGCTGGGAAAATGAGTCTCCAGATGAAGCACAGGGCAAATGGGGGTTACATGCAAAAAGGATGGCTTCGGTCCACGCGCACAAAGGCGAACTGGTTGCTGAAATGAAACCGGTGAACTTACCGGCGAGTTCCGGTAACGGGGGAAAAGTTGGGTATGAGCCTTGGGAAGGAACACGAAATGCGTAGGATTCCATTAGCGATCCCACCCTTTTTTTTTATTTGTGCGCTCCTCGGATTGTACATAAAATTTTACTTTCTTCGGCCGCTGATGAATTTTCTCCGGTACAAGGAGTGTGAAGAGAACGGTGAGTTTTCCGCGGATGCTTAGGGTTGTTGCTTTAAACTGAAGCCATTAGAAATTGAAAGCTATTCGCTGCCGTGGCTAGGGGGGAGAAAAAAAACCTTACAGCCAAATCCACCAAGCGCGCCGTTTTCAAATGTTTTCAAAGTAAAAGAAAAGCAAATTAAAATCAATGTGATGCAAAAGTGTGCAGATAAAGAAAGTGAGATAGAGAAGGGATTGGTTGATGCCAAATTTGGTAACTAATTTTTCATCGGATCGTTCGGAAACCGTTTTTTCTGCGTTCGATTTGCGAGCCAGAATTGTTTCCTTGCTTCCTTGCCTCTGTCGTTGCCCTGCCCCTCCCCAACAAGCTGACCGACAGTCCTTGGTGTTCTTTCAAGAAGCTGTTTTTCTTTCCGCTTATTTCCTTCAACAATCACCCCCCGTGCGAGGCTTGATTTTAACAGTTGCCTTTACAGCAGTATGACGTTCATTTTCCACCTCAAACCTCCACCGCACAGGGAACACCCTTCCCTTTGTTTTCTATTCTCCTTTGCCACTTGTCTTCCATTCTTTTCCTCTTTTCCTTGCTCCATGCTTAAAGAGAAAATGAGTGAGACCGGAAAGCCCAGCCCGTTCCTGCCTATTTAGGCTGCCGCTGGCCAGGGAAAAACGAAGGAAGGAAAAGGGCAGGAAAATCGTTTTCCAAAATATATAGGCGATATTTTTTAAGCCGGCGTCCCGGCCAGCTGGCCCTCTCTGCTCCGTTGTTTCTGGTTTTAAAATTGTCCATCTCATCCTTTTGGGCCGCGCGAAATTGTAAGGCTCACCCTTACACGGAGAGGAAACTTTTTCGGGAGGTTTTTTTTTGTTTGTTTGTTTCCGTTTTGTTCGAAAGAAAACAGCTTTTAAAAACGAAGGCATTGTGGAAAACCCACCCCTCCTCCGAGGGGGGAAAAGGAGGCAACGGTGGAAGCGGATCTTAACCAATTTCTTTCTCCTTTCTTTTGGCTTTCCGCACAAAACCACTCTTTCCCTTTCGCACTCTTTACCTCACGCACAGTTTACTGCTCTCCCTTTCTTTCACTCATTTGACCGTAGCGGTGGCCTTAGCGATTCCGCGGAATTCCAGTATTCAAATGTCGGACATCAAGCGTAGAAATGGTACACATCCTGCGGGCAGCCCCCGGGGCCTCGAACCCGGACCTGTTCTGTGCGATTCTTTTTAACGCACTTCCGTCTCACCCACGCCCCACGAGTGACCTCACCCTGGGCTCACCTTGCCTACGCAGTATCTTTTTTAATTTGAACTCAAAAATTGGTTTCACCGTTCGAGCGTGGCGCCGTCGGGATTGGAGAATCGCAGAAAGAGAGAGGGAGAGAGCAACAGGAGTGAACGGCCGGGGTTTTGGTTGCTCTAACACGGCAAGCCCAACGTTTGGGATGCTACCGGACATTATGGGATTCACGAAATGAGTTTTGTTCAGCGAACGCTTACGGGAAGATGATGGCTTTATGAGTGTTCTCTATTTGTGTTTCAGTTTTTCATTCGTTGTACCCTTCGATGTAGGGGCTCTAATTAGAAGTATCAGAAGATTCTTTGCCACTGAATGCTATTTAAGATATAGTGATTTGATCCGCGATATAAACCATCGTTAAACAACATTCGCCCTAAACGGCTGCCTTATCTGAGAAGACATTTTACAAACGGTGCGTGTTCATAGCCTACCTTCAAGGCGCCAAAGCTTCAACGTGGTCGCTTTTCTATGAGAACTGATGATGGTAGTGGATAAGTAGAGTTGCCTCACGGGTTTGAATGATTTTCAGTTTAAACTTCCCACATGCAATCCAACACCACCCCCCCCCCCCCCCCCCCCCATGATTGTACACGGCCTCGTACGAGACTAATATCGTCGATCTCAGTATTGCAGTCACGTCATTAGCTAGCCCGTGGGCCTTTTCTAAACCTCAAAGGAAAGCCGTGCGGAAAATGCACATACACATCGTTAACTGTGGTTGGCGGAAAGTGTCACGTTTTACAAAAAATAAAAACCCCTCCTGGCGCCCGACACGGTTTCACGGTTGCGCCTGGGAGGGGGTATTTTTTAAAAATTTAATGACATTGTGCGCCGTAAAACCTTGCCGCGGCGAATGGCAGGAGGAAGAAGGAAAACATTGGCTGGAAAATGAACCAAATGTGACCAAAGTGTTAGCGAGCACGGAATCACCAATGAGAGTGCGGAGTAGAAACGGAAAGTTGCCACCGACCGACTAGCTTGGAGGTAAGGTTGCGCCGGTTCCTTTTGGCGGCGTCCGCGGTTTTTCTCGTCCGAAGCGGGACAAAACAAGAGGACACGGAAAACATAATGCCATACAGCAGCAGTAGTCAACTTTATTATTACATTAGCGGCACGCTGCAAGGTACAAAACGGTGTACTTCCTGCCAGATTCCAGTAGTAAATATTTTATGATCTCGTGTTCCTTTCCTCGCCTTTTTGTTTTGCTTCCTCACATTAACATGGTTTTAGCTTTTCGATGTCACACCTCCACGTGTCACGCTGCTGGCTGTCCCTCACCGCTTCCCCACCGCCATAGTCAGCCTTTCTCGCACTGGCGAACACTTTCTGGTAAGCGTGGCCTAAGAAGAGAATCCTTGCACGTTCGCGGCGTGAATCGGAAGCCGAAGTTGGTAGACTTGAACAGGAGAAAATAAAAACTGACGATGCTGAAGGACGTACAAATTTTTCACATTTGTATGTTAATAAACCAACACTCAGTCTATTGGGCCCGTCTAGGATGAGGGCACGGATGAGAGATTCGGTTGCCCTAGAAAACTGAACCGCAAAGGCAACGGGAGAATTGGTTTGGTGCGAGGCGATTGCATACGGTTCAGGCGCGCACACATCGACGCGAAGGTGAAAGTGAAAGTTTTTATTGCGCTTCTTTTCCGTGGGAAGCAGCGTGGCGTTGAGGGACCACGAAGGGATGTTCCGACGAAGACAACGATAGAAACTCAGCGTGGTGCGATGTGCATCACCCGAAGCCGCCGTGGAAATTGTGGATTGCCTTCTCCACCGACAGGTAAACTTTTTTTTGCAACCAAGTTCTCTCTCTCTCCATCTCTCACTTCCGGAACGCGGTTCCCGATGGGAGCAAGTAGCGAGTGGGTGCATCGGAGAAGTAAACATTCATTAAACTCGATAAAGCAAGTGTTGAAACCTAATGGAGGAATGAATTATTCCCTCCCCCAGACACCTCCTTACACATGACAGTTTATTATGAGTTTATCTTTTGACGTGCCGTGTTCGTCTTCACTTTTGACATTTATCTTTCTGGAAGAGACACTTCGTCACACGGACACTTCTTTGGCGGCAGGTTGACATCAAGAGCAGAATAACGTAACTGTTTTTCCTTCTTTTATTTTCGCCCCAAAGAAGGAGTTGCAAAAGCGCTTTGTTTACCGGATGTAGTAAATGGTAAAAGGTTTCATATTTCCATGATATAATTCACTTAGTCTTTTTCGCAGAGTTACTTTCACCCTCTCCGATGGTTCAATGTTGCCTTGAAGAGACAATTTCGAGGCTTGGAATTACATTCCAGCTTTCCTGGAAGGAAAAGAGCGTCAACAAATTTGCGTGCTCTTATTTTCATTCCACTCGAGTGCAAAAAAAAAGCTGGGTTAATCCATTGCATAAGTAAGACTTTTCTTGAAAAATGTATAGAACCAAGCCAAGGGTACAATACAGCAAATATTTATGAATGGAATTATACAAAAAAATAAAAAATTTGCATATTGGCACAAATTTTCAGCATACCTTCTCCCATTAGTCACCCTTGGTAATCAGGTGGGTAAATGTAAAGGTGGCCAAGGTGGGGGTTTAGGGGAAAAAAACAGTCAGAGATATAGGATCCCCATAAACCAACCGAAGGTGCATTTAAAACAGAGGCCTTTCCAAAGGGGACCCACCGCCACACAAAAAAAGGGCAGGATGTCAAAGAATAATTTTTTCACTTCAAATCCCTTCGCGTTGCTGGTCCAGGTCGACTGAGGGCAGCGATTTGGGGAGGTAGGATCTGGAGGAATCTTTTTAATCCGGACCCGGTAGAACTTGGGGCGTTTGGCGTAGGCGAAGAGATAAAGCAATGGTCCCGGGGAAGAACTTGCGCCGGATCGAACCGGTGGTGCCGGAGGGTGTCTGCTTAACCCAGCGAAGGATTTTTGACCGAACGGATTTTTGGGTCACCGGAGATGAGGATGAACCCCGGGGAAAGTTGCCTCAAAAACAGACATTATCCATTTTAATCAGAACCGAAAGGACACGCGAACGTAAAGTGCGTTTCGGTGCCTTCTTTCGGCCATAACAAAAAAAGAGTGGGAAAAAATAATTCAAGAGTTTGCGAAGTTGGGGCAGCAAAAAATGGTTAAGTTTTTCGGACCTTGCTAACCCGTGGAATTTGGCTTCAGCATGAATATTTGCTTCGCCCTTCAACTTCCTCGGCCAGCCGGGAAGGAAGGGTGAGTTGCGTGCGGAAAAGGAAAAGTAAAACCTCCAAAAGTCCGTTGCAAAAATGTAAATCCGGTGTGTATCCTTTGCTCCTTTCTCCTACCAACAAAAGGTCAAACAGTAAGTAACTCACCATCACCAGCGCGGGACCGCCAACAACATTCGGCCCGCGGGAAGATCCACACACAAAAGGAATGGATGTCGGATGGTTCGGTTTAGGCCTGCCGTCCCTGGACAGAGGTTGTATTTCTCCGGCCTGGAAAGGGAAACGCAAGATACAGCAAAATGGGGCGTCCCATTATTTCATCCAAGCCTATCTCGGGCCCGGGAGCAAACGAACGGGGACAGCGAGGGGGAAAGAGCAAAATATTTAATCTTACAATTTCTCTTCCAGCAATCATAAATTTCTAATTCATTCCGACTGCTGTTATCTGCCGAAGGTGCCTGGCCTTCTTGCGTATTTCAATGTGGATTCTTCCGACTGTGTGTTTGAGAAAATTAAAGAAAGGGAGACACTTTTGAATGCTGCTTGCGATCGGTTATTCAAAATATCGGTTGTATTAGAAGTAGGTTGAGTAAAATAAGGATAAAATATTTTGCCCAGTGGCCTACAAGTAGAACTCCACTTTCTTCTTGTATACTTTCAATTTTTCCAGTTTCCTTCAAACATCACCGAATTTTCTGCGCATTTTTTTTCGCTGTCTCTTGCTGTTTAAAATTCAGATGAATAAAATTAAAATTACCTCGCGAGGTGGCGGGAGGCACGGTAAGCCCTCGCAGTAGCTGCCCGGCACTTTGCAGGAAGCGAAGATGAAGCAATTTCGTCCGCTCGGCCGGATAGCGCCCGAAGGTGTTTATCAATGTTTTTGAAATCTTCATTTTCCATCCCAGGCAAAAAAAAAAAAATGGAGTAAGAGCACAACGACTCCAGCAGCAGCAAGCAAAAGCAGAAGCGTGCAACATCAGCAGCAGATAAGGGCAGCAAACTTTCAGCGAATCGGATGAAATGAGTTGCCGCAGGATAGATGGCCGTGCACGAGATGGAAATGTGGGGTTTTTGCCTGGCACAAGCTATTGAACCACTCCAGAGAAGGGAAGTTTGCACTGCGAAGCAAATGAGTTAATCATTCGATGATAATTCACTCCATTTCGCTACAAACGCTTCTGAAGTTCCCATCTAGCGCTTCCTTGCGATAAACAATGTGTTGCTGGTAATTTACATTAATTAAATACTTCAAGAAGGTCCAGGAACTGACAGCACGGTGGGGATGGAAGCGAACGATGCAGGTGGAAAAAAAAAACCCCTCCGTAACGTCAACAGTATTTATGGTAAAAGGATCAAGGGATGCAAAAGCGACAGGCGGAAAACGAAAAAAATAAATCTAGAAGCAAACCTTGCAACAATCTGTTCCTGACAAACTGATAATGAACGAGCCGGCGCGCCCTGCGAAAATTAATGAATTCATGCCGCTGTCCTTGTCACTATGTGCATTCAATCGGCGCAATGACAGCTCCTGATCGCGTGGACAACGCACCCGGACAGGCGAACCCGCCTGGAAGGAGGCGCCACGGAACGTCTTATCTATTTACATGATTTACGTTTACGTCTTTGGTCGCTCCACAGGACAACTTTAATTGGTTGCCGACAGGTTTGCCTCCCTTCCACCAACTCTCTCTCCGATCGACCGGTCGGTTGCATTACATTGTTATCCATCGGAACTCGTAACTGGAAAATGGACTGGCGTGAAGTTGGAGGGAAGAGAAAAGCCTGCGCCAAAGTTCATTCGGGTGGAAAAAGGGAAATTTGTCATTGGCAGAAATTAATTGCTCGGCGGAGGGCGATTGTAAATGAACGCAGCAGCCTGGATGGCTGGTTCAAGGTTGGCTGATCTGGAAGATAAGGATAATCGGATGGTTTTTCATTGAAAAAGTCATAAATCTTTCCATTAGCATTGTTTAACTGCATCTAGGGCTTTAAAAAGTCCTGGTAGCAAAAAAAAAAAGAGAAATATAGAACTTTCTTTCCACCAGTTTCGTAGCCTGGGTTTAAAATAATTTTATTACATTTTCCAGTGGATCCAAACCCCCTCATAATGGAGTGTCACCGGCAGATCGAGGTTCGAAAAAGATCCTAACTCAATAATCAATTATCAATAACGCACGCAAAATCAAAGGGAAATGAAAGAGGATGCCGTTGACATGGCTGAAAGGTCTGTGGCGAAGCGGATATCAGCAGAATCCTTCTGGGCAGATTGGAAAACAACTCCAGTGAAAGCAAAAAAGTCGAGTGAGTCGTCGCCAGTCCTCGCGTACCCTTTGATGTGGATAACGAATTTACCAGGCTCGAAGATATTGTTTTCACAATAATCGTACATGTGTGCATGTTTGTGAAAAGTGAAACGAGTGTGGAAGTGGAACCATTTGAAGAACTTTGGAGCCTGCGAATGGGAACCCCCTCAAAGGTATAAGTTTCAGTGTAGTAGGGTTATTACACGGGCTATCATTGATACATTGATACTCCCCTTGGTGGGGTGGGGTATTGCCCACCTCGCAGTATATGAAGTCAATTGAGTTTGTCGAACCAACGCCTAATGCAGTGGGCGTGTGTTAAGGATGTGTTTACGAAGTCAACCAGAAAGCCGAAACACGCAAACACGATACTAGAATTTCGCAACCCGGTGAAGCAAAAAACAAAAAGGGTAAAAAGGTTTCCCGATTTCGCCCAATTTGCTGGCCTTCTTTGATGTTCGTTTTTTATTCCCACTGTCTGTTGATGCGGTTCTGGCTCCTTGGATTGGGGACAGCTTACTCGGTTAGCGTCTGTTGGCGTTGGAAGTGTTTATTTAGTTAAGGATGTCTGCTCCTAAGGCGGAGAAAGAAAAGGCATAGCATATACTGACCATGTCGAATAAATTTACCAATTAATTGCCCGAAAAACCCCGAGCGTTAATCAAACAATCGCCTTTGGCGGACCCTCGGTTTTTTTACCTCGAAAGAACAATCACCCTTTCATTTTCTTCGCACTCGCAGCTCTTTCAAATGACGCGAGCCCACCGTTTCCAATTCCGACCCCTAAGGGAAACCCTTTCCTTCCGGGAGAGGCCCAAAACAATCGATAAATAATAAAGTTATTAATATCGTTTTTCGAACGGTCGCTTTCCCGACCGCCGAGTGAAAGCTGCCGCACACAATAGATCAGTCGGGTTTTTTTTTATTGCCATTCTACCATGCTCAATTCGCCCGATTCTCACAGCTTCGACGGGTCTTAATAATTTATTGTATTCTCTGCTCCGCAGGACCACCCTGGGCGAAGACGCGAACCCCTTTTCGTGGCGCGTTGGCTGCATCGTTCTGCTGGCCCGGGCAATTAATTCGGAATATGTTCATCGATGGCTTGGTAACGCTGGAACGCTGTTCCTAAGGCGTATAAAATGTATGTACTTATCTGTGTTAAGTTAATAGAAAGGATTGAAATAAAATTGCATAACTTCTTATAATAATAATATTCTTAATAAGACAAAGTGAAACGAGTAAAATTGTTTGGAAAACATTGCTCCTAAAGAAGAAAAGAAAGCGTCCCAACCACCCGCGAACCGTTTAACTCACATATGTGTTGCTGCACTGCATGTGAGACGTTTCGCAGATGTTTATTCCCCCCCGTTCTCCACCGTCGGCTGTCGACCGTGGTTTCCCTTCCCCCTTTTCTATCCGGTTCCAGCAAATCCCGCGCTGTCGGTGGTAAACAACGATCAGCTGTTTGACAGGGAGTTTCGGTGATCGATATTTTTGTTTCTGTGTTCGTCGTTTCGTACCTTCCAGGGGCTGCGTTCTTATTCCACCGGTTTTCTGCAACCGAAAAGAGAGCGAGAAATGCGAGTGCGAGCCGCGAAACATATGCGAGTCTCTCGCGTCACATCGTGTGTGTGTGTGTGTGTTTGATTGGGTTGGGAACGCGAAAGGGCTTTCACTTGAGGGGGGTATCAACAGGATATTGGAAAGGATTTCGTGTGTGGGTGCGCGAACGAAAGGGTCGAATGGAGATGGCGATAGCACACGCGTGCTCGTGTGTTGCATATGTGTGCTTCGGCTGTACACACTACGAAGAAACCACGTGGTGAGGTCGGAATGTTTACATTTTTTATCCGCATCCTTTACCGCATCCTTTGCACGTTTATGTTTCTCCCTAGAAGACGGAACGCGCGTTACATGATCTCGCGTGAGGCAATCCGAGATCGAGCACGTGCCACGGTGGAGCAAGGCCGGGGTGGCAAAGGGTGGGCTGTTAATATGCGTGAAAGGAAAGAGAGAAGAGAGGCGAGGAGGAGACGTTCGCTCCTGACAGGGGAAAGGGTTTTCACGCATGCTATGATCCTTTTTCATGCTCAACCGTCTCAATCGCGTTCACCGTAGCAAGCTGTGAGAAGCGTAGTTGTTTTTTTTTTCGTTGAACGTCGTGTCAGGAGCGTGCTGAGGGTGAGGTTTTTTCTTTTTCTTGCTGGGGGTTGTTGGAATCCTTTTTTTTGTGTCGGGTCGCATGCACCGACCATGGACACGGTGCCGCGAAGGGGTTGAAAACAAAAAAACCCGAAACCCGGAATCGCAGTCATCACGCACAGGAAGAACAATATTTAAAACGAGAATATGGGAACCGATCAAATGTGGAAAAAAGGGTTTAACGGAGAATCCCGGGACACGAAGGGGGGTGGGTAGTGGATGACTGTAGTTTTTTTTCTTCCACTTCCTGAACGCCGGCTGCTGCTTTTGACGGCAGTCGTTTTTTTATTTCACTACCGAGGTTTAATGCTGAATCCTTTTTTTTTACCCTCGCTTCCCCCTTTTTTTTCCTCTCGTTGGAAATTGCACGTCCTTCCACCTTCCATGCTGATGATGACGATGATGTGAGGAATCGAATACGTACGTGCGCATATATTTGAATATTAATGAGAGCGCCCCGGTAGGGACGGCTTGGGGACTGAAGTTGCGTCGTCGTCGTTAAGACGTTGACTCGTCAGTTATGTCGGCTTGTTAGGTTCACTTCCGGTGGCGCATTGGCATTCTTCCGAAACTGCACCGGAACATTCAGCTCGGTGGCGATGTGGAGTATAAAAGGATGGAAAAAAAGATTAAGATGAACGATTTGGATGATTTTTCTTTTGCAATATGTTCATTGCATCACCTCAATCATACTCATTAGGTGATGAGAGAGTCGTTGGTGTTGTTGTAAGGCAAAAGAATAGAAAACGGATTAGAAAGCACATAAAACATGATTCAAAATATAGTCTAACGATAAGTTATCTTTACTTCACGCTAACAAAAATACTTTAAAAACATTTCAACCATGCTTTCACGGAAAAAAGATAAAAAAGTTAGATAAAATGGGAAAGTTTCATCCTCGGCATCGATTCGGTCTCGTTTAGCTTTCGACGATAAAAAGTTCTTCCGAAACTTGAGCCTTCAAATTCTCCCAGTAAGTAAAGGATTCGGCGTGGGCGGTAGGAAAACTGTCGAGAAAATGGATCAATCCTTCACCTGACACTCTGGACGTGAGGAGTTCACGGGAAGGAAGAGGGAGATTTCAGGAAAGGGGAAAAAAGACGTACGTTTGCAAGAGTGAAGTGAAAAGAAGAAAATCGAAAGTCGGCGGAGGCGAGAAAAGGTTTCGAGCGTAATAAACAGCTAGTTAAGAAGGCGGCTGCAAGGAACAGAACGCACACTCGAACGTGCCGCATGAAAGCGAAGTTGCCATGGTAACTCATTATTCTTGGGGATAAATTACCTAGGCTTCGGCTTGGTCTACTTCTCTTCCCCGGGGGTCGAAAGGATCAAACCGCGTATTTCGGCGGAAGCTAAGGACACCAACATTCTTCATCGTCGCGCACCGCCGCTGGAGGACGGAAGGTGCGGTGTCAGTTTGGAGGAGGTTTTTTCTTCCCCCATCTTGCGCCGGGTGTACATAATAAGAGTAAGACGGGAAAGAACCTGACACCGTCGCGTTTTTTTCATCCCTTGCCGTCGTTGGCTGATCAAGTTGGTTTCTTCCTCTCATTTCCTTGTCTTTTTAGCTTTTCATTTTCATCGAGAGTCTTTCCGCTTACTGCTCGCCGGCGCTGGAGCACTATGTACATAATTCACCCTCTTAAAATTGAACACGATGCAAAGTGCGGCGGGACGATAAAGGGGAGATCCCCGCTGAAGGCAACAAACAGGAAGTTTAAAGCAATGGTTTTAGCAAAGAGTAAAGAAAGTGAGCTGAAACGAGGAAAGTATATGAATTCATCGAACAAACTTAACTCCTTTCGTAGAAGATTGGTAAACTACCACCACGTATCAAGATGTTTGACAAAATTGTGCGTTTTTTAATTGATTTATCAATCATCTTCATAAAATAACCCAAAAATGGATTGTTTATCATGATGATGAAGAAGATGTTTAAATGAGCAACAAGTTTGTCTACATAGTCGTCTACAAATTTCAGCTCAACATGTTCTCTATATATCATTCACGTATTCTTCCTTGCTGCATCAAATTTTAAAATTCTACAATATTTTATGTTCTCTCTGCAAAACTCTCCAACAAAGTAAGCTCGTAAATCGAACCGCACGGCACGGTAGGAAAAGGCAGGCGCTACATGCCAACTGTGATTTTCGATGGAAAATTGGAATGCAACTCCTCGGGCGAACGGGTTAGCATCAAACCGGGATGGATGGATGGAAAAGAGTTTTCGAAGCCGTACTCGAAACACGTAAAGAATGTTAACCCCGAAGTTATGCCCGGAGTGAATCATGGCTTTGAACGAGCGACAAAAAAAACGATAGGGGTGAGTTTTTTTTCCTCTCGTCTTACTGTTGCTGCATGCTCTCAACCCTTTGACCGACCGAAAGGGGGTTGCGATGGCAACCGAGGCAACATGAACGCTAGATGGGATTTTTTATTCGATCACCTTTTTTTCCATTCCCGTTGGTACAGACGTCGTCGTGAGGGGTTTTTAACATTTTGCATCCTTACCCCCACGGATGGCAGGGCGAGGTAAAGGATTCGATAGAAACGATATGCAAATGACAGGGTGAAGTTTGGAAGATTCCGGTTTTTTTTCCAACCCCGACCAGCTCCCTGCTTCGGCTTTGCTACCCTCAGACTTTTTTTCTTCTCTATTCCAACGACCATTCGTTATCATGGCACACGCTTGTGAGGGGTTAAAAAATAAATTATTGGAGTAAAAGAATGAAGCACCGTGCTTGGGATGAGGAAGCGAAGGAGAGAGGATGAAAAAAAAACGGACTACGGGAAGTGAAACGAGAGTAGAGCGAATAGAAAAAAAAAACATGGATACGAACGAATTTAAAACCACGCCGTTCGGGAATTGCCTGAAGGTTTATTTGCATCCGTGCCACTCGGGACATTTCCTCTGTGCGCGTACTCGGTTTGGGTTTGGGAGATCGGAGAGTCAGCCGCTTGGAATTGAAATTTCTTCGCTTTAATGTTATAAATTACAATAATTGCAATTAAATTTCCATCCTCTCGGCACACTGTCGGAGGGAGAAGAAAGGATTTGATTAAAAAAAAGGATAGGCAAGAAACGCATCCCACCGTAGCCCACCCAGATAAGCCAGGAAGAACAGCCGTATGGCAGACAAACAGGAAAGGGAAAAAAAAGAAACGAAAGGGGTACGGTGATGAGGTTTTTTTTTGTTCGTTGTTGTTGTCGTATGCTCACGCTTATGCTTCATCCTTTGCTCCAGAATCTGACTGTCAGGAGTTCGTTCGCATCTGTCTGACCCTCGCGTTTTTTTCGTCGGTCGTGGGTATCGAATTTTTGTGTGTGTTCTCCGCCCGGCTCGTGCCCGTCAGTACAAGATTATAACCCTCACGGGGCCGTGGGACGGTGGGACAGATAGCAGATTATGCGGTGCACGTGGAGGACGTGGAAGGACTCCTAGCGACAGCGTGGATGTCTCGGTCTCGACGGCAAAGGGTTGAGCTTTAGTCCCGTTTCGGGAGGGAATACATAAATCCTGACGCATTTCACGATGGTGTGGGACGAAGTTTTTGATTTATTACGTTTTTAATGCACTTCCGTAAGCGAGGAACTTGTCCTGGGTATGTTCCGATCGCGATAGGAGAAGGCTGACGATACGTAAAACGGAGGATATTTGGGCCAATCTTGTAAGTTACTGTAAAGGGTTTGGTAAAATTGAAGGCTGATAGAACAACCCCTAGCAAACGATACTGCTTAAAACTGTGAACGACTGGGCGGCTCCATCTTCTAAGCGTCACAAACCTTGTAGCAAAATTTTATCGTTCACCTTTTACTAAACTAAGTAAATAAAGGGGGTGAACTGGCCTGAATTTAAAAACAGCTGGCAAAGTTGGATCTTTAATCTAATTTTTATTTTTCCACCATCATGTAATCCTCTCGCCAGCAATCCTTGCAGTTGCCAGGAGAGGCTACTTTGCTCGCGTCACGGTTGACATTTGTTGTTCTGTCGTTTCGATTTCCGTTGCCGTTGGCTGCAGCGGGGAAGTGTTTATGAGTTTCGTCTGAAAGCAGTCGCCCAGAGGCATCTGCGGATCCATGAATCCGCGCCGCGATTGTCGTCGGTACGCTTAGCAAATGAATAGAATGCGAGCGCCAAAAGCCTGTCGGAAAGCAAGAGGGAAACGGCGGAACAAGCAAAGTACGACCGTCGGCACAAGCTGCTTGGCCAGTGCGCCGGTTAGGAATGAAAATATTTCAAAGGAAAATCGAACCGGCTTTGATTGGCTATTAAAAAACTTTTGTAATTTAACTTTGTCTCTCGCTGGTGTTGCTGAAGGGTGGTGTGCATTTTCGTCCGGCCACCGGAATTGGACACCGGAAGTCGCTCGGAACCCATCCAGTCCGTTGCCAGGGCCAACGGCCGGTTGAGTTCTGGAGAAGCGGCAAGTGCACACCGGACCGGTTCGCGGACGCATTCGTAGAACGTTTGTTGTGTCTTACTGCCCGAGCAACAACCTGCTCGGAGACTTCTCCGCTCGGCTACAAGTAATGCAGAAAGTAATGCGTCGACCGGGAGCGACTTGGCAAAGGATCCTCCCGTTGGACTACAGTTTCGAAAAGGCAAGGCATTATAATTTAGTCCGTTCCATCCAGAGCGAATGAAAGTCGGGGGAGGGAGCAGCACCAGAAGCGAAATTCATTGAACTTGTTTTTCACTCCCGGCAAAGGTCGGGCTCGGTTAACTCGAATCTCTTAGATGTTGGTCGATTTCGCGTCGATCCCACCTCCCGCCCTCCCAGCCATTTGATACAAAGTTGAAATGGAATCGTGGAAAATTAAAAGGAATTTTTCAGCCCAAAGCTCGCACACAGTTTATGTTTTTCCGACCATCGTCGTTGCCGCTCCGAATAATGCCGTCCACTTGAGTGGATTTTACCTTTTGCCTGCAGTTTGTTTGTTGATTTTTCATTTCCATTTCTTTTCTGTGTTTTGTTTTCGCATTACTTCATTCGCTTCTTTTCTTGCCACGAAAGTTTCCACCACTCGATTCCTATTGCAGTTTTACATTTCGACTGAAAGAGGAGCCTTTCTGTTGTCCGAACATGGGACGATGATGGGAGGAGGTGGAAGGTTGTTGCTCAGATAATTCCGACTGATTGGATGAGTTTCCCGTTAACACTGGCACCGGTTGAGAGTTTTGCTAATTAAAAAGGGAAACAACGATCGAAAAGTTGGGAAAATAAAATATAATCAGCAGTTGTTGTAAATCGATGGATTGAATCCAATGAACTTTGATACATTTGTTCCACAGTTACACTGCAATTGATTTTTTAAAGTAACTGGAACTTCCCATTATTCGAAGCTAGTTCTTTTTCCATATTTCCCGCATTATGTAGCAAGTGCACACGGAAAAACTGTGTTTGGCAAACATGTGGCAACGATATGATATTTCATCCCCGTTCTATCTGCTTGGCAAACAGGAGAACTTTGCGATATTGTACTGCCGGATGCATTTTATATCGCACCGCAAACACACTCGAAAGGCCGACTCGGCTTCAATTTCGGTGTGCCCGGTTCTAATCCATCTTTTTCCCAAACTCAAACAGAATCACGTTTAAAAAAAAACCGAGCAAGCAAACGGAAACACGAGAGCAGTGAAATCTACATCGAAGAAGGCTTCGAAAAAAAAAAAAACAGAGTATGTTGAGTTAGGGGTGAAGCGGTTTTTTCTTTTCGTTGCCTATTTTTCTACCCTCAACTTGCACCACCGAAAGGGGTGACCGTTTTTTTTTGCAGTTCTGTGTCTACCCAGCACATTCAAAGTCTCCATTTCTTTACTACCGCGGACACAAAGGAGGCTGCAGTGAGGGAACGTGCCGGCACACGAGGGTCGCGTTTTTTAACCCGTTTTCGGCGCCTACTTTGCTTAGGGTTTCCCGTTTCACCGTGAGGGGTGAACTGAGTTTGGAAGGTTTTTTTTTCTTGGTGTGCATTCTGTTTTTTTTTTCATCCATCTCAATCCGTTGGTAAAAAATCACTTAATTTTTTTCCGGGCTGAAGCTGTTAGGTTTTTTTTTTGTTATGTACGTTTAATTGTGGCCTTCGGTAAAGCTCCAAGAAGTCGACCAGCGGCGCAGCTCTCCATTAGGCAAGGAAATGGAATTATTAAACGGAAAAGCAAACGACAAACTGCAAACAGTGGGTTTTTTCCTTGTTCCTGCAAAGAACCCCACCGGTTTCGTATAACATTTTATTCGTTTTTTTTGTTTTTTCAGATGATCACAGTTTGGTTGGCTTTGGCTTAATTAAGTACAGTTGAGCCTGGCTTCTCCGATTCCACAGTTTTTTGCACCAGCTAGCTATCCTTGTTGAAATGTGGTCCTTCGCACGTTGCCCATCACGCGGGGGGAATTTGAATTTTGGATTTGGAAAGTTTTTTTTTGCGCACGTTGTTGCATACCGTTTGTTAATCTGAACCGCTGTGCTATGGGGAGTTTTTTGAGCTTCCGGAGTCATACGCAACCCGTTGGTGAGAAATTGACCTTTTCGGTGGGGTTGAAACGAGTCTCTACAAAAGGATTTTTTATGACACAAGTTTTTTTCTAAGCTTATTTCTTCTAATTTCACGTTTAACTACGACTTTCCGGTACCAAACGGCGGGAGCGTGGCTCAGCGGTAAAATGGATTAGAGAAGCAGCTGTTGACAATTTTGAGTTCGCCTGGCAACCGTTAAGCTGATAGTGATTGTGGCGAGGTGTCCCGAGAAGGGTCTTCGGGAGATCGGGAGGTTGCTAGTTGAAGCGAGGGAAGGGAACTTTCAACAAACGGCTGACAATACTATTGATTCTTCAAAACGGTTGATACAAATGCGAAGAAAGAACTGGCCAATGAGGAAAAGCGTTTTAAATCAAAGGAACTTGCTCAAATCATATACATAGAAAGTTCTAATGGTTACTTAAAAAGAAAATACATTGTGTTGCGTGTGTTGCGCATTATCCTTTGCAAGTGACTGACAGAGTTTTGCCCATTTGCCCACCAGATTTTGCAGGTAAATTAAGCTTTTCAAGACGACACGCTGGCATGTTGTTAAAATAAAAGCTTTGTGCAGGAATAAACAGATAAAGGTACTCTTTTATGCAACGTCCACCAGCAAACTGGGTGAAGGGAAAATATGGGAATATGGGAAATTATATAGCGATATCGTAAAATTTGATGTTGATACGGATGCTTTTGCTCGTCTCCGCGGAATGACACCCTTGCGGAAGGTAACGAAGCAAACAAGGAAGAAACAAAAAAAAAAACAAGGCGCAGGGAACCGAATTTAGTTATCCATGCGTTCCCTCCTTGGCCGTGACTCCGCGTATGGTGCCATTGACGGTGAAGATGAAGAGGTGTGTGCACCGTCGCCGCCATACGTTATCACGAACGGTGGTGGGTGGTTGCTCCGGGATGTGTTACGTTCACCCCAAACCGTCGGTGGCTTTATTTGAATTGATGTTGAGGGTGTTTCCGTAATGATGTGTTAAAGATGCTTATGTGAAGCTGGCGATGACGATAGCGTTTTCGGTAGGAAAAGTGCCGAAATCGGTGGAATAGAGAAGCAAAAAGAGTCGTCTCTCGTGGCAGATTGTTTTGAAGTAAAAACCCAAAAATCCATCTACCAGTTCTTAACCTTTACTTTATTTGAAGAAAAACACCGTCGCAAAGTCTAGGGGGATTCAGACACACTCCAACGGGGAAATATGTACGCATGAAAACGGTTGTATTTGGTTACGATTATGATCGAAGATGTGTGGGAAGGTAAAAACAACAGCGCCACATGGACGAGGGCTGGTTCGGCCTGGTGATCCTTGTTTTGTTTTCCATGCGTGTTTTCGCTCCTTCGGGATACCGGGCGGGCAATCGATGCGCAATAAATTATAGATTGGCGGCTGTTGTAGCATTCTATTGATATTGCTTGAATGCTGAGAGGCCGATTCGATTCTCCCGTGTTGGTTTAGACGGGGGGTTTTTTTTAGGACTTTCGGGGTGATAGCACTTATGCTTTACATCAGGTGGCGTGTCCCTGAATGGTCGTTCGGAAGAGTTAAGCCTCGGAATGCAACTCGTCCTGGTCGGTAAATGGTCCACCGGTACGATTTGCATGGACGTCGCACCTGAGAAATGCGTGGTGGAAATAACGACGACACTCAAATGGGTTGTAAAAGTGAATGTCGCTTTGCTTTAGCACACAAACAAACAGTGTAATGTGGATATCTCTAGGACACATTTTTAAAGATAAAGAAAGACAAACAACATGCGATGAAGCATGTGTCCTTAAGTAGCAGCAAATGCAATGAACATTTGTTTAGCCTCCCAGTTCAGTGAACACTTTGTGTTTGTGGATAAGGCCAATCCGCGTCAGCTTTCGCGTGCATCTGATGCTTTAACTGATGGCTTCCTTTGGGGCAGATTTAAACGTCACTTCCCGGAGGGCTTTTAACGCAACGGGCATATTCTGATCTTCCGTGACGTTGATAAACGCCCTAAGGATGGTGACAAAATTGTACACCCAGACATCCAGTCTTTCCGGGGCCACTTTATGACTGTCCATTAGGACACCATCCATTAGCAAACATGACCAGACACTTGGGTAGCATCTCGCGAGGGCATAGAACTGATTTTGCTGTCTGCAATTGTTTCGTGTGAGGCCGTTGTCCTGGTGTACAGTAATGCCAGTGGAAACGTTAGTTATAATTCCCTCCTTTACCATTACTGCTTGAATGACAAAAAAAAAAAAGAAATACCAAGACATCATAGAGACTCCCGTTTTCCTTTCGCTTAAGGAAGGAGATAAAAACCATCGAAAAGATCTTTAATACAGTTACATTGATGTTTTATTCTTCCAGTATCAAATCTTTTGTCCTTGCATCCTGCAAACCCTCTAGCCTTACGGTTCTCTAACGGTGCATGCCGCATGTTTGACATGTGCCCGCCCGAGAACGAGGAAGTAACACCGGGAAGAGATCGGGACGGAGACCCTTCAGTGGGGTTCTAATTATCTCGCAAAGGCGCGTATAAATAACGACAGGTGTTAATCGCATTTGGTCGCTACGTGGCTCACCTCGGAAAAAGAAGAAAGAAAAAAACAGGGAACAGGAAAAGCTGTGGTTTCGAGGGCTCAACGCTGCAAGGAGAAACATTCTGGTCCCGCATTGCGTACCTGCGCTGCTCAAAAGAAGATGGAAAGTGGAAAGGTAAAATGGGAAAGCAGGCCGGAGTATTTAGGAATCCTCAAATGCCAGATGAACGGATCTTCTGCTGGATCGAGCTGCCATTTACAGACACGTAAGGCAAACGTAAGGCTTAGTACCGTCCCGCTGTCTGCATTCAGAAATTAAGATTGTCTATATCGCTTCATGCTGACAACGAACACGTTCCACGGGGAAAAGTGGAAGATTAAACTGTTAGCAGTGCGATCATAAGAAATAGATCGTTCCATTCGCTTGCAGTTAGTTTTTTGGTATTCAGCGCACAAAGTATTTCCTCAAAGATATTTCGTAAAAACTATTCTTCGAGAAAAAACGACCAATTTGGTAAAAATACTTTAGATCATGCTACAGCCAAACTTTCACAATGGGATTGTAGGCTGAGTAATGGCCGCTTTAAGCCATGCGATAAATGGGATTAGAAGATCTAATCCTTTTACTCAACCTTTCAAAGGTTTTTTCCTCATTATCCATCATCTTCTTGGGTGGGCTTGGGGGCCTGGTTCAACGTTGACGGTGATCAAATATTGTTGCAAAAGGTTTCCAAAAGCGGACCTGGAACGAAATGAAAGGATTTCGGTTTACTGACACAATTTCTACCTCCAGAGGTTTTGATGGTGCGGTAAATAGGAGAAAACGGTTGGTTGAAACAATGTTGATTGAAATTAACTGTCAGCTCAGCAAACCGTTAAGCAAGAAAGCAAGCAATCTGACAATGTTGACAGTTGTCAATTCGTTCCAACTCACCCACATGGACTAGTTTGTCTCCTGCAGCCCGGTTTTCGACTCCCACGTGACGTCTAATTAACCAAGCATGCTGGCAAGAGAAATTACTCGTTCCCCCGCACGCAGCAATTCCTCGAAGTCTCGTGCCGGAAAATTAACGGCATCACTCACTCACTTTCCCCGGCCGTCGCAATCCGTTTTCCTGCTCGATCAGTCGCGCGAGGGAAAAAGGGGCAACAAATCACGCACCCCTTACGCATCGGATCGCGAGCAGGGAGAGTCGGAATGCCATCTGTTTAACTACGAACACGGGGGTAACGGTTGCGGGCTTGCGCAAGAGCCGCACGCGATCATCCCGATCGTCGTGGGTCGAAGGAGAACTTCTTAGGAACACATCCGCGGACGTGCGCGTGTGCCGTAAGGTGACGGGGTAAAGTGAGGGTCGATGCAACTCCTTCCCGCTGCACGGTGCACCCGGGTCGTGTTGGGTGCATGTCGGGCGTCATGTTTATTGTTGTTAGCTTCACCGGTTGATTATGCTGTCGTATAGAACCGCATCTTAAAAGCCACTTAAGCGGCTACTTTACACCGATATTATGTTTCCCCCTTTCAGAGCCGGGCTGAAGGAACCCCTTTTTTCTTGAGTGCGTCACAGTTTATGGCGTCTTAAAGGTTTTTTTTTTCGAAATAATTCTCCCATTTATTATCCCGAAGGCAGGCCTCAACTTGACGCTCAGTGGCTTAATTCTGTTTGATAGAAAAAAGCGATGTTTTTTTTTCTTATATGACTCAAGAAATCCTTCCTGTTTTCACCCTTCTGCCGCTTGGCGCTGCAAGGGACCCTCGGAAGGGTTCAAAAGGTGCTGGTTTCACTTACGGAAGTAATATATTTTTTCTTCACGATCTTAGACCTCCGGTTTTTTTTCTCTTCTAACGAGCAAGTCGTGAAAGTGACTGGCCACGCGCCAAAGCAATCGTCGCGTGAGGATTACGTTTATTTTCGAGCGGCGAGTCAACGTTTGTGTATCCTTTTTTTTCGAAAAAAAAGGTGCCTTTTTATGGTTCATTAGAATGCTCGGAGTGTTTACTGAGGTATTTGAAAGGGTACAGTTTTATAACCACTTAATCGACACACGATGTTTGATTAGTTTACGATCAAAGAATGATCTTTCAATTAAGTTGAGCCGTTTTAATGGATTTATGGGTTATGCGGTGTTTCTCCAAAGCGCATAGATGTAAATTTAAGGGTCAGTTTCCAGCACGTATTTCTCGTATGAAATGTAGCAACACTAGCAGGCTGTTAGGAAATTTTAAAACATTTTCTTTCACTCTTTTTTAAGCTTTCATTTTTCTTTCTGAACATGAATGAAACATTTTTATTCTGTTTTTTTGTTGCTTCCGATGAAAGATGTATCCTTTTTTTATGGAGCGTGATAGACAATCAATCAACCGCAAATCAAACGGATTCCGGAGACGGACAGTAACGATGAGCGAAGAAAGGTGAAGTAAACATCCCCTTGAAATTTGAGGCAATAGAACTGGGCTGTTGCATCCTTCGAACTTAAGCCGGGGAGGAACAACATACGGAGAGGCGCAACATTGCATTGCAAGGCGATGAGCGGGTGCAGTTTGATGCACGAGAAAAAAAATGAACATCTTTCGGGCAACCTTTTCAGTAGGAAAGGGATCATAAGGTGTAATATTAATCCTTCTTTGCGAGCTAGCGGTAAATCTGTAACGGTTCTGGGGATGAAACAAATAATAAAATGGTGTTTTTTTTTAGTGGGATATGAAGGATTGGGAAAGGAAACGAAATAAAACCCTTTGTATGTTTGTGAGGATCTTCAAATTATGGTTTGAGGTTAGATGCCTTGAAGCAGAAGTAAACAATACCGGATGTGATATTTTCTTAATTTTTTTTATTTGAAGCTTACAGAAGCATTTTTTTTATATTGCTACTCACGTTCACCTGTGGATAACGGTATAAGACATGTAGTTTGATAAAATTCTTTTGAGTTAGAAAAAAAATATCAAGCTTCAACATGTTGCTTTCCCATTAGCAAGGACAACATTTTCTTCAGCAAATGCAAGGATAACCAAAGTTGTGCTGGAACTGAAAATATTTGATTTATGATCGCAACGCAAGCGTCAGCGAAACAGAAACACATGCGGAAACTCAAAAGTTGAAACAGTTACGCCATGGAGGACATCAAAAAAAGGGGTATAAATGACGTCAGAATGACGATGATGAAGAGTATCAGCCATCCGCTGCTGGGCCGATGGGATGGAGAACACTCCAAGCTGTTACCATTAGAGAGACGGCGGCCGTTTGCCGAGAATGATTACGTTTCCGTTTAAACGATACCAAATGCCTGATGGAAACAAACGAAGACGAAGACTAAAGCCATCGCTTGGTTGTGGAAAACGATTTCGTTCGTTTATTCCAAGAAGTCTCGCGTGCGTAGGGCGCAAGGTTTTTCCTCCAAAAAAAAGGGGTGTTTCGCAGGGTTGAACGAAGCGAGTGCTACTTTGCATACGTTACTCCAGCAAAACACCGGTGTGCTTGAATGGCACTCTCTGGGGGCCACGCGATGAGCCGATACGGCGGAAGACGCTCTGCGGGGGAAGAAGGACGACGCTGAGATGTATCAAAAGTAAGATTTATGGTTATTAATTTTGCCTGTTAAATAAAAAAAGCAGGAAACTCGTCGCTGCTGCTGGTGCTCCCCGAAGAGGTGGTACGCGAGGATAGACTCCCCCCTGGAAGGTGCACGAGGACAAACAAGAAGCTGAGGGGTAGAAGCAAAAACAGAACAGAAACCCCAGCAGGAAGCATAGCAGACGACACGACCGGAAGAAGGCTTGCAGGCTTATTGCGACAGACAAGCACAAGACAGACAGGAATGGTGAAGGGGTTTCGGAGGGAAGGGTAACGCCAGCATAAATCGATGTTTATTTAGACAAAATGAAGGATTTTCAACCGGGTACGTGTAGTAAATCCCCAAGCGCGCTTCCTCTGCGCTCTCCTCCTCGTCTCCGGGATGCGATGGCGCAAAATTATTACCGAGCAACGAATCGATGGATTAAAATCGTTAAATGTCTGAAGCGAGGAATTCCCAGCCAGCAAACAAACGTGACTTGAGTCATGGGTTTCGGAAAATAAAGAACTGATCTGGGAAGGATAAGGATGAAGGATGGTGTTCGGAGAGAAGCACGTGGAACATTCCACGCGTAGATAAACCAGGTATTTTATTTGAATAATTTAACATTCATTGGGATTTTTTTACAGATGAAGTTGAAAATTGTACCATCGATTAGAATCATTCGCTTTTCTGTTGTTAAGATTTGTAATCCTCCGCAATATTTTACGTTTCTTGCAGAACACAATATTCCTTTCAATTCACTCCGATGCAACACCTCCTTGACGGAAAAGGACGTCCGCTCGGTCGTCCTGTTTCGATTGTCTTCCGTTTAATGACTCTGTTGCATGCCAAGGCGCCGTAACGTTCGCGTAAAGGCTCCTCCGAATTTTTGTTTTCCACCGCTTTGCAAAACGCTCAAATTCACAACCAATTCCGAACGGGCAATAAAAAGCAATGAAAACACGAAATTGGTTTCCGAGAGTTGTTTTGCGTTTCGCTGCCACGTTTGACAAGCCGAACGAGTCGGGGCCGACAATCGACAGTGCGGAAGCGGAAATGGCCAGCACTCTTCGCGAATTTGCCAGCTCTCCCCAACCCCGAGTGCGACGAGTGACTTTCAGCGTTTTCAAGGGTCTTTGAAAAGGTGGATTGAAAAGTTCTTGCACTGGACGAGGACGAGGGATTTTTCTTAGCTTTAAGTACAACACCTTTAGTCTTGTGGAGTATTTTAACTCTGGAACCAAAAAACAAAAAGGTTCACTTGCAAAATACCTTTACGCAATTCTGTACCGAAGACACAACACCTTCCATCCTTCCATTGAAAAAGTCCGAGCGAGATGGACGACGCTGCCGATATCCTTTCTTTTCATCGGGCATCCTAATTTGAATACCACCTCTCCTCCTCTCCCCCCCATCTCCTTGCGCCCGTCAAAGATCTTGCCTGTTCGCTTTTTTTAATTTCAGTTACTCGTTTCATTTTCACGGATGCTGCGCACTCATCGCCGGGCAAAACAGGCCGCAACGTTGGCCGGGGGCGTCAGGGGAGCGAAAACACGGGGGGGGGGGGGGGGGGGTGTGGAAAGGAGGAAAACAGTTAAGAAAATAAGGGGTTGCTACAAAGGCTGCGTTTTTGCACCGTGTTTGCTTCCCCGGGGTTTCGTGGGCGCCACGGTACGCACACAAGCGCCCGGGCGTGTTTTGTGCTCGGGTGTTGGTATTTTAACCACTTGCTCTTCGTCGCTGTTGTTGTAATTTTCTTGATGTTTTTCATTTGTGCGCGCTAATGGGATAGGAAGTGGCCGGACCGCGGCATTGGTCGCGGCATTAAAAAGGGAAAGCAAAGTCAACACAAAGAGAAACAAATAACCGGTGGTTCAGGACAGGAAAACCGGATGGCTTTGGGGGTAAAACAAGGGGCTTGGTTTGAATTTCTTGTACTCTTTACTGAAAAGGAAAAATAAGATATTTAAAAATGTTTATCACATATTTGGAAAATGAAAATCCAATGCCTCTGCTGCATTCGAACATTTTGCATTTTGCAGGCAAATTTGGGATCTCTACCTACCTTTGCAAAAAACCAGAGTACTTCACTTGCTTCCACGTTTGATGATCCTTTAATTTCGGTCTCTTCCGTTTTTTTCTCGCTTACCTCTTCCACTTTTATCTTTCCATTCAATCTTCTTCTCCTTCAGCTTTGTCCTTCTTTTTCCCGCCTCCTTACGAGCCTTATGTACTACGAGCCAACTGGCTTCAAGCCGACCCGGTGGAGCTGCCCGGTCGTTTCGCCGTCGGACGCAACTTGCGTCGGTATGGGTAGCCGCGTCGGTCGGTCGGTGTGCCCCAATGTTCCACCGCTCTCCCGTGTGGCGCTTACTTGTCCTTGCTGGCGGGAGTTTTTGAAAGCAAAAAAACTAAAAAATAAATCGAAGGCAAACAAGGGAAGGTTTAAAACTCAGTCAGTACATAACCGGGCAGCCAAAATCCAACCCCGGGAGCCGCGAGGAAGGGCATCCAAGGCAAGGAGTCGGGGGGGTGTACATTCGTTTTGTTATCCTTAATTTATGTTGGGATACATTAAAATTCTAATAAAAATGAAACGCGATAAGACGAATTAAAAGAAAGAGAAAAGATGACAGAAATCGGAGAAGTGTCCTTAGCTGCGAGATACGTTCGGCGTGGAAGGAAGGGCACGTGGGGTTCGGTGCGTGTTGCCTGAGATGCTAATGGAAATGGGAAACGCCGGGAATAGCGCCTGCACGTGATGCGGGAGTACGCGGTTCCTTCCTGTTCTAGGTCCCGTCGCAAACCGCCAGGATGTTTCAGCACCGCTGGCAAGAAAAAGGATATAAAAGTAGCAAGCACGGAAGGGGATCCTGGGTTCCTTGGAGTGAGTTTTAAAGGCAGCCGTCGTCGTCGTCGTCGTCGTCGTCGTCGTCGTCGTCGCTGTTCATCCCTTTCGGTGGTTTCCTGGCGTATCCATTCCCCGCGTTGCGCCTTCCAGCCAGCTTCCAATTACTGCCACCGAAAAAAAAAACAGAAGGGGAACTGTAAAACCGTGCGCCTTTGGCGTCAGGATACGCCGGGATGGCTCCTTCATCTCGCGCCACCCATTTGCCCATCCCGATCGTTTCCCCTTTGGCGTTCGCCATCATCATCATCACCGTCACCAGGGCCATCCGTCGCGGCCCGAGCTCAGCACAGGATCAACGTCATTGTCGGTAATTTTTGGAAGTTTTTAGTGCCATCGACGGGAGAACCCTCCAGCCTTTCGGGAAAAAAGGGACTTCTCCACCGAGCGTGGTGGGCCGTTTGGATGGAACCCTCACACTTCTTTAATTTAAATTTTTAATGCTTCCACGTGAATGCGTGATTAGATTTTGGCGCCGTTGGACACGCAGCAGCTTGGACGGGCCTGAGGAGGGGGAGGATTTCATCTTTGAATTTAGAGCGCAGGGAACATGGCGTTCATTTGCATCGGGAAGTTTGCTTGGCAATGGAGCATCTTTGCAAAGGGGAACCACGACCGAAAAACAAATGATACAAAATCGGTTTAAAACACTGCCTGCTTCAAGGACTTCAAAAGCTGTGATAGACCTGTTACCATTTGGATAAAGACTTATGTTTCAAACTCATTTAAAACTCTTCTATCAATGTTGCATTTGTTAACACTTTAAGGCTCATATATTTTCCACTTCGACTGTATATTAGAAGCCATCTGTTCGAGACGCAAGTATTTGATTAATACTTCTACCAGCCTCCTCCTTCCATCGGGCCACTCCTTTTGCACTAAGTAGCACGTCTTATGTTGCCTGATTGAATCCCGTTCCATCCGTTCTATCCGGTACCTTTTTCACCTGGATTATCTTTCTCGGCGGATTCTCATTTAATGGCAACGCGTACTCTGGCTTCGTTTCCACGGCAATCGATTCCCTGTCCCCACCGAACCCCCGGGAAGGTGCTGGGGAATGTCTTCCCTTCTGCTACGCACAACTCTGCTATGTAACGAAACGGCGCAAGAAAGGAAACAAATTGAAGCTAGCGAAATGAAGAACGCGCCAGCGTTAGTCAAAGCCGCATTAGAAGACCCTCTTCCGGCACCCAATCCTTCATGTTTTTCCAAGGTTTTTTTTTGTCAAACCTCCCTTCGTGGTAAATCCCCCCCTTCTTCCTTTGCGCTAACTCCTGAGGTCTCGCCGAAGCCTCCGTCGATGCCTCCGTATCGCGTTTTCCCTTTCGGGTTTTAATGAGTGTAATTTCTAGTGATTCCCTCTTAAACTCCCCTCCACCCCTTTCTTTTCTATACCATTCCGTTCTTCCCCTATAGAAGCACCGAAATGCAACGGCACAGTTGAGTTTTCAAGCGGGTTGGTTGTGGCGTTCGGCTTTCCAAAAAAGGAAAGGAGTAGAAATGAGCCTAAAACGAACGATTTCACGGTAGCATCACGACGAACGAGAGCGGGAGAAAAGAGGAGAAGAGGGGGTAAAAAGAAAGGGGCTGAAAAGAATTTGAATACCGCACCACCGCTCATCCATCCACCTCATCCTTAGTGGAAATTCCGCCAAAAAGTAAGGGAAACTCAAAGGCAGCAACGGTTTCAATGACATCAGGGGGGGGGGGGGGGGGTGTCTAGGGGAGAAAAGGAACGGCGGGAAAGAGCAAGCGAGGGGGTTGCGTGCGTCGTCGGTAGGTGGGGGGAGCTGGCATCGTTCGTACGCCATAATGAGGGAAGGTGTGCCGCTCGGAGGGCCTGCTGTAGTAGGCGAAGGCAAAAGAAAAGAAAAGAAAAAAAAAGAATCTTCCTATCTTAATTCCGTTCTCGACGACGACGACCTAAAAGGACGAGTAAAAAAGACAAACGACTCCGGGCCTTACGCAGCGCCGGGACGGAGGCAAAATACTGTTTTTAGTCATAACAGCATCCTGTTCGCCCTTGGGTGGGTGAGGAAGGGAGGAAGACAGCGGAGAAAGCGGGGGATGAAAATCAAAAGGATTCCACGGCTGGAACGAAAGGTGAAAGGAAAGCGGCACGAGGAAGAAAAAGTACACCGAAATCCGGAATGAAAAAGAAAGATGGTCGACAAAGTCTTTCACCCCGTTTTTGTACCAACCAACCACCCTCCCCGTTCCCCGTTCCCTTCCCGGAACCAACCCCGGTTAGTATGGTGTGGGTGGAAATGAGGGAAAGAGTTTTCTCATCTCATTTACATCTCAAACTCGGCCCGGCGAGTAGCGAGCGTCAGTAATTGCACGAGTAGTAGTAACAGCAACAGCGGCGATAGACAACAGCTCAGGTTCCTTTGCGTTCCTTTTTTTTTTGCTTTGGCGGTATGTACGTTCCGCTTCCCTGGTTCCGGTTTCCCGTGGTTGGTCGTTTGTGTGGGTGGCCGCGTCTAAGGTTGAACTACGGGTTTACCATCTTCCTCGACTTCCATTGTGCCCTCCTTCGCTCTTTCTCGCTCTCTCGTTCTCCCTTTTCCTCGGTGGTGGTGGTTTTATTACGCAGAACATCCGCGGAATTGAGCAATGTACAAGCGCATTACGCGTAGCCGTAGGGATGAGAGCAAAAGGGGTGTATTTACTTTTCATTAGCCTGAAATGCTCAGCGCACGCAGGAGCGAGGGGATGCAGATGAGTTTTCCAGCGGGCGGAAACGAGAGGGAGGCTACCCTAAAGCTACAGGAAGGCATAGGGGAAGGTGCACAGCCCCACCAACACCAGCAAAGGGGCGCCTGGCCGTTTCGATACAGTGGACACCGAGGGACGAGAGAAACTGTAAAGTAAAATTCCACAATTTTAATTCCTTCACTTCCTTGCCCAACCGGGTGAAGGTACCTTGGCGGCAGCAAAATAGAAAGGAGCGACTTAAAATCATCCTAGTATGCGTGCACCTTGGTGTGCGTTTGTGTGTGCGAAGAGTTTGGCCGAACACCGTTTGTTGTTATTGTTCATTCATTCGTCCTTTCCTAGGACGTTATGTACAACCGGTTGCAAGCGTGCCGCGGGAAAACAGCAAATTAAGGAAAAAAAAGCACGAAACACTTCCATCCACAAGCGAACGGTCGGGTGCGTGTTGGTGCCTTTGTACCTTGTGCCAGGAGAGATTCGTGGCGCGAATTTTCCCAAACACACCAGACGGGATAATCAGAGAATACGCTGATAAAAGCGCGCGCGTGATGGCGTTTTTCGTCGCTTTTCCCTTTTGGGAGTGTGCGCGAGTGAGTGAGAGAGAGAGCATGAACGAGTGAGCAAGAGAGAACACGTACACCGCGGAACCCCTTAACATTAATCTCATTAACAGTTCCATCCATCTCACTCGCGCTCCTTCACTCGCACTCGCCTCCTTTGATGCTCCGTTTTCGCTCGCGTGTTTTGTTTCCGGGAAATCGGGCGCGAGTTCAATCCTTCTCTGTTTGTGTGTGTGTGTGTGTGTTGGTTGGACACTAATGAAGAGCGAACGCACGGTAAACAAAGGAGAGTCCTGGCAGCCGTGCCGGGTGGGTGGAGAAGGCAGCAAAACAAAGGCAGATCAAACGCCCACGGAAAGGGCGATGGTAGAGCCTGGCGTTGTTTCTTCATTGCCTACGACGAGTCCTTGCACCCTTTTGCGGCTCAGCAGAGCGCAGTGCTAGAGGTGTGCTGGTGTGCGTGAGCAGTCATTAAAATTAAATGGCTGCCACTCGCGTTCACGTTCGCCTCCTACGCGCCATGTGCGCGCATTTTTCGCGAAGCCTCCGCGTTCGATTTCAAAACTGTTCCTTCGTACTGTTTGCCCTTTCTCTTTCTCGCTCTCTCTCCTTCTCTAACAACTTCTCTCGCTGTTGCCCTCATTTAATCCTACTCATTTAACCATTACCATTCTTCTTAGCTTCTTCTGTCTCTCTCTTTCGATTGTACCTTTTGCTTACGTGCCCGATAGGGTTTCGTCACATCCGTTTCCAAGCGTCTTGGATGGATCATTTTATCCTTTTATCGTATTTACATACGCGGTACGCCTTCACTCCGGCTTCCATCCATACCCTGCCCGTCCCCGTCGTCTGTGCTTACTAACTCAACCGCGAAGCCACTTATCCCTTGCCACGCCGTTCCCCGTTGGTTCCCCCGAATGAACTGTACTTTCTTCGTTTGGAGAAAAGAACCAGAGAGCCTCAGGATAGGTGAGGATTCTTCACTTTCACCGTGCTGAAACTTCACAACTCGGCCATAAGCCCGCAACGGCGATTGCAACATTTTAAACTTCCATTTGCCTGCTGATGAACCTTGCTTGCTTCGAGTTCGAACTTGCTTTATTACTTTCCCTTTTGTGCGTACATTTCCCGCTGGTGTCCATTTTTTTTGCCTCCTCCTTTGCTACCGTTTCGACGCGTCTCGTACGGCATCCCTCAGGTCCTTCAGGTAACTGGTTTTCCACTTTCGTGCATAACCATGCGTCATGCGTTCTATGTTTCATTCACAGTTTATAACACTCTTCGATTTTTCGAGCTTCCAAGTTTAATTTAATTAAAACCTTTCGTAGCTTTCTTTCATTCGGTGGCACAATCGCTCTTCCCACCGGTGATGCTGGAGTGAAACAAACTGGTTCAAGTTTAGGTAGTTTTATTTCATCGTTCAGTAAAATTAAATTAATCTTGTTGTATTCACGTTTTCTAAACGATTTTGCTTTGCTTCGTACACCTTTATGTATCTCATCCGCACTTGAGGTAGTTACAATTTCTTTCTTCAGTGACGTGTAGTACGCGGGTAATTGGCTTACGATCGTTACACTGGGGGTCTTTTTTATTGTTGTTGATGTTTTTGTAATATATCTGTCTCAATTCTAGAGCATAAAATTTGTACTGCGATTGTTTAAGTTTTGTCCTTGTGTTACTTGCATCTGCATCCGGTACGGCTTAGTTGATGGAATGCTTGTTTTTGTGTATATACGTCACTACAATCTGCGAAATGGGAATTCTTTTATCAACACCTAGTTACACGGGACACTCACGACGACTCATGTTTTCCTTGGTTACGTTCGCCTTAGTAATTCTCAATGTTAACGGGTGTTTTAAAGGGGTAAAAGAAATAAAGGTAAAATCAACGTACATTTATTTAGACTAAGCATAATTCTTCCTAAACTCAACATAAACGTTTGTCCAGTTGAAATTTGTGAGAGGTTTTGATTTTGGTTTGTTCTCGTTCGGTTAAATGAAGCGACCGAAACGGTTTTCAAATTGCACATTCGTCCGTAACATTTCATACGACTTGAGGAGGGACACATTTTGGCATGATTTATTATAAATTATCTATGATGAACTTTTATAAGCCCGATTTTTTTCATCGTGCACATTAACAGCTAGTCTATTAAATGTTTTGTGTTTACTGACATCTAGCACTGAGACTTTCATTCGACTAAAATGCAGTTACATTAAATCTATTTATACATTGACTACGTTTACTTTATTTGAAAATATTTACAGACAAAACATTCACCCAAACATCCAGATTCGCCGATCATTGTTCTTTGCCGTTCGTTCGTTTCGCATCGGTTTAAGGTTTAAGTTTAGAGGACGAAAGAAAAGAAAATCCCTTTTCTAAGCGCTGTGGGTGCTTTTTCCCGTTACCTGAGCAATGACACAACGCAAGCCAACAAGCGGACACATGCCATCAATCCTAGTTTGTAGTCCAGATTAAATGCATGTAATTATTTCCACTGTGCAGAGGCCGAAGCGATGCACTAAAGAAGTCTTCCCGTAAGAAAATGCTCAAGGACAAGCAGGCCCGAAGAAGGAACGCTTAAAACGAACGGGAATGGGTTGTAAAATCCTTATGGCTCTCCTTGTTTGGTTCGGTCTTGCGGTGCGGAGCCTTCGGCTGGCCAACAGCCCAGAGACCTGGAACGGATCAAAGACCTCGAATGAACCTACGAAAAAAGGTCCGTGCTTTTCCAGGGCGATCCCGGAGCGAAGGTGGATTGGTTTATGGTTTATTTTGTCGATATTTATGGCCACAACTGGAGCAGACACCAGAGGTGTGCGCACAGACATACCCAGACAGAGGACGAGGCAGAACAGTTGGTACGTAGATGATGCTTGATTTACTCGAAGTTTTGCGAAGATCGTCGCTGGAAGGCGTTTGGTCGATGTGCTGGCCTTTCGCCGGTCAGACTTTATGCAAACACCGATAGGTACATTGGCACGGAAAGCTTCGCTCCGGTCACGGCCTTGACAAAAAGGGCAAAGATGTTTGCACAGAAATTGGCAAGGGCACCACCGTTTGCAAAGGTTTGCGCTGGTTTTTTTTCTGCTCTTGTTTTCCCTTTTCACGTTCCCTTTTTTCCCTGCCAACAAAAGGGAAAGCCCAAACCTGGTAGATGGTTTTGCAGACTTCAAACGTTGAAGAAGAGTGTAAGAAGGAGGAGAAAAGTGCATTTGTTGTTCGTTTGACGTTTGTCCCTGAACTAAAATAATGAAAGTGTACATTTGTGTTCAGAAATTTTAGCTATTCGGGATTGTTTAAATGATCGTTCGTTTTCAAGTTATTCAATTACATGGTCCAATGTTAAGATTCCTCCATTCCCTGCGAGTGTGTGAAATTGGGTGTAAAGAAATCGTTCAGCTCGGGGATATTGTTAACCTTTATCAGCGCCTCTCAAAACCTCCCTACAGTTGATCCTTGATCCCTTTTTTTTGTTGAAGTGTGAAAAGGATTCATGACTCTGGAAAGGATTTTACGCTCGCATCGCTACGATCACGAATCCTTCCGGCCACGTCATGCTCACTCTCTAATTGCATTCAATCGAGGAAATCTGTTGCCCTGCACCAGCCATGGATTCCTCGAAATCGCACGAAAGGGTGTAAATTGCGTCTAGGAAAATAGAGTCCACGGTCGCCGCCCTAATTCACACCCTTATCAAGAAATCATCAACCCCCGCTCCGTATTTTCCGTTGCGGGAATGGTCAGAAATGTTTGTTGAGAAAAAAATAAATCCTACTCCATCCACAAACGATTGAGGAAGTATGTTGTGGACGGTTTGACCCTTTTTTTTCTGGTCAAACAACCCTTTTTTCTGTGAAGACACTCATGAAAAAACGGTAGGAAAAAGGCCGTAGGAAGCCCGACGATCTATGGCAAATTGTTATTTTATTGAATGAAAATCACGGCTCGATGGGCTTTTGGGACTTTGGGGGGAGAAGCTGAAGTCCTGACTGACCGAAAGGGTCGCCCCGAGGAGAGGAAATTTATCACTCCCGGAACTGTCCGATCCAAAACATCCCGCCCTCTTCCCTCCCGCGGGAGGAGTTTTATTGAGGCAGTGATAAGAGGACCTTTTACAACCGTATGTAAAACATGTCTTTAATCCAGTGGGTGGACAGAGGGCAGCGAGTGGAATTTAGGGCTTTACAGTGGTCGGGTCCCGCCCGCAAGGGAGATAGGTTTTACTTTTTCGTTCGTCCTAAGAATGCGTTTTACATCTTGTCCACGATCTCTGCAGGCTGCGGGATTGTGAGGGAAGTGGGAAAAAATATATGAACTCTTCAAGTGTTTGGTGATTTCCGGAAGGATTCCTCGGAAGGAGTCCATGGAATTTTGCTTTTCAGGGAGGATGCGGATGAAATTAAGTGAAAGGAAAGTGTTTATCCCTTTTTCCCTCTGGGGCAAGGGCGTTTCAAGGCTGATCTTCAACAGTTGTTTGGAAGTTTTTATAACGCAACAGACCTTAAAAGTAATGCCAGCAGATTTCACCCCATTTTGTTTAGGAGTAATAAAAAAGATTGACAAATGAATGTAAACGACAAAATAAACCAACACAAAGAATCGACTTCAAAGTGGAAACTTAGTGGAAGACACTGTAAGCAATGAGATAATAAATAATAAAAACGAAAGATGTTTTTTTTTTTGTATAGATTTTTGCCTTACGGATTTCTTTAAATATGTTTTATTTTCGAAATAAAAATAATATTATAAGCTATAACCGAACCGCACCCTGCCAGCACCTTAAATCCTAAACAGTCTACCGTCTGTCGAACCGATTAAACTAAAAAACGAATTTTGATTTGCTGCCGCATGACTTACATGGTCTAGGATTTGGACTCGGAACCGATCCGCGATTTCGAGTGTATATTACAAAAAAAAGTGTTTGTTCGTTAGACGTTTCTTCGCTAAAACTTAAAGGTAAGCTTACAAACTAAACGAAATAAAAAAGATAAAACACCAACAAACGAGAAGGGTGGATAACAGACGACGTCTTCAGCTACATCTGCTAGCTCGTTTCCTCATCGTTAGTAGAGGGTACGATACGAAAGTTACAACAGCCACGAAACAATGATCTACCGATCGTTCTTCTTCTATTTCTTCTCCTACTCTGGCAGTACTAGCCCAACATGTTTGGGGTTCCTGTTCCCTACGCTTGCCTTAATTCGGAAGCTTAACGATACCAACGACACCGAACAACTAGAACAAGATCGACACGGTTCTGACGGGATGTTTCATTTACCAAACATGTTTTCTCTTAAAATTGGTTTTTTTTTCTAACGGTGGATTTGCTAAAATCTTACTCGTTCGCAATTGCAGATTCTGAGATTGAAGAGTCTCGGTGTAAAGTGTGAGTTTCTTTTTCATGTTTATGTCTCATTTTGTTCTCATCTTTTCGCCGTGTGCCGTCTCGTCTGGATTTCTTTTGCTATTGAGGAGGAACTTGTATACCAATTGCTGTTTGAAGGTGGGAACCCTTCGTGTCGGGCACAGGGTCACGCCCACGGGGGCAGCCTTGCCAGTTGACAACCTCGGGCCCGACAGACAAACAGACAACCAACGAAATTAATTGCAAACTAAAACGAAAGCATCAGGCAGATCGAGATGTTCCTGGAGGGAACTGCCGCACAAGAGACTTTCACCGCTCGACGTGGCGCTCTCGGATGGAGGCCCCAGGATTTTGGCTTAAACTAGCAAATAGTATTCCCTGAATATGATTTTTCTTTTAAATCTTCTCACCTACACACGATCGGCAAGCGTTTGCAGTAGGGTTCGAGGGATGACTCTGGGGGGGAAATGGACCGGAAAGTGGACGAGGCGCCACATCCTTCGGCGAGGTGGAAACGGGCAATTAAGTTACTTTGTACAAATTCAGAAGGCGTTCTACTGTTGCCTGAGCGTGAATGTAAGAGCAAATCGGGAGTCGAGGCTGTTTAAGGTGACCGCCAGTGCCGGTGGATGATGTACCGAGTGGAGGTGATTGTATGCCGTGGTGTGCCATCACCCTTTCGGGTGCAGTACAGACTAGCTATGTACAGGAAAAAAAAAGAAGATACATCGCTCTTCTCCTCCTCGGACAGGGAAGCTCTTCAAAACATCCAGGACATCGGGGACCCCTAGCCCATCCTGCTCTTGAACGACGTCTCACATCTAGAAGTGACATTTCTGCAAACTTGGTTGTGTGTATATAGATAATTTATATATGTATATTTGTATGTATAAGTGTCTGTATATTAGAGTAGAGCGTGTTTATGTGGTTTATAGCTCAGGTTTCTTTTTCCAATGTACAATTCTCCTCCATCATCAATATTCTAATAGTATAGCTCCAAAGAGATTGGCATCTTGAGGTTCAGTTTGGTTTGGTTTTGGTTTCAACAACAACGACTAAGAGTGTTTGTTTTGAGTGTGTGCATATTGTGTACAAGTGTTTCCTCCCTTCGGACCTGCTTACGATTCCATACCGGAATGGCGGAGTTGCTGCTGGTGCTGCTGAAGGAGTTGCCGTTGCTGTTGCTGCTGCTGCTGGCGTTGCTTCAGGTAAAGCGTGGCGGCGTCGTCCAGCTCGTCGAGCTCCTCCATCGAGACGGGTGAGCGGGGCGAGTGCATGCTGAGGTCCTCCGGTTCCGTCTGCTCCGGTAGCTCCGACTTGATGTGCACGATCTGCTGGGGCGTCCGGGATCGGCTGCCGGCGCGCAGATCCATCGCCGACGAGCCGTGCTCCGATGGGGAGCCGGTGGTGCTGCCGGTGGTCGTAATGGTGGTGGTGGTGGTATTGTTGGGCGTGTGGGCGAGCGTGCCGAGGTCGGTCGGGCTGGCCAGTGGCTCGGGCACGGGCAGCGGGCCAAAGTTCAGTGGTAGCGTGAGGCCCGGGAACTTCTGGTGCAGCATCAGCGGGTCCGGCTTGGAGAGCTCCAGCGAGAGGTCGCTCGACTCGGAGCCGCAGGCCGACTTGTGGTCGTAGAGGCCACTCATCGCGGGGCTGATGGCCGGCGTGGGCGGACTGGTGATGCCACACTTGTGGTGCAGCAGGTGGTGCCGCCGCCTGTAGCTCGAGTTGCACCTATCACAGTGGAACGGCTTCTGGCCGTTGTGGCTAAGCATGTGCGCCTTCAGCTGGTTGGAGTCGCTGAACTTCTGCTCGCACATCTCGCACTCGTACGGCTTCTCGCCGGTGTGCACGCGCAGATGGCGCCTCAGGTTGGCCACCTGCACGAACTGGCGATCGCAGTGCGTACAGGAGTACGGCTTTTCGCCCGTGTGTAGCCGCATGTGCGTCTTGAGGTGGTGGTCTCGCGTGAACCGCTTGTGGCACTCCGGGCACTCGAACGGCTTCTCGCCGGTGTGCGTCCGCTCGTGGTTCTGCAGGACGTGCTTGTAGCCGAACGATCGGTTGCAGATCTTGCAGGTGAACACCTTATCGCGCGAGGGATCGCGCGACGCCCCGGTTGTGGTCGCCGACGAGGAGGAGGTGGTGATGGTGGCCGGCAGTTCCACGCTACCGTTCGACTGCGGCGACGAGCCGGATGTTGGCGGGGAGATCGGACCGGGGCTGACCATCGACTCGTGGCTCGGGATGTCCATCGGGATCGAGTGGTGGTGGTGGTGATGGTGGCTCGGCGAACGCATCAGATGATGGTGATGGTGCCCGTGCACGTCCTTGCTGCGTGCCGACGCCTGATGCTTCCGCTTCGACTGCTTCTTCTGCTCGCGCGGCAGAATCTCCGAGGTGGTCGACACGATATGGTTGTTGTTGTTGTGGCTACTGTTGTTGTTGTTGTTGTGGTTGCTGCCGAGCTTGAGCGATTTGGAGCTCTTGTGGCTGAGGGCGGGCGAGATGGGACTTTGGGGTGGCGGTGGGCTGCTGTTGTTGCTGGTCGGAGTCGGTGGCGCCCAGGCACCGAAGAGGGCGGCGTGTGGCGGGAACAGGCCGGAGAGGGATGCCCGAAGCGACATCGGCAACCCTGCGGCCATCAGAGCGGCGGCCGTTTGGTTGGCGGCCAGGAGCTGTGGGGCGAGCATGCCCATGGCGGAGGCGGTCGCCGGGTGAAAGCCACCGTACAGCGAGGGGCTGTGCTGGAGGTTCATGCCGAGGTGATGTTGTTGGCGTTGACCGGTCAGTGGCGGCGACACGGAAAGGCTACGTTCTTCGTCACGGTTCATACCTTGCAACGTACGGACGGCGGCTAATCCTAAAGAAGCAGAAGAAGCGAAAACGAACGGATTAGCAAATTGATTTATCGAAACATTCTCCATGCGATACGTTTTCATTCATCAGCCTCAAGCTACCGAGGCCGGTTTGGAGGCACGTGGTGAAGAAGGGCAAACATAAATAAATACTACAAACATCCGGAATGCCGGTAGTACTCCGAACGCATGCCGGCGGGTCATATGAAAGAAAAAAGACGAGAGAACCAGAAGGGAAATAAAACACACACACACAAACACATTGCCTTCTCGTTCGGAAAAAAAGAACGGCGCTTATAAACGCTCGCATGGTTCGGAATGGAGTACGGAAAACTCTCGTAAACACACACGCTCGTCGTCCTTGTCGGGTTGTCGGAAAAACTCTCCCCCCTTTCGGGGTACCCACACACACACACACCCAGTTATTCTCCGAAAGGATACGTGAGCCGTCATGTGTGTGGAAGCAAAACAAAGCCCCGCACCGATGGGGATTTCCACGCGTTTTCCTGCCATGGACTTCTCCAGCGCAGGATGCCAATGACGCGGCATCATGCTCGGCGTCGTCGTCGTCATCGTCCTTGCCGTCATCGTCTACGTCGGGCCCGCGGCGAGACGATTGAATGGGTTTCAACCCTCCCCAACCCGACCCCGTGGCGAAAGGGTGGCTGGCTGGAGAGGTGAACTCCTGGAGGTCGGCATGCCTGACTACTGTTGCTCCGGCAACACACGTGCTTGGTGTTGGCGCGCATGGTACATGTGTGCGGTTCATTTTTCCTTTCCCTTTTTCGTGGGGCGAGGGTTATCGTTTTCGGCGCGCGAATGAGAGAGCAAGCGGTTTTAGCTTTTCTTCCGCTGCTCCGACGGGGAAATGGGTAGCCGGCGTTTTTACTCTCGGTGACGCCGACTACTAATCCTTTATTTATAACTAATCCTTTATTTATAACAAGTTTTTTTTTTATTGCAACGTATTTATTATACGCTTGTTTGCGTTTCGCTTTCATTTCGCAAAGGCACAAAAAAAAATGGCACAAATTCTAGCCCTTCCAAAGGACACGGCCAAGGGGTCCGTTCTTGCAAGCAAGTGAAAGAGTTTGCCACCATCGAAACCCTTTTTTGCCGTGTTGTTGTTTATTTTTCGGCTGGTGTTTTCGCTTCGCTTTGGACTGGCTCTGTTTGCTTCTGGAAAGCTTGATCAAGGCCCAAACTTACACGCAGGGGTTGCGTTAAGGATCAGGAAGTGGAATTACTTTCTGTTTGCTTTCGGCGTGTTTATATGTTTTATTATTTTCGTCCCGTCGCCAGGAGTGTTTGGCGCTTGATTACATTTTATGACCGCGGGACACAGGGCGGAAACGGGCCGTCGGCTCAAATGCCGTGGCCGGAACGATGGGGAGGAAATGTTGCGATGGAACAATCAGAGAAAAGGGCTTCTTTGTTCCGTTTTTTGGTTGGCACATCCAATTAGTAGACGAATTATACTTATGAAATTAGTAACCATTTTCTAAAAGACTTATTTTGAAGTAATTTTATAAACGTAACACAAAATTGTAGGAGTTCTATGAAAGTAAGCAAAACTAAATTAAAAAAGGCAATCTTTTTTGGCCTCGGAAAAGTTTAATTTATTTCCTAGCTATCCCTTAAAATTATAGGCGCAGTTCATGTAAAGCTTTCATACCCTTTCCATCCAATTTATTTTCTAACGTTTCCTTTGAAATTTTCAAAAGAAAAATCTTCCTTCCATTCTGCATTCCATCCGACCGTCGTCTTTTAATTTCGCAATACCTAAGATGTTGTTTAGTGTGAGCGCGACCAAACGGAAAGTGAAAGTTCCAAGCAGCCAAGGACCGCTGACCCGGAAGGAAGGGCTTCTCCGCAAAAGGATTTATCGCTCCAACTGTTCCGTTATGTACTACATAGCACCTTGCATCTTGCTGTGTGTTGGTGTTTGCGCGCCATTCGACCAATCGGTGGGTGGAAGACGGAAGCATAACAACCAGCATTATTAATGACCGAGCGAAAGAAGAAGTTTTACTTTCATTTAACGGCACTGGTCCAGAGGTTCTTGCAGCTCCGGGGAATGGTTGTGTGATTATTTCTTCGTGTTCTTCGTTGATCTCCCCTCAAATGGAAGGCTTTGTTGTTTAACCCGTAGCTTTCAATTGAATCAATTAAAATCTACCCCCTTCGACACCTTCCAGCATCTTCCTTCTTCTTAAATATAATAGCAAGTGTCTTGTTCCAGTGTCGCCTACCTCTTGCTGTTTGCGCGTCCTGAAGAAGCGACAAAGCCATAACTGCTTTGTCGCAGTTTCCGTAGAATTCCGTTGCCGGGCCGTGAACTGTGAACACCGTGTCTGGCGACCTTGACGATCACACAATCGGTATCACCTTACTGGGATACTGGCAATGTGTTGCTGCCCTTTATCTCTCGTTTTCCCTTGCACTAGAATGATGCACTACTCACTTCACGTTCGCATCCGATTGCACACTTGTTCCGGTCGGATCGTTTGCAGACGATACATCCGGTGGTCTCCTCCGGTTCGAGGAGATAAGGTACTTTGCGTTAGCAGCGCTTGTTCGAGTTTGGAGCGGATTGTCACTTGCTTTCGATTCGTTTCACCAAAAAAAAAACCCGTTCACTTCTCGCTTCACGATGTTCTCGGTTGATTCTATTTTCCGTCACACACGGTTCCACTGCAATTTGCGTTTGTCTCTTGGCGATGGTAAATCCGGTGGCTTTTGCACTGCTGTCGTGTCGTTTGGGTCGGAAAACCCGCCAAATCACAAAACCGGTAGGCTTAGGCTGAGGCTCCCTGGGAGATGCCCACTGCTGGGGAAGGATAACGTCCACTCGGGAAGGCAACCGATTCGTGACTGACGCTGCCGCCTCCTGACTGAATGATGACTCGTGCTTTGCTGGAATGTCTCACCACACACAAACGCACACACACACACACACACGGAAACGCACAAGAAAAGTTCGCGTTAAAACAATCGCAGCCACGGCGCGGATGCTGCGTGTGAGGAAAAAAACGCTGTGCGTTGATGTACGTTTTCCCGGGAAAATGTTTCGAGAACGTACAACCGTCGGCTGTGAGTGGCGGCACGCGAATGAACTGTCAGACGACGTAATCGGTGCCAGGAAGCGCTGCCAGGAACGGCAAGCAAAAGAAGAAGAAGAAGAAAACAACAACACACACAGTGCAAGAAGGGACCACAACCTCCCTCTCCTTCGTCACCCCCTCCGCTTGTTCGCTCTTTCGCGCACCTTTCGGTCTCCGTCGCACCCACCCGTCCGCTCGAAGGGCGACGATCTTTTTACCCAACCCCCGCGGGGTACCCTGGTGTTGGTGTGAGAGAGCAATAAAAACTGGACCCTTCGGAGGGTTGCGGGTCCGACGGGAAAAACACCGTCGCGGGCGCGGGGAGGAGAGACACAACCTTCTCGAGTGGCGAAACGCGGCCGAAAACGTCAGAAATCAAACGGGAAACGGATGGTTACGAAAATCCCGACGGCTGTATGGCGTTCTCGTTCTTCTTCTGGAGCGCGACGCTTTCTGCCTGCGCTCAACACCGACGGGATGACACTGTCTCGCAGTCGAACGTCCCGACCGGTGCGAACCGCATCCACACATCACCAGCCTGAGAAGGGCATGCACACACACGCTTACGCCATAGGCTGATAGGCCCTAGCGTTGCTCCGTCTCGCTTTGGCGCGCGCTGCATGGCCCTGATGGAAGCAAGTGTGATCTCTGTTTCGCCCAAACTTCACTCTCTCTCTCTATCTCCCTCTTCCCTTATGCTGCAAAATGAAGGGTCGTCTTCCCCTCCTTTTGTTTGTCCTCTTTTTCGCTCGCTCGTTCACCTTGCCCCGCGACGCTATCGCACTCTGCCAAAATATTCGCTTCGAAGTGAAGTTTCATCAATCGGGAGCGGGGTTAGGAGAAGAGAGTCCAGCGAAAAAACGTCCTCTGTATGGGTAGGTTAGTTGTTTTTTGCCTTGCCTAGCAGCCTGTGGAGAAAAGGGAACTTCATTATCCTTCGCAGCGCGCCCTTCGAAAGGAAGTTCTCTTTTCCCCGCTTTTGTAATACGACTTGTCAGACACGCACACGAGCAAACCATGCTCTCTTTGAATATGGGGTGCAAGAGCTGGTGTATTTTTTGTATGTTTTTCGTCAAGACTTTTCCCCTGCGCTCTAGATTTTAAACGGATCGGTTTATGCTGACCTAGCACAACATGCTGCTCCGCCGTCGCGTTCGTCCTGAACGTGCCAATATGTGTGTGTGTGTGTGTGTGTATAATAAGGACATGGAAGTACATCATTTAGTTTGAATTGACAACGTTATGTTGCTTAAAGGCAATAAGCTTCCTTTCATGTTGGTCAACATTGTTTTCCGTGCCAAGATCTCCACCGCGTGATCGTTTACTTCAGGAGGTTTCTATTTGCGCCTTTCCGGGCACAACGAGATCACTTCCCCTACCCGAAAGACACCAACACAGTCGCACCGGTACGCACACCGAAAGGATTCTCGAGCTGGTTAGGCCAGTGCTGTTTTTTGCCTTGCGAGAAGAGTTCGTTTATCGGGTTCGCTCCTCGGAAAAGAAAGCTGAGAAAAGGACTCCCGCCGAGTTAGTTGCGAGAAAAGATTGCACAAAAAGAAACCAATTCAAACCGAACGAGCCAACCGGTTGTCCCGTTTCGGCAACCGGGCTCTGCCTCTCTACATTATGCGTACACTTTCACTTTACGCACATTATCCCCTCTCCAGAGTCGCTTCTTCTTTGCTGCGTTTTCTCGCGTTTTGTTCCCTCGCTGCCTCTTCTTCATGGCTTTCAGCCGGACACTTCGAAAGACCCCACCCTCCCCCCCATGGGGAGACATGTTTCTTGTTCTAATCGGCGGTATTCAAATTTTTAATTGCTCGCGAACCGAGTACTTGCGCACAAAGGGAAGCATCGTTTCGCGTGGGACGTGATTTCACGAAGCGTCGTCGCCGTTCGGAAACGTGGACGAGTTGACCATTTCCCAACGGTGGAGGTGGACACGGTTTCCGCTGGCGTAGTCTAAAGGAGCGATGATGGAAATTTCTGTCTGCCTTTTCACCGCAGCTGACGAACGTTTAAGTTTCGACTTGATTTTCGTGTTCCGTAACGCTTTGTGTCTTTCACGCGATTGAGCTACTTTACGTTTGACAACGTGAAGGATGATGCATTGCAGGCATGCTTTCGAAAGATCGATTCCTTTGACTAGATGTTCGACAACTGACTTTCAATCCATGGTGCGACAATGGACATATTACCTTGAAACATCCAATGGACGGTTCGTTCTCAATCAACTCTCCAATCTTACCCAATAACCTGTACACAAAGTCACCTACGCAGCACTGGGCGATTTTCAAATACTTTCAAAACCAAATACATTGCCCTTGAGAGCTGCGATGCACCAGATAGGAGGTCCATTTCCATGGACCTTACGCAAGCTGCACCCGAACGGCCAGCGGCAATCTGAACCGCCCGATAACTCCACCTCCAACACGGGGGAAACTTTGAAGGTCTTCCACTGCGTCTGAAACACGGGAAGTTCGGTGAACCGGTTCCGGGTGCACGTAACGTGCATTATGAAGCGACGAGCAAGCGCCGAGTTTTCTAAATTAAAATCGATCCCTTTGGGCGCTGACTTACATGCACACAGTCGGGTCAGGCATCGGTCATAATCGCGTACCGGTTTCATGGCCCAAACCCCTGAGGCCGGTCACTTTGGGAGACTCAGGGCGTAAGGTGGTCAAGTTGTTTGAGTACAGCCTAAGCCCGAAAGGCTACTGTGCAGTCGGAGTGGCAAGATGTGCGTGTCGTCCTGAGGTCCGTACACTCAAGCCGAAAGGACACCGCCGAAGGATTATCCTAGAGCCTTCGTTAACGTTCATTTAACCCTTCCTCAGGAAAGCCGCTGCCCGAGATGCCGCGAAGCAGATACGCCTGTGGTCTGTCGTCTCCCGCTGCGACCAAAAACCACCACCGATACCCGTTGGTGAAGCGAAATGAATCCCTGCCCGAAATGAGGGCCCAAAACCGAACGGGCTTGGGTCGCCCGAAACGAAAGGGTGTTTTGTTTTGGCAAAACAAACATAATCTCCGCAAAACGACGACACCGGTGTCGGTGGAAGACAATGGGCCGCTTCCATTACTCCTCCCCCAACCAGGAGTTTTTCGATCTGCGAACGAGATTCTTCTCTACCGCACGAATCTCTCTCGGGAATCATCGCGAGATGATCCATGTCTACCCGGGTCCGGTAAGGATCCTGGTGCCGCCCGGTAAGAAACGGCTGTCTACCCCGGTTACGGTGACCCTTTTTGCGGGCCTCAAATTTCCCTGAACTAGTTTGTTTTTTGGTTGTTTGCTTTTCATCTAATTTAATTTTATGACCCCTTCTACGGCACCCCGGGCTCAATCGGTTTAGGAGTTTGTTTTCGAAGTTCGTAATTATGTTTTGAAAACACGGTGGCCTCGGGGTGGCCGCGAAAGCTACAGGGCACCGATTTCGCAGCGAAGGAGTTGACCTGCAGCCGCCCCCTTCTGTTGGGCTTCGGGTCGGGTGAAAGGAAAGGATGCTGGTTGCAGTGCAATGACGGGGGAGGTAGATGGTCCGCCCGGGTACAATCCAAACGAATCGTAAATCAGTGGATCGAACGGTGCTGATCGACTTCACCTGGTTCATAAAGTTGAATTTGCTTTAAACGTTCACTAAAGAATGATTTAAAGAAACTAAAGAAGATTATTGTGTTTCACAGAGTGGGTACACTTTATTTAAAACTCTTGCACGATGTTGACTCAAGTTGAAACCTGCTCGGTTGTAGACAAGAGCCTATCTGGGTAAGTCATGCATTTGACTTGAGCTGTCACTTTTTCTTCTCAAATCTGTTACAATAATCAAGTGCTGATTCGTCACAACAGGAATCAGCGTTTTTTGCCTGATGACTAGACAAATGCACCTTTCTCGGAACCGTTGGCCGTGGGATTGGACCGTTGGGCAATTAAAACGTCCCAGCATCCTCCGTGCCACGGTACAACCGGTCATTTTTTATGATCCTACAAGCTGCTTTTTGCCCTCTTATAGCAAACTTTAACTGTACGCCCCACGCCGTCGATCCAGTTCGCCCCGACCGACGTTCGATTGCTGCAATTGCCCTGAAGAACCGAACGTGAGACAAACGAGTCCAGCCTCTGGTACCGTAGCATAGCAAAAGATCCCGAACGTACGCGCTCCGCGCTCCATGCTCTAATGCTTTTTTGACGTTTGCAAATTTGACGTTTGATTTTTAATGGCGGCACCGAATAGCGAGGGATTTTTTTATGACCACTGGCTGATCCAAAGTATGCCTAACACCTTTTGCCCCTTTTCCCCTTCGAACTTTCTCCAGCAAAACCGTGAGTGAGTGAAGGAGAGAGTCGAGTGAGTGAGAGGCTGAGGCTTTTTATGATTATTTTCTCAACGGGTCTCCCCGACGGATGGCCCGGGAAAGTCGAATGGGTAGCAGAAAAGCCGGGAAACTTTTACGCCAACGTAATGGGTAGGCAAATGTGGCCGGCTCACGGACATGAACGTGTGTGTAGGTGCTTCGCCGTGCCGTCGGTGAATTACGACATTCATTACCCGCCCCGACACGACCAGATCCCGACCAGCCAACCCCTTGAGCCGCTGGCGAGGGACGGAAGAGAGGTACATCCCGTGCCTTTTCGGAGCGATACACCGAGGCCGGATCGATCGGGAGAGCAGGGCGGCCACCGGAGGAGGTACCGGCCAATAATACAAGATAAAAACAAACACGGACGGCGGAATGCGGGCCGATTTTCACCTTGATCCTTCCCATCGGGGCCCCGGCAGGGACGGCGAATGGTAGGTATGGGTGGCGAAAAAAAAATCGCCCAATTGGCAGGCGGCACAAAGGGCCTACAATTAGGATTAAAATTTGGAAACAATGCGACCAAGGGTCAACAAATAATAAACCAAACCACCTCCGCCGCCAACGGTCGAGCCCGGGACGGACGAAACTCGGCCTCGGCGGGCTTTTGCACAGGCCCGGTTTTATTGCACCATGAGCGCGCCTCGGACCGAGAGTTGAGTTGGAGAGGAGAATATTTTTACTGGCATACCTCCTGGGAATATCCCCACACGCCCGAGGACCCTCGCGGCGCGACCACTCGGACCGGACCGCAGCCAGCCAAACAAACCAAAAAATTAAACAACCAACAAACAATCTCGAGCATGCGAACCAACGAACGCGCGTAACGGTGCGGTAATTTAAACAAATATCGTAAAACGTAATAGTTCTCCGGGCCTTCGGGGCAGGAAACGTCTTCGGGCCGATGGCGGCGGCAGCTTTGGCTCTCCGACGGGCAGACTGTGCGAAGCTGGACAGGTTTGTTTGTTCCGTTCGTACGTCAGCCTGGGCTCGATTTTCATGCCGTCTCTAAACTAGCCCAACGTTTTTTTGTTTCCTTTCGAAAATCTTTGGTCCAAAGTCTCAACTTTTTTGCGTAAAGTCAGCTTTCCAGGATATGTATGTGGCGAGCCAAGGGACGACAGCTGCGAGGAGCATTTCCGTCCACTGCATTGAAAGCTGGCCGGGTTTGATCGTGGCACGGGACTGTGCCATCACCATGACGGTGTGGAAAACTGGACCTCTCATGTGCGTCAAACAATGGGAAGGAACTTTCCTCAATTCATTTCGGCCCCCAGCGAAGGGTGATGTAATGTTACAAGAGTCAAAGCATGGTCGTTGTCGTTGAATAGTGGAGGACTTTTGAAAAGGGTTCTCCACGAAACAAAAGTCTCTCACATTGCATTAGAAATACACCCATGAAAGAGGGTCTTTGATGAAGGAGTCGATTTGCATTTTATGTTCTCAACGGACGGTTAACTTAATGGCGAAAACTCCGTTTTCCGATGCTCCCCCAAATCTCCTTTTTCCTTCCAATAAATCAGATTGTGACTTATCTGATTGGCAGCACTATAAAATCGTCGTTCGCTGCTCGGGTAATCAAACGCGGCGGTGGCTAATAAAAATCCTCCTCAAAGTGTCAAACTATTTATCGTTATTTGTCACGAGCACCACCACCGAACTTAAAAAAGGGAAACCCTTCCTCCGTCCTGTAGCACATCTTCATTCATCGCGCTAAATCTTCATCGAATCGACCGTCATTGATCTTCCCCATGGGCATCTCGATCGTCGCGCGTCGTCGCGATCGGAAGGAAAAAGAAGGAAAAACTAGATACCGGGAAGCGAACGTGGACTAAGTGGGGGTAAAAAAAACACTACATAATCGAGCCGCACACGTGCGCACCCGGGACCAAGCCGCGGGGAGAAAATCATAAAACATAATAAAGAAGAATAGAAGAAAAAAAAAACAACCGGGAGACGCGTTTATTCGAATTAAAAAAAATGGAAACATATCAACCGAAGAACCCCAACGTTGTGGCTTCGGAGTCCTCCGGCGAAACACCGGGAGCGGAAAACGAGGGAACGATCGAAGACGAACACGCGCACGTGATCATCGCGCACACGCTAAAGATGTTTCTCCCCGCTTTCGTAGACCGGAGCGTCTTTGGGCTGGCATGCCCTCTTCGCCCGTGTCGATCTAGTCTGGTGCGTGGCTTTTCTTTTCGTTTAATTTTATTTCTCCCTCCCTTCTAGCTGAGGTGTGTTTTTTTGGGTGTCTGTTGGTTGGTTGGTTATCCTCGTGCCAAGGCAGATCGTTTTTTAATGCTACCTAGTCGGGGTTGTTTTGCTTCCCCTTTTGCCCGGAGAATCTTCCTCTATAGGAAACGGGAATCTTCAGCTTCTGCTGCATCATCTTCTTCTTCCTCATCGCCGATGACACCGAAAGCAATTGATTGACTGTGCGCACATGTGTGTCCTTTCTTTTTTCTTTCCCCCCCCGATTCCCGATCCGTTCGAATGGTGTTTCCTTTCTTCTGGCTCTGGCCTTCGGCAGCACGGGAGCCGCACGCGGATCCCGTCTTCTCCGCTCGTCTCGAGGATGCGTCGCTCGGCGATATCGAATCATTTATTGTCCTCGTCGTCGTTTCTGATACGCAACAAACGGTGTGATGCGCGCGTGCTTGTGGAACTGCTGGATGCACGGAGCAGAAGCAGAACGTGAGGAGAAGAAGCAGAGCGGTGGAAAGGTGGAACACAACAAACAGCAAGCAGGTGGGATCACTCGAGCGCCCAACGCTGCTTAAAAGGGATCGCCCGGGATGTAAGCCGGGGATCACCGGAGCAGGATCGGACGGGGAAACGCTCGGAAGGGATGGAGTGGATTGAAAATTTTCAAAACGAAAAAAATAGGTTTTCTGCTGTGAGCATAAAAAAACCAATGATGCAACCAGAGCAGGGACAGTGAAGATAGACATTCGACAAAAAAGAACCATCAAAGAGTGATTGAGGAAGAGCCCAACAGGAAAGGACATCGGTGCTGCACTTTTGAGTTGTGCAGTGCAACTGCAAGCGGTGCAAAAAAAATAAAGGGCATGTAACTGGAAGCCGAATCTTTCACTGTCATTCTGTTGTTTGTGTTTCTAGAACTGCATTTTTTGGTGCGTTCTAGTTTGGGAGTGAACATTAGAGGTAGTTTTCACAAAGTATTCCAGATGTAATAGAGATGAGAAATATTTATTGTATTTTTGCAAGTATGATAGATATTTTTGGGTGTTCAGCAACAGTTAAAATTCTTTCAGTCTTACGTTTGGTGTTTGCAGAATTCGATGGAGGATTTTTACAGTAATATTTTATGCTCGCATATCTCTCAAAGATTGAAAAATGCATTTAATGCTTTTGGAGTGCATTGCAGTGCATTTTACCCCGATGTTTCCTCACTCAGTCTCCCTCTGCCTTGCTTTGTCTCGCTTCATTTTGCGCCCCGTTATGCTGCACCGTTGGGAGGAAGGTTAAAAAAAATAATATAATATGAGAATTTTGAAAATTTCAATCCCCGTTGCGAACCAACAACGACAAACGGACAAACGGTACCCTACCTCACGGAACACGGAACGGGATGCGGAAGAATCGACAGCTAATGATGTTTTGCCCTCTCCTTCCCGGTCACTTGCCCTCTCTTTTTCTCTCGTTCGTGGTGCGGTTCATTGGAGGGTGCTAAAGGAAGAAGATGCTGAACACGAGCCTGGCCTGGTTGATCGGTGGCAGATGGTTGTTGAACCAGGAGAAACAAAAAATTGCCACCGATCTGGAATAGCACAGCTGGATTTGTCACTGGTGAAGTGATTTACCTAGCTTCTGTTTTACCAGCAGCATTCAACAAGTGTCCCGCGCCAAGTCCAAGGTACATCCGTATCGGCAGAAGAAAGAATTTGTTTCCACCTTCGAAATGGCATCGCAATCGGAAATTCCTATCTAAAGAGGCGCCTGTTTACCGTGCACCGAAACGTTGTCGTCAGAAATAGCTTGCCGACGTTGGTTGAACTCGGTCGAAACCAGTGTCCAGGTCAATGTCAAGTGAACTCCCGACGATTGGCGGTGTATTAGAATAGAAATCGGTCTGGAAAACGCTGACAGGCAGCACTTCAGTGCAGGGGAACACTGGAGTCGACCCGGAGGCAAGCTGCAACACTAAACTTCGCCCCAGGATCCCGGAACGATTCCTCCATCCCACAGTAATGGAGGCTCACCATCGCGACGCTGATAAAGGTGCATGCTGTGTGGTTGCATTTACATAACCACGTCGCTTCGACTTTGGGGCGCGAGTGGCTTGAATCGTTTCTTTTTTGTCTTCTGCTGCGGTGGAGGCCGACGAGAAAGCGTAACGAAACGGGCGGCACGGCACGGCACGGCACTTAATGATGATAAGCCTCCCGATGGGCGCCCCGGAGTTGGGCAAATGAATTTTCGCGCTCGCTCAAAGCACGGTGCGATGCATCCGTTTACACAGGCCACCTTCCACTGGCGTGTGCTGATAACTCCCCGAGGGTGAACTTGAGCAAACTTCGGGACCAATAAGGGTGCGCCGGCTCGGTAACCCGGTTGATAATGCGCCCGGGGACGGTGCCAAAATGCGCTTCCAGCTCAAGACCCCCGGGCGAACTCCAACCTCTTTTGGGCCGGCTCGGGTTGGGTAATGTAATGTTTGCCGAGTCGGCTTGCAGTCGTCTGGGGGGGTTGAGTTGCTTTTCCTCCCACCCCGGGCAGGGCAAAGGGCAACCGGGAGGGCTTATCGGACAGTATTGGTTGTTGTTCGGCGGTCGAAGCTTTGGACGAGAGATGATTTGAAGTAATTTTGAAACCTACAAAAAAGAGTTATTGCGTTCCTTCGTGGTTAAAGCTGAAAGTGGTCGGGGTTTTCAATCCGGAATCAGTTACTTCAAGACTAATAGCTCTCTTTCAGTAAAATCTCCTACCCTCTCCTAGTTATACCTTAAGGAACAAATCTTCTTGTGAAGAGTCCATAACTATCTTTTCCGGGTGACATCTTAATAGTAAGATAATACTTGCGCTTGAATACTTGTGCGATGATTCAGAACGTTCTCTTTCAATAGCCATACCACCATCCCCTTCCATAACTTTGCGCTATTCGTGTCCATTCAACGACTCTTATCTCATATACCTGCGTCTGACACATCGTCCAACGTGTGCGAGCCCACGGAAGCGCCCGGGAATCGCCGTCGACGTCCGGTGTCTTTTTCCATAGCTCCCACCGTGGCGAAAATACATTTCCTGGCTACCGGGAAACACACCTTGACACAGGCAATGTGGAAGTGCACGGAAACGAACTGACACCGGCAATGCATGCGCGTGTGTGCGAAGGTGCCAACTTAGATTACTTCCATGCCCCGGGACTCTGGACCACTCCACTCCACTGGCATTCTTCGCCGGGAATCTGATTGTGTGTCAGCTCCTTTCACGCAGCGAGTAAAACCCCGACGGCTCAACTCTTCGGGGGGTTGCTTCCACCTTCCTTTCGCAGATTTTCATCCTGGCAGGCTTAAACGCGTGTTTTTGTTTCCTTTCACCTAGCTCCGGCTCAGGCAAAACTCGTTTATCAATTATTACATCCGCCGTCAGCATACGCAAAAGGTGTGTAGTTGCGCGCCTGCAATTCCTCCGGCCAGAAACTTTCGGGCGAAAGATTGGTGCCTCATTCTGTTCGCTTCCCGGTTGAAGATTTTGCTTTCTTCGCCTTCCGGACCCGGCTTGACCATCGCAGGAAAGTATTGTGTAAGTGGATTAAGGCAACCGGAAGGTCCTGCCTCTGATGTCTCTCCCCGGGTCGAGGCAGTTGTTCGAGGGTTGTTGTTGATTGATTTCCAGTTTTTTACACCACCATCACCCTCCCGCATCCTCGATGTCGGTCAAATTGTAGGCCAAATATGAAACGATTTAAAAAGTGCTGCCCTTTCCCTCAAGTTTTGCCGTTTTGTTCGGGCGATTCTTTCTTTCTTCCAACGCTCGACTCCCAAGAAATCGGATAACTTCCTTCAATGTCCTTTCGCTTTTCTCCTGCTGACAAAAACCCGAAGGATTGGCCTCGCCGGCGAAAGAGCTGACCGGAATTTGGCAAAACGACAATGGGGACAATCCCGAAGGCCGGGCCCGGACCGGGGCTGAAGAAAAGGTTAAATCATCTACCGGTTTCCTTTTCGACCCGCCTTGCCACCAGCCGCAGTATCCGTGGCCGACGAGCTGTCCAGCAAGAGGACGGAAGTAAATGATAATATTATTTCAAACGTCACCGAAAATATGAGATGATGGAAGGGATACGGACACGGCGTGACGGGAAAGTGGAGCGAGCCAGATAAAAACCCACGTTTTTCTCCCGGATGGTTTTGATGAGTCGTACGGTCAAGGGGGGTTTTTTTTTCTAGCCAGGCACGGCAGGGAAGCGAGGGGGTTACAACGGAGGTCTTTTCTTCCGAAAGAGTGCACGCGCGGGAAGGAAACGACTGTGAAAGTGTTGTTGACATTTTGCTCAATTGATTTCGATATTTTCGTTTCGAAAAACCGAGTCGAATGTTATAACCTTTTTATTTTTGTGCCCTTCGCCGAAGCCGAGTTGAAGAGGCTTTTCCGATATTTCCACCGGCGCAACTGGAGCGCAGCCCGGGGGGATGTGTATAGGTGTGGGGGCGTTCGTTGACAAAAGGGAAGGAAAATAACCGGAAATGGAACTCGTTTGACCTCCGGGGGTGACCATCACCAGTGTATCACCTTGACTTCGGGGATGGTTTTGCTGGTGCGAAAATTTATTCTAGAAACATCACACATCACACATACAATGAATGTTTGCTCCTTTTTCTCGGAATTCGTTGGTCAATCCTGTTCGCCAGTGTTATAATTTGAGAAACTGTCATCTACACTTCACGCGCAGGCAGCCCAGCGATTTCGCGCCTGCTGACCTGGAAAAAAGGTTCAGCTTTGGCGGGTTCGTTGATTTTCACCGAAAAACTAGCGCTAACGAACTTGGCGCTGCGCTCGAGCGACTCTGGGTTTGTTTGAGCAAATAGAATGGGCAAGCTTTCCTTCGACAAGTGAGATTTACCAAATTTTCCCACTGACCCTTTCCCATGTTTTCTTGCTGTAAATTTTTCGCATGTCTATCAAAGTGATCATTGGACTTTTCCCTGGCGTGATTATTGCGTTCACACGTCATCGTCAAAGCTACCGGAAAGTCGTATCATTTTACAATTTCGCTTAGGAAGTCAGCCCCTTTCGCAATTTGCCGAGGTCTTTAACGGTCAAACGGAGTTTGCGTGCATACAAAAGGGCGGAAAATGAGGTGCCTGCTTTCGTTTTGGCCGGCTGCTTTCCATTTCCATTCGCGACGATTTCCCTAATCAAAACCGTCGACAGTCCGGTTTGCCGCCAGCCAGGGGAGGTTTGCTGTTTGCGTGAGAACGTGCTACCGGGTTTTTGCGTGCGCGAATTATGAAATCATCATCTTCCAAGACCGGACGCATCTACCGCCGAAGGGAATGTTCCGTGCATCCATAATGCCGCAAAAAGTTGGCAACCCATGCTGTTAGGAGTCCGTTTTTGAGTGCTTGTTAACAACTGCATTAAATGCGCGCCAAAAGCGAGCCCACAGTGTGTTCTCGAGGGGTGCTTTTGGGAGTTGCTTGGAAGGGGCCCAAGACGGGGAACTGGATGGCGATCAAATGCTACCGTTGGTGTTCCTTCGCTGACCCTGAGCGGTTCGGGCGAGGATCGAACGGTTAATCCCGATCATTGTCCACTTTTTTCCCCAGATTCTTCCTGCTAACAAACATACGTTTTCCCAAATCCAGCGACCTCTTCAGTGGTCGGCCGGCCCAGCTGGACGCAGCAAGCGGCGCGGGGATGACTTGGACATCTTGCGTAACGAGTGGTTCGATCTGTTTAAGATGTGGGTTTCGGTGTTCTTCCATATTCCTGTTGGTACCGTTGCACATTATGCTTTCCATCCATTGCGGAGGCTTCCGGAAGCATGAAGAAAGATTAGATTTACCGCCGATGTGCCCTTCGAGCCTCTGAGAAGGGCGCAGATTTGCTGCACAGTCCGTTACGGGGACTGTTAGGGACTCGGTCCGAATTCGATTGACCTCCGCAACGGCGGCATTCCGGAAGGTCTTGATGTTTTAATTCCTGTGTTGTGTCGGATGCGTTGAATGGCGTATTTTGTCCATTTTTTTCTAAAGGCATTCACTTAAAAAACAGCTTTCGGTTTGGCTTGGCGTAGCACGTACCAAAATTATGCTTCTCTTGAGATGTATAAAACATTTGTTCCGTCTTGCCAGCTGTTCTTTGCCGATTGGTTTTGTTGTTGTAAGGAATGTTGTACCAATCCGGTTTGACCCGTACTTAAAGGAAACTACTTCATGCTAATGGAATGATGAATGGAGAGATTAAACGCTGTTTGCAGATGTTCGGCCTCTGCCAATCAGATTCTGCAAAGTTATGTCTTATTTGTTACTTAATAACAATCAATGATGAGTTTTGATGTGAACACCGTATTCGCGGATTAGCTAATAAAAAGAACGAGAGCTTTCATCTTCCGACATAATGACGCAACTCACGGTAAAAACGATTTCTATCATTTGTGCCTTTTATAAAACTATTTTGTTTAGTTCGGTTTCCATTTCAGGAAGGAAAACCGTTTCGGAAAATGTTCTTTTTACAAAAAGAAACCGTTACAAAACCAAACCCAGCTCGTGGTGTCATTTTTCATCAATTTTCCACGCGGTACCCACGCTGCACATATTTTTTCCAAAATGCGTTGACCAAAAATTGAAAAGCCCTAGGTTACTCGTGAAAAAAAAGTCCGTCCACGTCGGTGCAAAATTCAATTTTCCCTCTTTCGCCGCGTGCTATCGACAGCTTCTCATCCCCGAAAGCGACAAACGGGGTGGCGCGTGCCCCGAACTAATTATCCCTTTTTCGAAAAATTTCAACAAATTTTTACTTTCCAAAATTTCGAAAAAAAAAACAACCTGGAGCGTGAAGATCAGTCCTTTGTGCGGCACCGGCCAGGAACAATTGGACAAGGCAGTGAACAGGATTAAAAAAAGGGGAAAAACAGTGTTTGACAACCCCTCGTGCGCGCGCAAAATAAAACACCAAGCACAACCCTTACTCTCAACTCGTTTTCCCCCGTTAGGCGCATCTCTGGGGTGGAGGAAAAAATCAAAGTGCCAAAATTTTCCAAAAACAGGATCAACAACAGAAAAAAAAGTCCGACAACACACGGCGCAAAAGGACGGAATCGATTGCGTTGTGGAAAAATTGACACAACACTATCGATTAAGGGGTTGCAGGGTTTCTCTTTTCGCTTCCCCGCGTTCCGTTATTTACCGATCGTATATTTGTTAACTCAATCCCTTCCGGTTCCCGGCCGTCGATGGCGCACAGTGATGCCGGTGATAGAGAGACCATGGACAATCGGCAATGGATTAACGACAAATCACCTATTTCAGACCGTTGGTGGACCGCGTTGTTGGGAAAGGGGTTCGTGTTTCGCCTTGTTTCCCCTTCGGAAACCCCTTGAGACCACGCGAGGGTTCGATAGTGGATCGACAGCGAAGGGGTTTCGCCACGTGACACCTCGCCAATTTTTGGCGTACGCCAACCGAAAGTGGTGGGTAGTTTTATTTTATTTAACGTTTGTTTTTTTTTTCTTCGAGTTTTGTTATATACCTTCGAGAGGGGTCTCAGAGTGGTAGGGTTTGCCCATCGATGGACGACATACATACATCTGTAGGTACATCAAATCGGTATCATTGTGGGCTGGTTGGAAGGCCTTTGCGGAAGAGCTATCGATTTTTAATCGATTATGGGAGACATTAGGGGAGAAGATGTACCAAAATGAAGCTTGAATGTCCATTGCAGGATGTTGTTCTATCTGTTCAAGTCACAGAATTCTATGTTGAAGCTTGAATGTCCATTGCAGGATGTTGTTCTATCTGTTCAAGTCACAGAATTCTATGTAACAATTGCCTTACACTCTTCAACCCATGATTCAACTTCCAAACTCATCTTAGCTCGAGGAAAGTTTCACGATCTTGTGATTACGTGACTCGTACAGCGTACCCAAACCATTTGTCTTGATTGTTTTCGGCCCGTTGCTAATCAGCAACCAGTTAAATTTATGACCAGAAAAAAAGAGGCTCGCAAAAGCGAAAGAGGTATTATTTCTTCCATGCAAAAATATACGACACGAAGATCAGTCCGACTTCGTTGCGACGGCCGGCTGGTGGCTGCTGCTTATCACCTTTTTATTTAGACAGAATTAGCACTCCAAAAAATAGGGTCAATGCATTGCTGCATCCGGGCTTATCATGCCAGAAACCAGCCATCTTCCTTTCGACAGCCAGACGACGGGCGGGAGACAAGGCAACATCTTCTTATGGTACGGTAAAGGGGCAACCGAGGAGGGTTGGTTGATTGATTGGGGATTGGGGTGTTTGTCGGCAAAATGTTGCGAAAGACCAACGTTTCGTGGGGTGGGGTTTTTTTTTGTTTCGCTGTCCATTCGGCAGGGTTTAATTGCAGCCAGACTCCATCCGTTCGCGCATCGAAACGGCGATGTCGGCTCGCTGATGCGTTGAGCGATATTTGGGCTACCATAATGTGCAAAACTGCACACATCGTGCGCGGCTTTATCAGCGAGGTCGGCCAATGCACTTTAGCCTTTCCTTTTAGGGCGAAAGAGGAAAATTTTGTGAGCACTCGATGCCTCGATGCCGGTCGTCGCCGTGTTTGACGAATGTTTGACGTCTCGGTCGATAATCAATTTCAAACGAATGCGCGGCGAAATGGTTGCGAAAAGAGCCCATTTCATATTTTGCGCAAGAGCAAAACAAACAAAAAAAAAAGAGGAAGGAAAGAATCGGTTTTGGGGTATGCAAGTACACAAAATATGTTCAATCAACTCAACTGTTTGCTTCCCAGATTCGCCTGTTCGACGGATGTTGCAACCGGAGCAATGCACTTGAGCTGCTTTCAGCGGAACGATGATTATGATTATCTCCTGTTCCGAATAAATACAGCGAAGTAGGATTATTTTGGAGAAGGTTAGCATTTTTAGAACTCGTCTTCTAGAAAGTTTAGTAATTCAGCGATTTAAGATTCCAAGAACCGCTTAAAAAACTGAAGACTCTTATCATCCATACTGTAAGACCAATGATGGAACAACTAGCTGCAAAATTGTTGTGTAACATCACAAGTAAACATGTTGTTTTCAGGTGTTGAATGGTGAATGAAAGACCTTTCGGGATCACTGTTACACCTCCTGCCTGCCCTTTACGAAAGCTGTTGATGATTACGAGAAGCCAATGATTTTACGCTGCAAGCTTCCCCGTGTCGGCTCCTTGACTGCTTCACTCGCAGCAATTACCGATCAAATATGAAAACAATCTGCCAATAAGTGTTCAATAAGCGTCTTCCCGACAGATAGCGCCGGCAAGAGACCGTGTAGGTGTCGGAAGGGCATCGAAGGGCTCTCGGTAGGACAGTTCCGGTGCCACCAGTTATGTTGGTCAGTAATGTCACGCCGATGCGATTGCAGGGTTTGCCTACATAGGTCCACTATCTCCCCAGCCGTGGTTGGACGTTTGCTGTTTGACGGCCAGCGATCGACATCGCCCACGGATCACAGGCGAATCGGTCAAATATTGAACCGTCTCGCATGGCGGAGATAAAGGAGTGAAGGTTTCGGTTCGGATTTTCGGCTCGCGTCCGAACGACAATCGTCGCAAGAGGTCTCTTATCTGAGCGCTTCTTCTGGTGGGGTGCAATCGGCGTTCTTCCAGTGATTAACGACAACCATTGTGGGCCGCATTTGCAGTTTAATCATACCGTTTCAGACACGAGGCAAAGGGGATGAACGGAGCTGGGTCGTCGAATGCCGAATGCAGCATTTGTCTTGCCACCATTTGTTTCTTGAATGAGGGAACTGGGAAGCGGCTGCTGTCTGACCCCGAGGAGTTTTTGCTGATCTTTGATGATCGATGGTGACTTAATCAGCCAGCGAAGCGAATTTGCGTTCTGCTAAACACCTTGCCGTCTACAAGTCCGTCAGCAAGACCCGAAAGGTGGTCCTTAAGAAATGTGAATGACTTCGAGCACCGTTGCGAATGTGCGATGCATTCATTCAGCAAAGAAAGAGTATCTTACTCTTCATTCTTTAAACGACTTAAAGAGCGACTTGAATGGTGCAAAAATGTGAAAGCATTCGTTACCCCTTCCCTGTGTGCCAAATGGCTCAATTTGGTGACAAACAAATTAGCCTCAGCACTTGAACAGCCAATCCCTCCTTCTTGAGCTCGCCAGGTCCACCGCGTGATCGATTTGCTGACTGACCACACAACCGACCACTCTCGGTGTGGCACATGCTGCGCAACATAAGCAATAAATCATCCTTATGCCGTTGTTTGACTGTCGTCGTTTTTGTGTCGCTCCTGCGCTCGACCACCGAGCACCGAACTTGAACCTCGTCTGCCCGAAGCTACGTCCCACTGATGACAATCGTTTTCCTTTCGGGCAAAGCACATTTTCACTTTTCCACCGACGGTTTGGGTACGGGATGGATGGATTTTTTACTGGTATAAACAGCTCAAGCATCGCCTTTTTTCGTTTTGCTGGATGCGTTGTTAGTTTTTCTATCCATCAAACGGGAAAAGGCCTCTGAATGGGTAGGATCTCTCGAGAAATTGTCACCATTACACCGTGGCGGATCGATTTTTTCCCTGCTCCGGTGGGTGGGTACGCATTTCGGTCATCCTGGGCCATCTTCACTCTCTTTCCCTCTCTCCCTCCGGTTCTCTCAAGTGGCCGGCAGCAAATATGTGATTGAAGATGATTTCATCAATCGCGTCCGTGGTGTCCGTGGCGGTAAGATGATGGGGACTTTGCTTTTCTAGCGTTAGCGCATCATGTTCGGTTTCGGCAAAGGCAGTGCCTTTTCGGTACGCTGTACAAAATGGAAACGGTGTGGATAAAAAATGTAGTCAACATTAGTGCGAGCTGGGATGAGATTGGCAGAGGGAATAAAAAATGAACGAGCCGAATCAGCATCGTCATGACGGCCTATTTGTGGGTGAACGAGCATTATCTATCTTTTACAGAGAGAAAAAAAAAACACATTTGAAAGAGGTGGACACTCCAACGTGGAGAGACAGTTCCCAGTTAGGACGTTAGAGCTCAAAAATTGATTTCCGATCAATCAGCAACAGTTGATGATGCAAAGATTGTGCGAAACGATAAAATCACTTAAATAGTATACCTTTCTTTAGAAATTTTTCGAAAGGATCGTCTAATGAATTTGAAAAAGGTACCCTTTTGTGTTTGCATTCATCACGGTGAAGATTCAGTTTTAATTTGAACAGGTTCCTCTGGTTTATCTTGATTTAGACTTATTTTAAATAGTTCGAACATCTCGTCTGTGGCTTTAGTGGCTTTACGAAGCTTTAGCACCTTTCAATTTGATGAATTTCAGTGTGTTTCGTTCTGTTCTTCTGGTTTTCCCGTTTTCATACCGCAGCATGTTGCTTTTGAGACTCCTACAGCCTCTGCTTGATTGCGTTCACCTGGCCGAGTGTCCTTCTGGAGGCGGTCTGAAGAAGAATGAGGCCGATAGGAGGTTCACCATGCTCGAAAACGTGTTGTCTCGCCGTAATCAGCCCAGTTACAACAGCAACAACTCCGGCGTGTCCTAATTTCTGCCCATGCTGCCCATGCGGCCAACTGTTCAGCGCAAGGTGTTCGAATGCTCGATGCGCAAGTTGGAAGCGTGGCGGAGATTGCGTTATCGATCGGTCGGGGCAAAGGGATCTGCGATCCTTTCGGCGCGTCTTCCCGTATCCCTTTCCGTGCCGCGCATCGGTCAGCGTATCTTCGGCAACGATAAATTAGCTTCGAGCCTAATTTCGAGGAATTGATAGACACAAACCCTTGAGATTCCGGGGCCCTCTAGGCGTTGACCGGACACCGGCCTGGTGGTCATTTGGCCTGGAAACGCAAAACCCAAGGCTGGCGTCTTTGGCGGTTGTCCTTTCGACAAAAATGAGACTTGTCTTTACAGCCGTTTCTTTTTTCCTCTCGCCGTAAATAACTTGCCTTTCTCGTTACACTTTTCGTCCCTTGGTGCGTATCCTTTTGCGTCAACCGGGTCCTGCAGCCCTTTGTGTTGACCAGGGCCCTTTTTCATCCTTTTCCACGGCGGATCGGCGGTGTTCGTAGGCAAGCAAACTGACCCGAAAGTAGCCATTCGAGCTGATCGATAGCGAAGTCCGGCGAAGGGAGATAATTGGAAGGAAAGGTTAGGTGAAGCGGAAAGGAAGAAAAGCGCGCGCAGAAATGGGTCGAAACATATGTTTAACAAGGGTCCTTGTTCAGGAGGAGGTCTGTGCACGAACGTCCCGTATGGTTCCGCATGGACCGGACTCGGGCTTGCCAAAGTCCGTCTGGTCTGAGGTGAAGAGTAAAAACCGGTGATGCCATCCGGCGTGGCCAGCACGCAATCGGTCTGTCCTGGGCACCCGGAAGAAAAGGGGAAATATATGCCAGGGGTGCAATATTTTCCGATCTGTAGTTTTTCACTTTCTCCCGCGACTGGACAACGCCAGACGGAATTGCAGCAGTCGGACGAAGGGAAGCGGTAGCGCACGAATGGCACAATAAACCCGATAAACGGACATGCAGCCTTCCGTAGGATGATAGTGCCATAATCGTGAAAAGCAACGACAACATCGGGGCTGGAACGGAAAAGGCTCGTCTAATGCATTGACTATAACATGGTACGGCAGATTCAAGGATGCGTGATGGTCGCAACGGTCAGCTCCGCATTCGGCGTTCATTTTTGTCCGATTTACCCTTCGTTGCAAACTGGTTCACACTGGAAGTTTCAAAAGAATGAAACACGGAGCCTTATAATGAACCAAGTCTTCGTTTCTGCAATTGTTCTTATAATATTCCTTGTAATTATATGGATTAACTCAATTAAATTACTATAATTTAGGAAATCGTCTTTCAAAATGCATCCCTGTTCATTTTCGTGCCGTTCACAAAATGTAGGGTTGCCGTAGACTATCGCCTACATGATTAATAACTCTTTCACTGAACACCTCATCTACTGGCTGTGCAACAAGCCCAATAAGAATCGTTTCCCATGATCGTTCTTTGTCCATCGATTATCCTTTTCTTTTTACTTCCAGAAAAATGCGCATTGCACATTGTATGTATGCTGTGGGAAACTTAAATACTTTGGAAGGTCCAAGGCAAGGGTAGAGAAGATGCCATGCAATTCCCATGTCATCATCGGCCAACCCAGGCTCGGACCAGGTCGGTGCAGAATTGCAGAAAACGAGTGAACTCTTGGGCAGGCCAGAGATGGGCCCCACAGCAGGCAAACCAAATATAAATCATCCGGATAGACACAAAAGCGAACGTTCGGATTTCTCGTCCTCTCTGTGAGTTGTGTGAGTTTTTTTTTTCGGCGTGTCGTTAGCCCTTCCAGTCGTCGGACGAAAGGATACGCAAAGGAAAAACCTTTTGGCGTACGATTTTCCCTTTGCCTTTGCCGAACGTTACAGATTAGAAACGCAACCCGAAACTTGTGGCGAAAGAAGATCGGACCAACTGGCCGACGCAATAATGCACTGGACTGGCACTGGCGTAATGAGGAGCCTCGTCTCGAGAGCAAGAAAGATGGCACGCAGACAAGATTCAGTGGAAAACAAAACAAAAAGGAAGGCTGAACAAAAGGAGTTGTGTTTGTGAGTCCCGGGTGGAGGACAATGGAAGGAGTGCGTCGAAACAAAAGGGACGATCGGCTGTCGATCGGGAACTAGACGCAAGGAGCCCCGGAGAGTCCGAGGATTCCACTTGTGGATGCAATTTTCAACGTTTCTTGCCGAGGGGCTTCATCGGGCTCGGAGAAAATGAGGACGAAATGGACAATTCAAACTGGGCCGTTTCGTGTTTCAGCTCGCAAAGAACGAACGTTTGTGTGAAGATGATTTGATATTTTCGTATTTTTTTTTGTTACTGCTTGAAAAAGGGAAACTTTTCTCGGAAGATATCGGGACCATCCGGGGCGTCGGGCCATACCAGTGTACTGCATTTGGCAGTGATGCCATGAAGACGTAACTCAAGTATTGGCGACCGTTGAGGATCCTCGACGCACCGGGGCCACCCGGCCGAGTCAAGATCGATGTTCAATTGAAGGGAAGATTGCTCTTTTAATTGCTGTGGCTATAATAGCCGTTTCCTGAAATTTTATCGCCCACATGGTAGTAAAATTCATTGGCAAATGTTTGTTTGTTGGTTGCTCTGAAATTCTCTCCTCCAGTTCCAGGAATCGCAGTTGCTCCGCAAAGTCCGCAGTTCTGACTAGGTTTTGCGATGCTGATCCTCTCAGTCGTCGAAGAAAAACTAATTTCCTTCGTAAACATGACTTCGTAAGCTTCGGATCGTGCCGATCGCCCGCATGAAAGGCGTACCGCTCAAATACCAAGAAAAGATTTGAAAGGAGAGCAGCGTTTCGGATTCTTCACCGGGCCGGCCGGTCAGCCCATTTGGCTAATCTTCTTAAGACAAACCTTTCTGCAGCCTTTTGCCGTGCTGAAAAGGATCGTAATGAAGGGACCCGAATCCTCTAGGAAGGAAGTGCAAAGGAAGGATCTCTCTGCAAACTCCTGCGTAAGCAAATACAGCATCTTAATTGCCTCAACCGTGGCCTCAGAGTGGCAGCCGGAGCGGGTCCCGTGCCGGCCAAGTCCTGCTCAGGGGCCTTCGAAAATTTGCAAGCAGATTTTCCACCGGCCCGCAGGTGCGAACCTAATCGCTTCCAATCCTCAGCCAGGGCTTTATTATTCAAAAGAACGTAAACGAGTCGGCGTAACGAGCCTCCCGCTTTCTGCCCACCACACGGCAACTGATTGACAACTGGAAAAAAGGAACCATAGTTTCTTCGAGAAAAAAAAAGATCCGATTCGGTTTCCTTTCACGGCGTACTTTTGTTGAACCCACTTTCGGCGAGCTGCATGTGAAGGAGTAATTTCAGTTTTCAATTTACTTAAGGTACGAACTGAATCCTTGTGCGCAAATGAGGCACTTCTTAGCAGTCGGGTACAGGTAACAGGGAAAGATGAAACCTCGTCGAAGGTAATCGACCACAGCTCAAGACGCAGCTGTGAGGCCTACCGAACAGCTGAAACAGGGACACCGAAGGTACCGGGTTTAGGTAGAGAGGTGTTATCGTAGGAGTTGTCAGATGTCGCAAAACGATCGGCCGCTGCATAACCTTACAAAATCGGTGCAACAGGAGACAAGCATCGAACGTGCGGATTGCAATCTCTGGTGGTTCCGGGACGGGACACAACGGGGCGGGACAATTAAAGACAAAGGAAGGACGTCTAGCTGAAGGCGAGTGTGTTGGGTTCGGTAGTCTGGCTTATATTTCCGTGTCATAAACGGCGCGTAGGCGAACGGGAAGCTAGCCTGCTGCGAATATGGAACGATTGCAAGGCTAGGAATATTGTTCAGAAATGGCAAAGAAATGGCAACCATTAAACTTCAGGAAGGCCGGGAAAACATAAGGTGGGTCCCGTTTCAAGCACTTTACGGTAGATCGAAATTTGCATGCCAGAGTTCCTTGGGAGAACTATTCAGATATTGAAGGTTACGCGATGTAAAGAAAGTGAAATAAATCATGTGTCTCAAGATTTATAGAAAGGTAGTGTCCTGTAGATAAAACTCAAAACTGTTCACAGTATTTGCTGGGAAAGGACTCTTCAGATTTAAAACGGTCCTTTTTGAAACTTTTGCCTGAGATGTATGTCCGCTTGAAGATCCTTCAAATTCAAATTCAAACCCAAAATGTTGTTTTCCTAATCCAATACGTTTTTCTTTTTACCATAACATTTTGTACGAAACTGATAGTTTAATGTCAATGTGTTTTCCATTTGCATCCCACGTGAATGCCAGGCAGAGGAGTGCGCTGCAACATTAGTAAGTGTAAAACCGATTCGATTGAGGCGGAAGCATGCCTTCCCCGATGGACGATCGCTTTCCGAGGTTCGCACTGTTCTCGCGTTTCCTCGAGATCGAGTTGACAGTTTGCTAAACTCGTTAAATCTGAAGCACCACTCGGTCGTGTTTTATGGCCTTGGGAAAACAAAGCGGGCAAGTGCATGTGCATTTGTTGTCGCGTTGATCGCTCCGGAAACTCCTTCCCGAACCGGGTTGGCCCGAAACCTCGTCTGGACGGGATGTTTGGACAGGCCAAGAGGCCAGAGGCTTCGACATCCCGGCAGCGTCTCTTAAAGGCCTCGGATTCAAATTTCAACGGAAGCCTTCCCTCAAGCTTTCTTTCTTTCTTACCTCCTTCCTCTCCCACACTCTCTGCCTATCTTTCTCTTCCTCTGGTGTCACATTTAAGTAGGTCTTCGCTGTGAAAAGCATTAGACATAATAAACACTCGAGCCCGGGAAAACACTTGGCCAAAAACGCACTGGCTTTTGGGTGCGTGGATGCAACCATCCCGAAGGATTTCGTTTCTCAGTCTGAAAGGACGCAACCTTTTCCCAGACTCCGTCGTACGCATGGCTGGTTTGAATTGTGGATGTTAGAAAAATCTTCTCATATAGCCGACTGGCCGATGTCCGGTACCTGCTAGTGCTGGACGATGTTGTTGTAATAAAAAAAAGTTTATGAAAGCAGGTCGAGAGGACTAGTGGCGCGACTTCCTGCTGCCTATCCTTGGGAACATCGCTCGCCTATGAGGCAAGCCGTTGCGAAGGATTGCACTGACCTTTGGTGGGCCGAGGTTGCGCGAGGATTTGCAATGTTTCATCCACGTTACGGGTTAAAGGAGTTCTGAGGTGAGATTAGTGCAACTCCGGTGCCCCGTTTGGCTCTCATCCTGCCAGCGGATGTAACCGGGCCGTTGATTGACAGGTTTCGGAAGGAATTCAAAGGAGCCGGCAAGGATCGCCGAGCCGTTACCAGCCTTCGAAACGGCGAGAAAGGTGTTGATCCTTCCGACACGGTTTTGGTTGGGAAAATTTGCTGCCGCTTTTCTGTTCGGCTTTCGACAACTAGGCACTTTTTTCCGGAGCGTAACGGAAGGGCGCGTCCTCACGGGGGGCAGATGAAAAGCTGGCCTCGATTAATTACCGGCCAGAATCATTAGTGCGAACTAGGATTTGCAGCGGCATCGGTAAGCCCTGAAGAAGCGAAGCCGCGTTGTTGCGTCGAGCAACGCATCCTTTTGTTCCTACGTGCTCGCCTTTAACAGGTAGCTCGAGAGCCCGATCGGCAACTGGATAACTCATTATAGACCTACCGATTCCGGGAATCCATACCACACATCCCGTAGACGCCAGTTGGTTCCAGACCTCCAGAACCCAAATCATAAGGTCCATCCCTAGAGTTGACCTTCGGCAACGTTGGCTAGAAATAAAATCCAATTTTATCATTGCACCAAATATCTTCTCACGATGTTTTCCCCCTTCGCCGCCGGTCAGCTGGAGTCCACCAGCAACTTGCGGGCGGCGTTGATCGAGGATGATCAAGCGATCTCCATGGAAAAGTCTTTGTTGCGCGCTCCGGGAGCCCTTTCACGAGCGATTCCTTCCAGCGCTACCGTTTTGCGTTCGAAAGGCGCCGCCGAACTATTTTTCACACAATTTTTCATCTCATCATCAACATCCACCAGGTTTTTCGAAAGGCAGTTTCGTTTCGTATGGCAGGCCAAGTGATTTTCCGTTTCCCGCTCGGAGTGCGTTTTTTGGACCAGAACGAAAGATTGAAAAATGATGCCGACCAAGCTTCGCTGGCCAGTGGGTAGGATGAAATTGTTCGTTGCTAAATGTTTGGTTCGTTTGAAAATGATGTGGGTCGAAAATGAAAACGAAATGTGGTACATTTTTTTATGGGAAAAGTAGGATTAAAAATGAAAGTTAAAGCAATGAACCAAAAAAAAAAAAAAATGGTTTTATATTTTTTAATTCAAGAGTTTCACAACATTTCCATCAAGCGCATTTTGGCGCGATTTGAAAAGAAGTTGTGCGGAATGCGAGGGAGAACCGAAAAAACTGAACCAACCCGAAGGCAAACCCGGAAGAACGTTACTGAAAACGCTGCCTCAATGCTCTGCAATGAAGTGGGGCGTGGAGTTGAACTTTTTCAAAACGAAAGTGAAACTGAATGCCAACTTTCATTCCTGCTTTCCTTTGGCTTCCCCGCCTTCCGCCTGACACGAAATCCTTCGTCGCCCTTTCGCGCTGCGCACTCCCTCCACCTTCTTAATTTTGTTTTTTCGAAAAACTCGTTTCCTGTGCTCGTTTTTGGGAAAAGTTTCCCAACAAACAAAAGTGAAACTGCTTTCTGGTGAAATCTGGCGCTCGGCCTTGCCATTCCCGGGCGTTTGAGGTTTTATTCAAATGGAATCAAACGCCGGCGTTTTTTTTTACGTACTTCCCTCGGTCGGTTGGCTTGGTCGATCGATCGATCAGGGGACAAGGTCTGCCTGGGGTGGACGGATATTTGAACTTCTCCTTTTTACGACCAGCAAACATCGAACGCGCTTGCCTACAAAAAAATCAACAAATGGACAAAGCGGCATATCCTTGCCGAGTAAATCGATGCGCAATTCAATCCGCAGGATCCGCAGGACACAACCCGAATCGATCACCCGCACCCGATCGCAGGAACGGAGAGCAAAGCCCAGGGCCCAGTTTAGGAACCCAGGCAGGAACGGATGCCACCGGTCCCTACGCCTTCGAGTTTGCACCACCCGGGGATGTCCTGCTCGTTTGCACAGACGGGAGGACGTGTTCCTTCACCGCAAACCACCGGACTTGCCGGATCGTGTTACGTGTGGTTTTATTTTGCGTGTTCGATTACAGAATCCCACTGCTGTTTGGATGGATCGACGGGTTTTTTTTCCTTCGCCTCATCGATGCCGGTTTGTGAATGAATTCGAGCGTCGTCTTGAGCGAATACTTTTTCCCAGCGAACTCTGACCCGGCCGTAGAAGGTGGCTTTTCAATGAATGAGGCATTCATAAATTCGATCGGGGTTAGGTTCCACCCAAGCGGTCGGCAGCTTCCAGGAATCGGCGAACAAAGGGTGAAATGTAATTCAAACGATAATTAAATCCAAATTACCGGGTGAGAAAGATTTCTTAAAGGAAGAAAGTGGAATTCCATTTTCTGCCATAGATTGAAATGCAAAGATTTTCAGATTAACTTATTGTGTATTTCGATTTTCTCACGATGAATGAGTAATACTCTAGCATACATTTATTTGTTTACCTGAACTTCATGAAAAATTTGTTAAAAGCAAGAAATTGTTAATTGCGGTTTCTGTTTTCATCGTTTGCTAACAAGTAAGAAATGCACTTTTGTCCAAGAGTGTTTCCCGTGCTAGGTTTTATCAGACCATGCTCCCTTTTAGGCTTAGGTACTCTTTGTCTCGGTCAATATGCTGTACAAGTTTTAAGTGCCGATAAAAAATAACAACGGATCCGAAAAAAAAGGTATCCAAAGCGTTATCAAAAAACTCACTCAAAACCAATAATCAGAAAACCCCTCAAAGTCATTGCTGCGGAAGGCAAACTGTTCGTTCGTTACAAGTATTCAAGTTGCTTCCCCCCCTGCAGAGAAGGCGATCGTTTTGAATGCAACCATGGAATGCAACCAATAATGCAGTACATTCTTTCCGGAAGCGTATCGTGCTGCGATTACTCCCGAAGCGCACAAATGCACTTTAGGATGCTACAGCACTCGTGGTCTGCATTTCCTTCCCGTTTTTTTGCATCGCTTACAACGCATACACTCCCGGGTCATTCTTCGGGCGCAATCGCGAGGGTTGGGCAGGAAGTGCTCGCATGTCGACCGGAAATCGGACTCGAATCGGTGGCAACATTTTTGCTTCGTCTCTTGTCCACGTCCGGCCAAAGCCGTCGTCCCGGGACGGCAGTGTGGCAATGAAAGTGAAACCACAATGTCGTGGCAGGGCGGAAAAAAGGGAAAGCTGAAACCGTCGGACGCATTTTTGTCGCCAGTTGCGCCCGGTAGCGGAAGGAATATGTAAAAGATCGAATTCGCTTTTTTTTAAGGGCCACGATTTCACGACTCTATTAAAGGACGTCCCCGGAACTGCCAAACGTGACATGTGTAGCTAAAATACACTCGTAGGGAAGCGCTAATGGCTACGTTGCGATACGTTTTTTAAATGTTAAACATGCATTTTTAAATGTTGCTGTACATAATACAACGAACTTTATTGCTTAATAGCTCCCACAACTCACCTCCATTTTCTAATCTTGTCCTATAGATCAATACAAGGTTTTTTTTCCAAGTAATGTTGTATGTTTTGACATTTCTAGTCCCCAATAAACCATTTTCAGTGCCAAACAATCAAACGCTAACACATTATCGATACTTAGACCTTTCCCGGGGGCCAACGGGATGGAATGCTCAATATCGTTATCCCTTCTTACCTTTGTGCGGCCCATTTCAATCGACAAATAACCAAGACGGTGATTGTAACACCTTCCGATAACCTGCGACATTCCACCAGGACCTCTGATAGATCGCAACGAATTGTCTGCGCAAGAAAGGGTGACTTGAGAAGCGGAATCTAGGATCACCGGGAGACAACATTCTTCAATCGGCTGTGGAGGGTAGCGGGGCAAGAAGATAAATTGCTCGATAGGGAAGGGGTTTTTTTTTGCTTCTATTCCTATGTGCACCGATTCTGTTTGCACAGGAAAAAAAGAACTGGAATAAAAGGCTGAAGGAATCCTTTCCGAACAAAATGGCAAGGGATGGCAGCATTGTGCGATTGTTCGTGAGTGGAAGGCATAGGAAGGATTTCGAATGGAATAATTTAAAGGGTAACTCTATAAAAAAAGCGGCTCAGGTAGAAAAAAGGGCCTCTGATCGCCGAAAGGATGCGTGTGAAAAAAGGTAAATAAATCAAGTTGCCATTTTAGGCCGCCGACGGTGCGGCTCGATTATGGGAATGCATTGTGAGTTCGATTGTGTCGCAAGGTGCTTGCCCAATCCTTCCCCTTCCCAGGCCTGCGGCGGATGCGCACCGATCCCGACGGGCTGTGCAACTTTTTTCCCAGGACCCAGGAAGGATCGCTGTTGCAAAAGGATTATTATCCATTGCGATCCTTTCGGTTCCATTCACTCGCCACCACTGACTGCGTTTGTTTGCGTTTGTAAGGAGTAGAGAACCAGCGCAAAAGCGACCACGCAATTTCTGCAATCCCGACGTGAGCCGCTTCGTTCGCAAGGACGAAGGAGATGGCTTTTTATTTTATTCCCTTTTCAACGTCACATGTTTTCATCCGGATGAGGAGGTGGTTTTTGTCAGTTTTGATCACCTCTCCCGTCACGTTGTGCATCCTGCGATTTGATTGTGCCACGAAAATAAATGATTCTAAACCGTTCGCTGCTGCGTCATTGTGGCTGCACTTTGTTTGGCAGGCAATCGTTTATCCCTTTTTGGCTTGGCTTGTTGCCACCTTCCCCCGAACCGGGATGGAATCCTTTGGCGCGGGAAGGCCCTTCGGGATGGGAGATGTTTTACTCGCAAGAAATAGAAAGAAAAAAATCAGTCCATCCCAATCGTTGCCAATGGAACGCGTTAGCGCTGCCTTCGATCAACCTTTGCGCCGTCTGAAGCTTCGTGGAACGCTGGAAACGTTCGGCTCTTTCTCTCAGATCTACCTGTTTCCGTTTTGCCGATTTATGATTATCCTTTGTCGGTCGGGAATGCGGCTCGGTCGATAAATATGGCGACCTGTAGCGGAGGTCAGACAATCGATCGCCGGGATCTAATCCACCTCCAAGCAGGAGGAAAGAAAGAGCAAAAAAAAACAATCAACAGATATTGAGAATCGATTTTCGGGTTACGAAACACCTACGATAAAGAAAAAAACCGATCGAAACCATCAGGTTACGCCTTAACCCCTCGGGAAAGGTGTTTGATAGTACCGCAAAAGGAAAACGCCACAGCGACACCGTTCGTCCCGAGTGCCGAGAGGTGAGAAACATCCTTGCCGCAAAAGTGAGGGAGTCGCCGGGTTTTTGCTCAGCTCAGTTTAGGCGATGCTAAATCATTTTTATTGACTCCAAACGCCCCCTTCGACGCCCTGCGATCGGCGAAGCCACACTCAATCGGTTATGCTTTATGGGCTGTGAAAGGGATGTTATTTATGAAACGAGCAACGGTTAGGGCCGGATTCGGGAGGCTGGCGTAGCTGGCGGATTGTTCTGTTGTTGCTAAGGAAGGAGGACAGTTTCGCCGAAGTTCATAAGGCAACATTCCACAGGTGCGGATTGGAAAGAAGATCCGTTGAAGGTTTGATAATCTAGAGGAGTGTTTCAAATGAAGAAATAATAGCCGAAGGACTTAATTATTCTGCTTCGAGCTGGCAGTTATCCCATATCCTATCTTATCCAGTTTTTTTGGAAGTTTGGAAATATTGAACAAACTCCTTCCCGTATACAAGAGGCACGCCCCTGCAATCGTGAGAATGTCCCATAAATTTGAATACAATCAACGAGCAAAACGAACTGCCAATATCAACTGCCGGCCATCACAAAAGGCTCATTTCGATCAATTGGTGAAATCCTTAAAAGCATCACCAACCAACGTTTCTGGTCCTCCCGTATGCTGGTGGAGTTCGCTAACAAACCACAACGAATCGGAACGGTCTCCGCAAGGCGGGAAGACAAACACGAAGCCTTCCCCAACCGGAAATGGCAACCGGAACGGAAACCAGTGAGCACGATCGTGGCACACCACAATTGACCGCTTGAGGATGGGGAAGGCGCAAGGAACCTGGAGTGACTGATTAACACCCATACGCTGATTCCGCCCTCCGCCCCCGGATCGGCCCGCGGTTCCGGTGAATTATTTCGAGTGGCCGCGATTATCGCGCCTTCATCATCACCGTCATCAGCACCATCGCGTTTTCCCTAACTGACCGGCCGAGCTGGTTGTTCTGTTTTCCCGAGGGGAAGCCGAGGTGGAAAGTGATGAATAAATGTGTTCACAAATTAAAACACAAAATGCTTCCCGGAGCTCGTTGAGCATGTCCTGTGTTTTTATTAATACCATAAAGCAAATGACCTATTCCTTCTTGCCCCGGGGTGAGAGTGGGACGTGGATTAACGCGGGCGGAGGAGAGTGAGAGCACGTATCCGTTTCGCCTTTCGATCGCCTTTCATTTGCGTTCAAGGTTTGCGCGGGACCGGGTTTTCCATCATACGGGGACATTATCAAATTAAGCACCAACACACGTCGTAAACAATGATCTCGTTTGGGTTTCGACAGCGACGTTCTGCGGGTCGGCAATCGGTTCCATGGCGCAATGCTGTGGCGAGGGAAAACGCGTTGGGTATGATTTTCACCGGATGAAGGGAACGTAACACGATGTCCGATGCAAACATTCCTTCGTTCGGCCGAGCAAATGGAAGAAGGATTTGAATTCGATGGTGGATATTAATTAGAATCAGCACAACATGGCCGCGTTGTTTATGCGTACAGGCCGGGTTGGCGCAACATGTGTAACCGACAGCTGACTTTACGATACACCCAAGATACACGCACACACTCGTCGATTCATCCCAGGCCGGTTGATGGAAGATTTGTGTTTTTCTATTCGAAGCATGCTTTGGTGACGTTTCCATTTTTTTTTTCTTCCATCGGGACCGGGTGGTAATCCCGGCGCACTTTGCGAGGGCACGTTTGCAGGCGTGTTGCATGTCTGTGCGATTTCGGCAACCCGGCAACATCCGGTGCAGAAAGCTTCTTTTCCAGCGGCTGACACCGATCCGATTATTACGATTTACCTCGCCTGTTGGTGGGCTATTTTTGCGCCTTGTCTGAAGAAGCTGTCGCGGTGTGTTAATGTGTGTGTTTCGGTTGGCTAAAAATAGAGCACGTGTGTGCACGTTAAGGTGAGTTGGATGATGACCTGGGAGTCCCGCACGGGCCAAACCGTATCAAGCATTCCGGACGGTCGCCTTCGGGTTTACATCATAATTAGCGGATGCTTTTCTGCCACCTTTTGGCACAGTTTCATTCCTTTCAGGCCACCATCCCCTGCCTTTGGAAGGTGTGCGCGTCCATTTATCATCGGATTATGCAAGAATCGGACAGGGCAAAATGTTTTATGAGATTTCTCTACTTTTTTCCCTTGTAAGCAGATTCTGCTCACTGTTGAATCTTCATTCGATAAGTTGATAATGATGTAGTTCCGGTAAGGGCGTTCGTGTCGTCGCATAATTTCACCCGAGCAGAACAAATTAAGATGTATGCGAAATGGCCTGTGAGGCGAAGGTGTTGAAGTAAATCCAGGTGTTAAAAAATTAGCTGGTTGAAATGTATAGCCTTTGAAATTAATCCAAAAAGTCTGGGGAAATTTTTCACAGGCGAAACCGGCCAATTTCCAATAATATGGCGTCCAAAACGATAAAATGGTGGCTCACGATAAACCTTTAAAAATGATCAACCCTTCGATTCAAGGGATGAATTGCAATGGCGAAATCAGACATCGCCGCAGAGCAACCCTTTCTGTGCCGTCTCTGTACATGCTTTCTCGTGAATTTCCACCCAAAATGGACCCCTTTCTAACCCTTTCCAAATAAATTCCCCCTCCGAAATGAAGTCACACCAAATCGCTTTCCCTCGCATTGGTGTATGGCGTTAACAGAACCCTTTATCTCGGGCTCGGCACAGGCGGTATCCAATCGCTTTCCACTGCGACTCAACTCCGCCCTATTTTCCCTCTTTTTCCTGTAGGTGCCACGCGCAAAGACTTCCACCGCGGTGCGCTTCATCTCATTTGAATATCGTACGGATTGGTTTAAAATTGCGGTGGTTAAAAAACACCAGCACGAGACGACGCAACGCGGTAGCAACGGTTGTGGCATGCGTGTGTGAACGGGAGGGAGCTTGCACACACACGCACACTACGGCGAGCATCAGCGCGCCATGCGAGTTGCGAGACGCGCCGAAAGGGAAACCCTTTTTATTATGTTTTCCTTTTTTTGATGCAATCTAAGGGCCAGCGCTTCGCTGGTGTTGGTGCCGTAAAGGGGTTACGAAGAACGGGTGAAACGGTGATTGGTTGGAGAACGTGTGCTACGACGTCTTGTTTCATACGCGCGAAACGCGGCGAATGTGTTCGTTCTTTCCCTTTCTCACACGCTCGTTATCCCTTTGCCCCGCGATGCTTCTCACTTGCTCACTTTCATTTTGCAGCTCATGTGAGTCGTAAAAGGATGGGTTTTTTTTCTCACTTTTTTTTCTTTTCCATCCCCATCGTGTGTGTGAATCTCGCGCAGTGGCAGAAGCGAACCCGTCTCACTCTCGCACTCCCGACCGCTAGCACACCCTGTCTTTCTTTACTCGCACGTTTACTTTTGCCGTTTCTCGAACGACCCGGTTACGGACACTCGACAGGTTCGTTTATCTTCTTCACCCGCCGCCAGGCACGGACTCCCCATCAACCCCCCTTCCACGAACCACCCCATCACCAACCGCAATCCAATGTCCATTCGAATGAATGATGGTGACACTGACAATGGCGTAGTGAATAGGAAGACGCAGTTTCTGACCGTCGGAAGAGAAAGTTTGGCTCGTAAAGGGAAAGGATTTCACTTTCACTCCGCAGGCCGAAGGACACCGAAAGGACTGGACCCGTTAGGCGAAGGGCGAAGACAGTAAAAAGGGTTCAGTTTCGATTTTCTCTTACGCTGCGCGTCTTACGGGAAGCGTCCAATGGCACGGGCCGGTGCGGGCAGGAGAAAAAGGTTTCCGAGTTCGACTTTCACTTTCCTTGCGTCGATGGTTCACCAGAACCCCCACCAGCCCCCCGCCGGGAGTGAAAAGATGGAAGGATAACGTGTACATAATGTGGGCTGATGGGTTCTGGCACGTTACGTCGTACGCGTCGCAGTCGGGTGCTCACATAACAAACGCACACACATTGTGAGCACGATGGACCAACGGGTGGGAGGAAAGTCATAAAAAAACCTCGGGGAAAAAAAAGGAAAGACCGGCAGAGACACCAGGGGATCGGAAAACTGGACGACGCATCACATAACCCCATTTCCACAGCTCGCCGCTCGGTGGATCCACGCACAAGGGTTACGTACGTGATGAATGAGTTGCGAATTTCGGTTTCCGTTATCCTTTCGCTTTTGATACTCTATTTCTTTATTTCGTTCTCTTCTACGGAGGGAGGAATGGGGGGTACGATTCAGGACGTTACTGGAAGGCTTTGGAAGCACGCTGAGCTTGAACTAGATTTGGACTGGTGGAGTAAAAGGGACAAGGGCGAAGTTGCGGACAGTTCGTTTTCAGACCGGCTCCTTCTGGGATGTTGTTTTGCTGGCTTTTTCTTTTCTGCTGGTTCAGCTCATTTACTGCTTGCAGGACGATTGAATCCCTTGGGTTCCTTTTATGTCTGTTTGTTTTTAACCAGTTTTCTTGTAGGTAAAAGATTTTCGAATACATTTTACATTTTTGTGTTTTAACTCCAAAAATTATTGTACTACACAACGTTTCTAAGAACTGTTCAAGATTTCATGTAAATAAACCTTCCCGTTGGTTTTATGCTTTTTGCTTTTGGAAGTGGTTTTTCCGGCCAACACGTGGGCACGTTCGGAGTCAGCTCGTAAAACGCTTTCCCCGATGCGTCCGTCAACCAAACACCAACGGGCATTCCGTTCGCCGTCGTCAAAGCCACCGAAACAGCAACGCAGGGAAACATATAAGCCCAAGAGATGATGGTACGGAAGCGTCGTAAACGTTTCGCAATCAATAATATTTTGCAGGATGTGATTAATGTGATTTTCGTTTCGCCGTATCTCGCCCAGGTCGGGACCCGAAAGGACTCGGACATCCTTTCGCATCGGCTTGGCTTACCTTCCGCCGATCGCCGGTTCGCAGTCGCGGACCAACTTGTGATACGCACACATACACATAAGGAAGCACACGCACACCAAATCGACGTACACACCCTCACGTGTGCGTAGGCTTTGGCCAGGCCAGTCCATTTCCGATACACCCACCTCGGGAGCAATATAACAAAAAGGGTAAGATTTATTATTTCAGCCCTTTTTCTCGGGGAAAATCGGCCCTGTCAGGAGGGGAAAGAAAAAGACCACTGCGTGCTGCGTTCGTTAAAGCCGCAGTCGGTCAGATCCTTTCTGTTCTGAGGGGCTGGATGCTGACACAAAATCCTGCTGCAGAGGAAAAACCCCCGGCCGAACGATACACTCGCACAGCGCTGCAAAGGAAAAACATAAAGATTTTTCGTCCGGTTGCCCCCTTTTAGTACATAAACAGGGAAGAAAAGATAAAGTTTTCAGCCTCCCTCGCTCCCTTCCAGTAGGAACGCCGGTCCCAGGAGGAATGGACCACCATCGGTCAAGCGGGCGGGACGGGAAAATAAGGCGGCGAGAGAAGAAACGGGGGATTTACTTTCGCTTTCCCGTGCGGATAGGGTTGGGTTTTTTGTTTATAAAGCATTTTTGATATCGATTTTCCCCGCTCGGTGGGAGGGAGATGGACGGGAACAAGATCGATGTAAGTTGACCCTTTGAATGGGACTTTGTTTTCGGATGCCCGTGGAGGGAAAATGTGAGATGCGTTAGCGAAGAGTGCCGATAACATTCCGATCCCTTCGCAACGCTATACTTTTCCTTCCGATGGTTGATGACCAGATTGTTGCTATCGTTTTCCTACATTATATTACGTTCAATATAAAACAGCATTCAGTATCTTAGTAAAGGCTGTTCTAGGTGTATTTTCTTGGTTTGAAAATCTTCTCTACATGCCTCGAGATATGACGGTAAAGATACTTTTCTGCAAAGTTTATTGGCTCCTGTTCTTCCAAATTATGCGACATTTTTCTCTTGAGTTATTTCGCTTGAATTGAGCGCAGATGAAAGCGTCTTCCTGGAATGCGAATGGTTTTGCAGATCCATAGCAAACATTATTCCTCTTCGCACTTGCATCATTATAATCGTCATTTACACCAACGAGCAGGATTTTCTTTGTCGCATCGGGCAGGAAAACGATGCTGCGAATGAAAATCTGTCCACCAATAGCTAGTTTCGGCGTATTCACACTCTCGTACACACCCAGAAGGACAATTTAGCTGGCAATAAAGGTAGGGTGGCATTTTGATTCATCCACTCCCGTTAACTCCTCCTTCCCACCAACCCCAACCCGTGGGGGAAGAAATTCGGCAAAGAGAAACCGAAAGGCATCGAAACGAATGTTGAATCGTGTGAATTAAAAATTCGCCTGCTCAATAATTCAACGAGCATAAAGGCTATTAAAATATGTATGACCGATGTGTTGAATTGACGAATTGCTGTCGTTGGACGAACCCAGCGTTTGTCCTTGGCATCCGTTCCGGTGCGAGCGGGCAACAGTGGTGGTAATATTTATGTGGCTTTTGGGCTATTTATGTGTTTATTTTTTATTTAAATCAACGAAGACATTTTAATCAGTTAAGAATTTCTTGGTTAATCCACGTGTTTGCTTCTCAAAATGTACAATATTGAAACAGACGTACAAATGTTTTTGCTTTATGCCCAACACTGTAAACTCACTTGAGAACCGATTTTTCTCGTCCTCGACAAGGACACTCGATTGCTACATTCCTTCAATCACTCAGTCTCGTCCGTTCGTTTGTTCGTTCACTTTCTTCTCGGTATCATCTGCCCATACACACACAAACACACACTTCCGACATGGCCCTTCCCAATCCTCGAATGTTAATGAGGCCACCATCACCAAAATCGTCGCCGTGCAAATATTCCCTTTCCGTTTTGGCAAACTTCTGGAACAAATCCATCATCCTCCGTGGACCGTGCGAAAGGAAGCAAGACACACAAAAAAAAAACACATTGATTGAATTTCCAATTTATGTCGAGGCGAGTGTTTTCATTAAAATGTTATTTGATCTTTGCGAACGTGGACCTGATGAGGGCCGAAAGGCGCGCCTTTCCACCGAAAAACGGCCAGCATACATTACGCGACACAAACGGTCGATTCGGGCGAAGAAACGGGCGGTTGGCCACGGCGGGGAAGGAATTTTTGCAATTAAAAAATTCTAATGATTCTTGACACCCCGGTCGGCGTCCCTTCCACATTCTGCGAACCCTGACCGCTGTGTGGTCCACGTGAATCCACCTCGATGATTAACATATTTTGATGCCTTGGGACGCAGCTTTGGTCCTTCGAGCTTTGACTGGTTTGTTTGAGGGCTCGCAGAAACACACGCACATACACGTTCAAAAGTGATCGTTCTGCTCCATAATGTGCATCATTGTTCGCCGCATGACTCTACTGAAAGTGACGTTTCATCGCCATCGTGTTGGGCTTGTTCGGCTGTCGAAACGGTGTTTCATCCTTGCTACAAAGTGAAAACAATTATGATGAATATGATGACGAATGTTTTTTTTTCCAGGACTCGCCACATAGGTTTTCCACTGATGACTTATTTTGTCCAACGGCCCACGGAGTGCATCGGCTGTACGGTTTATTGTTGGCCGACGAAGGCGAAATATTTGGACCAACGTCAACGCCGCGAGTGACCAAACGTTCCTAGGACCACCACTGGTCTAGCGATAGGGCAGCAATAAATGGTGAATGTTCCTAGGAATGGGATAAAATCTGCTGGGAACTGGACGAGGACAAATAGGTTTATCGACACATTGATGAAAATGCACATTCTCCCGAATGGAGGTGAACATATGTGTGTACAATGGTAACGTTTGAAGCAAGGACATTCATTATGAAAGTGTACATCATCAAGGTTTTATACATCCAACGGCAATGGGTTTGATGGAAAATATTTAATAAATAAATAACGCATTTTTTTTTGTCCAACATCCATTGTGAAAAAGTATACCTGAACAAAATGGGTCTCAGCAGTTTAACACCATACAGTTGGACGAACATCTATACAACCTTCTTTTTTATCAATCTCAATGTTTGAACAACGATAAAACGGGGAAGGATTTCTTCTAAACTGTTGAACACTTTTTTGGGAAAAGGTTGTGACGATTTGTTTGCCAAGCAACCCTTAACCGGCCCCTTGGAAGAAATTTGGAGTACAAGTTTTTTTATAACGGGTTAAGCAAATATTGTCAGCCGGAAGAGAACCTTTGATGTTATTGCCCTGCGAAGTGTGCCGCCAAAGTCGAAGGATTCCTTCCCGGTTACGATAAGTTCACCGCAAGGGTAACGCCGCACCACACGCGTTCCTTAAAATAGGATCCGAAGAAGTGAGACAAGTTTTCTTAAGGGGTTTCTTTTTTAAAGATAAATCTTCCAAGTGTGACACCTCCCCTCGGTGCCAAGTAGGACGTTGTGCACGGGGTTGTTTGGTGCTATTAATTTCAGGAACGAAGAAAAACGATGACTTTGACACTTTTTTAATGCGCGGCCGTTGGATTTCAGTGGACGAATGCTGGGGTCGAAATCGTCGCGAGCTGATGTGTTTTTTTCTGGCTCTGCAGTCGGTTTTATGCCACCGCTAGTCGCGTGCTGCTGTCATGGTCACGCTTTAAAAGCGAAGGGGCCATGGTCTATGCGTTTCCATCTAGTGCCAGTGCGCCGTGTACCGCCCGATGATGATCATAATGAGGCACGGAGAGGAAAACACCTCCCGAAAGACCAGCAGGGTGAGATAAATGATGGGCCATCGTCGTGAGGAGGAAGATGGCCCCCTTTCGGTGCATCGCTCTTTGATTGAAGATCTGTAGTTTTCCGCATATCCGAAGGGGTCCCAGGGCGGGCTCGAACGGGCCCGAAAAGGCATGAGGGCCCTTCCTCCTTTTTCGTTTCGTAAAAGAAGCTATTAAATGCGTACTTGTCACCGCTTGGAAGTGATGTGTTTTCGGTTTCGGTTTTTGGAGGTGTCCGTGTATTTTTACCCACCGAGGTTTTGTTTTTTATTGTCTTCCACGACTTATCATGTTTCATTCGCCTGATTGAGGTGCACGCCGGTGATTCTGGTTTATTTTTGGCCATCTCGTAGGCCCTCGAACGCTCTCGCAAACTGAGCCTCCTCTCTTTCGTTCGTTCGGGCCGCGGGAAAATGCATCCACATGAAAATTGAATGGGAAAAAGGCAACACACCGACGACAACAATCTGTCAAAGGGGAGTAGGAGGAGGATTCCGACCCGTGGTGCCATCTTCGCTTCGGGATTTTCCCCCGCGACAAGTGACGGCTACGACGATTCGAGGTTGATGACATTGCTGCTGTTGAGGAAAATGGTTCAGAATGTGCGATGGAAGCGCACGAGAGCGGTCAAGGTTTATGTAATTTTTTTTCATTTCGATAATTGAAAATAACCCTTAAAAACCGGGCAGTTAAAGCGTCGTCTCGCACGCGATATTCAATCAGTCGATGTAACCCTTGAGGGGCCCAGCGGGAGCTCAGTTTCCACGCTGCCCTCCCATTTCGTTTGATTTTTCCGAGCGTCCCTCCCCCGCTCGCCTTCGACGGCTTAACTCTTGCCACGCGGTCCACGAGGCGTAACCGGCCAACGAGGGTCGCGTGCGTGCGTGCGTGCGTGCCATCGAAGCGTGACTGGAGCCATTTTGTAACGTTTGATTGCTTCCTGCGCTCGCGGCGTTTCGTGCCGGCGTTTTTTTTTTCCCGAATAGAAGATGAACCCGTTCCCGGCGCTCCACGGGTGTAATAAAGTAAATGATATTTTTACGACGCTCTTTAAAAAAAAACCCTCGTTCCTCTGACGAGGGGTTTGGCTTTCGTTTGGTATGGTTTTATTTTCGACCAGTGCGCGCCTTCGGGATGGCTTGTTTGGTTTAATGAGAAGCTAGTTTTTCCCCCTCCACGAGGCCGTCCTGAAAGACGTATTAATTTACATATACAGGACGGTTGAGCCCGGACGAGAGCGAGAGGGCGTAACTGGCCCCGTAAGAAACCGGGGGGGGAAAGTTTCCCCCAGAAAACTGGCCCTCGGGGGTTTTCCGAACGGTTTTGCCCTGACGGCAGGCTTCATTAACTTACGCAGAACGGGTGACAAATCGATGGGCGCGAGGGTTAATGAAATATCATATAACTTTCCACCCCCCCAGGGAAAGTTTGTGAAAGCGTTAGGGAAAGCGGCGATGAAATCGAACACGCGTATGGGCTTCAAGGTTTCAATAATAAGCAACCGTATGAGGACACGTGTTTAAAATGATCTGTCAAAGATAAAGCATATGGCGTGGAAGCTTTCTTTTGGTCCGAAATTGATCCTCAAGAAAATAAAAGAATGGATCAATTTTAGCAATGATGGAGCTAACAGTGAATCTTTAGTTTTCCGCACTAAAAACTAAGTCATAACAAAGAAATAAAGTATAGATTGGAGATGAAGAATAACTATCCAAAATAACTTTAGCTGAATACATACAACCAGGAACAATATTCTCCTTTGATTCCGAAACCATCGAACAACGATAAACTGACCGAAAAAGAGGTTCCGATTTTTGGTTTGGATCTCGTAAATCTTCCTTCCTACATCCTGCCAAAACATGCCTCGATTGGATACGATTTTATCATTTCTCGGAAGGTTGCTGTGTGAGTGTGAGTGTGTGTGTGTGTGTTTGAGAGATGGGGAAGCATAGATGCTCACCCTTTTCTCCGGCTTCTGTTGCTGTATTTTGCTTGCGTCCCTTTTTAATGTTCACCCCAAATCGTTTCCAATGCCGGCCATTTTCGTCCTTTAATGCTCCCGGACAGTGCCGTAGTGTTGGTACGGTGCCGTATGGCACCGAGTGTAGCCTTAACCTCAAAAATTGGACATCCGCTTCGTTACGCACACACCCACAAGCACGCTCAACTCCCCCCCGTTCCCCTATCTCACCTACCTCCGCTCGGCGAACAAAAGAAAACATAAACTGCCGTATATATGATTTCTCGTATTTAACCCTTATTATATTCGGTTCGAAGTTCCATCATCGGGGCGAGCGGGAAAGGCCCGGCATCGGGAGAGTAAACCCAGGAAACATAAAAGGGTCGCCCGAGCGGAGCGGGGGTGGGTTTTCCTCCCACCGGGCCGCCGGGTGAGGGTGAAATTTCCCGGCAAAAGTTTGATCCCTTTCCCCCGGAAAGCCAACGCGACGGAGGCGGCCGTGCGATGCGGGGTCGATTTTCCTCCTCGTTATGTCATCTGGCGCTGGGAGAGAGATTGGAAATGGAATCGGACTGGACGGTTCGCTGGTTTTCGATTCGATTCCCCCTTTCGCCCGGCGACCGAGCCGGTTTTATGTGTTTTTCAGCCCACGCTGCCGAGCAAGGGTTTTCCACGGCCCGCCATAAAGATGGATTGGCCAAACGTGCGCGCAGTGAAAAGCGAAAGTGAAACACAATCTCGCCCGGTGCCGTGTGATTCCTCTCTCCACCCGCAGCGTCCCGATCTGGCAGATGATGAAGGTTCGCATATCCTTTCTCCCCATCACGTGCCTTTCACTCTGGCTCGAGCTGTCCCTTTTTTCCTAGCTATTTCCGGAGTGTCCTTACAGGCTAAAAACACACACGCAACGGCTGAAGCACGCTCTCAAACGGGCGCCTTTTTATCTTACGCTGCAGTGGAATGATGCACGGGGGAAAATCCGGGCAAACTGGGGGGGAAAACTTTCGCCCCCTTTTTCGCCTTGAGGTCGCTGCGTCGGAAAACGGAGACGAGGAGGAAATGCTTTGTTCCCTTTGATCGGCCACCCTTTGCTTGGGTGTTTTTGTGGAACATGAATCAACAAAGATTGCGAAAGAGAAGAGATGAAAATGAAGGAGAAAGCTACCTTAGTTTTTAGCGAGTTGGTGCTGTTACTTTTCTGTTTGCAAAGAAGAGAAAAGAATTTTCGTCAGTTCCTTGTTCCTGTTAAAAAATTTTCTTAACCCTGTTCGAGCCGAGCTATTCTTGAAGTAGTTTTACAAACTTTTTATTCAGACACTACATTCACAAATTGTTTATTCTAAGATATTCATCTGGATATTCTAGGGTATTCTAGAATATTCCTATTTATTCTAAGATATAGCTCTGGGTGGATTTCGTTGTTCAAATCAACCACACTCGGAAATTGAAGCACACAACTGAACAGAAACGAGAGCTAACGTGCTAGACAAACCGGGTGAGAAAGGAGTTAGTCTGGATGATAAATTTATGCTTTCACCATGCGGTCAATTCTTCCACGCCATCTCACTACCCCCCCTCAGCCTTACACTATACCCTTCCTTTTCCGGTGGTCAAAGATGTTGAGCGAATTTAGTTTTTTCTTCAAGCAAGTTTTTCTTTCTCCCCCCCCCCCCCCCCCCTCAGCAACATCACTGCTGTTGTCAGGAGTTTCGAACAAAAGAAAAATCAAAGGAAAGAAAGGAAAATTTAGAGGGAAAATGCCCGAGAAAGAAAGCATACTTTCGGTTTGCTGAACGGACGAACGGTTCAGCCGGGAATGCCATTCGAATGGATGAGTTACGGAAGAGCGGCGTTATTGAAGGGCAAAGAAAATACCCAAAGGGAAGACACTTTGACGAAGGTCCATTCAGCGTTGCTTTTGCTAACCCCTTATGTGTCAAATAACCCGGGGAACACAGAGTTACGGCCGAATCGGAAAACTTTCGAACCCCATTGGGGAATGGAAACGCCGAGCGATACTCCTTTCACCATTGGACGAAAGGAGGACGTAGTGTTTTACTTTTTTTTTTCCTTCTTTAAGGCACTTTTATAGAAAAAGGACTGCGTACTCCCGTATGCGTAGGGCTGCCTTTTTTCCACCAGGAGACCCTTGTCCAGCACAGTGGGTGGAAGGACGCCACCAAATCCTTCTATCAAAAATTTATAGGCTCTAAAGACGCCAATCCCTTCGTTTGCCGTTTCGTTTCTTTTTTGTTGTTGTACCACGACTTCCTGCATTTTCCGCGCCTTACCGGAAGTGGAGGACAGCCATCCTCACCCATCTCCACCGTGGCATACATATCCCTTTCGTTCCGTTTTACGCACACAAAAAAAAGGGCAACGTTGCGGGAATGCTCCGTGAATCAATCCCTTCCGTCGCGCCATTTCCATGGTTGCTAACGACCTGCACGTGTGTGCGGGGATTGGGTGGATTTTGTTCTCCCTCCTGGCTGTATCAATGTGAGTGTGTTTGTGTGTGCATGATTGTGTCCGTAAATCCTTACCAATGAACCCCTTTCTTGCGTATGTATGTTATGTTACCGGGTTTTCGGCTTTCCTTCCCATTTTTTCTCCGCTGGATTTTGGTGAAAAATCCGTTGGTTTCCTTGCGTTCGATTTTGCCCTTCGTTCGGGGTGGTTTTATTTTCCTTCTCCTGCCCAGGGGCGAGAGCCAGCAATGCGCCATATCACCCTTTGTGCTGTTGCGCGGCTTTTCCGGGGCTCCGGCGTTGCGGATCTTTCCACTCGAACGACGAACTCGCCGCAGACGGAATCTCGGGCGATGGGTGCCTCCCGAACCACTGCCATCCGTATTCGGCAACAGAGTAAGAAGGGTCCCTCTTTTCCACGACATCGCAAGGGTTGCGGACGAGCGGGTTCGAACGGAGGATTCGATTTCGGTCGGTTCGGCTTTTCCCGCACCGCTGCTGTCTAGTTTCTGTCCAGCCTCCTACGATCGGCGAAGCAGGCGGAAGATGGCGTTTGGTGCCAGGGAAAAAAAAAGAATCTAACGAGTGAACCTTTTTTCGCCGCCAGTCGTTGGCCAAACCGTGCCGCACCCGGGAACGGCCGAAATGGCAGCAAATTTAAGTCGTTACGGTTTTTATTACGCACATGCGAAAATACGACTCCGATTACGACTGGCCAGGGAACATTTTCCGTGTGTTTTTATTTCCTCCCTGGTCGGGAGGGTGGCGAAGATGCTGGACACTTTTTTGTTTTCGTCACAGACTCGCTTGTGAAGCTTTGAAACAATCATTCGAAGCTGATTTTCTAAACGCAGAGAAACGGTTAATTGTTCATCAAATCTTGAAATATATTAAATCCAATTGGTTTTTAAAACATAGTTCGGCTAATTCTTCGCACATTAAACCCATAAAGTAACCTATCTAACCATGCACCCCGGTGTGATCGTTAATTGAATTGTTCGAAATGCACAATTAGTTCCGACACCTTATTAACACAAATACGCCATCTTTTTTTTTTAACGGCCATTAAAACTTTAATTGAGTGCAATGCAACCCTTTTTTACCCCTTTTCATTTGGAAGGCGCTTCCGTGTGCGTGCGTGTTTTATTGCGCAAACGCACCGGAACGCATTTTTTTGGGAAAGGGTTCCCGGAAGACACATAAACCATTCTCCTACCCCTTTAACGTTGTTCGTTTATGTCAAGTCCACGGCAGCACATACAACTGTTCCCTCGGCAATCCATCTGGGGTTGGAGAAAGGAAGGAGAGAAAAACGAAATAGAGCCATACGAAATCGGTGTAACCCCTTTCGATGATGTGCGTACATAAAACCATAAAAGCATATAAAACCATAGAAACGGTCTACCGCAGTTTTATAGAGCCGTCGTACGGCAATTTGCGACCTGAGGGAAAGGGTTATTGAATTCCCATTCTGCGCAGCACACAAGGACACCCTTTCACTCACACACACACACTGGTTGGTGTGCGACGTTTGTCTGTCACGCACACCTTAAAGGGTTGTGCCAAACGCAAACACTTGCTTCCGTGGCAAAGGCTTACCGGAAAGGGGTTAGGGCTATCGGGAACCCCGTTAGGGTTTTTCTACCTGTTCGTCGAGCCCTTAACCTGCGCAGGAACATTTTGCGTCGTCCCGAGCCCTGACTGCGCCGTGTTCGGAAAATTAGTCCTTCCATTACGGATGATGGTTTTTATAAATGGCCGTAGACTGAACCCTCCTGCGGCTCGGAATCGATCATCGATTGTTTTGATTGATTCCCAGGCTCGTTAAACCCTTTTGCTGTGGCCCATTCAGGAAGGGCTTAGGTAGTTTTGTGTTTTGTGTTGTTGCCTTGTTTTCCCCCTTTCGTGAAAAACGGCGAACAACAAGTGCACAGCGAAAGAGGACGAAAGGATTGGAAAAAAGGGTACGGAAGCGAGCAGGGAATGCTGGAAAAAGGATGCCTAAACGATCGATTGTGCCCGGCAGCTACCTGGCAGCGTTCCCGGGAAACCCTTTTCACTCCTCGTCTCTCCATCGTGGACCGGGGACACGAGGGTCCTCTCAAACACGATTAGCGATAATTGATTTCTCGAAGAGCTTTAGCAAACCCTCGGCCCAAACCAGAACGACCGATCGATCTATTTGTGGTCGACAAGGTTGCTCATCGAAACAGGTTCCTTCCAATCCTGGCAATCCTTTCCTTTAGGCTACCCTTTTTTTTTTGCTATCCAACGACAAATCCATTTGCTGTCGATCGGGTTTCGGGAAAGGGCGACATGATTTTAAGGTTCCTCGAGGTCAGGTAGCTTCGGTTGGATTTTTCTATCCAATTCACCCGTTGTTCTTTAAGTTTCCAAACGGGAAATCGGAGACTTTCGTGCGGGTATGCGGGCGATATTGATTGTGATCCTGATTACGATCGTATACATTTACTTCGAGTGTCTTTTCCATCGAGAAGAATGTCAGGCAGGAAGGGTGCGTGTTGGTTTGCTGAAATCCGGAAGTATTTGCTGGCAAATTAGAAGGATACTTCTCGGCAGTTGTCGAATAAGATAGATCCGGTGACATAAAAGGGTTTCAATTTATTCGAAGGACACAAACGTCCCGCATTAATTTACGATTCTATCTTACAAAGCATTTTTTATGTGAGCAAAATCTCAAAGAAAGCATTACAAATATGTTGCTTGGAAACAATGGCTGTAAAAAGCGTTATCAGTGTTTTTTTTATTAATATTTGTCTATGATACCGTGTAGATCTCTTACTTAAACCAATTAAACAAGAATCTTTACACAACAGCTAGTTCATTTGCAGACATGCACTAAGACAGATTCCTTTGGAGCAGTTTCTATTCATTATTATCTCTTCACAAACCAGCCCGTTCTGGTGCACGACAATTGGCTTGGGAGAAAGAGCTCCTTTCTCCCCAATGGCGCATCTTGGGTTTCCTGCTTTGGAGCCCAACCCTGGCGTCAAATCCGTGGCATTCTTGGTTAACCATGGCATGAAAACCTCTGCACGCTTTCCCAACCGTTCGAGCAATTTTTTTTTTCCACCATCGCATTAAGCAACCGTGGCCCTTACATTGCTTTTCTTTCGTCGGATTCCAGGGCAGGACACCATTCTTTACCCGGATTCTATCATTTTCTCTGGTTATTATGATTTAATTTTTAATTTCCATTTCCCGGGCTGCTTCTTTTGAAGATCGGTTCCGCCGCGGGAGCTGCTGGCGCTTTTAGCCCGCGCTCTCTACCGACCTCCCCCTTGGCCACCCGCATCACTTGGCAGAGTCTGCGCCCGTTCCACCATGACCATCTTAAGGGCCAAATGAGTCCCCCTGCTGCGCGTGCTGGAGGCAGAAGATGCACCGCCAACATTCTTCTTTGTTCGGTCAGGATATTTTTTTCCACCCCGGTTTTCAAACCGAGTGCCGTTGCCATGCTTGCTGAAAGCGTTGGGAGAGACTAAAGGCTGCTGGCGCTTTGAAAAGCGGTGAAAAATGAAAATGATCTGAAACGGAGTGGTGGGAGCAAAGCAAAAAAAAAAAGAAACTAAGAATCAAAGATAGGCACTAATTGTTCGTGAAAGGAAGGGCAATAAAAAATAACCCAGCCAACAAAACGGACCAGTAGCGCGCAGGCAGCGCTCAAAAAGGACATTCGTTTGCTTTCCTTTTCCCCGGTGCTTTGATAGAGTTGCTGGCAGACGGAAAAGCGTCTAAACTGGCCGACAAACAACCTGCTCGCCCCGATATCAAAGTGGTTCCTTTTATGAATAAGTGCGCGAGAAGAGAAAAACCGTTTAGGTGGAAGGTAGTATTTTAATATTTTTTATGTACCACACCTTCGCGTTCTTTCGTCTATTTAGTGCCGATAAAATTAACCACCAAGCCCGACCGACATGAGTCGAAGCGGAGGATGCGGAGCAGAACCGGGGCCGGGATCGGGGGGACAGAAGGAAATTTACACAATTTTTGGACCGAAAAGAAAAGAAAAAAAAACGGCGTAATCCTCTCAACGCGACTCCGCTTCCTCGCTGAGCCTCTCCTTCGCCCTTGAACCGGGCGTGTAACGGTTTTTGATCACGATCGCCTTTCCGTGCTCCTCGATAAGTATTCCTTTCAAGTGCAAGTGCTTCATCACGAGCATCAAAAGTATTCGCTCGCCCACCGGAAGTGGTCACCGTGGTGGCGGTGCTGGTGGCTGGCGGTCCGGCTGATGCTGGCGGCTCAATTAATGAAGTGAACAACGAATCACTCCACTCGAATTGGGAAGTATGGGGATCGGCACTCGGGATTGCCCGGGGCCGAGGCTAAGTTTGAAGGCTCGTAACAAATGCTGAGCGATTCCCCGCCCATGGGTTTGTGCGGGCTTTGAGCAGCCAGTATTGAAGCAGAGCGGCTCTTCAACTGCTCAGAATGAAACACGTACACAAAAGCATCTTAGGCCGAGGGGAAAAAAAGAACTCTGAAGAAAGCTATTCTGTACGAAGTTTGTGTCTTGTTCGATTCTTCCTAAAGAACCTTGTTATGGGAAAATGTATTAAAACACAAATTATTTCTTAACTGCTACTGAGTATTACCAACCTAACCTAAGTCTTGAGCTACAATTTTACTCTGAACTCGCTTAGCCAAGATAGAAATAAAGAATAGTTCTCTTTGAAACAAGCCAACATGCTACCAGCTATCGAGAATGGAATAAAAACCAAACATATGTTATCCAACCGCGCATTCCGTGGCGGTAGGCTCTTACGAAAACCAATAAAACCTGCGGGAATCCTTTCCAAAGCACGCCGAGGACTCTTTCTCTCCCGCTGACACTCTGTTCGGGGGAAAAGACGCACCTCACCACGACGAAACGTGGCGGGTTTTCCGTTCGTAGGCTCCCTAACGGTGGCCTAACGGAAACGGAGCACCATCACCTGGCTGGAGAACCTTCGCGAGTTGGAGGGGGAGAAAAAAAACCACAAATGGTGTAAATGGCTCGTCCGACGTCCATAAAAGAAACCCGTTCTCGAGCAGGAACTTCTTCATCAACACTCGATCAAACTCGTACGAGCTGAAACAGTTATCTTTCGAGTTGGGTTTTGTTCCCTTCCCTCCTGTGCGCTGCGGTGCATCCTTGATCGGGTTCTTCGGCACGTAAGGTCTGGGTTTTCGGTCGGTGATCCCTTCTTTCTGCTCCCAACCCCATTCGACGGGAGAAAGCGAACCACGGGAGTAAATGTAATCATTTAGAATCGAAGCGAGTCCGACCACGGGAAATGGTAGTCTTAAATTGACTGACACGCGTTATCCTTTCGCTTTTGGGTCGACGTTTTTTCGTGCTTTTCTTCGGCGTTTTTCTCTTCCATTCTCACACGTGCCGCGGTAAAAGCGAGCACCATATCCCTTTTTTGTTGTTGTAAGGATTCCCGCGGGTTCCTATCCCGTCGTGGATGTTTGAAATAAAATACTTAACAACCTATTTGATCGTTTGTTCAAGGGTTTCCCGGGTCGTTCGGTTCGAAAGGGTAAGTAACGGTACAAATTGGATACTTCGTGTTACGTCGTAACCCGGTGCTTGGTTTCTTTCCTTTTGGTTAAAGATGTCTGGACAAACATCTTACGAGTATGCGTTCAGGTGAGGAACAAGATGTGGAATTAAAGAATATTTATGGTGTTTTTTGAAGCTTTCCTACATTTTGAAGATAGAATTTGGAAAGAAGATACGAATGTCAGTATCAGTGGGTATATTTTTTCCGCCAGGAAAAAACCGTGTTGTCGTATATTTCATGTTGCTCAGTTTAAAAAAGATTGTTTTGCATTCCTCAAAGCTTAATTTAATCACTTCCTTCACGAAACTAATTAATTGTCACTAAATTCCTACACAGAGCTTACGTTTCAGCTGAATAATTTACTGAAGAAAGATGATTCTCTCAGCCACAAAGAAACAATAAATATCCACGTATGATCTTTCCTCGCGCCGCAAAGCCAGAAGGAAAGCTCGTTTTTTTAAAAAATGACAAAACACAAAACAACATGCTAGCATAAAAACAAAGTTTTACTATTCGATGCAATAAAAATGATCCTCGTGGCAGCCCACGCTCCTTCCCGCACCCGCTTCGTCGTAATAAAGCAATTCGAAGATGTTTACAAAACATTGTAAAACCTAACATTTTCGGCATTTCGGTACGATGTAAAATTCGGAAAAGAAAGATGCACCACGAGAAAGGCAAGGGCAGAGCAAGGCGTGCCAAGGTGGAGGAAGAAAAACCGAAAACTTATGGTCGGGCGATGAAAGGCGGTCTGATTGGCCGCGTGCCGCTCATTAGCGCGTCCGACGTCCTTTCGCCGGTCTTTGCGCAAGCTGCACGGGTTTTGGGGTTTTTGGTTTGGTTTCCGTTTGTTTCGTTTTGCTCGGGTTTCGAATTTTACTGGTCTTCGGGTTTTTTGTTTTAGAAATTGTGCAGCCCGTTTGTTTATGGCCTCGCCTCAAAAAGAACAACACACCCAAACAACGCAAGTGAAGGTGAACGGGAAATGTTTTTTTAACGCAAAACATATTTACGATCGAAAGCGCAAGCGGCTCGAGGTGGACCTTGGGTAGAATAAAACTGGGTGGATGAGTTGGTCGGGACCGTTTGTTGAGGAATTGAGCAATTGGGACGAACCTTTGACGTGCCACGGGCCACGGCAGGAGCATCTTGAGGAATTGATTGCAGCCGAAGGAGAAAACATAAAACTGCACAAACATCCCAAAGCGCATCGCAAGCGGCGTCCCAAAACCCAAATCGAGTGCCGCATCTTGCAGGTGGCGCGTGTTATCCGCACGGCAACGGGATCGACGGGAATCCACGGCAGCTCCCGGGGAAAAGCAGAAAATTCTAAAAGAGAAAGGTAAAAGATTGCATTTTATTGGTTTTCGCCACGGGGAAGCACGTCTCGCGGCGCCGACTTTCGACGTTCGACGTCCCTTCGTCGTTTCGATTGTCCTCCCGGGAGGGTGGTTTAATTTATTAGCGCCCTTAAGGAGTGGCGGGACGCGGTGCTCGGTTCGTGCCGACGACAAGGTGCCATCTCGGAATGAGCCACAGAATGTGGCGGAAAAACTCATCGCCAGCTCGAGGACACGCGTCGACGGGCGGGAAGTCGCCTCCTGTCGCTCCGTCACCGGCGTCGATGGGAAAAAGATAGAAAGGACATCGCTAGTTGAATGGGATTGAAGAAAACGTCCAAAACGGCCTTCTGGAACGGGCCGCGACAGAATGAGCCTCTTTCATCTTTCATGCGGAAGGAAGAGAATAGGTTTTTTAGCAAATTAATTGTAGCAGATCCGCTCGGTCCCTTCCTTTCCGCCGCCATCATCATCATCCTTGGCCACCGTTAGATCGTCCATAATCATTGCCTCTCCGCAGGATGTCCCTTTCGGGGTCCTGCGCCGGTTTTCAATAGGCTTCGCGGTGGCGCAGCTTCGGCTAGGCTTCAATCATTACTCATTCGAAGATGATGGGCCAAGCAAAAGCGCCAGAGCAACAAAAAAAATAAAATAAAACGTAACAAAACCAACTGCCACCCGCTTAATCATCGTCATGCGCCACATCACGGGGCTTCATAAAAGATTGATTTAATTTCTATTCTTTCTGCCTTGTGCTTGCCTCTTGCCGAGCGCATCCTCCACTCCTCGTTTCTTACAACCGGTAGGCCATTTTCTTTCAAACACTTGCGCCTCAGCTCCCGGTCCCGCGGCTTCCTCCGGCGGGCAGCCTTTTTCCCGTCCGCCTTACTGGTTATTGTGAAGGCTTCACGAGTTTCCTTTCCTTAGAATTTTTGAATGCCCAATTTTATCAGCTTTCGCGCTGCAATATAATAAAACCCGCACATTAGTCGTAGATGGACACTGGTTTTTTTTCGGTGCCGTTCTTTCTTTCCTCGTTTGTTCTTTCCCTTCACGGTTAGTCGCTTTTTTCTTCGTTCGTGTGCTAAATATTTCCTTCTCGCTCGCGACAGAGGGGCTGATGTTTTATTTTTCACTTTCTACTTTCCTCCGGTAGGTTCTACGGTTCCAAGCTCTTAGAAGGTTTAATTGGTTGGCTTTTTGTTTCAACCTGCTCTTTACTATTTTACGATCGTTCACAAATTTATGATGCCTTTATAATTGACGTAGGACACGTGCTTCAAGCAATAAATGTGATCTTGCTGCGGACACGATTGGGAGGAAGCTCGTGCCAGGAACATTCTAATTTTGTCCTCCCACCGAAGACATCAAAGGTTTCTTCTGGATGAAAAAAACCTTGACAAAACTTGCCGATCATTTTCCACAGAAATGTACATTTTCTTTACCACAAAAGGAGCGTAATGTCCTCGAGGAATGTTGCTTAAATCTCTTCGCAAATGAAGAATGAGTTAAGTCTTGAATGGGACGCCCTCTGCCGTTCCAATCCTCCGAACTTTATCCCATCGCTCATGAGCTGACAACGTTTGCGCACACGACACCGGCACATTTTGCTCGAAACAAACATGGGCCTAACGAAGTGACAATATCGCTGAAGAGGATCGAATTGCGTTAGCGACCAGCGTAACCTCCAGCTATAGGCCGCAAAGTCGCAGGGCCACTCGGGGCCAACCCCATTTGCAAAGTGCCGTCTCGCAAACAAGAAAAAAAAAAGCCCGAATGATCGATGGCAAGTACAAAACGCTGGCTGGCATGGAAAATGGAAACTTTTGCAGTGAAAGTAAAAAACCATCCGATTTCCCATTCACTCCAGATCGGTCGAAGAAAAAGTACACGTTACCCGTTCCCGTGCAGGATTTGAGTGGACTTTCGGCCGTTAAACACGCGTTCGAAACTCATCCATTTCAGGTCGAGTGACATAATCGGTCTTCCTACGCTCCTACGTCGGCGTTCACAATACATCTTTTTTTTTCCACATCGGACACACCAACACGTGGTCAGAGGCCGGCTGGAAAGATGGGTGAAGATGTGTCTCCGCTTACAATCGGTAATCCGTTTGTCAGATAGTGTCCCTGTACGGTGGAAATAATGGCACCGGGGCCGAAGGAACTCTTCCAGATGATGGACGAGTTTCATTTTACCATTTTGGGCAAATTTTCTGGCAATTTTCTCCGGACGAGGCCGGCGTTTTGCTTCGCGAGACATGGAGAAACATGAGACTGTGTGATATATTCGATTTCAAAACATGTTAGACTCGATGGAAATAAAATGAACCATCTTTCTTTGGGGCCAAAGAGCTTTTGTTTTCCAGCAAGCAGCTTCTAGGTAAGGGTTAACAAATGTCTTTATTACAATCGATGCCTAGCACACATCCACGATTTATTGCACACAAATACTCCTTGAGATTCTCAAACCACCATGTAAAACAGCACCAACAACATTAACCTCTGGGAAATTGGGATGGTGGGAAAGTTTTGACTGATGGAAGAGTAAACGCAATAATGTACGATAACACAACAACAAACGCAACGGACGAGGGCACGGGTTGATGGTAGTCTTTCTGGTGAATGTGTGAGGGTACTAGGCACACCTTCCCTCGCTTTTGGCTCCTCCACAGTTCACCCACATGTCAAACGATTGAGACACGCTGATCGGCTCTAAATGATTCATCATCCTGAGCCCAGGCTCGTGCGAATGGCTTCCTCCATCTTGTGCATGAAACGGACGGTGAGATTAGTTTGCTTTTGCCGAGGAAAAAAATGCCGATGACAAGCATTCCACCCCAAGCTAGCGAAGAGAGGCGTCCGATGAATGGCAGGAAACCTGAATCCTTTGACCGCTCCGTGCTCGTCGGCTGCCCAAAGCTCCTTCCGGGCGAGTCTTATCGGACCGGAACTCACACCGGCGTGGAGTGTGGAGTTAGGTGAGGGACGTCAACGTCGGCCCACCTTGATCGAGTGTTGAATCAAACCGATCAACCGGAAAAAAGCGAAGCACGAATCGAGCACGCAGGCCAAAACCAGCAGGCGAATCTGGTTCCCGAGAACACGGAGCAGGGAAAAGAGTTACGCCATTTTGTGCCCGCACGTCAGGTCGAGTAATTCCTCTGCGCTCTCCTCCTCGTTCCACGGAAGAGGGAAGGCTTACGCACGGCCCCAGCACTACGGCGTGGAAGAAAAATTGAATGGAGCGATGCCTTTTATCTTCCGCCAATCAATCAAAGTCCTGTCGCTGCGGAGGCTCCCACGTGCATGTCTGTTTCGGCAAGGACTCGCACACATCGAATCCACACAAATACAGGCCACACCTCATCGATGGCTGGTGCGATCGATTGCAGCATCAAGCCGGGACCGGGTTAGCCCAACTCCTTTTCCGACACCCAAGCCATCTGCGAAGCGGAGCGATTTCAGCACGAGAAGCTCTCGAGAGCGTGCGTGTAGGTGGCCGATAATGGAAACGCAATCCTGCAACGACCATCTGATCCGATAGATCACGGGGAAGGGGCTGGCTGGATTGACACGTGTGTGGGTGTGGACGCGCTAAGCCCATTCGGAATGAGAATCGAATGAAGGGCCGTTCGTACTGGAAGACGGAAAGGTGAACAGAGTTTTGTTGGACAAGGTAAAATTGTGCCTGTCGTTTCCAGTTTCTTCTCCATTTTAGGCGGAGGTTTTTCCTAAAATTCAATGTGTTTTCAATATGTTTAAAGTAGAGCCTTGCAACGGCAAACTATTTTTACACTCTGGATAATTGACCGAAAGTAATTTAATCCGCCGACGTGCGATTTAATTTTTGTAGACAAGGGACCACATTTCCCACCCGGCTTTTTCCCCTTGGGCCTTTTGTCCACCGTGAATGACTAAATTAATGAAAATTCATTTCTCCATTATCGCGCCCGGTCCGGATCCACCGCGCCGTCATTAATCATTGGCTCATTAATTGAAAATATTTTCGCTGTCATCGTCAGCATTTTTTCGCGTCCTGCCGTTCCTGTTTGATGGAGAGCGTGAGGGAATTTTAAAGATGTGGATTTTTGGGGGGAGTTTTGGATAATTTCTTCCTCTGCTTTTCTTATATGGTTGAATGTGCTACTTTACATGCCTCCAATCCACCTCAGAAAGATTATGTTTTTTCTTTGGTGTTCATCAGCTCCCAAAAAAAAATTCTTGGAGATATTCATAGCTTTTGCGAGTTCCATGGAACAAACAAAAAAAACATAAAAATCAGATCCCACCCGGGGCGCCGGGACAGGTGATGGAAAAAGCTTGCTGAAATCCACCGATTAGATGAAAGATAATACCTTCGGCGGTGGACGCGGCCTGCGAAGCGAACTGTTTGTCGTAAACACGGCACAAGACAGCGACCTGAAGGCAGTTGTCCTTGCTTCACCGGCCCCGAGGCTTCATCAAGGGAGGGAAGCGGACTGGCCCTGAAACTGAGAGAGAGAGTCTGGAAGTTACGCTAATTAAAACATCAACAATTTGATTTTCCAGCTTTTCCTTTCGGCGGCAGGTAAGTTGACTTCACAGCGTCTAATTGATGGACGAGAGCGAAAGAAATGTGGGGAAACGGGAAAGCGCGTGGTGCTGGCGGTCAGCGAATCAGCATAAACGCAATGGGATGAAATTGGAGGACTGGAAAATCGTTTAGGGAAAAGTTTTCCGAACCACCGCCGCCGCTGCCGCCTTGCGTTCCCCTTGGTTCCAATTTGTGCCGTTTCTCTAGCATCAAGTGATAAAGAACGAACATTTAAATAAAACAAAGAAAGCCACGATGAAAGTGAATCATCAAAAGGGAAAAGAAATTGTTGTGAAGACGATGGGAAGGGAGGGAGGAAGGGAGAAAAAAGATGGAGCTCGTAATTAAATGATTAATGAGTGCCCCGACGGCGGTTCGATGGTGATTTTCGTTCGTGTCCTTTCCACGACCGAGCGCTATTTTGGTTTTCTACATCTTTTAATTTCAGTCGCTCGTCGCTAGCAGCAGCTGACTTGGGAAGATGAAGAAATTAAACCTCGCATCAAACCGGGTTTTGGTTCTGCATCGGTAGCAAAAAGTGGAGATACGAAAAAGCGCCCACGCACGCGGCTAATCTTACCTGGAGCAGCTGGAGCAAGCGTGGAGCAAGTGGAGCGAAACGGAGGACTTGAGGATGTTTGTCAATAGCAAGTTTTCCACCGCTGCTCCAAGGCTCCGGATTTTCCTGCCGTATCGAGGACCCCCGGCAGTGTGTCAATCATCGTTTAATGGCTTCGAGTTATCATTACAGCGCCATTAATGGCGCATTTACTAAACCCTGATGGCCAACGCTGACGGTGAAAGAACTGATTAAAAACAGCATGATTTTTTTTGGAATGACCATTTCGCTCAGATTGGACGAATGGAAACGAATTTATCCTTTCATCGAGGCTGGAAGGATGCGGAAGGGAGAGGTTTCTTCTTCTGTTGTGACTCATGCCACACACGATCTCTTTGGATTGCAGCGGCGTTGTGTAACTGTACTTTGGTGCGATTGTGCAAATGGAAAATTGCTTGCTTCGGGAAGCGAACTCCCTTTCACCCTCATCATGTGACTGGACCTAATACCTAATGCTGGCACCATCTTTTGCTGGCCCTTGCACCACCCGTTTCCCGTGGCTCGGAAGGGAAGTCCAGTCGGTCGGAAAACCCCTTTGTTGCGCTTGCGGAACAAGATGAATTCCTAATGGACGAGCCAAAGGTTCGCCAACGACGGGAAGGGGTTCGACGATGGCGAGCAGCAGGGAGCAACATCGACCGGAACGCCGACATTCGGGAAGTCCAACCCCTTAATTTTGTCCTTTCGCAGCGCCACCCCTCGGAGTTGCATCACCACAGGGTGCTTTACTTTTTTCTCTCAGCACCCTCTCCCTCAACTTTTTTTTCTTCTTCGCTTCGTTCAGTCCAGGGTCGCATAAATTTTCATTTGCCATGGACATGTTGCCCGTCAGCGGCAGCAGTAGCAGAATCGATTCCCCGCAAAAAAACTCTGGGTGGAATCCTCGATTTTCGGCGCCATCGGAAAAAGTGCTGTCCAGCGCTTGGAAAGGGTCCCATGCAACATATAATCAATTGGTTTGGTAGAGAACTTTGCGGAGGGAAACGACTTAATAGCATGGAAAAATCAAAATGGTTGCCAAGTGTAGTCTTATATAAAAGAATCCGCAGTTGCTCCTGTAGCTGCAATTGTGAGATTCATGAAATAATTCCCAAAGGATGTGTACTACAACAGCTTTCCATAAACTGGAGAAAAAAAAACAGCACACTTTCCTTAATCATTCAAAACTCCGTGAAGTGTAAAATGTACAGCACTCATCGGTGCAGTTATTATTAAATATTAACGTGTTAATCCTATTAAAAAGTGAAAGCACCGATGAGGCAAAAAACACACACAAGATAGCTCGTTTTCATTGCCCCCTAAAGGGTCCTCCCGGGGGCAACCCGGAGGCGGTCGGAAGGCTCGTGGAACGTGCCACCGAGCCCGCTTAATGGTGCACAAATTAACTCGCACTTTGTCTCACGCGAGCAAGGCGAACCCGATTCCCTGAGACGGACGCGAGCGAAAGACACCGTTTCCCGGGGAAAACCAACAAGTCAAGTCGGGAAACTCTCCCTTCCGCGGGAGATGCGTTTCGTACGTATATATTTAGTTTCCCCCGTCCGAGAACCCTCTGGAGCAGTTCCCCCGGCGTTCCAGCAGCGGCGAAGGTTGCTAGGTGGTACCTTTTTTTTTATGCCACTTCATCGAACTTCATCTCGAGTCTTAAAATATCCACGTGCCAAAAAGACGATGGGAAGGGAAAAAAACCAGCAGCATCAAGGAAAAACAAAAGGCAAAATATGGCCATCCCAACCGAGGAAAAGTTCCTCCTCGTTTCGGCCTGATGCTGTTCCCTTCTCGGCAACGGTAAAAACAACAACGCATCTTCCATCTTCCAACTGTCCCCGGCAGAAGAAGCTGTTACCGGTTGCCACGAGCCACGGAGCTCCCTTACGGCGGTTAAACAAAAAAACACACGCACTCCTCTCGCAACACATCCCGTAACGCATAAAAGCATAAAGAATTAACCAACGTAGCTTTGCTTCCCGATTTAACGGCAACGATAAAGAAACCGGGGGAAGAGCCGCTGACGTGCGGAGCGCGCATGGGATCTCGCAAGGAGTTGGCCCTGGTGGAAATTAAAAATATCACCTCCAGCGATGAACTTCGGGCCCTCGAGTAACCCCTCCTCGAGCGGCTAATGATTAAAAACGAGCAGCAAACGCAAGATCGCCTGTAAGAACCTCGTTTCGGTTTCGGGTGTTGCGTTCGCCGGCAGGACTCCCGGTCGAAGGGACTTGTGCTGTTGGGAAAAGAAAAGAAAACAACGCCGCAAGTTGGTCAAAGATTAAGCGTCTTCGGAGACATGGCGAGGGCGAACCGTGGCGCACACGCTCTGGTAGGATATCGGAAATTTATTTGATAGGGAACACACTTTTTAACATTATTTATTTAAAGAAGAAGACGAATCCTCCCGCGTTGCGCTCCGCAGGGCAGCTCCGTGGCTCGGTGGAGTCTTTTTTCATCGTCGAGCTCATCGCCTCCTCCCGGAGGGATTTGGTTAACTGTTGTCTTCGAGGTTGGAATTCACAGACGGTGAGGTTCCACGGATCCGTGCCGTTTCCGGCGAATGGTTTTGCTGCGGCTAACAAACCCAACAGGGGCATTGGAAAGAAGTGACCGAGGCGATTGTTTTGCTGCGATTCATTTCCAGGTCATCCCCAAAGGCCACCGGAGAAATGAGCGCCGCTCGAGGCGAAATTAGCAATTCTAATTAATCACAGCCGGGTTGGGGTATGATTTTGAAAACTTCGTTGAAAGCCTTGAAAAGACAAGCAGCGTTGTTTATTTCGTCGAACTGTATGGCAAAGATTTCAACTTCTTTTGTAGCACTTAACAAAACGAAACAAGCAGTTAAATGTTCCAGTTTTGTGTAAAACGAACCGTTTTAGAACCCCCTTGCAAGCTGCAGCACGCAAATCACGTTTTATGTGAAAACCTTACCATTGCAAATTTCACATTACGCAAGCGGGAAAGAATAATGCGCTGGAAATGCCCAGGAAATGCAAATAACACAAAGACCGGAGGGATCTCGGGAATGCAGCCGTTCCGGAATGGAATCGACCCTTCCAGTTCGAACGAACCACGGACGGACACACGCAATCCGAACTGTCCAAACGGCGTCCGGTGCTTCGATTCTCCACGCGTCCATCGAACCCTTCGCATAAGCCTACCGAAAAGCTGCAGAAAGCAGCGAAAAGGAAGCCCGTATGGCCCAGGACCCTTATCAAATGCCATTTCAGAGCCCTTTTAATGACCATCCCTTTTGCAGGGGTTCGGGGTTTGGCGTGTTGTGTCCGAACTTTTTCGGCCATCCGATCGATTATTTTACGCAAACGAAACCCCCGGAAAGCCGAAGGAATGGAGAAGACAAAAAAGGGCGCAAAAATAAGGATAAATCGAATTTTCAAAATGGGAAACAGACCGATTCGATCACCGGGTTGGAAGGAAATGCATGCGCTCTCAAAGTGAGACAATGCCGTTGTTGCCGGACGACGGGCAGAGGTGAAATAAATTTCCCTACTGAAAGCAAAATGAAATTTGATGGTGGGTATGGGCTTTTTTTATGTGCCATTCAAATAATAGGTTTTTTTTTTGTACTAAACTATCAACAAAGGTCTGCAAAACGCAAGCTGCAACGACTCGGCTGCTGCTGTAGAATCCTAGAGAATTTTTTTTTTCCTACACAACAGTTAGCAGGAGTCAGATGGTGGTCTTCTAAAGTTTCCTTTTTTTTTTACTCCTGCTCGTGAATGAAAATGATTGTTTTGGCCTGCACAGTATGATGTTTTTTAATTCGAGGGCATCGCGTTGCATCGCAAACGTTCCTCATTTGACAGACGGGACTTTTGTGGCACGAGCCAAAACAGTCAACAAAAAAAAAAAATGGATGTCGCTGAAACTGACCTTTTTTACCGGGAGCGAATGGAAAGTGAAAGAGACTTTGTTTACGTGAACAGTCAAATGGAAAGACAATGTTCATACTGACAGATTTATCTTATTTGTTTTTAAAGCGGGCATAAAAAAGCTGGTGGTTGATTCATTCCTTATTATGTTTCACTTCTTAGGTTTACTTTTCTGGTATTTAGCAGTTTAAAGCTGTGTACATCCACTGTATACATGAAGGTAGATAAAACCAGCGAATCCACAAGCATTTAACATGTTATTGTCAACATCACGATAGAACAGCAAGACAAGTCAAAATCCCCCCCGGACCAATGACTCTTTTTCCAAGCTACTGTAAACATTTTCCCGCTCACAAATGGCGTCCGCAGCTTGCGTCGTTTCGTATCGATTCCCGCGCCATCATGGCTGCGAATGCAAATTTGGTGTTTCCCCCTTTCTTTTTCGGTTATTCAATCCCTCCCTTTTATCGACAGCCATAATCCCAGTGCGTATGCGACGGCCATATTGCATCAAATCGAATCGATCGAATGGCCGGTCGCACGCAAACGATCGTTTCCACGGTTTCATCTTTTCCCGCCAAAAAATCCCTCGCTTCGACCCCTTTCCCCGAGGGGTTTCCGTTGGTCTAGGTCGTGCGGAGAAAAAATTCCATTTCTCATGCGCAACCCAACGCTCCTGGAAACGCAACGGGAAAAAGGGGAAAAATAATGGTTCAACGCACGGGGAAACTCACCGGTCAGGAACTGGCTAAACAAGGGATGGATGTCGTGATGCAAAGGATGCTTTTATCCTTTGGCTGGGGTAGGGTGTAGGCCTTTCTGCATAATGCCACGTTGCATATTCCTTCATACCATCGAATGGTGGTCACTGCCTCGAAGGTTTGAATGCACACACAAACATCAGCCGAATGGAAAGGATAAAAGGTATCGTTTTATTCCGTTTTCCCTTACGTGCATTTCCCCTGTGCATTCGCTATCGTCGAGGTGTTCGGAAGCGGTTCGTTGTTTGAGTGTGCAGTAGTTAGATGTGTTTTTTTTTTCTTCTTCTTCTGTTCACTCGCCTCAATGTGTTACTGCCGGCACACGGTACGGCCACTTCACAACGCGCAAGGACGTGCATCGGCGGTACGGTGATCGGGAAATTGCATCCCGGCCTCGATGAATGAAGACACGGCACCAAACCGAAACCGAAAACGAACGGAGCTTCGAAAATTGCTGACGGACGGAGGCCAAAGGTTACGGCGACAGATGTTGCCATTCCGGAAGCGACGCCATGAGCCGGCGGTTGCATCGTTCGTTCGCTCGTTTTATGTCGAGCACGGTTCTCGGGGGCATGCTCGGTGGGTTTTGAAAATTCTTTTTCAAAAATGAAAAGAGAGAGAGAGAGAGAGAGAGTGAGCGGAACGTTTGCTGGTACTGGTTTTTTCTCCACACGTTTTCTCCTTCCCTTCCGACAATGCGCGGCCCCCTAACGGCACACGGGCGGATCAAAACTGACAGTTCTGACCGTGAATGTGTTTAACGAGGAAAAAGCAAAAACGCAAGCGAGGCCACCGCACCGAGCGTCCCTCCGGGCGTTTTTCCCTTTTTTTGCCCTGGACGTTTTCACTTTCGATGCGATCAAACGCGCATCGAACGCGTGGATGATGTTGTGAAGATGATCGAAGCATGCTGTTAGGTGACCGATCATGTCACCATGGTTTTGATGACCGTAGATAAGGGAGTGGCGATGGGGAGGGCACGACGGCGAGCTGATAATTGCCGTTGCCTCAAGTGCTTTGCAGTGTAATGTGAGACAACGATGACAACTGTGGTCGAAAGTGCAGAATGCGCGATGGAGAAGTAGAGTAGAGGCTTGTTGACTGTGATAAACCTCATCCGAAGCTTAGCTTTTTCTTGCGTTATGAATATCAACCAGCCGGAAGGCTAGACCATATGACTAATCTTTAGTAGTAGTCCATACAGCCCCAAGGTAAGAAATTTGTCATTTAATGCTTCGAAAAACGCTAACGTAACCAATCATTTGCTGTTTTGTTAGTTGCTGTTGAAAGAAAATACAGATGGCACGATTGATGTGAATAATCAGGATGTAATATTGATGCCCTAAAGCAAAACCAGAGTAGTTGATACATGTTTGAAATATTTCCTAAGACCTTTTGTTATCTCAGCAGAATGTTTTCTGCTGGCCTCGAGCATCAAATGGTGACAAAAAAGATTTGTCAAATGCATGAGCGGAATATGTCCTTGGCCCATCCCTTCAATTAACTTTTTCTAACTCATTTAAAGCACTAACACAGCGAACAAAACACACGTCCCTTTTCTAAAGAAAAATATTGGTTTCATCAATCAACCATTAGGCCACCTTCTATTGTCGTTCGCCCTGACGGGGGAAGAAGAGCGCGAATGCGAAACAAAAGGGCCCTTCTCCTTCTGTACACAAATATGCCAATTTTCTCCTTAGCGATCGTATCCGCCTTCGTTTTCTTTTTGGAGCAAACAACATAAAACGTAACCGAATCACTGAAAAATCAACCAAACAACGTCAACCCATCGCTTTGTCGTTCGGTCCTGACGTAATATGGCAACCAATGAGCCGAAGAAAGGGTCTCGAGCCGTCGGTTTGCCCTTCGAACATAGCCGGCGGGTTGCAAGAAGCAAGGGAAAATAAACCCCTCACCGAAAGGATTTGCTCGCTTTCACCTGGGGCCATTGGGTTCGACTCCCTAGATTTGCCCTCCGTTTGCGATAGGATTGCGACAAACTTAGAAGCGCCGCACCCGAACACAATATTGCTCTACGTAGAAGAATGGATAAAAAATGTCTCGTTTTCTAAGACGCCTCACCCCTCTTTGCGGGGGTCGGGGTGAGCGGGTCGGTGGCATTCCGGTTCAACTCGATCGATGGGATCGAAAGCAAGAATTTGTTGTCAAACAAATCACGAGGTTTTTTAACTTGAGTTTTTCCGTTTTATTTCAGAAAAAATAGGACCTTTTCTTGTCGATGCCCAATATTAGCACAGTCGGTGGAGTTGAGCTTCGGGTTTTTTTTTTTTCCTGTGTACAGTTGAAGGATTACGCTTGATGCAATATTTGCCAAAAGAAGCCAGCGACTGAGGAGGTAAAGGCATCGATCTTGTGTGCCGCACTCCCCGACAAAGGGCCTCGAAAGGCGGAGCGAAAGATGATTGAAGGGATTAGTTTTCTTCGTGATGGAAAAGGGCTTTGTCCCAAAGTGCCGCCAGAACACGGCGAGCGGTTCCTGCTCGCTCCTGCTGCTAAATCGATCCCGGAGCGTTGCAAGAATTCGGAACCCCGTTCGAGGGAGGATACGGCCAGTCGGAACTCTTGATCGGTAATTAGGGAACAAATTATAGGGTTCAATAGACAGCTTCGACGGCACGACCTCCAAGAGCTAGAATGTCCTTGCCGGTATCGGACCCGGAGGATCAGGATCATGGATCGTGATCGGGACGAAAAATGAGATCAAAAACACTACATTTCAACCGGCTTCTTGGGCCGGTATCCTTACAGAGCGGCTGATGAAACGAATGCTCGACAAGCGAAAGGATCCTTGTTAGCTGTTGTGTTTCGGGCTAATTTTCAACCTGCGCAGGAAAGTGCCGCCAGAAAGGCAACACCGAAGCCGTGAATCGAGTGTAATCTTTCATCTCCTTTGGTTGAATTTATTTGATCCTTTTTCTCGTTACTATTACTCCTTTCTCTACCAATCGGCTCCCAAGGAACCGCGGCACACGATTCAAACCCACTAATAAGGTGAGCGATATTTCACATTTCACTTCCGGTCCGGTTTTTCAAAACCCCCGACAATCCTCTGCCGTACGAACACGACGAACATGGTGAAGTAGAAATTAACCGGAGACCGGCGAGTAATAAATTCACCTGTCGTAAAAATCGCCCGAAAACCCTCCAATCTAACCCGTCTCTATGTCCTACTCCCGCTTCTTCCTTCTAGCTGGAAACCCTTCGGAAAACGTGTATGTAAAGTCAAGAGTTACGGAACGATCCTAAATTATAATTTGCCGTCAAACCGCAACGCACGAGCGCTCGAAGGAAATAAAAGCCGTAAGCTTGCCTTGTTTCTCCTTCCGATGTCGTTCACGGCTTCCCTTTCTGGTCCTGGCAGCGGTCGATCGGGTTGGCACCTTCCCCGAGGGACCCTTATCTGTTTTCCAGTCTTTTAATTTCAGATAAGCAGGTTGTATAAATTCTGGAACCCAAGTTCAACAATCCGCCCTGCCCTGAGGCTCACGATTGGCATTTCCGTGATACTTCCGGAGGGGCAGGCCGTTTTTCCTGAATTCGTTCACTTTGCTCCACGTTACGGCCGTCCCGGCACGTTTGCAGCTGGCACGACAAGGATAAACCCCTTTGGCGACCCATGGAAAGGAAGAAAAGTCATGCGAGCTCCTAAAAACATGCGCTTTCACCGAAGAAAGGGACCGTCAGGAAAGGGTGACAAGTGTGGATAAGGATCTTGGGATTGCGGCAACCAAATTTATTCAGTGGTCGAATCGAAATAAAATGTTCACCCTTTTAGGAGTGCGGTCGGAACGTAAAAGGATCCGAGGAGAGTGTTGCTGGCCGCCACATTCGTGGATTAAAATGTCCTTCGAGTAAAAAGGGTAGAGCGGCTTAGATCGGAGATAGGAAAATCGATTAACTTATTCCGGTGACGCGTGTTCGAGTGGAGGTATTTCGAGAGGTAAAAGACGTGTGTTCTTTATTTCGTTTTCCTGAAGTAGGAAGGCTTAGGTTATAGGAAAACAAAAAATTAATGGCTACAATTAAACCGGAATGTATGCTTTCGGTTTCACAAGGCATCAAAAGGAAACATATTTTGGAAAACAGAGAATATGCTCAGTTTTCCTACACCTCGTGAACATGATAACTGAACTGAAGAGAGATTTCTTGGCGATGGTAAAAGATATTATTGCTGATTGGAACGGTATTGCAAGCACCATTGGAAGCGATATGTCTTATCAGAGGGTATGATTTTATGGATTGCTAGCTCTCTTATAAGGATACACTTATCTTGAGCTCATATAATTGCATCCCATCTTTCAGCACGCCTGGAATTGAACAGTAAAACAGCAAAATTTCTTACGACACTGTCCATTGTCCGCAGAACGTTCATCTTCTTCAGAAGAGCAGCTCTTCTGACGAGACGCCACTTCGGACCGAAAGCCGGAGCATTGTTGTTTCGCAGAAGCATCCTACAGATTACAAGCATGTGGGTCAACGTCCCCCACTCCAAACCTGATGAACGATAGTAAAGCAAATCCAAATCATATCGGCAGCGAGAATCGATGAGATTTAGGTGTGTTTGATTCTTGTTTTGTGGGTTTTCAGGAAATATAAATAGAGAAGCTGCCCTTTTCGCAAAAGGGGCTCTTCTAAGGGCAAACAATCATTTCGCTGCCAGGAAGCAACGCTGGAGCTTACCATATCGTAACGTAAAACATCCACAAAATTCACAACGAGAATGGTATCAATAGACTTTTCTTCGGGGAAAAGGGCGCTCCGGCTGACAAGCTGCAAACCAGAATCGTCTTGTGCTGCTGAGCAACTACACCACATCAGCAAATTGTCTGCTATTGTGCACTGCTGGATCTTGCTTTTTGGTCTTTCCATGCAACTGTGTTTGTTTGTTTGATCGAGACCACATGCCGGGCTTCGGTTCGGCTGTTGGCCCAACGCAAACCGCATCGCGTAATTTAAAACGTTTTTCCGTGGCAATTATAGGCAAAAAAAGCAAACTTCCCGTGCTCCTCACGCCGGCTTGATGTTTGTCAGATGTCCCGAGTAGAAAAAAAAACCACTTTGAACTCCACATTTCATCACATGGCACGTGGAAAACACTCCGCCGCTGGTGATGGCCTGGTGTATTTACCTTTGTGCGACGCTGGAAGGTGAGATTCGTGCGTACTCTTGCGTTTGTGTTTGTTCATGTTCTTTCTTCTTCTTTTTGTCTTCTCTCCCGCGAGCAGCCGCGATGCAACTCGATGCACCGAATGCAAGCCCGTGCCGCTGTCACAGCTGTTTCCTCCCGCTGCTTGCGAGGCGCAAACTCGTGCCCGTGTGGTTTTCGCTTTCATCTTGCAGAGCAGCACAAATGAAAGTAAGAACAGCATGGATGGGACATGGCTGGCGAATAGTTTCCAAAAAAAAAAAACAGTTTTAGGGAAAATACGGAACACACGTCGATAGCGGTTTGCGGCTAATTGGAAATTAATCACAGTACCCTTCGAACCTCAATTTGGCGTCATTTTATGAGCCAGTCAAAACGGTAAAAAATGCATCCCGACGGAGCACCAGCCTCAAGCTGCGTACAGAAACGGCGAAGCGTCGGTAGTTCCTCGGAGTGAAATTAATACTTTTCCACTTTCGTTTTTTTGTTTTGTTCGATCCGTTGATCAAACCACGCTCTCTGTCGCCTTGGGAAGTCCTGGAGACCGGAATTGCAGTTGCCAGTAGGTAATGACTTCCTGACGTCCCGCTGCGCCAACGAAGGTCGCGTTGGGTTCCTTTTCGCCACTTTAGACAGCAACCGGCGAGAATGCCGGTTTTCATTGAGATCGACGCATCGACGGCCATCCTGTAATAAGGAGCCCACCCTGTTCAGGAGGATCACCTCGTGAGGTTCCTTGTCAATGAATCCTTACGATCTTTGACCGAGGCGACGCAGGAAGGAATGTCCTGAAATCACAACCAACGATCCTTATCCATCCGTAAGTTCCTCGTCCTTCGTTTCGGAGATAATTATAAGGACAAATTAAACCTCATAAAAGAAACGCAAGAAAAGGGGAGGTACGGGCGTAGTTTCTTTGATGAATTATATTCTTTTCTAGTTTCATTCGAACCGACTCGAAAAAGTTGAATGAAACAACTAATTGATGGCTACGGTTTGCTTCCAAAGGCGGAAAATTATAGTGGAGTATAAAAGCATGGAAGCATAAAAACAAATATATTGTTCAAGAAACTATAAAGTAATCACGCTTATTAGATAACGAATATAAATTAGCAAACACACACTGACATTTTTAAGCCAATGGTAAATGTAAAAAAAAAGTCTTACTTAACCAATAGTCGTTCGTTATATTTTTTATGAACTCACATCCATGTTTAGGCGCACAAACACATGATACATATATTTGGGAGCATTTGGTTTCTATTTTGTGTGCCTTAAACACTGGCCGCTTAAATCATCCCATAAATGAGCAACGGTCGACCCCGAGGCAACCACACCGAAAGCCATACGAAATGACTCGGTAGTATAATCGCACGGACAAAAAAAGGAGCGAAAAACTCTTTAGTTTTACGACTCCACCTGCCATTTTCTTTCATAGTCCCACTCAATAACCCAACAATTCGCGCTCCGCATGTGAAATTCAGTGCCGGTCGGTTTGATCGCTGCGAAAAGTGCTTCCATTTCCACGCCCTACCCTTCTTAACCACAACTTCACCTACGGCGCACCAGGGCCGGCCTTTAATAGCGCGTCCAATGAAACTAACAAATGTCGCATAAAAGCCGCCCCATAAGTGGCAATCGAAAGCGACGCCAAAGACGCCATCGTCGGGCCCTCGGGCTTCGAAGGTTTCCCAGATTTGCCTGTCACATTTGGCCACCCGTTTTATACCGGGTGTCCCGCTCGTTCCCTCGCTCCCACGCGGGCAGATGAAGAGGCCAGATAAGGAATAAAGTTTATGATATTGATAAAATTTAACCCGACCTACCGAAGTCGCGCGCTTTCCGACGCCGGGAAGTTGCGTTATGGCCCTCCGTAATACGAACGTCGATGGCTGGATGTGCCTGATGTGTGAAAACTGCCCCGCAAGTGCGCAGGTACTCGTCGGAAACGGGGACAAGAAGCTTTCGCCAGACGAATGAAATTTATGAATATCGTTCCGTTTATCACGCGACAAAGTCGTAAAACCGGAAAATCCCATCAACGGGTCCCGAGCGGATCCTCCCCGGGCGACGACCGGGACGGGTCTTGTGCAGCAAGGGTTAGAACCACCAGGACACCACGGAATCCTAGGCCACGCCAGTGACAGAGCCTCCGAAAAGAGCACCCGAGCGAATTGTGCGGACGGTTATTTACGCGCGAAACGAAACGCAACCGAATGGGGCCCAATTTACGGTAATGTTGCGCCACTCTGACGGTCTCTTGTCACTCAACCGCCAAACTTGCCGGTCTCAAAGGGTCCCCCTTTTGCGGGCTGGCAAACGCTCACATTTCTGCTCGTTTTCGTGGGGCTACTTGTAGCTTTTCACCTTTTGCTTGGTTAATTTAAGGGTAATGGAAAAAAGGGAAACAAAACAACGTTCCCCACGCGGTTCTCCTTAATCGGTCGGCCCCAGGAGGGCTCATTCGGGCAACACCGAGGCAGATAGCGGTTCAGATAAGATGGGTGTAATTACCGTGTAATGGTGCTAATTAAATGTCCACCGAGTGCGCGTCCGCCATGAATCGAACGAAACGATATCCATGAATCTTTTGTTTTTCTTTTAGCTTAACAAGAAATTCGGAGGGGGTTTTTTCTCCTTCTTCCCGCACTACTTTGTGATACTTTGACATGCCAGTTCATAAATAGTCCTGCTGCCAAGGTAACGCGCCACGGCGAATCCACAATGATTCGGTTCGTCAAACCGGGGGATAGAAGCGTGACAGCTCTTTAAGAAACAAAACGATGAACGAGCGTGAATCGTTGCTTGCCGATGGGCACCGCGGCCATAAATTAAACATTCTGTAATATTTTCCTTCAACGAGTCGGAGCGAACGGGGTTTAGCGGGCCGTCGAACGCGACGACCGATTTAGAATTGTAACTATTTCAACCTGTCACAACATTCGGACACGCCGCGATTGTCGTAACTCATCCAAGGAGCACTTTTTTTTCTCGAAATAGCACTCGTGCCAAAAGTCCCAACTCCCCCGATGTCAGCTGTCAACGCGGCGCGGAAAACATGGCGAGGGAATTTAAACGGTCCATTTTAGCCGCCCAGATTTCTGTCGTCGCGGAAGTTTGCGTCTTTTAGCGGGCGTTTAGTCAACCTCAACTGGTTGGCGTGAACTCTTTCCCCATCCTTCGCTCGCGGTTCTTCAGTTCAGTTTTTCAGAAAGAAGGTTGTATGTTTCATTTTAATAACCATCAACGCAAGACATCGTCTTTGCTATGGCCGACGCGTGTGTGACAATGTGGGCCTCCTTGGGTTCGAGAACGTGCACTGCACGCAACACCTCCTTCCTCGGTGAGATTATTTATGAGGCAAGACACGGTGACGGCGAGTGAAAAAAAGATAAATTAAAATAAATAAAAGAATAGCTCCACCTCTTTCGAGCGAGCTTCGAGTACGCGAGATTCCCACCAATCCCGTGAAATGTGGCCCCGAAAACGTGAACACCTCCAACGCAGCGCGCGATGCCGGTGAAAGAGTGAAAAGAACCAGTTAAAAATCCTCAACCCACCCCTTTTTTCGGGCCGCGAAGAAAAGAGGCCCAACTTGGCACCAACACCTTAAAACAGCTCGCGAGATCGAGTCTCGAGACGTCATCGTCGCGATGCATGGGCCGCTCTTAAACGTGGGGAATCTTGAACCATGTTTCTATACTTGTAACGAAACGCAGATAGGGTGAGACGATAAAAAAAGGAACACACACACGCACACACACGAACGAGCCCTCTGCCCTGAACATGGCACGCGTCTACGGAAGTCGGTGGGTGTGGAAAGCACTTAGAGTGGGAATTTGGAAGGAGGAACGCGATGCGCGTCTTTTTTTAGAACGGCGTGCGCGACTTTGTTAGTCCATTAGTCTCGCATACAGTTCAGGGAAGTTCGCGGTTTTTTTTTTAAATAATAAAATGAAATATTACTCCTATCACGAATGTTTCTGGTGTTTAAAATTACGTATTTAAGTTCGATTTTCCTTTGCAAAACAGAGGTCGATAAAATGTCTTAAAAGAAGGAGTAAAATTTCTTAAAACCCTCCCGGTTTTGTACATTTTTGTCGCCCTTTTTATTCCCCTGGGTCTGTTCCTGGAACATCCAAACACGTCCATCCATTGGATGATTAAAAATAGCATCCCCACACGCGAAAGGGAAGCCGTGGAACTGCGTTTGGGGTTAATGGAATGACATCGGACGCCGACGACATCGGGCACCGTGTCCCCTGAAAGTGCGTTACACTCTCCCCCGTCTATGGATGCTTTAGTTGGTTATGGTTTGGTCCGGTGTTGGCGGGCAGGATTTTCTTCCGTCTCGGGGGGTTTATTTAAAAAAAGCAAAATGTGGAAAACCTGTAACATGCACCGGAGTGCACGGCTTGGATGCAGTTTTTTTTCTGTTTCATTGGGGGAAGGATGGTTTGCGTAGAAGATGGGCGAACGAAACGAAACGGCCGAGTTCAGTAGCGTCGGCTGTTTCGAATCCTCCTCCTCCACCCAGAGGGCTCAGATGACTCTCCCCACATGAAACGGTACCCCATGCTTGGCACCACAACAGTAGGCAGTTTACTTTTTGTCCCTTCTCTAGCCAAACAACCGGCACCCGCCCGCTCCTGCGTTTCCACCCGGCGTCGTTCGAATGTAGTTTTCCTCGCCCGGAAAATCGGGCCGCCTGTGCGTGACACGCACGAGTGGGCCCTCCTGGTATCAAGCGCACGGCGACCAGAAGCGGCCAAGAAGCGAGCATAAAAAATTGCCCTTTATTCCGATATTATGTAAATACGTCCGACCATATATTATTTACAGAGGCCGCAAGGAAGGGGACGAACAGCAGACAAAACCGCGGAAGGGGCACCAGCCGGGGCGGCGTGGTGGAGTAGATTGAAATAAATACTAGAATGCCAAGTGGGGACACAAATGGATGGGCATTCCGACGAGATGTTGGAGCGTAAAATCCGTGCTGTTCACTGCGATGGTCATCGGATCGGATGGTAGGAGGATGAAAAGCACACGTTTTCCGCCTTCTGCGGGTAGGAATGCCGATGTGCGTGGAATGCTCCGGATACATCTGATAATTTGTTACTATTACGCGCGCAATGATCGAGCCATGATGAAGATGATAATGATGATCTTGGGACATCGTTTGAGACGCGATTTCGTTGGTTCATAACTCATTCGATTGATGTTGCCTGTTGGATGGTCACCGAAGTGTTTGGACTTTCTTCACATGAAGTGTACCGATTGGATGAAAATTTCATGTTTTTTTTCCTGTGCATAAGACACGTGGGAACATCGATTCGATCTATGCGTCTAAGATTGACACATCATAAAACGAAAAACGTTTACCTTCACGTTGCACTCTTTGGAAGGGTCCGAAACATGGACACGATCCCGGCGGGGTACTGCACATTTTGAAGCATAATATTTTTTACAACACTCCCTCATCACGACAAACACACCAAGCGAGCAAAGGAAGGTGCCGAGAAAGTAGTTTGAAAAGTAGATTTAATTCGAAGAACTCGCCTTGCGTTCGGTCGGTCTCATAAAACAATCAGAGCATCGGAGCATAACGGCGATGGCTGCCTGCCATCCTGAATGATTATGCCGATGCCGAGCTCAAGCCCAAAGCAGGACCCAAACCGAACCACCGGTTGTGAGCGTGCTGGGTTGCTTTCAATGACTTTTGGGCCTTTTTACGTAAGCCCGAGCGGTTCTCGAGCATCACCGTTTTGCATACTTACATATATTTTTTACGATTCTCCATTTCGCCGTCCGACTTCCATCGATCACCGGCCATCAAACCCAAGGCCGCCCCGGCACACATGGATCCGTCATCGGGCTCGAGTCGTAAAAAAAAAAGGAAACGGTAACGAAATGTGCTCCTCGTGCTAATTGCGGCATGCTGTGCTTTTTTATGCTCCCAGGCGTTTCCCGGGGAACCCTGGCCGTACCGTTACTCGCACCGTGTGTCCCCGAACCGGCCATCACTTTCACCCGGGGTTGGGTTGCATATTTTTAGCAAATTGTTTTATTTCCCAACGCCCGCCTTTTGCCCCGAACTGGTCCGTGTTTGGTTTCGCTCCAGTTTGGTAGTACCGACGAGAACCAAGGATTTCACTACCCGCGTGGCAAGGACCCTTTTGCTGGTGACTACCTGTCTTCAGCGCGTCCATCGAGGACAGGCATTGTCATTGAACCCAGTACAGAGGGAGAAAGTGTGTTCTCGCGTTGGAGAAAGGAACAAAAAAAAAAGACTCCGACATTGGGCAGAAAAAGTGCGTAAAAATGCATTCGAATATGTTTTATGGTGTGAACGATTGTTCCTTTCAGCTATTGCTTAAAAATGGTACCATAAACAGACGGTGTGTTTGTTTTTTCGTTTACGACAACCTCCCGGACAAACGGACGCTGTATAGGCCGGTTCTGCCGGGATTATGATGCTAATAAACCGATCTTCTGCCAAAAACCTCCACGATCATCCTCCTCTGAAAAATGTCTCTCTCCCGGGGGGCGGCGCCTCTAACGTGTCGGGTGCAACAACAACGATCCATAAGAAGAAGAAGACGGCGATGTGCTACGATGGCGGAGGTGTGCAGTTTTTTACTCAGCCCTCAGGTTGCGATCGTAAAAAAGTTGACGTTATGGAAAAAAGTCGACGGTAAAAAATGGCTTCTCGTTTTTTACGCTGCAATGTTTTGCTTTTTTGTGCGTTTATAACACATCGTCGCTGCGTGCGTCGTACCCCTTTCGGTGGCCATAAACAAAAAACCTTAACGGACATAAAAAAATCATCAGTAAAAAACAAACAGTCCGGGATTGGTGCTTCGGCTACCGTTTGGGAAGCAATGGGGGAATGCGCTGGGTACCATAAAACATGGGAAAGGAATGAAGTGCCGAAAGGGGTTACCCGGCTGACTGCTCGGTTGTGCTTGAAGGTGGGTAGAGCCATTTTGTTCAAGAAGGGTTCGTTTGTTTCAGCGCAAGACGGGGATTGGATAAAAATGGCAGCTTTAGGAAGTGGGTTAGGAGACACTTCAGTATTGAATAGGAGTTATTGTGTGTGAAGTGAAAAAGGTTGACGTACATAAAATCGACCACAAAAATAACGCCTAGAGTATAGTGCCATTTCATAATATTTTTCTCGATTTCACCCTTTATTAACGATTGTAATTTACATGTAATTCCAAAATATTTACCAAAACCCTTCTCTGGTAATTTGTCAATGCCATTGTAACGGACAAGGCACACTTCAACCCGCTACTTAACATCGATCATAATAGTGCGGTTTCATCGATTTGACCCCATTTAGCAACCCTTTTCCTCGCGTTGAACCCTTCACAGAAGCGAGGGTTCCCGGTCGCACGCCACTTGAAATCAAACGAATAATTTGTTCTCAATCGAAGCCCGAGCCACTCGAATCACTCTAGCCAACACGCACCTTTCGAGAGGGTGACGGCGTGGGTGAAGTTATTTATTATTTCTTCCCCGGGTGGAAAAGGGTAACAAACAACCGACAAACAACAAACAAACCCACGAACTGGAAGAGCGGAATACACCGGGGGAAACGTTCTGCCGAGCGAACTCTACCGCTTCTAGAAGCACTCGAAGGGGTTGCAAGGGATCCTTAGGGTCCTTAGGGTTTTGCCGTCATACGAGACACACTACTTAACTCGGTGCGCTTAAGCGAACCAGAACGGGCATCCATCAACTGTCAAACAAACGTCAGTCAACCCACTCGCCTCCAGTCCCGCGGGGACCTCGACCGGCGGCCGTCATATGTTTGAGGTTTTTCGGGGTTCGTCCGCTGGAACCTGACGACAGACGGCCGGCCCGGGTGTGGACCTGTTGGAACGGGGTAAACGCCAAATGGCAAAACGGGTCCGAGCGAAACGGACACCTTCCAGTGGCTGCCAACCGAATCCTTGGTGTCTCCGGCAAAAGCGAACTGACATTCTCGAGCCAATTAGTGGCGCCGGGAGAAATCGATCCAGGAGACAGTGCCGTGCCGGCTACGATCGATTAATCATCGTCCATCGGCGGCGGAGAAAGCTTCCGGAAAATGCGGCCTCAAACGCAGCCGGCCTCATTAGAAGGATGTCATAGCTGGAAATCCATATGTGATCCTATGCGGATGGCATTGCAGATGGATGGATGGATGGATGGATGGTCTTCGATCGGGAAATGTCTGTGTTACGGGGGGGAGCTTAATCGTATTTGCATAAGTCACGGGGTGGACGCATAATCTTTCCGTCCACGTACGAGGTTTCGACCACGCTGAAGTGGACATTTGTTATCCAGAGTGCGGTTGACGTGGCGTATTATAATCTAACGAGCCCCGCGAGCACTTGCACGAAAAATGGCCACCCGAATGTGGCCCCTTAACTCACCCTGCTCGAGGTAATTTGATGATAATAATGTCTTCGTTTGGGTATTTTGTCTCTCGCAAGCCCCCTTTTGTTCACTCACCCAGCGCCGCACATAGTGAATGTGTGGATTCATCCATCTCGATCCATCTGACCGGCCATCCATTTGACCATCAACAAACAGGGGTCGTTGGGGGTGGACATCCGATTACATTTTTCTCATACTGTACGCAAGCTCCTCGATAGGCAATTACTTTTGCCCCGAGCCGCTTCCGGACTGTTCCAGAATGATGGGTGATGGTTGTTGCTGCTGTGTTAATGTGTTCTAGACGAGAGAAATCTTTGTTGAATTGCCGAAAAGATACTACAGTTTTTTTGGTTTTATTAAACTATATGACGAGAAGTCTAAATCTCGTTCACTTTATACGATGCTACAAGGAAGATGAAACAATTTTAGTTACTCTTTTCTTTTCTTTGGTGTTTTTTCTCCTCCCGAAACGACGAAGGTTGGCAAACCGAATAGTTCCAACCCCAGGCCGGCCTAAATTTAGTTCGATTCTTTATTCCTCAATCTCTTGTCCCCGCTCGCCGCCCTGCAGTTGTAACACAAGCCGCAAGCCTGGCCCCGCTTCAGTCGAGATTATTTTTAAGGTTATAAATCATGTCGCTTTTTTACCATCTACGGCAAACGGCGTCGGCGTTCGGCGTCTTCGGCGGACGATGCGGAAGCTGACGACCAGCCTTGGCGAGGCCCCTTGAGTTTGCGGTCGGTGCGAGATGCGAGCCGGGTTGAGGAAAACATTTATCTTTCCGTCTGCGACAGGCGCACGGCCTGGCTTCGAGTGTGAAACACATGCGTACACATGCAAGGATAAGCATCCTTTAAGGCGTGCTCTAAGGTTTGACTGCGGGAACTCAAGGGTTTAGAAGGTTGTCACAATTAACTCACCAGTCGAGGGTGTGGATTACTTCGTGAGGGGTTTTATTGTGCTTTTTGGACGCATATTTAAGTTGTTTATGTTTTGTGTAAAAGAATATAAAATTCGCCCAAGTTTCTTGTGATATAATTTCCCAACTCTGGAGCAGAAATGTCTACCCTATCCATTTATCTGATATCCCTATAACCCTAGGCGATCACGTTTTTCTTCAGACCACACACTTTCTGACGTTAAAAAATCGCACTTGTGACACATCCAATCTAAACGACTTCATCATCACGAAACAACTTGCTATCGCTGATGGTTCAAACCATCGTTTCGGGTCAAGAAAAAAACGCCCATGCGGCCTCGGCAAACTTCGCAATCGATTGTCCTCAGTCAACTCACACTCGCCCGGTGTGCAGATTAGTGAATGTGACAACACTTTAGCCCAACCCTCGGCACCGGCTGGTCACTCGATTGTTAAAAGAAAACCCAGCTCCATGCCCAATAAAAAAAAGTACGTACTGCCGATTCCTTTTTTCTCAGGCAGCGTGTTAACGGATGCTTTTCACACTTTTCCTCGGGAAACGGAAACCATACACTATCTGGTTTGATAAATGGCACACTCTTGATGAGTGCGTGTGGAAATAAACGTTGCCAAGAAAAGAAAAAAAAACCGACCTCCCTCAAGTGTGCGATGGTGACGATGGAGAAAGACAATCTTTACCATTTGAACCGTGGATAGTAAAAAACGAAAGTAGTATTCAAAGACCAGGAAAAAATACGAAAGCCCAAACAAATGGTCATGGCTGCGTTTAGTAGGGCTGAAAGATAATCGTGCTCCAAATCGTTGTCATCAGAGACGGATTGAGGATTACATTTTCTCAATCGAGTACCATCCGGTGAAGCGCTTGAGGCTTGACGATGCGATAAAAGGTTGTGTTATATAAAATCGAAAGTAAGATATTTTCCCACATCCAATGCAAAAGGAGTATGTGTTTAAAAAGAACTGTTTGTTTTTTTACTTGAAGCCATTGTACTCAAAGCCATTGCCCTACTTCTAGTGGAAACCCTTCAATTCACAGCACAAAGGAAGAAGGGACACAAGCGAAGGTGTCAGCGGCTAACCACCATCGCCAACACCTTCACGAATGAAGCCTTTAAGTATCCGCGACGTAGAAAACACAACGGGTGTCGTCGACGCCACGGGGCAACATCGGCACGCGGTACGTCGAAAAAAACGTGCCTTTTAATCCTTTGCCGAGGCTTCCCGCTAGTTGATGCTTCTGTGGCTTCCTAAACCTTTTTGGCGGCCGCTGCAGTTGCTGCCATTCGCTGCTAATCGGCTTTTCGGTTGCGTTCGCGTCGTACACGAATTGCCCGGCCACCCCGTAGGCTTTGGACTTCCGTTGGAGCCGTCGTGAGTGACAAAGAAACAATGCACCTAACGGATTTATACTCGCTACGACGCTAGCGACACCGGGGACATTGAAACCCTTCAACCGAACCACCCGAACCAGAAGGTGTAAGAACCTTCTTTCCCTTAAAGAAGCGTCCTCCGAAAATCCGATTGGCAAGTAGGAGTGGAAGAAAGCCTCCTTTTTATTCCCTCCAGCGTGTATGTTGTGAGTCACACATCGACCTGGTTCTTGGCGGCCTACGCCTCAGAAAAAGGATTATACCGTTCCCGACGCATTGTGTCGGCGTAGGATCGATCAAGCAGATCGTGCTTAAAGCACCGAACGTATCCAACCTAAAGGAAAGCTTAGAAGGGCACCTCGACTACGGGCGGCATGGAGTAAGCAGATCTATTTGTTTTGGAAATTGCAACAAAAACAGTTCACTTTTCACACTCCAACCGGGCGGGATGAGGTCCGACGCGCTCCAGCCTAAGCGCAGCTTATCCGGGCTCTTAACCATGTGGAAGGATCCACCTACGCTGACAGGGACAGGGTGCCCTAAAGCCCGCTCGGAGGTGTCGCTTTTCGCACGCAGCGGTCATCTTAAAAGGAATCCGAGGGAAGGGTGTGAGATATCACACCAGCCGTCCAGCACCGGACAAGCGTGTCCTCCGACAACCTGCGCTTCGAAGATATCGATCTTCAACCGATCTTTCAAAACTCCAAGCAACCCATGGAAAGAAAATGCGGGAGGATGAAACGGAAAGCTCTTTGAGGGAGAGCGAGCCGCCTACTCGGATTTGAGTTTTTTTTTTTTTGTTTGGCGAAGTGCAACCGACCAAACTCGAGTCGAGGGACCAAATTTTGCATAAGCCTGGGTCTGCCTTTTCGGTCCACTACGTTCCACGAATCTGAATATTCAAAAAACGTCAGCCATGCGTAACGGTTTCCAGTGTCGACCGTGTCACGTAGCTTACCGTGTGTTTTATGCCGCTTTTTTCTAAAGGAAGCTCATGCCCATCATTCGGGACCGGGTGTGTGCTCTGTGAGGTGGAAGGAGACCTCCTTTTTTCGATCCTCCTTCAAATGATTGGAAGCTGAAAAACAGCCATCGTATTTACGACCGCGAGTGCTCGAAAGTAAGAGTTTAAAGCGTTACAGCTGGCCGACCGGTTGTGCTGCGCGTGCAAAAGGATGTGCGTTTATCGGGTGCACGAACCGATAACGGCAATATGCCGTCATGCCGGTGGAACGAATCCCTCGAGAGGGAGCAGGGGAAAGGAAGCAACAACAAAAAGAAAAAAAAAACGCGTAAGGAACCCGCCAAAAGGTCAGCGAAAAAGGTCGCGACGTAACTGGAGAAGGCTTCCGCTGGTGGATGGCGACAGAAAAATGGAATAGACAAAAAAAAAGATTTCGAAGAGCTGATCCAGGGTCTACTCCCGCCGAGGGTCCTGCGTCCTTTTTTCTTCACGTTTCTCACAATGCAGTGTTGCCACGAAATGTGACTAATCTTCCCGAACGGCTTCAGCTAACTCTACCGCCAACTCCCGGATGTTGCTGGCGGCGGTCTGTGGCCACGGGTACCACGACAAAGGACGCGTCAAAAGATGTTGTTTATGTTGTTTCTGTTTTTTTTTTGTTCCGCCGCGTTTAACTGCTCGCCCGAAAAGGACACGCGGAAGAGCACTCTGGCGTTCGCTACACATTCTTCGACACTTTAGTGTTTCCGCCGAGGACTCGCTCGCGACACTCGGCATTTCCTCCGGAGACCAATTTGAGCTGATTATGGTTTCACTTCCGGGAGCGCACAGTTGGCACCGATAGTCTTTTTTCACATGTTTTACAACTGTTTTTTGCCCGCTTTCGTCGTTTTTTTTTGTCTTCCAAACACTCCAAGACAAATCTGTTAGCGTTTGGCTATCGTGAGCATAAATTACTTCTAGCCTAAGCCGTCATATTGCTCCTTCCTTCAATGCCTTTAGTCTAATAACCAATCTAACGGTTTCGGAAAACCAACTGCTGCGCATTCCAAAATAAGGCACCATTTTGGAATGCTCCCGCTGGTAACTGAAGGAAACATCTCTAGGAACAAATTCCACGGAGCTGTCTGTACCTATCCTTTTGCATACCATTCGATGGGGCACGCTTGACGCCTAACCTGTCGAATCCTGCATCCGTCCGTGCCGCGCTTATGATTGATTACCACACACATCCGACGGAGGACTATGTTTGTCGATAAAGAAGGGCAGACTTCCTGCTAGATGGCGATGGCGTCAATGTTTTGACCCACATGTGTGGGGGAGCAAACGGAAATCACAGCTTTCGGCGGAAATACCAACGCGCCTGCTGCTCGGGTACGACGCATATGGTGTGATCTGAACCGTTGAAAATGTTTTAATTTAAAATAGTCAATCAATTACTAGTTGCCCGGTTCGCTTTTTGTGGGATAGAATTGAAATGTACTTGCCTTGGATTGGTTGGTAAAGTAAAGCGGAAATGAAAATGCATCGCTCGCTTTTCTCTATCCCCGCGAGTCGCTTTCACTTGTCACCCAGATGTTTTTCCGGAACAGCCTCCTCGTCGCTCAACCGTGGGCTTACTTACTTTTTGTTTGTCAAAAAGTGATTAAATAGTTAATTAAAACGAAATAAGTCTTTGGTTTTGTGATGCTTTTTTCCTCCCGTTTGTCGGCGTCTCAAACCTTTCTCATGCTGGAGGATGCGGCATGCCGCTTTTCCGTCGCGTCGTATTTCCTTTGGAATGCCGAACTTCCACACTCGCATCCTCGCGTAATAGGCCGATGAAAATGGTATCAATCGGATTGGTTGGGCTTGGCCCGGTTCTGCTGCGAGAGCGCTATTGGTTTGGGTTTTCCTTGTACGCCCGCCTTCCACAACACCCGCCCCTACTGTTACGGGGTGAGGAAAAACGCAAACGTAAGGAGAAAAATACATTACACGGTCTGATAAGCGGCTGACAAACATGTTTCATGCGCTTGCTGGAGGTGGCAAAGGGCATCGCCGGAAGCGGGCGGTTGGGTTATTTTGGAAGAGTCCGCATGGAAATGTGAGCCGCACGGTTGTCAGGTCCTGAGGAAGCCTGTTGCAAGGTTCCCACGCCGTTCCCAGCGGCTGCTGGGCAACGCGGTTAAATTTGTTACGACCGCTGCGAGCCTGTGTCTTTCGACCGTCCTTCGAGACTGTCCGATGCCTTCGGCGTGAACGTACGCCCTTCCTTCCGCGGGGCGATGAAGGATGTAAGGGCAGATTCCACGGCGAACGAAACCCTCAGGACGCAAATGAACGACACGACGGGGAAATGGATGATAGTACACGGTTTTCCATCGTGAACACCACTCATCATTCAGCGCGCGTACATTCCCTTCGCTATTGGTGTGCTATGAGAGACCCCACCGAACAGCATCAACTCGTACAGCATCACCACCCCAACCGGGAAGGAACTTGCTGGTCCGATTCAATTATCTGCACCGTTGAGAAGGATTCGAGCTGATGGTGAGCAATGTCTCCGATAAACGGATCTAATTGACGACCTTTCAACAGTGTGTCGCTGGCGGGCCCAAAATAGCCATGTGTGTATGTGCTTGGTTGAGGTTGAAAGGTTAACCACCGGATGTAGACTTGACACGGATTTGCGAGAAAAGTGAAACCGTTTCCTCCAAGGTTAACCATCGGATACACAGATGGTCCATTTTGTTCCCAGAAGCAAGAGGAATTGGTTGAGGCATAACTAAAAACATTTCTCTTTCGTTCATATTTAGTATGAAGTTTTGTTTTTCAAAAAATCATTCCGTCGATGAATTTGGTAGAAAACAAGTCAAGCTCAAAACAGTTCAAGATTTATCTGCGAAAATCAAATCCTATTTTCTGTGCACTCAACATCCTATGCTGCGTCAAATGGGACAAGCGAATGAAAGGGAAACGCATCAAAGAGCTAGTGTAACATTACATGATGCCTTTAAATGGATGTCGACATAAAGGAAAAATCAATAAAATTGATCATCGATTCGGTTAAATAGAAACCCATTTTTCCACTTCTGATCCTTTACTTGAAAAAAGGATCCAAGGAGTTTAAGGCAACAAACGAGTGTTATCCTTTCACACTTCTTTCGCCCAAAGAAACATCTGTCCGTCTGTCCCTTTTTCGGGTTTACTCGAACCGACTTGGCGCTTGATCGTGACGTGGTTTCTTTCGCATCGTCTCCTATCCTTTCTGTGGACGGGGTGTCAGATTCCTTTCGGTTTCGATCGATCCTTTCCGCAGCCCCCGAAAGTTGGCCTGAACCGTCCTTAACCGTCTTTGCGCCTTGACTCCCGGCATGCGATGGATCGCTATAAATCATTAACTCTTCCAAGAAACTCTCGATCGCACATCGACCGACCCATTCCGCTTCTTCGGGTTGGCAGTGCGATTCTGGGGGTTTTCCTACTGCTCGATTGGTTCGCCATGGATGCGGACAAGTAACTTCTGCTCGCCATGCCGCAACACCGACCGACCTGACGTGATGGTTGATAATTAATTATCCACTCCCGATGGAACCACTCGGAACGATCGAGTGCGCCAAAGAATGGACCCTTTTTTGCCGGCGAGCCGAAGAAGGATCGACTCTTCAGCACCCGACCCACGCTCCGCCACCGAACAACAGATGAAACTCATCATTGCGTGGCTAATTTTTTTATTGCGTTCCGTCAGCGTTTTCCAGGACGTTTGTAGAACGTGTAGCAACAGCTTACGCAAGGCTCGAAGGAGCTGTTTTTCCAGGTTTTCGAATGCTCATCCTACGCACTCGAGAAGACGTCCTCTTCAAAGTGTTGTCTTTTTCTGGAGGCAAAAATCGGAACGTTGACACCCCCCAAGAACTGATTTCGATGCAAACCGACATTTTTTGACCCAAGAAAAAAAAAGAAACACGACCGTGAGGAAATGATAATTTATGACACAGGAAAAGGATTTTTCTCTTGGCCTAAATTGACTCGTTTCCCACTGGTGCCCCGGTCCGCTCCAGTTACGCTTTGTGATTATGCTAACGAGTCCCTTTCGGATGCGGCGAAATCTGCCCGACAGCTCTCAGTTAAGATGGACCGTGCAAGCTGAAGCCCGGGTACATGGAGTTGATGTAAAATTTATGGGTAGTTAGCAGACGTCCGACGGGCCCTAGACGCCACTGTCGGGAAAGTTACAACGTATTGCGCATTGGCCAAACCGGTAGGGGGTTGCAGCATCCTTTCGCATTGTTCGGGCGAAGGAGTGCACAAGATAAGAACCGAGACCAAAATCAGCATGCCCGTCTTGAGGAGAGGACGGGTTTTCCCTTTCCGAGAAACCAAAAAAGAGCGCAACGCAAACGGCAACCTCGGGCCTGTTGCACATAGCGATAATCGGTAATAATGTCCCAGTGTCTCGTCGGGCTCGGATGGCACGGTCAGTCCCGTCCCGGTTCGTGCAATATGGCGCAGAACCGTGCCGGTGTCCAGCTGGGTCGGATTCAAACCCGGATGCTGCGGACAATGGCGTCCCCCGAACACATGACCAAACCGGCATGGAAGGGTTCAGCGCAGACCGAGGGTGGTTTGGTTTTTCCCTCTCTATCCTGGGCCTTCCGTTTGGGACAGCTTGCGTAACTCATTCAGTTTACAACCGTCTAACCCGCCATGGGTCAGCTTGGACGCGGAATCAAAGGAGGAAAAAAAGGGATCGTATGCGAACGTGAGCAACTGGTCATCGGCGTATTGTCCATTCGCACATGGACCCTTTCGGTTTAGGGATCCGTGAACACTGGTCGGACAAGCTTTGTTCGGGTTGGTTTTCCATCCTTCTTGGTAGGGATGCTGTTCTGCTGGACATCCCGCTGTTCGAACCTGGCTGGCCATTAAACGGAGCGACAATGGAATCCGGAATGTGCCAACAATGCGCAAGAGTTGCACATTTCCTGGCCTGGCGAAGGGGAATGTTTGTTCAATGGAAAGCGTTGGACGGTGGATGATTTAAATGGCGCGTCATATGTTTGTCCCTAGCAGCGGGTGGGAGCAGCTTATTAAACGAACGGTTTGTGCCATGAACGTTATCTTTTTTTTTTTACATGAATGTGGGTTGGTTTTTTTTTTTGTCTAAAAAAGAAAAATCCGAGCTCAGGAATAATATTATTCATTCGTAGGTTTTGAAACATAGTTGCTAAAAAACAGGATGTAGGTGAAAAAATGAAGGTGAATGAATAAATACCTTTATTAGAGTAAACAAAGTAACTACACATTTTTCAAGCAATGCTTTCTTCATGCCTTGTGAATGTCCATATCACTCATGCAAGGTTGCTCAGCCACGCCAGCCTCAACGAAGTCCTGATAGGGAATCAAGTCCTCGTACGGTTCAACGTCGACCATACTATCCCGGACTCGCTCGACTTCGCCAAACACGCGCAGCAAGTTCTCCCCGGCCAGCTTTCGCAGGTCCTCTCGCGTCCAGGGTGTGAAGGTGGTTCCGTTGGTGTACGTACCGTCGGCAAGCAGGTCGAACAGATCCGGGTACTTCGAAACATCGTCCAGACCAACGGGTGTATCGTCCACCCCGTCAAAATCTCCACCGAGTCCGATGTGATCCGGGCCGGTGATCGATTTGATGTAGTTGAGGTGGGCTGTAAACGAAAAAATATTGTTTAAACACTAATGACCTGCGTGGTAAGCTTATAGCCACGGCCTGGAACTTACTCAGAACGTTGTTGATCGATTTTCCGCCGATGAAACCGGTGTAGAAGTTGACCATTACGATGCCTTTGTTTTGCACCACCTTCTGCAGCACGTCGTCCTGCACGTTTCGATGGTGCTGGAACACGGCGTGCGACGACGAGTGGCTAAAGATGACCGGGGCCTTCGTGTGCTCCAGGACGTCCACCATGACACCGTGGCTCACGTGCGACAGGTCGATCAACATCCCCAACCGATTCATCTCCCACACCACATTGCGGCCCCAAACGGTCACGTTTCTCAGCACCGCATTGGCCTGATTGTCGATCGGGGACGCATCGGCCCACGGCGTGTTGCAGGAGTGCGTCAGGGTCATGTAGCGCACACCGAGCTCGTAGTACATTCGAAGTACGGCCAATCGCGAGTCCATCGAGTGGCCCCCTTCGACCGCAATCAACGATCCGATCTTGCCCGCCCGGAACGCCTCCATGATGCCCTCGGTGGACGTAACGTACTGCATGTGCTCCGGGTACTTCCGCACAATTCGCTTGATCACATCGATCTGCTCGAGCGTGCGCTCGACCGCATCCTTGTACTGGTTGCCGCAGCTCACGTACGCCACCCAAAACTGGGCCCCAACCTTTCCTTCCCTCAGTCTCGGTATATCCGTGTGGCTGCTCGTCGACGGGCCCCAAACGGGATGAGCCTTCAGGTCGCTGTTCAGGTCGAACCCGTTGATGCGATTGCGCTCAAAGTTGTACAGATTCCATGGTAAATCGTTATGACTACGGGACGTACGAGACAGGATGATTACGATTTGCGATTACAACCCACACAGGAACTAGATAGATACGCACCCATCAATCAGTGGCACCTCGTCGAGCACCGTACGGCCGTACAGTTGATTCACTTGTGGCGGAATATCGCTGTCTGGGCCAGTGTTTGTCGCTATTGGCACCGCTATCGCCACGGCTATGACCGCCGACAGGGTCAGCACTCCAAGCGTCACAGTTTTCTTGTGTGCCATAACTGAAAGAAGCCGCGATTTAGTACGCTGGCATATTACGTGATTTAAATTATACTAATGTAATGAGACAAACTTCATGTTTTCAATGATCCAGTAAAAAAGAAAAAAAAAAACCTCAGTAAAATAATTGATGTGACGACAATGTGGCAGTTTTCTTCTACCTCCAAAACGTTTTTTCTCATCGTGAAACTGCAACTTAAACACGCTAAATAACAATTTCAAGCATTGCAAGTCATGAAAATAGCACTACCACTCTACAGATTCGTTTCTCAATGGCATCATCACCTCCTAGCGAAGCACAAACGCGACACATTCCTCCTCCATTCGCTTGGATCGCTTCAACGCAAAATCACACCACACAAAAGACGGATGCAAAGCTATACTCTAGCTTGTGCGGCGCACGCTAATTACCTCTTGCGAAAAACGACATGTTCTCACAATGCAGTCGAACCAACCGCCTCGACAAACCAGCCGCTACTAAACCAGTTAACCAGTACGTCTTATTGTATAAGCGACGACCGTCCGACTTATTAAAATTCCACTCCTTCCCGGCGCCCGGAATCTCCGTCCCGACCTGGACAACGCAGCACTTTAGCTGATATGATAATGGTCATAAAACAATTATCTTGCTATTGGACTGACGCGAATGCGTCTCACTTGATCGAATGCTGGTACCTTGTAAAGCTATCATATCATCATCTCCCAGATCGTCTTGGCGGACGATAACGAGACGAACGAGGTTATGGGGCTATCCACACTTCAGGCTACGACGCGCTCTAACAAAGCTATCTACCGTGGGGCGATTAGTGATCGGTTGTAAAGTGATAATGCTGACAAGGGTTATGTCTTTCCATTGAGTGTCAAACGAAACGCGGGAAGAGATTTGGCGTCACACGTTATCTCAAGCGATGGGAAATTACCGTATCAATGGGCGAATATTTCGGAATGAAAAAGATTAAGTCATCAATAAATTGGAAACATGGAAAACACACCTTGAGGGGCTTGGGTGACTCTCGAGGTTTGTGCATTAGTTTTTATGAATATTAATATCCGTCATGCACGGCTGGTCGGCCACGCCAGCTCGTTCGTATTCCTCGTACGGTATCAGATCCTCGAACGGTTCCTCGTCGACGAGACTGTCGCGAATGTGTTCCACTTCACGGAAAACGCGCAGCAAGTTCAGGCCAGCCAGCTGTTTCAAATCGTCCTCAGTCCAGGGTGTGAACTTTTCGCCCGAACGAAGCGTACCCTCGGCAAGCATATCGAACAAATCCGGATACTTGGAGACATCCTCTAGCCCTTCGGGGGTAGTGGCCACGCCGTTGTAGTCTCCACCGAGCCCAATGTGATCGACACCGGTGATGGATCGTATGTGGTTGAGGTGTTCTAAGGGAATCACAAATAAAGGGTGGTATTGTAACTCAGGAGCTTTAAAGTTATTCAGTAGAACGGGTCCCCACTTACTGACAACATCGTCGATGGTGTTTCCTCCAACGAACAGAGGGTAAAAGTTGACCATCACAATACCCCGTTTGGCTTCCAACTGGCGCAAAATGTCATCCTGAACGTTCCGATGATGCTCGTGGACGGCATGGGCTGACGAGTGGCTGAAGATAACGGGTGCCCGGCTGTACCTGAGCACATCGCTCATCACCCCGTAGCTAACGTGCGATATGTCGATCATCATGCCCAGCCGATTCATCTCCCAAATCACATTGCGTCCCCATGGGGACAAGTTGTTCAGCTGGGCCGGTGGTTCCTCCGGCTGCGTTTCATCCACCGGCGAAGCATCAGCCCACGGTTGATTGCACGAGTGTGTCAGTGTCATATAGCGAACGCCCAGCTCGTAGTACAACCTCAGCACGGCCAGTCGAGAATCAATCGAATGGCCACCTTCCACTGCGATGAGGGACGCTAGCTTCTTCTCACCGTACGCCTCCATGATGCCGTCGGCGGAATGGACGTACTTCAAATCATTCGGATACTTCCGGATGATGCGCTTCGTCACGTCGATCTGCTCGAGAGTGCGCGCCACCGCGTCCTTGTACTGTGTGTCGGCACAGCGCACGTATGCGACCCAGAATTGAGCTCCAAGTTTCCCCTGGCGCAACCGCGGAAGATCCGTATGGCTTGTGTTAACACCGGACCAAACGGGATGTTGCTTAAGATTTGAGTCCAAGTTAAAATTGTTGATCAAATTCTTCTCCACCAGATAGATGCTGAACGGTAGATCGTTGTGTCTACGAAGGAAAGTGTCGTGAAGTTCCCGGTATACCACCAGCACTAAAGCATTTTCTCTCACCCATCGATAAGCGGAACCATATTTAGCACATCCCGACCAGCAAACGTCTTTGGCTGGGCATCGTCGTACGAGTTCACAACGGCGATCGGTACGACGATCGCACAAATCGTTATCACCACCGCGATCGCGCAGGCAGCCAGTACCTTTTTGTTACTGAAAACTTTTGCATTGTTCAATCAATCAATCATGACCGATCTTTATTCTTCCCATCTTCAATACTTACTTCCTTTGAGAAACATCTTTTCGAGTTAATCGACAACCGACCTAAGCACACCCGAATCCAGTGCAACACTAAAACATATTGGGCGGACGAACCAACGACGGGGTCTATTGATTGTTCGGATTAGATAGCAAACTGCAGAGATAATAGGGTACATTTTATTGCTCATTGATAAGACACTCGCAATAATTGATAGCTAATAGACATTATTCATTTGCGAGGAGGAGGTAGACACACACTTTTCCGGGTTGTGTTGCTGTTGCGGCTTCTTCAATCAAAGTCGTCTTCCATTCCTTCGTCCTCGAACGGTTGCTCATACGATAGCTCCTCTTTGACCTGCTCAACTCGATGCAGCAGGCGCAAGAAGTTCAAGCCGGCCAACTTCCGCAGATCTTCAACCGACCACACGGGAAACGTTTCGCCATCGGAGTATTTGCCTTCCGCAAGGACAGCGAAAAGGGTGGGAAACTTTGAAACATCTTCCAGTCCCTCGAGGACGTTATCAAATCCGTCGAAACCGCTGCCGATTCCAATGTGATCCGCACCGATGGTATCCCTTAGGTAGTTAAGGTGTTCTGAGTGAATAAAAACGTAATGATTAATAGGCGGAAAGGTTTAACCTGATAACCTTTGCTCACCGAGAATGTTGTCTATCGTAAATCCACCCAAGATTGTTGGATCAAAGCTGAGCATTAGCATGCCTCCTCTGGAGGCAACTTGTGTAAGTACATCTTCTTTCACGTTCAAGTGATGCCTGTTGATCGCAAAGGCTCCCGCATTGCTGTAGATCACCGGTGCACGACTGTATCTCAAAACGTCCAACGCAACGCCATAGCTTGCGTACGATAGATCAACAATCATGCCGAGTCGATTCATCTCCCAGACCACCAGTCGACCCCAAATCGACAGATCACCACGTGTGTGTGCCATTCCGTTCTCCATTTCGTCCACAGTAGATGCATCGGCCCAGCTGCAACAGTTCTGCTCCGATGCCAACGACATGCACCGGACGCCGAGTGCGTACAGTGACCGCACTAATCCGAGTTTCGTATTTATCGAATGGCCCCCCTTAACAGCTATCAAGGAAGCAATCTTGCCCTGCTCGATGGCGTTCTTTAGCTCCACAGAAGTGGTGGTCAGCGTAAGATCCTTCGAGTGCTTATCGATGAGCCTTTTCATCGTGTCGATTTGATCCAAAACGACCTGCATAGCTTCCAAAGGCGTTTGGGAGCAATTAGCTTCAACAAACCAAACCTGTCCCTTGACCTTTCCTTTCCGAAGTCGGATCAAATCCGTGTGACTGGTATTTTTGTTGCCCCACACGGAATGTCGCTGCAGGTCCCAGTGAAGGTCGAATTCACGCAAACTATTATCCTCAAACTGGGCAACGTTCACCGGCAGATTGTTGTGGCTGCAAAAAGGCAACTTTATTACGAGACGCCATAGTAAGACAAGCGCTGCTTACCCTACGATAAGCATTTTAAGGTAATCATCAGGATCGCTTTTGGTGAGGACGTCAGTGCCGAGAAGCTCGTCGTCTATTTTTCCGATGTGAACATCTTTTCCAATATATGTGAGGAAAGAAATTAATGCCACCATGATTGCTATCCACAGAATAAGCGAATAGGAAGACGCTGAAAATAGAATTTGTATTATTTTCTTAGGTTAAAACAAAATCTAACGGTAGATTTGAAAGTGTGTTCTAAACATGAGGTGAGTGGTGAATAACTGACTAGTTCCGGTTAAGGAAAAGACCCAGTCCGAGCTAGTTCCGAAAAAACTTAACACAGGCGCTCATTTTATCGTTTTGTTAACAACTGAAACGATATGTCCCACAAACGCGGAAAAGTTTGCTCCCGTTTACTCGTCATTTTTGGGAGTTTTATGAAAAATCTTTCTTCCGAGGACCCGTTTGCAAAATTGGTTTTGTGAAAAAACTAAGGACATGTCGTTTTGAATGGAGTAATGTTTCGTATTTATCGTAGTAGCCCAAAATTGAGTGCAACATTTGCTAGGAACGTATCAATCCGGGTAGGAGCTCCGTAGAACTCACAACACTAGTTGTGTTTGTTTACATTTCTGGTGGAAGCGCACATTTCTACACATTTTATATTAGTAAAATATTAACGATGGAGCACTATAAACTATCTCTTGAACGTAATCCAAAGCTGGAACCGGCATTTTCAACACCGCAGTCGTGCTATTTGTGGCCAAAGAAAAGTGATAGAATGAATTGGAAATTGATGCCCGGTACGCCTGCCGTTTGCCGTTTGGAGGATGGCCGGCGTTTTCTGTGGCGTATCTACCCGAAGCTGGACCGAAATTCGACGTACAGGGAAGCTTACTTTGCTCAAGAGGCAGTCGCATTAATAGAGGACACTGGGGAAGAAACACGCATCAGCTCCAGTCGGTTGGTGGAAATCTGTCCGCTCCAGGAATCCATATTGGAGTTTGAAAAGGTGATACTCGATGTGCAGTTGGACTGCTCACGGCTAAACGTGGAATTACTGCTGACGAAGGATTGCCTCTGTGATATGTTGGGCGCTATGCTCATGTTAACTTTCTTCGTTCGCGGTACACGCCTTGATTTTAGCTTCTTACAAGAACGGAATATGGGAATCAGTGCTGCACTCGTAACAGACACACAAGGCCCTTCAAAGTATGGCATTATCGGAAGGGGTACACGCATTGAAATTCGACAAATACTGTTCCATCCTGTGATTGCGCAAACATCACGGTCTAAGCCCCTCGGTGGCATCGACGGCGCCCGTAAGCAGTTGGAGGAGACACTCGCCGAACGTTCGTCCATCCTCATAAGCGGCCCAAGCGGAACTGGAAAGTATAGCCTGGTGAAAGCGTTGGCAATGGAACAAAATCTACCCTTGTTTGAAATACGCGGACTGAGCTTCGTGCGCTCACTTCCCGGCGAAACGGAAGCGGCACTGCGGAAAACTTTCCTACGCCTGCAGCTGTTTGCAGACCTAACGGGCGGTGATAACCCGATCGTTCTGCTGGTGAAAGACATCGATACGATCTGTCCGAAGATCGGTAACAAAAAGGGAGAAGACGTCGCCAACGTGGCCCGCATCGCATCGCAGTTCGTTTTGCTGGTCGACGAGTACAGGGAGTCGATACAGAATTTGATCATCATCTGCACCACTTCGATGGTCGAAAACTTGGACAATCGGTTACGAAGACCCGGTCGGTTGGGCAGTGAAATTGCTCTTGGAATACCGTCTAAAACGCAAAGGGTGGACATGTTACGGTGCTTCAATTCGATTCGCAGAAGACTCTCGGAGGAGCAGCTGGACGAGATTGCTTTCCGAACGGCTGGTTACGTTGGTGCAGAACTCGAGCTGCTGTATTGCAACGTGGCGAGGAAAATAGAGGTGAACATCGCGCCTTTCGAGGAGGTCTTAGCGGAGTTCCAGAAAAAGCACCTTCCAAGTAGCCTAAGGAACGCGACTGGCTTGATCGAGCGGGATCTTTCGCTATCGCTCGATTCCTTCGCTGGACTGGAGGAGCTCAAATCATTACTTCGGCTGTGCGTAATCGAACAGTTGAGGAACCCCGATCGATTTCACCGTCTCGGCATAAATCCCCTGAAAGGCATCCTGCTGTACGGACCACCGGGATGTGCTAAAACCACGCTCGCAAAATGCCTAGCAGCCGAGTCTGGGATGACATTCCTATCACTGTCGGCCGCGGAACTCTACTCTCCGTATGTGGGCGACGCGGAGAAGCTTGTCACGCGCGTGTTCAACGAAGCACGAGCGAATGCGCCCGCCATCGTGTTCCTGGACGAAATCGATTCGCTGGTGGGAAATCGTGGTGCAGTGGGATTAAAAGGAGCACCTGCAGCGGCCAACATGGGCATCCTGTCGACGTTGCTTATGGAAATGGACGGCATCGGGCAGGCGAAGCAAACAGCCAGCGCATTGGGCGGCGATGCAAAGCGTGTAGTCGTGATAGCGGCCACCAACCGGCCCGATATGATCGATGATGCCCTGCTGCGGCCGGGCAGATTGACAAAATTGATCCACGTACCGGCACCGGATGAAAACGCACGCATCGGCATTCTGAACAAGCTCGGGAAGAACATTCCGTTTGCGGAAGATGTGGACGTCACAGTCCTAGCTGCAGTAACGGACCGATATTCCGGAGCGGATCTTACCAACCTTTGTACTCAGGTAACGCGATGGCACGTTTTCCGCGAAGCCGATGTGGGAGACTAAATGTATTTTTTTTTCAGGCCGCTTTGGCGGCAGCAACGGAGGACCTCGCTGCTGAAATGGTATCAATGTCACATTTCAAGGAAGCACTGAAAGACGTCCCACCTTCGCTGACCAAGGAACAGATCGAAATGTACTACAAATACGAGGCAAACCGGGAAAGATAATCTGCCCTTGATTATGTCGTTGTTACAGAAAGTAAGTTGCATTTTATCTTTTGTTTAATATTGATCAAGCTGCCTTTTGAGCGTGTGCATCTATCCGGAAACACATTGTCAACAAGACAAATAAAAGAGTTCACATTCATCGTTTGAAAGCATGGACCGGTCTTCGCGTAATGATTGTTGGAAAGAAACCAATAATTATTCAACGTGGAAGAAATCTTTCAATGTCGCTTTCTACAGTCACCTTGAAAATATGATAATTATGATCCTGATAGGCAGAAATGTGACCCTCGGTACATTCTAGCTGTTTTTCCGTTGGTAGTTGTACTGAAAAACCGATGCATGATAACCGTGCAACCGATAAGATTGCTATCGCTCGCATAATTACCATTCTCTTCCGCTCCGTCCTGGTCAATCGGATGCCGACGGAACATCCTGAAAGGCGGCGCACTTGTTAACCGCGCTAAGAACAATTGGCGTCAGAATGCGGTGGCGGCAGCCGAAAAGAAATGTCACTGTTCACAAACGAGCCACCTTGATTATCGTACACCTGATCGCACAGTGCGACATGCCGAACTCAAAACACGGCAGCCAACGCCGACCAACGGAAGGAACCGAGTGTACATTCACGTGAATCATTCATTCCTGGTTTGGAGTTGCTGGCAAACTGCTTCGCAGTCTTATCGATATCTGCTTCAATCGATTATCAGCTATGGGGAGCGTGATGGGGGGGCTCGATAAGCCAAGATGTGTATGCGTTAAGCCAAACGGTTGAGCAGGAAAATGTTAACATACGATTTAAAAAAAATTGGTTTCCTTACGAACTTTTAACTAATTTTGTTATAGACTACCATTCCATATTTGGTGTGTGAATTGTTTGAAATCTTGATGTGCAAGAATGCACTATTCGAAGACTGGATTCCTCCGATAGGATAACGGAACGCCGCAATTTCCCCCCTTTCGCGTCTCCATGAGGGAGCGTTATCTTATCTGATCGAGTTGCTGTATTCGTTTGAATTCTTTGCACCTGTGTGAGTTGTTTAACACAAAAAAAGGGTTCTTATCAAACAACGCGACGTGTAATACAGTCAACCTTTCGGCCCATCATATTGAACAACAACAGTTGTGTCCTACTCGTGGACCGAAACCCCTTTCTATATACGCCAGTGCCTGCCTGTGCTTGACGGTTCGATAAGGAACCCGCCGTTGCCTAGTATGTGGTCTATGTATCGGCTGGCGGCAGTCTTTCCCGGGCCTCGAGTGAAGCTGGCAGTTTCCTGGTGCCTTCTCTGTTCGGTCGAGTGATAGCAGTGACGTAAGCAACATAACTGGTGATTTACCGGAACCATCATTGCCTTCGCGAAATCGAAAGTGTACATACGTATAGCTTGTAACAAGTAACAATTGTGACATATTTTTCCCTTCAAATTCATGTGATCGTTAGGAATCCATCGGTTCTCGATTCGTCTGAATCTTTCTACGCAAAAGATTTCAAATCCAATTGCCAGTTTTTCCAGCCTTGTAAAGCCAGCGATAGGGACAATTCATTGGAGTAAAAAAAAAAAACAAGCAATTGTCTGATAACGCCAATGAATGATGGATTAATTGGAACTAATTTTATTGATAGCTTACGATACGCAGGGTGTCCGGCACCGACAATCGGGTCGAGGCGTACGAAGCTAGGAAAATCACAGCACTTGTATTGGCTCGTCACGTCGATCGCAATCATCTGGTGGAGGTGTCAACGGCGCCTATTGCGTGTGTTGTCCCCTTTCAAGTCTTGTGATTGATTTCGATAGAGATGGAAGTACGCAATTTGGACAGTGAGAATGGTACGTTTTAATTTATCAACGTCAAAAGGGCGAACTAACAACAATTACTAGTCAATTGCACAATGGGAGAAAGTGTTAATAATTCAATGATGTTATAGCCGTTTAGTCATTTATTTGACATTAAGTCATTTTTATTGAATGACTGTGGATTGTGAAGAACATAGGCTTCAAAAGAGCGATCACAGTGTCCAGCCGGATGAAGGGCTTCCCCGTTTTAATACTCTTCCATTAAAGTTTTATTTGTCTGAGTGTCTAGCTCTTCAAAGCTCCAGTTCCACCGATGAGTGAGACGACGCGCGGGAACAAGCAGGAATCGTTGAAACTTATGACCCTTTAGTGCCTGTGTGGTTAAAGGAGTGAACGAACGAATTGGTGCATGTTGTGGATGTGTTTGCCGTCTAGTGATGATAACCAGTAATGGTGAAGATAAAACTACTCTTCCACCTTTGGCTGGGTGTTGTGTGTTTGTTTTCGCAAGAATCGCGCGCCCTAAGGGCTGCCGTCGAGGACGAGTCGGCGCGAAATCAAATCGAAACAGGAAAAAATACTCTAAACAGCCCAGCTGCCGCATGGTACGAACCTCCGATATGTAGTTTGGTTAATGTTAGGATCACCGTCACCAAAAAATTAAACTTACTGGTACCTGAATGGAGCGGAGAAGATTCGAACTTGGCGTGCGAGGTGAGCGTTACCTGGGTGGATTGGAATAAACGCAATAGGAAACATGAGCAGAGAAGCATAAGTGCCGTCAAAATTGCGAACCTGCAGGGCTACACGTTGCCCGTGAAAGACATATGCAATATCGTACGCCTGGAAGTGTGTAAAACCGATCGTATCACGCACGAATGTGTGTGCGGAATATGGGGACCAACATTCATCAAAATAAAGGTATCGAAAAAAGACGAATCTTATCTTGTGCGGTGGAAGATGGAACCTTCCTGCGCCAATAGTTATGCCGAGCAGTACATCATAAAGTATGGTTCAGGCGAAGCACAGACATCAGTTCCCTTCGTCGCCCTTAATCATCTGATGCCCTGCAAGTGGCATCAGTTTGAGTTGCGGGCAATCAGAAACAATAGTATCGCAGTGCGTAAAGCTTTCCAGTTGTTTGCTTATCCCAGTGCTTCGATATTCAAATGTACTGTTAACGTCTTGGTTGAAGATGTGGAGGCTCCTTTTGTAACAGAATCAAACGATGCATCGATTCAAACAGCCTGGAGTGCTTCCGAACGAAATCGTCTCTTAAACAACTCTCTCGACTGTACTTTGACAAACGAAAATAATATTCCCGACTCTTGCAACATTCCACTGAATACAACTGACAGGAAGCGAGTCGACAGTCGACTTGCGGCTTCCCTGCCAAAATGTTTTGGGCCAAGTTGTTCGCCGCCTCGAATGTGTCCGATTGGTGCTGACAATTCTGTGGAAGCTACCGTCAAACCACAAGCCATTAGCCCTGTGCGTGATCTGCGCGCGAATACGGACCTGCAAGGAACTGTTATACTGACCTGGCGCCCTCCGGTTGATGGAAAGGATTGCATCAAGCAATACCTCATAACGTGGGCTTCCGAGAGCATTACGATAGATGCAGTGACTACGTTTTATCATGTTACCGATTTGGAAGCCTGCATGACCTACAATTTCACCGTGAACACGATCGACCAGGGCAACGACAAGGGCACGCCGGCAACGATTGCAGCCACGGTGCGTGTACTGGAGCAACTCTCCGAGGTGACCGAGTTGGAGCTGTACGAGGTGGAGCCACGCTCCCTGACCGCCAAGTGGAAACCTCCCACGAATGGATCGTACTGCGTGAAGTCCTACCGATTGGTAGCGTGGTACGATGATCCCCAAACTGCCGAGCCGATGACGGTCTTCTCGAACACCACCGAAGATCTGCACGTCACCTTTGGCGAGGTGATTGCCTGCATGACCTACACCGTACAGGTGATACCCATCTCCATCACCAACAAAGACGGCAGGAATGAAATTGGCTCACTGAAAACGAAGGAACGTACGATCCTTTCCTACCACGTGGAGCCTATCCGGGCGCTGTCGGTGCGGTCGCGAAGCTTGCAGCTTTCCACGCAACTGCTCAGCGAGAACAATAACAATTGTCTGCTCGTCAGCGTACGTTTCAGCTGCAACATTCTATTGGAAGGTGAAATTGATCCGGAGACGGAGGTAAAGTGTAACGCGTGACACCATACTTATTCCCCTTGAGCCGTTGATAAACACGAGTCGTTCCATCATTGTTTTAGATTGTAAAGGAATTTGTTACACAAAGTGAAACTCCCAGCTTCGAAGGCATCATGGAACCGTTGAAGCCCTTCGCAACGTACCACTGCACTGCCCAAATCCAAAACATTGCTGGCTGGTCCGATCCAACCCCAGCGTACGAGTTTCAGACGGCAGAAGATGGTAAACTTTACTGAAATGTAGGTTGAAGTCCGGCAATGAATTTAACATAAATCTTGTTTTCAGTACCTGAAATGCCCAGTGTCATGCAGCTCACTGCCGATAGTGATTCGATCTTGGTTGCATGGAAAGCGCCCACCGTAAAGAACGGAGTCGTGGTACGATATAGAATCAACGTCCGCATGATCCAGCAACAGTATCCAATCCCGAAGTCGTGCGATCCGGTTGAGGAGTACAATGAAACCGTTGACTTGCGCGATGAAATTGACCCTGAAGCAGTACGCAGCTGGAACGGGGCAGAGTTTGAGTACACGATCTCGAAACTGGCACCGTTCACGCTGTACTCCGTACAAGTGGCGGCAGCGACCGGCGCCGGCGTGGGTCCGTACACCGAGCCGAACGATGTGGTGACCCGTCCAGACGTGCCGGAGCCGGCACAGAATTTCATCATTGCGCAAGTGGAAGGGCCTGTGTTGGAGGAAGCCTATCGCTCGGCGGTTACACTTTCCTGGCAGCTTCCCTGTCGCTTGCATGGCAATTTGACGCGTTTCGTTGGCAGGTTGTATGGCGTTCGGGAGGATGGTGGATTGTTACTGTGGAGTCATGAACTGACGTGGAATGTTACTGTGGATTCAGATGAAATCAATGACACGTACTCGTACATCGAAGATCGACTAAGGCCCGAATACAACTATACGGTCTCGATGAGTGTGGAAGTGGCGAACATAAACGAACGCAGTCCAGAAACATCCGTTTCCTTTCAATCGCCGGCAGGAAGTGAGTAACGGTATGCGCATTTGTTCACGGATTTGTCCATTTGACTGTTGTCTCTTTCGCTGTTTTTTGTTTATAGTCCCTGCTATCGACGAAACAGAGAAATTTATTGATGTCAACGTACTCGATGCTCCCAATCCAACCAACACGGCCAGGATAGTTCTTGGAAAGATTAACCTGACGGCGGACATTGGAAGCATTCGGTATATGGCATTGCTAATATCGGAGCGCGGCTGTCAGGGGGATCCCGAGCCTCGGACGGATTTAATGAACATAACCGGCACGGTTCAGTGGCCCGAAGTGCTGGACTGGCATCGTGTGATCAATATGCGGTGTATTGCACAGTACCAGACGACTCCAGAGTTTTGGAACCCGATGGTTGCCACACCGCGTGCCGACGCCCCGATCGAGTATGTGGTTGGACGGGAGCAGTGTGACGATGGCAAGAAGTACTGCAACGGGCCACTGAAGCCCGGCACGGAGTACGCGTTGATAGTGAGAGTTTTCTCGCGCAGTGGATATACCGATTCGCCCATCCAGTCGTTCCGCACCGACTCGCTGATACAGGTGGGATTGATCATAAGCACGGTGGTGGCTTCACTGCTCTTGGCCTTTATCGGAGGCCTGTTGGTGCTGTGGCGCAAGCAACGATTGCTCCTGCCCACACAACTTTCCGGCCGCACGCCGACGGAAGAACCGTCCGACATTCCGCTGAAAAACTTTCCCCACCAGTACGATGAGCTTTTTCAATCGAACCGAGAGAAGGTTGGTAAGGAGTTTCAGGCGATCAACTATTTTTCGGATTCCGTGCTCATGGAAACGGTCAGCTTTTTGAGTGCGCGAGAAAACGAGCAGAAAAATCGCTACGTCAATATCCTACCGTTCGACTCCAACCGGGTGCTGCTGGATGCCGAGGAGCACGCCGAGAGCATTGCGAACGACTACATCAACGCTTCCTTCATCGAGGGGTACAAGTATCAGCGGGAGTACATTGCCACGCAGGGTCCCAAGCCGAACACGTGTTACGATTTCTGGTGGATGATGCTGCAGTACGAGATCGAATCGATCGTCATGCTTACGCAACCGATCGACCACGATAAAAACAAGTGTTGCCAGTACTATCCTCTTTTCAACCAAAGCGTTGAATATGGCGACATTCAAGTGAAATGCACGCAAGAGATGAACCTTTCCCTCTACTACAAGCGGCTGTTCATCGTGTCGAAGGTATAAGATAGCCCGGGTTTTAGGAAAACTTTAATCTAAACGCATTTTATTGTTTCTCCCTATAGGGAAATCAATCGAAAGCTGTTTTTCACTATCACTTTCTCAACTGGCCCGACCACAGTTGCCCGTCCAGTCCGGCGGATCTAATAAAATTCTCCAAGATCATTCGATCGGAACGGAAAAGCTACGCCATCCCGCTGGTGGTGCACTGCAGTGCCGGTGTCGGTCGCACCGGGACCTTCATTGCGTTGGACATCATTCTGCAACGGATGCAGCAGGAGAAGAAAATCAACGTGTACGACACCGTGAAGCGCTTGCGACGGCAGCGGGTGAAGATGGTGCAAACGCTTGACCAGTACGCGTTTCTCTACCAGTGCTGCTTGGAGTATGTTTCCAAGATCAATCGGAAAAGTAACTATTCGATGCGTCCCCTGTCTAACGATCGCCCTGAACACCAACGCAATGCAATAATGTTACCATCTCTTCAATTCTCAGAGCCAAAGACAAGCAGCGTTGAAGTCATAGGCCGGGGCGATACTGAAAGGCGATCTCCTGACGTTGTTATGGAGGTGGATAACGTAGCGGTTAGCAATGGCGATAAGCCAATGTTCAACATAAAGTTTCCAAAGTCCGTCAACCCGGGGTTGGCCGGAGTGACCAGCTTTGCACCGACTGATATCGAAAGTGGCAAATGGTGATGAATGGAATGTGCGCTCGCTTGTTTGAATGCAGAGAAGAAAACTGTGAAATGGAGGAATCTATTACTTTAAGTTAGAACAGGCAGCAAACCTATGCACTTGTTATTCTTGAATGTCGCTGCATTTCTGTGGCTTAAAGAAATGATTGAGAAATGCTTATCATTGTATGATATAAAACGGATCTATTACAAAGAAGTTAATTTATTCTGAATAAAAAGAATGCTCCCGATTGGATCGGTGTGTGTTTTTAAATCACTCGTTCCTTATCAATTTCTAATTCGATATTCAAAATTCGTCTTTTCTGTTTCTTTAATAATTGTTTTTATTCAATGATGAGCTAAGTGCTTATATCGAAATTACCAGGTCGGTTGGGTCTTATTCTGAAGAAAACAGAACGCTATGAAACGTGGACGTTCACGTTCTCGTGGACAGTGGAAATCAGTTCGTTCGTATTTACATAAAATGACATTAAAAATCATAGTAAAGGCCCCAAGGGGTCGGGCGAAACTCACTTAAAAGGTACTTCTAACGGTTTATACAATGCGGTCCATAAATAATTTCATTTGCGTTCGATAGTGACACATTTCCTATCACAACCAATCTGCGATCCGCAGCGCGTGTTTTTTTTTTTTATGCTGTGGTTTGGCTGACTCCTCTCATTTGAGTATATGGAAAGTATTTCTAGAAAACTGCGCCTATAGTTTCTCTCCGCTCATGTTGAGCATATTGTAGTAGTTGTGATCGGGGAACCGTTCCAGCTCGATGTAGTCCGTCTCGGTCTGCAGCAACCGGTCGAGCATCTCGACCACCTCCGGGAAGCCGGGCCGCTCGTTGGGATCGTTCGCCCAGCAGTAGAACATGATGTTGTACAGCTCCCGGCGGCAGTGCTCCGGCTTCTCCAGCCGGTAGCCGTCGCGTACCTTGCGCATGACGTCCGCGGCAGCGATCCCCGGGTACGGCGTGGACCCGAGCGTAACGATCTCCCACATCAGTATGCCAAAGCTCCAAATGTCGGACTTGACGGTGAAAATGTTGTCGTACAGCGATTCGGTCGCCATCCACCGGATGGGCAGACGGCCTTCGCTCTTGCGCTCGTACACCTTGGACGTGACGATGTCCCTAGCGAAGCCGAAGTCGGCCACCTTGCACGTGTGGTCTTCGGTGATGAGAATGTTACGAGCCGCCAAATCGCGGTGAATAATCTGTCAAGAAGAAATTTTTTTTTTGTAAATTAAATTTGCAAGAACTGTGGATGGGAGGGAGTTTCCATTTCACTTACCCCACGGGAGGTGAGAAAATCCATGCCCCTCGCTACCTGGAACATGAACGATGTGAGATCCCCGGAGGTGAGAATTTTGGACTTGCCGTGAGTATTTCCGTAGTGTCTAGAACGACGAAAATGAAAAGATTCATTATTTCACTGGAAGACGCAAAGGGGAAGTTCGTTACCGGATACATACTTTTCGACACGTGAGTTCCTCAGGAACGTCTGCAGCTTGCCCATGTTGACGTATTCGAGTATAACGAAGATCGGATCCTTCTCGGTGCAGCAACCGAGCAGACGGACAACGTTGATGTGCGGTTCGAGCGATTTGAGCACCTGCAGCTCCGACAGCAGGTCGCTCCGTTCGGCTTCGCTGGCATTCTCCTTGAGCGTCTTGACGGCCGTCACTGTGATGCCCTCGTTGCCCTCGATGTCGGTAGCCTCGCAGCGCCACACCTGCCCGAACGCTCCCTCGCCGAGGATGTTGAACACTTTTAGCCGGTGGCGCGGAAACTCCCAGCGGTCCTTCACGATCGAGCCGTTCGATTCCTCCGACAGCTGCGACGTGGCCTGCAGGTGTCCGCTCGGATCGCGCTCCCAGGGCGACGTGTACCGATTGCTGAACGCCATCGGGCCGCTCCAGTGGCTCAGCCCGATCGAGTTCCGGCTGTCCTCGGTCGTGGAGGTAATGTTGCTACTGACATTGCTTTGGTTTGACTTTTTGGCTTTATCGATCTTGTTCTTCTTCTTCAGCGTCTTGCTGATGGCGCACAGATACTTCCGGAAGATGCAAATCGCGATCAGCCCGGCACTGACGAAGATGATGGCGACGGAAATGATGACCGGGAGCAGGATCTTCAGAGTGTTTGCTTCTTCCGGTGGATGCGCGTGGCTCGGAACCGCTGTTGTCATGGGCGGGTGCCGCGTGCTCGTAGTCGCCGGCGTGAAAGACGTGCTATGCTGCGGCGTGGGTGACGGTTTGGTACTATTCGACCCGAGGCCATGGGTATTCCCGTAACCATTGCTATCACTTGGCGGTGCGGTTACCACAACCGATCCGTTAGCAGCCGAGGGTGGCGGATCCGGGTAGGTTTTGGTCTGCTTGGGGAGAGCTACCGAGGGCGGTGTGGCCCCCTCGCTCGGAGACTCTTGGTTAACCACCGTCGGAGGCCGTCTAGTGAACTCCGCTGGCAGTGGTGGTAGAGGAAGCTGAGCAGGCCGCGAGTTGATCCCGGGCAGGTTGAGTCCCGGTGGCAGAATCTTGCGTATGCTGTCGATGTTGGGCGTAAACTGGGACCCGCGTGTTTTATACAGGCCCGTTGCGTTCGCACTCAGGATGTTGACGTACACCTCGTTCTTGGATGTGAGACTGCCATCGCTTACGGTGACGTAGACAAAAAAGTTCTGCCCGGCTCGTCCCTCTACACTGCTGTTCAGCGTCACGTAGCCCGTGTGAGGATCGATAACGAACGGATGATCCTGACCGGCGACTAGTGCGTCCAGTCCAAACTCCAGCTTGTCATCCTCGTTGTCGTCCGCTTCAACACGGGTGATGATGGTTCCCACTGTCGTGTTTTCACGAATACGCCAGTGCCGATCCACCAGGATCACTGGTGGTGTGTTGAGCTCTTGTGATTCTGTCGAAGAGTAGGAGAAGAAATGAAATACAATGATTTTTTTTTAAATTAACTTTTCATATACTTCATTATCAACTTTGAACACCATATTGTGCCATGTTTATGGAGTCATTTGCAGATCATTGTAATCAATCGCCTGCTTAGTGAGTAAATCTTCGAACAAGGCCCATTGAAAGCATAGCCTTCGCGATAACAAATCACTTCCTTACTGGGCGCCCCGTTTTTTACCCATGAGGTAAATGTTGTTCTGACCCGAGAAAACCGATGGAGGGTGGGGAATTTAATCAGATGTTGTGGCGTGCCGTGGCGTGTTGAATAATTTTAACATTTACTTCCGGCCCGGTTCATCGACCTTCGACGGTCAGCACCGCAGCCCGAAGCTGCAAGAATCAAACGGACCGCCGTTAATGAACTAAAATTATAGTCCACCAAGGTTTTGCCAGGGTTTCGATGCTGTACACTTGATCCGTGAACTTCCTCTCGCTCGCGCGAGGATGCTTCCATCCCTAGCGACAAATTATCAAGTCCACCTCAGCAAGCAAGTGAGCTTCCACGGCGCGCTTAATGTCCACTTGACTGCCCGGGAGTTCAGTGAAGCGGTTGAAGGACTCGAACATAAACAAAATATTGTGTGCGTCGTTGTCTGGCCCCTTCAGGGAAAGACTGAGCGAAGGGAGCTGTCCGTACGTGTGCGTACGAGTTCACGCGTGTGTCGGTCTTGTCAATCCGCAACGTTCGAAAAACCGGTTGGACCGCTTGTGGGATCGGCTGCGGAGACCCCGCTACCCCGAGCGGTACGTGGTGACGAGGACCACTTTCATTTTAGCTCGACGTGTTCCTCAGGATTGATCACGATGCAACACTCGCTTTCTATCGCCGTTGAAGTGAGCCTCTGCGAGTGCAAATCGGAGATGATCATCTTCGTCGAAATGTTGCTCGTGTTGCTAAGTACAACTGCTGATGGCAGATTGATAGCGCCTTTTCTGAGTTCACGCTTCTACACTCGATCGTCCACGTGTCTAGGCACTTCTACCAGGGGGGATGAATATGCAAAGTAAATCTTACCTGCACCGGGCTGCTGTAGAACCAGGAACATCCAGGCGAACATTGTAAGGCAATGGCGCAGGTAGAACAGACCGGCTGACGTCATCCTCCTGCGGGACGCCATCTTTCCTCGTCGTCGTGCAAAAGACGGTTCGGTGGACACACAGGAGGAAGAATCTCCCCTTTTTTTTTTTTTGACGACTGCTGACAGTCACGCAATCATTTAGCACCCCCACTCTATCGTCGGAGTCTTGCGTTGGGGCGTCGGATCGCTTTCGTTTCGGTAGCTCTCCGACGCACTCCGATCCCCTTCGGGAGATGGCACCGAGCCGCGGCACGGCTTGCTTCACTCGATGGTTTCTCTGGCGCAAAAGGCACCTCTTTCTTCGTCCATCCACCGGCTGCCCGACAGGGCCTCGTCCGACTTGTTTCGTCTCTGTTCCTGGTGGCGTTCGGTGTTTCGGTCCTTTCTTCTTCCGCTTTACGTAACAACCACAAAACTTGTCACAGCACCGACGATTATCTCGTGCCGTTTGGTTTCACTTTCGGTTACATAGTTCGAGCTCGGCGACATTTTCGGACGCACGAGCGGAGGATGAACCGAAGGATGCTCGTTCCCAGCGACACATGCACTCATTTTCTTACACGCACATTTTTGCATAAAGACATGCTTAATTCTCTTTCATGTTGTTTGCTAGGCACTTGCCGACGATTTTAAGTATCAGGACTAATGCTGTTGACGAGAGGTATTAAACAATTTTGAATTAATTATAAGTAATGCATCGTTAGTTCATATTGTTGCTCAATTGGTTAACATATTGCATCACACTTCACTTCAACAACAATCATAACATTCTTCTTTTCCTGGTAAAATTACATCAAACTCTAATGTTGATTGTAATAAACAAACAAAAGTTAATGGGTTAATACTTTTTGATGAGATGGATGTTAAAATTTATGACACAGTTTTTTTTTCTTTCTTACGAATGCCGTAAACTTCCCCAACTGCAAACTTTCCCATTGTTATTGAAACCTATGCTGGAATCGGTGCCCGTCGCTCCCTGGACGCCCAAATCCAAAATGTATGCTTTCACGCCCGGGGCTACGGCCCACACCGGCCCACTGTTTCGTTGTGCACCAATTCCGCTTTTCACTCCACGCCGAGACGGGGTGCTGTCGTCGATTGGAAATCTATATTTTCTACTCCAAACAACAACCGAACTTCGGCTGTGTCTGCCGGTGCTGAAGACAAAGCGGAGAAGCCTACGCGCGATGGGTGAATTTCCTTTCGAACAAACATTGGATAAACTACAATGGCACGGGGAAGAAGTTGCAGCAAAAGAAAGGAGCTTTCCCGACGTTTATCGAACGCCTTTTCTTTTTTGCATACGACTGCGGCGTGGTAGCAATAAAGGTAGAGTTTGCCAGCCGCCACCGAAGGCGGTCAAGTTTTCTCTTTCACTGACCCTGAGGCGTGCTGATCCTTACGATCTTCCTCTCGTTTCCTCTTCCTCTCTGGATTGGGAAACCTTTGGCTCTTGCCCCTTTCCGAAATGCATGGGTTTAAGGTTCAAACCGCTCCCGCACAGACAGCACACACACACACCGAACCAAAATGGCATAAGCGCGCTCGGACACATCGGAAGAAACACACGGAGTTGCAAAAATTGGCGAAAGACACAAATGCGATCGTTCCGGTGAAGGTGCACGTTCCCTCCCATTCCTTTCTGCCGGCAAGGTGGTAATGATGCTCAGCAGCATGTCTGCAGACGGCGACGCAGTTGCACTATACACCGCTAGCCTGCTCACCCTTCCTCCACGATCGGAACTGCTTGACTCGCGCCCCCCGTTGGTTTATGCGCCATTGCGCCATTTCACCTCTTCGCGGTTCGACCACATTTCACCGTTACCGTACCGATTTCTCTTTTCTTTCGTCGCACTGCTGTTTGCCGCTCACTCGCGAGCTTTCCTCACCCCCCACGATCCCCTCCCACTGACATGCCTTTTCGGTCTCTTTCACTCTTCCTCGCCAATTGGAGCCCTCCATCTCCTTCTGTACCCCTTTCATTGCACGATCACTGCGCACTTTCTTATTCTGTCACTTGGGTGTTTTTTCTCCCGTTGTTTTCGCTTCCTTCCGCGAGCAGCAGGCGGTCCCCCCCATCCCCTTCTATGTTGGCACTTTGGGAAGCATTTATTTTGAGGCAGAAACAAAACGAAACGAAAAAAACGACACCCATCAACAACGCGTAGACATACATCTGTGACGTCTTCCGGTGATGATCGACATCTCAAGATCACCGTTTTATCCGACGATCAAACATTTATGTTATCGCGGTGCAATCGCATCAATTGCTTTTCCCCGCTGTCCGGTGTCGGTTTGTTTTCTCTCGGCAGTGGCGTTTTCCTTCGGCACGATGCACTTTCTTTTTGTACAGAAACGGTTTTGCACCAACTCGTCGCAGTTTCGATGGGGGAGGGACGGGGTTGCAAGCAGATGCACCCAAGCAATTGCAGGTTTTGCTACATTATTCCACCGCAAATTAACGCACCGCTAATGCATCGATCAAGATCGATCACTACAACCGAACACACAGTTGTTGAAGCACTAGATAATTGCTTGTTGCTAGAAGAATTATTTGTTTGGCTGTTTGGTGATGCTATTTTGTATTCCACTTCGAGAGGCTAGAAAACAGACACGCACACATACAGCCACAGCACAACAGCCCTTTTAGTGGACGGGTCGGATTTCTCACGCCCCCTGCACGTGCGGCTAGCGGAGGTCTTGGTGCAGTGGGAGGGGGATATTAATTGGCCCGTAAATTCAAATGCAATGCACCTGCCACGATGGAGACGGTGGAAAATTTTAACACTAACCGTGAGGCTTGCACGTGAAACAAAACAAACCGAACGTCGAACGGAACGGGATGCGACCTATCCGGTGAAGGTGCCAACTCGTACTGAAGTGGTTGCTACGTTGAATGTGGTTACACGCGAGCGGCGAGCGGAACACACCACTGAAACCGGTTTGCGGCGGTGAGAGTGTGTGCGTGTGTCCGTTTGGGGGGGCTGCTAGGGCTCCCCAGTGTGGGACGTTGGTCGGTTGGGATGGGAGTGTCGTTTACAGTCGAGCCGAACGATGCTGCAGAAACACGCCAAACTCAGTCATGGTTTTGGCATTTATAAAACTGTTGGTATTCTAGGATTCACCCTTTCGCACAACAAGTACAGCTTCCAGCGCCAAAAACCTCCCATGCATGAGATCATGCGTGAAATTGTCCCCCTCGCGAATCGGTTCCAAATGTAAACAGCGCATAACTCACACCAGCATGCTCCATTTCACTCAAACTAACACGCACACAAACGCAGCTGTGATCAACAGTTCTCCCCATCCTCCTTCCGTGAAACCCGCGAAAGGGAAGCAAAGTCATCATGTGGCGCTCCCTGATGCGGCGAAGAATCAAACCAGTCTAGACGAATCGAAAGTTGAAAGGCGAAAGAACATCCAGCTTCCTTGCACTGTGCGTTGCGAGGAGATCCGCCACGGTCCACACCGGTGGTCGGTCGGTCACATGCTGGCTGGCTGTGACGTCCGTCTTCACGGCGATGGTGGGTCAGTTGCTTTTGCTTTCGTTGCATTCAATTGGCGAGTGATAAATGGAGCCCCGCTGAAGGGCCAGTGAAAGGTTCGATTTGCGCGTAGCGAGATGATCAGTTGTAATGATATGTACGATCTGTTTCTGTTTTTTACGAAGGGGTACGTTTAAATTGTGATGTTGCATAATTTAATGAGCTACATACTTACTTACTAAACTATTTATTTTAAGCAAGATGTTCGCATAATCATGTTTTTACCTTCTGAAATGGACCTCCTGTCGCGAATCGCCTTTCAAATATATTTGTATATCCAAATCTAGGTATCATTTTGCTGAAATTAAACCCAAACCCAACTCAAAGTCAAATGCCAAACCGATGGCTCATAGCAACTTCTCCGAAGGTTCGTGTCCTGTTCGATCGCACAAGTCTTTCGTACCGTGAGCCAAATATGAAAAAGCTCCCATTCACATTCACAGCCAAACCTCCCGCGGTCTGATCTCACGGAACTGACGGAGATGACGACTCAGAAACCGCTCAAGGTCGTTCGGGGATCTCTCGTCGGGTCGAAGATGCGGTCCGTCCACCAAACGACCAACACGGCGGTCTCTGGCGTTCCTTTTCCCGGTCGAGCTTCGAAGGCGAATCTGCGGCACACGCGAAGGCAATCGTGACGTTTTCGAAGAGTGGTGGTGGTATTGCGAGCATAAATCGCGGCTCTAGAGGAACCCTGATCGTGCGCTGTCCCGCATCCGCCAACCGTGACGCTGGTGTGCGTGCGGAGGAATGAAAATCAAAAAATAATAACATGAAAAAACGTACCCTCGGCCGGTGGGCTGTGGCGCTTGGGAATGGGGGAACTGGGTGTGGGAATTTCCAGCTTATTTCATTCGGAGATACAGTTGTGCGATGCCGATGGGGCCCATTGTTGTGCATCGCTACACGCCAGCCGACGCAACGGTGTTGCGGTTCTAACCAAATCAACTAACCGTGCACGCACACGAACGGTCGGATCTGGCCATGGTTCACGGCTTCTCGGAGCCCATCGTCGACATCCGTTTGAACCGCGAATGAAAACCAACAGAAGAAAAAAAAAAACCCCTTCTGAAATGGGTCTGACATTTTGAAACTGTGGGTTGGTCCCGTTTCTGGAGCAATATAGGGTATTATTTCATTAGTTATGTGTGCGCTTTCCATTCGTTATCGCCCGATAATGTGCGGAGAAAATGATTTAACCAAGCTGTAACGCGTGTTTTCTTTTAGTTTTAGCAGATTTTCATTCACTGTCTCTTGCTTGCAGCACGAGTGAAGCAGTAGACTGCCTGTTTAAGGACTGGATTTACATAACTTTGCATCACACCAAGACAGTAAAGCGGATTTTTAGCGTAATTATTCCGTTCCAAATCCAGCCAGACTTTCAACCAAGGTGAAGGAAACAAAGAGATATCTTGACGAATTTTTGCGAATTTAAACATTCTTCAAATTGATTTAAATGCGCAGCAAATGTCTTCCTTGTCGCAAAGCGAGGAGCTTTACACCTTTCTCTTAACGAAGAGTATCTGTAGCCTCTCGCTCGTTCTCCGGAAAAAAGGAAGCTCATTGTTGCACGTACGCGACGAAGACTTCCCTTTTCCGGTGTCGCTTTCGAAAGTGGATGGGGCTACTTTCTGCTAGGCGTTTGAACGTTTGAATCGAGCCGAGGTGAGCAGACCGAACGAAACGTCCGGCATCTTGCAGTTCTTTGACACCCTTCCAGTTGTGTGTATGTGTGTGTGTCTGTGTGCTGGGTGACAAAATGTTGTAAGCATACGAGCTGTAAGCGCCCCGCGAGCTGATTTCATTTTAACGACATATTATCCTGCCCAGTTCATTTGTCGAAGTCGAACTGTTGATCGTGTGCTTTCACTTTTAAAATGCATCCGCAGTTCTTCGCTATCGAACGGTCGTGGTTTTCCTGTCCCAGTCGGCTCTGCTGGACATCGCGAGGAATTTCACCTTATGCAATCCACCCGAAGTGTGAAACGATTAAGTGGGAGATTTTATGCAAAAATATTTCTTCTCCCTCGACGAAACCGAACCGACTCGAAATCGAACCGTAACCCGACGTCACTGTGACGTCAGTCGAAGTGGCCGATGTTACACCACGGGGTACGCAAACGGGGTGGTATGACAAAATATCGAGAAAAAGAAACAAGCGTATGCAAAGCGTAAACTTGGCTAAGATTTAAGGCGTGCGGCACTCCGCGGTGGGTTTGCTGAACACCGATGGATTACATAAACTTCATGCGCGGTGGAGGACGAGGATAACGTGGCGGTGTTTGAACTTTAGCTGCAGTCGTAGCAGCAGCAGCAGCAACAGCTCGTAGGGCCAAGGTGCTTGCACTTGGAAGATCCGGGTACCGGTCCGGTCTTGGCGTGGGTTTATTTTAAGACATTTAGTTCCAGGCACCGACCTGGATGGAGGAGCAGTTTTGCAATAAGGTGTAAATGGAGACGTTCGGGTTTTCGATCCAACAATCGAATTGCCTTGAGCACTGGTTGGTACATTAAACATGGGGATTTCCCCGGGGGGAGATTTCATAATATGGTTTTGGAGCAACAACCCAGAGTTTGCCAATTTATTGCAAGCGAACTTTTCTTGCTTGTTGAACAGATCTTGCAGGCTCGTAGATATTTCTTTGTTTACTAACTCGGCAGATTATGCGTCGCATCCAAAACTGCGAAAATTTTCAATACGATTTTTCTATCCAAAGTTGATACAGAACGAAGTCGCAAAATTACTCGGCGATCCTTCCCAGATATGAAAAAATGAACAATCATCAATGTGATAAATCAATTAGTCATTACAAGGAAGAAACGTGGAAACCCGATTCCGAGTTCGAACCGATTTTGGTCCTACTTTGGACCGGTTTTAGTTCCACTCCAATCGGTCTACACGTGAACCGCCTAAAGAACCGGTTTTGGTCTCAAAAATACCGCCTTCGTTGCTCGGTTCGTCATGGTCCTTGCAAGGACCAAAATCGGTTCAAACTGGGACCAAAACCGATTCAAATCAGGACGTAACGTACGTGTTGTTACTGTTGCATACCAGCCGGATCGACACCATATTACGCCTGAAAGTATACTTTTGGCTGCACGCCGAGAAAGCTTTCCATCATGGAAGCTTCGAAATGAAACGGTTAAAACGGTTTTTAAAATAAATATCCTCTCGCACTGATTAAAAATACCGATTGTTTAGTTCGCAGAGCTGGCCAACCTAAATTGCCAACATTGAAAATTCATTCTTTTCCACACAAGTGCTAGTGTTTTTTTAGTTTCCCCATTCCGCAGGTTCTTTCGCTCAGTTCTCAACTTTACTTTCCAACTGCTGTTTTGTTGAGGAAAACATTGATAATGTTACTCTTGATGATCGATGCATAATTTTCCACATTTTTCCATTTGCTCTGTTGTTGCTTTAGCAACTTTTCTCTCCCTCCCAACACTGACACAATTGCGGCGAAAAGCGCTACGCAACCGCATCGAAACGATCGCATTTGCATGTGGCTCGTTGTTCCTGATCGCGACCGAGCGCCAAGGGCTGCCGGGTGTTTCCGCGTGCGCGTTACGATTCATCCCTAATCGGTTCGATATGGACTTGCCCTCATGTGCTTACGTTGGCATGAAATCGGGGCAATAGATTTTGATTCGTTTCGGATGGTTTATTTTTTGTTTTGGTTTTGTTTTGGTTTCGTTTTCTTTAACCCGAGCTGTACATCCCCGAGCAGCTGATGACGATGGGGCGGTTGCACAATTCTTCGCATCATAGCCAATGCTTGCACTTTTGTTTATTATTACGCAAACGCACGACGCTTGGCTTGTTCTGAAATTCGATAAGCTTCCTCGTGACGCTTTGGATAAGTACGATGGCGGAGGGGGAAAACAAGGGGAAGCGGTCAGCGCCGGCCAAGGGTGGAGCGTTTTTTTTTATGGCGGTGTGCTGTTACGCTGTTCGGTACAGCGCTGCACTACGCAACGTAAAACACTATTGTGCACCGAACAATCGGTCGATACCGGGTTCGTCGCCGGATGACAACTGAAGTTCTTTCATATGTTCGTCACGGGAAAAAGGTTGGTTAATATCTGGACTTATTTCATTGAAACACTGTGTTAAAAAAAAGCCAACGACTCACAAGATCGTATCATACAAGAGAAAATATTGCTCGATATTTTATCTGCGCACACAAATCTTCAGATCGTTCCTTACAAATATATTTTTAAACCCAATCTACCGCAGCGCGCGGAAACGGTTGCACATTTTTCCCAGAACTTTCAAACGAAGAAGCATTCTTTGAAACCGGCTGGAAAGAAAGAAAAAACTCCTTCTGGGAAGATTACTGATAAAGCGAGGTACTGCAACATCGATTTAAAGCTCCCCAAACATCGTTGCGTTAGTTGCTTTCATTTCATGCTTGCGAAAAAAAAACAATTTGCAAGGAGTGACCGGGTGAGGATGGTACAGGTCTCTTCCTCGGTCATTTAATTAAATATAATTGAATCCACTCTTGCCCGTCCGTCGTTCGAGGAAGCCCGTTGGCACGTTTTAAAGTCAACAATACACACGCTGGGCAATGATCGATGCTACCAAAATGGACACCAACGAAGAAAAGGATGGGAGGGAACAAATGCAAATGCATTTTTCTGGATCCGGTTTTTTGTTGCTTCATTTTGCGTGCGACCAGCAAACCGCAACCTTACCGGCATTCCCGGAGCAAGCGGGAAGGGAGAAAATCTGTCACGAACCGCGTCCGAGTCTGTTTGCCTCCCGAAGAAGGGTTCTTGACTGCTCGAGAGACCGAAGCTTAAACGATCGCCGTGATCGTGAGTAATCACTTTCGACGCAATTTATTATTGTTATTATCGGAACTGTTAACATGCTGTTTATCGCATTTTCCCGAAACGGTGTATCCCAGGTGTGTGTGTGTGCGTTTTTGTCCACCCAAATGTAGCGGCTTGCTGAGGAGTAATTGAAGGATCGGTTCGGAGCCGCGCGACAACGATTTCTTGTGGTTGAGCCGACCCCACCCAGGTCCCTGACCTTGTCTTATGATTGTCCGAAATATTGCATCCCCTACAAGACATCTTCCGAAGCGAGAGAGTTCTGATCATTGCAGCCCACGATGCAGCCCTGCCCACCGATGATGTCTTCATCCAAAAAAAAGGAAGGAAATTGCATAAACACTACCGACGGTAAACGGTTGCGTGTGGGAATGCTGCCGTTTGTCCCCGGGGTGGGCAGAGAGCACACGAAAATTCCGCCACTCGCCGGCCGTGCCCCGACATCCCGCGGTTCGGGAATTGGTTTTTAAATGCCTGTAACGACCGCAGCGTGAAAATAATGAGTGCGTATCGCGGGGTCACGACTGACGCCGAGCCTGAAGAACGAAGTAAAAAAACGAAAAAAGGAAGGAAACGAAGGAAAACAGGCTGCCCGGAGAGCTCGGTTGGACGAAAGCGAACTCGGGCCGATGGCCCGGGCTATTGAAAGTGAGCAGGCAAACTCTCCGAAAGGAGCCATAAATCATTCTGACAGATCTCACCGTGGCCGTCACGGCTGGGGCTCAGGGGAAGGCGGGTGTAGCTTCAAGAGTAACATTATTCTGATTATTCCTCTCGACTGGTTCTAGCACCAGGGCGTTGCTTCGGGTCGCGCGTCGCGGTTGCGGCTAAGTGCAACGAAAGTGCATTCCGACCGTTCGCACACCCGGGGCCGAAGAATGGGAGACTGATTATTTTTAAATCAACATAATTGTCCTCGGATGCGTGGTGTAATTTATATTCTCGCGATCGATTAATTCATTCCCCCCCCTCGTTTTCTGCAGGAAAGCCTCGCCCGAAGGTCGTTTCGAGGGTGGATGTGTCGATCCTGCCCAGCCTCCTCCAGCTGGCGGCAGAGAAGAAGGCGAAGAAAAAGGGGCCCCTTGCGTTCGAGCGTCTTTTCCCAGGGCAATTAGTCACCGATCAGCGCGTAATTAGTCAAACGTTCGGTTTTATCTCTTCGATTTCTCTATCGCATTTCCATTTGGCAATTTGCCTATTACGACGCGCACCTCAGCCGCCCTCAGCACGGAGGAAAGTGGCTAGGAAATTGCCCACCGGCCGAGGCAGCAAGCAAGCAGCAAGTCTGCGAAGACACAAATCAAATGGGCTCCATGCTCCGACGACGACGGCGACGATGCTGGGCGAAGGAAGAGGGTTCCATTGCATGACCCGATTTGAGACACATTTGAGGGGAACTCCTTCGTGACGCTGGGATGTTGGATGGGGCCAAGGAGGAGATGGCATTCCGAGCCAGATCGCGCGAGAATCAGCGCGAACGCAGTCAATGCGCTTGCGAGCACATTCTGCGCAAACGCAAACGACGGCTCAAAAACTCAAACACACCACACGGCAACGACGAGGACGATGACGACGATTGCGTGGGACTGTACATAATTATAAATTTATCTCTAATTGTAGTCTACATCGTCGTCGTCGTCGTCGTCGTCGTCGCCGTCGAAGGCCTGGTTTCCGTCCGGGCAAAGGTGCACCCCATCTGTTGAGAAAACGTAAAGGCAAAGGATGCGACCGTGTCTGTCTGGAGCGTTCGTGGCTGGTTGTTTCGGATCGGACGTTCCGTGTCTCGGCTGGGCTGCGCTGATGCCAGCATAAGAATCACCTTTGTTGCCCCCTTTTCTGCTGCGAAAGAAGGAAGAATTTAAATATCCTCCCTGCGAAGACCCTGGCGGGTTCCTTCTTGTTTTTTCTTTCTTTCCTTTCTTCTCCCAATGCTCCACGGAGGCAGATGTCACAAGGGAATGGCGTGCTGCAGAAACGATAAAACACTCTCGTCTTCTTATTAAAACAGTGATAAATGGGTCCCATTCAACGGCTGAGGCAGCGGTAGGATCGAGGAACGAGTTCGGTTTTTAATGCACCCGCGGTCTGCCTCGGTTCAGAGAAAACAATTCCGCCACACTGAGGAAGATGTTTTATGAACTCATTAATGGGTGGATAAAAACAAATAAATCGATCCCCATAAGTCATGTCGGCGTCGAAGATCACTCGGCACTCTTACGTGGCTCTCCATTTTTTTAACATGATTGTTTCTTCGTTTGCTTGTTCCACTCTTACTTTCAAGCCTCAGCTAATCTCGTTGGTTACAGCAATTTTTATTCATAAAAAGCTTAATTTTTTACAAAGATCTTACGTCCTTTTAGGTTAAACATTCCTAACGAACCTTTCATCTAAAAGGTTTATCGAAATTCATTTATTACACAAAATTCGCAAAGAAAAAGGATTTATGGAGCATTGTTCTCTAATTTGAAACGGAGCATAAATATGCAATCAGAGTTCAGCTTTGCATCTCGTCCTGTACCCCTTTTTATCGCGCTTATTTTCCTTCCGAAGTTTTCCCGTGCATTCGGGGCCGAAAGAAACACGGTCAAAATCGTGAGGCCAGAGGGCGTTCGTTGTTGACCATTTTGCCGGTCTGTAATTAGATTTCCATTTTATTCCTCTGCTCCATTTCGCCCTTCACCGGCGAATCATAAATTGATTTTCCCAGCTTTCGTGCCCCGGAAGAGGCGCGCGGTGTGAGGGCGCAGGCAGAAAGGAAAACTTATTCCGAATGTGATAAATCATCTCGTCGCCTCGGTGGACCACCGTTTTTTGCCTCGACTCGAAACCTCCCAGGTAAGCGATCTTTTTTACTTCTGCCCGGGTTTTGCCGGTCTTGATTCACTATCCTGGCGCAAGCGTGTCCAGCGATTCGTCCTTATCCTTCGATCGGCATCGGACGGCACCGGACGTACACATGTTTTGCGGTGCTTAGAACATAAATTAGAAGCACGATTCTGAGCTACACACACACACACAACCACCGCCGGCAAACGGAGCAAAGAAGGGGGAGCTGGATGCCGGGACGAGTCCTCAAACGAATCTCATTCCGCGTTTCGTCGCGGCGAAACGACGATTTGTGATAGAATCTTAATGAATTCCTCCCGGGGCTCCCGGGGACGCTCGCTCGGACCACTCTCGGGGCACGGAGCCTAAGTTGCCCAGATTCACGCCTCCCATTCCTGGTGACTACCGGCGCGCGATCGCTCGATAAGCCGCGGGCGGGTTCCGGGGGGATCGAGGGTGATCTTTCACCGTTTGAGATGATCTGATGGGCGCGGGAAGGATGTTCTCGTCGGCGAACGTTTGCGAACAAATGGCCCATCAGAACAAACACCCTCCTTCCCTCCCGAGGGGCACCCGATCGGAGGATTGTGGGGCGTTATCCAAGCGAGGATCGAAACGGTTGGTAGTGTCTACTAAGTGAATCTAAATTTGTTCTTACATGCTTTTTATGCAAATCGCCCACGCCGTTAGCTGGAATGGTTATTGATTTTTAATATTCACCTTATCGGTGTTGAATAAGCAGGAATGTTTTAAAGATCATATCGGGGAATGTTTTCCCTTCGTGTCGATTACGGAAAATTACTGCGAATTTACGAGTGCGCATGGTAGAGTTGTTTTCTTTCATAAACTAGAGGATCATCTAGAGTTACAACACACAAAACTGACATTAAGATCACAAGAGTTCATAGAAGAATCTCCTGGACCTGCTAGGTTGTAGAAATGCTGCTCCCCTAATGGTCCGATAAGGCGACGACAACACACGCCTATGATTTATACCCTTCGCTATATGGTGTTGTGGCGGTGCATAGCCCCATCTGGAGCAAACGTGCCGTGTCCGAGCCGGAGTCGAGTTTTCTGCGGGTCCACCGCAGCATATTTGTCATCGGGCGAGTAATTCCCGCAAGGCCATCCCCCCCACCGACATGATCCTTTTCGGTGTTCTATTCCATTTTTCCCCCCGCTCATGCACGTTTATGGCCCCGCATTGTTTCGCTCCTCTTTTTCTTGGCAGCATAAATAAATTGTCCACTTCGCAGCGGATCGTAGAGCGTCTCTTCCTGCGGGACTTCGCCCCACCGACTCGTTCGCCCTATAGGACACAAATCAAAAGTGATGGAGAATAAATTCTATGCCTGCGCACCTCCTGCCACACCCGCCCGGTTCGGTGGGTGGAGTTCGAAGGCGAAACTGTCCACTCGAGCGGCCAAGACCAAGTCCACGAAGACGACGATGAAGTACACGCTGCGACAATTGATCATAGCGTAGGGCCGATCGGTCGGTCGTGCGATCGCGGGCGCAAAATGCAGCCAACCCTCGCAGACGACGATGATGAAGGGTGCGCCTGTGCTGGTTTCGTGCCCCCTCGTCCACCCCGGGGGTCGTTGTCGAACCCTCGAGGACGCTAATCGATCGCTGAATGGAGCCATCTCAGCGCGGGTCCTCGTCCGGGAGAGGCTTCTTTCGGTCGGTGATGTCTTACTCGCCCCAATCGGACAAATTAACCGATCCACCTAATCCAGGATGTAGTCCAGAGGACCACGTACCGGAGGAAGCTCCCGCAAGCTGCCGCAATCCGACACCGACCAGCGCCAAAGCGAACTCATTCATTAATGATGATTTATCGGTTTCTAATACGATGCCCGGGTGAACCCCGCGATACACCCGCACCTGGCTTCCCTCGGCGGACGAATGCGATAATAAACTATCGGAACCGAAGGGATGCAACGCCGCCTCCGCCGCCGCCTCCGACCTACTCCAGCCGCATGTCGGCGAAAGGATCACAATGAAGACTTTGGCAACATGATTTGCTCTAATTATATCGACAGGACGGTAAATCTTGTGCCGGTTGCGCTTTGGCGGAAGGGGGGTGGCTCGAGATGGGAGGTATAATCCGCTCGGTTGATCGGTGGGGGATTCTTTGTGGTTTTCCGTGCGGTCCAAGAACGTGCCGGTCGGGGTCTCTGATTTACGAGGTAATTAGCTAATTTGATCCGACACCGTCGATGGGTTGATCCTGTTTGCTTGCTTGCGTAGTTCCTGAGAATGGGCGGGACGATAATTAATTTGATAGGATTGTTTGTTGGCTTAAATGAGTGTTTTTGTTTAAACAAATGTAAACATAAAGTGAGAAAAACGATTTCAATAGAAGTTTGTTTCAAAAGATTAATGAATAACAATTTGTTAATTCTGCTCTTCTCTTTAGGAATCTCTCTTCAAAATTAGGAATTAGTTTTATTATGTGACGAAATTCTGAACCAATCAACAACGGTTGGGTATATTCTGTCTTTCTATATGGGCTTGTCTTATATTTAAATTGCGTTGTCTTACGTAAGCAATAGTCAATGATTCAATTAAGCGTCCCATACTCTGCCTTTGTCCACCTTTGTGTCTGGAATATTCATCCTCCTGGAATCACTTGTCTCCCACGTTTCGGATTTAACTTTCTGCTTCAATTTCAGGACACATCGAAGCAGAAACCCATACGCTCCAGTTAATAATTCATTCGTCTGCTCTGCAGAAAAATTATGAATATTTATCCAAGAAAAGGCGTTCAAGGGAGCCTACGTGTTTGCTAGGAAATTGAGACAAAGTCAAACATGGACGGGCAAAAAAAAAATTGGATCTGCAAACGAGGCGTTGAGTGTTGCAGAAAGCACTACGTGTCGGCTCGAGTTCCAAGCGCGTCTGGGGTGCTACTACGACATGATTGCGCAACCCCTTTTTGGCTCGGAAAGTAATTTGCATCAACAGTTGCGTTTGGGCTCGGCTTGCAGCTTTCGATGCAGCAAAACGTGGCGAAAGATGGTTCGAGCTGTGGCTGCACAACAACATATTGCGAGAACTATTCTAAAATGTTTCTCCGGTTCACTCTAGAACCTTTCCATAACGTGAGGTTGACAGTCAGAAACGCCACTTCATCTTCACCACATGACGCTCGGGAAACATAATGGCACCTCTTCGCCTGGGTACGTCACACGGGAAGAAAGGAAATTGCTCCGATGAATGGTCGAAAAATGCGCTCTCGCTCGGAAACAGCGCAACGACACGTCAAGTCCAAGGTAATGGGATGTTTGTTTAGTCCACCCAACTTGCGGGCCGTGTTCGATCCGGGCTGGAAAAGTTCATCCAATCCTCCAGCCCCGGAACCGATCCCTCGTGTCGATCTCGCAACAGATTTACTGTTCTCTGTCGAATGCAAATTGATGGCCCCGTCGCTTCGGACCTTTGCCCAGAACGTTCGGAGCGAAGCGGAACCACTGGTACTGGCAGTGAAAGATGGATTTGTTGGAAACCCCACCTTCTTAGTGAACCCTTTCGAAACTCTGCCGCATCTCGGTTCCGAGGATGTCGGGGTGCACAATTTCCGACAGCATAGAACAAATCTGTAGCAATAAAAAAATAAACTATCCACCGATGTCTACTTACCTTCACCCTTATTCCGGACCATCTCCGTCAGGCTAGGTGGACCTCAAGCGGAGTGTAAACACGTGACAGGGAAACAAAAATTCGTTACAACTTCTAACGGCGTTTCCCGGGCGGTTCCTTCCGCCGGTGTCTTACCATTCAACTGGGTTCCCCACTGCCTGGGCTGTCTCATTACCGCTGACGCTCCGTCCGGGCACTTGCAGGTCATTTCCCTGGGACCGTCAGAACTGTCGAGCTGTCGAGTAATTGATTCATTTTCCCGCGTTGGCCTCACTCACCCGGCACCTAGAACCTCTAGAGTTTATTTCGCGACCATCCGGTTTTCACACCGACGAACGAGCCCAATTAAACGAGCTTTATTAGCACGGGCACGGCGTGTGTATTGATGCATGTAAGCATAAAAGATTTATTGCACCCGGTGAAGAAAACCCATTTCTTGGCGTATTCACCCGGGGAAGGCTCGGGGAATAGAGTATTGCATTTTAACAGTGCGTTTTTTTTGCCCTTTCCACATCTGGTTTGCTATTAAAGAAAAAAGTCCTCAGCAAGGCTTCGATCGAATGGGAAGAGTATTGCCAGTCCTCAAGTTTAACCGATCGGCCATGTGCTTCGTTGTCGTAGGTTCTTCTCTTGTTGCAAGACCAACCCCAACGACGAAGGACGGATAGGAGGGACTTTCCTTCACCGCAACAACCGAACGACATTCTTGTGCGGCAGAACTCCGCGGAACACTATGCGTCCATAAATATCATTCTACAAACACATGCACACATGAACCTCATTCCTTCACCCGGGGCCGGCCGGCCGGGTGGTGGAAACTTTATGTCCCTTGCGGTTGTAAAACTTCGCTCAGGCCAGTTTGGAACGCGCGCCTTCCTGACGTCCACCGCTTGAAAGATGGATCGTTTCGTCGGTTTCAGGTTCATTGCATTCGCGCTGGCGGTTCTTGGGGAGGCACACACGCGATGTGGGTGGGTGGAATGGGTCGATCTAGCTGCCTTCGTTTGACCCCACTGGAGGCCCGCCGGTCATGCAGACCTTTGATCGGTGGTCCGTTCCAGGCTGGTTGGTTCGTTATGGTTAAGGTTCAACAACGGAGGAAAAACAACACCCTTCCGGCGACGGATCCCATCCTCCATTGGATGGTGGAAAAAAGGGGGGGAAAGAATTATGAAACATCAACTTGAAACATGTGAACACACGAGGGGACGCAAGACGCATTCTTTTTTTTCGAATTCGAAAACTCGACGCGCTCGATTGACTTCCCTGGCGTTGGACGACGAGCTCTCCCCGGTTCCTAAAATGGAATAAAATCGATCGGCAATCAAATTTTGACATCCTTCACCCTTCCTTTGTGCCCTTCGGTATGGTTGCGGCTCGTTAAAATGCATCCCTCTCCGCGCGGGCAAACGGGGCATGCGCTCTCCCCAAGGTCTAGGTAAAGCCACAGCAATGGCCCATAAATTCCCAGCCGCCAACCATTCCAGCTGCAGCCGAGGGGAAAACCCCCGTTTGCTGTTACGTGTTCGCACTTTCCCAGCGTGTGCAATGGCCGTTGCGCATCAAATGTCAGCAGTCAGTGCGGGTCGATCTTCAGTCCTTGGCCGTTCGTGCGTTTCGTGCAACTGCGCCCGCTAGTTAGTTGGAGTGCCGGAGATCAATTCCCATTTCCCGTTTTTCCCCTGGTTTCTGGTTCGATCGGTTCGATTTGCTGCCACCCGGTCCGCTCGTCGATCGCAATTCGTTCCAATTTGCAAGAGACACTCGTCTTTTACATGTCGCTATAGCTCCTCGCCGGGGGACATCACAATAGACGGGTGGACCCGCGCAAGATCCTTCGACAACACACGTCCGACGACATGTTTATGATCAACGTTGGCCCTGGGAACTGGCACGAAGGATGGGCGAGAGCATATTGCGTTGGTTTTATTGCACTTTCAAATGAAAAGCATTTTATTATTTGCCGAAGGTATGAAGGCAGGCATTAGGTGGATTCTGAAGGTTCTGAAAGAAATATTGTAGAATGTAGAATGTAGAATCACTCACATAATTTGAGGTATATTCTCTTGTCATGAAAAACGAATCTTTAGAAGCAAACAAATGCAGTAAGAGAGCTCTTATGTAACGTCTCGTAGAAGCTGAACACATGTAACGCTTACTCACGCTAGTTTGTTTGATTTCTTTGACGTAACAACCGTCAATGTTTCTGACAGGCTCAATCCAATCCTGCCAATGTTGCGGCCCACAGATACGCCAGGGTTCGGGAAAGAAAGTTCGCCAGACGCACGTCCGTGTCACCCATTAGTCACCCAGCGGGATGCCCAGCAGTGCCTGCCTTAGGCCCTGCGGACGTTCCAGGACGACGAGGAGACGAGGTGGTTTTCCGCTTTGCGCCCGCGTGTTCGAATCGTCCGATTTGACGACTTGCCGACTCCGAGTCCTTGACGTGCTGAAAACGCGTTCGCCTGCATGCAACGCCGGCGTAATTGCACACGCCAATGCAATTGCATCTGTTGTGGGCCTCGTTTAGCATTCCCGCGTTCGCTCCGAGGCTAATAAATCATTTCGTCACTCATATGCTGGCGGTTCGGCCGGGCGTCATGTTGCCGTGGGGTACGCCGTTCTGAACAACCGCTGTGGAGGTACTTTGTGGCGCTTTTCCCATCCTCTTGTCCTGTGTCTTGGCCTACGAAGGTACTGGGTGTGTTTGGGATGAGCAACTGAGGACTTATTTTCTCCCGGTGTTGACGGAATTTAAATCACCACGTTGATGCACCGCAACCTTATGCAACGCAAGGTCAAACGCCTTCCGCGGTCGAGTCGCCCGGGAACGAAGACGGTGTACTCCTGTATGTGAATACAAGCAAAGCGTAGAGAAAACCGAATGTGCAAAGCATTTCTCGTACATTCCACAACATGCAATCACCATTAACATTTTCGAATCATCTAATTTTGTGAAGCATTTTTTTTTTGCTCAACCACGAGGCTCCGATAAGCAGGAGGAACTCCTTTCCGTGGATGGATGGTTTTCAGTTTTAGTTTTCCTCTACGCCGAGGCCAAACCAAGGATAATTTGACGGTTGCGCTAACTGCATGCGAAAGCCGCGAAGCGAATTGGGCAGGTCCCTAATCGATGGCTATGTTAATTTGATTAAATGATTCCGACACGAAAACTGTAGCAAGCAGCTTCCTTTCTTCGCTTTCCTGGCGTTACGGTGAGGTCCTTCCTCCTGCACAAATAAGAGGGTGCTGTCAAGCTGCGTGGCACCGAACATCGAACGTGGACGTCTCTCACGAAACATCAATCTTCATCTCGTTTGGCCGAAAAGAAAAAGAGGGCTGCTAAACGCACAAACCCATCAGGTCGTGTGCCCTTTGGCAGGCTTTTGGCGAGCGTTTGGCTAATGTTGTGATGAGCTTGTAAAGTTTATTGATTTATAATAATTATCGATCGTTAGACTTTTGGAGGGGGGTTTTTTGTTGTTGTGGTTTCCTGTGGTCGCATTTAAATCTCCCAGCAACAATCTTACCGCTCGATCGATTAGTTACGTCCTGAAGCATCTTTTACATCCTTCTGAGTGAAAAAAAAACGCCCGGCGATTCACAGCCGGTAAACCGTTTCACAGAAGGAGCCCCCTGGGCGACGTTTAAGGTGAAGGTTACTACTCGGTGCGGTGGCCTTGGCGAGGACGTGCAAACCGATCATTACGAGCCGCGTCGATCGTGATCGGTTTCGACAATGTTTTTCGATGCCCCCATCTTCGAACGAGGCACATCCTCAACCTGTACCGGTTGGGAAAAAAGGTGCTTCTGTGTCTAAATTCCGAGAAGCAGCTCCTTCCATTTAGTGGCCGTGGTGGGAAGGAGCACATCTACGAGGGATTCAGTGTTTCCCAGCCGCGCTCGTGTTGGTTTACAAACTTTATTTTTACGACCAGGTTCTCCTGCGCCAAGGCCGGCCCGGGAGGACTTTGAGTAATGGCCCGTAATTTACATGTATAAATATTTCCGAACGAAATTGAAAGTTCAAGCCAGTGCTGCTGGACGCGTTGCGTTCGTGGAATCGTCCCCAGAGCTCCATGTGTGAAAAAAACGGCCCCTCGGTCGGCCCCACAATCGATCGCTCGTGTAGAACTTTTCATTCCATCCGCGAGGGATGGGTCTCTTCTCTTCGGCGTGGCGTTCCGGGTGTCTCGGAGTTGGTGTTGCACTTGCACTTGGCTGGGGAACCGTACCGGGGCGGGATGCAAAACCACAAACGGCACTGCCCGAGGCCGGCAACGGGGCGAGCGGGATAATTTATGAACAATCGTTCCATCCGCAGGCGAACGATGATGACTTAAGACCCCGGCGTCGGCGACTGCACTTCGAGCTTGCCGTGCCCCGATGGGCAATGGCCCCTTCGGGCGACTCGTCTCAACAAATAGACCACAATGTATGCGTGGTAATATTGGTGGTAATAACAATAATAACCGCACCGGCCCATTGTTCGCAGCGATGCACACGTCTTCCCGATGCGCCGGGCAACAAATGCGGGAGCAACGCACCCTCGAGATGGCTGCAATGCCGATGCCAAGAAATCCCGTCCCTGCTTCACCAAGATCAAAACCAAGAACCCGCTCGCCCGGGATGTTCTAGACGGCGAGTGATGGGGCACAATTAGCTGTGTCATCGTCGTAAAATTGATGAATATTCACGGCCCATCGGGGGTCGGCCGGGATTTGCCTGCGGAAAGTGACGGAAACCGCGGACCATGGGTGAAAGGAATGCCATACAGTGAGCTGCAGCTTCGGTTGAGCCTTTCGTTGCACCCTAGTGTCGTTATGGGATTGGAAAGCCGAAGAATGGCATCGATTGATCTGCCACCATCGCGAATGAGGACCGAGTAACCACCGGGCATAAGAGATATTAAAAAGTTTATTTATGCAAGCTTTAATAAAACATTCCATCGGTATGAATCATTCGGGAGATTCACCGTTGGAGCTTGGTTGGATTATCTTTATTACACGGATATCTTCCGTCGCTTCTAATCGACCGTCCGTAAATAATTCTTCGTCAAAAAACATTCACAGCCGACGCAAAGAACATTAAGTTGCGATTCTAATGGCAAAAATGATTGAAGATTATTATTCAACCAACAGCAGAGTTTAAACTTGAATACTACATAGTCCATGAGGTTGTTTTATGAGAGTTTTCTTTGAAGATAATTCAAAATGTGTCTCAATATGTTTAAAAGAAAAGTGAGAAGACTCTCTCTCGCCTACAACTTTTCCCTTCCCTCAAAAGCTGAATGAAAATCGAAAGCGAGTGAAATTATTTTGATCGAATGCATCCAACCGTGCAGATCAGCTTCTCGTACGGTTTCCCCCCGTTGCTACTGCCATTAGAAGACCAGCTGCACCTGCGCCCCACCTTGCTCTTCTTCCCTTTCCCCACGAGCTCTCGCATCAGAATGCACTCGGCATGAGAAAATGTTTTACGCCTTTTTCCACTCGCGGCTGCAGCGGAGGGAAACGGGCAAAACAAAACCCTCCGTGAGGGCAAAACCACGATGCCAAACGTCGATGAATGTTTAATCTCTCTCCATCTTCCAGCGCCGGCTGTAAGTGTGGCGGTTTTTTAAATGGCGAAACGGTAGCCGTTGCACCGATTATCACTCACCTGGCCTGGAAGGTGCTGGAAAAATGGAAACACCGCATTTACATGACCGTGTCCAATGGGCTTGGAAGATGTGAGGAAAGCGGCGGGCCTGGAGCTTCCACTGGAGGGAAATTATATTTTATCAATCCCGTCACGCCATATAAGCAATGTTGAAGGGGAGAGAAAAAGCTAAATTTTGCATCTTAAAGGCCGATATAGTCATATGTAGGACTGGTTATATGACAAAACTGTTTCAAATCCAAAGATCGATCGTTTGCACGAGGAAAACTAACAAAAAGTGAAATGCAGTCCATCAATTACGGTCAGGTATTTTCCCAACGGGATCCGTCGAGATCTTCTTGCCCTCGGAGCGGGTGGAAAAACTTAAGCTATCTAGGGCAGTGGATTCGGTGGAAATTTCTTCTAATGAAATCGGCAATCATTTCCGAGTGATTTCGGGAAAATGTCGGACCAATTCTCCAGGCTCCCAGACCTGGCAATGATCCAGCTGGAACAACCCCTCATTAGCTGGGAGCAAATTGGGAGCCCCTCTCCAATAATCCCGAACTCCAACGCGACGGAAGCCCATTATGGATTTGTTCTCCCTGGTTAACGGAGATTCTTCGCGAATCGGCACGAAGTGGTACCGGGCAAACGGTTTTCCATCGGAATGGGAGGGAGGTTTGGCAAACGCACTCCCTTCTGCGCGAAGAACACGTTCCAGAACGGAAAGCCCTGGCACGGAGGGTTCGAAGCGGACTGCAAAGCACCGTACGTTCGATCCATAAATCCCATAAATACCGTCAATTATCCCGACGCGGAATTGCCCTTTTCCCTCCGATTTATTGACAGTCGTCGTGTCGAGGCAGGGTGGTGGGACGGTCGCGGGGTCGCGCGATCTTGAACCTGAACCCCGATCCACGAATCCACGCAGACGGAGGCGATCGGTCAGCTCACTCCCGGTGCCAAATCAAACACTCCATGCGCACGAAACTAACAAATTAAGGAACAATAATAAACACACATATTTCACCCGTGCCCCGGAGGGCCAAGACGCCCCCACCTCTCCTTCTACCAACCGCCCCCAACCGGCGAAGGGGTTTTCGCGCCGAGGTTTTCCTGCGGACGCCACGAACGCGAAGGAAAAGAATGAGCCATAAACTATGTAATCACCGCAATTATCCTGCCGATTCCGCTCGATCCGAGCCGTTCGCCGTCGTCCGATCGAGCGTTCTGGTCCGAGATGGTTTATTTGGATATCGAAATCGGAAAATGTCCAGGCGGCTGCTGGCGGGATAGAATGCAATCCACGCCAGGGTGCAAAGCATCTTAACGGGACACGTTTAACTGCGGAAGGATTATCAAAGGATCGACCGAAGGGAAGAGGCTTGGAGCTTGGTGAAGAAAGCGGGGAGAAGAATTAAATTTCATTGCCATAAAGAAGGTTTTCCATCTCTAGCTTGTACCGAGTCGTCCTATCGCTTTGAATCTGTAAGAACAAGCATAATCTTTAAAAAAAAAGTTAAAGGTATTGTAGACTGTTTTATATCAAAAACTCCACCAAGAACCCTTTGCAATCCTTTAATGCTCCGCGCTGTTTTAATTTACCATAAACGTGAGGTAATTTGTTGGAAAACCACGCTACTGTCAAAGTAACGAACGATCGGAGATCAAATTTCGGGTTCGCTAATTTGTTTCAATTTTCTTCTCCTTTTTCCTTCCTCCCAACAGGAGGAGCATCAAATTCCTTTGGTACGGAACGCCAATGGGGGCTTTCCCTTGAGAGAACGGTTTGGAACATTTCGATCTTCCCGCGAAGAAAACAACACAAAATTGTTACTAATTTGTCCGCCAGCTTGTCGCCGGAAGAGAAATTAGCCGAAAAGACGACAAATCGTATCGGTTGGGTTGACGATGGCGACAACGAGTGATAACTAATTGGGGTAGGCGTACTGATATATGATTATATTTTGAAGGTAGTTTTTGGTATGCTTTCGATACACGGGAAAGTGGTGATAAACTTATGCCGTATCATTGCAAGGGCCATCATGTAATAAATTTGCTTGAGAAGGAGTAAACAAATCTTTCTTGAAAAAATATGCGCCAAAGGGACCAAAAGTTCTCAGGAGGTTATTTTTAGTTCATCTCGTGTTTGTATTTCCTTTGAAAATTTCATTAAGATTCCGATCTGCACCGTTCTTCCAAGCAGGACCACCACCCAATCAGCCTGGGCGTAACATAATTTATTCGTGTTCGTATTTCTTCATCATCGTACAATTAGTTAATTATGTATTTTTTACAGCTCGACCACTTGTTTTGTGCTTCCTCTCCCGGGTGGTTCTCTGCCCAGTCTCTACCTCTCTCTCTCTCTCTTTGTTTCTCCCTCTCGCTCGCTCGACGTGTTAAAAGATATATGACCGAAGCGTTTAATATCGTTTCAAGCTGTAATTTTACTTCCTCCATCCATCCCGAGCTCACCACCCTGTTGTCCATCTTGCGGTGTTTGTGTGTGCTCGCATCAAACGAAGCCTTCATACAGATCCCATAGGCTGCCCCCTCAGTGCTGCCCTTCTCCCGCTTCCCGATCGGTTCTCCGGTGATGCAATTCTTGATTAAAAAATACCATGTAATGCGTTTTCCTGCCGTTTCGTTCCGCGAAACGTTCCGCCGGTCGCCCGAAAGTGGCAAGGATTAATCCGCACCCATATGAGCGTTATATTTTGTGATGTTCGGACCCTGTCCAGGCCTCACGCCGTCGACCGGTTTGCGATTCGCGACTGGGTGGCAAAATGCATGATGTCCGATTATGAAATATGTTTACGCGGAAAGGTAGCCGACGGTGCGTCCGAGTTCGTTATGCGTTGCGGGCGGCGAAACGCTAATCGTCAGAGTCAGAGTCAGTCAGTCAGTCATTCGGTCGGCCGGCACGGTTCGAAAATCCCTTCAAATGCAAGTACAATCCGCCCGCCATAGCCCGGATTCCCCGCCCGGTTTCGGAGTGTTGATTACCCGCGTCACAGTGCATAATCGAGCCCCATCAACATGAGGCCCTCCCTCGACGGGGCGAATGTATGCTAATGTGAATCGAAAATTGCTGATCGAATCGATATTTGCTTCCAACTGTTTGCCGAACGTTTTGAAAACCATGTCGATGTTGCAATCCGATGGCCATACGGTCCACTCTTGGATGGAAGATAGTTTACGCAAGATTACCAATCCGTGGTACGTTTCAATCTCATACGTTGAGTGCTTGCAGATAAAGGCCATCGCGCCCGGATAAATAAATTGCGGCCTGAGATCTCGAGGCAAGACAAGCAACTATGCAATGATGGGTCGTTCCTTGCACCTTATTTGCTTCAGTTTTGTAAGTAGAACTCCTTGAGCATTACATGGCTCAATAAATGAGTGAAAATCCCTATTCTTTGCCCCACGGATGTATCACAAGAGGAGAAATAACTGTTATTGAGTTTACAACTTCTCCACGCTCTACGGATCCACGGAGGTTCTAGTCCCATTCTCGGCGTTCCTTACACCTTCGACAGAGGGGGATGAACAAGCGTGACGGTAATCCTTCCTGCCGGTTCCCACCCACCACCTCATCTATACCTGAGATTATTGCGTCTAAAATGTCTGTTACGCATCCTGTGGCAACATCGGTCCCGTAACAACCGTTCGAAAGCAAATGAGTTCAATTTCATTCCACCGCGGACACCGGGGAGATAATGTGTAATAAGTGCGCACTCTCCCTCGGCTGCGCGTGTGTTTTCGCCAACTCCCGGGAGTCTCTAAGCAAAGAGATGATGGCGAGAGCCTCCAGGTGTAGCAGCTACCGTGCGGCAGCAGCGAAAGCGTAGAAATTGGCGGGATATTTAGTCGCATCGATCGAGTTCGAGTGGTCCGGTCCGGTGCATAGAAGTTTCCACCGAACCTTTGCCCTCCCCCCTTTCCATGAGGAGGGTAGTCAATCTTAGCCTAAGTACAAGATGATAGTCGCTTGATTACGAAACAATTGCGAGCTCCCCTGCCCAAGAGCGTGGGGTGGCGTTGCGAGAGGCCTCAACATAAGCACAACCAGAAGGAGAAGTGCAGAGGAGATGCTGGTGCGCGTGGTTGCCGTGAGGAACCAGAACCACCCGTGGGTGCCCAAGGGTGAGCCGCGAGCCTGTTCTAGTTCTATTTACGTCCCTGGGCCACAAAGGGACGTAAGGGTGTGCGCGAACGAAGGTGCCAATGGATGAAGCCCCAGCCCTGGCAGATAATTAAAACAACAGCTAGTTATTGCGGGTAACGGATCTTTGGCTTTTCTCCGGTCCCCCCCCCTAGTTCGCCCCTTTACCTTCTCTGAAAGATGGCCATTTTACGGTGGCAAAAGTTCGCTCCGTGGCGCAGCGCAGACTCCGCTCCAGACGCGTCCGGCAAAAAACACGAGCTGCTCTCGATGATTTGCTCTGTGGTTTGGCGGTTTGACGGTTTCGTCGCCGTCGATACCGCTTCGGGGAGCACTTTTCTTCTTCTTCGTCTTCCTGCCATTTTCTGTTCTCTCCAAGGGCCAGCGGCGATCTGCACGGTGCGTTTGTCCGTGTTCGCTAGTGCCACCAGCTACACTTTGCTCCCATTCATTTGTGAGTATGATTCGAAGCTGTTCAGTTCTTTCCGCGCCTTCGCTGCGTGCCATTTCATTTGCGCGGCCAGGCTCTGGGAGTGAAGTTTTCTTTCCCTTTCCGCCCCGATGCTTCTGTTTGCCCTTGGGAGAGTGTTTTTGCAGTCATTGTAGCGGTTACGATTGAATTCGAATTTCGTTCCGTCCGTAACGGCACCGACGAAACCGAACGTCACTGTCACTGCTTTGGAAAGAGAAAAAGCGCGAGAGAGAGAGAGGGAGACACATTGATAGGATAGCCTTCACGATCGCATTTCCAACGAAGGTACGGCTAAACCAACGGCCGCGTATTTGAATAAACGTACCCTAAAGCTTTCCGACACCACCGCAATTGGGTCATATGCAGATTGTGCCGCAATTGCCGGCTCTAAAGTAAGTGTTTCCCCGAGGCTAAGAGGAGATTCAACTCCAAGTTCTTTAGTTCTCAAACGTTCCAAAAATCCTTAGGAATTGAGTAAGTCGTTAGTTTTGCTAGTCGTTTTTCTATTTCTATAATTTTTAACGAACTAGAAGCACAAGTTCTTAATGGATTTCACCGAATGAATCCTTGTTTGTCGTCTACAATGCCAACGTTGAATGGCTCCGGAGGCACTGTAACCATCGCGGAACAGCTGACCGGCGTCGAGGGCCATCGATTTTCTCCCTCCAATCCGGTTTCTGTGTTATATCCATTGCCACCAGCGGTAATTGCGCCTCAATGATGCAATAATGGTGCAAATTGTAAGTACCCGGTCGTGCCTCGGACACCAACAGCAGTGAACCGGCAATGCAGTAGCAAAGGACCGTAAGGACCCTCGGTTCCGCGGAACAGTAGCAGCCGGGCCAGGGTTCTAGGCATTTTCTCACTCCCGGGTTCCTCCTGCAGCAACGGCTACGACCATCATCACCTGGCGATAATTATTATCATCATTAATTGCACTTATCATAGCTGGAACCATCTCATCTTTTAATTAAATCACTTTTTCTCCGTCGTGGTGGTGCGATTGCTTGTACGCGTCTTCTCCCGGGGCTAGCTCTACCTGAGCATTGCAAGTTCTAGTAGAATGGTACTCTAGAGGGTTTGACCAGACAGTTCTCGTGGAACTGGTCAAGAGCTAAGGCAGCATAATGGAAGGGCCGGCAGAACGGCGGCACTATCAATGTCCGAAATGTAGGATCAGTTTCCTGACAAGATGGTTAATGAGGGGAGCAAGTGTGAGGTAGCGATTGTTTGAATTTATCGAGAACTAGCAACCTGCGCTCTGCCTTTGGGAAACCTTCAACTCCATTTAACCTGATTAGGGCATTTTTCATCGGCCTTCCAGAAATCAATTTAATGTGTTTAAGGGCAGTCGCGATAAGCATTCTTCTCGTGGAAACCCCTCTCAATCTAACGGTGCTCCGTAAAACGCCTCGGATCAAAGATCAAGCAAATCAATCAAACATAACATAACAAATATGCCATCCGGTTCGGTCCGTTGGGGAAGAATAGAAGAGGCTCGTCTGTTTAATCGGTCACTGTTTACGCCGCCCGAGTGTGCATCTTGCAGGGCGCAGAAAGGGGCCGAAAAACAAACTTCCAAATCGAACTGCCCTCGAAAAAACGGCCGCCCCGTTAGCCCGTTACGACTTGTCAAACGCTGCGATACGAAGCGGAGATAAACAGCACGGGCGTTTGATGAATCATTTCACGAATCAGCCGACGAGGACGAGGCTGAAGGCCCTTGTAGCATTCGGGGCTGGTGGACACGCTCATTCCGTAGTGAAACATTTTGACAGTCCGCGCTTGATTGACGATCAATGTGGCGCATAATTAACCGGAAATCTTACCCCCAAACCGGTACAAGGTGGTGTGAAAGCATCGAAGTGAACTGAACAGAAGGGAAAGGGAGGGAAGATGGTGTCGAGGCCGCGGGTAGCTTTCCGCGAGGACTTGGAGGATGGCCAGCGGAGCGTGCAAAAAGTGAACTAGAAGGAAAAACCGGCACCGGCGAGAGTTCCATCTTCGCCGGTTTGCCCTTCCCGGAGCTACTGGAATTGGAGCTTGATGGAATCGATCAGGTTTGAGGAATGCCAAAATTCCTGAAGTTCATTTTTGGGAACCCGCCAGAGCGAGCTCGTGAGGCAACTCGATCAAATCGAAATCGAACCGAAAGGAATAAAAAAGAACAACCACCACCGTTGCGACAGCTAGCGGGCAGCAAATGTCGAAAACCGACCCGAACCGACGACAGGGCAAACACTGTTTTTAACCCTCACCTTGCCGATGGTAGCACATGCTCGGCGATCGTTGACTTCGATCATCCATTAGATCGAACAGAAAGACAAAGAAGTTAAGAGAGAGAGAGAGGGGATCGGGGGACTGGACTGGCCGCTTTTGGCGGGGATGGAAAGATCGCCGAAAATTTGCAAATGAAATGCAAGCTTGTAGAACTCTGCCCCGGGGATGAACGTGATTCCTTTTGGCAGGACGAAGACATTCCCCGGTGCTTCCCCGTCACGCTTCCCCCTCGCGTGCGTCCTGGGCTGGAATTTCGCAATAATCACAAATGAGCATCATTAATCAAACATGCGTTGCGTCAGTTTAGCCCCAGGACGAATGTGAACCGGACGGAGTCGGCCGAAATCGGTCGGTCCTAATTTCGAGGAAGGGGATCTGATGGTGGGCGGAGGAAGTATGAAGGGATCGCCAAAATCGACTACCGAAACGCCCGAAGGGGAGGGCTCAAAATTAATGGCGATAAAAGCACCGTTTTCATGCAACATTCGAATCAATTTCACTGTGAAATTTTTAATTTGCATCCTGAATACGATTACCCCACCCAAGGCGGAGGCAGGGAGGCAGGGACGAGGCCAAAGGGGAAAGAAGAAAATGATGTGAAAATCGCTTCGGTAGCCGTGTCAGAAGAATTTAAATTCAGTTGCCTCCAGTCGGTTGATAATGCTCAGTATTAATTGATCTTCCTGTTTTTTGTGGTCATCAATAAGAATCCCTTAAGAAGCCATAATGAAGCTGTTTATTATTCGAATGGTAGAAATTATCCAGGTGGTTGTGTTTTTTTTTTAATTGTCGGTAGAATTTTTTTTCTTTCCATTAGCTCGTCAAAGTTCGCCTAATGTATCAATTTCTGCATGCCCAGCCTCTAAGCTGACGGATAAGTAAATCCATTTAGTGTTTCTTTTTTTTTTTGCTGTTGCCAGTTCGTCTTCGAATGATCTTCCCCGCCAATGACTTTTTGCAGCAGAAAACGCGGGGATCCTCGACGTCCTGCACAGAACCGTGGACTGTCGCACAGACCATAACGGCCATTAGGGGGAGAACCTCGACGTGGAGCCTCATTTGCCGACGTTCTCGTCCCGGAGATGGGCATTCGTAACCCGATACTCGATCCGTGGTTGGTGTGCGCTTTTGCGGTTCATCTTCACTGGCCTTTGCGCCCTCTGGACGGGAGGACACATTAATAAAATACGGTACACGGTGCAGCAGAAAAAAAGTACCAGACTTCCCGCCCTTCCCCAAGTTTCGCCTGTCTTTCATTCCTTGGAAAGGAGGGAGGCTTACAGAAAACCCCGATTCGGTCCGATTGCACCGGCTCAAAAGGTAGAACCCGACGAGAGCCGACGCCGAGAGTGATCCATGTTAAGCCTAATGATCGATTACTTGGCTGCAGTTGGGAAAAAAGGAAGCCGCCGCTCGGGTCGGTACATTCGTGTGGTTTTGATGCTGGGCTTTTTTTGTTTTTCGTTCGCCACCCGACGAATGGGGTGGAGTGTTGGCCGGAGTGATAGAAGATCATTAAGGCCCATCAGTGGGAGAATTATTTGCGACCTGCCGGGTGACGTTTTTCACTGCCATTCACGTGCCGCGGTGACAGGGGAAGGCTTGACGGTTGCAGCAACACTTCTATGCCATTTTTAAGCCATCAAGTCGAGGAAAAAGAAAAGGCAATGTTCTGTTCCATCAAGTGGCGGATGATTTGTGACCAGTTTGGATTGAAATTGGCGGATCATCACCCTTCGAATTAATCGACGCCCGGGAAGGTCCTGCAAAGGCTCTGCCACGCGTCACTTTGGCTCAAGTTTCGTCTCGCTTTCACCGTCACCCGAGAACGCCATTCAGGAACGCCTGAAGAAAGCGTTTCCGATTGTGAAGTCCACCTTTTTGATCGATCGGGCGAACGGGCAGGGCCGAAAGCTTCAACCACGTTGGATGAGGTATTTTAGAAAACAAATTAATTTCACGCTTATCGTCGGTTGGGTTTACAAGAAAGCAAGGCGTCGGGATGGCCGGAATCTGTGACTCCTTTCAGTGCAAACGGCCCCCCCCCAAAGAAAAGGAAAACACGACAAACGAGCCGCCACGCCATGTAAAGCCGGACCGCGGTCGATTGAGGCAAACAGAAAACAATTTCGCGCGGCATTCCTTCCCTCTGCCGGCGTGGAGTCAACCAGCCAGAAAATGATCACTTAGTGGACGCCGCCATGCGCCGCGCCATCACCTGAGTCGGGTGAAAATCTCAACGCCCTGATTCACCCGCGATCCCGTCGATCGTTGATCGCGTTTCGCGGTCCATCTGATCGCCATCGCCGTACCATCGAAATTGGACGATAGCGCACGCAAATTGTGTTACTTTTCACTCGAAACCGAAGCCATGTTTCCTTTTGTGATGATGAGTTTCCTTCGCTTGAAGAGAGAGGGAAAGCCATCCGCTGCAACGTTGTAGCGAGTGCCGTCGTTTTGCCGGTAGATAAAGTGATTTAAATGCCGGCTATGTGCTTGCTAATATCTATGTATTGTTGTTTTACTATTCGTTTAACAGACCGATTCAATATTAAAGAAGGTTTGAACGCACTTGAAAAGAGAACTTATGACGTTGGCGTTGACCTCGGCACTCTTTACGTTTAATTGATGAACGCCATTTTGACTCTCTTGGTGGTAAAGGATAATACAAATGTGTCTAATTAAAAGTTAAATTTATTTCTGCTAATTGAATTCATTTAATAAAACCGACCCAACGGTGGCTGACTGCACACTCTATCTCGCGAGGGCAGTTCTGTGCATCTATGCTGCACACCCATAATGACGTAACCGGCACGTCCTCCTCCGCAAACCTAACGCGTCTCACCTTCGCCCCGCCGATTGCCTGGTCACAGTCAATTAGCCTTCCTCGCATTAATCTTCCCGTTGCAGCCGGCTGCGCATGGCCTTTCCTTTTTTGCAGTATCAATCTCGTGGCCGCGTCCTAGTTCATACCATTTATTCTCCCGGCCTCGGCCTTTATTCTAGGCCCTTCGCAAGAACGGATCACGGATGGCCGCGGACGCCCCTTTCGTCGGACGGACAGTGGACACTTTCACAATTTATCATGCGGCCCGTTCAAGGCGGTAGGTTCACCCCGGACAAACAACCAAGACCTCGAGAATCTAGAGCGTTGGGCTAGAGTGGGGCGATTATTTTGCCGCACGCTGCATTCCGTTCCCGATGGTCATATCTAACATCGTGGCTTCGCTGGGCCTTGGAAGATAGTAAATCTTCCGGCCCGGGACGAGAGTTTGATTTACGATTGCGGACGGACGCGGCTTTGTGGTGCGGGTACGCCCGGGGGTCTTTGTGGTCACCGGGCGGCACTTTCTGGGAGGAAAAGGAAGAAAAAATTGGCACAGCACGATCGCGGACCGGAAACATTCCGTGGCGCAGCATTCCGCCGATCGGTAAATGAATGTAAAACCCCGTTCGTTATGGATGCTGTTTTTCCCCCCAATCGGATAAGGCACCAGTGTCGCGTTAAGTACGCTTTATTTCTTCTTTCAAACAAGGCAAATATTCTCGACGATCTAAAAACTGCAGAAACAAAACCGCAACGTCCTGCAGCGAACAGACTTGCGACGAACTTTTGAACGGCAATCAAACGGTCGTACACCTTCGCCTCCAATCTTGCACTTATGCTGCGCGAGGAACAACTCTTAGAACAATAGCGGTGGTCGGTCACGGTCACGACCGGGTTGAGTTGGTTGAACCGGTTGAACCGGGAATGACACTTTATCAGTCCACCGGTCTCCATCACGTCGGAACCACCCCAGAGCAATCTTGAAGGGATGGCTAACAGAATACACAATCCTCACACAAAACAAAATTTGTCCCATTCGTAACGCATCACCCCGTCGCCACCCTCGGGCATTCGTTTGTCACTCCATACGTTCGGATTACTTCCCTGTCCGAAGACGTTCCCCGTTGGTGTAACTACAAATTTTCCGCATAATTAGACAAACCGGTCGGTATCGCAAGGGGGGGGGGGGGGGGGACATCGGTGGGAAAGGTCAAGAATTATACTGAGAACGGCCAGCATCAGCATCGGGGCCCAGCTTTCCAATACGTACGTACGTGGTAGCGCGCAACGCCGGCTCAGAACTCGTTGGAGAACGTCCGAAACCGATGGTCGGGGCTACATATAATTAAGTGTGCAGGAGCGAGGCCCTGGTAACGGAGGTAAGGCTTTCGCTGGTACCAGAACCGAGCTGGTGGAGCGAATGGGGTGGCTAAGGCTGAGTGTTTATTGTACTGCACTTGAGAGTTGGCGAATGGCGAAATAAATCAGCTGGCCCCGCTCAACGCTTCCCGGAACGGAATGCTGAGGAACTTGCGGGTGGTTTTGAAACAACATAACACGCCGGCAGATTGCACACGGAAGAGAATGCCTTTCTCACCTCGGTAGGGGAAAGGGAATTCAATCATCTTCAACCACGAAACGGTGGACATTTGACCGGACATTTGAGCGTCTTGTCCACGCGATGAGAACGGAAGGCTAACGGGATCTGGAATCCCATAGTGGAATCGCTTTTTTTCGGAGAGTAGCGAACAAATGTTCTGCAACACTGACCAGGATGGAAAAGTCGTACATAGTCCCGCAAGAAGTCGATCCGAAAGGCAGCTAAATTAAACATTCGGCTGCTTGTCATTAGGTAATGCAAACGAAATGGCAATTTTTCAACTCGTTCCGCAATGGTGATTCATCGCTACCGACTGAATACCATTACGCACGAGTGATCGTAATCTTCGATCGCTTCGAAGACGGCCTTTTCCATCGGGGAGGAAATGATGGACAAAATGCTATTTGTTTGTTCCCGAAGGAGAACTTCTGGTCTTGACGATTGATTGCCCCCGCGTTCCTCTTCCTCGATGCGTAATAGTTCAACGGGATCGGGAGCTCGTCGTTAAACTGAGCCTCGCTTTAACGCTACAATGTTTTCCCTGCGCCGGTGCGAAACGAAATCGAAAGACGAATGAAATCGATCGGTTTAGAGAACAACTTGCGCCAACTTGCAAACCACACAGTGATTGACCGTTCGGAGCGAAATGACTCCAGGATAACCACCTCCTCGGAACTTCGCACAGCCGCCATTATGTTAATGAAGTTTGTTGACTTTTATGGGCCCGACGGGGAGGGTTCCTGGACCTTTGAGACCTTCCGCTGAGAGTGCAAGGCACAGATGGTTCTATGATGACACGTTAACTTCCACCGTTGTTGCACCCCACTTGGGTTGCGCTTTCCGAGAAGATGTCCTCGCAAGATGTGCAACTTTGTTGAAGGTGATCCGTCGTCAGGAGCGGCTCTCGGGCGGAGCAATGCGATCAGTCGTTCGCCGGACGGTGTTTGCCTTGTTCTCGAGACACTCGGAGGAATCTGTTGACTGCTGACAAACTGAATGCTGGCCTCGGAGAAGTCCGTGAGCGAAAACAGGGGAATCCATCCTCTACGTTCTCGCCATCGAAAGTCATTGCTCGGCAGCAACCACAGTGGCGTAAGAACGGTTCGGAATGGCGACCGCGGCTTGGGGAGAGACTTGTTTCCCGAACATGCCCCCATCTGGCTACTGGGCGATGCCGGCTGTTATGGTCTGTCTCGGACCTTCCAGTTTGCCCGGGAAGACGGGTATTAAGTAATTTATGGCCGACTACACGATCGACCGATCAATTCACGACCCATCCGCGCGCGGTCAAAGTGTGAAAAGACCAATAACAATCGAATCGTGGCTCGAATCACCTCATCCCTCGGTGGCGGGCTGCCTTCGATGGCGGCACGTTCGAGAAGGAAATGAGATCTTCTCGCCGGGCAGCAGGCGAAGCACCAGTTGGGCTTCGTTCTTAACGGAACGGATCATTTGAATAGCCACCATGGGTGCGATGGGACGAGCAGGAAGAACAAGATTTGCGAACACGGCAAGAACAGCAAGAAAACTGCCTGTCGAGTGGTATACAACCCACCCTCGGCACCCCAGATTCCCTCGACTGCAACGGCCGGGGGAAGATGCCAAAGAAGGCAAAATGACGTTTCCGACTCGCGATCGCGTTCGCTTTCCGTCGCGCGCGCGGAGTTTTTCTCGCATCGCTCCGTAGTTGGTAAAAGTGCTGTTATTTATGGCGTTGATTGCAGCTCATTTAATGACAGGTTGAGCGACTATTTTTATTACCTAAGCCCGGGTCGATGGGGGGAGGGGGGAGGGGGGACCTTGTCTTCCATTTTTTCGAACGGAGCACGAAGGACTCGTGAGGAAATAAAAAACGTCGCAACCGGGAAGGAACGGGATCGAGAACATCGCACGCCGGCCGGACGTCGGACCGGTTGGAATCGAAAAATTATTCAAATCTAATCACCCGTCCGTTTTCTCACGAATACAACCGTGGCGCATTATGCTCAGCCGGACGCAAAGGATGCACATGCTGCACCTAATTAAATGTGCAAATATCACTGTGCGAAGGCGCATAATAATTGCTCGCCTTGCGACCGAAGCAATCGATCTTCATCGGAGCCAATTTACTTTGATGCCACGAACCGTCCACGAACAGTTCTCATTTCCGCGGGGAAAGGAGGGTCAGTGAACCGCTCCGGGTCATTGATCGGTAACCGTGTAACGATTCATTCAAAGAAGGATTATTTGTGTAACACCACAGACGGTGTTTTTTTTTCATAATTCCAACCGTTTTCTTTTTCCCTTAGCGTCGATTATGTAAAAAAGGGATGTGACAGTGTAGGGAAAATTTATGCATCCCAAACAATCGTTTACACAATCACCCTGCTGCTTTTATTTCCTGTTCATTTGATGACAGCCCCCAAAAAATCTTGCGTGCGCGATGGACTGGAATTAATTTCTGGGTCACACCCTCCAGCCTGGGTGACGGTTTCATAAAGAATCATTTTTATATCGACCCGTTTTCCGTTACGGGCTGCATCCCGCCCGAAACTGCAGCGAGAACATCCAGCGTTCAAAATATGAGCTCATTAGCTTTCTAAACAGCCGTAGTGTTTACAACAAGCGTAAACATTCCACGGCCCAGGGAGCAGAAAATTAGATAATGACCGTTACGATCCGGGGCGGGTGACCGGGGCGTTTTATCGCCGCCCTTCAAAGGGGATGCGTTCGTTTACAATCGATCTCCGGGGCTTTTTTTATGGCCCAACCGCCCAACGGCCCTTTCCACGCCGCCCGATTGATTGGAGCATCGATCGATGTCGAACCGGTTCGGTGGTTTATGCATTTTGTGTTTCCCATTCCTGTTGCGGGTTGCGGTTTTTCCGTTCGCCCGCTGGCCAGATTGCTCTTCCAGTTCCTTCGGCGTCCCCCGGCGTTCTTGAAATGCACCAGTCGAATGACAACGCCCTCCCCTCCTCCCGCAGCATCCATCCATCCGTGCCCGCGAAACAAATCTTTTTCCTTTCCAATTACAAATCATCGTCCAGGCGGCATCGTTCCGCTGTTCCCTTTTTTCCCTCGGGAGGATCACGCTTTTCGCCCGATTGTACTTTGCCCGGGCGATTACTTGCCCGGCCGCGTAAGTCGTATTTCTTATTATTATTATTATTGAATGTCCCCTCCCTCCCCCATTTCACTCGTCGTCCCTTTCACCCCGCTCGTCGACAAATCCCTCAAATGGGCCGCGCTAGAACAAATAGTGAACGGACACGATCGACCACCGGCGAGAGCGCGGCCCGTGATTTGTTCGTGATGCTCGCAAACCGTCCCGCAGGTAATGGGAAATGCTTTTCCCCACCTCCCAGACCACCTCCTCAGCCGCCAGTTTCATGTGGCGGATGTACCGAAACCGCTCGCCCCGGTGCGCCGTCTCGCACCCACGTGAGCTGCCGGTCACCGCCGGGCCTTAACGGTTATAATGAAAATTTTCAATTGATTGGTTTTAGGGGCTCCCTTTCGGCGAGTAAGTAGCCGCCCCGCACCATCCCCCCGCGCCACCGTTGATCGGTTTTGTCGATCGCCGAGTAACGGATCGCCCCGAGACTTCGATCGCCGACGAGCCGAAGCATATTCCACTGACTCACTGTTGTGGCGATAAACAGGCGATTTTCTCTTTCTTCCGACGGCCGGTAGAATCTCCCCGATCGTGGTGATCTTCTTCGCAGTGAGCAAGCAAAAGCTTCAAACACACAGAAAAGCCATCGCTCCGAACATCTTCGCTGGACGATCTCGATCCGGACGGAACCGGCGAGTTACTAAGTAGAATGAGCCAGCGAACGAAAAGAAGGTTCGAAAGTTCATTGGGCCATTTTTCCGTGTGCCAACCCCGGATTGGGGAGGTCCGCAGAACGTCCGCCACTGGTCAGCACATTTTGAACGGCACGCTCTCAGAACCCTTTCGAGCTTTACAACACACGGCTCTCCTTGCCCGAAAGACCATCCGTTGTGGCCCTTGACCGCAGACACTGTGTTCGTGAGTTGTTGTGTGGTTAGGTTCTTGGGGGCTGACGGCAAAAAAAAAAAAACACCAAAACTTTATCTCTAATCCCAAATCCGTAGTTCAGTTTTATTGATACACGCATTTTGACCGGCGGTGGTTGGAGAGTTTCGTTTTTCCTTCCAAGCCGCACAAACTCTTACCCTTATCACCAGCAAAGTGGACTCGAAAGAACAGCAATTATGCCGTTAGTTTTCTAGATCGAAGAAGAACGTAAACAACACCCATGCGAGGGTTTCCCTCGAACGAACGAATGCCCATCGGCCGAAACGAAACAGTTTAAAACATAACACATAATCAATCGGCGGGTCGAGCCGTCCGAAGCCGCTGAAGGGTTCCCCCACCCTTCTGCACTGGATTGTGTTTATCTAAGCTTTCTATTTGGACAAACGATGATCTGGCGATGGGCTGCGTGGTCCCAACGTTGTTCTGGAGCTTGTTGAGCGGCGTGGAATTTGAGCAGGGTCACTTGAGGCGTTATTGATTTGTAGCTCGACGAAACGAGATCGAGTCGTTGGCACGACTGATTGGATTCTGCTCGAGTGAACGGGTGAAAAATCATCCGCCCCAGACGGACAGAAGTAACGGCGCGGAACGGAACGGATTGTGCTGTGTCACTTGCTGATGGTTAGATCCGAACTTGGCTGTCTCAGCCGTCCCAAACACAATCGATTCTATTGGCGCAAGATCTACGGATCGTTGACTAATATTTGATAAATTCTTAAACAAATTAAACGGCCGAAGGTTGCGTTTTTTGGAGCACTCGAAGCGTATGTTCCGAACCCTGAACCGAAACGTAGGCTCGCGGCTGACGCGGAAAACGATTGCCGTCAAGCGGAACCGTAACGCCTGGCAAATGATTTAAAGCACCGTTTTCCCGAAATGATAGTGCGCCATAACAATTTCCCTATCGGCTCGCCATAACACTTTGCCCGCTGGAAGTGATGTCTTGCATAATTTGATCGCCCCATTTCTCCCACCATCGCGGTGCACCAGTTATGCTCGGGAAATTCATAAATTTTATCTTACACAAAATTGTCCACTTGGTCCCGCATGGTGGCTCCGATTTCCTCGCTCTGCGAAGGCGAAGGAGCTCGGTGCGCTCCATCACGATGCGAGTCCGAGTGCAAACCAGCGACGTCCTGTGACCGTGGCTTTGGCGTCGTTTCGCGGCCGAAGGTCTCGGTTAAGGGACGGTCACGGTTCCCACCACCGAGATGCCGAGGCGCCCTCGGGCCATCGATTATCACATTTCTCTGTCACCTCAGTGGTTCACCAGCGTGCGCAGCAAAGGGGAGCTTATCGAGCGATCGCGGATTTGCTTCCCCCGCCTAACGTGCCCAATCTTTCAGGGGTTTTTTTTCTTTCGTCTTGTGGCTGCCCTCAATCGTAGTCTTACTGGTGGTACGCTGGTACGCTGGTTGGATGATCGAAAAGAGTAAAGGTAAGTGAGTTTGCAATTCATAACGCCGATCTAACGCCGATCGGTGGAGGCACAATCGATGCCCGTAAACGGACGGGAGGACTTAAGCGACAAAGGCTCAGCAAGCTGTAGACACGGAGCTATATGGGTCGCTTGGTGCTGCTTTGCATAACGTCTGTAAACGGGTATCGCGTAAACTGACCGTACTGTATTCATCACACCTTCCAATTACGTCAACTACGGCCCGGACCGGGCCAGGATTCGGGTCGATCCGGTTCGGGATGTATATTCGCATTCCAATCGGCAGCCCCCGCTGATGATCGCCACCGGCGATCGCTACTCTATCGCCATATTTGGCCACGCAGTTGGGGGAGAGATCCCTTGCGCCTTGGTGATTCTGAAACTTCGTCCCACCAGATCCAAACTGTCCCAGTGGACACACATTCCGAGACGTTCGTTCGTAACCTGCGGGCCTTGTGGTTCGATTCGGCGCAAATTGCAGTGCATAATTTATGACTGCCAGTCGAAGCGTTTCTCGTCTCCAGTGGAACCATCGGACACGACAATGCGCCGACGATGTTCCCTGATGGCCCGAGGGAGGGGGCTTTCGAGGACGTCCCCTCGGCAAACAGCTGGTTCGGATCGTTAGCCGACCGAGTGGCCGTCTGATCCTAACGGTCAGTCATCGTTAACTGGGTGAAAGGTTTACGCGTTTTTGCATGCTAAACCGCGGGCCACCCCGGCACCACCCCCGGCACGATCATCATCATCATCTTCATCGTCGTTTCGGTACGCTCCCACAGCGAGCCGACCACCAGGGATAACGATAGAATGTTGCACGATCTCGGGATCCCTGATCTCGTGGACACTGCCTTCCGCCGGGTGTCGGGCAGAACCCGCGCCATCCCTCGAGGCATCTCGGCCGCGGCTCTATGCGAATTTCGGTCACCCTCAACCGCCCAACCGCGTGACCGTGACTGTGAAGGTGTTGTTTCTTCGAGACCGAACGGGACAACGCAGCGCAAACGCCCGCCGGGCCCTTTACACACATGTGACCGGCTTGTGTGGATGGAAGATGGCCTTTGTTTCGTTGGTTTCGCGTTCGCCGAACGAGTGACCCCGTTTTTTACGTGGCGGATGGTGAGGCATGGAATTTTCCTGACGCGATCGAGTGGAATCGCGTTGCCCACCGACATCCGACACGGCGGCGTAATCGTGAAAAGCATGGACACGATGAAACGACCTATCCGAGCCGATTTCTTTGAGAGTTCTCCAAAATATTGCCGATTCCGCTGGGTGACTTCGTGACTTTGGGAAGAAGCTACGTTGGAGCACTTTACACAGGGCCGGCTGTACAAGGTTCCGTTGGGTAAGTTATGCTTGTTGCTCGAGCGAAGCGCAACGATTGAACGGCGAACGAATCGGGTTCAAAATGTCAGCGAGAGAATTATTTATATTCCTCCCCGCTCGCGCACTCGCGGGCTTTGAGCTGATAAATGGCACCACACACCATTAGTTCAAATTAAATAAACGACCCGGGTACTAGCACCCTGGCACGGTGCGCAATTTGTACAAATCAGCATCCCGAACGCAGCACACCACACATCAAGAACTCCCACGAAAACACTCGGCCGTGTGTTGCGTGCGTATCCAATGTGCCCTTCCGAAGGAGGAATAAATTGTCGATTCCGGGTCCTTCGCACCAACCGGCCCTAACGAACGCGCATTGTGGACAGTCGTCTGGGTTTGCTGATGTTGCGCACGGGAAAGTCAGGAGTTAAGACCGGTAAATAATAAAACACAATTTCCATACATTATTATTCTTCTAGCGAGAATAGAACCGATCGCCGTTGTTCCTGTGGGAACGGTAAGGGGGGAGGGAGATCGGTTGAATATCCCGCACGTTACCTTACGGGCAGGATCCTTGTTCAAACGGTGGCGAAAGGGCTTTCAATAGGATGACGAAGGGTTTCTCCGGATTGCATTGGTCGGGTGCAGAAGCACCGACCGGTCCACAATAGCATTCAGCCGCATCGTGGATGCAAATAGCCGAGGATCCAGGATGGTGACTGCGGCTTTGCCTAGCAACGATGTCATTACTTTGCACTCCATCCGGCCCCGGTGCGGTTCGGCGCGATCGGCCAACGCAAAATCCGAACGCAGTTGCACCGGTAAGAATGATTTGTATTTGTTTTCCCCCCGCAGATCCCGGGCCCTACGATGTGGCTCCTTCTTCGATTCCCCGATGCGATCGACGAACCACCAGCTGCAAGTCGATAGAACCAGCAATAGCGTCTGTGCGCCAGCAGGAACCGAGAACCGAGCAACGTGCTTGCAATTACGGCATTAAACCACTGTAACGAACGGGAAGAATGCAGCCAGCAACACCAATCGTGCGGGTCGATCCGAACGCGGGAAAAAAGGTGCAGACAGAACGTGCTGCCGGGAAAAGTCTGCCCGCGGCGAAATATGGCCCCGCGGAGCCATTGCCTGATAGATTAAACGCCATGCGCAATAAAACCCATATTGACTAGCTGGGAGGGGGGCTCCAATTAATCAAATCTGCAATAGATTGTAAGTAATGTGTACATTAGCCCGTCCGGCCGGATCGGATGGTATTTGCGCGTTTGGAAGAACGTCCCGACGTCCTACGCGAACCTCGCCAAGAGCAAAGCGTAGAGCATCCATGGAGAAACCCAGTTTCCGTTGTATCAAATTAATCTTCGTTTGTTTCCGATGTAGGAAGGAAATGATTTAGGCTGCCTGAATCGCTCCTCGACGATGACTCGGTATGAGTAACCGTATCGCTAACGCTGACAAATAGGAGCAGAAAACTCCACAGACGCAGGCTCTATCGGTTGAACAAGATCTAAATCAATTTTGTGACATGATTCCATCAGCATGAGCACACTTTTCGCCCTTGATTCGCTACAATGAACCCGCGATACTGATCTCTAGGGTGAAGTTTGGAAGAAAATTAAATAACCTTAATTAAACAACCGTTAGTGTGAAAGTGCAGTAGGCGTTGATAGAGTGTTGATGTGTGACGCACGGTTCGCTGAGGGTTAGTTGATCGTAGCAGGCGGAGATGCTGTCAACATTTTATCCAAAGAAAACAGAGCAGTTTTTTGAAAACACAATGGAACGACATTGAATTAAAATCGAAGGGAGAGTTCGTTTTCCCTTTGAAATATTGGCATACATTACGGTCATAGCCCCAAGCTAGTGCAATTCAATTTTCCAATAAAGCTCATAACGGCAACCAGTGACCCTATCGAATTTATGGAGAAGCTCCTCGGGCAATCGGGAGATCCGAAACGTCCCAAGGTCCAACGTGGCAAACGTCACCTACATAACGCCGTTGGTGCAGCGATCGGTAGGGATGCTGGCATTTCCCTTTCTGGGTCACACTTGTCCGTATGCTAATTTGAAGTATGAATCGTTTCCATTCGACATTTGTCCGACCCTCAGGGTCCCTTCTGGGCGGCGGTTCCAGATGGGCACCGCCGTCGTGTGGGATGCCCTTTTTAGCAATCTTCTCCCGATAAACCACATTTCCATATTCCAGATCGTAGCCCGGATTATTTGTTACCGAACTTCTTTCGCCTGCAGTGCTCCCACCGCGTTTCGCTGAGAGAGAAAATAGTCTCTTTCTCTTTCAGTTTTACTCAGCTGCCTCAATTTGACCCAGGGCCACACACCCAAAGGGGCTGCAGCTGCAAGTCCGTGTGCATTTCATTAAGTCACTAAATTCGGATTAGATTCATTGCAGCTAGCGGAACCTACACGGCTCATAAAACGAGGTCGCAGAGTTGGGCGCTTGTGTCAAGTGGCAGCGGGGCTCTAAAATCCACGTAAAATAAACTTCCGCACTTCAGCGGACCCGGCCTGGCCCGGTGTTGTTGGAAGCCGTAGGAAAACTAAACAACAACAAGAGTGAGAGAAGAAAAACACAACCACCTCATCGATCCTCATCCTCATTAATATTCAAGTAAGTGCTTCGGCGGGAATGTGGAAGCTCCTGATCTGATACATTGCCGCGTCCTTCGCCTTCGTGTCTCCTGCCATTAGCAGGGAGCAGCAGCAGCCAGCTAACTGTAAATTTTAATTCATTCCTTCCATTTAAGGACTCTTCCCGCGGCTCCTCGGGGAATGGCGCAGAAGAGCCTATTCGGTGAAATGTGCAGCCTTCGGATCGCATTCGCTTTTCGGTCGTCCGCCTCGGGGGCCGCGAAATATTGGCGTCCGGGACGAGCATTACCAACTTGCAAACACCCGTTTAATGATGCTCAGCGCTCATAATGATCCCTTGCCCGAGCCGAATGCCGGCCAGCCAGTCAGTTCTCGTTCGGCCGTAATTGCAATTCATCCACGGTTCCAGCAGGAAGCTCCTCCACTTAAAGGCTGCCCCGGAGCGGAGTAGTGAGCATCACCCGGTAAGCCACGAAGCCGCTGGAGCCGAAGTACCGACGGCGACTCCCCTGATAAGTCTTTCGCGAGTAGGTGACCTTCGAAGGGCTTCGAGGTTGAACTCTCGCGTGCTTTCCTTAAACAACCGCTTGCCAGTCGGGCGGATCGTGGAGTACCATTGGGGATTCTGCGCGGTCCCACACCAGTACAGTAGTGCCCGGTAGTCAGTGGGGCCATTCGGCGGTATTTAATTCGTCGTGGTTCAGTCCGTAACTCCCTCATTAGATACAATAAATGTCAGGGTCTCTTCAAGTCGGTCGGGCGCGCGTGCACGCCATCCTCCCGGCAATGCCGGCCAAGATCGAGGTCTTCAGATCCAGAATGCAGAACCGCCTTCCCGGCGTCCCCGTTCGCGGATGCTCTCGTAAGATCTGCCAAATCCGCCGATGCCATGTAATTACAATCCGGGCCCGGGTTGTCGCCCCGCGTGCCCGAGAAGCTGGAGTTCACCTCGTGAGGACTTCGGTGGCGTTGTGCTTCCTTATTTGTCGAAGGCTAAACTCCCGAGCAGCTTCTCCTACCCGAACCCAGCTGGTCAAACGTAATCCAGCTGGCGGGCTTTTTAAGCGGGGGGAAAACGTAAAGTAGGTAAACTTGAAGTTCGTTTGGCCTGGTTTTGGTTCCTCGTTCTCCCACCATCATTTGGTAGGCCAATTTAATTCCGTTTGTGTTCAGGTGTGTGTGTGTGTGTGCGCTCGCGCTCCTATTGCTAGTTTGGTTCGTCGATCGAACGCCTCATTTGACTAATACCGGGAGTCGCTGGAAAAAAAAAATACCCGCTGCGTTCGTCAGCGCAACGTGTTAATTATCGACGGCCAGAAACAAGAGCAGCACGTAAGAAATGGGATCGATTTATGATGGGGCGGCTAATTTGCGTTTTTTCCACCTACGTCCCATACCGTTTTCTACAAACCGGGAAGAGGATTTGAGAGAGTTTTTTGCTGTGCTTTCTTTGTCCGATTAAACAATGAGTTTCGCTAACTCGCTGCTGGCTAAACGAGGCAATCGCAAAGGAGCGTTAGCTGATCATCATTGTGAGTTTTATTCTTTTTTTGTTTTGTTTTTGCTACTTGCAATAACGAAGACATGTGCTGCTGCAAGGGATTAAGTATTTAAAAAAACATAATGTATACTTAGGCACAGAAAACCCTATTTCATCTCACCGCTATTAAAGACCAGCATAACTGTCCCCATCGAAAACATGAACTTTTTCGCGAATCTGGACTAAACTAACGGGTCATCGATGGCATAACTTTGCGGGAAGTCTTCGCCTTGCGGTTCTGTTTTGTTTTTGGCATAAGCTGAAGAAAAAGCATCACGTATGTACGAAAAAAAAGAAAACGAACTCAAGATAACCGACACACGATGACCTAAGCGTATTAGTGTCTGTTGCGATGTGCGCGGTCAGAAAATTCGACCGGTCGGTCAGCCATTCCGCTTCCCATTGGGCGATGGGCGAAGATGAGCCACGAATTCCCGACCGGCGGCCAATTTAGATCCAGGCACGGGGGAATGGTGGTAACGCGAGGAATGAAAGAGAAAAAGCCCGCGTCTCAACGAAACTCTATTACGTACGGGAAGATTCGCGCGCTCGGTTGCATTTCTCCTGAGTCATGCCGCGGAGCGTCTCGTCGGCGGCGAAGTGGCCAATTTGTGCGAGGCCAGAGAACTCCGGGATCCGCCCCCCGAGACACGGCCAGAGCCCTAGCACGGCTTCGGCACGAGCTGGCGTTGCCCTAAGACAAACTATGTTATTACTGACCTCGGCCTCGGCTCTTGGACGGCCCCCTTCCCATCCCCGGGGGCGACGGGAGCTCCTTCACGCCCTCGAGAGGCATGAAGGATTTTCGATAATTATGCGCAAAAACCCATCGTTCGATCCGGCTCGAGCCGGCTCGTCTTCTCCGGAGCGAAATTCCCCTTAGAACAAGAGACCATTCTAGCCGGAAAGAAACCCTCAGCGCTGACCCTTGACGAATTGGCGATGGTCCGTAATGAGCGCAGGCGTGTTCCATACGTGCGCCACGTGCAGAGACGGTGCGATGCCGATATTTGCGCTTGTGGGGCCGCAAATCCATCGCAAACAATGTGCAGACTGTTGCCACGTCCCGGACGCGTTGTTACATGCGCGTAGATCCAGCGGTGTAACTGCAGCCATTACGCTTATTGGCGCGCTCATTACGGGGGGCTATGATTATAGCTTAATTTCGCATGTTATGCTTGAATCAATAGCGGATTATGCTTGCGTTGCCTTTCCCGTGCAGGAATGGTTTGCAATGTTCCTATGCTTGCTGCATCGATGACAACGAGTTAAACCATAAAACCTTTTGCTTCACACGATCATCGACGCACTTGGAAACGGTCTAAAGTGAATCGAAATGCAAGAAGGATGCAGTACCGAAAGCTCCTTTAAATGTCCCTCCAGTACTCGTCTTGCATACACAATAAATTACGTGAGCATTTTCAATCATTACACCACACCAATCCAAATCCGTGGATTCGAAATAACGAAACCCCTACCCAAACATCTTCGCGCCAGCCTCAACCGTAAGATCCAATGACTTCACCGGCACAAAGCAGGAGAAAAAAGAAAACCAAATCTCTCTTTCCTTTTCTCTTTGCGGCACGGCATAAGACGACGTGGTTTTCGTGTTCTTCTCTACCACGTTGAATCGTAACCGGAGCACGCCGATCCCGAAAAGATCGCGACGGAATGCAATGCGACACGGCTCACGCGATGCAACCGAGATCGAGTTCAATCAAGTTCAAGTGCAGTGAAACGGTTGTGGGGTGGAACTGACCCCTGTCGAAAGGGGAAAGGAGGGGTACGAAGGTAATCGCTTGTTTTGGGGTGATACTGCCGGCATCGATTTGTTACGTTTCGTTGCATTGGGATGGGTGGAGAAAAGTGGTACTATTTCCGAACCGCTTGTTCGTCCCTTTGTTGATGATATTATGAAACGGAGGCAACCAGTTTTAAATGGGAACTAAAATTTAAAGCTCCTTATTATTGAACCTCCCAGGATCGCCTAAAGTTACGAAATTTTCCACGCAACACTCCATGTTGGCAGTTCCCTTACTGAAAAGGTTCGATCGTAGCACTTTCATTTGACGTATGGCAATGTCACTTGAACTGTCTCTCTCGTTTTAAAATTGTCTTTTTCTTATCCTTCTTGAGTTTTCGAGCACGGAAAAAAGTTAAGGACCCTTATCCGTGACCGTAACCTCGGGTCTCCGTTTCAGCACCGTTTGCCAAACGGGAGGTCGTAAGGCGGTGACTTTTTCTTTCGCTCATCTTTCCTTCCCCCGTCGGATGACAGAAGGGAAGATAGGAGCACGGTGGGTTTACAGCAAAGAATGGTATTATTTCTCTTGAAATCGGTGCCCGCTTGTCGCGCGACACGGACGGACGGACAAGCGCAAAAGTAAATACGAGCGAATCTTCTTCAGATAACGATAATAAATGATCTCCTTTCCCGCGGGCCGAGTTACCACATCCAGGAACCCTTTCATTGCACACAGGGAGGATGGAGGGTTTTCTTTTCTTTTCTTTAATTCGTTGTCCCTTCACCGTCTCATGTTAGCTGCAGTTGTTCCGCCAAAAAGGGACGTGCTGTGACCGGGCGGAAGGAATCCGATCTTGACCCGTCGCAAACAACGAAAACGAAACTGCGCAAGACGCTAGCCGAGACCGGATCTCGGTTTCGCGAAACTCGGCTGGTGTCGCCACGGTGAAACACAAGGCAGAAAAACTGGCCGAATGAAAGGGAAGAATGCGCAATGGCTTTTAATTACTATCGCCATATCGTCAGGACGCTTCACAGAAAAGGAAGTAACAGAAGCTCACTCGCGGCCTGCTCGATGGAGTAGAGGGATGTGGCAGGAAAAAAAAGGGGAACTAATGAGCTGCAACCGAAACATTGTTACCTTCTCTCCAAACCCTACTCTGGCCTCTCCTGAATCACTGATAATTTATCATTTCTAACAACTTGTTCGCCAGCGCCTGCACTCTGCTTCCGAGCGACTCGGTCCAGGTTGATGGCTTCTGGCCCAGAACAAAAAGGGGCACAAAAAGGTCCCCGAAACGCAAATCTCCGAAGGCCTCCGGCGACCCGTGGCCGTGAAATTCGGCAGAAACGTGATCTCGAACCATCAAACCGCGGCCATCCCGCGGTGCACACACACACACATACATAAGGCTTTACTTCACCGGGATGATGCTCATCGCAGGATGTGCAGGATCGTCCGAGGAGCTCGAGGAAGAGGACCAGAAGCGAAGAAGAAGCGCAAAACAACGGCCAAAAGCGCAGCACCAAAGATTGAATTCCAGCTTTTAATAGCATTCGCTAATGGTTGCGAGAAATCATAAAATTTAGACATAAAATTTACACGATCCCAAAACATCCCCATTCTCCGCCGGGCGTTTGTTGGAGGCGGCACCGTAAGGATTGGAGGAGACAGAGAGCAATCGGCGATGGAGCTCATCTTCGCGCATTCCGAGCCATTCTCGAAATGGTAAGGGGGTTTTGAAGGCGGCAGGGAACGGGGGGGGGGGGGGGGGGGGAGAAGGGAGAAAGCAGTTCGAAACACACAAAACTGCACTGACCATGCACCGTGCATGCCAAGGCGTGTAACGTCGGACCCGGCCGTCGAGAAACGTCGAAGATTCCCCCTGCGAAGAGTTTGGGGCTTGGCCCCATCACACACTCAACGCACTCGGACGTGTATTTACCGGAGGATGAATCATGACGCCCCGGTGGGTAATGATGTTTCGCAACCGCTTTCCGACGTTCTGCAGAACATTTATGACTCCGCAGCACGTCTTCAAATAATAAATACCACACTCTTTCTCCTTCTTTCTCAATCTGGGGGTTTTTTTCGATGTGGAAGATTGGTTTTAGTACGGCCGTTGGTCAAACGTGTGTGCATGTGTGCTGAGGGCAAAGAAGTAACCATCCAGTCCCAGGCATAAAATGTTCTTTCCAGAGACCTTGAGGAGGAAACAAACTCATCTTTTGTTTGCATCAATGTTTAAACAATGTGCAGTTCACAACACAGGAATAGAGCCTCCATATCTTTCTCTTAAACTTTTTGTCTTTTTGCTAACGGTTTAAAATCTAAATGTCACTGATCCTACCATCAATCTCGTGTGTTTTGTAACACAGCTCAACCTTAAGCATATTCGTGAATTTTATAAATGGACTGTTGATTCGTTCTCGGCAACTGCGCTTTTGAATCATCACTTGAATGCTCAGCTTGTTCCTTCCATCTTACGAGTTTAGTATAACAATTATTTTTAATTGATACAACGGCTTTAAATCGCTTATTGTTGGCGTAAATGGGCAATCCGCGTGTTTCCAGAATATTGTCTTCCTCCAGGATTAGCCATGGATGTAATCCACCGTACTTTAAGCTGACTTTCTCAATTGTTCATCTTTGGTTGTTCTTTTCCTTCCAGCGCGCACGCAAAGGTCAAACACAAAGGCAACCAAAAAAAGCACAACCAGCAAATGAAGAGAACACAACTTTACAACCAACTTTCGTTTCGGCGTATGTGGACGACCGGGCGGGGTCGGGGGTTGGCAGCGCAGAGGAAAACCGAACCGAAAGGAAAAGATCAACACTTTCCGATTAAAACTTCCTGACGTGCCGTTTGCCGCTTGCAGCGACGAGGGAGGGCAGCATCAAGAATGCATTGTGGTGCGCTCGGCGAAAGCGAAGAAACGCTGCTAAGATTTCAGAACAATTGATAACAGTACGCAACGTGACAGGGAACTGTTTGCTTGCCACAATCTTTATGTCAGTGTGTGGTACCGCGCGCCCCCCTCGCCCTGCCGCGCACGGTGGGAGGTTTCGGGATTGGAAAACCTTTGGAGTTTCGAACCTCCGGCCTCCCCTCTGGAGCCCCGGGGTTTTGGCTTTAAGGAGCGCGACGTGATTCATAAATATGCATGCTCCTCGGGCTCGCTCCGGTTGTGCGGCGCGGTTTGGCAGAGAGTAACAGAGGGGGAAGTCGCTCTGGCCGGACTCGGGTTTCGGCGAGCCCGCGTACATATCTTAATTCCCAAACAATTCTACGCCATGTAATCACACACGGCGTCGGGTTTGCCGCTTGCCGGGGACACAAAAGAGCTGAGCGAGAAACGAAGCGGAGTAACAAAACCAATGGGGGTAAAATCAAGTAAACCCCACAAAACGCCCCGACAACGTGGGCAAGCGCAGGCGTAACGGCTTCAAACCGCAGACGCAAGCTTCATCTTCCCCGGTTTCGCTCTTCGCCCGACCTCGCCAAAACCTTCGCCAACCTTGCCCTGTGTTTGTGTTTGGTTTTTGGGCAGGCGCAAACGCCGCCGTTCGTCTCGCCGTTCGTCTCCTGCGCTGGGCATCGAAAGTTTATTGAATTACGACCCAGCAACCTGGAGGGCGTTTACATTTAATCTGCAAATGCACAAAAATGATCCCAAGATGCACCACCGGGGGAGAAGTTTGGCAAGAAGACCGCCTCGTTTCAAGTGCATAAGACAGGGGTTTAATAAGGCAGTGGAAATGTTAGGCACAGAAAAGAAAAAGGAAAGAGAGAAAGAAAAAGATGCCAAAGGGCATACAAACTGTTTACGAAGCGCCGAAAGCGAAGAGGTGGAAAATTTGGAGCTTTTTTGGGTCCTCCCTCGGTCGAGATGTTCTTCGGAAACAATCGAACCACTGCTTATCGATGAGCTCTCGGTCGTGGTCGACGCACGGGGAAAGACTCCGGAGGACGTCGCCACCGCAAGGGGGAGTCACATCCCTTTTCGACGGGATCCCGAGACCAATGACCTCACGTGGGGCAGAGGACATACTCCGACTGGGCTTTGGTTTACGCCGGGCGATTATGCAGTGGGCTGGAGGGTCTTCGTTTCGAACAGTCCATCCTGGTGCACTTGTGCTTCCGAAAAATAAAAAAATTAAATTGCAAAACAAACAACCGTAACCGACGTCGGGACCGGACGTCGCGCAAAGAGCGTTGAGGGGGGGGTAGCAAGAACACAAATCGTGAGCAGTCGAACTCTGTGGCGCGTCGTGAGGTGGTCCTGGAAATGGAATAACAAACCAGCTCGCTCTAGCTCGCTGAGGGGAAAAAGATGAAGTTGCCGTTGGTGGGAGCCAGGGATGCAGTCACGGATTGCAGCGGGAAACATTGTTGCACTGTTGACCTCGCTGTCGAACGGCGTAATCAATGACATCCGGCGAGTTGTGGCGACCGACGCCGATGACGTTTCTGCCGCGCGGGTCGCGTCTTGGCTGGCCCTGGCCTCGACGTGACAACGAAAAATGGATTCCTGCCCTGCGAATGTCCCGAGCGAAGGGCCGAGCAACGAAGCGGAGGAGGAGGAGGAGCTGGAAAGTGAAACAAACAAAAAAACGAAACACAAGCTTCGCCGGAATGTATTGCAAAGCGAGTTTGACAGTTTGTGCGACAAGCTCCGATAGTTTGGCGGTACGCAGGGGGAAAAAAGGTAATGTTTATATGTCAACGATCGTAGATTATTCAATCACCGGTCACGGTCGCAGTCGTGATCGTTGTGGTCCTGATAATTTCTCCTCTGCTCTGGAAAAGCATGCGAGCCCTTAACCGCCCCCTATTTCTTTTCTTTTTAGGGTGGACAAGCTAACACATCTTCGCAAACCCGACGAGTCCATCTGAAATAATCACACCGGGAAAGGTCGACTCATCTCCCCGATCACCGATGTCCATCGTCTGGGAACGCGATCGCGTCCGGGAGGATTCTTGGCGAACATTCAACGCGCAAATGGAAGGTGGAAAATCGCCCAGCACCTTATGAGCATTCGAACTGTTTTCAGCAGTCCCGGTCCGGGCAGAGAGCAATGGCGGCGCGACTATCGCGCTGCAGCATCGTAACAAACGTGAAATCATCTCAGTCATGCATGCTAACAAGACACGCCAGCCAGTGAGTAACAAACGACCACGAATGATGCTGCCAATGACGACGATGATGATGATGATGATGATGCAGATGACGTGTCGATGACTGGCTCGCGGAGAACGGTAATCGCAGGGTTCGTCGCTTGATCGCGCACGCTCCCAATGCGGGACCGGATAGAACGAACACGCGAAAACGCACTCCCGGGTGCAATCGTGCAAAACCGGGCGGTGGCGCAAGAAGTGAAAACAGGAATTCTACTTTCATTCGAATGGGAGAAACCGTTTGGCGTACATGGCGTTTCCTGTTCAGCGGCCGTAGGAAGCGTCGCCGTCGCCGTCGCCTTCGTTCGGAAATGGAGGAAGGGACTCATCAGACACCCTCGGGGACGGAGATAGATTCGTTCACGGAACGGGTTGCTGCTATCCTATCGGGCCATAGGAGCTAGAAGCTGCCACCGGAAAGTGTTAAAACCAGGCGTCCAAGGAGGGGGCAGCCGTATCGTTCGATACCCCCACTTGCAAAAACGAGCCATTGCGTCATCGTTTGTGTTGCACTTGCAAAGGAGGTTCGGTAGGCGAAGGTTCTATCGCGGTGAGCATCGGCTGCGTAGGGGAACCATCTCCCTGGCTGTTGATGAGCTGGTCTTTCGAGAACTTCCCTCCGCCCTATCGCTGCACTAATGCGAAAGAAAAACTCATCAGAACGGACGGCATGCGCACCGGCGCGCACGGAAAGGAAACGGAAAGTGGTCGTGGTCGTCGACACTGTCCCGCACGCAACTCCGTTGCAGAGGTAGAGGAGAAACCTGCGGAACCCGTGAGCCGTTGTTTCCTCTGGGAAGAAATTTCCTACACCAGTTTACACGCGTGGCCGATCCCGTTAGGTCAGGGAGTTTAAACCGTAAAGCCGGTGGCAGTGATGGGATGCCGGGTCGTAGATGGGAATTTTTCAAAAATCTGGTTTCAAAAACAAGTTCCCGTATTCTACTATCGCCCTTCGCGGCAAGAAATAGACGCTCGAGGTGAGGAGTGATTAAATTGCTTCCAAAGCCTCCAAGAGCCGCGCAACTGTAGTCCGTGGAAAGAGTTTATTCATTTACTGCGGTCCTTTAAGAAAATAACAAATTCCTTTGATTCCTTTTTTCCTATACACATTTCCTCAACCGAAACGACACCGTTTAAGGTCACCGCGGGCGGCTTGAGGTGTCCGTAATCGATTATCCAATTGGAAACATTTACGAACCTAAAACCCCTCCCCACCCAATAAAGCACCGATTGTAGATTGGATCCCTTGACCGAAAGCCCCAACCGGCCGCCTGCGCCCCTTTAAAACTTTATTGCACGCCGATGCAATCACCGCAGCGCTCGTCCCTATTGCGAAATGTCCAGTGGTACATCATCATAATACCCGACCACAGCAACACTCTCCACCGACGGCTGGGGCATTCCAATCCACTCCACACGGCGTCAATGGTAACAAAAAACCGCGAACACGAGTTTATGGCACCCGCAATTCGAAATGAAAACCGCCGTTTCCACCGCCGTTTATCGGGTTTGCTCCCGGAGGTGTAGAAGGGGACGCGACACGCGGGATGTTTCGTCTGCTGTTTTCCGAAATCCGCTGCCGCTGGTTCGGGGCTTTGAGTGTTCGAATGAGTTCAACTCGCCGTCATCAGTGAGCTACGAGTGCGCAAACCGGAGGGGAAACACGCGATCGATGATCGCCGCTCGATCAATGATTGTTTTCGTTCTGCGCATATATGAGATGAAAGCGCGAAAAGAGAAATAGGAGAAAAGAAACCGGTGAGTGCGAGTGCGATCGGAGAGCTGCTGTTCGCTGCACTTGAACTTCGCACCAATGCGGCGGTGCGGTTATTCTTGAGCCACGACGATCGCGTTCCGAGAAACACGATCACGTGTGCTCTCTCCCAATCGCGTTCCCGCTCGTGTGTTCTCCTGCTCTCGCGCTCGTCCGGAGAGTGAGCGCCCCGCGCGGGTTCCCGGCACCGCGATATTGGACGGTTGGGGCGCGTGCGATCGACGCCACGGTCGGCAGTACACTTGCGTCCGTCAGTCCGGTATGGCTCGTCGACCGAAACGGTCGGCGCTCGTGCTAGCGATAGCGTTGGCGATAGCGCTGTGCAGCCAGGTGACCACGGTGCACTATCGGTGTTTGGCGCAGGCTGCGGGTGGCAACTCGGTGCCACCGGTGAACAGTGCGGAAGCGGAGCTGGCCGATCTGGAGGTGGCCGAAAGCAACAACCACCAGCTGCACCGGGCGCTGCTCAATCTGCCCAAGTTTGGCGATCGCCTGTCGCCGCGCGTTGGTCCCGGGCCCGGGCCGGGTGTGTCGGTGCCGGGTGTGACGGTAGTGAGTGGGAAGCGGCAGGCTCGGGGTCAGTTACACCCGCGTGGCCCACAGCACCAGCCGATACAGCCGCTCCACAACGCTCCGAACGACAACAATGACATCAAGCGTAGTGACGTGATGGTGGTGAGCTCGCGCAGTGCATCGGGCGCCCGGGGGGTCACGCAGGACCTCCTTTCGCCCGAGGAGGAAGAAGACGACGACGATTCGGAGCGGAACCGGGTGGGCGAAGAGAGTGCGGGGCTCGCGGATACGGCGAACGGACGTCATGCCGGTGGTGTCGGTGTCGGTGACTATTACGCGGAGGAGGAAGACGAGCAGCAGGAGCCGGAGCAGGAGCCGGAGCCGGAAGCGAGTGTTAGTGTAGATAGGGTGGGAAGTGTGGCGGCGTCAGTGCTGCAGCAGACGGGTGCAGGCAGCATCCTCAACAATGCGTCGTCCGCGCAGGCGCATCGGCTCGAGATGTCGACCGAGTTCTTCGTAGTGCCATCGACGGCGGCGTCCGCGGCGTCGCGCTCCACCACCGTCCGTCCGGGAGGCGTTATCCTGGCGGCCCGGAACCCCCCGCAGCCTCCGCTGGTTGTGGCGGGGGGCCCGCGAGGTACCGCCACCCCGCCGACAATCGTGTCGACGGGCGCGGCTGCGGCCGGAGCAGGCTACGCGAGCGGGCTGCGCAAGGAGCCGTGGGTCGTGCCGGTGCTGGTGCTGGCCTCGCTCTCCATGCTCATGATGGCCGCGTTCGAGGTGTTCGTGCTGTGCAAGGCGTGGCGCACGTCGCCCAGCCGCCGCCACCTCTTCCTCGGCCAGATGCTGCTGCTCGGTCTGTTCGCCTGCTCCGGGCTGGCCGCGGTGCTCACCGTCAACCCGACCGTGCTCTCCTGCGCCACGATGCGCTTCGGGGCGGGCGTCGCGTTCGCGCTCGTCTTCGCCTCGCTGCTGGTCAAGTGCGTCTTCCTCATCAGCCTGAACGGGGGCGTGTACCTGCCGGCTCCCTACCAGGGCCTGCTGCTCCTGTTCGCCGTGCTCATCCAGGTGGCCGTCGGTGGTCAGTGGTTGCTCACGTCGCCGCCCAGCGTCGACAGCGTGTCGGTGGCCAGCGGGCCGGTCGGAATGGGAACGGGCGTACCGGGCTCCGCCATCTCCAGCCGCTACCATCTCCTGATGGCGGCGGGGGAGCTCTCTCCACCGCATCCCAATGGAGCCACTGCCACCAGCACCTCCACCACCACCACCACGATCCCACTCTGCCACACGCCGTTCTCGGAGCTGCTCCTGTCGCTCATCTACATCGTCTTCCTGATCCTGTTCGTCGCCATCCTGGCGATCAAGTCGCGCGGCATCCGCGACAACTACCGCGAGGCGACGTACATCGGGCTCGCGATCGGCGGCATCATCCCGATCTGGCTCGGCTGGACGCTGTGCGGGCTCGCCGTCGCCGATCGCCACCGGGACGCCTGCCTTGCGTTCGGTCTCGTCGCCACCGCGTCCACCGTCTTCCTGGTGATGTTCATGCCCAAGGGCCGCCAGCTGGCCGCCATGGGCAAGGAGGGCCTGTACGTGGAGGACCGCGAGGAGCGCTTCAGCTCGCTCAGCCGGGCCGGCTCCGGCTACTCGCCCTCCTTCTTCCACTTCAAGCCCATCAAGTACGGCGTGATGGGCCCGTCGCCCACGCTGCAGACCGCCAGCGCCCAAATGGTCGGGACGGCCGCCACCGCCACCGCCAAGCATCAGGCCGTTGCCACACTGGGCGGAGGTAAGTCTGCATCCCTCCGCATCCTGTTCGACACAAACTCCCCAAAAACCCATCTCTTATGAGGCCCCTCTTTCCATTCCTGGGAAGACCATTGGGTCCTCCACAACGAAGGATTATCCAAGGTTAAGTCGGAGTGTTGAGGGAGAGTTTTTACTTTCGACGCTCGACTGCTTTCCCCCCGTATCACAAGGTCCTCCCTGTACAGTTCGATCGGAAGAAGAAGCAACGTGATTGAATGCAAATTCACTTTTTATTTCATCGGCAAAATCAAGAAGAATAACAAACACGCCAAACTTGACTCCGTAACGTAATTTCACAGGCGTGTTGTCTTCCCTGTTCTGTCCCTTCGAGAATGAGTGTGTATGTGTGTGTTTGTGCAAGTGCATTCAGGTTCGGTTTAGTTTTCGGTTCCCTTCTTGCGCCAAATCGATCCGTTCAGACATGCAGATCTGCCGAGATGTTGTTCGTGATGCTTGTTTGGTTCACACTTGGTATTCCTTTTATATGCGCTTACGTGTGTGTTTTTGTGTGTTTGTATGTGTGCTGTGTGTGTGTGTTTGTGTTTGTGCATATCGTTTACGTTTTACATAAGATTTGATCGAAACTGCCTATCGCGATTTCGTTATTTTCCTCTGCACAAACGCTTTGCACTCTTTCCTCCCGTGCACCGCAATCAACCTTATGAGCAAATCAGCTTGATTAGCGTGGGACATCCGAGGTGGGGAACTCGTGAGGCGGGGTAAAATAAGATGCTGAAGCAACCTTCGGCGAACGCGCGATCGCGTGTCATCGTGAAAGTGCATCCGATGCTGATGCATAATGAGCTGGGAAAATGATTTCTCCGCGACGCTCTCACTTCCCATTACGCGAGGTTTAAAGCGACACCGGAGGGCAGTAAAGGTCAGAAACATAGACAGGGGCACTTGGTTGCGATCCCGTTCTGATGTAATGTGTTTCATGATCAACTGCGCTTTATGGTTTGAATCATAGCTTAAAAATAAATTATTTTCATCATACATTTTTGAAATATGGTTTCTTTCATCTGACATGACAGCTCCGAATGATGATGTGCATTTTTTGGAAATTGCTTTCATCTTGGAAATAAATCCTAATAATTTGATATTCTTACTCACCACACCATCTAAAGATCTTATTGGAGGGCCAAGCGGACGGAGATCCTGCCGGCTAATGGCTGCTTTAGCAGTCCTTGAAAACACCTAATCCAACGCCTGACAACGAAGCAAGTCGGTGCGAAGGATAAAAGCAGAAAATTGCAATTAAAAGGTTTTAGCCGCCCAGCCGCCTTCCATTTTCGGGGCTGCGAAGCTCAGTTCGGACTCAAGGTCCTAGCCAGCTCGTGGGTAGCCAGGACGCACGCAACAAGAAGAAGATCCTCCCTCGGCTCGTCGGTCAATGAGGTTTTGGATCGGAGCCTCTTCTAAACGGTCGAACATTTTATTGGCCCTGCCGAACCTTTTGCCTTGGTATCCACCAGTGTGTGAGCAGACACAAAACGAGTTACAAAAGGGGATTTAAAATCTTTAGGGAGGGAAAAAAACACAACTACAGTCCCCCTTTATTTCGCGGTTCTCTAACCCGCAGCAATGGGAAGCGCACAATACGGGCGAACAAGAAGAGACATAGGAACCCCCGAAGAAGAAAAACGAAACACATTTAAGAATGATAAAAGTGGCACCACCGGGGAAGGACTTCGGGGGCTTCGAAGGCTAACCGCGTGCGCGAGGTCAAGCGATCCGAAAAGGATCGAACCTGCAGCGAAACGAAAGCTCACAAAGTGAGGCACAACCCCGCGACGCGATGCCTCGACTGTTGCAGGTATCTGCGCGAGATTTTGCGGTCCGAAAATGAAACACACAAGGAGGACCTAAGAAAAAAAAAAAAGCGGAAGATCAACAACCATCACTGCAGCTAATGGGGAGGCAATAGTAGCTCGTCTCGATCCGGGGAGGGCGTTTTCCCGCAGACAACGCAGAATTTCGCGCGGGAACGGTCCGAATGAGTTAACAAATTTTTCAAATAACATAAAACTGGAAATTCAATCCCTTGCCGCCCAGACGAGCGGGTCCCGGTTTCGCGGGAGAGATAAGGTTCGCGATTCGTCCGTAAACCGGGAAGGAAACTTTGAGCCAGACAGAAGGGAGAACGGCGAGAACCGTGCCGCACTTCTTCGGTGCGGTTTGAAGTTCTCTGGGAAGGATTCTGGCGATGATCCTCGGGTTTCGAGTGAGGAGCACTCACGTCCGTAAAGTGGCAACGATGGGAGGAGTCTACGGGAGTTTGATCGTGGTACGGGCGATAAGGAAAGGCAGGCAGAAAAGATCGGTAATTTTATGGTAGAGGATTATCAATGTTTCGGCCAAGCGAGGGCTGGCCTGAATTATGACGTTAGAATGTGCCGGTGCCCAAATGTTCCTTTGACTCCCCTTGTTTTCAATTAAGATTTAAGTCCCATCGTCTGCTAGCCGTTGGAAGGATGCAGATTTTGAACGTGAAGCTTTTACAGTAATTCATATTTTCGCCTTCGATACGATCGGTCCTTTTGCCACACTCTTCGTTCGATATCCCCTTTATTCATCTTTAGCTCATGCTTAGCTTTCATAATTTCCACGTTCGGCCTCCCCTAAAAACCTCGATGTTCGTTTTCGCTTCCCTCAACTTTGCTCACCGATCGGCACATTAGTTCCTCCGTTTCCCTTCCGACGAATTAAACGCTTTCTTCGCATTCCGAAAAGCCCCCGTGAAAAAACAAAAAGTGTTACCAAATGTTCCCCTCCGTCATCCGGGAAAGCGGCCCTGGGCTTGGCGACGTTCGCCATGGGCTGAAATAAATACCAAAGAAAAACGCGGAGGGAAATTAGATCACAGTTAAATCAGCTGATCAGCGCGGAACGGTCGAAAGCCGTGCGTCTTTGGCTCGGGCTTCTCCATGACAGCGGCAGGGAGGGAAAGAAACCCCAACACTGGACGACGAGGCGCACGAGAGAGAGTGTGTGAGAGAGAGAGAGAGAGAGAGAGAGAGAGAGAGAGAGAGAACGAAAAGAAAATGGTAATCAAAATTAAATTAAGTGAAAAGTTTCTCTCGCCCAAATCCTAAGCCGGCAGTTTGAGTCCGGCACCGTGCGGTAACAGGGCGAACCAGGGTGCATGCCCGAAGCGAAACAACAGCCTCAGAAAAAAACAAGTCTCCCCCCCCCCCCCCCCCCCCCTCCTTAAGATGCATGCCACCGATCGGGTGAGGCGCATCTGCCGCGAATTTGGGGAGGAATTTTTCGCGAACTTAATGAATGACAACAGGGAGTTACGCGATCCCGATGACGCCTGTCGGTGGGAGCGATGCAATGCTCTGGTGAGGTTAGCAATTCTGGGCGCGTTAACCTACTGCCTGAACGAACGGCACGGAAAACATTACGTCCGTTAATCGAATCATTATCGTTCGCAGTGGTGTTGCAACGCTGCCCCGGAGGGGAGGCGGTAGTTGAATCGAATTCAGTGAACGCCGCCCCATTCATTCATAACTCATGATTGGTAATTTGATTTACAGAGAAAAAAAAACCTTCACCCCAAATATAGATGTGGGTCATGAAAAAAAAAAATGTATCAAGTGATTCAAAATGTGGCGCACGAAGGAAATTGTTTGGAGCTGAGCAGAAAAATTCAAAAGTTTGGTATAATCGTATTTTCGTAACGCAAACTTCTTCACGTAAAAGAAGAGTTTTAACAAAAAGGTTCGTCATGGGAACTTTTATTGTCTGTAAACAATCACAAATCTTCCCACCGTAGAACTTCAACAAAAGTGGATCCCTTCTCCTAAGTTAATCCATAATATTTATTACAGGGTAGTGGATATTGATTTTAAACCTTTTTTTTTCTTCGGGTGCTACTCGGATCCTAGACACAAGATGCTTCCTATCTCCTGTGTATGATGTGTAACCTTTTGGGAACCCATCTCCAAATGCAGATTAAACAACATTCGGGGAAGCAATTTGAGCTTTGCCGGTATTTTTTGCCATTTAACCTCGAGAACAAGTTGACGCCGCAACCCAGAACGTTTCTGTTGTTCACCATCCGCCCATTAAGACCGTCATCTTCCGTAGCAGCAAAACAGCGACAACCACCTGAAACCGGGACAGTGTGTATGATTAAATTTGGAAAACTATTGCCAAAGCAAATTACATCCCCAATACGTGCGATCGTGGTTGGTCACTTGAGCGGAATCTGCCGCCTCTGACCGAGACGACACCATGCTACAGGGGTTGGGTGCTTTCCGGATGAGATAAGGACGCATGAACTCGAAATTTACAGCTTCCCTGTCCCCGCCAGTGGAGAACGGCGTTATTCTTGGGCCACGTTCAAAGTCGTCCGTTCTCACGCCCCTCGAACGGAGATCCAATCCGAGCATCGGAAGGTATCGATTCGAGACGATACCAACAGATACGTTCAAGCCTTCCGAAAGGGGAACGAAAGAAAGCAAAAACCGCAGTCGTAATTAATGGTGCTTAATGTGCACTCATTACGATAATTGATATTGGTGTAATTTTCACTGATTTTATTATCATGCACTGGCCCAGAACCGCTGACCGCATCGTTTCCTGTGTTTCATTCAGGCTATTTCTTTTAATTTAATTTTTCTTACAAAAAAAAAACAGTATACGATTCTTGACAAACCGTATTTTAAGTTCATCAATTAGTTTTCCCTGCACGAACTTCATGCTCCATTGAAAATATATCAGCCTGTCCACGTAACTGTTTCTGCAAACAAATCGGTTCCGTCTTAGGCGCTCTATTGCTAGCAAGGATCCGGTCGTTGCCCTCCCCGCGCGGTTCAGTATCTCGTGCGTAAGATATCCACATGGAAACGAGGTGTTAAGAGTGGCCCGGCTGGCTGAGCTGATAAATTGACGCACAACTCCGATGTAACCCGATGGTAACCGTCCTCGAGCCGAATTCTTACCCTCCTTTTTTTTCGACGATCCTCCCTTAGCGCTAGATCCGTTGACACACGATTGATTACACCCAGCTCAAGCCGAGAGAGGCTGGTCGGGTTCGAGTTCGTTCTTTCCCACATTAGGACCAACGGGGACTTGAGAGCCTCAGCTGATGGAGGCTGATTGATAGGGTTGCGTTTGAAGCGTGAGGAGGAGAAGGAGGCAACGAAAAAAAAAATCACTCGACTTTTATCAATCCTTCAATCTGGCAAAGGAGGTCGACGGAGTGGAATGGAACGCTAGACCAGCTTCGCTTTAGAGTAGCTAAAACCCCGATTCCGATTGCGTGCTGTTGCTAGGTGTCCCCGAAAATTTTGCGTACTTAAGCGCGAGCTAGCTTAAGGAGCGAAGAGAATGTCTTGCGCCGTTGTTCTTAATCCTTTCCAGCTCGTTCATTCTGCTGATGGTGGGCTTGGCCCTCGCAGCTAACGGTACCTGACACCGTTGTCACCGATTCGCAATGGGTGGTCAAGTCGGACGACATTTGGATAATTTTTATTTTCCCCCTCTTCTAAAACAAAAAAAAAATGGACTTAATGCGCACAGCACGTACCATTTGTGGGCAAGCCAGCTTTAGCCTCCCGGTTGGTTCAGGTCACCCGAATGTGATAGCGAAATTGATGTTAGCGAGTTTTCAGCGAAAGCCTCGTGTGGGTGGCATTCCAGTGCCAAACCGACGTCTCCCTCTTCCCTTGCAGCACCACGGAACCAACTTCGAAATGCTTTTTGCGTGTTTCGAGGGAGCTTTTCCTTTTTATTTTCATCAACCACCGCAGCCTTCAGCACTCCTTTCAGCAAAAATTACGCTCCCGTCGCGAGCGCGCGTTCGTTCGTTCGGTCGGCTAATAAACATCGTCATCGCAATCGTCATCATCAGCTGGTCGATTTTTACCACGCTCGTAACATTGGAAGTGAAAGAAGGGAAGATCGGGCCGGCCGCGGCGAGCGGTGGGGGGGGGGGGCTTGTGATACGGGTGCGGTAGCGCAACAAATAACCAGGCGCTGAGCAATTAATCGTAACATAACTGGAAAACTCCACGGCGGGGAAAATTGCACAGAAAAGCGTGCTCTCGCCAGGCGGCTTTGCAAACTGTGACGTCGTCGCACGTAACGCCGATCAATACCAGCGTGACCGAGCCCGGGGAACCGCTGTACCGCTGCACGGAAGAAGGGGCGGTGGTCTCGAGGTTTTTGCACCATTGCACGCCAAACAATGAGATGAAATTTGTTACAAACCGGTGGCAGGGCTGACGGGCAGGCAGATGGCAAACCCGGCAAGAAGAAACGTTGGAGTAGCTAACACGAGCCGAACGGCAGGGAAAACCACGACTAAAACACTTAGCCCCGGCGTGGAAGCGTGGCCCGGTGACTTCCGAGGCGAAGCGGCGAAGAAAGCGGCACTTTCTACAAATAAAACTCGGGAAAAGAATTACAAGTTTTCAAAAGCATACACCACACCAGTAATAAGAAACATGCGGAGTCGATTGAAGTATCATAACATTAAAATGATATTTTCCTTGTACCCAAATATACAATTGAAGAAATTGATTTTTTTAATGAGCAATAGAACCCTTACTTGGAGCAGTACCTCACACTTCTTGAAAATGCACCCGACCCTTCAGCTCGGTAATAAGCGTCGTAAAAACTGTGGAAGAACCTATCCCAAGATTTTATTGCCACCAAAGCAGACACGTTGCTGCGGGAAAACACGACAAGCAGAACGATTAATTAGAGGCAGCTCAGCCCCTCGTAAGTCCGTTTACGCTGCTGACTCGAGCCGTTCCTCTGCAGTGATTAGAAAAAGCGAAATCAAACCATGTGAAACCGTCGGTCGTCGGGTGGATCATTCCTTCCCCCCGAGGCTGCTACTGTTTGGCCGTCTCAATTGGCCCGCTGGATTTCGGTTTCATCCCGGCCCTAGCAGACAAAGCAAACGGGCCCGGCATAACCCCCTTGTTTGCACTAGGGTCCCAAGCCGTCACTAAGAACCATCATTGGGGCGCATTGTGCCGAGCAGAACAAAAGTTATCTTTCTGTTGTGCCCGCGGGCGCAGGGAGGAACGTGAATTGTTGGGGAACAACAACAACAAAAAAGCTGCCCCTGGAAACACATTTTTCCACCATAAAAAACACACACACACAACAGATCGTGAAAAGGGGCCTAAGGTGGGGCTCGGGAAAAAAGAAGCCCACCGACAAAAGGCAACGGCAGCCCCAACCACAACGCAGCCGCAGAAATCTGATAATAAAAAGTCCAATTCTACTGCTTCGCTGGTCGGCGGAGGGGAATTGTGGAACGCAGGGGGATGATGTGAGGGGAGGAAACTGACTAGGAGAAAACCGAGTTACCAGAACACGATCAAGTGTTGTTAATTGCTCCGCCGACCGACGAGCGGCCTGCTGAAAAGTAACAACGGGCAAGATTCGAACAGTAGCGGGGCAAAGGGGGAGCAGCCAGAGAGAGAGGAAAAGAAAAAGAGATAAAACCTTCGTACAACGCGCGGGCAACGCGTAGGAAAAAACGAAAGACTTCAACGGAGGCGCAAAAGCGACGAACCCCCTCCGGAACGGGGGGGAAGAAAGCAAAAACTATTTGTTTTCATGAAGAGATAATAACCATCGAAGTGAAGATGAAACCGTGAAATGATGTTGTGAGTGGGCGCGATATTTTGCGCGTCTTCACCCCCTCCCACCACCCGCTGCAAGTGCGGGTGTACAATGGGTTTACAGCGTGGATCCTCCAGGAGCACACCGGTGCACGGTTTGCAATCACCGGCTGGCGAATTGGTACAAATGCGGGTAAAAAGTCTTACAACTGTCAGCCACGGTGGAGTTTGATCATGCAACAGTGTTTCCGAGACGACGAACTGAACTAACAGAACGAAAAGTGATGTGTAAGATAACTCAATCATTCCAAGGGCAGGGTTGACCTTTACTAATTTACTTACACGACTTGACACCGCACGTTTTACACCACAGGTAGCAGGAATTTCAGCACATTTACACAAACTCCAACTCGCTGTTCCAAAGAGTAAAACTATTTCCTTGCGAAGGAAACGCGAAGAGGCAGCGGAAAGGTTCGCTCGAAGGTGTTACACTTTGCACCGTACAGCCAGTCGTCTCGGCATTCCCCGGGGCTGCAGTAAAAATTGCATACCAAACATTTGAGAAGCACACCGGAGTACATTTATAACCGAGCTGTCCGAACGCAAGGAGAGGATGCCAAATATGGCCCCGCGAGCGCTGGTCGGGGCAATTAATTCGAATATTCTGTCCAAATAGACGATTATCGCGCGGAAATCTCTGTCGGGGTGGATCGCAAACGATAAGTTCTCGCCCGATCGACCGATCGGCGGCGTGGTGTATATCGATCCTAGACCGTTTCGGTTGTGGAAAAGGAAGTGAAAACATTGCTCACATCCCTAGAAGGCGAAGCGGGCGAGCGGCCAGACAGCGACGGCCAAGACGCGCGCGCGCACACACACACGTACACACACGGAGTATGGAAGGAGATGTCCCTTTCGACTCATGCGGTTCGATTGAATGCGAGTCGGAACATTCCTGCAGCCGTCGCACGCTCGAGGGCGAATGTACGTGAACGTGTGCGCGCGAGAATGTTGTAAAAAAAAAGCGTCGGCAAAAGATGATCGTGCTGTGCGCGCTTGCTCAACGGCAAGGGCGGTGGGGGGGAGGGGCGGGGGAAGAAAATAAAATCGAACGTCCGAGGGTTGTCCGAGCCGGGGCCAGATAACGATGGCAACGACAACATCCGATCGCGGCCGAGCAGTCGGGACACATAAATATCGATGTGTATACATAAATAGGCAACGAATCTGCAGCACGGCACGAAAGCCCGCGGATTGCCCTTGGATTTGATATGGTTCTGGAAGTGGTTTTTTTTTTTTTTTGTTGTCCTGCATCCACCCACCTTGAGGCACCTTCGTTATCCTATCGGGGAAGCGGTTTTTGTTTTGTTTTTTGTGTGTGTGTTAGCGTCGTCGTTTCGTCTTCTCGCAACGATCAGATACGTTTCACAGCCGTTGTTCTACGCTTCCCGAGAAGTTTGGTGAGGTGATCAGCCAGCCATCGGGACAACATCGGCAGTGGCCGATTATAGCGCCCTTTTATTTGCCACGACGAAGACGATTCCACCCTTCGAACGATGGTTCAAACTGATGGGGAGGGAGAGGGGCGATGGGAGCGCAGGAATAAAAGAAAATACGCGCTCGAATAAACACTGGGAAAAAAGTAAAATAAAACCGGCGAGTCGTGCATGTGCAATAAAAAGCGACCATTATCGCACCCGCACCCTATAGGGTACCGCACCAAGCCATCGTTTGACCCCCCCCCCCCCCTCCTCTCTTCATGCCATTTTCCACCTCATTATCCCAACCTGGCTGGCTGGCTCGGAATGCGCTGGGAACGCTGCCAGGACGATGGGCCAGGACGTGCGGAAATATTTTCCCGGCGACGACTGTGCGACACAATATTTAATTTATTTAATTTACTCCTCCAAAAGGGGAAGCAAGAAATGAACGGAATGGAGGGGGGGGGGGGGGTCGGTCCAAGGGTGCAAGAAACCAACATACACAGCACGAAGACACTTTGCACTAGGAAACTGCGGATCCCGGTGGCTCGAAATGGAAAACTAGCTACAGCCCACGAAATCGAAACGCTCGGAATGGGACGCCTCGGGCTACATCCAGTTTTTCCATGCAGGTAAATAAGAAAAAAAACAACATTTCCCCCTCTTTGGCTATCTCAGGAGCGGGGGATTACCCCCTCCCCCACTCCCGTGGGCAAGAGACAACTACAACTGATTTAGCGCTGATTGTGAGAAAACGAATAAATAATTGTGTATACACACAATTGATTTGCGCGAACTTTTGCGCATTCTCGCGGGTGAAGGAAAGCGCTGCGGTGTGTGTGTGTGTGTGTGTGTGTGTGAAGGAATGAACGAGAAGAAGAAGAAGAGGAGAAAACTGATGTTCTGCTGGGGACGAGAACCTGGGAAGAAATGAACAAGAAAGTAATACTACAACTCTGTAGACCGGACGGACTACAAGTAGCAAACAAGAAGCTACCTGAAATCCTCCAGAAAGGGTGGAGTGGAAGAAGGGTTCCGTACAGCAGTGCATGACAATTGGGGGTCCCATTGGATGGTGCAGGCCGTTTTTATCATACTGCTGGTATGCAGTATGCCCTTTTCTTTTCTTTTTTTTAACGCTGGTTTACCGCGCAACGACACCTGAGAGTGTCATCGTGTTTCGCGCTACTTCTTCGCACCCGGTGGAATGTCCCCCGAGGGGGGTGAATCTGTCCTTAAATGGAGGTAACATAATCAATTTGAGTTCGATTAATGAAAGGAAAGCAGAACGGGGAAGAAGGATCGTGGCGATGAGAGCGGGAAGAAAATTAAAATAATTCTTTTATTCTATTAAAGTTTACTCAAGGAACATTTTCCTAATATCATCCTTTTCTTAAAAATATTTCCTCCGAAAAGAGTGCAAATGCAACAAATTAAACCTTCCAATCAACCAGGTCGAGCACCTGGGAGGAAAAAGATATGCACCGTTTTTTTTTTCTTCATTTTTCTTCGCTGGTTCGGACGCACAATTCAACATGATACAGGTGTATTCATTAACCAGCATGCAACCTCCCCCCTCCCCACTCTGTTTCTCCCCCCCCCCCCCCCAATCCAAACGGATCAAAGGGCCACTGCATCGTTGCATGTCGAGGCGTAGCTAACGATGCTGCAATCCAATCATCCAATGATGCCCATAAATGTAGAACCATATTTAAGATCAATATTTTCCAGCGCGCGTCCACATGCGCTTCGATGCTTCGGTGCAGCGTCCTTCGTCGACGACGTCGTCTCCCCTCCTACTTGCGAGTGGGGGGGAAAATCCCTTCGCAAGATCCGAACGCCTGCAAGCTGGCGATCGCTGTCGGTTGTTCACTTGCTACCCTTTTTTTCCCCTATTCGCACCTTTCATTGTAGAGGAGAAGAAGAAAAAAAAAAAGGAATATACCCATGCACTTTAGATGATCGTCACGCAACCATCAATGGGGGTGCGAAGAGAATGAAATTGTCTTGCCAGCGCTCCCAAGGAACGGTGGGGAAGGGAGGGGGATAATGTTGCGGACACACCGTGCGCGACCAGTATTGCTCATTTATGCTACCGCCCGCACGACATGTGGCATACGTACCATCGCATGAAATGAAAATGTTCACCAGCGATCACCAATTGCGATCATACATACAACCTCCCCGCAACATCCCGCTTCGTTTTGCCACTCCACCCGGCAAAAGCCGTACAGAATGTTGTCTGCCTGGAGATCGTTCCTCCGTCGCGTCCGGACCGTCGTTTTCATAAATCGACGCAATTAAGTGCAATCCCCAATCGTCGAGCTCGCGGCTGCAAGGCATTCAAGGGTTCGGAAGGGAAGCCTAGGCCCAACAAATGAGCCGGCACCGAACACACTCGACAATGTCGGCCGTCCCGAGCCGGGCTCCTGAGCTATTCATAATTCCAATTGCAATCCGCACACATTCATTCGGCGGCAGCAAACGGCCGAGTGCGATTTTAATTAGCGATCAGTTGCGATTCGATTGTTTCCGAACCGCGTTCCCTTATGTGCTCCATTTTCGCGGCAGGGTAGAATTAATGAAACCTCAGAATGTGGCCTCAATTCTGGCTGAGTGCTACCGATTTTTTCGCGTGCCGTTACGTTCGACCGTTCTGGAAAGCGTTCTCGCGCAAACGGTCCGAGCCCCGTTCCGACCCAGAAACCAACATTCCAGCGCAAACGGTTTGATCGGCGCAATGATGCAATGGATTCTTTAGCCAAACAATTTATCCATAACGAGGCGGCCAAATCGAGGCCGCGCAAGCATCCCGCGATCGAAATCCGACCTAGAGGGGTGTACCGGCTCGGTTTGGAGTTGAAGTAATCATTTAAATAACTCCTCATCGCGCCCATTACTGTGCGAAACGGCGGGGTTGCGGGCTTCGATCGATATCGGGGCGAAAATCCGAAACCGGATGTACCGTTTGCCGGTCGGCCGTTTTAGTAGGCCACCGGATCAAACGCGCGCAGATTGCGCCATCCATCCGCTCCAACGGCGCGCGATAGTGTGTGATTGATGAGGTTATGTAAACAAACCTTCCCGCCGTAACACCGTCCTCCTGAGATGGGAATAGGCAGATGTGGTGTACTTATACCGCAAGATTTTCTCAAGCGCTCTCCAGATCGACCCAACGATGAGACTTCACTTGGTCTGGCCTATGGAGCGCGACTCGGAGGTGCTACCACAACAAGACACAAGGGATACGAGGGAAGAAAAACAAGGGTCTTACCAGCAACAGCAACAGTCCGAACCAAACCGCAAACAATGATTACGGATATTACCCCCTATCAGTCCGTCCGGAGTGGCGCAGCTGCTGGTCAAGCTGACCCATCCCAGACGATGGGTTCCCCTCGGGAGGGAGTCTCCGTAGTTCTGGCAGCCATGCGGAGACTAGAAAGAAAACACCACGGTCCGCCGTCTGCGGACATAAAAAACAGTTACAAATGGAACAGTTAGCTTCATGATGAAGAAATTACTGGTTGCCTGTGTGCCGGGCGCTTCTTACCTGCGGCTCATTCACGGGACTCTCATTCTTGGGCGTTCAGATCGATCGCGGTGCCCCCTGCAGCTCCCCGTCGGTCCAGCTCGCAATCGGGGAACTAATTTCTGCTTTCTAAACAGCGGAAGCCCACCGGTTAACGACATTGGACCGAAGGCAGTCCCTTGCAAAAGGCAGTGTTCGGTACGGTGGAGATACGAGCACCAGGTGTACAGGTTGGCTCCTATCAATTAATATATTCAATGCGTGCTCAGTCAAAAGACTCTTCCCACAGACTTCGGACACCGCGGCCGCCATGGACAGTGACTTGGCCATGGCAACATGCGCTGCGTTCCCCACCGTTTGCCGTAACAGGTTTATCGGGCGCAGTCATCCAATATGCGGAATGACAATGTTTACTATTTTACTCCCGATTCGATGCCGGCCGCTTCCTGGCTGCCTGTACACCGATCGTGTGTAACTGTTCCTACGCCATGCGCCTCCGCCTTGCGAAAGCGCGACTCGTGCGCTCGCGTGCGCCCGAGTGGGGCATGTAAATTAATTAATAAATATTAAAATTATTAACTCCCGTCCGCCCGTATGCCCTCCTCCTTTTTTTTCCTTTTCTTCTCTTCTGGCATCTCCCGGCTACCTGGCCCCTAAGGAAGTTGGTCCACACATCTTCCCCCCGGGAGGGGTGCGCATATTTATGCCCCAGTTTCAGGCAGTATTTTATACCGCAAATGGGACCCCGCGAGTACGGACGCAATTGCGGATGCATTGAACTCCCCGGAACGGGTAACTCGGTGCTTGTTACCTGCTGTGGTCAGTTGTACTTCTTTCTTTTTTTTTTGTACTTTATCCAAGAAGGTCCACCTTCTCCGGTAATGGAATTGTGGTTGGCAGATTTGTGGGGCCCAGGTAAACGACGAAGATGCACCTGAACAAATACGATACAACCCCGGGGAGCAGCAAGAGGCAAGAGTTTAAGGTTATTGCTTCGACCCACGCTTCCCAGCAGCATCAAGCCGGCTAACCGGTGCCCATCATGCTCGGGTAGACAACCGCGAAAGGGCTCGATTCGAGAACGCTTTTTTCACTTTCACAACCTGCGGCTGGATCTCTTGGGGATCAAACGAAACAGAAGAGGGCAAAAAAAACAACTCCGATTACACAAACAATTTTCTACTCACTCCACATCGCGCACGAATTTGATAAGCGCACGAGCAATGATCGCACTCGACCTTTCATGCGGTAAACGACCCGTCTAATGGCGAGGGAGCGAAGAGTAGAAGCTCGGGAAAGCCTCTAGCTGTAGCAAATCGGCTAGAAATCGGCGGAACCGCACCTAGGTAAACAACCCTAATGAATAGCGCTCAAAGATTTCACACCTGTTCCCGCCAATATCTAGAACCGGGGAAGCTCGCGTTTAGGCTTCACGTTTCTTGGCATTCAATCGTGAGACGCGGGGAGCACCTGTTGAGAGAGCTGCACCATCCGGGAGACTCCTGACTTCTGATTTCAATGGCCGTGCTCGAGAATGAGCTTGTGCTTGTGGAAGCCCTGAACTTGAACTCTTCCCCCCGCACGGGAGACCCAGTGGATTACACGGCGGAGCTGCGCATGAGTTGGCATTTGAAGTGTCCCGCACGGACAGGGGAACGGGAATCGAGCGAAACTGCTTCGCTCCAGTAAGCTCCGTGCTCGGTTTCTTCATCCACTTGCTTGCATCTTCTTTGCCAAGCAGATCACGTTCCAGAATCGTCGGCAGTTCAGTTTCGCTGATTTCACTTGCCAAGCACTGCCGGTGCGGCCAGCAAATTCTTAATCAACCGCAAAGGCGTCGGAAAGTGAATGGGACGTACCGACGCGGCTCGATACAGGAGCGACTCGGAGATCTCTTCTCGACATCTTCAGCCACCCACCGTTTCGTTAGGAGGGGGGGTTTGTAGCCTGTTTCGGGATCAGCTCTTTGGGACGTCGCTTTCGACAAGGTGTAAGAAGATGGACAGAGACGTACTCCAACCAGCCGACAGCTCGCCGAAGAATCCATCTCCATGTCTTCACCTTTCTTGGAGCGAACCGGTGTGATGTTCTTGATGCCGCGCAGTTCTGCCCCCAAGCAGGAAAGGCTCTGTGTTTGGCTATTGTACTGACTAACGAGATCGTTCTTTCCGTCGCTGAGAGTTTCGGAAGGATTTAGCAGGCACGGACCTGCGTTGATTGACGCCGACTAAAGGCCTCCCCTGTGATGGACCGTTCACACCGTCCGTTTGGCTCGGCACGGAGCGGCGGTTCCAGAACAATGGTCTTGTCCCTCCCCGCGGGGTAGCGATTGTCGTGAAGGCCTTTTCGGTAATTTTTCGTCATTCAAAACTCCGCGAAGACGTGCACCACCCGTGGGCTTCTGCAACAAAAACCGCGGGCGGGAATTAGAACCAGAGGTTGGGGATGGTTTCTTTTGGGATCCGCGAACAGAATAACAACCGCGGCAACAGCTTCTTTGTCCAGCGGCAGCCACCGAGCCGTACAACAGCGATTCTGTTTGCTACTGTGGCCATTATATGGACTACACTTGCCTCCCGAGGCCGGAAATGAGGAAGCTTCTTAACATAAAGTGGAAATGATTTCGTCGCTTTTCGAATCAATTGAAACCAAAACCGCCCCCCAAAGCATTCGACGAAGCTGTTGGACGATCAATAAGAGCGGCCATTGTGCTACTGGGGGTATCATTCGATGTGGTTAATTAAGGCGCGGAGTTAAGTGAAATGATGCTCCCGGTTGGGGCTGAAGAACCGCCAGACATTTTGCCACCGGATTGATTGCACGATGTTGCGGTAGCTTCAGCTGACCTTCGCATGTTGCCCGACGTTTCGGTGTAACATGGTTTTCCACTTCTTCTCGGGAGCAGCTCTTCATGTTCTCACATTCTTGTGTAACAGGTAATAATGGACGGCTCAGTATTACTTCTCATCTAACATCTACCGAGGGCACCGAACCTTTATCTCTACCAATCGATCGAAACAAATTCTTGCCGCGTCTCGATCGTGTTCGATCGATACCATATGTTTTCGTTTCCCACCCAAAACGTTTGGTGGGGTAAGAAAATTGGTTCATGTGCGCCGAAATTGTGTCGAAGTGAAACTCCACAGGAATGCGGCCCATGCTTCCCCGGAGGTGTTTCTATCTTTCGGGCAAACCTGAGGTGGAAAAATGGCTACCAGGTTCTCGCCACATCTAGCGTTCTTCTAGCGCGGTTGGCAGCTAGTGGTGGGATTAATTGAAATTTATCGTTTTCGATCAATCAAACCGCAAGGGCAGCCCCGGTGTTGAACCGGTTTCATTTTGTTTTTTTTTTGTGCCCGGTTTGCCTGGCCGAGCTCGGAACACGTGTGCCCGAAACGCCAAAGTCCGGCTTGGAACCCAAAACCGGATCGGCAACCCGAAACTCCACCCAACCCACCGAACGGCAACTGCAGGAATGCAATCCGTGCCATTTCTAGGCTCCTTGCCAACGGACAGTGGAACTTGGTTGGTTGACGAAGATGAATTCCCTTTTCGACAACAATTTGTTAATAATAAATCAAAACGCAAATCGCCGTTCGCCAGCCCGTTCCACAAGGGGGTCGTGGAAAGTCGAGCCGAGCGGAGGACTAGAACTAGGCGCAGCATTTAGTATTGAAATTTATTTCAATAAACAATCCAAACAGAACCGAATCGTGCCGACTGCGAGTCGACTGCACTTTCCTCGAGTTGGCAGCGCCGACGGTTTTTTTTTTCTTTTTCCCCGGGGAAGATGGTTAGAAGCGATAGCGAAAGAACGACCTTCTGCAATGGAAAGCGCGCCAGTAGAAGTCTTTAGTCGCGACGGAACTTATTTTTCATTCCCTCCCGTCCGATGCAACCGGACTGCGCCGCAAGCGCAGGCGCATAAATAAACAATTGTTTTCCGATTGGCATAATTTACAATCCGATAGTCGCCCCTTTTTTTTCTCTTCTTGCCCCTGGAGGCCTCGGGAGGCTGGGTCGTGCTCACTCACGCCCGCAGAAGGAGCTACATTGAATTGTAAATCGCGTCCGCTCGGAAGGAGGTTCGAACTCGTTGCACGGATGGCGAGTCTAGCAACACACTACGCAGCAACACACAGTACGCCAGACGACGCCAGTGACTATTTTTAGCCCCTAATGCTGGCCCCAGGAACCGGTCGGTTCGGGCTGCACGCAACGCCATCTGACGGCCGGATATTTGCACCCCGAAGCAATGACTGTCAGATTGATCTAGCTTTGACAGCAGTTTGTCACTTTTGACCATCCCACCGAAGCTCCGGGTGAGGGAGGAGCAGCCGGTCGCGCACGGACTCCGATACAGCAAGACTCCGGCCAGGAGGACGCCAGTCAAATGAATCATAAAGTTTTCCATCCCCCCGTCACCAGCCAAGCCAAGCGGACGAACCAATCGATCGATCAGCTCACGCGGAATGGGCCCGCGACGGGAAGCAATAAATATTTAATAGGATCAATTTATTGCACCGGTAGGTATACATTCCCACACACACAAACCCGGACCCGGGCGGCTCGTTAGGGGCACAAGGGTTCTAGCTCGCGTTCTAGCCCCCGCGCTCAGTTCTCCTGGGGCCGTTGGGTTGGGGATGCGGATGGGCAATATTTGCAGAACAATCGGAAGATTTATCAGCGCGGCCGCCGTGCTATAAAGGCACATCTTTACGGACCCGGTAGCTAACTGGTTCATTAAACGGATCCGACCGCGTCCTGCGGTGTTCTAGGGGTGCTAGTGAGAGCGTCTTCCTTTTTCCTTCGCCGGACGACGGAAAAGGGAAAACCTCTAGTTGATTTCGGTGAGCCCCATTAGACGGCGGCAGTAATAAGCGCCAGTCAATTTCGTTGTTAATAATTACTCTTTTAATTAGTCCTTCCCTGTTCCTGGGGGGGGGGGGGGGGGGGGAGGAAAACTGACCACACTAGCGAAAGTAAACACACGCGTGATGGGAAGAACAAGAAAAAAGGAAGGTTATTCATTGACCATTAATGCTAATGATAGCTCCGGCGAGTGTGGTAATTATTTAAATCAGACGACAACCGTTTGCCAATTGGAGCCGCGCGGATCCGACATTCGCGAGAATTCGTTTGATGCCGCCCCGGAACCGCCCAGCGTGGCGACATTTATGCTCTCCGTAGGCCTTGGCTTTCCCATTGGCAGAACGCACCGAGCGGTGGAATTCTAACGGCGTTTTGCAGCCGCGTGCACTTGCAGCATCCATCTCTCGAGGACCAATGAACTTTGCGATATGTTTCCACCGTTAGCGAGTGATGGCTTTCCGAGTATAGCTTTATAAAATCATCACTTGAACCAGTTGCAAGGTTGAAGGGGAAAGAAAAAAGATAGTGAATAATAAACGGGGAAATGTTGAAACAATTTGTTACAAAAAAAAACTGGTGATAATCGAACAACGGCGGCGGCAAGCGTCAAATCCCATAAACGATGTCAAACAAGCGGATGGAATGAAAAACTTTCATGTAACGAATTAACTTGCACCTCCCGATGCTTATAAATATTACACCGTGATCGTGATGCCAGCGGTATGCCTCGGCACGGGTTTCCCGGCGGGATCTCGCGTTTGATTGTTCTTGAAATAATGTAATTACCATCAGGAATGCCCGCAATCCTGTAGCGTATTTTCGCACGATCCTTATCAATTAAAATCCAATCATTGCCAATTACAGTCCCCCTCCCCGGTTGCGCCTGTTGCACGTAGTTCGTTCTCCCTTGCACCTTGTTCCTTGCCATCCCTCTGTTAGAGCGTCACCTTCCCTCAACGAGGAGCGAACTGTCTTGTTCCTATAGTTCTTTTCTCCCCCCTCAAATTCCAGCACTTCGGGCGCAAGTGCTGCGCGAGTTTGATTGATCGCAAAATAATGACAACTTTTTGCGCTAAAAATAAAACACTCTCCCTCTTATCACCGAGTGGCTTATCTGCGATCACCGTGCCCATCAATCATGTGCATCCCGATCGCTCCGGAGTCAGACAGCTCCGATCCGACGGTGTTCTAGAGCCCCATCACTATTCATGCGGGATTCATGAGGCGTGTGTACTTCTAAATATAGTGCAACGGCGTTCGGGATCGGCATCACAGCGAAAACCCTCGGCGGAGTTGGTCTAGATGGTGTCTTGTCGTTTTGTTTTTCTTTTTCCCCTCCCGTGCACGCTTCTTTTTTTCCTTTCCAGTACCCATAAATCCCTCGAGGCCCGCACGTCAATCAAAAATCGAGCGAAAAGCGAAACCGGTCGGTGGACTTCAGGCGAGGACTCGAGTCTAATCTCCGCGACGTTGATACTGTTGCGATCGTTTATCTCGGGACTCTGGGAGTCGTTGGTCGGCACCGACATGAAACCAAATTGCATTCTTCCGATGCGTGTTGCCAGTGTTGGCTTGGAACGATCGGAGCATTCTTGCTTCGTACTGGTCTGTTTATGTCTCGAAACGTCGGACAGAATTTTCGAACCGAGCGAACCCGATCCGGGATGCACTTCTTACTGCCGCGGCGGTCAACTCCCAGAGGACGAACGCGATCGCACGCGATCAAGACGATGCCCAACGCACATGATGAAATCGAGAAGTCCTTCTCGACTCGATCAAAAGGGGGGAAAAAAGAACAGCGAGTGAGGGAACGACCTGCCACAAAATCGACCACGGACGTCATCGAGCGACATCGAGCTTGCCGGGACGTTGCGCTCGCTAAAGACGAACCAATGAAGATTGATTTGACTGATATGAAGTCAACTGTTCGAGTCGGTTCGGCTCGAGCCAACGCCAACGGTTGCACGGTGGAATGCGGTGTCGATCCTTTTGTCGGTTCCCTTTTTTTGCAGGATCGAAACAGCCCGATCGAACGTTACCCCTTCCTCTCGCGAGGTGACCACAAGGGTAGCCTAGCTGACCATGAGAAGCGCGAACGGTGGAATCAATAACGCTACGCCGCCGTCCATGTGCAGACGGTTCGATGGCACAGGTTATGAGTGGTACGTGCTGGCATCTTGCGCTCTTGCGATTCGTGCGCTTCTTCACTCCTTCGGAATCGATCCCGGGCAAGGAGAACCGGGAAAATCTCGCCGATCAACACGGCGTAATGATCTCTGTCTCGCTCCAACTCCCCTGCTCGATCGATCCAAGATCGGGCAAGTTTCGCAGGGACAGGACCAGGACCCCGGTCGATCTTTGCGGTGAATCTTGGCCACCGGAGATGTTTTGCCATTGAATCTCGATCGACCAGAGGAAGCTTGGGTGTTATGGAGGAATTCATGACACCTGCAGCACACTTATACGCACAGACACACGCGCGATCAAGAAGGCGTCAAGGGGTTCAAGGATGACGAACCCCATTCGCCGTTGTTGACTTTTTGCCTCTCGCGGAACTCCGCCTCTGCGTTCGGAAAACAATTTCATTACTTTTAATTGCCCATTTCATCATGCCATAAATGTAAATGGATAATAAATGGCTACGGGCTTGAGAGAGGCCATCGGTGGATCGGGACGAATCCTTGGGGCGAGCAGGAGCCTTAGTCTGCTGGCCAGTGTGCCTGTAATAACGATAATTAACGTATGACAAACAGCACTCCAGAGTTTCGCTGGACGGAGGACCGGCCCGAAACAGGGACAACTCACGAAAGTCAAGTCTCGCGGAGCCGGTACGCCCGCTTGTCCTAAATCTGTGTGACCGCACAATTTTACTAACCTCATTTCCCTCGCCGATCGCGGCGAAGGGCTTCAGGCGTCCCGGAATGTCGGTCACATAATCCGCACAGCCGCGTCGCGATCGTGTGATGTAACGCACGCTTGCGCCTGCCAGAACGGGTCGTCCGGCGTCCACCGGAGCGAAACAAGTTTGTCCGCGAAGTGGCGGGCTCCTACGGGTTTGCGGTTTCTGCGGCTTACAAACTTGCGCGCGCTGCACGGATTAAACCGGAACGGTGGGGAAAAACTACAGTTGCTTATCCTAAATTCCGACCCCACAGCCGACGGCCCCGCAAGTGTCCGAAGGGTCCCGGAGGGGTTACGCCGGTGACTTTACTTTCAACCAGATCCGAGGGACGGATAATGGATTTACGCGAGCGACGCGAAAGATAAAGTGTGGAACATGAACACCAGCAACGCCCTGACAAAATCCAACAATGCAACAATATCGAGAAGAAAGAAAAAAAAATGCAACACAAGCAACGACACCGAATCAGTGCTGGGCCTCCTAAATCTCGCACCCCGGGTGTGCTGCTGTGAACGTATTTGCTCAAGCAAAAGAACCCATTCAATGTGTCAAAATTGAGTGTTCGAACATGGCCAGCATCCGAGCGCGCGCCTCCTGAGCGTAGGTCGAGCGGACACGCGTGAGGCTTAAGTAATAAATAATTTATACTCCTTCTCAAAAGGCGCATGACCCATTTTCGGAGCCAGACGGGCGTGCTCCTGTGGCCTCAAAGGGTGCGCACCTCACCCTTGTTTTTTTTTTGAAGTACGACGCGAAAAGTGTCAACTCACGGGTAAGAGAAACCCCACACTCCAGCCCCATACGCGACATCCTCGGATTTGGTGGCTATGAAATTAACGAATCTGGCGTGAATGAGCCCACGGATGAAGTGGAAGTTTAATTGAAATAGAAGTAACCCCCTAAGCCTCACGGCGCGATTTAAGTGAGCTTGAGTGTGTGTGTGAGTGTGTGACAAACATAACACCTGCCGAGATGTTTGAGAAGAGAAATTGCGCCTTTAGAAAATAGAAAAGAAAGCCTTCCACAGCAATCTTGCGCGTTCGAAACCCGTCCCACCGGCCCACCCCTGAACAAAAGACCGTTAATTTCAAATTGAAATCTTGTGGAAAAAAAAACCTCGCTTCGCACGGGCGCAGCTTAATTGAAGGTTTTCCCGTTGCCATTTTCTCGGATTTCACGAAAATTCTCGCTCGCGCACCAGAACCGTTCTGACTACTGACCTACATAACGTTCGCGGGTGCGATGAAAAATACCACTTACGGGGGGATCTTCTTTTGGATGGTCTGCCATTCAACACCTCGCCACACACTCGCTGGCCAGGAACTAGACCACCGGAACACAGGAACATTGTGCAGTAGAACGTAACGTCGGAGGGTGCATTAGATTTTCTTTTTCTGCTCCGCTAAGCTTTCTTCCTTGATGTAATTGAGTTGAAAGAAATCGAGTTCTTCCATCGGCTCGAAATAGCACTCTATTCTTTCTTTCCGTGAGCGTTCTTCAGGTGTGGTCCAAAACCCGAATGCGGAGGTAGGCAGATGGGAAACTAAATGAAAAATGATGTATCTTTTAGAAGAAACCGTACGGACCATTATCTGCACTGTGTCATGTGTTAATATCTTCGTAAATCTTCACGAACCCCCCCTTTTGTTGAAAGGTGAGAATTTTTGGGAAAATCTGTCTCGGATGCCATCTCACACCCTCACAACAACCCTGGCAGGGGTGAACCCTTCACACCGACGGCTGCTACAAATGATGGGCAATTGTCGACAGCCACCGTTTGCCTCCCGGTTACGGTGGCGCTTTCCAGCGTGTAAATTCTACACCTAACTGTTCTGTCCCGGAATCGAAACAGTACGCAAGAGGAAGGCAAACGCCATCCGGCGGTGGCGAAAGCGAATCGATGTTCAATGTTTCGCCCACCCGTGCGGTTCCGCAACGCTGGCGAAACAGTTAATTGCTGGTGTTTTAAAATAAATTTACGCCAGGTTTGTTTTCCTCCTACTGCCGGAGCTCCGTGGGATGCAACACGTTTTCAGTGGGGTTCCACAGGAGAAGTACTAAATGAATGTCTTTTTTCTTCTTCTTTTTGGGGCTAGATTCGCGAGCTCCTTTCATTTGTTTTCGAACATACGCAAATACGCACATTACGCCACGCTCGGAAAAACCAATGACCTTGATTTTGCACCCAAGACCTCCGCGAGCGTGATCGTGCCACGGCGATAGTGCGATCCCGTTCGCTGAATGTGTTAGGGTCGGGCTGAGATGAAGGTTTCCAGGTTTACTCGTTGACTTTTCCCTCCGTGTGTCCTATCGATCGCTTTCGATCTGTCTTAAGGCCTCTTCTAGCGCATCCCAACAACGCACGAGCTTCGCTATGAGGTGAAAGCCGCAAAAGGCGAGAGGGAAAAAACAAACGCATGTAACGAACGACTGCAGGGTTATTAATTTACTCCATGCGTTGATGGGAATATGAGTCGACCATTTCCATTACCCTTTCGTTTTAGCTTTTCAACCGACCCTTTTTCCTAAACGCCATCCAAATGGTCCCGCCAAAATGGTGCTCCACAATTTATGATAATGTTCAATGCATCCAACCCGCTCTCCTTTTCCGCACGTTCAATCAAAGAGGGCAACTCCATTAATCTTCTCCACCGCCGTGCTATTAGTTTTCCCCCCACGAGCACGTGGAAAACTCACCCGGGAGAAGCGCCGGCAAACGCACAACTCGCTGGTTGCTGGTTGCAAACCGTGAATAATGTTGCCGCGCCGAGATTCTGCCCCGTCCAGTCCAGGCCAGCCCCGACACGGTGGCCCGTTTTTCACCAAAATCTCTCTCCCGAAAAGTAATGCGACCGGCTAACTTCATTAGCTGTGACGAAATCGTGTGGTGCCGTAACCCGCGCACCCGGTAGAATCGAGGGTCGGAAAAGTGAGTCAATTTTCTCGCCAAATCTTGCTCTCTTTCACTCCCGCTCGGGGGATGGATGGGTGGAAATGAAAGCCGTGCGGAGGAAAGTGGCCGTATCTGCCAAACTGGACCGTAGGGAATCGATTACAAGGCGCGTGACTCCACCGGGGGACCGCAGGGAAAAGGAAGGGGTGGGAGTACTTGAGCCCAAAATTAAATTCATCTCTCGCCGGCGGCATTCTAGGGCAGCGTCTGCGGTTGGCCACGATGTGTGACCTAATCAACGGCTCACACAAGACAGTGCGACGCAATGGAGAAAGTTTTATCATCATGCGAACGGTCGCATTAATCGGTCCACTGCGCCGCGAACCAGTCGGAGTCAGTGGGCCAAAGACAAAGTCACCGAAAATCAGCCACCGCCTTTTGGGGGAAAAGCTAACGGGAAAACGCACATCGCGAAAGGGAGGGGGTGCGAAGCAGAATTTTTTCATCGAACCAAACCCCCAAAGCAACCCTGAAGACCCTGGCAGACCTCTTTTGTCAAATCTTCGCTGATGCGATCTGACAGAATCGTTTATCTCCCGAGCCGGCTCGAATATCCTCGCCAGACATAAAATATGGTTGGTTCAGATTTTATTGGAATCAGGTTTACGAGGGACCCAATCGGACATGTCATTTTGGGGAATTTGGTGTTGTGGTCCAGATTGGACCCAGTGTGGCAATGGCGGACCATATGACCTACTTTCAATCCCCTTCCCGAACTGCCGAAATTGACTCTAATTTGTCACAATCACTCAACTCCCCAGACTTGGCCTTTTTGGCGGTCAAACGTGCCCGGTTCGTTCGTTACTCGGGTTGCGAAGGCATCCACAGAAACTGCTCGAGAAAACTCGTTGCTGGCTTCCTTCCTCCCGGAATCCCCCGCGGGCCGCTTCAGCAACCCATCGCAACTCCTTCGCGTCGGGTTACGTGGACGTAACGAAACGACCGTAAACGAGCCAAACAAACCAATTCCGGTGGGCTCGAACGATTCAGGGCCGTTAAAGTACTGTTATCGGGTTTGGCTGTCCGCTCGGCGGGCCGAGGCCGGAGCTTCCACCTTCCGGACCACAGCAACAGTGCCATTTCACATACGAACCGCACGATGATTATTGGTTGTTACTTCCATTTGTTCGCCCGTTCGTTCCCTCTTTGGGGGGATGTTGGTTCCGCTGCGTGGCCACGGCAGCGATCTACGCCTCACCTTCCCGTACGTCCAGAATTCAACCCGCCAGCCCTCTACGATCTCCTGCCAAGTGTTCGTTATCGCCCGGTGGTACGAGTGTCTTTTTGCACATCGTAAAACATGCCCAGGCGGCATACCGACCAGATCCCTTGTTACCGACCATAAACCCCCGTATCGATGTTCGATTATCTGCATCCAGCCCCGGCAACTTTTGCATATTGTTATAGCCCGAGTCCCGTTGTGTTGTACGTTGGTGTCACTGTCGGGGTTGGTGGGAAACTGTGTGGCCACCTGGCGGTCAAACGTGTAAACATTTTTGGATTGGAACACAGTTTGAGCTAACTTCGCACATCCGTCTTGTGGTCGGTTAATTCTCGCACGGAGTGCTGATTTGTTATCACTACAAGAGCAACTTCTTGACTTCAGAACAACACCGTTATCCTGGGACCTGGCCGGTGCTGAAATAAAATTCATCCCAGTCTCCCACCGCCGAATCAATCAGAAACCGAGCGGAAAAGGAAATCGTTCTTTCACTTAAAAATAAAACAGAATAATACTGATTGCTCGCAACGCTTCCCAGCTCTTTTTTATTGAGATCAACGCTGAGAAAGGCTCAAAGTTCCAGCCATAAATAATTCGCACAACGGTTCAACACCAAGCAACCCCTGCCAGGGCTGCCTTCAGGGGTGCCACCTATTGTGGTGCCTTTGATTCCGCGTGCTATCGAAGAGCCGACGATGTCGTGAATGAAAATGTGGTTGCGCAGGCGATGCTATGGATTTACGACGGCTTAATCAATAAACGATTGCGACCCGCTGGGGGATCCCAAACGGAGAGGCTATCGTTTCTTGATATGCCTTTGCTAAAAATTATGATACTGTACCCTTTGCTGACAGCGTTCAAAAGCGTTAAATCTGTCTTGCAAATTTACCACAAGCTGACTTTTCTATTATTCACCAACCATCATTTCCGTCGGCCTTTACGTAACCCAAGCAGAAACGGGAGGGAAGAAGACAAGAAGAACATGAAGATAGAATGATAGGTATTGTGAACGATTCCCGCCGTTGGGGGATCTCCCCGACATTTGGCACAGTTTCATTCCGCCGGTCAAACATCCCTAATGGCGTGCTAATTCTTGAACATCCACACCCACAACAGCGAAGATGGCGAGGGACTCGGAGGCTGCTTTCACGGGTAAAATTGTACCCTTTCTGCCCGTCCCGGGAGTGGAGACCCGGAACCACTTCCCCATCATTGTCCACAGTATCCGGCTGGTGGGATGGATTGAAACGATCGTCGACGGATCTAACCTACAAATGCAACGATGCAGTGACGCCATCCCGCCGAGGTTCCCGAGTGGTGATACCTACTTTCTTCCGTTGGTTCTCCTCTGACACCTCGGTTCCTTTATTTTTTCTTTGCTTCCAAAAAAGGGAGGAGCAGTTGCTAAACCAGAAGACGCAAGTAAACATCGGCTCACCCTTCTAGACACACCGTAACGTGGAAGGTTCATCAAACTCCAAACGTGGAGAGGTGCGGGGAGAGGCCCATGGTGCGAAGAAAGCGGCCCGGGAAAGCGATCGAGCGCGATCGGGGAGCGCGCTGTTGACGAAACATAATACAAAAAGCACGACGGGGCACGGCACGTTGAAACATAATAATTCACGTCGTCAACATTTGGCGTTGATGCCGCCTACCGTCAGGGCAGCCTAGGCTGCGATCGAGCGATCCCGACACACCCCGACGACGATCATGATCACCATCACGCGAGTACCGTTCGCCTCTCCAGAGAAACGCCACACGAACCTCGGTACCGCGTGTCGGTGAACCGTCAAAACATCCACAACACATCGCCTGACGGGCTTTCACTCACTCCTCCGACCCAGCGAGGTTCCTCCCAGCGGCTTGAAGCGGCTTGAGTCCTTACCCGAGCCCGCCTAGCCAGCCTGGAACCGATCTTGGCATCGACCCTTGTTGATAAATTTCTTTCGATTCGACGCGATCGCCTGTCGAGGATCGCACCCTTCAGCCCTCCGGCACAACAGAGCGTGAAAGTCCCTGGATGTCGAGTGGTACTTAACATTCCCGACGTGTCTACCGGGGACTTCCAGGTCCAGGTAATCGTGCCCGGCTCATTCAACCCATTCAGCCGCAACGACGACCTTCGGAACGGCACCAGACTCACCGGCTCTTGTTCACTGACCTCTGGACGGCCCCGTACAAACCCACACAACATCACACCCATTGCATCAGCGTAACGTAACCTTAAACATGACCGTAAGACAGGTTGCGGTTATGACCGGTTAAATGGTACATAAATTATGCATACTTAACCCCGGGTGCATCGACGACCCCGCCACGCCCGACACCGAGCCCGACAGCTTAAATGGTTAGTTTTTCGTTGTCGTATAATGTCTTGTCTTCCTGCTCCACCACCATCGCCCCTTCCCTTAATTGCATAAGCCGCCGGGATGGATCTTCCCCGGGATGGTCGGCCGGGAAGTGCGTGATATATTTTACGAAAAAGAGAAGAACGCAACGATGGGCTCCTGGACGTGCGGTTGACACTTCGAATGCGACGGCTCGCAAGTTAAGTCAAGCTGAGGGGCGGTTGCTGACTCCAGAATTGAAATGCATCGAGTGTGCGCGATCGCCGGAGGATAGATTTGGGCTTCCCGGTGGAATTTCCTCTCGAGACCTTTTCTGCCTGCCTCCGTCTTGGCAGAATGCGCAATGGACATGTTGCTACTGTTCGGCGCGGCGGTTTAAGCTGCGTGAGAATCGGCTCCGGTGGTCTGAACATCAACCGATTGGCATCACCCGACAACTTCATACGCGCTTCTCGACGCTTCCCCGGAAGTGATAGCCATCGCGCGGTTTGCGCAAAACGAAATTTCGATCCAACAGTCTACGAGAATGAACCAAGGCCCGACAAGGTAATTACGGGAATACATTTCTCCTTCATTTACGCGCATTAGCTTCCATCACCATGGTCCGTCTTTATTGCCGTTGATCGTTGATCGCCGTCGTCGTCGTCGTCGTTGATGGTTGTCCACTATCTGCAGACCACACGGAACGTCGAGGGCTGTTCCGTTAAAACTTTTGTGTTGTGGCGTGGACTCGTCGTCGTCGTCGTCCACCCATGAGCCTCGCCAATTGATCGTCCAAAGTCGTAAAATTAACTAACGGGTACCCATTGCAGGCCCCTTTTGCCCCCACGGGAAGCTTTGACAACGGCTAATCTGGGCGTTAATGGTTTTGGAAAACGTCGTTCTATGGTGCTTTTGCTGATAGTGTGCGCGCGGAGAAGAAAAATGGTTTCGTGGAAATGCGGCAGACTGCAGGCTGCCTTGCTCGGATCAATTTGCCGTCTCATTTTCCACCCACTCGCCGATTGGAAGGTTCATCAAACGTTTGTGACTGAACGGACGCAAGCGTTTCCCGACCGATAACCCAAATAGCTGCCCTTCGATGGGATGCACTTACCGTCTGCAAGTTCTTTCCGCTGACCTTTACCGGTCGGGGAAGGAAATGGTGACCTGCATTTGCATGACCGACTGATGAAATTGCATCCCTGATGGACGGAGGGAACTTCAAAATACAATGTTTGACAGCACTCTTCAGCACCGATGAACCGACGAGGGAGCCGATTGCAGTGGACCGCCACTAAAGCCGATCCTCTTAACCTACAAACTGACAACAACAAAAACCATCATCACCCATTCTTTGGCGATGGCGACCGACCGGAAAATTATCATAATAGTAATTTTCCTCCCATTTTTTCCGCCTTCCAATGCAAGAGAAGGAGTGAGAGACAGAGAGCTTTTCCACCGTCACTGCCGATACGGATCATTTTCGTGTTAGACAAAATTGACGGCATCGGGTTTGGTATCTCCTTTCGGTGGAAAATCTATTCCCTCCGATAGGGAAGAACTGTGCGCGATTCGCGGCAGGAAAACGAGGACGCGCAGTACAATGTTGCATCGGAGTTTGATCAATCCTTTCATTTGCCATAAACCGGAAATCGTGTGCATGATATGGCTTTGTTCGACGCGAGAAGCAACAAACGGTACGGTTTGTGGTGGAGCATAACGTAAACCTTTCCGTCGTGCATGGACAAAACATTACCGCATAATAGATGGGGGGTAGAAAGGAAGGAAAAAAAACAACCGTATCTAAACAATCGACGCTCGAAAATAATGCACCGGCATCGGGTTGGGGTTCGGGGACGCTGGGCGGAAAACTACCCCTTTCCACCTAGAAGGTTCTTGCCGGGCCGGGAACGATTAGTGGTACAATTTACCTTCCATAAATCACGCTATCGCACGGCAGACGGCACACATTGTTACCGTTGCGTTCTATCCGGGCTTTTTCTTGCAGGAGCTTGCAGCTTGGACGGGTAAGTCGACGGCGCAAAGTGCAGCCAACTGCAGCCAGAAAACCAGACACCGATGCAACTAGCGTTGGTGGTGGTGAAAATAGGCCAACCGGTAATCGCCAGGTGCGCGCAAGGTGGAAAAAAGGGATTAGATAATGGTAGGCCCGGTGTTGGACGCGTCGCGCTCGGGTGGATGAACCATTCTGCCAACGACGAATGGTGACTTCTTACACCTTCGTAAAGCGGTTTTGATTTTCCAAAGGCGAACCCAAATACCAACACGAGCTTTTCGGGAAAAATATGTTCTCGTTCGTTAAAACATCCACCATATTTTAATCTCTAAACATGAAAGTAACTAAAAACGGCAACTGCCTTTCGGAGAGCGACATTGAATGCACACGTGCCGCAATTTTTTTTTTTCACATCGCTGCGTTTACGGAACGGAACATTAAATTAAATATCGTAATGTTCTGGAAAGATTGCTCTAGCGTTGGCAGACAACGTTCTCTAAGAACTATGTTTAGAGTAATGTTCTAGTCATGTGTGGACCATCTCACCGGAACCGATGCGTGCGCTTAGTGTGCGTTAAATAAGTCCCCTTATCGTACGTTGGACGACATTCATCTAGCCATCCTGATACGATCAACTTTTGCAGCAAGAAAAGAAACTAATTGTGTACAGTGCGAAACATTTTGATGGTTATCTTGCAGCTTGGTGTACGTCTGGCGAACAAATCACATCGCTTCGCGTGGTTTTTTGTGCAAAAACCATAGGCAAGAACATCAAACAAACAATTTTGCACGGACGGCGACTACCAATTAAGTGTTCCCCCTCCTTTTTTGTTTATCCCATTGCAAACCAACTTTTTTTCCATTATTTGGCATCAGATTCTCTTAGGCTTTGCTTCGTCGTTTACGTCAACGGTAAGGAAATGCTTCAAATGGCAAATTTAATCCCCCCAAAATTTGCGATGTCGGACGGCTTTATCAGCTCACCCGGATGATGACGGAGCACGTTGTGCAATCCCGCTTGTGGCGCTTGAATTGTGTTTCCACATCGCTCCTTCTCCCTCACCTTGAGCAAATCAATCATAACGTTGCCAAAAAACATACCATTTGCAGCAAAAAATAAGAAAACAAAACTGTCCGATGACACCCAACGGAGGTTTCTCTTTCATTTCCCGGGATTGGACCGCGATGATCGCTGGCAACATCGATCCATTCATGTCCCAGGCCACGACTCGGAGAAGAAGACATACATATTTCACGAGCCTGTTCGCTTGCCTTTGGAGTTGCGCCATCAACCGATTCCGATGCTCCGATTCCGATGCTGCACACTTTGCGTACCGGTTTGCCGGAGATAAGACCCGATCGAAAGTTGTTGCTTTGTTTTTGTGTAATTGTTTTATTCATCCGCGGTTGGGCAAATTTTTCGTTGCTTGCGTTTCACCGTGTGTCGGCTGCGTATTCGTTCGGGCGTTAAAAGCGAGTGAAACTGGCCCGATCGAACGCGCCTTTCTCCAGGAATTCCGTGACGATCCGCGTGATGCACACGCACACCACGGGGCGTTAAACGATCTCGGGCTGCTGTTGTGTTTCCAAAAATAAAATCACCATTCGCGACGATTACCAATAAACCATCGCGCTGGCTCGACTCTCCCCCTCAAACGGCAACCGATCGAGCGTTTGATGCGCGTCTATAAATCATTCATTTTGCATGCAGGATTTATCACGAGCAATCCACCTCCCCACCTTCCCACCCCCTGGGGTTGGCTGGGTGCTCTAGGAATTTCACTAGGAAAGCTGCGCAGACAGCGACGCCTTGGTGCGCCACCATGCGCAAACGAACAAGAAACGGGCGGAGGCGGAGAAACATTGCGCCACGCCAAAGCCGCTCCTCCACCCGGAGGAGGGGGGGGGGGGGGTAGGAGGGACGGTATGCACCACGTTTCGCCAAGGAGCAGTCCTCCCACATACATAACCAACCATCGCGCAGCATGGCTCGGCGCAAGTAGAGTGGAAAACAATTATCTTCTATTCGTCATTCGACTGACGGTGATTTTTTTTTCTTCTTCTTCTCATTTGCTCGCTTTCGTTTCGCCTCGGGCTGCATTTCTTCGGCGCCTCCAAGCTTCCAAGCTTCCAAACGTCATTAGTATCGCGCGCAACCATGACCAACGCTAACGATCAGCATCAGCGAACGTTCCGCGAACCGTCATCGTCGTCATCATCGGCGACGGTATTTAATCGCAGCTTCAAGCACAAGCCAAAAAGAACGACCGCGGGGCTTTCCCTTCCTAAAACGCTCACAAATGGTTCGGTGCCATCGTGTTGTCGCAAGCAACAGGAACAAACACCTCCTCAGCCTCCTCCTCCTGCTTCCAACGCTCGGTGCAACGCTTAATGAAGCTTCTGACTCGCTTGCATCGCTGGAGACTTTCCCCCCTCCTAAACGAAACGTCCCGATGTCTCGAACCCCCTTCTAATTTGTGTCGCCGCAATGTCAACGCTGGGGCGGGAATTAAACGATCTTCATTAGCCTCCTTCACGTGCCGTGTCCTGAGGGGAAGCGAAACATCTTCATTCACGGCATTGTTAGGCATGACTTTCGGTCGCAAATTACCCCTCATACGGGGTTCATTTTTTTATGTTCAAGGCAGAAGGATGTCATGTTCCAAAAAAAGGGAACAAATTGAACTCAATTATTAAGAGATCCCCCGAGCATGGTATTACAACTGTCTTCTCAATGTCCAACTATATGCTTATGTCGCTTGTAATTAATTCGTTTCCGAATGCAAATGGGTACCAATCCACTTGCGCGAGTTGCGCTTCTTCACTCTTCTTGCTCGTCAGTCAAAATATCAAGAACTTGAACCGCACCAAGTGTAACCACCTTCTGTCAGATTACCACCACTAAACGGTATGTTATTATTGCTATCATTATTGCGTGTCCGAAGGAGGAGTGTTGCCTCTCTTTCTTGCGCTTTTGCTTGCCGACACGCTGGTTAAGTACCAGCGTCCAAATTTGCGCCTGGCATCCTCGTGAGTTGGCATCCCCCCGAGGGCCATCGAGCACACGTCCGAGGTCGGTAACGATCGGTCAAAAAGTGCCTTCCAATCAGGCAGAGGCGTTCAACTCCTGAAGTTGAGGGGCACCGGAATCGGGAAGGATGCATCGGAAGGCTCGTCGTGGGTGATGATGCAACCGAGGGGAAACAACAGCAAAAAACCGGTGTTGAAACCGTGTGCGAGCGTCGAGTGAGAAGATTGGTGGAGGTCACGGGCACTGGATGCTGGACGGAGGTTGCCAAGGTTGCCTGCACGGTGTTGTGCAGGCGCGATCCTCGACACCCGAGCCCACGATTAATCTCATCTCGTGGCCGTGGCCGTTCAGCGATCGTGACGGGGCTAGGGTAGGATAATGGGCCGCGCGATGCGTTCCAAGATTCGTCGGGTAGCTGCGGTATTTTTAGGACGGGAGGTCCTCGGTGTTACGTTATCTGTCGCGTGGTCGCGAGTTCACTCAAGCCCTCGGGGGGGAAGGTGGGGGACTCCTGGGGGGGAAATAAGAGCGAGGGAGGGAGAGGTTCACCGACCCTTCGGCCAACTCCAGGCTGCGGGATGTCAAGTTCGGCGTGTTGTTCTCCGCGTCCCGCTCCTACCATCCTACCACCACGCTAAGGGTCAATCCTTATCTTCATGCCCTTCTCCACCCTCGATGGCATCCATTCAGCACACCTCCACCACCCCCAACCTCCCACAATCTTTCTCGTTTGGACTTGGAACAATAAATTATCCTCCTGCTTGAACGCTGAAATTATCGCAATTTTTCCCCTACACCTCCTACCACCAATGGTCCGGCACGATGGTGGTCACTTTTGCCTTCCATGCCCTCCGCTTCCCTCTGGCACGGGGATGACCTCTGCAGAATTCCGCCCACCCCCCCTCACGGGCGACCAAGCAAACGAGCCGCGGAGCGAACACGCGCGATGAATAATGTTCTTGCCATCATCACCATCGGTTGAGGGGAGGGGAAGGGGTGGTTTACGATGGAGGGTGGCACAAAATCTGCATCCGTTTCAGGAGCGAAAAGTGTGAAACAGGGACCTGGGATGGGAAGATGAACAAAAAACACGGTTGCCGATGAGGCAAGAGAGTGCAAGAATGGCGAATTTTTGAAATAGTTTTCGTGGTTGTTGATCGCACGTTTTCCTTCCCTTCCGTGCCCTTTCCCTCCACCAGCGACGATGATGAAGGTGGTTGGTGTGTTTGGTGTGCTCCTGGAAAAGCCACCGAAGCCATGTGTGTTTGCCTTTCGTTCCCTTCCGTTCTCCGTTCGCCGGCTTTATTTTTGCCTTCTTCGCGCTATTATCCTCCGTGTAGCGAACGCGTGTTTCGCTTGCTGACACTATTGAAAATCGGTTGGAATGGTTGGGTACCGATGGTTCATTTCCATTTGCAACAATCCCCCCCTCGAGGGGAGTCGTTTTTTCTGCCCACAAGGAAAAAAAGAACTCCCTCGCCCGGGTTCGTCGCTTGTTCGAGTCTTTCGTTTCGGTGCGAGCTGCTTTCGCAGCGCCTATATTGATTATCGGCGCATTATGCTAATGCCACGAGGGGTGCCGTATTGTCGCAGTTGACGTGTACTGACGCGCCGGTAGAGAGGTGATCGTGCGAAACCCGGCTGAGCGCGAACGAACGGCGATCTGCCCCGTAGGCAGGCGAAAGAGCAACAGTCACGCTCATTATCTTCTCATGCGGGTCTAACTAAAGTGGCCTCTGGTGGGTGCTGGGGTTTGGAGGGCGACACGCGTTGAGCCAGAAGGAAAAGGCGCAAAAAAAGGGGGGAAAAGGAATGCAATTCCACCGTGCCGCGATCGAACTCACTCGGTCCCTTTTATCCGGAGGTCCTTTCTTCGCCAAGAAAGAAGCCACTTTTACCCTCTCAGCGTACGCGACACGTACAGACGTGCGTGTATTTGCATTTTATTTTTTTTCCTTACAGCACCAAGTGTCGCATTTCGTTTCGCAGCCATCTAGCCTCGGCTAGAAGGGCTAGAATATTAATGCCCTCCCCCGGAGCCCATCGGTAAACAATACGGAACCGGCCACCGTTCGAATGCGCGGCTCGCGGTTCATCGAGTGCATCGCTTCTCCCCTCTTCAGAGGACGGGGGGGATGCAGACACCAGAAACACACACACACAACCCTTCCGCGCGAGCAGAAGCACGTTGTCGAACATGCATGTCCCGCAGCATGAACAGCTCCGTGTCGCATGCTCCTTCTCCACCTCTGCCTTCCCGGACACACACGGGGGCAAACAGAGACACGCTGCGTCGATGACATGTTTGCACTGAAAGTAAAAAGCTTTTTCCACGAAACGCAACGACATCGACGCCGTTGGCAAACGAAGTCCTGGAGAAGCCAGCAGCGGCAGTTGGAGGTTTGTGATAATGAATCAAATGTTTGTCCAGCGGGATACGTGGCAGGAGCGATGGAACTAAAATGCGCTGCGTCGTAAAGTTAAAAGCCTTCGCGCATAAAATGCAGAATGATGCGGTGGTACTTTGCACACGTTTCAGGGGAAAATTATTTATTGTTTTTAAAGGTTTTCATTCACACTGTTTTACGCAACATCGCGCTGATCTGTGTTATCTAGGTCTTTCTTTCCTATTTCTATTTATTTGTTTTTGCTGTTCATTAAAGCAACCTCTGTTTTTAATTGCTGGAAAGCAACATTATTTAGAAACATTTCTGACATCTTTATTTAACCGTTTGCAACATGTTGCAAAGATTCGTCAAAGATCTTCCTAGACCTGATAAAGGCCCCAGGTAGCTCGTTAGCAGCCCAGTGTCGATCGTATCGGTCCACATAAAATCGAACAACTCGCTTCCATCGCTCCCCATTTGATTGCGCTTTCAAAGCCCAACTAAATGGCCATCTCGACACCGTGCTAGTTGCTTGCTGATTTGCTCATTCGTCTCTAACGATTCTAAATCGTTGCGTTCGGTGTAAATAAATTGTACATAATGCGCGAGGTGTTGATGTTCTACCACCGTGTGCGGTTGATTGCGATTTTCCAGGGATTTTCAGCACTCGGTTTCAAGGAGGGAGAGGAATTATTTTAAGTTTATGTGTTTTCATGTTTATGTTTGTGTTTCAAATGGTTCTAACAAATCACCCCAATCCGTTCGTTTTATATTTTTGTTTTATGGTGTTCATTCACATTCACTCATCCCCTATCCCACCCATCGGTTTGACACGTTTTTGTACAAAAGGCTCATTTTCACGTACACACGATTTTACTCACAATTCTGCACCATTCGGTTTTCAAGCACGGCGGGATGTTAGAGCACCGGAAATTGATAAGGGAAGGATCCCAAAATGGAAGGGGACCGACAAACCGACGCCCAACACCTCGTCCCGTCCCATCCCGGAACTCGCCCCAAAGACTGCGACAAACCAGCAAAACAAACAAACCAACCAATACCGTTGTGTTTCTCTGCTCCTGATTTTCTAGATCGCGTTGCACTGGTTACGGCACCACCGAGCTATACGCCACGCATGTATCATTACTTTCCAGCACACATGACACACCCCTTCTGTTACTACCCCTCACTGGCACCGCAGCAGGCCCGATACCCAGGTACGTATCCGTAGTCCGTTCCGTAACCGTCCCGCTAATCCTTTCCCCGTGTCCTCCGCAAAAACGGTGCGCTGGCCCTACAACGTTTGCATCCACCTAATGCTCGCTATGATTACGCGAAGTATGGTTTGTGAATGTTCCTTTTTTTTCTTTTTTGTTACCTGTTGGTTTATATACTTTCTTTCATTTCATTTCCGTCAACCTGCACTAACTCACCATCATCCATCTCCCAATTACCTCCACATTACGCATAAGTCATACGATCGGCAAAAACTTACGGCAAGGCTCGTGCTAACGCTTTCCGAACATGCAAAATAACTATTGGTTTCTTGTCCGAAGGCCCTTCTCATTCAGCTTACAAATCGGTCTTTGAGGAGGCGTAACACATTGAAACTTGGATCGGGAAGAATTGAAAAACTCCAAAAAATATTCCCCCCCAATTCTGCGCTCTGGAGGAAGACAAACTCCTGCACGTTTCGTAGGATTGTGTTGTGCGTCTTCGGTGGTGTAATACCTTCACTTCACGACATGGCTTCGGTATGAGCAAATGCAAAACATGAGCCGCCGACGAATGCAAATGACAGAAGTCAAAACCCCAACCGAGCTGGAGAGCCTCGACAGTACAAGAAAACACTTCCAAAAGAAAACAAAACGATGCGGCAAACCGCAAACTGACCTTACATAAAGTGAGAGGTATAAAATATGGGATGATGTTCGGGCACACCTACAAACAAAACAACAACAACAACAACACCAAGCCTTCAACCCTCAGGTCTGTCTCGCCTGGGACGTGTTTTGGCTTTTGAGCAGTTTGAGATGAAAGAAATTCTTTCACCCAAACGCCCCCGAGGAATCCCGTTCTTCACACCCTCTTCATGCTTACCACTTTCCTTAGGTTCAAACACACACACACACACAGAATGGTTACGCCGTGGACGTAACGCTTCATTATACAATCGTCCTCTCTCATTGCGTCCGCGGTTGACTTGGCCGTGTAGTAATGTTTTCCCAGAAAGTGCGCGGGGGTCGACTCAGGTTTCACTTTCTTCTCGTGCAATCTCTCCCCTCAGCCCCGTTTACCTCCCCTTACCAGAGCCCGTTGCTACAGTTTTATTTCCCTCCCCCCGCTAAGTGATCGTCTAGCTGCGCCGGTTGCAAGTCCGCTGGCCCGAGATCGTCTGTTGCGGATATCTGGCGCGTAATCGCACATTTGTTCGCCGTCATCGCCATTCGGCTTGCCCATTTACGAGCCCAAAGGGGGTTGCTATATAGCCTCTACTGCCCGTCGTCGTCGGTTTATTGTTGTCTCTCGAGCGCCTTGTTATTAATTTCAATATGGCCGACGGTGGCACAATAGATGGATCTGCAGCAGCGATTTCCCCGCGCCGGATTAGTCCGCCTTGCAGTAAGCTACTTAATCAACCCTCCCTGCATTCAGCCGAAGCTAACACAACACACAGACACACAGAGGAAAGCTTTTGCTTGCTCGCCATTTTAATCGCACTCGCGTTCCCTTTTCGCGTCGTTCAACAGGAGCGGCGGACTAATTTACGACGGGGCTTTTCACTTTCTGCAAAGGCCACCGCAGCACACCGTCGTCTGGGAAACGTAGGGTGTGCGTTTTTTTTCCCCCTCGCTTCCAAATTAAATTAAACTTCTACACGCCCCAATGGAGTGCGCGAACGGTTTTGTCACTTTTTTTTTTTGCAACGCCGACACCTTTCCACAAATCAGCTGTCGTTTAAAAACGTTCCTTTTTGCTTTTTCTTTTTTTTTCGCCTCGACGGAAAAACTGTTTCGATCGAGTTTAATGAGTGCCGCTTTTTTTTCTTTTGCTCGGATTTGCAATCTCGTCCGGAGCGCTTCCTGTCATTTGCAGACGAAGAAAGGGTGATTTCATCTTGGTCGCAGATAAAGCCGCTCTGTTGGCTTATCATCGTTGTGCAAATAAATTATCTAAACTAATTTTCTCGACTTGGAGAATGGACTTTGCGACGTTTCGTATGCATATGGTTTGGAGTGTGCTCCTTTTCCCTGTCAACGGAGAAAAAGCGGAATGGCTTTATCTCGGTGAGCTCCGCTCCACAAAACACACCCGTTGATGTGTGTCATTCCCCTTTTTTTAAGGGGAACACTTTCCACGGAGCTTTTGCGGCCAGATGAAGATGAAGATCGGTGACATTTTGGGCAGCATTTAAATATGAATCAAAACGGGTTACTATTTGTGCTGCCCTCGAGTTTGTATCCGAATCAAAAGCATGCTTTCTATTTTAATAACTTCATTGCTTTCAATATGAAGATCATTATGCAAAGCTATTGTTAATCATATATATCTTATTATAAATTCAGAAAATGTCCAGGCCGGTTCACCTTTCTTTCGAACTAACAAGTAGCAAAAGAAATTGATCCGGATGTTGGCTTCAATCAAACCCGAATGGCAAAATGGCTATCACGATTCCTCACTTCTTTCTCATTGCCCGGTGGTTAATCGAAATGATTGGGATACCTTTTTCTACTATCTGCAATTAGGGACCGTTTCAGGTTGTGAAGACCTGCCGTCCCTACAAACCACCCCAATTCTGAGTCGGAATTCGGGCGATTTTCGTGTTAACTCATTAATTTTCCTCCCTTTCGCTGCCGATCGCCCGTTCCGTTGATCCTCGCAGCCTGCAGCCCGACGACCTCACCGTTTCTCTGCCTTCCAGCGCGTGCCATACCGTGGGCCGTGGCCAGGAGGAGCAGGGTAAAAACAAAACGTTCGAAACCAAAATTTAATTATGCTCGAAGGCATTTAAAGGCAAAACTGAAACGCAACCGCGAGAGACCGACCGTGCGGCCAAACGGTAGCCCCGAAAACGGGGTTGGGTTCGATCACTGTCGGCCAATTTCAAACTAAATCCCTCTCCACACGTGTATCGGCTTCGGCATCTAAGCCAGCGCTAAAATAAAGAGAGAGAAAAAAAACGCAACAAAAACGAAGCAAAAACACCAACGGCCAATTATCCGAAAGTGAAACCATGCCGGCGCATTGCGTTGCGCCAGTTTTTAATTTCTTTTTCCCTCGGACACAGTCTGTGCTGAAAATCCGTTCATTCCGCCGCAGGTGGAGCCGGTTCGGGGGAGATTTGGGAGCAGAGCAGTTTAGTAGTGGACCGGTGGTGGTAGTAAATTTCTTTCCCCTAATTAACAAGGCCCCGGCTCATTTGGAGAGAAAATTTCACTTGTCAAAATAATAGCTACAACTTGGGCAGCGCAAAAGTTCATCCAGTTAAAAAAAAAACAGACCCTAAAAAAACTGGCTGCAGAAAAGGTACAGCTCATAATTCGCGTGTTACAAACCACTCCGCTCCTTCAGCAGGCCCTTTGCTTTGCCCCCTCCGTCTCAGCCGCCCCATTTGACTCACAGTTTCGATAAATGCGAGATGACCGATGAGTCTCCTGCGCTGTAGGTTTTAATTTTTCCTCCCTTCAATCCGTTTAACACATTCTCCGCGTTGCCTGATGAACGACTTTGGTTCGTTGTATTTTTTTGATGTTTAATGGTGTTTACCTCTCTCTCTTGCGTTTCCCCCCGCAGGCCTGTTTATGCGACCGGATGAGACAAACCTGTACACGACGCTCGAGCAAACGATGAGCAGCAATCCGAACGTGTACTTCCAGCGCGGTGGCGGTGTGCATCCCGGCATGATGTACTGAAGGACACGCGCGTGCCACCGCCAAGCACCAGGACACTGCAGACGGGACGGGGCGTGTGAGCTGTGGCGGCAAGATGCGCTACAACTACAACTAAGGATAGATAGGGTAGAGCGGGCGGAACGGGCGGTGTCAGGCGGCTGGTGCCTGAAAACTAAGGATGCTTCCGTTGCGCTACCGTGTTGGCGGAAGAGGTGATTTTAGATGCTAAGGACTCGGGACGACACGACACGCTGACAAACGAACGCACCACCGCAATTCATTCATTCACAACACGCAACGTGGCAACGAGAACCGAACACACGAAGGAACCCTGACGCTGCTATAGTGCGATAGTTTTCATTTAGTTAACTTAGTAAGTTACCGCCTGCTCCTGTGGGATCACTTTGCAGAGTACCGTCTAATCGATATTTTACGAATTTCCCCCTTGTTTTTCCTTTCCAGAGTAAACGAGAAAATGTGATCTCTCTACGGTAACTGCTTAAACGAGGGCGGAAAACGGTGGAAAGAAGGAAGAAACTTGGCATGCTGCGAAAAAGAAGGCTCTGTGAAGAAGAAGAAAACGGGAAAATGAGGAAATCCAATGAAGGAGCTACCACCGGTACAAAATGTTCAACCGAACAACCGACGACGCTGATTCATCGGTGCAATTCATCGCAAAGTCATATGAGAAAGAAGAAAAAAAAAACACAACTGTGCGACCACGAATAAACCGTTTTACTTTATCAACACTATCCAATAGCAAATTAAAACACTGCGCAATACAACCTCTTCATTTCGTAATCTTAAAGTGTATAGAATTACCAAGGGAAGATAGTGCGTACGTCTCAGATAGGTCATTTCACCATCATTGGACATTTGATCTACCTTAGGATGCAGCTTAGGCAAGTTCATTAGTTTCATAATCCATCCAGCAGCGTACAATTTTAGGAGCTGCTTTATAGAACATAGTTAGAACAACTCTTCGAGGATATGACTGCTTCGCAATCCTCACCCTTTTAACCCATTACGCAGTGTATTTCGCAAAATCTTTTACGATTGGCGTAGGTTGTTTTAAGCAAGGGTAGAATACTCTCTTACTATTTTAATTGCTTGTGCGCAACCCGAGCAGGGTCCCTCTTTTCCCCCCGGGGTTTGGTAGAGTAAACTGGGCGCACTGCGCTTGCGGTCCCAGCAAAATACCGCCAGCTATCCCTGGTCACGCTGTACGAAAAAAAAAAGTCTGAAAGCACGCTACGGCTGGTACTGTGTATATATTAGAATTTATAAAAGCCGACGTTTTCAACACACTGCGTTTTCGCCTTCGCTTTACCCCCTTTTATTCCGATACCGAGAGATGTCTAGCGATAGATTTTAAGAGATTAAAAACAACGAACGAGACCGGCGAACGATAGGTTTAAGTATTCTATGAGAATAAACAAAGGTAAAAGAAAACTCCCCCTTTGGTTCATTTGAAGAGCATAATGAGGGAAGAAATGCTTTACTTGTTTTCTATATGCTAAATTGGATAATCTCACGTGTTGTTAACTGGATTCCCGCTTGATTTAAATTTGTTAACAGCGCCATCTAGCGCCGCGTAGCGTTTCTACTACCGATATGGGTGCGAGTACTTTTCTTTGTAGGTTCATACAGTGCAGGACCGAACCTACATCGCATGAAAGCAGAACGATTCTTTTGAGAATGTGGAACAGATTTATTTTCAAAAAGAAACCAAACGGTGGGTTTCAGTAAAGTAACCATACATATAACGAAGAGTTTTAAGTTTCCACTGTATATGGTTATTTTCACCAGCCTTCTGTGCTTCATCATGTGGCTCATCATTACCCATCTAGGAACGGATGGACGCTGGTAGGTGCCTCGCGGAACTCTCATCACTACTCCAGGACGCGAACGAGAACTTCGGATCGCGAATGTGTGTTTGGATCGCTTGACACAATTTTTCAGTTTGTCATCAACAATTGACGAGTTCGGTAAGAATTGAAGGGGCTAGGCGTTTTGTTTGTTTTTTTTTTACTCCCTCATGGGGGGTGGTTGGGGGAGCACAAGCATATAAACACCCCGTTCGGTAATCATGGTTAACGAAGCCTGCACGGGCTGCATCATTATCGGATGTTTGTGACGTTGGTTGGAGTATAGTTTGTTATTCTAAGTTGCTCGTATCAGCAGCAACCGTGTAGGTAATTAGAACTCGCTGTATCGCCGAAAGTGTACCGTGTTTTCAGTCATCAGTTTCGTGACCGTTTTGTGTGTGCATAGCAATGTTTACCATCGTTTGGTGAATATTTACAAATGTGTGCCACGGTTGAAAGCACTCGGTATGTGCAGTGCGTCGCGTTGCGGAGGCGAGCAAAAAGAAAATCCAACAGTATCAACCCATCCAGAGCAGAATCGTACCCGAGAAATGTGTGTGTGTGTGCGGCCATGTGTCTGTTGTCCTGGCGTGTTTATAATCGAGCATTAAAAATAGATTCGACAACGCTGCCTAATTCGTTCAATACACCGCCAGCTGAAGCGTCCATACAGACGTCGGCAACCGTTGATGGTCAGAGAAACTCGATAAATTACTGAACAAGTGTATGAATGGGGCGGTGTAGAGTGGTTCCCCAGTGCCAGCATAACTTGCAATTCAAGATGAAGGGAAGAAAAAGATCACTATCGCATACGAATTCAAGCCACCCGTTCGCGACACCAAACATCTCACCCGCACATTGCGCGAACAGGTTTGTGTCGGTGTGAAGTACGTGTGTCTCCCAGCATAGAACATCAACTGATAGGGACAGCATTCAACCGACCAGCTATAACAAAAAACCAACTGTCTAAAGTTACCTTGGAAACTGAACGTTGCTAGTTTGTCAAGGGCTACTACGTGAAATAAACGCTTCCAAATCCGGTCTTTCAGCATACGATAGAGGAAAGTGCGAGCCACGTTGTTGCAATTAAACGGTCCGCAAAAATGATACTACATTAAAGATGCGGGCGATACGCGCAAAGGAGAGCGTCGTCAAGGTGTCCTTGGAAAAAAAAAAAAAATGGAAGAGCGGTTAACAATTTAGTATCGCAACAACGACTCACTAGTTGACGTATTTTGTTTATGGAGGCTAGTAAACATCTTCTCTCCATTCAAGGTTTAATGTCCGTTGCAGTAAAAAAAGTGGATATGCGCTTTTTATTGAGGACACCGAACCGCAGAACAACGACGGCGTGCGGATTGGAGGAGAGATCGTTTGGGGGACGTTTTTTGAATCTAAAACGCCTTTCTAATCGGTTTTATTTTTTAGAGTCAACGAACAGCCGGATCTGCTGACCGCAACTCTGGAACTTGAAACATACCGGGCGTGACCTTGGCCGTCCCAGGACCTAGTTGCCGCAGTCATCGTTATCTCACGCCACCGTGCAGTGGTGACTTGCCTTGACTGCGTCCTCCGACCGATGGACACGAGCCGGTTTTAAACAAGGGTCGGTAGAAGGGGAGGAACCGACAAACCTCCAACCTAAACGTTGCCTACCGGGCGGCGTGTTAACGAAAGGCCAAAGTCGTGAGGTATTTGTGATCGAGCGAACGTTCGTCGTCGTTCAGCCTGACCGTGGCCCGAAGCGATGTTGGGTACCTCCTGCCAACCTGGTCCCGCGGAATTTTATCACATTCATATTTGCTAAAAACGCAGAAAAAAGGCCGCCCTTGAGAAGGCATATCCCAATCCAACCCCTGTTTTCGAGGGCGCCCACATGATTTCGTGCCTTTGGTTTAGCAAGGGTTCCATTTTTTTTTTTTTTTTTTTTTTTGAGAGGTTGTTTCAACGTCCGATAACGCCGCGATAATTGTTTGATAACGACCGCCACGAAATGGAGCAACGAACGAGTGTTCGCGCTCGTGGTTAGAAAATCGCGATAACGATAAGATAGCACCGGACTGAAGTTCATCCCTTCTTCGAACGCATCAAGTCCGCCTTGACCAGCCGCAAAGACGGCGGACACGAAACGCACCGACCGGTTGACCACATCGGTCTTACGAGCGTTGTTCTCTCGCGACATAATTAAAATCGAGTGGTTTTCAATTCACTGCAGTTGGTTCAGTTTTGTTCGTGGTTTCTGTGGTGGATACAGTTTCAGTGGAATAGTTTATAACTGACCCTCTTCCCGCAGAGCAGCAGTGTCGCGGCAACCGATGGTGAAGACGGGATTGGTTTGAATCGGGGCGCAGTGCAGCATAAACAATCAGGATCGACACACGGTGTGCTCGCCGCAACTCGGATTCGGTCCAAGCGGGATCAGTGATAGTGCAAGAAAGAATACGGTCCCGCCCTCCCTCCGGGTGGAAAAGGAGCCGGAGAACAGCTGGACCACCAAGGGTCACCTACACCTACTGAAGACGAGCGGACGATCGACGGCGGCAACATGAGTCACTGCGATGGCAGCTGGGACGTGAAGTGAGTACAGATTTATCGATCCAAACACGCAACATCGCATTCGAGGTCAATTTTCGTACATATCCTATCCATCACGAAAATGTAGGCCTTTCATCGGGCCTTTGGCGGTCGGGAAAGAGCCTTTGGCCTGTTTTATGTTTTGAGCGTTCCGTCAAACTGTTTACGTGCACCGCTTTTACGAGGCCCCCCCGTCGAACGGTGGTTTTCAAGCGAAACCAATCAGAAGGGTTCATAAAATTGAGTTCAGTTTTTATTTTCGGCAGCCTTCGCCTCCTGTTTGCAGTCCAACCTTAGGGGGTCACCGAAACGGCTCACCGACCCGTAAAGCGATCGATGATGATATAATACATGGGCGCCTATAGGCGCGTTTGCCTCCCCCCCGAAAAGAACCTGCCCGAATCGATTGATGGTTTCTCATGCGGGTATCACAAGGTGTTTCCGTTTAAAAAATATACCTCTCTCGGGGGCTTGGAATTTGTGTGTTTATGCCGCGGTCTATCGATCGTCGCTAAGGCTGCACAGTATCGACCAAGGAAGAACTAGGAAACGATAGGACGGTAACGATAAGAGTTGGGAACTCTTATCGTATCGAACGGGGAGACACAATCAATTTTTGCGCTTTTCCGATTCAGTTATGCAAGCGGAATGAAATCAATCAGTTCACCACGAGAAACCGAAACTCATCTTCCATGGAGTTCCTGACTTATCGCGCTTATCATGCTCTTATCCCAACAAACGGTGGTGAACAAATAAGGTATGTGCCATATCGCACTCTTTGGATCTCGGTGGCATAATTCTTTTCAAGTTAACAAACCAACGCTGACACTGCTGTAAGTTGGTCAGACCAAGTCTTAACTCTTTTATCAGTCAAGTATACACTCTGGAAGGGCGCTTACACGAAAGATGGAGAGGGTCCACGTCTCTAGACCAGTTTCGTTCGACTGTTATCACCCTATCGCTGGTGTCGTGGTTACGCGAGGGCCAGGGGTGTACTCGAACCTCCCCGATGACGTCAATTGTACACGTACCTGAACTCGTAAGGTTCCCCACCCCGGTTCTGACCGGCGCGTCCGCATGGCAATCTGAGGCGATCCTGGAGATGATCTCGACACAAGGGAGGACACACACTTACTCGCCTTGGACCGTGTGCATGTCGCTCTCCGGGACCAGCGAAACATCGCAACATGCTTTCCACCTCCCCCTAACTCGTGACAAGTCGTGAGAAGAACCATCGCTTTAGCACACGCTAATCTTTGCGGATTTCGAGCCCACGGCGGCATTATAAAGCCCTCTCGTAGTGCTCGGGGATGGCGTGTGAATGTTGTGTTGTGTTCCCTCCAAAGCATTGCATTGCCCCCCCTTTACACTTCGATGGAAAATGGAGTGGAGCAAGGCAAGGAGGGATCAGGCAAAGCTGCCTCATTGATTGCTGTGCGCTGTTTTGCATGGTACAAATTGAGCACGTACTGGAAGGTAGAGGCCACGGGGAATTGGATAGAGATGTCTGTGAACCAAATATATGCATAGGATAGCTCATCGAAGATTGTTCTACGATCGCTAACATTGCCAAGGTAATGAAACAGGAAGATTTAAATCTTAATGATTTAACACTGTGTTTACGTCTACATTTCACGTGAGCGGTACGAAATCTTTAGCTCGATGTATAGACACTAGATCCACATATCTTCCAATATGGATTTACAGATATGTTTGTGTGGCATGGCATCATGGTGGGAATTTAGTTCCAGTTTTGTCTAGTTCGAGTAGCATTAAAATAAAATAAAACTTTAAACTACCTAGACGCTGCGTTGGAAAAATATTTAAGAGTGTTACGCAAAGTAAATGCAATCCCCTCATTGTTTGCCGCGTTCCAATAATACGTTCAATGCAGTATGCAAGGAATACATTCTTGCCCACGAATGCGCATTGGTTTCTGGCGCAAACTCTATATCTCCATCGCCATCGAGTCCCCATTTCGAGCTCTTTCGTCAAACAGAACCCTTCGCTACCGGTTCCTCTCCTTTCCCCTGTCCGTGACGGTGTCGTGTCCCATGTTCATGACCGCACGCCGATGCCAACGTCCACCGGCAATCGTACCTCACAATATCGATCATGAACTCGTCGAACGTACGGCGTGGAAGGAACCCTTTCATCTGTAACTATTCCCTCTTCCCATGCTGAAAAAGCATCGGGTGACCTAAAAGTGCTGTTCTCACGTAACCCCGTGGACGTGGAGAAGGAACAAAGCAAAAAAAATTAAGACGCGTAAAAGCGGTACCACTTCAGTCGCAGCACTGCAAAGGCATCCTCACCGCGGCAGACACACTCCACGAGCAGGCCTTGCTGCCATTAGAGCCTTTTGTGTGGCCCACCATCTCCATCGGTTTCCCCTTTTGTTACTCACAGGCAGGCTCTCCCGGTTGTGGAACTATCGATTTTGCATACTTCATGTCGGTATGCGCTCGCCATGGGAGTCACGATATGCGCCTCAGTCTATCCTGACGTACCGGGGTTTTGGGGGTGCAATGTAGTATCAAGTTTATTCCCTTATTTACCAACCCTTGCTCGATCGTTTTGGACAGGCCACACTACTGTCTCACTAAAAATGGTTCAGCTATCCCACCGTGGTATTCTGTCGGAAAAACTATTTTCCACCCACAGCACTCGAGTGTGCAAAATCGCAATGCAACAGGTCGATGGCAAGTTTGCACAAATAAACTAGCGAATGTTCTCAAAACCAGTGTGTGTGCGTCTCTCTTCCTCTCTATCTTAAACACCGTCTGGACCGGTTTAGAATCTATTTTTAGCACTAAACACGTCCGACAACTGGACATCAGGTGCATTAGGGCAAGTTTATGTTTTCATTTACATTTTTACTTCAGCTAGAAACAGCATTATTAAAATGTAATTCTTGGTTTACCACTCTTTCTCTTTTCCCTTTCCATCACCTTGGTTTGCCTTGGCAATGCTTGAAAAGGAATTTACCTCCTACGCGTCATACTTGCTGCTCGTCGATTAAATGTTGATTGCAAAACGTAGCGTAAACTGGAAGCATGCCCGCAGGTTCCATGACATCACGCTCCGTTATCAGATGAAGTCATGCTGCATATCGTCGGTGTCGGTGCATCATTCTGTGCCTGACGTCCGTCGCGCCAAAGGCCGGTAAATTGATGGGTCACTGGGGAGGGCACACGAATAGAATGCCATCGTAAAGAGACCATTGGGATTTCCTCCCCTCAAGTGATTGAGACACGGAGGAAGGTTATCGGTCACTGAGGAATGTTTTTTTTTTTGCGGCTGGTTTATGCTCCTTTTTTGCGAAATAATGTGTACATCGATTATGTTCCTCATTAAGCATAGTACAGTCGCGTCGCGTTAAATAATCTGTCCGGTGGCTTCAGCCGCACTCGAAAAGACGCAACACCTCCGTTCATTTGTTAATTGTTATTTTTGCGCAATTAATGAGTGCGGAGTGCGCTCGGGGTTTTCGTGTGCCGGAAACATAAATTTGAAATCACTCCAGCAACAGCGCATCAAAAATTAAAGGTCCATCTTCATGAGCCACTGGATGGTCGATCAAGTCCCTGCAAGTCCCAGCACATTTCTTTCCGCCCGAGCAGCTTTACGGTTCACGAAAAAGGTAATGGACAAATAATTCATTGCTCACCAAGCGGCGCTGGCGCCAAGGGGTGGGTGAAGCTCGTGAGTGGGCGTCCTTCTAAGGGGGAAGGGAGGGCGGGGGTTTGGTGAGCTACACTGATGGAGTATTGTTTTCCTTCATTTGCCAAATTGTTCGCATGCACCCAGCCCCGGAGGGAGCAGGAGGTTGCGCAATGGCGTGGCCACGTGTTGCCGCCGATTCGGTTTGCGGATGATGAAGTTCGCCGTCACGGTACTTCGCCCGCTTTTCGGGCGTCCGATTCACGCAGCCATCTCTGGGGCTCGGTTCGTAAGGGTGGCGCCAGCAAAGGATGCAACTTCCTCGACCGCGCCAGGGCCAATGCTTGCGTGGCAGAAGCGTGAGGACAATCGCAGCAAAAATACCTTCTTCGTTTGCTGAATGTGGCGTGAGGAAATCGGGCGAAGTTGTACCACGCTATGTTTCCATGAAAAGTGAAAATTAATAATGCACCAGTGGCGAGCATCTGCTCATAAATAAAGCATGTCTATGTTTCTTCATCATGTGTGGTTCATCATTTTTGCAACTCCAAAAGTCTCAAGATGCAATTGGCTTGCTCTGTAGTTACTTCGGAGCAACTTCATTGCTTTAGATTTAACGCTTGTTTGCTTAAAAGAAGGATTCATTTTATTTTGGTAACGACCATTTGTATTTAAAAAAAACAGCTTAAAAATCTCTTCGAGGGAACTGTTCGATTCACTTCTCCTTCAGCTCTCCGAACGATTGATTCAAATGCTCATATTTTGAAATACAAATGTAAAACCAACAAAACCAAAACAACTAACGGCGGAGGTGAAATAATGACGGCAATCGATTTTCACGCCAGTTCCCGCCACCCTCTCGCTTTCCCCCCAAACGAAAGCACGTGTGGGTCTCTTTCGTGTGAGTCGTCCTCGTTTCGGTTCGCCGTAAGTTCCGCTGCACCGCGGAAACCCAGCAGCAAAGGAAAAGCAGAAAAACCCTTCCCCACGAACCACACTACAACGGTTCCTCCCATGGCCGCCGGTGGCTTCTTTATCCGCTGCCGTCCGTTTTTATCGGTCAATTCCGTTTGGTAGACAAGTGAAACCACACACACGCACACACTGGTGTGGGCCAAGCGCCGCGCGCATTTTTTTGTGTCCGGGCCAACGTACGTCGATCGTGTTTTCCGCGCTTTTCCGCCTGCGACGAGTGGAATGGCTTTTCGGGTTACGACGGTGGTAATTGTTGACGCTCGGGTGTGTTGTGTGCGTGCGGCCACTGATACCGAAACCAGCAGCTGACCAGCAGCGGGCCGGAGCTGGAAGAGGCACCGTTAGCATTTTCCGACTCGAAACCGAACCGCGATCCGTGCGCGCGATCAGTTCAAGATCGTTGCTGCTTGCGTCAGGCACGCGTCCGTCCGTTGAAGCCAGTGGAAAGTGCGGGGAAAGCCTCAACGAACTGTCTAGCGACGAAATCCTGTCACCGATACGATTAGTTGCACTGTGTTAACAAAACTGTTCAGCGACAAAGCACTAGACCGTTTGGCAAAGGCCATTTTGGGCTGATAAAGAGTGGGTTTATCTTACTCTGTGGCACGAAAAGCATATCACCTTTCTGCTTGTGACCTACCGAAACTCACCCCCACGCGTTCGCGGTTTGATTGTTAATTTTGAGTACGCGTTTCGTGCGTTTTACGATCGGCTGCAACAATGTATGGGCGCAAGACTTCAAAGCGTCGCCGAAAGTCTTATCCCGTCAAGCAGGAGTATCGAACACACCACACCTACAGGTGAACATAAATCTGTCAAATGTTAATAAATGTTATTGTTGGAGGTAAAAATCTGCGAGTTAGACAATTTTTGGACTTTGGTTTGGAAAGTTTGATTTATAGGTGTAAATGGCACAATAATCGTACAGGTCCCTCTCCGAACATTTCCCGGAATCATAAAACGGTCAGTTGGAAAATAAGTTAAACGGTTCACTGTAAAGGAAACCCCGTGATAAACGTGATTCCGAGAAGACTGAAATTAAGGACATTTATGGTCTTATTTCCTTGCATGTTGCATGCAGCATACGAAAGTAGAGCCTTACGATAACGTGGTTTATGTAAGAAGCTTTTAAGTGAAGCAATCGAACAAAGAAAGTGTAGGATAATAGGCGCGAGTTACAGTTTTCGGCGTTTTTTTATTCCACTGAACAGTCAACGACCTCTTCCAGACGGTAGTAGATTGCTAATAAGCTGCCGATGTTAGGCAGATTTTACGATAAATGTTTGACGATTACTAGTTCTACCTGCAACTGTGTCAATGTTAACCGTCAAGTCTCGCGCGCTTGCTCCCTTTCGCCCTCAGGATCTACATCGTGACCTGGAACGTGAGCACCAAGTTTCCGGAAAACATTTCGCTCAACAAACTGCTCGGCCTGGAGAACCGCCCCGAGCAGGACACACAACTTCCGGACTTTTTCGTGGTTGGGTAAGTTAGCTCGCGTCGCGTGAGCCGAAGAGGGGAAAATGCCTATTTTTAATTCCCTTGTTCGCTATGTGTAGCCTGCAGGAGGTGAATGCACAGCCCCAGAATACACTGTTCAACCTGTTCAAGGATGATCTGTGGACGCAGAAGTTCAAGGAGGTGCTCAAGGAGCGGGACTACGTCGTCATCAAGACGGAACAGATGCAGGGCCTGCTACTGTCGGTGTTCGCCCGCCGGAAACACCTGCTGCACCTTCGCCAGGTGGAAACGGAGTACACCCGCACTGGTCTCGGTGGAATCTGGGTATGATGTGACCGCCAAGGCGACCAAGTGGAGGCAAAGAATCTCTCATCGGAACTAACTGTTTTTTGTGTGTCTCTCTTCCAGGGTAACAAAGGGGCCGTCAGCATACGGCTGAACGTGTACGGAAGCTCAATCTGTCTGGTCAATGCTCACCTGGCGGCGCACGACCACATGCTCGAGGAGCGGATAAACGACTATGAGCGTATCGTGCAGGAGCAGAAATTCCACATCAAAGCGAAGGAGACCATCTTTGACCATGAGTGCGTCCACTATACACCACTATAGACTACCAAGTGCCATTTACTAACCATGTCTTTCCGCCGTAGCTATGTGTTCTGGTTCGGTGACCTTAACTTCCGGCTGACCGGTGAAGCGACGACGTCCGCCGATGAAATCCGTGCCATGGTGGCGCGCGACGAGCTGAAGCAGCTGATCGAAAAGGACCAGCTGTTGCTAGTGCGCCGCGAGGGCCGCGCGTTCCAGAAGCTCCAGGAACGGTTGCCCCAGTTTCCGCCAACGTTCAAGTTTGAGCACGGCTCGAACGAGTACGACATGAAGTAAGTAACACACCTAGCCACCGGAATCACCGACGGGAGTAGAGGGCAAACGTTACCTCGGGTGTTACTTTCCTCTTTTTAGACGAAGACCTGCCTGGACCGATCGGATATTGTACGGCGTCAACGAGAACAACTACCGCAACGTGCGCCTGACGGTGGATCAAACCTCTTACAAGAGCCATCCGAGCTACAGTATTAGCGATCACAAACCGGTCACTAGTGAGTTCACCCTAAAGGTATGTGCCTGCAGATTGGTTGCTTGCAACCGTGAAAGGATGGCTTCTCTTATGGTCATCCTCGCGTGTCGCAAAGTGAAGATTTACTATGTGGAAGAAGTGGTGGGTATGTGTGAGTGTTTGTGGACACAAACCTATCCATTCCATCGAAACACATACGCCTCCGATATATGCTTACCTCTCTTCCCCGCCGATCTTCCGGTTGTTCATCATTGTACTATTACATATATTTCGAGCGATCAATGAGCCACACCCAGGAATTACCCCACACCATGTGTCCGTAGTTTCCTAAAAGTGTCCCTGATTGTAAAATCTGCGCTTGTTATAACCTGCGTGCGATAAACCGACCTGATACTGTGATTTTTACAAGAAAATCTAATCAAATCCCTACCAGTCTTCGATGAGTTCGATTCCTGGTCCTTTCGTTTGCTTTAAAAGCGTGCAATTTGTTGTGTTGTGTTTGTTTCTTGTTCCTTCTAACTTCCGTTTTGTTTCATTTGTGCAACCAACATAACATCATCCAAACCCCCCATGTCGTCCATTAACTCGCCATGTCATGTCGCCCCGGACAGTGTTCGCTTGGGGTTAGGCGGGACGAGAATGGCAATGTACAGTACGCCACCGAAGCCAGTAGGAAGCACAAGACGATACGGCGCAAAAAACGACGTCCCGTGGCGGCGAACCGAGCGAGTGCGCTAGTTGACACTCCTAGGGAGGCAGCTAGGGTGAGTTCGACTTTCGCCACTTGTGCAACACTTACAGCCGCTTGCTTAAGGACGCTTATCGATGTTCGAATATCTTGCCCTCCATCCATCCGTACAACGCGGACTAGAATAGTACACAAAATATCGGTGTTCGGTAACTTTAACCACATTGTCAAGACGCATACAATGCATGTGTACTCTGTATCACGTTAGCAAGTTGTTTGTTTGGGTTTTACCTTAAAAACTTTCTTTGTTTTCATATTAAATTTGAGTGGTAGGTTTTGAGTGGTTTTTATTATAATGGTTAATAATGCATTCATATGACGCTTCTGTATTTTAAGACACTGATCCTTTTTATTTTTATTCTAACACCTGATTATTATGTGCAGAAGCTAACAAACAAACTTATTTCATTATTTAGAGAACGTTTAATTTAGTTTTAACTGCTTTAACTGCTACCTTGTATGCTTTTGGTTAATGGTTGGTAAATGTATCTGTTTTTTTTTCTTTCTTTCTTTTCCTTATACTTTCTCAACCTTCAACTTTTGGAACGGTGCTGCTTAACCGCACGTAATCGCAATGGGTTCAATATGAACGCACGATAAACAAATCCGCATATTCGTATGTCCGCACTCGCACGCACGCACGCACGCTCTGCACGCTCGTGAACGCACTCGATCACCAAACACTAACATCATGGATGGTATGCCGTTATGCTGCTATGCTGTTGCTGTATGTACGTACACGGTTCCGCCGCCTGGTTCGTTCGTCCGCCCGAATCGTCTCTCTTGCTCTCCCTCTTTCGATCTGGTGTTCCTTTTCCGCGATCCTTACCGTTGGCTGTTATCGCACACCAAATGCCACAATCAAATGCACACCTACATGGTGCGGTGCGTGGGTCCTCTGGTGGACGCACAGGTCTCTCGCAAATCCCAGTACAATGCTGAACTCTTCCGGGAGCATCACAATAACCGGCTCAGCTATAAACTCGCCATGGCTAACAATACCGATGTTCACTCTTTCGACGATATCGTTGCGGATCTGACCGACGGACAGGTGTACGAGGACACGACCGAGCGTACGATCACCTTCCGGCCGATCGACCTGTGGCTCGTCGGGGAGCCGAACACGATCGAGTACGTCATTCCGACCGGCTTCGAGGCGAGCAACGCCGACTGGATCGGAATCTATCGGGTAAGGAGCGCCGTTTTCCTACGATTCCTTCCTTCAATGGTTAACGTGTTTTCTCACTTCCGTTGTAGGAAAATTTCACTAGTCTGAGCGAATACCTGGCGTACGAGTATACGGAAACGTACAAGGATAAGCAGCATCAGCTGAACGAGCAGCAGCTCCAGCACCTGCAGAACACCCGCACGGTAACGCTGACCTTCTCCGAGAACGTCAGCCTTCCGCTCGGCGAACGCTACCAGCTGCTCTACTTCCAGAGCACTGGGACGCGCGGCGTAACCGGTCTCGTCGGCATCAGCGATCCATTCTCGGTGGAGAAACGCTGCCCGTCACCCTCGTTCGACGATATCGATTGATCGTACGGGACGCAACCACGCTACTAGACTCGGGCGACATTCGGACATCCCTCGCATCTTGACGAAGACTCCCTCCAAAAGGGGGCACGAACGATGATCCATCGTTCTTCGCCGCATCCTGCTAGAGATACGGTTGCGGGACACGCGTTGCAATGGTTAATTCGTTCTTTTTACACAACACAATATCTACAACGGGGCGATCATCAGCTCATCACCCGCGGTCGGTCGGACGTGCTAGACGTAGATGCTATTACAAAATTCTTCCAAAATTTCAATCATTAATTAAAAAAAGAAAACACAAGATACCACAGTGTGATACTTCATTAGTCACAAGTCTATTTTAAGCGAAGAGGAATATTTGGTAAATGGTTGATAACAACAATAAGAAAGCCTTGTGAAGGGATTAGCTACAGTTACCCCTGTCAGAGCGCCATACTTTGTCGACTAGCGGAAGGTTTATCGGGAATTTATCGCGAGGACATATAGGAGAGGCCTTATTGGGTAAGCTTAACTAGAAGATTAAAAACCACTCACGCTGCACCTCACACACAACCGGTCCGCTTCGGTTCGGTAAATGACAAGATTGTCAAGTGCCGACATATTATTTTGTGGCTCAAAGGGAGCCTCTTCGGAAACACGCTTTAGGCTAGATTGTTTAACTGGTTGATTGTTCTGTACAGTTTACCTTTAATAGGCGTCAGTATATTTTTTTTGGATTGTGCAACAGTAGGTTTTTATTTAATTTTTTGTTTGTTTGTTAAAGATGGTTCGTTTTCTATCTCTCTCTCTTCCACCTAGATACAAGCGTGTAGAATACACACACACACACACATACACACATCACGGGTACCATTTACTACGATATACTTAAAAAGCAAGTTAGAAGTTTGCCAATACTAAAAGAGCAGTAATTCCAGACCAGCAAATGTATGCCAATCAAAAGCAGAAGTCTAGATGTCAGGTCCCTTATACTCTACATGTTAATTTTTCATGCTCTTGTTAATCTAAACACACTTTTCCTACGCATGAACGAATGACCAATAAATTAAAAAAAAAACCAAAAACTGGTTTATTGTTATTTTTTTCTCCCGGCATCTCATCAAAGAAGCGATATGCTATCGTTCATTTTAATGAATTTCTTGATAAGTGTAACTGTGTAGTAAAACACTAGAGTTGTAAAACATCTGTGTTCAGCTTTACAATTATTCTCTGCCTTACAATACCTACGTAATCTAATGTACCCTCGAATGCAGGAGTTCTAACTTGCTTATAACCTACTGGCGCGTGGGAACGGAGCGTTAATTGTCAGTTCATAGAACATTAATTTTGATAGTAAATTTACCCAAAATTTAGTGTTGCAAACTCTTGAGACCACACGTAAAAATACACACTTAAAATTGTCCAACGAGAACTTTTTCCACGTCGTATGTGCATAGTTTTTGAAGCAAGTGCAGTCCACGATCCTGCATATACTATTCTGGTAAATACTTCAAAGGATTATTGATCTTAGTGTCTTTAAGTCGTTCAAGCTCGAGCCCTGCCGACGGTGTCGGTATGATGCATCGTGTAGCCATGAGCGGGATAGCGGGTGCTCCATTTTCCTGGGCCGCACTGCCCTCTGATTGCACTCTGCAGCCACAGTAGTTATTTTCCTTGAACCACTGCTGCACCGTACGTAACGGTCGGGGCATGCAGACGAATATTATGAACATGAGGATACCCTGCAGACCGAAGAGGATGTCGTAGAAAATCGGTAGCTCGTACGTGGTGTAGTAAGTCACGGTCATAACGATCCAAACGGCTGCCATCATCGCGAATAGTAGGGTAGTGTAATTATTCCTGAAAAGCAAATAGTAAACGTAATTGACGGGTTCCGTTCTGTCCGTTGTTACTATCCGGCGTGTATTACATGTAGATAACTTTGTTGATTTTTATCGCCGGGATGTAGGTGGCTTGGATATCTTCGCAACGAAAATCGGGTCCCTTTTCCTGTAAACGCCAAAGTATCTCGTGGTAGTACAAGTACTTTTTTTTCACCCGCCGCAATCCAACATAGCATATGACCAGGCAGATCACAGTCATCACCAAACCTGTCATTATCGTGCCAAAGAAGTAATGCTTAATGGCCGGGTTACCTGCGGCGAAAGAATTGTGTTAAACATGGAGAAGAAAATTTCACCACGCCATGCGCTTCGTACCTTCCGGTGTGGTTGAGAATGACAGTATAATCCATAGCGGCATCAACTGTGCCACAATGGCATATCCAACAAATCGACGGTTTTCCCAACGCTGCGTTATATCCTTACTTTTCGGTGTGTGAATCCTGAATGAAATTATTATATTTAAAAAAATATATCCTTGCACAATAACGGATCATCGACGGTGCATCGGCAGCTCGTCTTACCAGGCATAGAAACAGTTGTTAGCGCAGTTTACCAGCAACCAGAAGAATGTGGCCAGAATGAAGTACTCCGCGTAGTTCTCCAGCACCAGCTCGTCACCATTCATCCGTTTGCCGCGAGTCTTGTGCTGAAAGAAGCATTCCAGCAGTAACGCGATCGCAAAGTTGACACAGTTCATCGCCAACGCTCGCCCGTGCAGATCGTGCAGATCCGGAATGATCATGTACAAGGCAGCCGTCGTCAGCAGCAACGGAATGGCGAACACCAGGCAGATGTTCAATATGACCAGCATGCCAGCAATAACGTCTTTTTGTACTTCGACCTCGACTGGGCACACATAAGCAAGAAGCGAGCCATCGCCAGAGTCGTAATCTAAGCAGTAGGTGTCGAAGATATCGTAATCTTCGACCACTCCATAGATAACCAACAGTGATCCGTTCTGGATAACATACAATGTATCGTTGGTGCGTGCACCGAAGCTCACCAGACCGCGTTCGCTCGAGCAAGGATTACCGAAGCTAAATCCGAGCAGTACGTCCTCCTCCAAGTCTTCGATACAACCGTCGTAGAATGTTGCAACGATACCGCTCATCGTTGTGCCGTTGTGCGAGTCATCGCGTACTGGGTACGGGAACTCGTCGAAACTATCCACTATCTCGGACTCCTTCCGGCAGCTGACTAATATGGACCGTTCGTGCACCAAACGCTGTCCATGGGGGCAGCATTTCCGGATGAAATTCACCGAAGGACCGATGTAAACCGGTTGCTCTGAAAGTTTCTGCAGACAAATGAAGCAAAAGTTACGACACCTGGTTTCGAATGTCACCTATCCTCCCAGTCTGAGGAAATAACACTTGTGCGTGATTTCGACTGTTTTGTTTGCCGTTTTTTTTTTTTTTGCTCTGTCCCACTCCCCAAACCCGCGATGATATGTCGAATTCCCCCCATTTGCGACACATTAAGTCAACAAACGCGAGCCAATCTTGCTGGGCTTGGCTTGGCGCATTTCCATAAATGAATAGCGAGGGTTTGACCAGAGAAATGGGTGATGTAATGGGGCGACATGCGCGGCATTTGGTACCTACCTGATGTCCGCCGCAACTCGTCACGTTTACCGTGGCCACAGTAGTCGTTTGGAGACCTTCGGCTCCAGCCAGGGTGGTCGCGTTGCCATCATTGCCCGTTGAGAGACTCACCCCGGCGTCTACGCGAACCGCAGAGAGCGTTTGGGCGGTAGGATTCACTGAGGTTTCGATCACAGATGCCGCGGACTCTCGCACGCTCACTATGGTACTATGGTCTGGGGCGTGCGGGTCATCACTAACCGACACGTGGATCACGGGCCGGAAGGAACTAACGTTTCCCTCGTGCACCGGACCTGCGGAGGCCATGTCCAGCCCATCCTCGTCGTAGTATCCTGAGTAAGAAATGTCATCGTCAGTGATCGGATCGAGCACCTCGTCCACCGGGCCGTGGTCCTCGAAATCTTCCAGCCCATCGTCATCCGGCGTGTCCGGCAGTTCAAACGGCCGATGGTAGGGCCCCTCGTCGTCGTACTCCTCGTACGTGGACTCACCTTGCCCACTTCCTTCGTACGCACTCGCCACGGTCACCAATAAAGCGCACAAAAAGGCACACCACAGCACCAACGGCCACCGTGAGGGTCCGTTCGCGTTTCGCCACACCACCATCGCCGCTGACGGTCGATTTCGCACTCGATTCAAGGAAGGGGTTGGCGCAAAATAACGCACCTAGACCGGGCGCAAGAGGACCACGAGATCCGCCGGTCTCGAGAGCACTTGAGGTGGAAGTTTCTTCTTCTGCTTCCGCCTGGCACTGTCACGTCGAACGGTAAGCAAACAACAACTAGCGGGACAGGTTTTATTGTGCCTGTTTCGAGGTTTGCCACCAACACTGTAGAACCGTTCCTCACTCTTTACTGACCAAACAAACCGACCGCCGAGAGCTGAGCCTTCTTCGGCTCGGACTTACTAGTGCGGGCACCGGCCGTGCTTCATCGTAAGGGTCTGTCTCGGTCGGCGGCTCACTATTGAATACTCTTCGCCTCGGCTCACTTGGGTAAACATTTGACGAGCCCGGCCCGCGGGCTTCACACACTGATAAGCTGATAGGAATGGCTAATCGCGTAGACGTAACCCGTCGCCCGAACTGGGTACCACAATCAACGGAATGATACCGATTTATACCGATACGGGACTTGTCTGTTGTTCCGCACCAACTCGGAGGTTGCGAAATCGAGCTTGACAACTACCAACACACGCCGAGGGACGATCCGAGGAGCAAAGTCTTTTCGAAGTTCGCGGCAATCAATTAAGGCACAGGTTTCGGGGCGCGGCGGGATCCCCACACCTCGAAAGTGGGCACTGATGAATGTTGGTTGGATGGCTTTTGGGTGAGCAATAAATCCAGTAAGCCCTGCCCAAAGGGCTGTCCAACCCGCTACACCGTGCACCGAGCGGGATATTAGTTTAGCTGATAACACGCACATGCGCACGACGCACGAGGGATCAAATTTGCGCGACGATGCATCCAATGCCGATCGCAACGTGCCACGAACTGACACGCTGCCGCGAAGATGCTTATGGCAGACTTTGGGAATCGAAACAGCATGTGCCCGAACAACCACCTGCTCGTTTTAAACATTGTCATCTCACTTGCACCACCCCGGGCCCAAATAGAACAACCCGTATCAGCTTGCTCCGATAGATAACAACCACCATTAGGGCATAGTTGCCAGAAAGGAACGCACGAGAAGGTTGAGGGACGCAAGGAATTCGATAAATGTTTGAATTTTGGCGCGGACCTGAGCGATAGCCGGAAATGAATATTTGCTCCACAAATCCTCCTCGGGCATTTTTTTCGAGTGTGCAACATTCGTCGCACTATGCTTACGTCAGCGCCAGAAGCGTCAGCTATACTCTCACAACTGCAATTGTTGCAAGGGAAGATTATTCTGCTGGTCTCCGACGACGATCTTAGATAGTGAGGCTCCCTCGTGCGATGTCTCAATATCGGCGGAACGTGCCACGTTCAACCGAGCGCAGTCTGTGCAACGCATGGTTTGCGATAAAACGGTGTCAAATATGTGACCGCACCAATTGAGACTAGGCATCGATGGTTTGCACTATGCAACTTGTCGAAGAAAAGCGGCCAAGCCATTATAAAAACGATGTTAAATTGTTAAACTACTGCAGGATAAGTTGTTCTTCCATCAACGTTTTCGGATCAAAAAAGTCTTCCAAATAGGGTACATATGGATGACTCTTTTATTTCGTAAATCTCAATCATTTCGACTTTGCCACTTCCTATCATCGACTTACACGCTAACTTATAGTACTAAAACACTTGTCTACATTCGAATGCATTGGTTTTAAATATGTTTGCTGGCGAATCTTTGCTCCCTTTGGACACCAAGTGGCCGAGGCAACCTCCCCGGTTTGGCACACGAATACCTAAAAAATACTCTCTGTATGCGCGGAAAACGAAGGCACGGCGGTTTGTGTGCCTTTCTTTATCATTCCCGGTGTACCTCCTTCCGCTGCGGTATCAACATTTGGTAACTATTGACTCAAAAATGATTATTTCTAATTGAAACTAGGCTTGGCTCATCTCGTTCGTTCGTAGGCTCAGTCATCGTAAAAGATCGCAGTGCCAGAGGACAGCACGTGCGCCAGTGCAGTTTCAGCAGCTCCACACGTCGTACATCACAGATCGTAGCATATGGCGCTCTGGTTCCCTTTTGGTTGCAGGTTTTTTCTTTCCCCGTAGCGAACCAACGGGAGACTACTGATGGGTTTCACCGTTCTCCTGAGGCAGCATCGTTTGTTGAATCGTTTTCATCTCGGTGCCATTCTCCGCCTCGCGCAAGTTCAGCGACCCGGAGTTGCTCCAGCACTCGCGTATGATTGTCCACAGCTGCCGGCCGCCCACGAATACCACCCCGATGAACATGCCCTGCACCGCGACACTAAACACGGTGGCAACCTGAGTCAACCCGGACCGGGAAAAATTTAGTGTAAGTACTGCAAAAATTATCCACCAGATGAACGAGAAAATCGTCTCCATTAGGCAGAGCTTTTTCCTGTAGGACGAAAGGAAGAAAATATCGTTATCGTTAGCACTCGAAACGGTCGATTATGGAAAATATGATTGGACCCACTGTTTGTTTATATGATCTAAACGCTCCTGATCAATCTTTGTTTGTCCACCGGCCGTATCGATGATGCTTTGATAGTTGCCAGCGGTGAGTCTTCCGGTGTAATAAAACGAAAGGGCATGCGTTAGGGCGATGGCTCCGAAGTATATGAACACCATACAAATGAGTGCGCCTGTGCGAGGGGATGAGTGAGAAACAAAAGGATAAATCATTTGAACGTTTCAGTACGCTTAACGGATATTAACGGACGCGCGGGCTCACCTTTGGGCATTAGGAACAGTGGTATCAAGGTGATGGAGTAGAGCACCGCCAGGAACGCGTACATCTCACGCTTGTTTTTGCTGTCGTACTCAAGCCCATTCGGTATGTAGTACGCCACGTACATCGTGTTGAAGACGTTCATAAGGAAGAAGATGAACACCGAGCTACCGAGCCATGCGTTGGCGAACATTTCAGTCACTCCTGCAACGAGAGGAAACAGGACAGGGGCCATCATTAAAACTGGTGCGCGGCGCTGGTCGCCTATTGTGCTCTGAACGACCCATACCGATGCTGCCGGTACTGATGCAACGATCGCCGCACCGTGCCAGGCCCAAAAAGATGGTCCCGATGGCGAACGTGCCCGCGTGGCCCGCGATAAGGTACCCGAACGTGGTGTTCAGCTTCGGCACGAACGAGTAGCACAGGGCGGTGAACAGCAGCATCACCGACGCTATCGTCACGCAGGATATGATAACCCACTTGGGCCAAATCTCCCGGCGTCCGCCCTCGCACACCTTCGCCAGCAGCTGGGCATCGTTGGTCATCTCCACGCAGTAGCTGTCGAACACGGACACGAGCGAGCCGTACTCCAGCACCAGCAGGGACCCGTTCTGTAGCACGAACATCGTGTCGCCCTGGTCGGCACTGTACATCAGCGCGTCCTCCACGTCCCTGCACTGGTCCTGCTCTTCGACCGGCAGCTCGACCTTCTCGTCGCTCACCTCGATACACTCGTTGTTGCCGTAGAAGTGTGCCTCCACGGTTTCGATCTTCAGCTCCTGGTTGCCCGGGACGCACTCATACTGGAAGTCGCTGCGCGGCCGTATCATCTGGCCCGGGGGACAACATTTCCGAATGCGCGCCTTTTCACTGTACATCAGCTGAATGGAGGATGGCTGCAAATGTAAGATGATCGTTTAATTTTGAATCGATTTTTTCCACCAAATTGTTCTTTGAAAAACGTGATCTGGTTCGATCGATGGAATGATCTTTCCAAGCGAAAATGAGAGAATGGACGATATGTTGGAGATGTATGTAGATCGCGTAGAGATCGTTAATTAACTTTCACCCTAATGCATCGTCACGATACATCCGAATTATGTTAATTACAAAGAGGGAATCGACACCGTTTGTTACGATTCGGCAATTAAAGGATGGCATTTAAAAATATCTCCCGTCCGTTTCGTTTGTAGTTCCGGATTCCAAATTTTGTCTTGCTCCATTAGCTCCGAGCATCCGAGAAACGTTGACGTCGTACACAAATGTGTGCAGCTCTTACGAATCCAGAGTCCAACGCCTGCAGCTCCCAACGCGACGATGATTTGCATATCAAATCATCACATCCTCTCTCTCTTTCTCCTTCCCCCACTTCCGGACGTATGTCACCGGAAGGGTGGGCCGTGTGTTGGTTGCTATTCCAAATCGTCTTCGGTAAACGATGACGACAGAGTGACCATAAAAAAATGGTAACGACGATGGGATGCAACCGGCGCGCGACTAATGTCCGTCTCTGTCTGGACATTTTTCCATTCCATTGCTTGCCGATTGCCAAACGGCGTCGGAGTTGACGTCGCTCGTTGGTCGTTAAACGGCAATTAGGGCATGGCCAGTCTGGTATGACGCTCCAGGTACGCGCAGTGTGTCACCAAAATAATCAACTAATATTCGAGGAATGTCCCACTGACGTGGTGAGCCTGTCTTCGGGTTCCCAGTTCTTATCACATGAGAGTATCGCTATATCAGTGACGCCAAATACGCGGCCAGTCATGGCAAAGGTATGCAAACGCTGTGCTGTACTTACGCGGAATTCCGAACAATTCGAGGGCATACCCCCGTCCTCGTCCCCGACTGCGCTTTCCTCGGTCGGAACAAAAGTACCCGTTGTTGTTTGCACATTCGTGCTGAGGACTGGAGCATTTGTTGTAGTCGTTGTCGACGCCGGCGGTCTCGTTGAGCTGACCGCCCGGTCCGTGGTGCTGGTGGGCGTCTCACTCGCAGTGGATGCGGCCGTAGAAGTTGCGATGGTCGTTGTAGTCTCGCCGGTAGTTAATTGATCACTTGCTGCAATGTTGGTCGGATCGACACTCGACAGCGCCTCGGTGGTGATTGGCAGCGAGTTTTCGCGCACCACGCCGGTGGCGTTATCTATCGTGCCTAAGCTACCGTCCGTTATCGACAGCAGCAACACCAGCAGCGACAGAAGCCATCGACGACGGTACCCGGCGGGCGGCCACATGGCGCAACCGGATTTACACCCCGCGTGTCGTACTGACTCACTCGAGAACCCTGAGGCGCACACCACCCGTGTGTGTCCGGTGCGGCGTCACAGCACAAATGCGGTCGCTCGAGATTGAAGTGCGACCCGTGGCGGGTTTTGATAAGTGTGGTATACTCAACGAAGCGTGCTATTAATGCACCACCACACGCGGAGCCGCGCGCAGGTACGAATGGAACGCGAACCGGTTGTTACCGGTAGCACCGATTCATCACGCCTGCAACCTCACGTCCGCCTGTCATTCCCGGTGCTTTCGAACTGACGGGACCTGCGCCTGCCCATCCACCAGCTGACCCGTAGGGCTTTCTTCTCGACTCTTCAGCTTAACACCAACACAAACCCATTCGGTGGGCATCAGTGTTTAGCACCGTTTGGTGTGCAGAGGGTTGGAAAAAAAAAACGGTCCGTCACGTTGGAAAATCCCCCGATAACTAACCCACTGCGGTTGGAGATTTTTCTGGGCCCTGGTGACCTGCGGGCGTCTTCCCGAAGCCGAAGGGACCTCACGTAATGACACGCACCTTTCCACGACCCCACGAGCGGGGTGTGTCACCGAGTCAGTCGAGGTCGTGCGGTGTTTGTTTAACTTGCGGTAACTGGAACACCCAGGTAGCTTGCATAACGTGCCGCCCTTATAACTTTTTTTTCGTTTTTCTGCTCCACTTTTCTCGGTCACACTCGCGCACGAAGAATCAACCGCTCCCGGCGGGCCACACCTAGCAGCACTGTATGGCACGAGGGATAATTTAATTTCGTCGCATCTCGACACGTATCGAACCGGGCAGGGTACGCGATGACTCGATCGACGGTTACACTTTGTCAATTGACGGCTGGAAGTTTGATCGGAAGTTGATACGGCTTCTATTTTAGCAACGAATCCACCCAGCAAACCCCAGCGAGACAAACACCAGCGCAACCCGATCTCGCGCGGATCTGACGCGACGTACACCGCAAAACGAACACTTAGCTACTAAGCCCAAGGGCTGCCGCTGCACGCCGCACAGTGCAGGGTTCGCAGATGAACACACACCAGGGCACGGGCTGCGTCCTGTATATTGTTTCGTTGTAGCGGCAGTGGCACAACAACTCCTCCAAAAGCTCGTCACGCTCGCGCTCTTTCCAGTAAAGCGCACGCGGGGAGTTACGGTCTCGTCGTCGTTAGCGGCGGGCTGCACAACACAACGACACTTTCGGCTCGGCCTCCTCGAGGCTACCATGTGCGCGATCGGCGCCTGGGCAGTGCGCACACACCAGCAAGCGGTTGGTACGATCGATCGCCCGCCACCGGAACGATGTTGGTGACGGTGGGGCCGTCGATACGCGAGACGCGCGCCTAATTTATTCACGGTGAACCCGTGGTCGCGCAAAAGTCCAACGCGTACGGGGTGGTGTTCGATTTCCGAACCGGTTGACTACGCGATCGTCGGATCGGTGTATCTTTATGTGGCGACACGAAATGCGATCATGGTCGCGGCGGCGATGGCCGTATCCGATGGCACCGACGGAATAGAACTATCCCCCCTGGCTGTACTGCGTGCGCTTCCAAGCAATCGAAGCTACCACAACTTGATAAGATTTATCTAATCTCTTGCTCGTGCGGTTGGGGCAAATCTTTGCCAGCGTCCCTACCAGCAACCCACCTCCCCCCCCGTTCCTTCGAAGACAGATGTGTCGATGTGTTTGCTTAATAAACGCGCTACCAAAAACACAACTACATCCACCCACCCAACCTTTTGCTTCAGCTTACGCAAAGAAACGCAACGTAAACATAACAAAACGATTCACCCTATTTTGGAGTGGTTCTTAGAAACGCATTTCGTCGTTCCGGGAGCTACGAGCGGGAGCGCTGAGCACACTTCCTTTTCCGGTTTTTGTTGGTTCTGTACGATGACCGGGGAAGTTACATTGTACGCAGATGGATGCAGTCACGCATAAATAAGCAGGGTTCCGTTTCGTTGCCTTTCTTTGATCTTCGGCTCTTCTTGAAATGTGACACTTAAGTGTGTAAAGTCCAACCTAGAACGGAATAAACAATGTGTTAGAAGGAAAAAAAAAACACACACACTAACAATTTTATGTCCGTTTCATGGAGCTGAATTTAAATATAAAGTTTTCATTATCTCAAAAATTAGGTCTTCCGATTCAAAACTCTGCAAAAGAAGTTCTTGATTGCGAATCAAAATGCAACTTATTCATAAAACAATCACATTTCAACGAGAACCCGCCACAACGATGTGCATCGCACGCGTCGTTTTTAATCGCTCGCCAATTTAAATGGCTTACTACTCAAATGCCATCCAATCCATTGCTAGACATATTTAATAGGCTAGATGAGTCACCACAGAAAAAACCCTTCTCCCAGCTACAGGTTTTATGCGACCTCTCTTCGCTGAAGGACGTCTTATCGTCACACGTACCGGTTGGGGGATTTTTTTGTTCCAGCTGGAAAATCCAACATCCCCACCGCGGCCAGGTATTTTCCTCCAACCGGGCAGTTCCGAATGTGAACGTACCACGGCAGCGATGCACCACAGCCTCACACGGCGCTCGGGATAGTTTAATTGCACTACACCTCTTCTTTGTTTCACATTGCAGTGCAACGATGAAGGGAGGTTTGACTTCAGTGGGTTTTATTTGATGTTTTCTTTCACGGCCACTTCTCTTTTCTTTCACGGCTCAAACCGGCCCGGGGTTTTGTTATATGAATGTCTTTCTTCTTGTGCCAAAAATGGCCAGCACAGCTTACATGTTCGAAAATAATTGCGCCCTGTAAATCACTCATGCGACGGCATTCACTTCTGCAGGTGGATTGTACCAGCAGCTGCAAAAAGCTATAAAAGTACAAGTATAAAGAAAGGATGAAATGAAACTTGTTAGAGGTAAAAATCTTCTCCACGTAAAATAGCTACAACGGTGTGAGTTCAAAAAAGAGTCACAAAACTCGAGCCAAAAAGGTAGACTCAAGGTAGAGATTAAAACAACAAAAAACATTCTGCCGTTGTGTGCGCTGACCCTGCTGGAGAACTCAAGTTTTTTTTTAAATGTCTTCAACCACAAATTGCAAGAATCAAAATCTCACCACGAAACCAGGCCAAGAAGAAATATCTCTCGCAATGGGACGAACCCTGCAAAACCATTTTGTCGTCCAACCAGCTGCAAAAACGGGAGCGCGGCAGAAGAAGGAAGGCATCCACAAAAGTCGCTACCCTAAAGCATCTTCAAGGCCATCCCCCGCGGCCATACCGCTCCAAACTGCCGCGAATTGGAACGAAACCGGTTCTTCAACCTGCGACTCGGCGCACCCTGACCAACTGTTTCTTTTCTTTTCGGCAACAGGCATGTGCCGCAAACTCAACCCGACTCGCACCGGATCCGCTTTTGTTTGTTTTATTGATTTATTTCGTATTTTCTTCATTTCGGAAAACAAAATGTCCGAGGTGTGCAGCCTCGCGGAGCAGTGACTCAGTTTCGTGAAAGTATGGTAAAGCTTGTGAGTGATAATTTAACGTTTCTGCTACCGAAAAACTCGTTCTCCTATGTACAATGTCTCAACGTTCCAGGTTCCAAGGAAACAAAAGTAACATTAAGCAAGGCGCCTAAGGGTAATCTCATCTATAAGTGCGGCCGGTCAGTATCGGCACGTCCTTTCACACGACTCGCAACTCATTCTCGCCATCGGCTTCCTCGTCCGCGTACCCGGATGGGAGGACCGTTTGCGTGTCGCGAGGCATCTGATGCTCGGCGTACGGCGTTCCGGGAGCCTGTGCCTTCAGCCGCTGGCCGACGTTGCACAGCCCAATCGAGCGGCGCCGGAGGCCCACGAACACGACGAAAATGATGATGGCGTTCCAGGCGAGGACGGAAAGCAGCGTGTACTTGCTCATCGAGTACGGAATCCAGACGATGATCTGCGTGGCACAGGCGAATGTTGAGATGATCGTTCTGAAGGAAAAAGAGATGCGGATCGATTAGGCGATCAGCTAATACCGGGGAAGGTGTTCCGGTTGTCCAAAGTATACGTACAGCTCCTTCCGTTGGTCCATCCGCTTGGCCGTGCTGCCCTCGTTGATCATCTCGAACGGATTCTCGCTGCTGTTGAACCCGAGATGGTTGCGCCCGAACGAGGTGTAGATGTTGGCCGCACTGATGGTCAGCGTGATCGTCAGGCTGACCAGGACCGTCAGAAACAGGACACTCTCGGAGTAGAACGTCAATGCCATGGCGATCAGCGAGCAGGAGGAGATGAAGAACACCGCCACCAGCAACAGACGATAGTTGATGCTGGTCGTGCCGGTCGCCGACGAAAAGAACAGTATCGAGCTGAACAGCACGAAGAGTGCGTAGGATATCTCCACCAGCACTTCCACGATCGGACGATATTCTTCTGGAAACGGTTTTAATTGGGGGGGAAAGTCCTTGTGAGTATGCTTAAGTTCAATCATTCTAGCTCTGCCTACCTTGGTGGATGGTATCGAGCAGCAGCTCGACGAGAATGGCAAGGGCAAGGAATCCGGCATGGCTCCCGATCAGCGGCCCATACCGATGCGGTAGGGTGCGATCGAACACATACGCCAGCACGGTGATGGCCGATGCGAGCAGCGCCAGGACGACCATAACCGTGCCCAGCCATCCGGAGAAGAGATCCGCATCGGCCGCCGGCGATTCGCAGATGTGCGCTGCCAGGACCATGTTTCCCGTTTCCTCCACACAAAAGTCGTCGTAGAACTCGATACGATCGCCTCGCGAAACCAGCAACGAACCGTTCTGGATTAGCATCATCTGCGTGCCGCGATCGTTGAAGATCAGCCTGTTTCGGAAAGATCGAGATGTCGAACGGTCAGTATCGTTTCATGTTGTTCCCCGGGATAGATTGACTGAGTTAGAACCTACCGTTGCCCGACACACTTCTTGTCGATCGTCGTGTTGTAGCGCAGATATTTGCTGTACTCGTGACAGCCCGGGCCGTAGTAATCGAGCTGGCGGGCCAGCAGCGTGAAGCGGTTCATGTGCTCGTACAGATCCATCGGATGGCAGGTGGTTATACTCAGACGGTGGAACGATTGACCCTTCGGGCAGCACTTGCGCACGGTTAGCGTGTCCAGCGAGTGGATGTGTAACGGCTGCCGTCCGCCCCCGGCGAGATGGTGATTGATTTGAAGGAGAGGCAAGATTAAATTTCGTCAAATTAATGATTATCCTGTCACCGTGTAAATGTTTCTATGTTAACTTAAGTTTCTTAACATTTTTTATCCAATCCTCGGGGAGCAAAGCGAAATAACTTGAAATTCTTGTTTGCTAGAGCATTTTGAAAGCAAAGTTTTTCTTTGCGTCTTTTCAAACATTTCCTGTGATGCAATACGAATCATGTTCATCGAAAAAAGAAACAAGAAAAAACACTCTGTCTGATAACCACCACTGGCGATCGTCGTACCAAATCCCTAATCGCCATTCTCCAAGTTATGCTAATTTCGTTTTTTCGAAGATGCGATTTGCATACCCGTTCTTTAGCCTACTTCAGCGTGAGCGCGATCTCGAAAGAGAACCATTTGGCAACGAAGAAAGTGTCTTCTCCATCGTCTTTAACATAACCTCAAAGCCTGAAATAGTCCTGTAAGCTTTCATGCCTAAGCTATAAGCATCAATCACCGCAGAATGGCAGCAGCTTTCCTGAGGGAAGATTTCGAACAATATCCCGCTTGAACGCAACCACCAAGAAGCGACTCTAGCTTTCGGGCCAGGATTATAAATGAATCTCACCGGGGACCAGTTTGTCCATAAATAACACTCTTTTTGGACATTCTTCTCCGGTTTGCTGGGCCGGCTTCTTCTTTGGTTTTTTTTTTTTGTCGTTTGACCGATTTCGTACACTTACGAATTTATTTTCGAATCAAACTTCCTTCATCTTCCGTTGGGGTAACATTTAACATTTCTGTAACCGGTATTGGGGAGGCGAAGAACGATCCGAAAAAAACAGAAACGCGCATACACACATGATGGGATGGGATGGGGCTGCACTGAACCGTTGCGTTTGCCCGATTGAATGTGAAGGAAAAACGATTCCATCGTTCGGTTTCATGATCAAGTTTCCGACCCTCGGACCGGAGCGGAATCGATGTGCAACGTTGGGCATTCTGTGTTCCGGTACATCGCTGTAACCGCCGTGCACAGCGGCAGCAACTGCAAGCAAGAAGACAGACACGTTAACGTTGCCAATTTTCAACTTCCCGCGGGGCGACAGCCTCGCCATGCAGTAAGCAAGTAGAAAGTAAAGTCCTTCGAAGGTGCGTGGTGAAGAAATCCTGCTGCACCGTTCCGATGCACCTCGCGCACAAGCCACCCTTTTTGTTCGCGAGTGCAACCGTATAATAAAAGTTAAGCTTCTTGCCGATTTATTTACGGTTTATTTCTGATAGCCTTGTCGGCTAGAACAGGATTGCGTTTTTTTTTTTTTGCTGTGCAACGCAATGCCCCTTGGTCGATCGCTCCTATGGTGGCTGATTAACGCATATTGTGTGGAGGTTGATGTTGCATTCATTTATTGAGGGTACGATCTGTGCTGGGTTTGACTGGCGATTACTTCCACGTTCCATATCTCTAAGCCACCAAGGTCAGTGATACGTCTCTGATATGACGTTTGACATGCATAATTCAGCAGAATGGAAATAAAACGTGGCAAAAACGGCATCGGCAAACGGGCGGCAAAAACCTTTCCCCGAGCGGGGCGCTTTCTACCAGAGCCAGCCGGGAAGCAAAACTTCCATTTACATATGCTCCATTCGATTACCCGGACGGCCTAGAGACCGGAGGTTTTGGGTTAGAACAGTTTTATTGGAAGCCACTTATGGATGACGACCATATTTGGTGATCACCATCAGGAAAGTTCCGGGCAGCGCCTTACAGGCCCTCGACAACCCGTCAAAAGGAATAGGCTGCAATAAACGCGGAATTGGCTCGGACCGATTGTTGTGCCATAGTCATAAGCGTCAACGACGGCTTTGACGGCGACTGGTCGTTTAACATTTCCCGCCTTGTCACGTTAGAAAAAGGCAAACGTGGCAGGGATCTAGTTTGCTCGGCAATCCGACCTGCCCAACGGCGGCCGGACATGTGCTATTAAGCCAGTTATACAACCGCCCTGTTGCACCAGCTAAAGCACCATTAATAAGTTCACCACGCAGTGCCATATACCTCCTCATTATTATCGTGTGTGGTAAAACAAAGCATCCTAGGAAAGAGTGAGAAAAAGATACAGAGAGAGCTTGGGGAGTGTGTGAGAAAGTTGGATAAAAAAAACACAAACCTCACACGCAACCCCCGACAGGTAACGGGTCAATGTAATTAACAGCTTCTGTCGTCCTGATTCGTGTTGATGGATGCTAAATGAGTTTCAGTTTCCGTATGAATGCAATCGCACACAAGATGTAATAGTTTGTTTCCAAGCGCACGATCAACTGCATTCCAGGCTCGTAGATCCCAGTCTCAAGGTGACCCACTTGGGGAAGTCACTTTTGGACGATTTGCGGTCTAGAATTTCCCATAAAGGCGCTTGAATACTTGATGACACTGCTGTCAAATTTGTGTCGCACAATGTGGCGCTAACGGTGCAAAAACGGCCATGAACACTTGAGTAAATTTGAATCTGGCATCGTGGAACATGCACCTGTAGCCTGTTCGTGCGTCAAGCGCGTAAAGTAAGGCATTTTCGTGCAGTTTCCCAGCCGTTCACCGGGCCATTCGTTTACGATCGGTTCAAGGTCAGTTTCCAAAAATCAGTTTAGGCGTCACCGCCGTTGTTTGGTGCAGCTTGTCACGCCTTTCCAATCTCCCACCACCGCAACTTGCGCAATCAAATCTCTTAGCTCCGAAACGCACATTTGTTTGCATTTCGTGCGTAGTTTGTCACCTGATTTTCGTTTTGGTGAAGCTTACCTTGCGGTCTCCGATGCAGGCCACACTCTGCTCCGCAGAGCTGGACGCCAGCTCCGCCGACACCGAATCATTGCCCGGCGGAGTTGTTTGGTTCAGCGCGGACGCGATCAGCCGATCGAGCGCATCGTTGTAGTCCTTCGGGTTCACCTTCTTCCGACGGTGCTGCGGATCGACCACGTAGTCGTCCGAGACGTTCTCACCGGACTCGTCAACGTAGGTGATGAAGTTGGCCTCGGACCGATCAAGCACGATCGTCAGCACCAGCAGCACGCCGACACTCCACAGGGAAAGCACACACAGCGTCCTTGGTGAGGCCATTTCTTGCTATCCCAAGTATCTCTAGTACACTGTGGTTTGTCAACACCGCATCAGAACCAGCGGGGTGGGGTATCACCGTTTGAGGCTTTCCTTCACTGTGGCCTGTGTAGATTAGGATCGGTTCAGGCGTATGACACGAAACACACGAAACGACACTTGAACAAACACCCAGCGTATCGGAAATACGTATTATCGGGAATTAATCAACCCTTCGTGTCGCACCGCTGTCTGCGATTGAACTGGAAGCTGCGAACTTCAACGTACTAGTGAACTAAGGTATACGCCATGCCGCCATATACGCGCTGTGTATCCTCGGGAACTGGGGAGATCTTTCCCGCGCTGTGTGATAAAACCCCACCGACGCGTGCGCACGTAAGCTATAGTCCGCTACCTGTGCCGTCCGAATCGACACTGACCGAATCACCGATGCCCTTCTCCGGCAGGCTCAGCGCGTCTGTGAAGCGTCTGAGAGTCTCGAGGTCCGACGATGACGATACCGCGCGGATATCGATAGTGCGCGCGATACATGGAGATCATGGTTGCTGCGGTTACACACCAGCAGGCGAAACGGTGCAGCTGTGGCCGCGGTCAGATCAGCGTGGTAGTGGTAGCAGCACGCACAGTGGCCCCCGGGTGCCAGGTGAAATCAGGTTTTGTTTTCGGATGAGTGAACTGACGCAACACCGAAAAACCCCATCCGGAACAGCTAGCAACGCACGGATGGCACACACACCCACACACACGAAACATTAAACAAACGATCGGAAAAACAAGTTCTAACGACCGGTCATCGGGTCCGAGGAGAGAGGGCAAGGTCGCACGGGTGGCTTGCGCACCTTCGCGCCTGTATTGCAAACTTCCCAGACCGGCCTGCGGTGGAAGAAATTTAATGGACCACAAAGAAGAACCCCGAACTATCGCGGGAGATTGCCGTGCGTCGACAATGAACGATGGAAATCCTGTTTTGGGTAATACCCGCAGGGTTGATTTTACAATTCCCACCCCAACTGCCGAAGATCCCACACACAGAAAAATGGTCCAAAGAACGTGTTGTTAAGCGCCCCACACACGATCAATTATGAATGCACAATATAACCGTGAACTGCGTGAAACTGTGCTATATTTTGGTTTATTTGAACCAAATTTAGTTATCCGAGATCTTTCAAAGCAAAATGGGTCATATTCTGCAAACTACAGGATTAATTTGCACAAAAATATTGAACGTGCGTGGAACGCTTTACTATTGCATACTTTTTGGCGCAATCGATTAGCCTTGCCGTTGCTTGCGCCTGTTTCGCTGCAATTTTCCGATGTTTCACCTTCGTTTGAATTTATCGACTGTATCAACGGCGAATCGTTTTATGTTTCTTTTGGATGTCTATTCCTAATTCAAGTTTATTGTTAATGAATTTTATTTTTTTTTTTATTCATAATACAATTGCATAAACATTCCGAGCTGCATTAAACGTGTCCCGAAGCAAGTTTACAATCAAGTGTTCCTTTTTACGAGCAATAAAATTTTAAAAGTAATTTCAAGTACTTTAAAAGTCTAAAGAAGTACCCTCATTCAAGCATAGCACAATCTCCAACTGTTTCAACTGAAAAATCCATGCGTCTGTGTTCCATAAAACGTGTACAAGATTTCCACAGTGCAACATTATCGTTCGAAAATGTTTCACCGCACTTACCCCACCTTCCTTCCTTCGGGGTGCAAGAAGATTTGAAAGCAACCAACCCGCCTTCAGTTTATGTTTAACATGGGTTGAACATGCGAACGAAGCGTAACTTCAATTGGGGTTTTTTGTAGGCTCTACCGTTCCTACATACACGTACACACATGAGATTTCCACGTACGCGACAAAACGATACCCAAAATTTTGACCTCCTCCTTTCTCACACTCCAAGCTAGGGGGGGTAGGGGAGGGGGGTACATTCGCGCATTCCTGTACAAATACACACGAATTTATGTCCTTTCTCACGCAGACAAGCAGTTATTTGATATCGTTTTAATGAGAGACTCCAGCTTCGGTTTCCTGCCTCCCTCAATGCCAAGGAAAGAATCGTTTGTATGGTACATACACTTGTTTTATTTTCATTAAACCAACCCCGACCCTTACCTCCCTTTCCACCTTGCCTATAGGTGTGAGAGGGTGTGAGCAAGGTGAAAGGAAAGTACAGGCGAACAAATCCGGGCGCACGCTAACGAACACATTCAGTTTCGTGAGGACGCTAGCGAAATGCATGGAAGCAATCATCTTGAAGAGCACGTGGGGATTAGCGCTCCTTGAGCATGATTGCGATCATAGGACCGGGCCCGTTCGTGTGTGGAAAGTTTCGGTTTCCCCCCACTGGTTCTATCGTTTTCAAGAAAATTATTTTAACCATAGTTGGTGTATGACGAAAGAAATGATTGATTGCAACACGAACTAGCTGCGCCTAGCAACAAACCCAAATGTGCTCACCTAGCGTGGCTCATTAAAAATGATGACACACATTTTTAATATTTCATAGGCTGCCTCCTTTTTGCCCATGGCAAGGATCAATAAAAGCGTCCACTTCTGGCGTGTCCTTCGAGAGCGCTTCGCACGCTCACACGTGCTGCCTCTCGGAACGCGCGTTCGCTCTCTGTTTGCGAGCTTCTCGGGAAGCTTCGAAAGCTCGCGTAGCTTTTCCGCATCCGCCGTTCCTTGTCCGTTCCTCGCGCTCACACGCCCCCGCGGAAAAGGACGAGGAAGCGGAAGCTATGAGCGCCAATTCTCACACCATTCTCCCGGGAATGTTCTCATTGCGCGCCACCGGCCTGTGGAAAGCAATGTTGCCACCGGCCTAGGACTGTTCGGGAAAGTTCCGGAAAATTCACCACCAATGCAGGTAGCGAAGGAGTCGCCCAAGGACCGGGCAGCCCTTTCATTTCCGAGAAGAAATGATATTTCGTTAATTTCTTTTCCTCCGGCAGGAAGCGGAAGTGGGTAGGTGACGGTAGGTGAGGTGGGCATGCGTTTCCGGGCTGCCAGATTGCCTTCATTTCTCACGGGAGCATTGGCAGGCATTTTTTTGCCGGCACGCCGATGAATCAGTAATAAATTGTACCGGGCACTTTTAAAGGATATCTTCTTTTGAAAACGAGCTCCATATTCGCTCTCTTACCTTGAAGGTGGAGGGTGGGAACGGTCCGGGCTGTGCTTGTTCGAAATGAGTTTATATCGATCTTTAACCGTGTTTTTTTTTCTACCTTCGGAAAAACTTCCCCACTCAGACCCGACCTGCCGGTAACGTTTCCTTATGTCGACGGGCGTAAAAAAAAAAAATAATAAACAGATCAAGCAGTTCCGTTTCTTGAAAGTTTGCGGACTCATCTCTCGAAAACTTTCAACCCTCCCCGGTTCGACCCGTTGTGTGATGATGAAAACTGTTCCGTGGGAAAACTTTATCCGTTCCAATTGCCTTCCCCTCATCGAAGCGAGTAACGCCTCGGAATGCATGCGAGATGTTAGGCGGGATTCTCGTATAACTCGACAACTTTGGCGTAGTTATTATTAACCGCCATAAAATCCATCCAGTGTCTTCGGACAATTGTGACGCTAACTATTGGTTGCGGCGGGAAAACGCGGGGTAAAAAACTGTAGAAATTAATTACGTTTCACTTGCTGCACCGCACGGAGGGCCGAGAGACGCCAAAGGTGCGTCACATGCTGTGCGTATGAGTGCGCAAGCGCATCCACATCCGTTCGCTTAGTCACTACCGTACAGTGCTTGACGGAAAACGGCACCAACCGACAATCAGCGAATAAAGATTTAACAGATTTAAAGCGAATAAATATGATCTTAAAATCTTTCTTACACCAAATAACACACAGGAGTTGATGTTGTTTGCTTCTTTTCTTTTTCGTATCAGTCGTGTGATTAGTTCTATACTTTCTCGAAGCACACCACGTTAGGTTGCCTAATATTTTTGGCAGAATGTTTTTTTTTTCTTGGAACGCGAGCACCAATTCTCCACGGTTCAGCAATCCCGACCGTCCCATGGCGTGACGCTAATGAGCGCCATTAATTCGATATAATTTCCCTTCTTTACCAGTGCCGCGATTGGTTGGGGTGGACTTTTTTTCCTCCCCTTTCTGCTCCCGCTCCCTTTCTTTGTCCCTCGTATTCTCGGGTAGCTTTCCACGGCACGGTTGATTGGACAATTTTTCTTTCCTTCCCTCGGAGCGGTGAGAATGATTCTAATTACGGTAACGCTTTGATGAGATAAATTTGTCCGCCGGTATCAGATGCACACTCCGCGCGGATAAGGATGAAGTTGTTCGAACTGACCAGCAGAATATTGGGAAAGAAATAGATGTTTCATAATTTCTCTCCGGCGTAGCACATTGAGGATCTATTAGGAAGAATCTTTCGATAAGGAAGAATCTTATCAATGAAATAATCATAAGTTGTCATCCTGAACCAAAAAGTTAGCAAAGATACCATGAAAATGATACAATAAATGTGTTACTCACTACTCCAATTCGAGTAGCCAAGTAATATAAAATGCATGCTTTCAAGCCTTCATGACATTTTCCACCGTAATGATTTTCCACCGTGAAGCTTTACTTTTCTCTTTTCGGCCTATAACGATATTTTAGTTGCTTGTGTTTTTACTGTTCACTTTGTCGTAGGTGTAATTTAAACCCACTTACGTAATCACGATGATTTGCGAAATGCCTCTCTTCTACTCAACGAATACTACGAATATGTTGGCAGCAGTACGTTTGACCTTTCGGATCCGCGGAAGAAACAGCGCACGTTGTGGACGGACAGATTAGCATTAGATTGCAAGTTGGACGTTTTCCATCCGCGAAACGAATCAATTTCCCATGCTCCTTGAGAAAAAAAAATACTACTGGGAAATCTGATTGTGTTAGTTAGCAGCAAAAAACCCCAAACCATCATTAATCAAACAAAAGTTTCGAATCCAGAAGGCAACATAGAGAGACGAGCAAAACAAAGCGTGAATCTTGAGTTGACGTGTCACTCTTTTGAAGGCTTTCGCCCATCAACTTCCGAACCGAAACCTCTCCCCCGTTCAGCTGTCGACGGTGTTCCAGATGCCAGACACCATCTTGAAAGTGTGAAACGTTCGTTGATAATTTTTAGACGATCTTGAACATGCCCCAAATCAAACGAAAGCCTCGTCAAGGGATGGTGTGGCAGGGACAGGGTGGGGAAGGGTGGGGAAGACGGTGCTGGTAAATGGCGCGTGCAGGAGTCCATAACTCACCATCCAATTCGGCGCACCAACACCATCAGCGAGTCGCCATCGCCGCCGATTCATCTCGTCATCTTCGTAAAGTCTTGGCCGTTTCTTCCCTTGGAATACCATCTTCCAGTTTCCCTTCCTGTTCCCCTCCTCCTCCCCCAGGCAAGTGCTAGTTTCTGCAAATTTAATTAACCGACACCAGGCGGCTGCACATACGCAGGAGTGAAGTCGCTCCCCGGACGAGATAAGTTGAACGGGCCAAACCGCCTGGTCTAAACACAGCAGCAGCTGCAGTATCCCTTAGAACCCCCCGCAAGCTCTTATTCCCCCTTGCAAGTGATGCCGATGTGACCTACGATGTGAACGAGGTGTCGAAGGTTAGCTTCGAGAGACAAATGACACTTATGTGCCCGGTCCGTCTCGACTCGCCGGGACACGCACATACGATCGGAGGCCACAGACGGAGCCTAATCGCACGCCAACAGGAAGCACCTTTAATTAAGGTGCACCTCGAGAAGGCAGTAAAATCTCGCTCACATCTTTACCGTATCGGTTTTCCTGCGCACGAACGGATGGAAGTGATGTGATGTGATGTGATGGATCATTGCACCCGGGAAGGTGGGGAGGGGGCAGGAACGTCGAGGAGGCTCGTCGTGTGCACGATCCGTGTCGGAACATCTCATTGCATGGCACGGTGCAGCTGCAACTGCACTAAAAGTGCACCGCTGTTTGTCGGCGGCCCGTGGTTTTTTTTTTCTTGCTTGCCCCTCTCTTTTATTATTATTATTTCGTTCCTTCAATCGCTGCTCCCCTATTGCGGTTTGCGTTGTGTGGCAAAATGTGGATCAATGCCAAATAACGCATACGTAGGCAGCCTTCGCGCGAATGGTGCAGCCCTTCCGCCGCTCCGCGGAAGCAACCCACCAACTGGTCCGATGGTAACGCAACCCAACGACGGGGAAAAGGAAAAGGGGACCAGGCAAGGGGCAAACGGAGGGCCCCTGTGGGATCGGCGGGGCCACTCGGAGAGGGCCGCGAAAGGTCACGTCACGGGTGCACTATGATGTGGTGCAGTGTGTTACGGCGGCTCAGCAAGGTGTCATATACTGCTGTCAATTAGCTCTCCGACCAGCCAGTTGGGTGGGTTTCAACGGGCCCCACCGGGTGGGAGGTGGGTGGGGGATTTTTATGTTCTTTTAAGCTCCACCAACTCCAGGTCAAGCGATTGAGGCCCGTGGCCATGCTTCGAATTTGTGTCAGTTCGTAAAGGCCCTCCCCTGATTGCATGCACTTCAGCAATGGAACCGTTTTATGACAATCAAACGAAGGCGGTTTGGGGAAGCGAAAACCGTCCACTTCGGGGCGACTTAAAACCTCTGAAATGCAGCTTAAGGAGATTCAGAATGCACCTATTCAATTAAAAAAAAATGGCAATCAAAGAAGTGCAGCGAATACCAGATTGATCTGGTGATAACTGACTTGCATTTCGGTATGATCCGACTTTACAGCCGTTGCCACCAACTTTTGTCCCAAAAGGCACCGCGGTTATTGTCTCAAACGGACCAACTTTTGTCTTTGCCGCATCAACCTTTTGTCTCGTGATGATCAGTTTTTTCCTCTTGCCGGAAACATGAGAATAAGCAAGGTAATTGTGGTTATTCCTAATGAGTAAGCTCTAGCAATAATGAAAATTAATAAATTTCGGCTTTAAATCGAAATTGTGCCCGGACAAAATACAGCACATTTGTAGTGGTAATTTTCAGCATTGTAGGTTGCTCTTTATTTAAAAACTCACGCAAAAATGCTATAAATGGTGCAATGCAATTGGAAATAAACAAAATACAGGAGATACGCAAGGAATAACGCGTTGGTCCCTTAGAGACAGCAAATTGGTGGCAAGGGCTGTACTTTAAAGGGTCTAGCATTTTATGACTTTTCAAAACGAATGTAGGGAAAACCAAGAAGAGGTGAATGTAGAAGAAAGTATATCGTGGACCTCTTGGTAGTTACGGCGTTGTCCATTCTTTTCTTCATCGCAATAAATAGTTGATAAACCATTAAATTAACCATTGCTCCGTCCTTGGAACACGTAATCCATTTACGGTTCCTTCTAGAAATAAACCACCGAGTAACCTCTCGGCCGGGCAGGGCAAATTCGCCTTCGCACAACAGCGTGCTGGCAACTACAACAACAAAAAACACACACACCGGAATATCATATGTTCTCCGAGCCGAGCCGAGCCGCCGAAACCATTTGTTTCAATCGATTAAACTGATTTACGATTGACCATTACAACGTTTATGTAAATGCACGTAAGTGTGTGTATAAATGCCGCCCTCTTTGCCTTCGTACGCCGCGTCGTATGAAGAGGTATAATTACAACCGCGGGTCGCAGGGAAGCCCTTGGCATGAATTTCACATTCGCCTGCCAACGACGCGGTCCAACAGCGGATTTCGCACCTCTACTTTTAAGCACCCCCGCACCGAAGGGATCCACCGGTGAAAATGGTGTTTTTGAGCGCTTTCCAAAAGTCGTTCGTATAGGCTTTCAAGCCCATGTTGTAATGCGAATCAATTGATTGATTTCATTAACGTGAGTCACCAGAAGGGAATGGAGTAAGCAAGGAAAAAAAAACCAGAAACCTTCCCAAACAGGGCTGCAAGTTATTTAATTCCCAACAAGTGGATGCTTACTGTGGCCTGCCCCGTACCTCCGCCCCGACCGGGGATGCGTTGATGATGAATTGATAATTGATCTAATTGGATATCGATTTTCAAGGATTCCCACCGCAATCGCGCGCCCGAAGTATTTGCCAATTGATCGCCACCCGAACGCCGTTCATCCGTTGGAGGGTGAAGGAATTCAATCTACTCACTCGGGGAAGGGGAGGTTGGGGATTTTACAAGGGGGGGCATTGAATCGTTGGAATTTAAGATGCGTACCACTCCACCCTCCCCCCCCCCCTCCACCAAGTGCTGCGAAGTGGGTGGAAAGAACCGCGAGGAGAGGTCGCCTTGATACCAGCCAGCGGCGACCGTTCATTTATTTTCGTTCGTCATTGGGGTGACATTGGCCAACAATGTGTACTTGTATGCGTATATGTGTGTGTGTGTCCATGTGTGTGTGTGTTCGGCTTTTGTGTGCTGGTCGGTCGTACGTATGGTCGGGTATGAGTTAAAACCTTCATTTCGCAACCTTTTTCAAATGTCATTTCGATCGAAACCCCGCGGCCGGGGGTCGGTTAAGCTTTTCCCAGCGTGTTTGCGGCCCTCACAATTTTCGGGTCACCAAGGGCTCCTGTTTTGAGAGAAAATGCGTCCCAAACCTTCCTTCCACCACCTCACTTTCCCCGCGAACGAAACGGCTCAAGGAGGTTCAGGAGAAGACGAACATTTTCCACGACAAATCTCATTACGGCTTGCCGGTCGCGGTTCCGCTCTCCTTCCCTCCAGTGAAGGGTGGCTTATCAGGCAACCGACGAAGGCAGATTACTTTATCGCTCGATCCTCTCACTGGCCCACCGGCAACATCTTCTTCATCTTGCCAATTTCACCTCCTCCGCGAAACCCCTTTTTCTCAAGATGTTCAAAGATTGATAAGAAATCGTTGCCTCCCTTCGCGGGGGCACCCGGCCCCCGTTTGTTTGCGATCGCGGGCAATGGAAATTTACAGCAGAGGAAGAAGAAACCGCCGCACCGACGCACCGGTCGCTTTTGTAGCTGGGTTTGTACAGCGCGTCGATGAGGTCGCCATTAAACTTATCGATTCCATCTCCGCAAAGGTTCTGGGAACTTGTTGGCGTGCGCATAAATTTGACACCACTGTTTAGCGAGAAAGAAAAAAAAACGGGAAACAGCAAGCAAATGCCGATGCCGATGACCTTCTCCGCGCCGTTCCGCTCGGTGTTCGATTTCCGCCAGGAAACGATGCGTTTCTGGTCGAACTCGAACGAACTTCGATTAGTGTCGCCATTTTATATTTGTTTGTTTTTTTTTTCGATTGAGATAATTCCATGATTGCTTCTATTCAGCAGCAATCGATTGCAGGTCCAGAACCATCCAGAAGTATCAACAGCGTGTTTCATATTTTTGGGCAAGATGGCGGCAAATCGTACATCAAATTAACGATTATCGCTAAACGATATCTCTCGCGCTGGTGGAGGAGGTGGAGGTTTATGAGGAGGAGGAGGTGGGTGCAAATGGACGAACAAATACCCTCTTCCCCCAACCAACCAGAAGCCCTTCGTTGTGGCGGGTCCCACTCGAAGGCGACTATTGTTGAGAAACTGTTTAACCCCTTTTCCCCCGAACTGCCAGCGAAAACTTCCACTTCCGGAACGCCACTTTCCTCCAAGGCTAACGATGTCGCTCTATCTCTTTTATTCCTTCCCGTATCGCTTTCTCCCCCCACGAAAGGATGGGCCGGAAAAAGGAAAAGCCGACTCGTTAATGCCTTTTCACTCGAGTGATTAGATTACGTAATCGACGAGGATGACCACGGCTGGCTGACGTGAGTGTGTGTGTGTGTGTATGTGTGCCTGAGTGCGATAGTAGGACTAGAGGAGCGGGAAGAAGGAAGGGGGCAGATCGTAAAAGCGGAAACACTTCACCTCCGGCCGGCCCCTTCCCCACGAACAGGTTCTTTTTCGTAGGGTCATCTTTCAGTAGGCATTCGGCGAGGCGTGTGAGTGTGAACACCAACTTAATCGATATCGGTGAATGTTTCGCGCCCGACGAATTCCGATCTCGTCCTTCTGTTTAATGACTTTTTATCAAAATTATTATCAAAGTATGGAATAATCGTACAATGCTTCAAAACCGATGCAAAGTAGTCTAGAATATTTGTCTAGAATAAAGTTGGTGTGAAAATGCGTTGGTTCTCAAAATTCAAAATTTTTTATTCGTTTGCCAACAGGGAAAAATAAACTAAAATGAATATCGTCTTTCCACAATTCTTTCCATTCAATTTCCGAATATATATTTTTAATGATTCCACCTAAACTACGCTGGCGAGGAAAACACCGCCAAAACACAGCGTGTACCACATCTGGCATTCATTTAAAATTTTATGGCGCCTTCGCCCTACCCTTTCCCCGTCCTTTCCTGTTGTGCTCCACCCCTGCGCAGCACTCATTCTTCACGCCATCCTTCAGGAAATATTGAAGGATACAGCCGAACTAACGGGGTCAACCGCAAGGGTTCTATTTCTGACTCACTCGTTTCCGAATTCTCCGTATTGTAATGCGAGGGATAGAGAGATGGCGAGCGTGGCAGCAAATGGCAGCATTAAACACCACTTCGGCTTTGTAGATCTATAAATTGCCATTAGTCGCGACGGTCCACGGAACGGCGCGCGAGATCTTGGCCGGGGTTTTTAGCACCAGCCCGTTTCCGGAGCGCGGCAATGGCAAAGTTTTCGCACTATCGCCCGTACGTGTACTTGTGCAACGCTACACTGCATCGCAAGTCGAGGGAAGATAGCATCCGCTCGCTGCCGGGCTGTTTCGTAACGATATACTTTAAGTTTAATTACAAAACAACGACGCCACATTTTCCTTCGATTCATGCAAGAGCCCGTCCTTCGACGATAGTGTCGTCGCGAAATAAACGGCGATATTAGAAAGGCACAAAACCTAAACAATTCACGGTTTTTTTTTCGGAGCTGTCAATTCGCCAAGTAAACAACCGCTTGGAATGCTGGGGCATCGATCGTCATCGGGCACACGTTTAGTAAGGTGTAACCTGCGACCGGCGCTGTTGTGTTTGTGCGTCGCGTATTCGTAGCAACAAACAAGTAAACAACTGGTTTTGCAACAATTTTGCAAATGTGGCTGACATCGTTTTGTTTGCGGGACAAATATAATTCAAATGAACAACAGCGAATATCCTATTGAAATCTAAATAACACGTTTTAATTCAAATTGACCTTGATAAAATTCAAACTGTTTTTAGGGGATACTCTAAACAAAGATTTAATTATAGACCCATTCTACGAAGCCAAAATTGAGACAGAAACTGTAAAAACAAGGTTGTTTAAAACTCAACAAACATAAAGTTTTATCCTTGAAGAGCCAAAATCTTTAAAAATTAATCCACCATAACCGTTCCGCCGCTTCAAAAGGACTGGTGTTTAGTTTTTTTTTTTCTGTATGCAAGAAAAACATGGTACGAATTCAAATTGACGAAAGGAAGCAACAACTCAACCCACAAGGACAGCGGCATCGGAGGGCGAATAGAATGGGCCGTCCACTGCCTTCCAAAAGCTTACGGAACACCTAACCAATAGAGCAAACAATGGGAAGAGTAAGAAACACGAGGACGTATACAACAGCCACCGATCGATGCCGTGCTTAGTTCATGCTTCCATCGAAGTTGTCTTGTTTGTCCACCAATTTTGGTGCCTCCAAGATTCATCGCAAATATGACTTCTGTTTTCCGCTTTTCACATTTTCGGCCACAGTGGTCCATCTCGCGAGAGGAAGCAAAGCAGAAGGATCTTCCCGAGGCCGGTTGGTCGGCATTCAATGAATTTCCGTTTCCGAAACGAATACCAGCTCCTTCTCGTCGGCTTCCCGTCTTCATCTTCAAGAGCCTTTCTTTCCTGTTTGATGAGCCACCCGGTGTTCCACGAAACACCATGCTACAATTGTCCACAGATGAAGTCACCACCGGAATCGACGTTAATTGGATTTATTGAAGGAGTTGAACAATTTAGTCACCCCGCTGCACGCGCTTCGAAATTATCGCTCTTGGTGCTGGTCAGCAAACAGTCTCCCGGGAGCAACCCGTCCGGAGACGGGCCGCGCGATGGTGGAAAAGAATAACATAGAAAAGTAAAGAACAACAAAAAACACACACAGTAAAGAAAACATCCACGGTTTACCTCGTGCTAAACCTTCCCACTCACGCCTAAATCGAATGTTTGCACAGAAAATCGATCGATGACAGAAAGAAATATTGCCGGGAACCAGCTGCCCGTCGTGTTTGTGCTAATGGCGTATCTCCATTATACTAGTGGTGCGATCGATTTTGTTTCCCTTTTTAAAAAAAAAACGATGCCAGCAGCTTAAACTTTTGAAGGAGTATTTGAAGAAAACCCATTAAAAATCAATAAGAACTGTAAAGGTACTGTGAAGCATTCATGGTCCTAAATGGTCTACTACTAAACCTTCTTCCTTTTTTCAAACAAGAATAGTCATGAAATGTTTAGCATCATAAAATGCACGTTCCACACATCAAAATGAAACCAACCATTGGCAGACGAAGGCCCGAGAACAGCTTTAATTAAACGCCAAAAACTTACATAAAGACATAAACATAAAACGAGAGCACATAAACAGGAAACGGACGAACCTAACCCTCGCGCAGCATCCGGGTCGTCGGTGAGCTTTATGCATGTACGTTGCCCATCACTGGCGCTGTCGTCATCCTCCATATCGATCGCAAATCGGCAGATTTCGGTTCAACCTTTCCCGATGGCATGATTTGAGATTGGCCGCGTTCGAAGATATCCACCGGAGCCGCTGCGGGAATAAATTCTGAGAATCAGAGGTAAATCTAATTGGCAGCTGCACCCGCATCCAGGCAAGGCTGGGCGGAACATCTCTCTGCCAGCGGCAAGATCTTCCGGTAAATGATAAATCGATCCGAAGGATCCGTGTATTTTTCATTCCCGTCTCGTTGCGAGCTCTTGCCTTCTGCCACGCGTTTCTTAACGGACCAAACTTCTTAAAGCAATCCGGAGAGTGCACAAAGCCGAAAGCAGTAAGACGTTGGCGGCAGAACAACTTTACAACTTTAGCCCAAACTTTGGCCAATCTGAATGAAGGGGACGAAGGGTACGAGGCTGAGAAAACGGCGAGGAATCGCAGATGAAGCTCGCTTGCTTCCTTTGAATCCCAGATTTATATCACTTCGATTGGATCGCTTTAGCAGACATCGAGGAATCACTTTCGGATAACAAATGGAAAAGTTTGTATGAAAAAAGACGGAGATGGAGGGATGGAACAGGAGGATCAATTTCAGCACGTTTTACCCTATTCGATGAATGTTGATAGTACAGTTTCCCACGTAAGGTGCATCAACGAGCGATGGTTGAAGTCAACACGGAATATCTGGGAAAATGAAGTATTATACTTTGGATTGACAGGTATCTCTCAGCACTGGAAGTCGAAAGAACTCAGGGAAACAACCGTTTCAATATTTGCAAGGTCCACGCCTCCAGAATTTGCTTAATCCTCCCCTTCATATGTTTAGTATTTATTTTTTATCAAGTTAGCCAACTGGACCGTTGAGATCTAAACTACTCTTTACGGTACATCCCGATCGGTGGAGAACATCGCCATGCAAACAGGGAATAATGGTAAATACACACAGGTTTCTGTGAACCTGCCATCAGAAACACGTGGCACTGGCACATGACTTCAGGCTGTAGAACTTCCAGCAGTAGAACAGACAGTCGCTCTCTCCCGCGGCGTGGATTTTAATTTCTAATCCGCATTTTCGTTGCCTCTGTTATGGTGGTAGTCGTTTTTTTTCTCTATTGACGAAGTAATTGGCCAGCGTCAGTAAATGCATTGGGTGGAATTGGAAATCCAAGTCGGGGAGAGAGCGAATCCACGCGCGTCCGCTTGCAAGTGGCATAAACACGTGAGCCTTCGGTGTGGAACGAATTTCGTTACGCTCACATGAGTCGCACTCTAATCGCGCGCTCTAATCCATTAAAGTTGAGTAAATCGGAAGAACAATTGCATATTTTATGAAGCATTTTCACTGCACAAAATGGTTTCTGGTGTACAAAGACCGATACTTCATAATATTTTTCAAATGAAGAATATCTAGACGCTCGTTTATCATCGCATTTCTCTCATTTTTTAAGAGTAGCCTAGAAACGAACGAAATATATAAAAAATATCATCAATCATTCGCTCAAAATGGGAATCACTAAATCTTTATAAATGCAGAAGTAAACCATAAAAGCGTCTTTACGCATGAACACTGACAAAAACAAAGCAAACAACTGGCTCGTCCCATCGCAGGGTCGGTAGAAGAATCATAAAACTTAATAAAATCTGCAAACGACCGCGAAAGCCACATCACAAACACACCGGAGGATGGAGTGTCTGCGGCTGGGGAAATTTTAATTTCACAATTTATTATACTTACAACCACCACGAAACGCGAAGTGCATCGCGGCCGAGGTGTGCATTTATCTCTTTACGGGCTAACAAGCGATGTAGGTTGGCTCGACGGTAGAAAAATTCAATAAAAGATCTCAAACTTATCATCCACCGGATCAGATATCTTGATTGCTTCGCTTTCTGCAACCCGTTGGCTCGTAAGTTTTCCCGGTAAATATGGCGACGACAGTCGATGGCAATATTTGGGTGAAGAATTAAACATTCATAAGGTTTAAATCTCAAAACTCAGTCCGTGGGGTTGGAAAAAAACGGAAATTTAGTTGCGTGACGATCAAAATTACTTATTCATTGGAAGGAAAAATCATTAGTACAACAAGCTTTTCCAGCCTGCATCAAGTGAATGGCAACAACACGTTGTAGTTTCATCCATCATGCGGACCCTGACCGGACCCTCCTGCAAATCCTTCCTGGGAACAATCACAACGGCAGGCAAGGTGAGGCTGTGCGCTTGACGAAAATTGTCAAACGGTGAAACAACATGACGAGGGACAGGACACAAGTGTGAAACATGATACACGGCTCGCTGCACGGTAGGGCAGAGAAGGAAAAACGAGAATCAAAACGAAAAACCTAATGCCGACCAAAATTCATCCAAAACCACCGCAACGGTGTGCCATTTGACGAAGGTTTCTTCATCGAAAAAGGAAAAGAAGAGAGAAAAAACAAAAAAAAAACTCGAACCTGCGGTGGTTATGATGAAAACCCGCAACGAACAGTTGGGTTTGTAATTGACATAAAAATATATGGGAAAAGTCGCCCTTTCCAACCCGAGCCAGCATCGAGGTAGCGCCTCCATCCTTTGCTCCTGCTTCTCCTTGCGACGCACAGCATTTTCCCTCTTTTTCCGTAGTAGCTAAGCGACGTTCCTACGGACAGTGATGGAACTTACAAGGAAGGGAAGCGACGAGGAAGTTGATAAATCGTACCAGAGACAGGTGAAAAATTCGATTCCAATGAAATCATCAGTCACACGAAAGAGGTACGCTTTCTCTCCAGTCAGTTCATCCCTTCGTTTGCAGACAATATGTTTTAGTTTAAAAATGCTTTACAAGTAAAAGCTTGGCTGAAGGACAACGAACTTAACTTAAAAATCATTTGACTACACGAACGAACTGAGAGTATTTATGCAATTCGTCTCAAAACAGATGGTCCTGTTGCCGGCAAGTGCGATAGGGCTCTGGCTCGGGAATCCAAAAAAAAATGTTAACCCTTCCTTATTCCAATCAAATGGTGGTCCATCTCCACAGCAAACAAAGTACACCTTTCGCCATTTCGCTCGAACGGTGATGAATAATTAAATAAGAAGATTGGTTCGATAACGCCTTATCGCAAGCAGGTCGTAAACCCAAAATGGGGAAAACCGAACAAAAACAGACAGGCCGGTTTTACGTAAGCCTCTCGTTAGTTTTCTACTGATAACGTGGGGCGGATGACATCATGGTTATAAATACGATCGCCGGCGGGGGAATGCCATCTCAATTACATGCAGCTGTAACCAAAAATAAAGGTAAACTTGTCAGGTATGAACAACAAGTTTGTTCGTGTTTCGAGACAAAACAAAAGGGCATTTTCTTATCGATTCAATTTGAGCATGTTTAACTTGAAAAAAGCATACTCAATTTGCTGCCGATAAGACCATGCCATGGCCTAGTGTAGGATTCGTGCTTGCAAACCCATTCTACTAGCTACGGTCTAGGATCTATAAAATTAAAATTGTATACTGAAGCACTGCTGTGTTATCGCTTAGCCATAGACCTTTATCGTTTCCATCGTCTTGCCGTAGAATCGATTTCAAACAAGCACACTTTACTGCTTGTTGTTCATAAAACAGTTCAATTAATGAAGTGGAGATTTGTTTAGTCGAATAAAATGTCCATGTTGCGCCGTACTTGGGCAATCAATGCTGGAAAATAAACTCGTGCTTAATCACATCTCGCTGTTCATTTATTGAATTGTATCGATAGTTCCCCGCGTGCGAACCCGGTGTGCTCGTTGGAAACAGTTGGAAGCAATAAATTGTTTAAACATCTTTTCTTCCTACTCCATCGCGGCCGATCGTGCTGGGAGCGGGGGGAAGTTTTGTTTTGCATCAATAAAAGCCAGCCATGGTAGGGCAGAGGCACGAACGCACAGCACACATACACCCATACACTTGCAAACACAAACACACTAGCATTCTTCAAAAAGCCACCGTCTGGCCGGCCCCAAGTGCTGCAAGTGTTTTGGATTGGAGATAAATAAATAAATCCATTAGAACAAACACGCGATACAATCGCACGAACGAACGACGACACACGTACAGGGGCGCACACTTACATCTTCAAAAGTGAGAAACGCCTGTCGAGAGGGCAGTGCATCTCATTAACACCGCTTGCTGCCCTTCCACCATTAGGAAGTCGCTGTCCGAGGGTCATTTGATGCGGGATAGAATGGAAACCATTAAAAAAGAATAAAGTGTTCGTACTTCTTACAACAGAAAAAAAAACTCGGCATCTAGGAAAAAAAGTATTTGTTGTCCAAGCTGCAGGGTTTCTTAAGCCCAATTCAGGGAAGCATGAAGAAATAGAGCAATCTAAAGTGAGCTATAAATTCGAGCACATCATTAAAACAAATCTGGAGACGATGCAGGCCTTAAGGCAAACATTTCGTTGTGAGTAACCCTTGTAAAACACTTATATTTTGGCGCCACTTTTTCAAGATGTTTTATGTCTGATAAACAATTGAGAAGCACTGTCGGGCACTGTACACTCAACTAGATGAGAGAAGGGATTAAGGATACGAATTAACGATCTGTAACATTGGACAAAACAAGGTAGTGCATAAAAACTGCCCCTCCTGTCAGCAAAAAATTCAAGAGCACCTTACTGGTACTATTTCTCCTTAGTAGCTAGGGATTATTTTGGTTGCTACCTAGGATGGATATTTTTGTTAATGAGAGGAGATGAAATTAATGAGAGTTTCATTGCACTGTGACAATTTGCAGACCGCCTGCGACTTCGTTCACAGGAGATTTGGATTTGGTCATAGGTGGAAACGGCAAACTCCCTTTTGCATTTCCGGAAAGATATGAGGACACTATCCTCGCAGCACGTTACTCATCGCGCGTGAGGGCAATAAATCAGTGGACCTAAACGAGCGGGGCAAGTGTATGCGTCCTGCACAGGGACCACTTCCCTGCGTGTCACGTCCTCCGATCGAAATCGTGATACGGAACAAATTGCTCTAGAAACCTGGCACCGAACTCCCAACGCACGGTGCAGCGAGCGGACGTCCTTCACGCTACGAAGCAAGTATATCACCGTACCGTGACCTACTTGGTGTCTATATTATAATGTAGCGGCGGAAGGGTTCCGGTAGACCCAGGAACTCGGTGAACCTTTGCTGCCCGAGTCTCGTGTCCTCGGAACCTGATTGACGTTCCCGGTGTTAGCATTGTTCGTTAAATAGCCTTACATTCATGTTTTCGAAGCTGTTCCGACGAAACAAAATCTACGCCCGATAACCTTCGCTCCACCCATTAATGACTTTGCTGATGCAATCAATCCCAGTACGTTACAGCGTCAGTGCAACACCCAATTTTTTGTCTTTTTTTCGGCACCTTTTCGGGCCGAATTAAGCCCCTCATTTGATGCTCCCGCAGGGAACGGAATTGGTTGGGAAATGCGAAACTAAAACGAGACAACCCCTATTCGAAGAAGGTTCGTACCGGAGCCATTAATCGATCGATTTCAGACGAAAAGAAAATGTTTAAGTCCCACGAAACTTCCGTAGCTAATTTGAATTAAGAAAAGTAATAAAGAGGCCCAGAGTATTTATTTTTAAACCATCTTCTCCAGACGGGATGTTACCATATTTTTCTTTGGGGCTGTAGCAACACATATTTCTGTGATACGTTTGATTAATTTGAATAATCATTTTTAAGTATCCTGTAGTTAAAAGCTTCACAGTGGTTGTTTTTGCCGTCGTTTGCGTGAGTTTGCATCAAAAAGATCACTCGAGACGACAAAGAACACCAACGGACAGCAAAATCATCCATACACGTCTCGATAAAAGTGCATCAGGCTAGAACGCTGACTATGGGCGCAAATGTGAAAGTAGTTTCTCTTTCTTAGTTCTCTGCAGCTGCCATCAGGACAAAGGAGGAGATTTTTTCTTGTTTTGCATGTTGAGTAGGAGCACGCTAAATATGGACAGCTGGAAAATAACCATTTAATGGGTGGTAAAGAGCATTAAAAATGAATATTCTATCTTGGACATTTTTATTCCCCGACACGACGAGTGAAGATGTTGCGTTTTGCTGTGATCGCTTCATCAGTATTACTGTTCCTTCCAAGAAATGGGGATCATAAAAGTTCACTCATAAAGGGTTCGGAAATCCAGGATTTGCCTGTTGGCAAAGATGAAAAATAATTACTTTCGAACCGTCGACCTCATATAGTCTTCAACTTTTTTGTTTTGTTAATTTCAGTTAACGCTCCGCGTTTTATGATGAAAACGGAACGTAACATTTTCAGTGCATATAAATTCAACGTTGCCACCTTTTCTCCTTTGCGACTCCGCCCTTGGCTGTAGGGCATGACAGAACCAACGGCTCAGCAGCGGACGCTTTCGCTTATTTATTTAACGCCATAAATCTCGCAGCTGCCCAACACATGAGGAATAAAGTAAAAATCTTGCAAAAGATGAAAACGAACAACACAATCTCCAGCTCCACCATCGACGATGGGGCCACCATCAAATGTCATGATGCAACTGCAGTGCGCGCTTACAACACGACGATCACGTCAACCGCCTTCCCAGCACTACCCCCCCCCCCCCCCCCTAGCCACCGCCGAACTGTGTCTGATCTTTCGCAAGCCGTGTGCGCCGCTCCATCGGATTCCAAGATCTTGGAAGTCGACCGAAATTACAATCCCCATCGATCACGGGTCGCAAGATTCCGACTGTTCGCGACCGAGCCTGCGAAGCCCAATGGGCCAGTGATGATGGTGGTGGTTAAGATTGTGCAATTATCACCCTAAATTGACAGTCAAATGTTCAATCGAATTGAATTTATGGGTCATCAGGCTCGTCGCCGTGCGGAGAGAAAAAAACGACTTGAAAGAGATATTTAAAAGAAAAAATGATACTAGGGCCGAAACTTAAATCCATTTTTAGCATCGTTCCAAACGTATCGCATATTCAGATACAAAAAATTACTTCCAGGGCAATGACCCGCCGCTTGGAGGTCAAGCATAAGCGTTTCTTGTGTAGAGTTGAACTTTGAACCAAACGCTTTTTATCGCAATCTTGGCAAAAGAATCATAAGAAGCCTCGTGTACTTAGAACGTGTGAGACGAACGGAGCAAATTGTTTTTTTTTTCTTTTCAGGAAAACGTTTCTTTATCTTAAACTTCTTGCCTGCCCTATGGGTCTCTCACGCACATCTTCAAATTGTACTTGTACGCTCGACGTCGAGTAGAGCAATAGAGATAATGCTGGCTGTGAAACGGACACGCTGGAAACACACGGGGTTGAACAAGACCAACAAGAGTGACTTGGAAGATGAAGAATCAGCCGTGCAGGCGACGCGCGGACAATGGCGATGCCGACGACGACGAATACGGCGACGAGTTTCAAGCAGAACTAAAGCAAGAATAAGTGCATTTATTCTTTGCATAAATTAACTTATAATTACGTATTCATCCCGTTCGCCTGTTCGACGCAGAGAGTGAGCCGTACCGAAGCGAGGCGAGCTCCAGGTTCGGTAGAGGTGACCGTAAAAGGCCACTACAATGACGTCGAATCCACCCTAGAGAGATGCAGGCTGTTTGCCTTGGGTAGAATGCCTAAGGATTATGAATTAATCCATATGTTCCTTTGCCAAAATAAAATTAAAATGTCTTTCTCGTTTATGCTTGTCTTGATTGTTGAGAAAATCGTTAAGCTTAATCGTTCGATTTCTGGCTCTTTTCGGTTATACACTGTAGCAATTCCTTTTCCAACCATTCCTACAGTTGACAAGTATAACTTGCCGTCATTTCTTGACACATTAAACATGAATTGGGTTAGTTATGGTGTTTGTGCGCGGATGTAATGATATTAATTATCGGTGATGCTTTTACTCCATTTGCATTCGCTTGCAACGTGCTGCTGTGCTCTTGGTCGACCTATACTTAGCTGTACGATGACGTCGTCATCATCCGCAGTATTACCTCAATATGTTTTATTGTTATTCCTCCTCGGGCGCACTCAAGCAAACCATAAACTCTAATCCCGCTCAACGGAATAAAAAAATGTCACAAACTGCTGACGAGTGCGAGTTGCCGGTCGACGGAAGGAAGGTAAGCGGACGTAGCGAGCTCGTAAGTGCAGCCTATTTAGAAACTTCCCGAAAACTTATCCCAACCATCCAGAGCACAACGCCTATCCCGGGGTACGTTTCGCGTCGCCCCGGGGTTGGGTCCGGGTGAAGTTTTAGAACGAAACAAAATTTCTAACCACCTCGTACGGAAAAGGCCCACGTACAGGCCTTCGGTGAGAAGAACTGCGTTTGGGGCAAATTTTAAGAACTTCACCAGCGAGTGCAAACGCCGGACATTGTACGGTTTATGAATCATGGCGTGTTTTGGTTTGTTCCGGGGACATTAATCATCGTCACATCTCCGTCTCGTACCCGGTTGTGTTTTGATGGGACCAGCGAGGGCAGGTGGTGCGTCCATGGGGAAGAGCCATTCTCCTGGGCCGTCGTTTCCTTCGAATGAGTTCAACATTTGCCACTATTCGTGCTCATTTCGATGGGTCTCCGCTCTTCGCACCGCCAGAGGGCACTCTGTACCTTCGACGTACGAGCTACAGCGAGGTCAAAGTTCGCCACACAAAACATGATCTGCGAAGTGGCACGAGAAACAAGATGGCGTCCAACCGGAAGTCGTCAAGAGTACCGTTCGTTGGCGGCGAATGGCAAGATTCTATAGCTGGGCCGTGAGGTCCTCCAACAAATGGACTCTCGAAACCGCAGGGAACCCGTTGCCCGTCCCGGAAGGTTCAGGTTCGGCCATTTTCCGTCAGGTATTGTAGAATGTGTACGTGTGCATTACGTATAGCGCGAAAGCTGCTGCTTGAAACCGCCCCAGTCGAGCGATGAGAGAGATAATTTTTCTTTCCCATCCTCATCCCATCCCTCCATTCCTCCCTCCAGTCCAGCGTCGTCGTGGGGATCCCTGGTTTTCCCTTGCCCGGCGAAGGGACCGTAAATGAATTTCCGGGCGCCGAAGAGAGAAAATCGAGTCCTCCTCCCACCATTTGCGATCGATACTACGGCCGAATAATTCCCACTGGATGGAAATGTCCGGACGGGGGTGACATTTGATAGACAAGCAGAAGACAATTTTCGGTGAACAGTGATTGGATTGATTTTTGTTCTGGCATGTGTAGTTTGGGAGCCGTTTTTTTTATTCTCTCGTTTTATTTTTTATTGGTGCTTTTCAGCGCTTCCGAGCAACAGTATGCCGGCGAAGTGCAGATAATGCTCGGTTTGGAAATGGAATTCATTTTTGGTCTCATTTCCCCCTATTTTCATTGGTGTTTTTTTTTTCGTGTCATTTGAAACCTTTTAACCACGAGCTGCCGTAATTAATTTAATTAATGTACGATGCTCACTTTTTCCACACAACTGTTCACTCGTTTGTAAAGATCTGTTAATTTTATAAAAATGTCACATGACCATATACAATTTTCCGTATGAAATGGCGAACGAAAAATGAGGCAAATTGAAACGGCTTCGGGTAAAATTACGTTAGCGATGCTTTTATCAACCATCAGCGTGAGAAGGCTATTAATGTGAATTTCTGTTTTTTCACCCGGCACGATGACATGCGTACACCTCGGACCCCGATCGTTATCGGCTTCCCCTGAAACACTCGCTTTTGGCAAAACGGAATTTCATATTCATATGCGATACAACTTCGCGAAAGTAACGGCTTGTGGGGCGATTCGTGGAAGTCGAAATCTCCGACTTACCCCGCACCGGTTCGCCCTCCCCTCGAGGGGTGAGGGATTGACTTTCACTCCGCGGTCCGCCCGAAGTGTCTGTCAGTTTCGTTTTATGATCACGCGGTGCCCCAACGCTGGCCTATCGTGACGTGCCATCTTGCCCGGCTGCGCCTTGGATCGTCGGAGTGTTCCACGTACTCCAAAATAACTCGAGAAATCAGCATGAACCGAGCTAAAAGTGTATCATGCCTAAAATGCTCATTTCACTCCGCCATTCCGCGGGAACGGGCAAAAGCACACACACACACACGTGCGTGTCCGTGAGCAAATATCGCAAATGTTCGTACCTTTCGCCCAAGTGTATCCACCTTCACGTGCCGCAGTTTCCTGGCCGCGTCCTGGAATGGCTTCATCCGGTCACGGAAATTTGTCCGATTGCGGGTGCGATTTGCTTTGAGGCATTGCGGTTATCTTTCTCTACCACTCCCTCTCTCTCTCTCTCTCACACCCCTCTCACCCGTCTCTTTCTCTTTTTTTCTTAAATTTCCACATCCGTTCCATCCGCACGGTCGACAAAGGTGTTGGAAGCACACCGGCCTCTTGTGCGGCGAAGTTAAAGAAGAAGAATAAAACAGAAACTAAAAGACAACACAAAAAACCAACTGCGGGATGGGAAAAACTCTTCTTGGCACGCAGCACCGGGAAACAGAACACATGTCATAATGGTGTTCCGTTCGCTGGAAATGACCGTACAAAACGGACGCACGGGAGCTGGAGCCTGTCGGGATCGGTTGGGTGGGGGTGTATTATGCAAATATTTTTCATTTACGCCCCGGGACCGGTGGTGGTCCCTGTCTCGCCGGGGCGGCATGCGATCGTTACGGGAGACATGGCGAGGGGGCGATCGTTCACCAAGCACCCACGTAGATGTGTGTGCTTGTGCTCACAACGGTGCGAGTTGAAACGGAAAATCAAAGGAAAACTCCATCAGCGCATCGGAATGGATTTTTACCATCGTCGAAAAAGGGATATCATGGCGGGAACGTGCTTCGACGGAAATGGTTTTCTGGGAAAATCAATGAGCGATAAGTCAATATTTTCAGATCGCTCCAGTGTAAAATCAAACGATGGATCTGAATCCATCTTACATGTGCTTCAACAGCTAAATCCAAAATCTTTGCTACATTTATTCGGATTTTACGATTTTCCTGAACATGAGAATCGAAATCTTCCTTTTACTGACCCATTTTTTTTTTAAATTAATTATGCATGATTTCGTTCTCGTTGGAAATATGGAAAGGGAGAATTTTTCGCAGATCACCAGTGATTTTCTTCTGAAACAAAGCTCATCATTAAGTTAAAACCGTGTATACCACGATAAATTTAAAAATGTATGACATCCCAATGGATCGTTTATAGCAACAATTTCCAACAAAAATGATGAAGCTTTAACAAAATGATAAATTTAATATTTCAGCAACTTATTTGTTATCTGCCTGATAAATGCAAACAAATTTGATAGAAAGATGGAAAGCATTTGCAGACATGTGTGGCAGACCTTAAACGCCTTCAGTTGTCCACCTTGAAAGCAGCATATGTTTACGAATGGTCTGTTTTTGCGACACTTTTACCAATTTGTTTACACACTCGCGTTTGTTATCCGTCTGGTAGAAGAAGTTGACATATTTGCTGCAAGTACACAACAAACAATGTGCCCTGTCGCTGATACAGAATATCGATCCACGCTGCCGTTGCGTGTGCAAACTAAAAATAGCTGTTGGCCGATTTGAGGCTAGCCTAAACATAGGCCGGTCGCACCATTTTCCACAGCAATTCGAATCGCAAAGATGCCTCCGAGATGAACGAGTCAGGGGTTTTTTTTGTGGTTTTGTTTAGTCTTGTATGCTGCTACTTATTGATTATTTTAAAACAGTTCACAACTTCAAAGCGTTCGAAAAAGTCCGTAGCTAATGGCTGCCTCCATTGCTCCGGCCGGCTCGTGGCAGATGCAGATGTATGCAGTTTTCTCGAGCTTTCCTATCGAATGACCTAGATATGAGCAACTGCACAGCCTTTTTTGTAGGATCTTTTTCGTAGCTATAGGCACGATTACTCGTTTCGGTTCCTGCCTGCTGATGTGATGTGCAGCAGCGATGAAACGTTCGGTAAGATCACGGGCACAGACAGATATGCATGCAGTGGTTGCATGAACCAAAGGAAAAAAAAAAAACGAACTGGCGAAGGAAATCTTTCATCTTGGACAATTTCGCATTAGAAATGCTCCATTTGACGTGCAGGATAATTGGTTCAGAATTTTCTCAGACATCAGCCTTATCTTTTCCAGTTGCAAACATACTCAAAAATGAAACGCATTTGAGAATAAAATTCAGCGAATTTGATTTGGGTCATTTATTTTATTTTTAAACACTCGACCTTCATTGGCCCCAAAGATGCACTTGTAGTTTGCATGCATTTATATTGAGACTGCGAAACGAAAATAACGTGACACGCAACGAAAATCAATCACTTTAATCGTCGTATCCTAAGAATGACCGAGTCAAGGTCACCGCACGCAATGGAAGCGCAAGCACGTGGGGCAGAAGGATGGAGGATGCGTGTCGAGGGGAGAGGGGTGCTGCGGCGGGAAAAGGGCCATTTCCAACGCATGCTGCGAAGAAAGCCAGGTGTGTACAATCGGAACGCCCTCTCGACGACGTCGACGACGATCGTCGACCGCAGCCCTCGCATTCCATCGCGTCCCCCCGCTCCGCCTGCGTGCGTACGTACACGCGAATCGCACGCTGCACACGTGCGCACACGTAACAGCATCGGTCAAGCGACTATGACGTCATCAAAACAAAGCGCGCTCGTCGGCGCCATCACCGCCGCCGCCGCCAACAGACCGACGTCTCGACGGAAATTAAAGGAATCCGCATACAGCAGAAAGCCGGGCACAATCGCACTACCACACCGTCACCACCAAAGCGCTCTCGCGCGTGCTCGCGTTCTCCCGCGGGAGCGAAACATAATAATTAAACCCGCTGGCTCTCCCGCGAACTCGCACGCGCGCCCCGTTTTTTTTTTTTACTTTGTTTCGTCTTCGTTTTATCCGCGCGCACACAGGCCAGTGGCGCGTACACACTGACGGAATTGAGCAGCGCCACGAGCGTGCCGTGGTGTGCGTGCAGTGTGTCGAACTGCGCTGCTTTCGCTTTCTACGGGCAAACACACGGGGCGCAATCCTTCGGATCGGAATCTAAGCGCGCGCGGGTTCGCGCGGAAGATGAGTCCGGCGGGTGGAGCAAGCGAGAGCGAGTGAGAGCGAGCGAGAGGACGAGGACAAAAGAGAGCGCGAACGCAGAGAAGCTAGAGCTCTCTCACACACCGCGCGCGCGGATATATCGACGTGTTCTTCCGTGCACGGTCGGTCGGTGGCTTCCCGTTCGCTCGTCAGTGTCGCACGGACAATGAAACGGTGAACTTAAAGGTGCATGTACGGTCAGAAGCGAACGGCCAGCGGTGTGCAGCAAATGCAGTGGAAACAGGAAGCGGAGCAGACAGACAGAGAGCAGCGGGAAGGTCAGTTGTGAAAAACAATAGAACGCAGGCGACAGAGGCGAAGTTGCCATCGTTTCTGTTTTGTGTTCGTGTTTTTCTCGGTATCAACAGCGGTAACAAAATAACCAAGTGTGCATTGGATTTGTTTTGCAGCGGTGTAGAACAAATGCTGATACTAGTAGCCGAAAAGAGGGGAACGTTTTGTGGGTGGCCGGGAGCGAGAGGGATAGAGAGAGAGCGCGCGAGCAGGAAAGTCGGTTCGGCGCGTGTGCGGGAGAGAGGTGAAGCGCGAAAGAAAGAGATAACGTGGCGCTGCGAGCGCATGGGTGAAGGAGAAACGAATGAAAACAGAACAACAGAACAACACAACAACGGAAAAAAAACGGTTCAATTACGCTACGGATTTGGGAGCTACGGTTGGGTGGTTAGAGCGAGTGCGACGACGACGCCCCGGACGGAAGGCAGAGAGAAAAGGAAGCGAGACGTCACACAGTGCGTAGTGCAAGTTCGAAGAAATGCGTACTACAATGATTATTGTTGGAGATTGAATAAAAAAGCAGCAACCACCTGCCCGGTGGAAAATTATTAAACGCACCTCCGCTTCGTTCCCGTTTCGTTCAGCTTTTCGCGTTCGTTTTCGGTCGTGTTTTTCCTTCCCCTTTTCTCGTGGGTTTAGTGTCTGCTAGGGGCGTTTAAGAATTTTTGTTCAATTTCAAACTGGGAATAGTTCTCGGAAATGTGGAGATTATATATTTAAAAAATGTACGATTATTTCGATATCTTTAGTGGCACAGGGTTAGAACCAGTTAATGACTAGATTTTGTTTTTCTCCGGTCACCGTATGTCGTGTTGCTTTTTCGTGCTAATGAGGCAATATGTTAGCTATGGTTAGTCTTTTTAATGACCCCGTTAGATTTATGAACGTGCGGATCCTGCGTGGAGCACGTTTGCAGTGAAGTGAAATCCGTCGTGCGCTGCTACGAGAATGCCAGTTGGTGTTATTTATTTTTCAGTGCTCCGAATAGATTTCCGAAGATTCGTTTCCCAGCAAACCAGGCAGCAGGGCACAGTGTGTGTTCGTGGGCACTTAAAACATGGAACACGCGCAAGTGTGACATGATTTATTACCGTCGCCATCATAACGGCGGATTAATGGTGCCGTTAATGTGCAGTGTGCGTTGCGTTCGGTACTACCACGAGGATACAGGCGAGGCGAGAACAACCGGGTTCCCAAATCAATCCAATCAACTGTCACCGTCGGTCGACGGTCGATCTTGTTGGGGTGGTGGTTGGGGGACGGTTGAAGAAGGGAAGAAGATAAATTAATTCTTCCACTATAGCGCCGCCATGCACACGTACAGGGTCCGCGGAGAGCTGCACACCGAGAGAGTTCACGGAACCATTGACCGCGCACGTACACGCACGGTGGCTCGGAAAACAAACGCGAGCAGCACAAACACATATAGCACGCGATTCGACACGGAGAGGGATTCCGTTGAACCAATAATTCCCCGACGGCCGACGTCCATCGTCGCGGTTTGCGCTGCTGCTGTCATCCGTGTCGGAGACTGACAGTTCAGCGGAGGCAGATCGCGGCCGCACCAACACAGGCTCACCCGCGTGCCGCTGGTGATTTGTGCTGTCAAGTGCGCGCGCACACACATACGCACCGTATCAACAACAGCAAGTGCAACGCGATGTTTTGCGCGAGGTGTACACGTTGGGCATTTACCGGGATGAAATTATCTTATCAATCAATCAATTGGACGATAAATTTAAATATAAAATTATGTATAATGTCAGCTCTTCTTTCCGTGTAACTTCTGTGAACTAGAACTACAATGTAGGATTCCATTTTTATGCACCATTTAAAGTCCTCTAAACAAATTGTGGGTTTTTTTTCTTTCTTTTTTTCATCTTCGCAACAATTCTATCAATTTAGAAACAATCATAAGCACGATGCATTCGTTCATAGGTTATTTTGGGAGCGAAGGGATACAAATTCAAGGTTGAAATGGGTGGAAACACGTTTGAAAATGTTTGCACAATTTAATAATTGAAAATAGTCAATCCCATCATTCGTTCTATAATCAAATCCCATTTTAAAATTAATCAATGTTCCGGGTCTAGATCCCGTAAAATACTTTACACTTTTTACAATGCTAATAAATTTTTTTTATGATTTCATAAAATATAACTTAAGAATGATTTTATCTCCGATACGGGATTCACTTCTATGCTTTAATAGAGTTTAATATGTTTTGATTGAGAAAATGAGTGCTATTGCCAAGATTCACATAGTGATCCATGCATTTTTGAGCCACATAATTTGTGTTTCATTGGCATTATAATTCTAATAATTCTTTATCGTGAATTTTCATCCCGGTGTTTGCTCCAAAGTGCCCCAGTGCCAGGAAAATGCGTTCGCTCGTACGATGGTGTGAGTGCAGATGAAGAAGCGCGCTACGTCCAACAACTAATACACGCTCATATATCGCTATTGCATTTTTATCGTGTTTCCCGCGAGCATGTTTTTATGGAGAGCGCAATCTGTCGCTCCAACAAAGAGAGCGTGTGTATGTGTGTGTGTTAGAGAGAGAGAGAGAGAGAGAGAGAGGGGGTGCGAAAGCGCAGTGGAAAAAAAAATCCGAAAACGATTTTGACAGCTCGGGGAGGGCTTTGGCAGGATTTCTGTGGTTCGTGGTGGTTTTATTTCCAGCCCCAATCGTAACTTGGAAAAGCAAACCAAAACATCGACCTTTAAACATAAGCCCATCCAGGAGCTGATCCCGATGATCGGACGGGAAAGTGGTTTCGTTCTCTCGATCGACAGTGCAGCCACCCAAGTGCCAGGTGGATCTTCCGCGAAAACATATCAAACGAATAGGCGAACCGCGAGCAATGTGCTCCAACATACGGGGCAGGCGATCGATTTTGGATTGGAAACGTGAAAAAATTCCCTCCCCCCCCCAATCGTTGGAGGGAGGAAGCGAAGAAAATCTTGCGTCTCCACCGAACCCCCTCAGGGTGTTCTTATCGTTTGTTGTTCCCTTCCTCTTCTCTTCACTGGTGCAAACAGGTGAACATGTATTTGTGTCGTCCAATTGTTGATGTGGAAAAAAAAGAAGAAGTGAATAAAAGTGTTCAACTACGTGCAACGATCCGATCGTTGGTTGAGTGAATGCAAAACAACAACAACAACAACAAAAGAAAAATCGTTTTACAACTAAACAACGTAACAGAAACGGAATTTTTAGTGACCGAATTGGGAAGGAAAAACGGGGCATGAGTGTTGAAATATCGGTACCAACACGAGCCCGGTGACGGAAGCCATTGACCCGCAAGAATATGTGCCAGGAAAAGGAGAGGCAGGAGAGGAAGAAACCAAGTGTTCTCGCCCGAGCAGCGGATGGTGGAGGAAAATTTCGTGCTGCGATTGAATTGCGATGCTGCACAAAATGAGTTATTAGATGCTCGTGCGGAGGAGCGATGTGTGCGCTGGTGTGCGTTGGTAGAGAAAATTGGCGCGCGCGTGTGTGAGTGCGCCAGAGCGATCAAGAAGCGTTAAGGAGGGTGTGTGCGGGTGTGTGCGTGTGTTGTTTTTAATTCGCGGAGAGCAAATCCGCGCTTCTCGCGATCTCCATCCGCGCGCCGAGAAGAGATTGAAGGCAAACGCGTGCCGCGGTTTGTGCGTGTGTGTGTGTCCGTGCTTAAATCAGCGGAAAATTATGAGCGAGAGAGCGCGCGGCGGCGCTGGTGTGCGTGTAGTGCATTGATTGGTCCGTTTGTCGTTTTTTCTCGCGAGAGCGGAAAAATAAGAATCCAAACCCACCTTCCCTCCCCCCTTCAGAGGGGGTGCGTGTTTTCCCGCGGGTTGCGCGGGAGGTGGGTAAGCAAGGGGACGAGTTTCCCACGAGGCAGTGGCGGCAGCGCGTGTGTTTGTGTACGTATGTGCAGTGCGACGGGAAATGGTTAGCCGCGGATATGAGTGCTGATGTTAGCGCCCAATGGAGATCGCTCGGATTCAACGGAACATCCGAGGGATGCGGGCCACCACCGCCACCACCGCCACCGCCACCAGCGTCGCAGCCCGCCCCGATCCTTCCGAGCCTGCCACCGTTAACCGACCGGAACAGCGGCAAAGCGCCCGCCACGGCGGAACTGGTCGCCGGGGCCGGCGAGAAGCAGATCAACCATAACAACAACATCATCGACGTCGGTTTGCTGCGGGCGGATGAGGGGCGGCTAGGCGGCAGCGGTGGCGACGATGGGTGTGCCAGCTCGGAGGAGTTCAACTGCGAGCTAGTGCTCCGCTCGCTGGACATTGGCGGCGGGGGCGATGGGATCGGTACGGGCGAATCGCACACGGACCGCGATTCCGGCTTCGAAACGCCCTCGCTAGACACCACGATTCCCTGGGAGACGACACCGCCACCACCGTCGTCGAAACCGGAAGTGATCGAACCGGGAAAACATCGCCACGAGCCGAACCACCACGGTGCCGAGGGTGGTGGCGGTGGGGCCGGCCAACAAGGACAACACTATGTAGCGCACGTTGTTGCAGGGGAATGCAGCGAGTCGAAGGACACGAAGCTGATACTGAGACGACGCAACGTCGCATCGCCCGCCATGGTGGAGCAGCCGAAGCAACCGGAAGCGGCTGTTGCAGCGATTGCAGCCGCCAGCACGACGTCACAGCCACCGGCAGCGGCGGCGACGACGACGGCCATTGTGAAAACGGAAGCCGACGATGCTCCCGGACCGCTCGATGACGTGGCGACGCAGGATGACCATGGCAGTGCGGGGGACTCTTCTTCGCCGACGGTCGTCGTCAAAAGGGAGCTGGTGTCGGAGAAACCGGCGACACCGGCTGCACAACTGGCACCACAACAAACCCCGCCAACAGCCCGGCGGAAGTCGGCCGCGGCCAAGGACGATCCACTGCCGCAGCCGCTCGAGCCGAAGGAGCACCGGAAGTCGAACCGGCGGAGACAGTTCACCGATCGCATCATCGACACGCTCTGCCTGCCGGAGATCTTCTTCAACGCGCGCATTCGTCCGAAGCCCAAGCCAAAGCTGCCCAAGGCGAAGGACCGGAAGGCGCCGGGAGCGACTCCGCCCGCCAGCGCGAAGAAACGTGCCATTGCTGCCGCCGGTTCGGCAGGAACGCCAGGGGTCACCACGCCGAGGTCACCACGCACCACCGGCACGCCAACCAATCCCGTCGCCGCCGCCGCCGCCGCATCGCTGGTCGGTGCCGGTGCCGGACGACGTTCCAGCACGCCGGGCGCCTGCTCCGTCAAGTCGCGCAGCAGCTCCTCGTGCTCGGTGCGGACGGCGACACCGGCGAACGCAACCGGCAGCACCACCGGCAGCACCACAGTTCCTACCATTAGCCCGATCTTCCTGTTCGTCAAGCAGGAGGACACGCGCATCGTCGAGGTCCGGTGCGAGGACTACGACAAGCGCAACCGTATACGATTAACGCGCACCGGCACGGGCAGCTGGCGGGCGATACCGCGCACCGACACCAGCTCCTCGGTCATGTTCTCGCTCCTGCCACCCCCGCCCCCCTGCTCCGAGAGTGGCCACGAGGGAGGCGAGGAGACCGGCGCGGACGACGACGACGACGACGACGGCGACGACGACGAAGCGCCGTCGGCACAGTCCTACGCCTCCTCCCCACCGGCCCCGCTGGCTGCGTCATCACCAAAGTACAAACTGGCGGCTGCGAAAGTCCCACACGCCCACGGCAAGCACCACAAGAAGAGCAAGAAGAAGAAGAAGAAAAAGAAACGGCACGCGGAACCGCTGGACGGTGGTGGCGGCGGCGGCGGGGGCAGGAGCTCGAGCAGCAGCTGCAGCACCGGGACGGCTTCCACGAGCGGCGGAATCTCGGGCCGGTTGACGGGCCAGCGCAAGGTGACGTTCAGCTTGGGCGTGAAGCAGGAGCGGCTGGAAACCATGGTTACGCTGCCGGCGAAGGAGTCGGACGGCGGGCAGTCGACGGCGACGTGCGAGGACCGGAAGCATGTTCCGGTGTTCGAGCGCCGGATACGGACGGCCGAGGAGGAGGAGGAGGCGGCGGCCGCAGCCGAGCGCGACCGGGAGGAGGCGATAGCGGAGCTGATAAGGAACTATCACGAGCAGCAGCAGCGGCAGCTGCGGGAGCTGCAGGAGAAGCTGCAGGCGAGTCGGCGGAGCGAGCTGCTGGCGGTGGGCAGCAGTCACGGCGGCAGTAATATCAGCAATAGTTTTACCGACACCAGTACGACGATCAACAGTAGCATTATGAATGGTAGCGATAATCATCATCCTAGCGTTAATGGCGGAACCGGCGAGCCGGAGTGCCGGCGGCGGCTGGTTGAAAACGGAGCGCACGGTGGTTTCTTCGGCTCGAGGATGGCCGGCGGTGCCGAGGGCAACAGTAGCAGCAGCAATAGCCACGGTGAGCCGGGACGGGGAACTCTGGCCGAAAACACGACAAGCAATAGCAATAAGCAACAGCAGCAGCGACAGGTCGAAAGCAATCAAAAGTTGGAACTGCTCGAATTGGAAAATTACGACGATGGAGGGCAGCAGCAGCAGCAGCAGCATCATCGTGGTGCGATGACGACCACCACGACGATTCTCGATGATGACGACGACGATGTGCAGGAAGTGCACGGATCTGGCACGCTGGCAGCACTGGCGCGCACGGCCGACCAGGAGTGGCCGATTGCGATGAAGTCGTCCTCGGAGATGAACGCTCGACGAATCCGTTCGCCGAGTTCGGCCACGACGACGCCGACGACGACGACGACGATGACGACGACGACGACGACGATGCTGGAGTTGGATGCGAGCATCGAGTCACAGATACCATCAAGCATCATCCCGGTGCAACAGCGGTGCAACAGTAGTGACCGCGCTGGTGCGCATGTGCCAATGGGTGGTGGTGGTGGTGGTGGAGGCAGGGGGCGGCGACTGGTGGGGCCCGGTTCCAGCTCCAACGACTTGGTCCTGAGCGTCGACGAAGACGACGGCGACGACGACCGACGGCGGGGGATGGGAGGAGCCGGTGCGGATTTGCTGGCACTGGATGAACTTGGGTTGAATCAACACCACCAGCACGAGGACGACGATGACGAGGTGCAGCTGCTGGAGGATGGGGCCGGTGCGGTGGGAGCCTTTGACCACATGCTGCACCACCATCATCATCATCATCATCACCACCATCATGCGCTGTTCGACGACGTCGAGCTGGTGGAGGAGGAGGCCCCGTCGTCGTCGTCGTCGGCGGCGGTGGCCAACTCCGCTGGTGTTAGTGCGAAGGAAGCTGGGGAACGGCCGATGGCATCGTGCACGAACGCATCGGGCGACAGCGACGATGGCAATGCACTGCTGCTGCTGCACACACAGACGGCTGCGCTGGCGGCGGCGTTAGCGGGGGCGGCGGCGGCCGCGGCTGCTGCAGCCACCCGCTCCTCCCACGCCGATGCCCCACCGTCGTCCGATGGTGCCGTCGTGGAGATAGACGACGACGAAGTGTGCGTTCTCGAGCAGAAGCGACGGACACCAACACCAGCAGCATCGGGGCCAGCAGCGTCGCAGCAGCAGGATCCGGCGCGTTGTGCAGAACGTAGCCATCATCGTTCGAAAGGAGTCGACGGCGACGATGGCAGTACGGCAGCGGCGACGACGACGACGACGACGATGACGTCCGCGAATACGACGACGACGACGATGACGACGGTGAGCGCCATCGGCCCGGATTGTGTAGCAACGCTGGCAGGAGGAACCACTACGACGACGACGACGACGACGACGACGACGAGCACACCGTCCTCGACTTCGACTGCACACGGGGCGGCGAATGGGGATGGTGGCGTGGAACGGGCGGAATCGGCTTGCACCGAGAACGCGGAAGTGCATCCACCGCACATCACCATCAGTAGTGATAGTGAGCTCGACGATGACGATCCGAAGCAGGAGCTGCAGCACCAACAGCAGGACCAGCACCTTCAACAGCAGCAACAGCAGCAGCAACAGCAACAACAGCAGGAGCAACAACAACACCATCTCCTTCATCATCACCATCTGCACCACCACCATCATCTGAGTGCGAGCGAGTTTGGCGACCTGATCGAGGGTATCGGCGAGCTGCAGCCGTCGACCGCCGGTGGCCAGAACTCCGCGGAGGAGGAGCGGGAGCACCTGCTGAATGCGGCAGCGGTGGCAGCGGCGGCGAGCTGCGGCGACAGTACGATGACCGGTGCCGAGCTGCTCGACTCGCTGGTAGAGCAACGCCGTGCAGACAATCACCTCGGTGCTGGTGTGGAGGTGTCCAAAAGCAACAACGCCAGTGGTTCTGCTGCTGCTGCTGCCGCCGCCGCCGCCGGAGCGAACGCGATCTACACGATCGCGGACGACTACAACGACGACGACGACGACGATGTGCTGCTCGAGCCGGAACCGGTGGCGGACATCATCTCGCGGCTAGGCGAATCCCTCAGCACCTCGCCCAAGTGTCTGTCGTTCAACGAGGCGGGCGAAATCGAGGGACTCACCGGGGACCTGTTCGATACGAGCACGCACCACTCGCTGCACGGTGACGGCGGCGGGATGGACTGCGATGGCGTGGACGATCTCCTGCCGAACCCGTTCGCTCCCCAGCCGCTGCCGCCGTCGGCGATGAAGAAGCAGGCGGGAGCGGGAGCGGGCGTGACAGGAGTGTCTGCGGCGGCGGTGGCGGGATCAGTGCAGCCAGTGGCGACGGAAGTTCCCGTGGCGACGAGCAGCAGTGGTGGTGGCGGTCGAGACGGTGCCACGTCCGCCACTACGACCACGACCAGCTCGAGCACACTCGAGGATGAACTGTCGATCACGATCAAGGACCTAACGGAGGCGAGTGAACACGCGAGTTCCTATTTTAGCAAGTGTAGTGAGGCCATCACGGCCGCGAAGGAAAGCACCGGCGGTGCCACCGTCGCCATCGCGGGCGGCGGTGAAAGTGATGGAAGTGCGAGTGCAAGTAGCTCAGTGACGACGACGTCCACGGTGAAGGAGCTTCCGGCGGAGGCTCCGATCGTGATATCGCCCGACTCGTGCCAGCAGGAGGAGCTGCCCAAGGATCTGAGCTGCCGCAAGCGGAGCCTCTCGCCCTCGCCGCGACCCGTTTCGCACAGCTCCGACGCGATACAGTCGCCCCAGCCGAGCGGGCTGCCGGCGGTTCCTCCCTCGCCCGATCTCTTCCTGCAGCCAAAGTCCATATCAGGCTCCAGCTCCTCGAACAGCTCCACCGCGTCGAGCGTGATCGAGGCGCTGATGTCGCAGGCAGCGGCCGCCGTGGCAGCCGTTGCGAAAAGTAGCCGCCCGAGCGGTGGCGGTGGTGGATCGGCTGGAACGACCACCAGCACGGCGACGAGCACGAGCAGCAGCTCGGTGGCGACGACCACCACGAGCAAGCCGCCGGCGACCGTGCAGCAGAAGGAACCGCTCGACTTGGGCAAGTGCCGGAAGTCCGCAAGTCCCACGGTGAGCTGCTCGGAGGAAGCGAAACGCCTCTCGTCCTCGTCCGTCGCTTCGTCTTCGTCGGGCTCAGCGAACCACGGCGGGCAGATGACAATGACGGCCCACGAGGACACGAGCAGCGAACCTAAGGCGAAACGTATCAAAATGGACCCCGAACAGCAAACGTCCGGTGGAAGTAAGGCGGGCCATGGCGGTGGTTCGCTGTCTTCGGGGGCTTCAGCCACGGTAACAACGTCGGCCGCGGCAACGAGCGGTCCAAGTGTGGCCTCACTGATCAGCGCAATGGCGGGAAGCAGTCACTTGGGCTCTCCGGTGACGCCTACGACACCCTCGGCGGCGGCCGCGAGCGCTGCTGCAGCGAGTTACAGCAATCTCAACGACTCCGCACGGCTGGTGGAGATGCTGACGTCCGGCAATGATCCGGATCCACTGACCCAGCTGCGACTGCTGGTCGGAAACCCCGCCTGGAAGGTTCCCGATCCGCTCCTGGTGCCCAAAGACCGACTGAACGCGGTGCTGGCGTCTCCTGCGCGGGAAATCCCGCTGCTACTCACGACGCGTCCGGAGCTACGACTCCCCGAGGCGTTCGCGTTCCCCAACATCCTGCAGGACCCGGACATACTGGTGATTTCGCTGCAGCAGCTCGAAACGATCCTGCAGACGCAGGAGGAGCTCGTGAAGCTCAAGTCCAAATCTTCCCTCGATGTGACGGCGACATCGGTGGCGGCCGCGGCCGCCGCCGCCGCCGTATCGACGCCCCCGGCACCGACGAGCAAGAAATCGCACGCCCAGGTCACCCCGACGCCCGCCAGCCCCCTGGAGACGCTCAAGCAGACGCTCTCGGCGCAGGCCGCCAAGCAGAACCCGATGATGAGCTCGCTGCTGGCGTCCGGCCTGGCCGGGGACATCGATGCCGCCACGACGGCGGCCTTCAACCAGATGCTGTGGATGCCGTACCTCGGCCAGATGGGCCAGTTTGCACCCGAGCTGCTCAAGGCCATGATGAATCTGCCCGCGACGGCATCGGCGGCGACGGTTGCCGCGGCGCTAGGTGGTGCCGGCGGTGCCGGGGCTGCCAACAGTCTCGCCGACATGCTGCCATTCATGGGCCCCCGGTTCCAGGACTTTTGCGGGATGCCACCGGCGTCCGCCACCAGCCCGATGGAGTACAAGCGCCAGCTCGAGCTGGCCATGCTCCAGGAAGCGATGCAGACGGCCAATCTGCAGCAACGCAAGCAGCAGGAAGCGGCTCAGAAGAAGGCGGCGGCAGCAGCGGCGGCTGCTGCTGCCGCGGCCGCCGTCCACATCGACCGGAAGCCCATCATCGGCCCGAAAACGCTGGAGCAGCAGCGCTCGGTGGCGGCGGTGACGGCTGCGGCCAATATGTTCCAGCAGAAGAAGGCGGCCGCCGCGGCTGCTGCTGCGGCTGCCGCAGCTGGCATCATCAACCCACTCTCGATACCTCAGTTTATGACGCCGCCGACCCTTCCCCACGGGAACGCCGGTCGGTACGGTGGTGGCACTGGTGCCGGTGGAAGTACCTCTCGAGCGTCGGCTTCGTTGCTACAACAGCAACAGCAGCAGCTCCAGCAGCAAGCCCTCCAACAGCAGCAGCAGCAACAGCAGCAAGCGTTCAGTCCAAGCGGCTTCAAGAACATGGCCAATCTCATGAACCAAGCAGCGGCAGCCGCTGCCGCATCCGGCGGACGGCAACATCAAGGCTCCACAGGTTCACACCGACAGCAGCTAACGGCGTTACAGAAGGCAAAACTGCAGCAGCAACAGCAGCAGCAGCAGCAGCAGCAACTTCAACAGCAGCAAGCACAACTCGGAGCCGCCGGAATGTTCGGCTCCGTTGCGGCCAACTCGTTCCTCAATCTTCCGACCAACTTCCAGGAGTTCCACGAGCAGCAGCAACAGCTCGCCCGCAAGCTCCAGAAGGAACAACTTCACCAGCAACAGCAGCAGCAGCAGCAGCAGCAGCAACACCAGCAATCTCATCATCACCACCAGCAACAGCAGCAGCAGCAGCATTCTCAGCTGCAGCAGTTACACCTTCAACAGCAGCAACAGCAGCAGCTTTTACAGCAACAGATGCAGCAACACCACCACCACCAGGAGGAGCAGAAGCCACGGGTGACGTGCAAATCGTTGATGAACCTGCTGCAACCGGAGAAGCAGCAGCAGCTCCACAAACAATCCGGCAGCACGGGAGCTGGCAGTGCAGCAGGTGGAAGCGGTAGCGCCTCGAGCAAGCTGGCGAACCTTATGGCCATCCCGGGTATGGATCTCTACACCGCCCAGCAGCACGAGCAGCTCCAGCAGCAAATGTTCCTTCAGCAGCAGCAACAGCAGCAGCAGCAACAACACCATCAGCAGCACAACTTCCTCCAGCAGCAGCAGCAGCAGCAGCAGCACCAACAGCAACATTTGCTGCAGCAGTCGGGCGGTGGTCTGCACCAGCAGGCAAAGTTGAAGGTGAAACCGGGCCTGCATCTACTCGACCCGGCGGCCGTGCAGAGGCGGCTGCTCAACACCGACGAGCTGGCCGAGGTGGGCAGCACTACGAACGGGCTGGACGACACCACCGATCTGTCCTCGCCGCTGTGGCATCCCCTCTTTGGCAGGTGAGTTTACATACTCTTTTTTGACATGGTTTTCCATGAATCTGTAGCCCAGAATTATCCTTGCAAAGATGTTTCATGTTCAAAAAGGCTAAATATTGTTTATTATTGGATGCGTTATTATGCGTTATGCGTTATACAGGAGTGTAGTTTATAAGAAGGAGTATAGTTTGATAAAAAGGTCTGCTCTAATGTTTGCTTTCCCGCATAAAGCTGAAGTGCCATAAGAGCCTTTAGTTTACAACAAGAGTCCCAATCTTCACAACTTTTGACATTCAGCCTGAAACGAATTCTTTTGGGAGAAATAGGATGAACTAAATAATTTCACGTATCCCATCTATTGCGGCGACCAGTGAAGATCGTTTGGTCATAAATTATACCATTCGGTGACAAATTTTTGCCCTGACGTCCTCTTTCGAGCTGACAATCTCCAGATATTGAGCACACCATCAATACCCGCGGTAAGCGTTTTGAGCGATCAATTGCTTTTTCTGTTGCCTTCACATGATTACGGAATGATGAAAAACAGATGTATGTGTTTCGTTGAGAATTTTATTGCTTTTTTTTTAAACAAGTATTCCTTCGTGGAGCAGATTTTTCCAAACCTAATGAAGAAAATCTGTAAGTTTTGTGAACGCTATGTGAAGGCATAATTTACCGTCGCCGAAATTGTAATGTTAGGTGCAAGATCCTCTCACTCGTTCATTACACCCATTGAAAATGAATTGCCTCTAGTTCTGCTTGCCGTTGGGAAGAACAATCTCCCACCCTAACAGGGCCTGGCAAATGAGAAAATCATTCTCGTCCCCTGCCGTTCGGGGCGTGCGATGGGGGGTGTTTCTCGGTCCATGTGGTCTCGACAAAAGGACGCAACCGCTAAGAAGACGCGTCGAGGCATCCCCGTTGGTGTTCGCTCCAGAAGCCAGAACCCGCGCCGCAGCCATGGGAATGGGCTCGAGCGAAGCAAGGGCGTCATGTTTCTTTTCGGCAGACCGATCGCGCTGGATCATCGCGTACACCGTATGACTACGGCTGTACTTGGCACGCTCGAAAAGACACACCGAAAACACCCGAGAGAGAGGGAGAGACGCCAAGAAGTTGCAATGCCTGGCGTACGTTGTCTCTCATGGTTCACGTTGGCAGCGTCGGTGATGGAGGTGACAACGACGACGAGGGCATGGAAGCAATCGCTCCCGTGGGAAAATTTTCAACGGAAAAACGGTGTGTTTGTGTGTGAACGGTTGCTCGTCTCGTGCGTCGACAATGATTCCCGGTTTCGTTCTGCCGTACATCTCGTGTAACCTTTGATTCCCGGGCGCCAAGTCGGAATGCAACTGGTCGTCGTTGGAAGGGAGGAAGACACAACCGAAAAAAAAAGAAACGCACTATCAGGGAATTGCAATGAAAATGCAGAGATGTGGAAAGAGTTATAAGTCCGCTCTCCGGTAACCATCCAGGCAAAGGACGTGCCAAAGTTTGTTTTCGTGTTTCTCCCCCTAATGATTGTGGCACGTTGACAAAATGCACGACAATGATCCAACCATGTTGCAACACAACATATCCATGCGTTTCGATGTTTCCACAGACCTTTAGGAGAAGGTTGCTTTAAAAGGTTGAAAAAGGTTACAACTACACCCGTCTTGTGGGTGTGAGCTCTTGCTCGTAAGGCGTGTAAGGCTGGGAAAGTTTTCTTCCGGTGACCGTCCGGTGTCCCAAACCTATCACGTAAGCTTTCCTGCATTTGTTGCGGAGCTCAGCGGTAAGTGCAGTTTGTGAAAACGTGTGCAGGGAATATGATTCCTTATATTGTACACGTGCAGCACGGGGGTGAAGGTTCAACATCGAAACAGTGAGTAATTATGCATCAGGTCTTGAAAGTTTTACCCCATTCGACGGGGCTCTGATAGACCGTCGAGGGGGGGGCTGGAGGAGCTTGTGTAGGTAGCAAGGAGGTACATTTTACAAACAACGAAAAAACAGCAGAGACCGTCTGCTCTACCGCTTGTCAAACTTTCGCCAAATATCACGTTTCATTAATTAAAATTGTGCAAATTTCATGTCTACGACGTTTGTTTTTACCGCTGCGAATGGCAGCTTCGATGCGGAAACATTATTTATGCTGGCAGGGAATTAAAAAAAAGAAAAAAAAAAAGGAAAACATCTCCTTCTTTCTCTCAGTAATTATACAACTCCTCCTCCACCACCGGCTCCTGCTCCGATGCGCGCCGGCACATTTGTTTTCCGTGCAGCGGCATTAACTCTTCCCGCTCGCTTCTTGTTTATTTTAATTGATGAGTAAAACAACGACGATGAAGGATTTATTTTCGCGGGCGACTGTCCCCGCCTCCCCCTTTCCCTGGCCTGCCGTCGTTGCGATATTAATCGAAATAATATCAACGGTTCCCGCTGCAACGGTTCGAGAGAATTAAAAATGATCGCAATTATGCTGTCGTGCTGTTTTTTTTCTTTGTCTCCTCCGGAAAAAGACAAGGGCTGCCCCGGGTAGGATGATGTTTTATAGAATATTCAGATTTCAATTGGGCGGAAGTATGTCGGAGAAGTTTTACGTTCCTTTTTTTTGTTGTTGCTTTTTCCCATCTCAAAATATGAAACTTGTCCGAAAGCTTTGCCCGGATTCCACAACTTTTTCTGCTCCTTCTTCCCGGTTCCGGCAAAAGAATGCACTTTAACGATATTAAAATGCAATCGCTCGTCTTCTACCTTTTCGGATTGCCTTTCCTGCCAAACCCCGGTGGCTAGTTTAAAAATTTGGAAAATTTTAATCCGAATCCTAGAAGCGTTCTTTAATGTTCTTCGTCGATGTACTGGCAACATTCCTCCGGCATCTTCAAGACTTGCCTGCGTGAATCCGACCACCTCTCCAGCTTACAGCCGAGTTTCGGTTCATTGTTGTTAAACAAGTTCTTCCATCCTAGTGCAATAATAGTGCGGCGAGATGGAGATAAAACAAATCTGCCAACGGGAGAAACCGGTTTCGCGCTACAGCACCTAGGGTGGTCGGTCGAGTCCGGCTGTTGCTGCTCCTGCTGCTCCTCGGTTCTGCGTGCATTAGGTGCAGTTTTCTTGTAAAGATTGTGCTGCTCTTTGCGTGGCCTTTCTTGTGCCCGTGGTCCAGCTGGCTCGGCAGCTAAAAGGGGCTCTTTGTGGTAGAGCGCAACCGGGTTAAGTCCGGTTGTTCTTTCCTTTCAATTCCATCTAAACTTTGAGGTCGCGACTGGTTGGTCCGCTTGGTGCCGTGGTGCGCCGTCGATTCGGAATATGCAACAAGAGCAACCTTCCCGGTCTGAGTGCTTGGTTTATTGCTCTCTATCTCTCGTTTCTGTGTGCATATGCCCCATACTGCGGTCATCGGTGGCCCTTCTATGCGAACGGACCTCTCAGCTCATCCGGTGTGCCTCCGTCGCGCGGTTTCGCTTCGTATGCATAATTGAAGGCAACCGAAGGAAGGAATGCAGCTCTAGTTCCTCGTCTAAGCGCGCTCGAGCAGCAGCAACGACGAGCACACCGACCGACCGTGTTCGGTCTGTCTGTGTGGTGATCCGGCATCGAACGACTGGCTACTGGCTCCTTTCAGCTTTCGGCCCATAACCGAGAGCCGACTTGTTGCAACTACTTGTTGTACTTCGACATTTGCCCGCTGCGTTCCTGTTGCAACTGCTGGCACGTTCTAGTCGGGAGGTTTTTATTCAAGCCCTTTCCCATCGTGCTTCATGAAGAACTCCGGGTTTGGTTCTGGAAGTCTGTGCCACAGTCGATCTTGCCCTAAACCCACCACCCCAGTTTTACGTGCGCTTTTTGACCGAATTTGCATCAACCCCCCCTCTAAGCGGAAGCGCTCCAATTTGAGGAGGGTTGCCCTGGAGAGGGAAAACTTGCACCTCAGGTTGGATTAGATTCAGCTGGATGCTTGAGATGACCTTGCTGCTACTGGACTCTCGCTCTCGTCCAGTCTAGCCAACAGCTGACCTGACCGAATCGTTGTGTGATGGTCCTCTGCATGCTTGTCTTCCTTCTTCTTCCACCCGTTAAAGATAGTTTGGAAAGGGAGAGAAAAAAAAAACCCGAATTGGTCGTCCCTCATCGGTCGTCGGGCCATCCGAAGCATATCGGCAAATGAATGAAGACGACGATGCACACCCTTCGTCCTTGTCCGGCGGGCACGAAGAGGAGGGGGGAAGGCCACGGTGGCGCTAGAAGCACCCGAGTTATGTTCATTTCTCTGCTATTCCGGTGCGCTTGGGCTCGGTGTAGTAGTCTCGTCGTTGGCCGCGCTTGCTTTCCGTTTTTGCTTTCACCAGCAGCAGCAGCAAGGTTAACCTCGGCGCTCGTACCAAAGCCCATCTGGTAGAAGCCAGCAGATAAGGCAACGTGAGCGAGGTCTTGACGGGGTGGCCCCAGCAACACGTTTGCAATCTGCTGAGGTTTGCGAAGCGGTAGGCACCCGAACTCTAACGGCTGCACTCGAAGACTGGCCACGACTACGACGACGACGACGGTTTGTGTACGGATGAAAAAAAAAAAAATGGGCCACAAAACGCTGAATCGGACGAAAGTAAATTCCAACCCGTCGCCAGCCGCACGACGACGACGCATGGAAGGGAAGCGTCAGAAAACTAGGTGGAACGCAAAACTCAACGTAGGAAAAAAAGGGCGGCATGTGTAGGAAGATGTCACCAACCGAAGGGAGCCGCCGAATGCCAAACATCGATCGGGGAAAGCCCGGCAATACGGTTGCCAAACGTTGCCAGTCTTTCTTTCGCACGGAAAATCGGTGTGTTCCCCCTTTTCCGTTGAGGATGGTCGGAAAAGTGACCGGTTTTACGAAACCCCAGAAACAAGGACAACGGAGGAGAAAGTTCCTTGCCCGATTTGTCTGTCCTCCTGCGCAGCCTTCTCTTTCTCGCACTTGCGCCAAAGAAAGCCAGCAAAGAGTCGGTCTTCTTGCTCCGTCTATCCCTTCTTCCGTGCTTCCTCCATCCGATCGTGTGGGTCGGTCGGGCGTACTTGTTGCCCAGAAACGCGACGAATCGAGGTTAGCAGCCCGTAGACGACTCTGCAATGGGCAGAGCAAAGGCGAAAGAAATCCAAATTGGTGTCATGGCCGTTTTAGGTCTGGAGATTATTATTACTGTTATTGTTCTTTAGTTTTTTTAGCTTCGTAGGAGTTGCTGGCTTGGCTTGGTTGGTAGGGTTGCAATGGAGCAGAAGATGGTTATGATTACCATCAGCATCGTCATCACAGTCGACGCAATTGTGGTTCTTTCCTTCGGAACAGTACAGTGTTACTGTAGAGTAAAATTAGATTTAAAACAAAGTGGCCTTTTCTAGAGAGGTATTAATTATGCTTTGTCAAAGAATATTCCAAGCCGAGGTCTTACGTAGCAATCATTCTTGCAAATTCTGCTCAAATTTTCCCTCAGTGAAGTTGAAGTTTACGATCAAACGTTTACGCTATTCATCAAGCATAATTGTTTTGAAAATCGAGTAACGTTTTCTTCAATTAAGGAGCAAAGGTGTGGCGCCTTGACCGGGTCAAACACGACCCTCGACGTCGTGAAGTCGAATCCAGACCGGAACGCCAAGAAGCAGACGAAGTTTAGCTTCGAAATATTGAGCAATGAAAATTTAAATTAGTTAAACTTAAAAAAATATATTTAAAGGGATGCGATGGTATATGTTTTTTTTTTCGTGCGATAAGAGAAAACTGTGGTTGATTTTAATGCCTTTTTAATGAATCTAACCCCGTCACCTCTCGTCATCACGCGTCCTCTGCCAGTCCATCGTTGGGTAATGAGTAGCGTCCGTCATGCGTAGCAAAATAAACGCTCCATTCTTATCAGGAATAGTGCTCAGGCCACTAATCGTTCCGTGTCATGCCAAATTGCAACGTCCTTTGCGGCAACCGGAATCTCTTGAAGGTCAGGCGGAGGATTGTGAAAATATGGATTCGATGGTGTGTGGCATGTTGGAAGAGGTTGCGTGGCGTCATTTGGCCGAGGATAATATAAATAATGATTAGCCAAAGCGATGAGATTTGATGGTATGTTTATTTAAACGCAACGGTCAACTTTTCCTTGTACGAGAATGAATAAAGTTTTAATGCCGATCTAGCAGCGTTCCCCGATAGGGGTTGGAAATGATCTATGGTTTTAAATGTGCCGACGGTTGGTTTCTAAAACCGATGCGTGGGCCGTTTGCTGTATTAGCCGCTGCTTCACATTTCTCAACGGATGGTGGGTACGAACATAAACACGCGTTTGTAAAGCCGCAGAAAGACACATCTCCGGAGGTCGGCAGGTCTACGTTTGATGTGATCCCACGGTCATAGCGAAATAAATTTTACGATCCCTACGAAATTTAAACAATGAGATTTCGAAGGTCACAGTGCGGCTCCATCTGCCTCGATTGGTAACCAGAATCGATATTCAAGTTTCGATTCAAATTTGGCATACCGCTTCCCGAGCACTTGCGTTCCACTTGGGAAAAAGTGTGTGCTTGTGTGTTGGTGGGAAGTCGAGAATAAAAACGTGCAATAAAAGCGATTCGACGCAGTCTTCCAAAATCCTAAATGGTGGAATGATGTTTCCTCACCGTTTTGCGTGTGGCCGAAAAGAATCGAGAAGGCGAAGGGGGAACCATCTCGAAGACGAATGTCAATCCTCTTTCGTCGGTCATCGCCGCGAAGTGGGGTTTGTTAAAAGCCAATTTGGAAAATAACCTGAGTCAAGTCGTGAGCTTGTTTCCCAACGTTTCCCGAGCGTGCTGGAGATGGGGGAGAGGTTTAGGAAGAAAAAAAAACAGGGATCAATGATCTCCGGGTCTCCTTCGCATTATTTGTGGAAACAACCCCTGTGGGAAGTAGCTTTCGGTTCTTTTCCGGGATGACTTCTCTCTGGGCTTTTGGAAATGGGATGCCAACACACCGAACGGGTTACCTTCCACTGGCATCGCGAAAAATTACAACCAATTGCCAAAACTCACAGCTACAAACAACCAACCAAGCCAATTGCGCTTGGTTTGTGTGGCGTCAAATATGAACCGCCGATTAAATCCGTTCCCCCCCATTCCGCTGACGGTGGAAAAAGGGTACAACGAAATGTTTATTTTTTTCCCCCCATCTTGTTGCTGTCCATTTCTTTCCGGCGGTTGAAACTGTTTGTGTTTGTGCCGTTTGGCGTGGTTTTTGGTGTAGGTGCCGGCTCACACTCCATGTGTGGTTCACCGGTGGGAAATCCAGCGGAAAATTACCCTCTGCCCATCAACATCCCAAACTTTGCTGCCGGTGTCTGCGCTGCGGTCGGCTTCGGTTGCAATATATTGTCGCCAAAATTCACTCCATGACAACAACTGCTAGTAGAACACGCGGTGCTACTGTTTTGTCTCTTTCGCGAATCATTTTCCCACGCATCCTGACTCCAAAGGCACCCCATGTTCCTCCTTGATGCTCCTTTCATCAATTTTCCAAAAAACGTAGGAAAAGAATGAAGTGTGAATGATTATCGAAAGGACAAGTGCAAAAAAAGGTAGCCATGAAAGGGAGCGATGGAAAGGTAGCGAAAGAGAAAAAGAGATAGAAGAATATGTACCCAAAATTTTCCGGCAAATGATTCCCATCCCTAGAGTTCTTTCTCTTGTTCCTTTGGTTTTTATTGTTGCCTTTTTTACAACAAAATCATCTTTTTTTTTATACCAAAAATAAACGAAACAGCTCAACACGAGAAAAGGGGTGGAGGGGGGTGATAGGTGTAGAAAAACAAACGAAATGGATCGGTGGGGGGAGGATTGTCTGTCCGCAGGATTGTTCGATTGGATTCGCGATTTTGTGTGATCCTGCAACAGAGCAAACAAATGCAGTGCAATTAAACGGAACACAATGAAACAATTTTCCATCAATCACTCCACCCGTAACCCCAGGGGTCCAGGCGGGTAGGTGGAAGGGAGGGAAGCGTCTTTCACACTCTTTGGCCCGTCTACGTGTCGGCAGCACGCGTTGGTGTCGCTCGACTCCTTGCGGCTTTTTTCACGGTGTTCCTTTCCCCGCACTTTCTATTTTTTTGGAAAAAAAGGCGCCTTTCATCCTTGCAGTTCCAACTGCATTTTGAATACACGCCTCGATTTGTTTGATTGTAAATGTGTTGCGCATGTCCTTTCTTTTCGAATTGGTGGTAGAATGTGTCATGAATTTACTTCATCGTGATCTTATCATGCCTTTAGTATGATAAACAAATAGCCTGTTGTTTTGTCGTCTAGCTGATATTGTTTTCTATTCTTTTAAATGTTTCAATTACAGAAATTGATTGCAAGATTTACGTTTTACTATTGAAACAATGATACCTAAACGAAGTGCTTGATTTGCATTTTCAAGTAAATTTCTTTTCATCATTAATTACATTTTGAATTTAATTAAATTGCTCTCCCTTTTGATTTTTGTTGCTTTTTAATGCTACTTTTCTTTCCACCCGGCAATGGACGGATGCGTTTTCGAAGGAATTTCTTTAGTGAATTACTTTTTCATGTGCCTGACTTTCTCTGTCCGTTTATGGTATCCGTAGGGTCGGCTGCATCGGCGGCTCGCTTGAAAGCAATGTAATAAATGATACGAATTGGAATGAAATTACAACCTAAATGGGAGGGACCCCGACTTCCCCGACGGACCTCCGTCGCCTCCACGGACCCTTATTTCGTTGAGTGCAAAGAAAGAAAGTGTTCCATTGTTTTGCATTTGTGTGTTTTTTTTCTTCACTCTTTCTGACTTTGCGCTGGGATGAACAAATAAAATTGAATCCAAATTGTTACCGTTACATTGAAATTGATGCCTCGTTGGTACAGTAATGGAGAGACCATGAATGCCGACATTGTTCTGCTGGAAGGGAAAAAAAAGGAAAGGATCAAATAAAAAGAATTGGTTGTTAATGCAGTATGCAATGAAATTACGTAGAACACGCAGGAATTCAAATGGATCGAGGGAAAACATAACAACAGCAAAACGAAAGGATTTTTATTTTTTATCCAATCAGAAGATGACGCGATGGAGAAAACAAACAAAAAACACACACGCAATGAAGAATTCTTCTTCAAAAATGCTTGTCAACCCATGAGTCATTGCGGGACGGTTGTAAAATGCATATTCCCGGTTGCCTGACGGGAAGAAAAAATGTTCCCGCTCGGCTTTCGGTTTGCATTGGCGAAATTTTAGAGCACGCTCGCTGTTCCATTAATCCGAAGTAATAAAAATGTGAAAACAAACTTCATGCTTCGAGTAAACAATCACGTCATCACCATCGAGGAGAGGAGCAGACGATTGCAAAACCATCCGACCGGGGAACAGTTACGTTCTTCAAAGGGCAGCGGAACCACCGGACGCAGCAAGTCATCGAAGTTTGCCGCTGGAGTCTTCCGACTTTAGGACTTTCCGCGACTGTTTGGCGACTGTCGCGACGAGATGATTTTTGCTTATTTTTTTTTGGTCTCCGTTTGTTTGGTTTGGTCCCCGCGTTGCCCCGGGACTCCTATGTCAACATTATTGACGCACGAAATAATGCTTGCGCCTCGTGCATCCTTTTTCGCCCAGCTCTCTCCCTCCCATGGCGGTTGTCAGCATCCGGTGGTTTATGGCTTTGAAGCTCCACGCTTAAAGCTGACGAGAATGGAGATGACGGTGGCGTTGGCTTCGTCGTTGCGTGGTTCAGACGGGATTTAAAAGAATTAAAATGCCAGCAAATTTGATGCAGTTGCAAATATTGCACCCCTTTCGCCTGTCGGTCTGAAGCATTTGGATGCTGGCTGGCAACAGCACCAATCCCGGCGTCGTAAATGTATGCAACTTATTTTAATTTTTTCCCGCTTTCACTGAGACTGCTGGGCCCTTCATTGGCTTAGTTTCCTTTGCTTTTTTTTGTTGTTGTGTGGCGCCAGGTAGCGTGGATTATTTTCCTCAATGTTACCGATGTGAATCGCAATTATTTGACGCATTTTATCGCCACCCGGTTCACCTAGATAGATGGTTGAATGTAACTGTTTCATTTTTTTTTAAATTTCTACTGAACGCTCGGTAGCAAAAGTTAATCCCCCGTCTCCCTGTGGGCCAATCGTGAAATAACTTCACCAGTTTGGAATAGTTGAAGGCCGCCCTCCCGCGTTTCCTCTTTCGCACTCTCATTCTCTCACTCTTTCCATATCCATCCCTTTCTGCCACCTTACTCGCCGCGTACCGCGTTTCTCGACCGCCACTGCCTTCCCCCAGGAGGCGATAATTTATTTCTATGTATTTAGTACGCGAAGTCGTACGCGGTTTGATAACAGAACCAGTTCATGCGCCAGAAATCGGTCATTTACACCATCCTGCCTGGGGCTTCGACTTCTCAGCAGTGTTCGTGAAAGTCACCCTTGTTGAAATGCACGACGAAGGAGGGGAAAAGGGGAAATTACGGCATGAATGGGTAAGCCGCCTGTTGTTGGCAAGTACGTGTGTGTGTGTGTGCGGGGACTGGTGCATCGCCGTATTCCACCATTTTTACCACCCCATTCCTTCGAAATTAAATGTCCATCTTTTCACCGGCCACCCGCCGTCTCACAATTCCGCCGCTGCCCTCGAGCTGGGGTTTTCGTACGAAACAGCCGGTAAAGTTATCGGACACGAACGAAAATAAACTACACCACGCCGCCACCAGTTAATCACGAAACATCATTCGCGCACGGGTGGCAGCTTTCCTGCGCATGAAATGCACTCGATGGGTTGGAAAAGAAGACATACACCAAATTTGCAACCCACCAAAGGAGGAAAAAAAAAAGATAAACCTCCCACCCCTTTTTACATTGCGAGATTGAGGTAAATGAAGGTAATGAAATTAAAAATAATTAAACAAACGGTAGCCGAGATCCAACACGTGGCAACGTGCGCGGAACCGTGATGGAAGGGTGGTAGAAAGGTGGGGGAGGTGCATGAAAAATATGGCCTTCGAGCAGGGACGTGAGAGGAACGGAAGTACAAATTACTAGAATGCTGCCGAATTGAAGTCGGATGCAGGTATTAACAACCAGAACGCAAAACACGGTTGTTGCGAGGGCCGATTGATGATTTCCGGTGAAAGAATGAACTCCACGAGTCATTTAATGCAGCGATCGGATTGAAGCCAGTACGGGTGGTATTATGTTCGCTCATTAAAATAAAATTCAGTACCTTTTGGTGCATTTTGACGAAAAAAAGGGGGGCGGATTTATACACTGATGGGCCAACATTGAAAGGGGCCATTAGTTTCGCCGATATAGGGTTTCTTGTAGACGAAATTATTAATCATTTAAGCTGGGTTTACGCGAGTGCATTCAAATAACGAACCCCTATGCTAGCATTTGACTTGCATCGGCCGTAAATCAAAGGATCGGCGTGGACTTTGCTGGCGTCGATCCGTTTCTCCCCTTGCATCCCCTAACAGGAACAAAGCCTCTCGTAATTAAGCGGAAATAATGTAATAAATCGAGACACGTCAATCGCTGGAAGGAAGATGGAGAGCGTGTGAGAAAGAGAGAGCTCCGTTAATCTGACCAGTTCGAGAAGGAGCGAAGAAGCGAAAGCATCGAGCCACAAATAAACTGGATTAGGTTCCCATCCTTGGACTGGCTGGCATGCCCGGGACCATTGCCCCCCCCGGGAAAAGGGAGGGAAAGAAAAGTGCTAGGTGAAGGAGGAGAGAAGCGTCAGAACATGCCGAGGGGGATTTAGAGAAGGAATTTGTCCAGCAACGCGAGTGGCGCTGGAACACGCCGTCCGAAACACGATCATTAGAGTTACCAGTTGGACTTGGCCTCCCAGCAGCTACCTTCGGCCCCTTCCGTGTTCCCCCCTTCCCCGCCTAACCTCCCGCTCTGTGGAAAAGCAACGGGAAATGGCAAAAGGTACGCGCCATCGGGTGAAATAAGTATGCACTGCCCGGACTTCAACGCAATGGGAGGAGAGATGGGGGGGATGGAGGGTAAAGGTAAGGCTCTCCCTCGGGGCCAGCGAAACCAAAAAACCCGTTCGGCGTCGGTTCTGCGTTCCGTTTCCACCACGGTTCGCCGATGGAAAAGCACACACATATTTTCTTTCTTCTCGCGGTTTGTTCAACGGGCGAGCAACCGGTGGGGGTTGTGCGGGGTCTTGGTGGTCGCATTTCGCACCGCACGAAGGGAGGAAAGAAAGAGCAAGCTGTAGGTAAGTACGTACGGACGTATACACGTACGTTGGGGAGGGGGAATAAAAAAAATCTGATTGACGAGAGGAGATTAGAAGACAGAATCAGATCAAGCCTCATTAAAAAACCGAAGAAAATGGCCAGCGAGATCACCTTGGGCCGAGGCGTGAGGAGGGGAAGTGGATTGCACTCAGGGGGAAAATGATCTTCTTTTTACTCGACTCAAAGCCTCGACTGCAGGCTCTCCTTTTGTCGCATTATGTTAAGGAGGATGATTTCAATATACGTCCCTTCGCCACTCTTCGCTCTATTTGCAAAATAACGCCGTAAATTCTCTGCTGTTGCGCACTAAAAGCGTTTCGTCCAATGACTGGTTGAAGCTTTTTACAGCATGCAACCAGTTTATAATAGTACGTTCGCTTCGTATAAGTAGATCAGGTTTCGATTTGGCAAATGTGCGACATTTAAGTTAAAAGGTTGTGAGCTTTGCAAATCCCTTTTTTATACTTTCCTGTTGAGCAACGTTTCGTTCTCAATACCTTCCTGCCGTCACTATGCGTCCGTTAACCTTTGGTAAGTGGTTCCATTCGTAGGCCTTTCGATTCCTGTCCGTCGTTGATCCGTTTTGCTATCCGATTCCGAACAGTCAACTAGCTTCCGATCGCCACTCTACGGAGGTTTGCAAGCTTACCATCTTCGGTATAGTTGTAAAGTGTTCAAGAATGGACGAGTTAAACAGTTGAATGGAACTATAGCGATGCAAAAAACAAAAACCGGAAAATGGCGTCCGCGAATCGAAACAAAAGCGTAACCGCATGCATATTGTCGATCGTGCACAGAGCAGCGGAAATGTTAATTTTCCTCCAAAGCACGATCACACATTCAACAGAGCGTAGTTGAGCGTTACTACAACATAAAAGGGCGATCTACAGCTACTCGCGCACACGGACACCGCACGCATACACTTTAAAGGGGGGGAAAGGGAAAATGGGATGTCCGCGGGTGTGCGAGGTGACAAACCGGAGCATCGAAGAAAAGAACGTGCGCGGTTGGTTGGGCGGCCGTTTGCCGACGACGAAGGTGATAGGTAAAATAGAGAAAAAGACAAAATGTCAATGACACCGCGGTCGCGTTGGTTCTACGTCCGACCGACCCCCCCTTCGTCGTCCATCTGTACGGGTTCGCCATGCTGCTACGCCACATATCAGGCGGGGCGAGGCGCACACGTACATAGTAGCATAGCAACATAGCGCAACTCTCTAGGCCGCGCGAGCGCCAATTGCTGGATCATGCTGCTGGGGGCCGCGATCGTCAGACGACGGTGATGTTGTGTGTTTGTTGAGGCGCGATCGAGTACGGGCTGTGTTCTACATGCATAGATACACAAACACACACACAGAACTTACGGCGCGCGACCTCATTTCGCAGTTCATCTCACGCCTCAGCTCCTCGAGAGTCGTCCGGTCGTCTCGATTCTGCCATTTTGGCGTGGCGTCACCAACGTCGATCCGCACGAGGGTTGCATAGACCGACGGAGTGTTGTCTTTGTGCGGATGATAAGTCTCCTCTGACTCCCGCCAAGGCCGACCGGCCCCCCATTGATGACGTGTATCCGTTTCAAAGCATCCCATTGCAATCCATTTTCCACCGAGGTATGAAAAAGACACGAAAGCAAGCGAAGGATAATTTAACTTGAAGAAATTGAAGCCTGGAAAAAAGTGGGTGTGCAAATTAACCGTGCGCTTGCCGTGTGCATGTAGATTGTTGTTGCTCCCTAATTAGCGAGCTTTAATTGGTTTTGTTGTGTGCATTTCGAAAGCAATCGTTTGCAGCGTTCGATCATGTATCGGAATATGCATGATGCACAGGAAATCTCTCTTGCTCCATCGTCAAGTAGGAGTTCGCAAGGAAACTTCCAGGAACTAGGAGGTATTCCTAGCTTCACCCTCAATCGCTCATATCGCGAGACTGGCTTTGCACTTGGAAAGAGTTGAGTTGAGTTGAGTGCGCAAAATAAACGCGGACGAACGCACACACACACACACACACGTTACACGATTGCGTCACTGGTTGTGGCCTCCTTCTGCCAACTGGGCTAATTATTTGCCATACTTGCCAATTTAATCCACGCGGAATCAGTACCCCCGTTGCCAGCTGGTTAGCGCTCTTAGGAACCTGTAATACAGAGCCGCGAGCGACTACAGACACAGACTTCTGTTTTGGCGGGGTCCCCTTCTGTTTACTTTTTACAAAACGGACAAGGAATCGATTGAATGGTGGTGTTGGAAATATGGTTGGACAACGCCAACGGTACGCTGATCACGGGTGTGCAAATTTCGAGCGTCGTAGTTCGCCTTGAACCTACCACAAAATGGCCGACTGCTGTGACGTGTGTTCCCGGAGGTCAGTCTGGAGGCAAGTTGTTTTGTGTGTGTGTGTGCGTGTGTCTGGGCCATAAAACTAAACAGCTAGCAGATCCGAGAGCTATCACTCGGCGGCATTATGACACTTCCGTCAAAACCAAACGACACCGCAGCCGGACGACGCGACGGACCCCGGATCGATTGTCTTGTCGTCCGTCTTCGGGGTGACTTTTGAACTTTGTGTATGCCGTTGACATCATCCCCCGACCCGAAGAGTTGAGGTTTCTCGCTTGTCGGCGGATCCGAGTTCGGAAAGGCATTAATATTAATTTTCTTCTTTCCACGGAGACCTTCTGAATGAATCCATTACCCAGACAGAGAAGCGAGGAGCGGAGCCCGCATACAGGCAATAGAATAAGGTGGAAGGGTCACGAACCCCCGGGATCATTTTAATCCCGGCTCAGGGATGTACTTCGGAAGGAGTTCCTCTCCTTTCCACGGGTATGCCAGGGACTGAAAACAAAACGTGAGAAAAAAAGCTGTCACAGACACACGCACACGATCACACGGCAACCGGAAGTAATACAGCCACCCGCCCTTCCCCGGTCCCCCGCAAAGCTGATTACCGATTCATGGCCACTGTGTTCCCCCTTTCGCCTCGCGCGGGCTTCCGTGTCTGCGGTTTCCAGAGGCGATATCTGCGCTGCGCTTTGGAGTGTCGACGTCGTCGACGGCGAGATGGGCAAGAAAACGAATTCCTTTGTCTCGAACCCCGCGCCGACTGCCGCCGGCTGTGTGTGTGTATGTGTGCATGCAAGGGATCCATACTTGTCCGCGGAGTTGTTTTAAATTAGGTATCTGCTCAGGAATGTGCCTCCACCCACATTCCGCCGTGCTGCCGCGCGGGGTTCGTTTTGTTTTTGAACTGCTGTTTTCTATCCTCACCGTTATGTTTGTGTGCCTGGATGCACGTGTGTGTGATGAAGCTGGTCTTGGGAACGGAACGTTTAGTTTTTTCCTACAATCGCCAGTTTTGAAAAACTCCAAACGTTTGCATTTTGTGTGTGTGTTTATTCTGGAGTAAATTGTTTTCGCAATGGAAGTAACGGGCGCCATACACACTGGCAGAGAACAGTCGATAAGGAAGCGAGTCCGCCGAAAGTAATGCGTAATGTACACGTCGACCACAACGACCCGGCCCAACTACCACCACCACCACCATAATGCATAATGGAATATGGTGCAATTTCGATGATATGTGACGCGACGCGGTACGGTAAACATTGCGAAATTGGATGACGCTGGCAGCGGACCGGGCATATACATATTACTTCGTGTGTGCCGTTAGGTGCAGGCACCACACGAAAACGTTCCGGTTTACCGAAAAGTCTGTGACCCAAGCCGAAACGAAAGGTCCGACCGGAACTCGGCCGTACCTCGCATGAACTTCACTTAACTGCACCCGCATGTTTCTTACGTTCGTTCGTTTGGACGCTTTATCTCTGGGAGTGTGTTGAATGGGCTTGCAGCATAGCAATGTGCTGGCTGTGGTGACTCTTCGGTGGCCACAAATCATGCCCGCCAGTTTTTGGAACTATGTTTATGAGGTCCCTTATGCCACCCGATGCTGGTGCTTGCGGTGGAAAGCATTATAGCCTACGCGTTGAGACGGTTTTTATGTTCGGTAAAATCTTTCGAGCTGTGATATTTTCTTTGTCTTCGGAGTCGGGCACAGCCGGGAAACTGTATCTCTGAACACCACCTTACAGGAACACACGAGAAGTTCCTTGGTGCAAGATCGTTGAAATTTGTAATTAAACTGAATACGATGAGCCCATCATTCAGCATCGCAATTGCCGTGACTAGTTCCGACGGTGTGCCATTTTATCCGTGCGTCACTGTGGTGGCATGCATGGCGGAATGTTCGTTGTAGTAATGTCGACTCCGTTCGGTCGGGTTAGTTGGGTGCGGCTTGCTGCAGATCAATCTCTTTGACAGTTTTCCTTTGTGTTTTCAATTTCAACTCCAAACAGGTCCCCCCCCGCGTGGTGCCCTTACGCTTCCGCGCTGCTGCCGTCTTGCGGGTTTTGAGCCCGCCATGGCATCAAAGAGACGACGCCATATTGCCATCATGGACGCAGAAGAGGCAAGCGTTTGGCGTTTGATTGTTTCCTACCCTGCTGCTCGGGGGGTACGGGGGGGGGGGGGGGGGGGGGTGATGGTGGTGATGGTTTTCGGGAGTCTGGAGGTTAGCTGCTTGTGCTGGAGCTTGACAACCACCGCGTTCGCACCGGATCTCCTTCCTTCCCTGCGCTGGTGCCATTAAAACGCTGGTTTATTGTTTTTCCAACAGCGTCTGTTGTTCGGAGCCGCTGTCGTCTTCCAGCCAGCGCCCCGTCGGTGGTTGGCGCTGAAGAAAATTGTCTAAAATACGTTGCCCTTGAACCGGTCCGTATATAGTATGGTATAACCGTTGCTAATGCACAGGCGTCAAACTATGCTACAGGAAACACCCCGACCGAAGAAGCTCGTGCTCGTGCCGCCTGGTGCTTATTGTGGTCGGGCTCGGAAGAAAGTTCGCACACCAGCCACACACTATCGGTGGTGGTGACGGTGGTTGACTATCTATCTCTATTAAATTCAAATAAAGAATGGTAATGTATTTCAATCAATGCTACCAACATCATCCGACGCCCCTAGCTTGCTGGGCGAAGTTTTGTTGCACCATGAAGGCGTTGAGCCGTAAAGAAAGAGAAACTATCCTGAGCTGCGGTAGGAAGAGTTTGTGCCAGACCAGAGTCCGGCACAGTTTTAATCCAACGCATCCATCAAATCCATCTGCCGGCCATGGGAGGGAGGGAAGCTGGCAGCTAATACTTCCTGGCGTCGTCGGTTTATTTATCTGCTACAGCATCAGTCTGAAAAATGCTTAATGCTATTGAACGGTTCGTAAGCAATTTATCTTGTATATAAAACATAATGTGAGTAATAAAAGCAGCGGAAGAGGAAATATTAATTTTGAGCCATTCTCTTGTGGTTCTTCGTCGAGAGATCTTTATTTATGGTCTACAAATGGTTCATTTTTCGTTCGAAAAAAAACATAAGCTGTGAAGTTTAGAGCTCCAGCGTCCAGGGCTTGTACAACCGTTTTCGAACGTTCAGAAACCATAGAACGGCCTGCACGAACCAACCAGTTGGAGTTTTGTTCAGCTTTAGAACCGATACGAACGAACCGAACACCGTACATAGGGGTCCACCGTTCGGTTGGTTTCAATTTCATTAGCTTTCGTCGAAGAAAATCAATCTAATTCATCACTTCACGGATACGTACGCGGCTCGCATCCACCATCCGCGGGGCATCTTATCGCAACAGGACCGAAGGCCTGTGTGCGTGCAACTACAGCGCGAGTGTGCGTGCGCGGAAAAGTGTATTGCGTTTATTTTTTTTTTTTTCGTTCGAGAGGTTTTAATTCAATTAGCATCGAGCTCGCGAGCTAGTCCCGCGATTACTGACATGTATCAGCCCCGGAACAAGGCATGGGCTCGTCCGATATCGGCCGCCTGAATGTCGAAGTGTATGCTTGGGTGCTGTAGAATATCGTCTCGCTTTTAGTTCCATGATGTCCAATGGCTTCTGGCTAAAGGAACGTTCGCGTTGCCCAGACGACCACGAGCGAATAGCCAACAGTTAAACAGAGGGTTTGATTAACAGGACTTTAGGAGACATTCGTTCTAGGGTACCGAATTACGCTTATTTATCAAACATCCGGTCGGAAAAAGAAGCCAATATTTACAGGTCCAGGTTTTCCGTAACAATGTGGATGGAAGGATGCTGTAAAGTGAGGCTAATGATGAGTGAGCAAACATTTTCATGCTCCATAAAACTCGCTTATATAATCCAACGAATGTTTTGAATATTGAAATGTCTAACTTACATTACGAAACTTGTTCCACCGGTCCGGATGGATGGTACGTCCTCTCGAAGAAGTGCTTTGTCCCTCACTCATGCATGCCTTCTTTCCCTCTCTCTTGCTCTTTCTTGTTCGCTCGTCTTTATCCAATAAAGTCTGCTGTTCACCATGGTGTGCTGCTGATGTTAGTGCAGCTAAGTGAATTCTTTAATTACTTTAACATGAATTTTCCATGTTCGGAGCTGCGACCATAAAAGGTTGCAACCGTCTCGTGCGTGGTACGCGAGCAACTACACCGGCTCGGAAGCGGTTTGGGAGGGGTCGGGTTGCCATCTCACGACATTTTGACATTCTCTCGTCGTTGCTGGGGTGCTCTTGCTGCCGATCTGCCGCTGATCCAAATTGGCTCAAGATCAAACGCACTGAAAACGCTAGAACCGCCGCGCAATGTTCTACGATGCTCAAGAGGAACAAGTTCATCTAAACACGAGAAGACTTATGGAGAAGCGTTAATTAAAAGCTACAAAGCTTAGCGAAGCGTAGTAAATTATATCAGATTTCTGTGAACTTATTTGAAGTTATAAGAATGTTGCACAATTCATTTTACTATTTGCAATCGTTTGTTAAAAGATACTTAGTCAGGGGTTTGTTTAATTTTTGAGCGCTCATTGCATTTGAAAAAGAAAGAATTATGTTTGGAATATTTCTCACAATATCTTTTTCTTTTCTTTTTTCTTCACAGTGCCCAAAAAGGCCTGGCTGCGGCAGCGGCAGTTGGTGCTGTAGGTGTCACGCCTGGCGGAACCAATGCGGGCAGTCTCTCCCTGACCGGCAGCAGCACCTCTGGCAGTAGTGGCAGTGGCAGCAGTGCCGTATCTGCTGGAGTTGTAGGTGTCGGGGGTGGTGGAGGAGCAGGAAGCGGCAGTAGCGGCGTAGGAGGAGGAGGAGGAGGAGCCGGAACAGGAGGAGGCACAAACAGTTATCACAGTCCGTGGCAATGGACGACGATAACCGCGACGGGTGAATGACATTATGGGGCTCGTAAAGAGCCCGCTGTTGCTGGACCACAATCCCAAACGGTACCACTGAATCAACAGCACCATAGCAACACCACCAATAACACTGGAGGCAGCAGCAACAGCAGCAGCAACAATAGCACCAGCAGCAGCAACATCAGCACGAATGTCAACAACAGTGGCAGCGGTGGTGCCACAAACGCCAACGCAACCCAGCATGCGCTGGATGCGATGAGTTCGTTTGCGGCACCCTTCGGCAACAACCTTGGCAGCCTTTTGCAGCAACAACAACTACAACAACAGCAGAGCCAGCAACAGCAGCAACATCATCTGCAGCAACAGCAACAACAGCAGCAGCAGCAGCATCACCAGCAGCAACAGCAACAGCAGCATCACCATCACCACCAGGCACAGCAACAGCAGCACCAGCAACAGCACCATCAGTCGCAGCAGGCTGCCATGATGAGTAACGCTGTCCTCATGCAGCATCAGCAACAACAGCAACAACAGCAGCAACATCAGCAGAATCTGCACCATCAGCAGCAGCAGCAGCAGCAACAACAGCAGCACCATCATCAGCTCCAGCAACAGCAGCAGCTCCATCAACAGCAGCAATCGCTCGGGGCAGGAGGCAATGGGACCGTTGCCGGTGGCAACAGCGGGCACCTAGCCGCGGCAGGAGCCTCCACACCGCACCATCACTCACTGACGGCCACCCAGAGTGCCGCCATGATGTCGCAGCGCAATCCGTTCGGATTTGATTTCAACCATTTTCAAAGCAACTACTAAACGACGGCCTACTGCGTGCGAAAAAAAAAATGAAAATCGAAACAGCATCCCTCAAACTATTGCCAAACGGACGGTAGCCATATTGCTAGAAATGTGTTTTGAGCAAAAAAGAAAAGAAATAAGCGAGCGGAATCCTATCGGCCGCGAACGTCCCCGCGCCGTGGATGTATCGGGTTCGTGGTAAAGGCTCCGGCTTGTAGCAGGTATGTACAGTAGTAGAAGTACCGTTCCATTGTGTGCGTACGTCGCGATAGCCTTCACAGCTCAGCAATGGCCATGGCCAAAAAGTCCACTGGCAACCAGATCGCAGATCAGGCAGAAGAAAGCCATGGAATCGTGAACGAATGAGACAGTCTCCAGCTGCCGTATGGCATCCGGGAGGGAATTTCATTTAGAATCTGTCTTTTTTTTTTTTTACCAACCCCTTTGCTTTACTTATTTATCCGTGGTCACATACACACAAACACAGACACACGGACGGTGCCGTCCACACGTCATCAGTTCCTTCACCTGCACCGACCGGAGCGGCCATTTTGAATGACCCGCGTAATTTCCGCGGGTCGCCATGATGATGTTGCATGTTTTCGGTTCCCATCGCGACAGGCCAGTGCGTTGATAAAATCCCCCGCACGGTTCGGAAGCTCGCTCTTGGCTTTCGTTTTGTTTTGTCGTCAGCCGCGCGGTGCCTTGAAGTTTGCATATGTGCACGGGAAAACAGGGAGAGAGCGAAGCGAGCTGTCGCGCGATCCCTGAACCACCTTGGCGTGGCACTGGGGTTTTATGGAACCGCTCTTGGCCTCCCGCCGGCCGATCAACCAACCGGAGCGGTCTTCACGTTTTCCCCATTAGTGTCAGCGCGCGCTGCTGGAAGATGAGAGCGCATCCGTCGCGGTGTTTCGCCTGCCATTCCACCCCATGGGACCGTGTGGTGCGCAGGGAGGGAGGTGGTTGATTTGTGCCGACCGAGTGCTCGTGCAATTATAGACCCCGACTACTTCACCCTCCCATCAGCGTAGCACTCCCGCAGGGCCCGGGGGTTTTCGGCGACGGCTTCAATTAGAGACAGGCCACATCGACAAATAATATGCGGGTTGTTGATTAGAAACCTCTCGTTTCTCTGTCTCACACCGGACTCCACTGACCAATGCGCTCATGCAGCCACAAACATGTTTCGTTAAACGCATCTTCTATACGCAGGTCAGGCTTTGGCTCCCACAAGGATCAGCGCCATCGATGTTGGCTTCTGTTTTCCCGTTTGGAACCATCCTCTTGCACCTGCTATCGTCGATCTCACGGTTTCTTTGCGAAACATAACCAACGTATGCTGCTGCATAGTTGCTCCAAAGAAACACCAGGCTTCGTGTCCGCTCGATTGCTCGATTTTCTACTGCGTTTTGTGCTGTAAAATGTGCCAATATAAGATCCCTACGGTTAAATCTCATCGCCTGGACAAAAACACATCTACAGGATGGTTAGAATAAGTAATTACAATCCACGCTTTTACTGTGGTTACATTAGGTTTAAATCAATTATGCCCTCTTTCATTTGCTCCGCGTGGGAAGCAAGGACCAAGGAGGAAAAGCTTCATTTGATTCCAACACGGTAAAATCTCGACAATACAGTCTCCATTCTCGGAAAAGGTAGAAACACAGTGTAATTAGAAATCGGGCAAATCTTGATTGGAAGGCAAAGGCGAACGCGTCCGGGTCACAACGCGCTGTTTGCTTTCTATCGACCTTTTCTTTTAGGCTATATTTAAATGAAGCAGTGTGGTGCACCCGCGTCCGTTGAGAAGCGCTTCGGGGAGGCGAGAGAAGAACTGGAATGAAATTTGGACGCCCACTCGCGACCGGGGGTTATTAATTTCCGAGACAGAAGAACGAAACGACGGTGGCTCAGCGTGCCGAGGAGGGACAATCAATTTTCCATTGTCCGGGAAAAGCCGCACGAGCGGCGGTGAGCTTCTAAACAAAAACTTGAGCCGTTGTCACCGCGCGGAACAAGCGCGCTCGCGCTCCCGAGCCTTATGTGGAGATGAAGATTCCCGGGAATTCGGACCTTTTGTCCGGTCACGCAAGTACAGCGAATAAAATAACGCTCCACCGACGTTGAGATGGGGAGCTCGGTTCGGGGGACGGAGCAGGGTGATGGGCGGACGTACCTGACCGAATGGAAATTTCGTATTTGCATTTTGCATCATCATGATGTTCCCGGGGATCAAACGGATCGGATGGCGGGGGGAACGGGGGACGCCTGACGCTCCCCTTTCCCTGCCTCCAAAACGGGATACCTAACGCACGGGTTGTTCTGGTAGTTAATGCTTGGTGGTTGATTTTGCAAGATCCCTCCGTCGCCGGCCGCCGCCTCCGGCTTTCATCATTATCGTGAGGTCGTTCTGCTGGGTCTCGCCGTCGTCCTCGCACCGTCGTCGTTGTCGTCGGTTATGTGGTTTGAGGTTACCGAGCCTACCAGAATTCGAATGCAGCGAGCAGAAGCGGCCTTCAATCGATCGCTCTGTGCGTTGCTACCGTGTTGTCCGTGCATCGTCCTCGTCGTCGTCGTCGTCGTCGTCGTCGTCAGGATCACATTCGCTGCTAGAGTTCCACCGAATACACAAGCACACGCATCTAGCCACGGAAGACCGCGGCCACCGCCAGCCCGTACACCAGCGAGTGTAGTGCGTGCTTCCATGCGAATAGGTATTAGATTCGCTCCTTCATCTCATCTCTCGGCTGGGTGGCCATATTTACTTGCAATATATTATGTTTACCATTAAAACCGTCACCGACCGACCGAACGAACGGACGGTGGACCAGTTCGCCAGGTACGTACGGACACGGGGGAACGTTTGGGAGTGGTGCAGACCTCCACCTTCGGAAATTAAGGCTCAACGCCGTGCCTGGTGCGCGCGGTGAAGCCCGATGGCTCACCCTGGCAACACGGCCACGGCTCAAAAACGACCGTACAGACCGAACCGATGCAAGGCCCTGGCCTGGACTGCACAAGCACAACAGCGAGCGCAAGAGGCCGTGTTCCATTCCTCGCTGCAACCATTATGTTGTGCCGCACTCCTGTGAGACTACGGAAATATATGTATTGAGCTTTTGTGGTTCTCTCGCTCGAGATGAGGGGGGCAGGGATTTGGAAGAACGGGCCGGTTGTGCACCGGAGCAGAAGGTAGAATGTTGACCTCGCAGCAGCAGCAGCAGCAGCAGCAGCATCAGTACGCACCGTCCTCGTTATCTTCTCCTTTGGCCCCGGTGCGGTTTTTTGCCTACGTCCTTGGTGACTCCCGGACTGCTTTCCGACGGTAGGAGATCGTTGTGGGGTGGGCGAGGCAGCACAATTAATGCAAGTTTGCACATGCAGCCCTCTACCAAGCCCCAGCTTCCATCCTCAGATGCTGTGCGTATGTGTGTTTGACCGTGCCACGGCGGACCGGTCCTTGTGCGTAGTTCAATTTCTAACGATCCTCTCACCTCTTTGCAGGCCTCCCCTTTCTCCCGCTCGTCGGTGCATTTGGTGCAATGGCAGCATCAGTATCGATACAGCACCGAACGGATTGGCCAAACCACAGGCACAGGCCCGTGTGCTGCCGTGTGGTGGCAGGAAGCCTTAGAGGAAATGGCGTTCTTTTACCACCGAAAAAGGCTTTTACAGCAGAAGCAAACGGAAGCGATGGGATCCTCCCGTGTACGGTTCGCTGGGTTCGCCCCTGGCCGGTGTTGCACACCGAGAAAGGGTGTGAGATGCTGCTGCCGTGTATACACACACATACACACCCGGGTCCTCGTTGGATCCTGCCGCCCCCTTCCCATGGCTGGGGAAAATGCACGCATCGTGTTGCAGAAAGAAAGGATTTTTTGCAGTTTAAATCGAAAAATTGGTAGATTCCCCCCCACGATGTGGGAAACAAGGATGAGGAGGAAATGGAGGGGACGTGTGTTGTTGCCGTCGTTTTTGGGGCGCTGCATGCCTGGGGCGGCCGGGAGGAAAGACAACCCGCGGCACTGCTTGTGCTGTTCGTTCGTTAGCGATTCGTTTCTCGTTTCGCGCCTTTGGATGGAAAATAAACAGCCAGGATCCGGAACTGGCCCCGCGCGACGTTGTCTCTTTCATACGGCTGGCTCGCACACACCCACACACCTGCACCCATCGAAGGGGAGCTCTCGCATTTCGCACGCATACTGAGGCACGCATATCTTCGCCGTTCGCCCGGACCCCGAACATCCTTTCCCGGTCGACTTTGAAACTGCCGCTGCCGCTGACCATCTTCGCCCGTTGTGCTGGGTGTTCCTACGGGTGCGTACGCACTTTCGCCGTTGTCGTCGACGGAAAAGGAAACGGGCAAGGTTGCTGAGCAAGCAAAACCGGAAGGGAATACACTTGTGCGCGCGCGCGCGCTCGCCCGCCCCTGTGTTTTCTCTCGCTCACTCTCTCCTACTGTCGCATGAACCAGGAGGACTTGGTGTGTTGCATGTTCGCCCGAAAACGGTACGGAAGGAAAAATGATACAGCACCACCAAGTGTGTATGGATGGATGGCGCGCGCGAAGGATGGCGTGTGTGTGTGTGTACAGGGCACCATCTCCCCCCCATCCACTTAGAGATGCATGGTTGGGTTGGGGCTTACTGCTCGCTCCTGTGCACGCTTGGAACTGCAACGCGCTAGGAAGCAGTTTTCTGCATTCCTCTTGGTCCGCACTCCGGCCAATCTCCTCCTTATGCTACACTACCGGACGGGAGTGAGGGTGAAAGGGAAGGAAGGGAAAATTGTCGAACCCACAGGTTTTCCACCGCACGATATATATCTACAAGCGGAGCGGGGTCGGACAAACGCGCGCGCGACCAAACTTCGGGGAAAAGCTCGAGTGAACTTTCGGAAGTGGCCGTTCCTTGTACTCTGATGTATATGCGCGCTGGTGTGTTTGTGTGTGTGGCCATATTGGGTGGTGTGCGTGATGGAGTGTTGTTTGGGGATATTTTTTTTCTTATTTTTCAACTTGCGTTACTTCTCCACGACGTGGCACCGTCGTGTACCGCGGCAGTGCCTGCTGCACGTCAAAGAATAACACGCTGATTTTAATGATTGTGGCGCGACCGGATGGAACTGGGCAGGGCGTGGGGGTGCAAGGGTGTCCTTTCATACACTCAAACGCGCGCTTCCTGGCACCCAACACTGGACACAAATACACGCACACAGCTTCGAACCGCAACGAACTTTTGACGATAAACTTATCTAAATTCCGCTCGCCGTCCAACGACTCGCTACGCGGTTCGGGCAAACCATGGCTGTGGGGCGATACGAGGAAGCGATGGAATTCTTGCTCAGTATCAACTTCAACCGGAAAAGGGAAGATGTACCGCGCGCGGCGGCTCCCTTCGCGCCCGAGTAACAGGGACAGCTAGAGGAAACGTGCGCGTGCCGTGAGCGTGGTGCAGTTTCCGCCCGGGAGATGGAGCAGTGTGAACCATTAAAGTCATATGACAGAAAATCAATAATTCCGGAAGAGACGGCGACGACGACAACGACGTGAACGACGTGAACGAATGCCCCTTAAATCCTTTATGTACGGGGAAATATTTGTCCCACCCGTTCGCCTCGCTGCACTGGATAGGGAAAATGGCAGGGAAATCCATCCTTCTGCCTGCCTGACAGGTGACAGGTGAGGCCACGGGCTGCGGTTGGGAGGGGGAATAATATTGCGTTTCCCTCACGATAAAAAAAAAATGAGCAACTCCTCTCCATCTCAAAGGGCTAGGTGCGGGACAGTGAAGCAGGATGCTGATTCTCTTTTTTCTGTAGCTTCCTTTTTCTTTGTTTGCACAACCATCCCTCCCTCACCCCGTGCTGGATGGCGTGCAGGTTCCCACGGCCCTTGAGAGCGGCCCTTTTACAAATTTTCCCACCCAACTCACCAGAGGAAAACGAACTCCCCCGTAAGAAAAGAAATCTCTTGTGAGGGTATAAAAAAACCCCCCGGCTCGTCCAACCTTCCAGGATGGCAGCTATACACCTCCCACTTTTAGAACCCCCCCCCCCCCCCTCTCCCTTGCGATGACCTCTGCCGGACCCAGTCCCTTCCCGTGGCTCCGTGCGTGTGTGTGTGTGGCTCGGTAGGATAATCCTACGCCTAATCCCGAAAGAAGATCGTGCCGGCATGCCTGCCGCTGGAAAATTCGTTCATATTTGTATGTGGCGTACCGAGCGTAGGGGGACGATTTGTAAAAAGAGTGTGTGCGTATGTGGTGCCCTATTCGGCCGGCCTCACACTCTGGCGTCTCCTGTCCCACTTTGCTTACCATTTTCCCGGGGGAAGATTTGGAATTTTCCTAATGAAATTCTGGGCCCTGATTGGAAGAATGCTTTTGGGAATTCAGTTTCCGATGTGTGTGTCGTCCGTTCTGCGTACGGGTGCGGGGGTGCATGTGGAATTCAAAACTAAACACACATACTGGGAAAAAGAAGACGGAAAAAATCCTTTCTGAAAAAAGTACCTCTAAGTGTTGTACATCTCCTTTCCGCCGTCATCAAAACGCTTGCACAGCCCTTTTCTTTCGGAATGCGATGCTTTCCCGCTCGCTGGAAGGAAGTAACGAACTCTTTCCCAAGCAGCACGAAGACTTTCTGAATATTACTGGAAACAGCACCCTTTTTTGCCATGCACAAGTAACGCTGCCAACATTTTTCCCTCCGAGCGTCGAGCGCCTTTCTCACTATCCTTGCGCTTCTTGTCGGGTGCGTTTGTTTCACTAAGGGAAAAGGGGGAACGTCCAGCCAAAAATAGCTTCAATTATAATTGGCATGCCAAATCTACCCCTCTGTTCCAGCTTCAGTTCAGGCGAGATCGCACAGATTTCCCGCGGTGCGTTGATGTTTGTCATTAAAAGCAAATCAATGGCGTGCAATGTGCTGTAGAAGGGAACTGGACCAAGAACTGGGCGTAAAGGCTGAGAAAGACAGCTTCTTTTAGGTTCGAGTAACACTGGACCTTCCAGATCTTTTTTACCGACCATTGGCTGCCAACTGTTGGAAGTAATTGAAGTTAAATTAAAGTCAGTATCATAGTTTGCGGATATTCGGCTCCAGGAACGATCATCAAAAACAGATTTCCCTACCAAGCCGCATTCAGTCGACTAATGGATCGTTAACAATGGGGGTCCGGGATCGCTTTAAAATAACACCGTGTTGAACCTTAGCGGGTCGTCAGACCAATTGAGTCCGCGAATGGGATTTAAACTATACTTGTCTACGACTTTGCTACAAACTGTCTCCTTCGCCAAAAGGCAACAGTGTGCCGGAAGCACGCGTTAGGTTTTGATATTTGCACAATTTTTGTTTTCTCTTGTGTTCCATTGTTTTCTACGCATTTCCACCGACTCGGTAGAAAATGGCGTGTGGCGCGATCCGAAGGTTTTGGATTAGCGCAAGTAGAGCGTACGGACTGACTCTGCCCTGTCGCTCCTCATTCTCTCGTCTCAACGACCCGCGACCACAATCCCGCCAAATGTGTTTTCACGATTACAAATTGTGCTATTTTCGGTTCTATAAATAGTTTGCTTTGCGTTCTGCCTATCTTTTTTTTTCTTCTCCTGCTTGCGCCACCGAAACATACGTGTGTAATGAACGTGAGCTGTATCTGCTGGTAATGAATGTGGGTTTGACTTGAAATATCTTCTTTTCACATTCTCCGCCCAACACATCCTACTTCCCGCTGCTCCAATTCTCTCAGTCGGTAGTCGTTTCACCTGTCGCGATCGGGCGTTTTTCTTTTGAGTTTATTTTGCCTCTCCGGAATGCATAGGACTCTGCAATGGCTGCTACACTTAGAAGACACCAACGTGGAATGAAACCATTCAGAGCGTCATCGTCTTGTAAAGGTCAATCTTCCGATGCCTTAACCGCTGAAAGTGTTCCATTTCTCTCCTTCCTCTTCTGACGGGTTGAGAATATGACTTCAAAGCATCTCGATCCATTGCCACCAACACAATGCTGCCTGCCTCGAGGACCTCTAAAGTGGAAATAAGCGGTATCAGCGAAATTTTCCCGCCACTAATCTTCGTGTAAATAAAAACGTCCATCTCCCGACAAAAACGTTTGCAGCCGGGAAAGGCCATGGTATCAACGGGGAAGTTAGGTCGACTGGTAGGTGGATACGTTACACCCCGTTCCCCTTCGCATTAGCCCGAAACACACAGTGGTCTGAAGTAATTACCGCTGGCTGCAGGAGCAAAAACAAAAAATGACTTGCCAAAAGTTTTACTTCGTCAGCAGTCACAGCAGACCACCCGCCCACCACCCGCTGGCTGAAAATGGGTAAATCATGTTTGCTTCGTTATCGGAATGCTTCCTCCTACAACCCTCCCCCGTACGTGCTGCGACGAACACCGAATTGAAATAAAAACCTCTCGCATGATGAGCTGGCCGAGCTGGTTCCCGATTTCGAATCGATGTGGGAGAATTAGAATTCACGAAAACAATTTACGTGGAGAAAAGCCTTGAATTGAAACCATAATTTGAATACAATTTTCCAAATCCCACAATTTTGGAAGACGCATTCCCTATTTCCTTCTGATGTAATGAAAAAAGGAACACATTGATGAACTACTAAGGAGTACTAATAGGTCGGTTTACTAATCGTTACCCGACCAGAACTCGCCAGAAAGACGGGAATTGACTGTATGGTAAATGCCTTTCTCGCATTTTCATCGATCCATCTACTTCAATAGCGATTCTCGTTGCAATGCTATTATGAATTATGCTCATATCAGCAAAAAAAAGGATATGAGAGAGTGTGGTAGAGAAAGGGAATATGTAAGAGAATGTACTAATGGTGTAACTACGATGCGATTTTTTTTTTGGTTCAATTTTTTTCCCTTCCGCCAGAGGAAGCGATTAATCTTTCTCATCTGCACTTTTCAATAATGATAAATGTATGTTGCATATGCTGAATCGATTTTGCCTTGCGTCTATCCTCTGAAGGGGGAGGTTGGTGGTAGATTATGGTTGGAAAGGCGCAAAGGGAAGACAGGACGGGAAGGAAAATAAAGGGCTACGCTGCTTGACATTAAAATGCCATTCCAGGAATGTACAGCTTCCTTCCCATAGCGTTCCGCCTGCTTGCGGTGTAATTTTATAGATAACATTTTTTGTATCAGAGTGGGTGTGTGTGTGTGTGTGAAATAGTTTTGAAAAATGTGAACGATCCATCATCATCATCATCATCATCATCATCATCGTCCGCAGCATCAGCATGCTGATGAGCCTTTCCACAAGCGGGCACGTTTCGAATGTGCTTGACAGGAGCTGGAAAATTGTGCGCCATGACGAGCAAGAATCGTTCCGGAATGTTTTGTGGCACATGATGAATTTATAAATGTAAAATAGCTACATTTCCAGCATTTCATGCTGGTGGAGTTGCCGGCCAAAGATTACAATAGTTTTCCCGCATATCAAAACATGCACACGCTTGAAATGAATCCATTATCGATTGTATCGAACGGATTGAAGAATGTATGTGGCGCAAAGTGAAGCATCTGGAGTAACTGCTGCCTCTGCAGGTTTTGTCCAAAACAGCGCCATAAACTTCCCTTACACTGCAAATTGGGTGCATCAATCAAACTGCTGATGCTGATGCTGAGCTTGCAATTGTGCAATATGACACGAAAACAGAAACTTGAGAAAAAAGAAACAAACAAACCCAAACATCTGCAGTAAACAAATGCAAACAAAAATGTAAACGCAACGTATCGCAAAACCCTTTAAGTTGCTGACTCTTGTGCTTCGCTTTCCCGTACCGTCCGCTTGCCGCGTGGACGTCTGCTTTCCCGGGACTACTTTTCTACTCCATTTTAGTGCCAAAGCCTAACAAAATAATTGATTGCTCTAATGAAAATAAATAGCAGCGTAATTAATCATTTCGTGTTCAATCATAAATTTTTCCCCGGGGCGGAAGAAGCAGTTCGGGGCAGCCGGCCACCCACACCCTTTGCATCGACAGAGCGGGGAACAAGGAGCGAGTTTTTTTGTGCAACACAATTTTGCTTCTTTTCCACTCCGTCGCTCAAGAGGCGAATCGCAGTAAATCTCACTTGTTTTCACTTCCTCATCCTCGTCCGCCTCCTCTTTCTAGAAGTTTCCGTTAAAAGTAGGTGAACATTTAAGTTTCAGTTTTCCGGTTCTTTGTTTTCCAGAGCGCATCGGAGCATCGCGAAGACCAGTTAAGTGCAACCCGCAGGGTGGTTTTCCTTTTGGCGATACTTTATAATGCTTTCACAATCCAAACGGGTTGGCCAAGAGATAAATCCATGCAAGGGGGGTTTTTATTAAGATGGCTGGAAATGGAAAAAGAGGGATGTAAGCTGTTTTGGCGATGGTCGAAATTTCGCCAAACGTTGGACCAACCGGAAGTGGATGTAATTTGCAAACAAAACACTGAACATTATAACCAGCATTTTACCAGCCGTCCGATATCTCCAAGGGCTCAAGTCAAGAGTTCCCTATTCCGACTGTCAATTCGTAATTTGTTGCAGTTAAAAAGGGAAGGCTTCGTTTCCATTGTTACGTAAGCGCCTTAGAACGTGTTTTCCGGAATCAAAGAATCTCGCCAGGAGGATGTCCTGCTCTTTTTTTTTCCCGCTCCACCCTGGCGTTGGTGTGAAACGCATGCAGAGGAAGGCATGCCTGGCTGGAGGAGGCAAAGTGTACTCTCGGTCGGTTGGCCCGGGGAAGGTATAAAAGAAATAAAACCCAATAGCTACAGCTTGACACGTGATCGATTGGAGGTTGTAAATAAATATATGTACTAAATGGGAGCAAGATCGATAAAAGCACTTCAGAGAGGAACTCGAGACTCCATTATACGATTGGGTTGCGCGTCGCTTCCGCATGGAGCGCCGAAGAGTGGACGATGACGATGACGGGGGGACGCCTTGGAATTGTTGTCGTTGGCGCATTTTCTTCCGCAACGAAAGGACGGGACGGTTCCCGGTCGACGAAGCGCCAGACCATGGCTTCAATCCCCTCCCCCAATGTTACCCAAACCCCTCCGGTCCATCACCGCACTTTCAACCGCACGGTGAACCGTCTCATAATTGGGTCTGTTTTCTTCGCCGACGATGACAACGAAACGGGAAAGTTTTTCTGCGACTCGCGAGCGGATCCGGAAAAGGTGAGAGGGAAAGGGAAAAGGACTCCCCTGCCTGTGCTGCGTTCAAAACTTTCAACAATGTTCCACAATCATTCCCGTGCCAACATCCCTCCCTGTTTCCAGGGGCTGCGTATTGTGAAGGAATTTGCCCACAATTAGTCCCCCCGTCCTCATGCTGCCCTGCCCGGCGGATTGTTGCATTCCCCATGCCGTCCCGCGGGAGTCCGAGGGTATTGGGAACCGTACAGGGAAAATAATCCTTTTTAGGCTTTTTTAGGAAACCTCCCGAATATTCTTGGACTGTGCAGGGACGCACGCGTCCCGTCCAACCAGTGTGTTCGTACGTGTTGCTTCGTGGTGGGAAACCCTGGGCAAAGGATTCACCTCCACCAGCGACTTCCGGTTACCCACCCCCACCGGATAGGGTTATGTATGAAGCAATCATTATCGTAACCACAACATTCGGCCACGGAAATTTGGCCGACTGCCGGGGAAGGACCGTTGGGAAAACTCCGATAGGCGGGGTTTCAGCAAGGCTAGGCTAAAATAGATCCTATTGTTGGTGACAGCGGGCAAACCCATCGGAAGAAAGGGACTGGTGCTTTGTGCTGTGGTTGGGGAAACAAACATAATTTGGACTACAATTTGGACAACCGGGATGAAAATTGTAGAACATTACGCAGCGGTTCGCATGTCGACACGCTTGCACACTCCGCCCTGATCCTCATTATTGACTGTTTCTCGTTCAAATATTGTGCATGAAAAAGCAATGAACTGCATGCAACTGTTGACGAGTCGTTTGGTAACGTACGTTGCAAATCCAATCCTGTGCAGATCTTCGTCATCCGGAAGCGCCAGATTGACATCGTATTTGATTGGATTCGTTCATTCGTCAAACGGGAGATGGTGAGGATTTTCTTTTTTTTCTCAGTTTTTGGAATCAATTTTACGTCCCTTTGAGTTCGCACTCCCGTTAAGCCATGGATCTATCCGTACTGACAAACTTCCTTTCCTTTCCAGTTGCACTACATGATGGAGTGGAAGTGTGTGTTTGTGTGTGGAGTTTTCCAGGGCAGCGTTCGCTTATCCATCCTAACAGGCCAGGGCTTAACCCGAGCCCCCCGTCGGATCAAGACGAGCCTTGGAGTGGGAATGCATCGGTCGGTGCATCATCGATAAGTGCAAACAGCGCGTTCTGTTGCACCAAAACCAACCGAAACCCCGAAACCTGCCAGCGGCACAAGGAGCTGGGAAGAAGTGGGTAGTGTTCTTGCTGCGGTGGGTGGATGCTTGCTTTTCCAACATTACCACCAGCAGCCCGCGACGGAACGGGTAAACAATTCCCCGAACTTGGCATGCCCTAAACAACACGTACACGCGCGCGCGCAACGCAACGCAGCGCAAACCCAACCAAGCTAAACAAACGGCACGAAACGAACCGCGAGCTCCCTCTCCGGTGGCTACGGAAACATGCTTCCCTGCTCCCTCCCGCAACCCTCACGCAACCCATCATAAGAGCTGCGCGCGCGCCGTTGCATCGCTGCGACACAGACACACAAGTTTATCCCCAGCATAAGGACGGACAGAGCTTCATCGATGCACTTTCCCAACTATCCCCGGCCCCCCGCGAACTACTCAAAGCAGCAGACGTCGTTCGTTCGGCCGCTGTGTGTCGTTAGTGTCGAAATTGAAACCTCCGCGCCTTCCACTCCAGTTCCGCTTTCGCTTCGCTTCTGCACCGACCGACGCCTTCCTTTGGCCCGAAAACAACCTTTTCGATCTTGGACTGTGCATCAGCGAGCGCGTTTGCGTGTGTGTGTTTTGGGTGGGTGATGCGTCCGCAAATCGAAATTGCATCGATGCACCCGGAGAGAACTTTCCACTACCATCCGGTTCCAACCAAACATTTGCCCTGTCCCCCGCCCCTTTTGGGCAGGGAGCCATGTCAGCCTTAATGCACTCCTGTAGTGCACTACGCGTGCGTTCAAACCAAGAAAAGGGGCTGACGAGGGGCTTGGAATGCTTGGAAAGGATTATTTAGAGGCAAAAGGGTCGGTTGCTCCGTCCGCTCCCCTGCGTGTTCACCTTCGCACCGATGTACAATCAAAGCGTGCCCTTTTTCTCCTTCTCATTCCGTCTCTCTTTCTCTAGCACCTCCGCTACATGCTTTTGATAACCAATATGTTGCGGTTGTGGAAAACGGGGCAAAGATTGCGATAAGCGGAGCGGATGGGGAGCCGATCGTCATCTTTCATCAGTGTAAATCCAACTCCAGAATGTACGTCGCCGCTCGATATGTGTGCACGTGTTTGTGTATGCTGTTGTGTGAGCCTGTTCAGAGAAATTGGAAGGCTTCCTTTGTGGGGCTCGGGAACGGTGATGAAGGTTTCGTCGGGTTTCGGGTTACTGATGAGCGACAACCCTAACAAGGAGTGGCTAGGTAGAGCGAGGACCGGAAGGTGGAAGAAGAAAGATACACACAATTCCATCAACCATCAAAAGCAACAGCAAAACAAACAACGAGCGAGCGAACATTTCCGCGACCACACGCCCCATCGGCGCCTCGTTCCCTCGGTCGGTGGGTGTTGTGTGCGCTGCAATCGTGATTCTAATATCCTCCACCTCCTCCTCTTTTCCGCCATTATTCCCCGAGGCCAACTTAATGCAAACGCGACCTCCAATATCACCGTCGACCGACCGTGCGTCCTTCTTTGGCAAATGGCGCAAACTGACTAATGCACCCGAAAAGACATGCAACCCAACGGGAACGTTGGGAACGGGGGAAGGAGGTACATGCCGATCGGTTTGGTGAGATACAACAAGGGACAAACAATCAGTGACCAAATATCCTGCCAAACGACCCTCGATTCATCCTCCCGCGGCAAAAGCTCCCCATTCAGTTGGGATAAAGAGCCGATAGTTGTGACATGCGGGTTTATCCCGTGTCTTGCTGGGCTTAAGCTTTATCCTGGCGTTTGTCATCCTGGCAGAAGGATGGGGGAAGGGATTGTGTTGCTGGGACACTGGGAGAAGGTGATGCTGCCAGCATATCATGTACACACCGCCCCGGATGGAGGTGCATCGTGGTACTGACGAGCGGTGCTCGAACGTTTGGAGCCTTTACCCTTTTTTGCGCGAACCGAACGCTTTTCGGTGCCGACAAGCAACACTTCTCCAACATGTGTCACCTTCCGCCAGTCCGCACCCGTCCGTGCGGTCGTTTCGTTATGCTTCGTGTTTCAGGAGGAGAAAGATGCCAATCCCCCGATCCCGCCAAAACAAAGCATCGAAAAAAGAAAAAGCATCAACCCGAGCGCCGTTCGCGAAAATCGCCTTTTTCGCGGGCATGCGCCCTCGCGACGGGAAGAAAGCGCTGCCGAGTCGCGGCCAAGACGACAAGCGCTGGCGAAGAAAAATAAGTTTTCCCGACACGGTGCGGAATAATAGCGCAGCGCATGGGGAATACACGCGCGAGACAGGCGATCACAGGAGATCAGATGGAGGAGCGACAAAATGGAATATAGATCTAGCAAAGGTGGAGCTTTTTTGCCTCCGAACTTAAAAAAATACACTAACGAGAGGTCGAACGGTACATTCAGCGCTTGGGACCTCTACGGTGGAAAAGTTCGTTCACATTCGGTCAGGTGGCGCGCGAACTGAGAGCTTTCCTCTTTCTGGTTTTTCTCCCACCACGTGCAACCACGTGCCACGTGCGCTCGTCGCACTTTCGGACCGCTTTTCCACACCAGACGGACCTTCGTGAGTTTCCTCTTCTAGGGGCTTTTCCCTATTTTGTTTTTCCTCTTCCGCACTCGAAAAACCCTTCGATCGCTGGTGGCACGTCATGTGTACATGTGCTGCGTTTCCAGGGCACTCGAGCTCTCTCGGGGGCAGCGCGAGCTGACGGTACCCTCTTGGGCGCTTGCAGTTGCGCCACTGAAACCTCTCGGGTGCTCGAGTCGACAAGTGTCCTTTTGTTTACTCCCATGTGCGCCCCACCCATTGGCAAGAGGAGGGAAGGGGGAGCGTTAAGGAGGGTTACTGTTGATTGATGGCAAAGTTCTTTGACAAGCACTTTTGCGAAGGTGCACTGCCGAGAGGCGGAACAGGCGAAACACGAGGTACGAGGAAGTTGGAAGTAATTGGGAAAACTGACGGAAGAGTGGCGGAAAAACCCGCCGCGGGGCAGCCAATCGAACTCGAAATGCGAAGCGAATCGCATTCTGCGCTGCGTTTTACTAGGCTTCCTTCATGCGCATTGAGCTCTTACATAAATTCAATAAAATCTATTCACATCACGAAGATGTTCTTCCGCCGGCTCGATGTTGCTTGTACTTTGTTGTAACATCTCCCCAACTACCCGCCCGCAGGTTCGCTTGCCTTCTTCCATTACTAAAAGCCCTTTCGGTGGGGGGGAGAGTGCGAAAATATTATGCAAAATGGAATCCGGCATTCGCGGAAAACGCGGATCACATTATTCACTTCAACTCGGGACCATTTCCAGGGAAGATGTTGTTTTCAGTTCAGCTACTCAACCATGGAACGTCGCCATTCGTTGTAGAACATGTTTAAGGTGAAAACAACAAGCGTCTGACATAAAATGAACCAGTCCGTGCGTTTCACCATAACCATTGCTGATCACATTTATTCCACCAAGTTTTCGTAAAGTCAATAAAACTTTGTTGTGAGGCTCGACGACGTAACGGCACGTTACACTTACACTGGACGCAGCAAATTGTTGCGTTAGGGGCGCGCAATTGCATCGTAGGGGAAGGGAATGTAAACAAAATCAACATTAATTGATGATGAAGCATTAATTGACATGCGGTCGGTCGCTGTCGCTGGTGGCACGTGCGCACACACATTACAAAGGGTTCGAAATTGGTACCGACGTTGATGAACTTATTTCTCGAATAAAATGATGGCCAACAATTTTTTTCTCTTTTTCGTTTACTTTGCCATAGATCTGCTGATTCTGCGTTGCACGAACACGAGACAAGTGGAATGGATAAACGACGTACCGACAAACGTGAAGGGATGAAAAAAAAAAACACACAATCAAGACACAAATGGAAAGTTAAAATCAAAATTAGAAAACAAAATGTATAAATAGCAAAATTGTACTCGTATCGTCCGGGATCGCGCAGGGCGGTATGTTACTAAAATAGTATTAGAAGGAAACGACACAAAACTCGTTCTTAAAGAAAGCACTAGCAAAGCGCCATGAACAGGAAACCGAATGTGGGAAAGCAAGCTAAGCAAGTCGAAAAGCTAGTCCTTTTAGATGCGCGTGTGTTTGTGTGTGTAAGGTGTAAATATTAAAAAAAAACAAGAAAGGGATGCAAATGCACACACAAATATGCAACAGCCGAACCGAAATACGAACAGGAAAAAAAAAAAACGGTGGGGGAAAACATCAAAGTAGAGCGTAATGTTTCGTAGAGAATCAAAGAGAAAAAAAAACCCTTAAACCGATAGCGAACACTGTAGCTTTCGACAAGTAGTATCACACCATAAACTATTACTGGAAGCTAAAGGCAAGAAGTAACACTTAAATGAAAATTCCAAATAAACACGTAAACATTTGTTAGATGAAGTTTTAGGTCAAATTTACATGTGAAAACAAATCAACCCCCCACGGACGCACGGGTGCAGTGTTCTAATTGCAAAACGCGGCACGCCACAGGAGAGAAAGTAAAATAGTCAACATGTCCAAGACAGTAACTCGCGACACGAAACGAGGGAGGGAAAAATTTGGCGGCACACAGGTCACGGAGAGCAGAGAAAACGTAAAATTTCAAGCGCTACTTATCGGAGAAAGAAGTGGACAAAAACTAGACCAAATAGTAATGTGTATGTAAATAATTTATATCCCTTCATTTTTCGACCCGGAGTTTGAGAAGGTAATCTGGTTCTGGAGATCTGTTTGGAGAAGGGTCTCGTGTAGAAAGCTGTTATCCTCCGTTATACTTTCTGTTATCGCACTTCTCCTTTTTTTGAACTATCGTCCATAGTTGTCGGTAGGGTCTATGTGCAGATTGCATCGCAGGATTTAGGTTATCGATTTTACCCAACAAAAACGTTTAGATTTCCAATGAGTTTTCCTTTTTTTTCCATATAAGCTTGTTATATTTCTTAGACTGAAAGCGGGTGGAGAGGGATAAAAACCAGAAGACAGAGGGAACGGGACAGCAAAAGTGACGAAAGAACAGGAACGAGGTGTCGAACCAGCGGACATCATAAGCCTACGATTATTATCCAAATAAAAACAAGCAAAAACCCATCGAACAACGCGATGGGGCAGCAAACAACAGCAGAAATAGTAAAAGATTTAATCTATACCTGTTTCTAGTGAATTTAGCAGTAGTTAAAGTAAAATTTTAAAAACAAATCCACCATCCACGCAGCAGCAGGTGGAGGAAAGTAAAAGAAAGGAATGGGACGATGATGTCCTTCGACAACACTTTGTGTTCTTGGTCTTTTTTAAGTGGTGTAAAACGCGCGGGGAAAACTGAACATTCTTCTTTGTTTTTTTTCCATGTGGTTTAGGTGATGTATGTGTGTAGGCATGTGTGCATGTATGTGTGCGTAGTGGAGACTACCAAATATTTCCCACGGATGATGCGAGAGGAGGGAGGAAAGTGCAAATCCATTACGGAGGGAAACGGAATGCGAGACGGAGCTTTCGGAAAAAAATAAAATAAGATAAAACGGACGATGGAAAATGCAAAGAATTGCCTGAAGCTTACGAGGAGAAGGCTAGGGAGGGTCGGAAAACATTGCCGGTCGGTTGGGTTACGGAGTCGTGTATAAGTATAACAATTTGTTTTTAATTTTAACGAACTGTGATGTAAAAACATATTTATTTATATTTAAACACTCTATATAGATACGAATCAATCTCGCAAGCAAGGAGGGAGGGACTGCCGCTAGTCCCCAGCCGCGGAGTCGATTGGTTTTGGCTCGAAGCTAAAAGATGGGAGGGCGAGATGGGATGAAAGGTCTGGAACTAGAAGAAGACGGCCGTTAGGAGCCAGATGGAGGAAAAAAATGACTAACGCATTAAAGGAATTGCCCGTCTCTCGACCGTTAGCGATATTTGAACTTTGAAAAGCAACCAGGGGCAACAACAACACACAGGAACTTATTCGACGACAAAACATGAACCTGAATCAATAAAATAATTAAGTGAACGGCAGAGCAACTAAAATGTGGTCATATGTTACTTGTATAGTGCTAAGCTATAAGAATATTAATGGTAAATAAATATATGATAATTATAATAACTACTGCAAACCAGACACAGCAAAACAAAACGTAAGCAGAACCCTACGAATAACCAGCCCCCTCCCCCAAATGTTTATAGTTGTAACTGTAACCCCCTCGCGGCTCCCCTCGGACACCGTCCGGTGGAGAACCTTCACACCGATAAAAGAAAGTCGAAAAGCAGTAAAAGCAAACAATTTTCAAAAATAAAATCAAATACCATACCAGATGTAAAAAACAAGAGCTATGAAATTTAAATGAATGGATGGCAGAAAGAACTGTTGTTTAGTGTTGCACCTTCTGGGGGTGGCCCCGGGTGGTGGGCGTTAAATATAACGGCATTTTTAATTCACTAAATACAGCAGCGCATCAACCCGTCACCCTTCAAACCAGTAAGCTCCTCCGGCAGGGTGGGGGACTGTGGAATACTTTTGCATGTTCGATGGGATGAGGCAGGAACAAAGAGAAACGCTTCCCCTTACGCTGCTACGGACACTTCCTTCCGCTATCGTTATGACCTGATAATCCCGCCCTGGTTATGCATCCTTCCTTTGTGCGGCGGAATTCCTCCGAGCCGTGCAAGATAAGACGGGAATTGAAAGATTTAGTTAGACTGCGAGACAATAGACAAAAGCGATAGACAAAGACGCTTCCCGTGCGAGATACACAAACCGTATCTCCTTCCGGAGCTACAAGCCAACTCGAACAGGTAGAAACCACACGACAGGATGCAAAAAATAACGAAACATGCAGCCGGAAATATGAAACAAAATGGTGGACTCACCCCGAAGGCGTGTGTCTGGCTGACGGATCGTGTTCGTGCAGGCTTCCGAAGCAGAAGGATTACGTGATGCACGGTGATGTGCATCATGAGGGCGCATGATGGACAAAATAAGGCGCTCTTGTCTTGTCTCGTCAAAACTTGTACAGGACTGAGTCACCTGTGTACCATCACGAAACGTGCTGGTGATCCTCTGGCAATGTTTCTCGCTCGAATTAGCTCTGGGCGGATGCAGAAAGCCCTGGGAAGAGTCTGCAAGCAATGTAAAATAATAATATTTTGTTTTGGTGGTGCACCAACGGAAAACTATTGTAGTAAAATAAAAAGCAAATACACACAATTTTTAGAAAAGAAAAAAAACCAAAACAATATGATCTATATGAAATGAAACACAACGGGATGTGGATTGTGTGTTGGCCAAAGTTCACAGGAATCATTAAACTCGATTGAGCGAAGGAGCGAAGAACGGCAAAGACAAACACCTACCACTTGTACAAGCAAATCAAACAATTAAGCAGGAAAAGCGGAAGCTGAAGAAAACACATCATGTACACTTAGGAGCTGTAACTAGAGGAGTATTGAAGCAAAAGAGAATGAAATGTATTCGCAAACTGTCCCGTCTTTACAAAGCAAATAAATCCCGAGGCAAACCCAGCTGGCGGATTAATCATTAAAATGAACATCTCGGACATAGATGTGTTATGGAAGCGGTAAGAAAAAGAAAACTCTAATCGTAATCATGAATGTCATGAAAACTAGCGGCAGAGAAGGCACAATTTTCTTCTTCAAAAAATCGCAGCAGAAATGTCGGACATGTAAAATCAACAAAATTTAAAACAGGTAAATTATCTAAACAGGCTTTATCATTATGGCCAACAGACGGTCACAGCCGGAAACCGTTACGGCGGTTCCAATGCCGACGAAACAAACACTAAACAAAGAGAGTAAACTATAGTTATTTCGAATAAAACAAACAAAAAATGTACCAACATAGTATGTGCTTTTTATTGCGCCTTTATTCTCTTCCGAACATGTTTCTAGTTGGGAAATGAAGGTAAGCATTAAATGTGACAAAATATGCTTCGTTCGGTATACATCTTACCAGGCAAATGGAGGCTATTTTGTAAGAAATCTCTTGAATTACACAACATACACACCCGCCGTTATATTCTGGCGACAATACTCTTTATTGTGAAACATAAACCATGTGTCGATCGTACCCTTCGTTTAGTAAGACCAACCCAGCAATAGCACCGGTTTGTATAAACATCCCGACTTTCAAAATCATGAAACGTTTATTCGTTGAAAACTTTTATTCCAGCACTGATGCAATAATAGCGCAGAACGGTGTCATTTTAACTGTATTTGTGCCCCGTTATGCGTGATGGAAGGTCACCGGAGCCGAATTGTTCACAGGTCGATCACCTTTCAGTCGACCGGCTCCTCAGCCCATGTGAACACACCGTGCCGAGAGAAAGGGCTTATTTAGTTAGACGCAACCTTGACGCGCGGGGGGCTTTCAGTATGCGTGTGTCGTTGATGGGGTTTCACGACTTGATTCACCAAAGTTGGATATGGTACTACTTCATAGATTAGAAAGTAATGCATCAATTTAGGTCAAACCAGCGCTTCTAGCATATGACGTAGTAGTACCCACCCTTCTGGGCTTTTGTATATTTTCTTCTTACTTTTGTTTTAAATGTAGGTCTAACTTATGACAATAACAACATTTTTCCATCTCTGATTAGTGAAATAGAGCGAACCACAGTTTTTAAAAAAATTTCTCAACCGAAACCGATGAATTAGCGACCTCTATATTGTAGTTCTAAAAACATATTTTTAGTACCGAACTACAACGTGCTGCGTTGAAGAATTCAATGCTCAAAGTATAGACAACAATATATGCACAAGATTCAGACAGCAATATAAATCGAACATTGTACGCATCTTGCATCATCCAGAACGCGGAAAAGCTGTCAAAATAGACGCACGTTGTTTACATTGCCTGTTTTAAAAGTTGAGTCCAGTTATGGGTCCCTTTCATGAAATATGTACGGCTGCTAAATCGTTGAAATGCTGTGAAACTGCATGAACATGTGTTGAACTCCTTGAAAACTAAAAGAAATGCTTACAATTTGTTGACCATTTCAAACAATCAACCCTGGATCACGGAGAACCACTCGTCCTAAACACGTTCAGCCAGCTTCAAGCATTCACCCTTGTCGGCTAAGCTTGCTAGTGACAAAAAAAGCTACAAAACAGAAGTAGACAAAAACCGTGAAGAAGTTACCGGGTCCGCGAATTTCCGCTCCAGTTAGATTGCCATTGTGCGGTTTTTGTTGTTTTCCGCGGTCAGGACGCGTCGTCGATGTAAAACCAACGTTCTGGTGACGCGCCGTACGGTGATATCGTTTCTTTTACGGTGTTTCTTATCTTGCAACGCGCATTCAAAGTTTTTCAGCGTGCGGTATTGCGGTGCATTCTATTACAGCACTGCCACGGGGGGGTTCGTTTGTTTTACAAGTGTACATATTTTACCTTTCGGCCAGCGGGGAAAAAAAAAACAACCTATCACATTGTGGAGAGTTTATGTTTCGACCTAACTGTAGCAGGAAAAGCGGCTACAGCTGTAACAAAAGTAAGTTTTCGGTGCTGAGCAAAAAAAAAAAACTTTGATCAAAAAACTGCTTTGATTGCAAATTGCGAATGTCAGAAAATTTGCTACAGCTGCAGTCGTTGTCATCCGCTGTGGAATACATGCGCAAGTGAAGTGAATTTTGCGATAGGGCACGCGTCGCCAAGCAAAGGGTGGAATTGATTGATAAGGCGCTTGGATAATTCGTCTGACGGTGGGAGGTTAGATTCGACCTCCTGCAAACATTCCACCAGCTCAACCCGCGCGCGGCGATACATTGTTGCTTTGCCTTCACGCCGGCAGTTCCAGATGGAACCAACCCAGACCGGAGAGGAACAACCGAAAGAACGGGAGAAACTTCCACCAGCGGATGGCGCGTCTGGTTCTACCTCTGAAACTGTTGCACCATCAGAAAGCACAGAGATCGGCAAGAGCTCGACCGAAATGAAAGAAACAGCCGCACATATTCCTCCCGAAGATGACCACCAACCGGATGGGATGGCCTCGCTGGAAAAGGTAAGCTCCTCGTAGTCGTTCTTTAAGCTTTCTTATGACACCGACACCGACACTGACTCGTTGCAGGCACTCCAAGCGATGGAAGAGGATTCGGCCGAGGAAACGTTCGTGATCGAAAGTTCCCCGGAAAAGCAACCCTCGGAGAAGACCAAAGAAGATTCCCTAAAAAGTCCCGGCGAGGAAGTTTTCTCCATCGACGATGAGGAAGAGGCCGAAGAAAGGCCTGTCGCTGAAGAGGAAGAAGACGAGGAGGAGGAGGAGGATGAGGAGGAAGAGTTCGAAGAGATGGACGAGGATGAGGAGATTTACGTCGAAACAACGGAGCGCGTCGATGCGAATGAGCTGTCCGACGAAAACTCGTCCGAACCTGACATCAGCTCCGACGAGTACACGGATGATGAGGTCGATCGGGTGCGTGCTGGCGCCCGAAAAGGGGAAAAGAGTATGCCGGCGCCGGACAATCGCAGAGCATGCAACGAGCAGGACAATGACGATGGCGATGTCCAAATCCTGACCGATGACGATGAGGTGGAAGAAGAGGAAGACAATGAACCAGATGAGGAGGACGAGGAAGAGGATGAGGAGGACGATGAGGATTTGGACGGAACGCCCGAACAGGAAACGATCGTCATACGAAAGTTCGGACTAAAGTATGATTCCGATAGTAGTGAATCGTTGGTGGAGAAGTGTCCAAAGCTGAAAGTAAAATATCGCAACTACCAACACAAGCTAGCAGGGGTGCTTCGAAAACGATCATTCAAAATGTGAGTAAACGATTCCTTTTTATATCTATATTCTTTTTCTATAACAAACATATTTACAAAAGGTGACGTTATGTGGAACACAACTAGTTCAGATAGACACAACATGGACGAATGTCTTTAGAAAGGGGAAGCCGTAACATTCAGATAAATGTTTCATGACATGAGAGTTGTTTACATCCTGAAAGAATTCGATCGTCCGATTGAGAACTTGTAGATGACGATACGTACCTGGAACTTTATCTTTTCATTTTACACGAAACATTTAATCATCATTTCACTTTGGAAATAATGCTGACTGGGCTTTCATGTGTTGCATTTGCATTCAGTTTCTTCGTCAACGTAAATTTGCAACCGCATCTTCAACTAGGCAGTTTCCTCCTATTTTTGCAAAAGCCTGCGAAATGCATCTACCCGTAGAATCACACCCTCGTAATTGAACGCATCTTGTTTCGCATCATAAATTACTGCCGGTAGCGTTCAACTTAAAAAAAAACCCCATAAAACTGCATCACTTTCCGTGGCGTGGTTGTTGGTATTCAGAAAGTCAAAGCGTGGCGTCGGTATACCTTTTTTTTTTTTCATTGCCCCCCCGCTCGTTTACGCCTAGGACAGGCGGTAGCTCCCGACGCGCGGATGCTGTGCCCTTTCGTGAGGAGTATGAGATGACGCGCTTTTATCGACGACGGTACGTTGCGCAAACTGCACATGCGCCAGATGTGAAGACGACGTGGATGAGATGCCACCGTCGCTCGTCGGATACAGTCTCCTCCACCTTTCCGAATGTTCTGAGCATCTGAGTTTTCGATGTTCGATTCATTCGAATTCGACAATGCGGGGTTTAAAGTTATTTTTTTTTTACAGCGGAAAGGAATGTCTATGGAAATATTTTTGTTTTTGTTAATGATAAATTGTTGTTTTTTTGAGGATATCAAAAATGATATCTGCAATTATTCCTACCGCTCAAAATTTTGTATCCGCTTTGTTTGTTAGTGTAATATATTTTCCCAAACTGTTGAATATCAACCATCACCACGCGAGTTGTCGTCGTTTATGATTCCCATCGGGTTTCACTGCAACGGCTAATCCCCATGCGTTGTCCTTGGAGGAGGAAGTGGTTTGCAGTGTTTTGACGACGATTACGACGGGCAACACGATGGTCGTCACCGGGGATATCCCTTCCCTCTCCGAGGTGTATCGCCGCGCGCACCGCACCATGCCGTTGCAGCTGGCTGGTCAAATCCGCAAATCCACCCGTCCCTGAAGCATAACTCCAATGCCTTTCTTCTAACGCCATCACGCCACAGCGAACCCTGCAGCCTTGGCTGGTGCAGCACCGAAGAGCAGCGAACGGAGAGCAGCAGTCGCAGAAAAGGGCAAAGTCAAAAATCATGCCAAGGTAACGCCGCGCGCAAAAGTGGTATTAGCTTTGGCGGCGCTGTGTGCAGCAAGTAGCGAGCGCGGCCGACCAGCATAGAGGCAATGGAAATAGACACAAGCGCGATGATGATAGTTGCCGGTTTGGGTTCGGTGAGCCGCACTATGCTTGTTTCAATTTGATTCAATTGACCTTTGGCTGCATTTGCCCCGTTTGCGTGGTGCATTCGCCAAAGAATCCCTCCCACTCACTGCAAAGCCCACAACTGCACTGCAATTTTGTTCCCTTGCCTTTGGCAATCTATTTGGAAATTGATATGCAATGGTTAGAATCAATCTCCATCTTAATCCTAAAACAAGTCTAGTATTTTAGCTTGGTACCGAAATAATTGAAGCCGTCAATCCATTGGGTTATCATGAAACCGTGATTATGAATTGCATCCATAATTGCTCCCGAAAATGAATCTGGTTCGAAATGGTGGCGAAGCCGAATGGTCAATTATATTTTCCCTGTAAATTGCACCCGGATCTCGATGGGGAAGGAAAAACGTTGGACATAAAATTTCACTTCGACGTTACGGACAGGTTGTTGAGTTTTTTTTTCCTTTTTCCTGCAAGCCAGAAATTGTGGTGATTTCATTATGAGTTTCACAGTTAATTGGTTTAATTTCTGCCCAGCATATGGGGAGCGTGCGTATGATTTGATGAGGTTGGTGCCGATGGTTGGTGCTGATGTTTTTCATCTCACATTTCCACCGCTTGGAGGCAACGTACGGAAAGTATTGCATTGGCGCTCCTTCCTTTGTGATGTGAGATGGTAAAACTTTTTCTGATTGTCCCTACTATTCAACGCGCGTTTGGCACTCGTGCTTCGTGCGGAATTCAAAAGCATATTTTTCTCCCAACATCCTTCGTGGGCAACATGAAGTTTTTAGCAAAAGAAAAAAAAAAGGTTCTGAAATGACTTCAGAAAAAAAGGTGTTGCCCCAAAGGAAGAGGTTCGGAGAAGCGTCAAATGCTGCAATTCTCCCCCCGTTGGACTGGGATGGAAGACAAGGGTGGGTAAAGGAAAACTAAAACCCTTCCCCCAAACGTGATTGCATCGACGAATGCGACGTGAAAGTGACGGCGTAATCGCGAAGTGCGATAATGCAGCAGCACTCGGTGAGCCACCCGCAGGAGGTGGTATTTTATGATTTCGTTCACTCGACCACCGCCAGCAGTTTCGTCCTTTCGCGCCCCGGTTTGTCTCTCACTCGCTGGAGGGCGAATGCATTTTCCAGTTTTCCCCCTTCGTTCGATGGAGCGGTGAACAGAAGGTGCATTGCGCGCAACAGGCCATCGACCGATCGGGAGGCAAGTGCTGGTTAGTAACCTCCCATCCTTGCAGTATCCTTGAAATGCGGCACTCGTCCTTCTTGGGCTGCACGTACGCTCTGCACCGCCGCCGATATGATTACATTGACTTGCGCCACCATTCTCCTTCCAGCGACCTTCGACAATGTTGTGGCGCGCCGTCGTGTTGTGCTGCATTGTATTTTGGCTTAGCTTTAGCATACACACCCACACACACCGTTTTGCCAGATGGACGAATGCCACAGCAGCAACCAATCAAGATAAAATTCTAAACATAAAACGAGTTCACAATATGATCAAGGCCAGAGGATCAACCCGTGCTTCGGAGTTCAATAATCGTCTTCATCATCAGCTAATGCACTGTCACCAAGTGTCCCTTTGCAACGGGGACACTCGTAAATGTTGGAATAAATTCGACAGCATTTAGTTCTATGCTGATTTCGTTCGTTCGTTACGCCAATGTCCTATTCGAGTTTGTTTGAATCGTACCGAGTGCGATGACACGAATGGATAACGTTGAGCAGGTGGGTTCTAAAATGTCCCGGTACATTTTGGTTGTCCCTTCTACGTGTCAGGAGTTTCCAAGCAATGCAGGAAACACCCTGGTTGGGTAGGATTTATTTGTGAACCATTTTGCCATCTACATTCACGATTGAAACAATCGCCGTTCTCAGAATCAGGGTATGAAATTTGTCACCTGATCGGTTTGCATTGGCCATTATCATCTTCCTTCTCAGCTGGGTCACATTTCCGGCTGAGGAGATGCACCCAACGATGATGCACATCTTCTAGCGTGTAACTTCCCGTTCCTCTGCACCGTACAGTCAACCGTACTCTTCACTTCCTAGCGCTATTAGAGTAAGACCATCGTCTGCATTTTAACGACTGCACACTAATCAATAAAAATTGACACGTAGCCTCCCAACACCTCCCGCCCACGGCGCTAAGTGTGCAAACTGCATCAGGTGAATGATCGCAGGACGGGCTGACATTGGAAGATGGGTGTGCTTTTCTTTCGGCGTAATGTTCTTTGCCGCTACGCACTTAGCGATGCAGATTGAATGGATTGTTTTCCATTTCTGGAGCAGAAGGTAATATAATAACTCTGGTGCCCGGAGGTAAAGAATATCGGATAGTGTTGACCTTGTTTGGGATAACCCGATGGACGTTGACGCGTTTCGTTAGAGCTATCGGAATCAGCCAAGTGACTACTTGGCGCGAAGACCATCGTTGCACCACATTATGGTAGATTATTTTCGCAATACTGGGGTAAGAAATGACATATTTGTTTACCTATAGTGTTCCGTCAAAGATTCATAAATTATTTCTTATTTTAGAATTGTCCAGAAAAGGATCTTTCCCCGCCTTGAAGGCGTTATTCGATCGAATGATGGTTCGTGCCTCGCTCTAACAAAAAAAAGTCTAAAACAGAAGGATGTCCCGAACCATCGAGTTTTGAATGGTCAAACTCACCCCCGACGCTCCATTCCATCATTGAAGTCAATCACGAAGCACCGCGGATCCGTGTGGAGGTCTTTGCTCATATTGTTTGACATGTCGGCAAACACCCGTGTCGTTGGTGGTCGCCATCGTCGTCGGCGACATGCCGTTGCCCTTCGGGGCGAGGAGAAGGACGCCTCGACAGAATGGAAAAGGACGCGCACGTCGCGGTTTCGCGGTTCGCCCAAGGACCTCCGCGGTGTACGATGCCCTCTTTCGTGGTGTGCAGTTTTGTTTTGCGTTTAGAACATTGACAAAAATGAACGGAATGGGGTCGCGGTTTTGGCAAATGCAAACCCCCTAAACAATGTGTCCTTTTACGATTGCACCTAATGCCGGGCACTTGTTTCACATGTCCCGGGAAGGGCCAGGTCTTTACCGAACAACCGATTGGCATTGTCATTTGTTTGCAAGTTTTGGCTCAAAAGAGTTTCGACACTGCTGTTTCGAAACTTTTTTTCCGGCTTTTCAAAGTTGAATGTTACTGCTGTTTCCGTGACCTTTCGTCCTTCGACCGCTGGCTTAACTTCAAATCGAACGGCATGAACTCACACGGACCGATGCCAGCCGCGTGGAATGAGCTACACGAATGCTCACCAGCGTTCTATTGGTCACATAGGGGGTCACGAACCGATGCAATACGATGGTGCATCGTTGTTTTGCATTGAGTGAGTAGTTTGTTTTTTTCGCTTGTTCTTTCCGATGCGCTTCGACGGGGGGTCAAAGCACGAAAAAGGGGGTTGCGTATTTTGTTTTATCAAGCTAATCTAGTTTCCCTGGTGATGACACCCTTGTGGTTGAATGAAAAACAAGTTAAATCATTTTGGAATCTTCCAGATGCACGAATCAAAACGGCTTGGTTCTTCCGATAGGCCACTTTGCCACCGATTAGCGACGTACTGCTGCCGCAAATTAAACTCACCTCTTTGACGTTAGCGACGATTGCTGCCTAATAAAATCAACTCGGTGCCTCGGAGATATTCATAATGCAAATTGTAACGCACGCCGGTGTTCGGTACAATACCCTCCAAGGACCGGAAGGTGGCGCCTCCCGTTCGTCGTCCCGCTGCCGATTGCATGTGGTTTTAAATTGGATTGTTATTTTTTGTTGTTCTTCCGTTTTTTTTTTTTTTTACTTCCCTAGTTGTAGTTGAGCGGGGTGGAGTTTTGCTACCCGGGTTGCCCGGGTTTATCATGTTTATGGCAGCACGTTGAACCCCCTCGTCGGAGCACACCGGGTGGAAGACACTGTTGCACTTTGCCGGAGTGTCATTGTCGTCCAACGGTTCGCTGCCACGAAAGGATTGGAGTCGTTTACTTGCGCCGTATGGACATGTGGACTGTGTTTGGACAGAAATGGACCATGCTCGCTCCGGTTGTACTTAGCAGTGCAGGAGGTGGTGGTGTTCTGCAGGCAGTAATTGATTCCTGCCACTGAAAAGCGATCGCCTTGGAAGGTAAACCGATTGTTTTTTTTTTCTCGATTTTACGACTTCTCAGAATGAGATCAGAATGGCAACAAGCGCGGTAGAGGGAAGGTGGCATTTCAAAAAATGATTGCACCGGTTCATTGAATCGTCCTCCTCCTACGCACGAGAGAGTTTATCACGCGAAAACAACCAACGGCTAGCTCGGTGGCCGGGGAGAGGTGGGCGGTATGTGGAGAGGAATATTTACCCATCGAGGGAGGCTGTGTGTGTGTGTGGCAATGCTCGAGAATGCGCGAGTTAAACGATCGCCGGCTGTTGCGAGAGTGTTGCGCGCACGACGAGATCATTTCACTCTTCGTTGGGGAGCTGGGAGGAAAGGGGGAAGGGGGTGAAGAGAGACGTGGGGGGGGGGATGGTTGGGCGGGAAAGGGATCGACGAAATGTAACGACGTCCTCCGTCCGGACCAACGACCGAACTACGATCGGCGGCAACGGTTTCGCTGGCGGCGCACTGTATGTCTCGTCTAGAGTTCATTGAACCGCGTTTGTATTGGGCCGCACGATCGTCTCCGTGTGCCGCCAGAAGTAATTTAAACCCCCTCCCCAAACACACACCCACACAGCCATCCTCTTCCCCCTCGCTGATCAGAACACAGTCCCCATAACCTTCGCGCCCCTTCCTCTTCCAACCTGATGTCTTCCGCCACGGTTCAGTGCAATTCGGCTGCACACAGATTCACTTTCCTCTCGATTTTGTGGGCGTGTGGTTGTGCTTCGGTCTTGTGTGCGTTGTCGGTCTCAACAGCTACCAAATGACGAGCATTTGCGGATCAGTGCGCGGATTAGCTCCCTTCATGCGCTTGCCGATTGGTTTGCAATTCGGTTGCTGATTGTTGCAAAATTTCGTTACCATGTGTAGGATGGTTTTGTGCGTGTGTGTTTCTGTACCTACAGTACCGCACAACCGTAACATACAGAGAAGCATGTTTAATATTTGCAAAATGAAAAAAAGGAAAAGGCTTGCATGAAGCAATCATCAGACTTCTTCATAAACGTGCTGTAACTCAATTTAAATTTTCTTCACCGTAGCACAGTTTCTTTGCGATCTGCACTGTTTGTAATGATCGATCCTTTGAGGCACCTTGCGAGTGAAGTCTGATTAATCATTTTGTCATCAGAACCAATTGTAATCCAACGGAATGGGCAGATGGTTGGAGAAAAGAAAAGGCAACCAGAGGCGTTGTTGCTTCGAATTTCGTTGTCGGGAATTAAAGGGAATGATATCTTGACGAACAACATAATAATATTCAACACTATTCAAAAATATACTATGGGACACATTCCACAACAGGAGCGAGACGAACAGCACCCATCAGCTTATTACTAATTTATCACCGTCTGAGTACTCGCCTTTTCTGGATTATTTATGGCTTGTACTGAGGTCCCTGCGTCGCAGACTAATCGATGCTGCCGGCCTACCGGAGTGCCCTTCATGGATGACACACCAAAAACGGGCCTTTTTCGAAAGAACCGAACCTGACCAGACGCCGGCAGGACATTAACCCTATCAATCCCTCCCTATCCTGCAAATGTAGCACCATTTTTCACCACTGCCGTCGGACACCGGATGGCGTGGGTGGGTGCGTGGGATGGAAAATGAATCAGGGTATGAATATGAAACCATCCACTTCCATTTCTCTATCCGACGCCGCAATTACCGATTGGGCACATTACACGGTACGGCAACAGTCTCACTCCGCGACAGTCAATGAACTTTTACGGTGATTTTGGTGACCACAGAAAAAGAAAGAAAAAAAAAAATGTCACACTGAATTTATTGCTGTGCTACAGTACCACCAGTTCGCTGACTCCTCACGAGCCACCGATGGGCCAACGTTTTCGGCGCAGGAACAAAACAGCGGGAAAAGGTTCTCTTTTGGTTTTAATCACTTCTGCATCGCGAATTTGGTCGCGGAAATCTTCCCCCCAACCCACCTTCCTGCGAGCGAATGCAAGTGACCTGCAGTGACAGGGTGGCAGCAGCATGATTAAGTTTACTTTTGATTCCTTCTGGGCCGTAAAATCCAGCCCTTTCTCTTTCGTCACGTGTTGTGCAAAGGTTGAAGGTTATCCTGTCAGCTTTGAAAGGTTAAACAACCGTTGACGGGTCGAGGAGCAAAACCGAGATGAAACGCCGGCAGCTCACACGTTTCGCAATTGTAACGTTGGATTTGCCATATTTTTTTTTTTTTAATTTGTTTCTCATTCCGACTGCGCTCGCTAAGAGGTTGAGAAATGGTTTGAATCATGATCAAAAAGACGTTGCTTGTGAATGTGCAATTTGTGTGTTTGAAAGGATTCAAAGGTCTGCAAACTTCAAGAAACAAAAAAAGGGAAAACCTTTACTACAACCAATCTGTTCAACTATTCTGCTTGTCAACGCAAAAGGAAGCCCAGTCGGAAAAGCGCCATAAGCAGAGCCGGCCAGTGATTCGCCTACAATTTCACGGTTCACGGTGTGGTTCGCCCTTTCCCTTTCAGGGCCAAGAAACCCGCTTCCAGCTTCTGAGCGAACAAAAAAAAAAAGCCTTTTGATGACGCGACGTAACTCTCGCCACGTTTCCTTCTGCCAGTCGTCTTCGTTGTCGTCGTCGTCGTCGTCGTCGTCGGGGTGAGTAAAATCTAAAATGTCAAAAACTTTACCGCAACAACGTGTTCGAAGGTGGCGTGCACGGTGTCGGTGAACGTTTTGCAGCCGGGGGTGCGGTGGCTTCGACCTTCGAGCGAATATCAACGGCCACTTGCAGTTGATTAGTGATGAGTAACCATATTTCATCCTGTGCTGACGTCGGACACCGATGGAACACGTTCGTGTGCATATTTAAGAACGCCCTTACACGTGTGTCTGTATTTCTGGGGTGATGGTCACATCGGCTTTTTGTTTATGCTTGCATGTTTTTATATGTGTGCTTGAAAGTTTTTCCTTGGCATCTCCGACACGTCCCAGACGAAGGGAAATTATTACTACTTATCAACAACATAACCATCCCGAATTCCGAAACGGCGTTAATCCCTTCCCGAGCATTCCGTTGGTTCCCTTCGCTAAATTTTACACCGTGGCGTAAAGGAACCAGCACGACGAGGTTCGTCTGCGAAAATGTTCTTTTGTGTGTTTCCTCGTGGAAAACGTCCGTCTCGTGCTGGCGGGTGCAGTAATCTGCTATCGTCCAATTTTGCTGGACCGTCTAAGTGTGTGGTAACGGTGGACGGCAGTCGGGGTTGTGCAATGAAGCGGCGAAGGATGCAAAAGAAGACCATCCGACCATCCGTCCTTGAGACTAATTTAACCTCCGGCAAGAAACCAACCGGAGAGGACGCCGACGGTCAACGACACTTAGTCTCGCTTGATGTGTGTGTGTGTGTGTTTGTGTCCTTTGGTTCAACAGGTGTGCCTTACGCGGAAGGTCATCGGAATGCGCTGTGTGTGGGCTTCCGTTCGAGGGAGCAGAATTTGGTGCCACCGGCAGTGGAAGACAAAACAAAACTCTGCTTATATAAACGTGTCTGGGACGTCCTAGCAAAATCGAACTGAATATTTCATCGCTCCACCGCTCCGAATGCACATTGATTATTGAAGCGCGCAAAGAACTCGGACACAATTTCGCTGGAAATCCTCAAATAAACCCTATGCGGTGAATGTCGGAGGACCTACTGGCAGGAGTTTTGTTTCCCAAGCGATTAACCATCGCACGCCAATAAAAATGTCATGCCCTTCCCAAAAAAAAACGTCGACAGCCTTGAAAATTGCTTGGATCGACGATTGGCTGCTGCTGCCTGCCTTACATTCCCACTCGTAGACGCTCCCAAAAACAAGCCCGCACATGATGGCGGCCAAAATCCCTGCGAAGACGTCGCATGCAACCAGCCGGCAGCCGTAACCTTCGCACGTCAATCTCGGCGTGTGCAGTGCTGCAGAATGTAGATTCGGCCATGTTTCGGGCGAAAAGAGGCAAACGAAAAAAAAAGGCCGGAGAAGCATTTCAACCGCACAATATCTCATGGTGATTAGTGGTTCGTGTCTAAGATCCAATCGAACCGCCTTCCCCGTCGTCCCGTTGCGACGGTTGCGATCGGTCGTTTACTTTACCGCGGCTGCAAGTTGCGATCTGTAGGGGTTCGATGGGTAGGCGGAGATGTCAATGCTACGCAACCGATCGAAGGACTCGACCCTGGCCGCCATTTGTGACGATGGACAGAGGAGATGTACATGAACCACTTTAAGGTAGCAAAAGAGCAGCGACAATTTTATCAAACGGCGTACAGCGTCTCATCCCATCGGACGTGTTTAGACGACCGTAAATGAACAATTTAAGTGCTCCTGCAATGGGCCACTTGCTCAAGGATACTATGTTTCGTGTAGATAAGCCTTAAACCGAGGCTCCGGGGCCGTCTTATCGCACGATCAGATTTGAAGGCCACGCTGCGCTCACTGCAATCCCCAGAAACGCCTCGAAGTACATCCGTTGAAATGGCCTGTCATTAATTTGACAGATCGCTGCCGAAACAATGTCATCGAACCTGTCGTTGCCTTGGCCTGGGAGCCGTGTTGTGAGTGGCGTTAGATAGGTGTCTCGCTGCGCCGAAATCTTATGACCTTCGGAGGCGCTGCGCTGCTCGCTGCTGAGAACGAGTTTCGGTTTGGAGAGTGGATGATGTTGATGACAGTTGATCAGGATCGATCTCTATTGGAAGCGCTCGTTAATGGGAACATAAATGTCACAACAGTTTCCCACACCCTAACCCTGTAACGCTCGGTTCCGTTTGATAAATCACCTTCCAGCACCCTTCCATTGCCAGCCGGCAGCGAGGTTGTCTATTATGCCATCGTACGCGAGACATGAGCGCGGTTCTGGTAGCGATCGTGCATTTGTTTACCGTTCCCATCATCCGGCACGTTCGGCAGTATCAGCTCCTTCCAGCGTGAACCTTGGATTGTATTTGCACGGGCCCGAAGACACACCACAAGGTTCTCTAGCTTCCACTCGCATCCCTTGCAGCAGTAGCACAGGAGGGGGCTTATTCACTTTATTGACAAAACGATGCAAATGGAAGGCTATGTTTATGAACTCTCCTTCGCGCCGGTGGATTTCAGCAAGATCTGCAGCAGACAACTGCGTCTGTGTTCGGATGTGTTTTTGCCTCTCGTGCATCCAAATTTAGATCAGCGAAGAGCTACTGGACGGTTCCGATTCGGTAACTGAGACGTTATCTTTGCCGCCCCGTCTCCCAACGTGACTTCCATCGATGGGGGGGTGCGCGAGTCATCTCTTCCAGTGCAGTCTGAAACGCAAGCCTGGTGCGGTCCCTGAAAGAAATTGTTTCTGGCGTTTCGTAATGCCAAGTGTGACCGACGGGGGGATCCCTCTTTCGATCGCTGTGTTGCTGCGTTGCCACCGGTGTTATCTAGGTTACTTCATTGTGGAACGAAGAGGAAAACCGTTCTCTTCTTCATCCGGGCTGTGCGCGGAATGGTTGAGTTCTAACGTTTCTTCAAGGTCTCGAAATGGCTTTGTTTGGAGGAAGTGGTAAGATATATTCACTGGAACAAAATGCAATTTTAAATGAGACAACTCTTTAACTTTAAAAAAAGATATATTTAATTTTTTGAATATTTTCTTGTTTTTTAGCCAAATGAACACATCAAAGAACACAGGCACAGTCCGTCCAGATGCAAGACATACGGGATTCGTCATTGGCAGTTGGGAACGTCTGCTCGGTGAACTGATTGCCTGGCCGATGGCTGTTCGAAGATAGCAAATTTGTCACGTTTCGCTCATTAAAACTTCCATCGGACAGAAAACCGTCGTCGGGCCGTGCAAGTACGAGCCGAGTGGGGTGCTGTTTATGGACGAGTCGCTGGGTTTCCATAATATTTGCCGGAATGAAAAGTGCACCGCAAGGGCGAAGATATATAACTTTAATAGCAAACCTGGTGGCTAATATTCAACCGTCCCCCTCTCTCTTTTAACCTCTTCAAACACCGGTCAACCGTACACGATATTCTTTCGTTTCTGTGCCAAGCTCCACGAGAACCGTCCTTCTCCTGCGCCTTATCTCTGGGCACTCGCTGAAACTTATCGAACCGAACCGTCGCCTCGGGAGCGAAGGTGGAGGACGCTGCATGCGTTTAGTTGATGTTTAAAGGGCACCAGAGTCTGCTTCGGCGGTCAGCTGCAGCGCAGTTGCATCGGATGAGCGGTCGTCGTCGCCGCCGTCGTCGCCGCTCATCGATTTCCCAAGGTGACTTTGTGGAGTGGCGAACGGACCGTTTGCTTTACGCTTGCCGCCCATTCGGTCCCAGCACCGCCGTCGCCCTTTGGGAGGAAGCAAGCCCCTTACATAAGCGCAAAATGGTACGGAACGGCTGCAAGTCACGCGGTTCTTCTGGGAAGAGGGGAAGAAGTTGGAAGTCGAGTTTGGACAGTCGAGTGCATTGGTGAGCCCGGAAGGGAGACATACGTACGGGCTGTAATCTATTCCTCCGACGCCAACGACTGCAAACACTAATCCGTGTTTTGGCTTACAACTACCAGATCTGCTACATAGTACATTCTATCGTTTTTTTTTTTTGTTCTTCTTTTGTGTAACAATGTTTAAGCGGGAAGCGAAATGGAAATAGGAAAGCTAATCTATCAGTAGGAATCTAAATTTTTGGTATGATTGTTTCATGAGAGGAAAACAGTTCAATCACAAGAAACTCAATTGCACAAATTATTGAAAACCCACAGACAAAAATTGAGTAGCATTAGTATCAGTTACAAGTTGAAACCCGTTTTACAATCGGCAAAAAAGTTTGTCAGCTCATATCGATGGAGAATCCGATCGGTTAAATTCATCTAAGCTCCCTCTTATATCTTTTAATTTATGGACAATCGACCCAACACCATCGTTCCCTCGTATCATCACCAGAATGAGTAAAAAAATCCTCCTCGATGGATGGTTTACCTTTTTCGAATCACTGCTTATTATTTGCGTCATGCATCCCGGCGATTCTGGTGGTGTTCGTTAGCACCCTCATCAGTTCCCCCTTTGCCCAGCATGCCCCTCCTCCCAGCCCCCATCCCAATGTCGAGTGAGTCGCCCGTGTGGAATCGGTTCCATCTTTGCGCTTTGCAGCCGCGCGTACCACGATACTAATTCGTTCTGATCCGAGCGTCGCCGTTCGGTCATCGATGCAAGCTGCTGCAGTTGCACAATACACTCGCCTCCGACTCGTGCTCACCCCTTCACCCCCGGTACCTCATCAGCTCCTCCGGGATGAAGGCGTTTCCCTTCAGCCGATTGCACGAGCGTTGCAGATGAAGTGGCGAATAATTCTTTCCCTTCGGAAAGTCGCCTCCCCTTGCGAATTGGGAAGCTGCGGCGGCCTCTTCGGTGGCATATGAGAGACGAAATGCAACTGCGATATGCGGCTGGTGTGCCGCTAAATCGCAAGATAAACAAATTCCCACAACAGTATCACCATCGTCCTCGACATCTTCCCTCATCATGATGGTTCTTTGTCTCAAATCTCATCCCCTGTCAACCGCAGGAAAACTCTCACCTTTACCAAACAAACCAACGAAACCTCCCTGCGAATCCGCTTCCCTTTTTTACCTCTTACCGTGCCTCGAACGCCATACCGAGCTGACCTCCTTTCCGCTAGCTGATGGTGGTTGGTTCGATTTGACGTTCACCGTCGCAATTTTCTCGCGCAGTGTGAAGGCTTCGTTTTTGTTTGTTTTGGCATCGACTGGGTTCACTGAACCGGTCGAATTTGGCCATGTCTTCGTCGAGGTTTCGCGCGACCAGGGCGAGAAGCGGCCATGTCATTGGACGGTTCTAGTAAACCTCTCGTCCTCGGCTGCGCACGATAAAGAGCCGTACCGTCGGGCACCACCTTCTAATGGTCGGTAGGTCGGGGTGGTTCCTTTTTCGGAGAAAAAAACCCCTCACTGCCGGATGAAAGGGGGGGGGGGGGGGGGGGGAGGCCAACAAAGGTGTGTCTCGACGGCATGAAAAAGTCTTTCTTGGCCCTCTTCGAAGAAGCTCTTCGTCCCATCGATGGCGGATTACGTTACCGAGAGGACGGCTGAAGGCGATGACTTTGTTTTTGATGGCTAAAGTTTGTGACTTTCGGAGGACATGCAATTTTTTGTTTTGTTTTGCTGCAATGTTGTGCTTCAAACTGCCTATTACCTTCTTTGCGGCAGGCCCGATGCCATTCACTCCTTGTGTGCGTCGGTCTCTCTCTCTCTCTCTCTCGCTCCCTCTCTTTTCTCGCAGGTCAGGGTGATCCTAGTGCGCTTAGCGTTACCGTACGTACTGGTCTTTTTTTTTATACTGGTATATGGCTGTATGGCTTTTCTTCGCCAAACTGGGCTTCGGGCGAGCACGGTGAGCATTCACCACCACCTCCCGGCCCGCCGTCGTTCCATTTAATTTCACGTTTGACCTCGATTTCCGATCGCGACTGTTCACCTTCGCACCTTCTCGCGGCAACGCATAACCAGCCAAGGCTACTCGGGGACTTGCAGATGTAGCATAGAAGACCGCCGACCGCTAGTGTTTCGGTGGCTTTGCTTTTGCCGCAACAAATCCCTAATGCATCGTAAGGAGATGGCAAGGAGTTCCTTGTCCACACTCGAAACCCGCGGTGCAACGAGTCAAGAGGGGCTGCAAGCCTAAGCGCAGTCTCAGTATGTCCATACAGCCAGAGATCACCGGAGCTGGTTCTCGCTCATGGTCAGCCGGGGAGAGCCTACGGATGTAACAATATAGCTTTAGCATTTGCATTCAATGCCACGTCCACGTCCACGTCCACTGTCTCCGCGTCCGGGCGGCTTTTCCGTTCTCTTTTGAGGTTTAGGTTCTGTCCAAGTTTTCTCCTTCAGCTGCTAGTGCGTTGGTGCACCTCCCTCCTCTTCGCCTTCGTACACATTCACATTCACACCTCCACCTCCCTTGCTGCTGTCCTCGACCGTGGTGTGAGGCCTGGTTAGGTTTATTGATTCGTACTTAGCGCTGCAAGCAGCGCGCAGGCTGCTGCTGCTGCGAGTCAACAAATTCTAAACCTTGACAGTAGTGCTTAGTGCTAAACCAAACACCGAGACGCGCGCACACGGCGCTCAGACGAGGTATGGTGTATGGTTGCACTCTCCTTAAACCACCTCCCATCCCCCCCCCCACCCTCTTCTCCTCCTTCGCCGGCGGTGGCTAAAGTAAGGCTGGTTCTTGTGGGTCGCGCCGCTGCTAGCGGAATCGTCGAATGAGGCTAGGGAACGACGCTGGAGGCTGTCCTTGGCACGGTGATCCTCAAGCCAAGCCTCTAATCGGCCTATGCAAACCGAACGCCGCGGACCTTGAGCGAGCCGAGCGCGGTGGCGTTGGTGGCGTATCCCTGAAGGTGTTTCTTCGTGCGACTCCCTCCCCGTCTTGGCGATCCTCTTTTTGTTCAACACCTTCAGACGAAGCGAAAAGAGGTCAACCCTTTCGTCATCGAACTGTCCTTTCAAAAAGGGGCACGTCGAGGGCTGAAGATCGTCTCGGAGTTATGAATTGAGAAAAAAACACACACACACACACTTCCCATGCTTCGCAAATATCTTCAAGGTGACCTCCTACATCCTGTCCGACCGAAAGGAGTCACGAGTGCGGACACTTTTTCCTATGCTGCATGCTCGGAAGCCGTTGTCGAAGCGTCTATCGACCAATCGGCTGTTGCGTTGGCGTGAAGCATATCTAAACGATCTCCGTCCCGTGAATGGACGGACAAATCCCTCCGTGGGCTCGAAGGCGTGCATTGCTGGCGATACTTTAACATCGTGCCCTTTTCGGGAGTGGTTTCTTACTCCGGTTGACGCAGGGGATCCCTGACACATCTTTATAGTCTTTCATTGTTGGTATACTAAACCATTTCCAAGGTCAACGTTTTATGGGGTTTACTGTTTTACTACCGATCGGATGTTTCCAAATTCGTCTTCATCCGTTTGGTGGCGATATAGAACGCCTCTAGCATATTAGTCTTCAAGAAAAATGCAAAACCCTCTGAAACACAAGAATTGTTATGTTTTTGCCAACGTGACTAATGATCAGATTGAAAGGGTGGCTATAAATAAAAGCACAAGAAATTACGCGCATTTACAACGGGATCAGCAACCTTATCGATCGGCGATCGGAGGGCAATCAGTAGCAGATGCCTTCTTTTTGCCTCAATCCAATCGGGGATGGCTCGTTCGGAGCGGTCTTTCGGAGCTGATTAGCTCCATGAAAACATTAGAGCGCGTCTTTCTTCTCCGTATGGATTTCCAGTGATTATGATTCTTGTAAATTTTACTCCGCAGCTCCCGAGTTGCCTTTCAACAGAAAGGGTCGTTGGTGCGGGCTAATGTTTTCATTGTTGCCGTTGCATTCATTTTTTTTCTCAAACTGCAAACCGAGCTGAAGTGTTTCGTCGGTAAGTGCATTACATGATGGGAATGTCACACTGTCGTTGAGCTCTCTTCACTCGTGGTCAGCCATAATCCAACAGGCAGCCGCTGCTCTACCTTTCGACCGGTAGTGTCAAGAACACTTTGCTGCGCGTCCGCCACGGTGCAATGCCATCCCGACGTCGCGTTAGAAGGAGCGCTCCAAGGGAGCAGTGGGAGCCCTAAAGCTCTCATTGCCACCACGCCGTTGCGTTCGCCCCCAAAGCCGGCGTCCATTTTATATGTGTTTCTTTTTTCTCCATCCCGCTCGCGTACGGTTTAGCGACTCGCGGGGTGTGTTGTGTTCTTTTTCCTCTGCACGGAAGGCAAAGCACCGCGATGGGAGCATCCTCCCCGATGTCATAGCGCAAGCTCGCACGCTCTCTCTCTCTCTTTTCCTCCCTCTCGTCCTCACTCACTCTCTCGCTTTATCGTGTGGATCGTAACCTTTTGCCGCCATGCGAGCGAGCGAACGGTAGGCAGCGGCTTCTCGTAGCTCGCACCATCGCAACGCTCCGTCAGTCAATGTGCAGCCGTCGTCGTCCGCGGACCGCAAGCAACGCGACCGAAAGCGCAACCCGAAATCTCTGCTCTCTCTGGCGGTGGGGGGTGGTCCACAACTCCTTTCCCTTCCTTTTTGTTTGTGCGGTGTTTTGTGCGATTTCCGCTGAGTGTCGATCGCGACGGCGAACGTCGGGAGCAAAACAAAATAGAAAATAGAAAGACGCCCGACGAGGAGCGAGCGAGTTGGGTGAAAAATTCACTTTCTTTCGGCCCGTTGGTGTTGGAGCAACTTGTCGGATTTTCAATGTGATGCCGTTTTTAAAAGGTTCTTTAATGAGAGGAATTTGCTGGGTGTAAAAGAGTTGATCGAAGAGTTACCAAGAAACCGTTTTCCCGGATGGATGATTTTCACACAGCTTATGTGCGTCGTAAAGTGTGTCCGGTAAAATACCTATCGTTTTCCTGGCTATAGAAAAATTAACCCAGAAGATAAAAGTGCATTTAAAATAAGTGCATGTTACGAGATTGTTGGTATTGTGCTAAGTGTGTGCAACAAGTCGGTATTGAAGAAACGAAGAATGAAATTGTATCGATAAATACGACTCAACTTATGTGTGTGTTTCTGTGTGTGTGAGTTAGAAGAAAAAAAGAATTCCACGCATGATTTCTGAAGCATTCATTAAAAAAAAAAACCCGTTGCATTGAACATCGGCGAGATATTTGCACCCCGAGCGAGGCGAAACAAAGCAAATTGTATTGCACAAATTTACGTGAAGTGCTGCTGCGGGCAAAAACACAGAAATCTTCTCCGCAAAACTGATGCCGAGCTGAGCTTTGCGGCGCCTAGGGCAGTTTTTTTTTTTGTTTGGTGTACATGTGTGCGTTTGTGTATTGGCCAGTGGCCAAATAATCTGCCCGTTCTCGCTGATCTGCCGGTGTGCGCCATCGTCGTCGCTCGAGCGAGAACAAAACTGTTCGTCGAAGGCCGAAACCGAAAGCAGCAGCAGCGCCTTCGAGTGGGTTGCCGGATGCCAAAGCGTGCCAAAGGGGGGGCGGGCGCAGGAGGAAGAAAAAACCCGGAGATAAATTAACTCTACTCGAAAATAGCAATCGGGAGTTCAGGGTGTGCATACAGCGTTACGCCCTGGTAAAGGAGAGTTTTGTGTTCCGTTTGGTGATGTTGCAGCTGAAACGAGATCAAACCCCTGCAAAAGTTCGGATGGCCTGCACCGAGAGTTAGAAAAAAAAAACCGCCCCCATTGGTCGCCGAACAGCAACACCTGAGGAAGCGAACCCAAGTGAAAGGTGTGTAGAGCGCCCGTGCACCTGCGATGGTCCATTTCTCCACGTATTCGGTTGATTTTTGTATGTTTTGTAGGTTTCTCCATTTGTCTAATTTGTTGTAATGTCTCCTAGTGAACTCATATATCTTTGAGGAACACAGCAATTCTTGCTGGTGCCATTTACTCCTTACATTAAAATCCCTCATTTCCACTTGTCAATCATAAAGCATCACCATAGAGTTGATATCGCCTACCTTTCCTCATGTAATGCTGATTTAAGCTAAAGAACTGTTGTACTCACCCTCAACCCACGCACGGGAAAAAGCAGCTGAGTGGCAGCAGCTGGAATTAAATAATCACCATCAAACGGCAACTCCCCCGGGGCGACACAGTTTCACCGGGGCGTGGAAATCGGTCCGAGCTTTTCCTGGATGCTTTTCCATCCGGTTGATTTGATGGCGATCGTCCAACACCGGATGGTAGGGGACACCTTTCCGAACAATCCATTACGCCTTCTCAAAACGACCAGGCTGCTCCATTCGCGTTATGGTGTGGAGTTTTCCATCCTCCGCCCGGGCGGTCCGGGTGCAGTTGCATCCAATGGCAACCGGCTGGATGGCTCTCCGATGGTAGAGAAAGTTCCATCCTTGCAATGACATAAAGCCAACGTTCGACCGCCTACGCGTGTTTCGATGTGATCGGTATTGGACTACCCTTTCTACAAGGCTACACACATACACATCCTTTATGTGCATGTTTCCTCTCTCTTCCTCTCCTTTTCTCCCGCTTCATCACTTTGTGTACAAACCAACCGTGCAATGATGAGGTATGATCTGCACGGAGCGTATGTAATTCAACGAAACGCTTGTTACGTCCATGATTCGATTGCACTCTGGCTAACGAGAGGGATTAACTCAGCGTTGACGTAGATGGTTTGTTTTCGAGGAAACATTCATTAAGGTGACGGGTCGCCTGTTTGTTGCTTTTTACACTTAACAAAGGACATTGTTATCTATCACTGATAAGTTCGAAGAAATGGTATCAGCTGAAACACCAAGCGCCTCCATTTGTAAATTTTGATGTGACTTTAAACATTTCGACGTTATATAAAACCATTCGAACACAACCTAGTGAACCTATAGGGACTCATTCGCGTGGACATGTTTTACACAACCGCCTTCGTAATAACGCTAGGATTGACATTTTTGTTGTTGCATTTTCCCATTAAGCCGCACAACGATCTGCACTGCGAAACGGGCGACGGAAGCTGTTGTTGGCACTTGCTAAATTGTTATTTTTATCATTAAAAATTTTTCCTTGAAACCGACCGGCGGTGGAGAGAAAGAACCGCCCGTCTGGGTTCGTCCCAGCTTAACCACTGATTGGATAAACTACTATTTTTAGCGCCGTTTCGACGCGGTTTTGACGAGGCTTTGTGTGCGGTGGCGGCTTCGCGCAGCAACACAGTATCGCGAACCGGGTCCGGGCGCTCCGGGGCTGGATGATTCACGGTATGTCCGCTGACGGGATAATGACGGCTCCCTCCAGCACCTGTCCAGTGAGAGGGGGGTAGAGAAACAGAGTAGCATTTATTGGAAAATGATTAATGCCGAGTTCGTTACGGTATGTGGCATACTGAAGCTGAAGCTGTGAGGACGGAGAAGAAGTTTGCTGAAGTTGGGGAGCGGAAGGAGCTGAAGACTTGTCATCGGTGAGGAATTTACCTGGCACGAGCAGTCAATCCACCCACCCGCCTGTTCGCGATGTGATTGAGTCGGTGGTTCTCAACGCATCAGAGCTAGGAAAGCAGTAGATGCTATATCAGCATAAGATATCGACCGATATTAGGCCAATTTATTGTGCCGATTCCCATTGTAATGCTCCATCGCACTAATTGGCATTGGAAGGTGCCTCAGTTGAAATTGATTGGCTGTTAATTTTGCTTGCCCTTGGACATTGGAGGTCTGCAAAGGTGAATCTTCCCTCAACACGCCAACACGCCTGCTCGTTCGAATGAGCGGAGGAGAACGCGGAAGTTCCTAGTCGGGGTGGAGTTCTCTTAACCAATTTCCCGGATCGCACGCCTCGATAGGAAACCTTTCTCGGACGCTGGAGCGATGAGAGCAGGCCTACGGTCGTGAGGGTTAAAGTTTGCGGAAAAGAAGCTGCACTATCGTGATCGACGGCGCGAGGCCGCTCGGCTATCAAACCCTTCGACGAGGCTACAATTATGGTCCGCTCCGATGGACACTATGCATCTCCAACGCCGGAAAGCAACAGCGGGGCGATCCGGTGAAGGACAGCCACGTTCGCGGCGAACTGTAGAGGGTCGACCGTTGGAAGGCGATGGCGACGACGACGAAGAGCAGGTGGGGGGGTACGGGCATCGGCATCGTTTAGTGCGCTTAGTTTTTCTTATCGCACCGGCCGTAGTGGCCTCCCGACGTCTAGCAATGATGTGTGCGTGATGGCACCACTACCAACCACGCTCCGTTTTCCGCCTGCTAGAGTTTTGTCGCACCTGGGACCGACGATGCATGGTTGACATTCGTCTCCGTCTTTTGTGAGCTTATGCGGCGAGGGGGAATTGAAAGGGGCACAAGGGTGAGATGGAAACGCCCTGAAGGCCTTGGGTTTGCGAAGAACATTGGTGGAGAGTGGTGATGTGTGTCTGTAGGAAACGGACGCTCCGCCGCCAGCGATGGAACGATAGAATTTTTCAAAGAAACACAACCTGAAGGTTAGCTGAAGTGCGCAAGCTGGCCCTACCCTCTGCCGCTGCCCTTTTTTCCTCCCATCCCAGTCCATTTATTGTGCAGCACTTGATCGCAGCTGCGTGCTGAAGGGTATAGGGGTTTTTTTTTTCAAACAGGCTTGACCAGTGGTCGGCATGCTGAGGTTTCTCAAGAAATGAGGAAAAGTCGATATCCATCCTATCAATCCTATGTGTATCTTAAAAATGTCATACTCTTCGTGTCCGCTTACTTCAAACCAGGAATAAGTAAAATTCTAAACAGATGCTTTCAGACGAGACGAATCTCACACAACCTTCAAAGATTCGTGAACATTCCAAATCGGTATCCAAACTTTCCCCAAACTCCAACTCAACACGTTTACACGACCTTGGTTCTCTCTGAGTCAGTTTGAAAACAGGTCCATTGTTCAAGAGCAACCGATCCGACATGATAAACTATTTATTTAGTTGGAGTTGGGCAACGTTAAGGAGTGTTCAGTTGATCACTAGAAGTTAAGTTGAGTGATAGATGTGTATTTAGTCGGTGCGTCTTTAGAAGCAAAAGTCGAAAATCTCAAATGTTAACCCTCCAACTCTTATATAGTGTTTTATCGAATGCGTTTGCCGACCACTGGTTCAGCACTTGCCAAGTGCAGCTAGACCTCGGTTTTGTAGCGGAGTCGTAGGGTGAAGCAAACAGGGTTAGCAATGACATGCTGTTCCCTCTTTGGTGCCAGAAGCTCCACCAGCCGATCGTCGCGTTCTCGGACGTGTGTATCATTATATGCCGGAGGGTGGCGAGAGGTACCATTCCAGGCCCTTCGGGAGGTTGAGATCTTCCAGAGGTGCGCGAGAGCCACAGAGCGTTCGCGGCTGGATCGATGAGTCGGACATTTGTGTTTTTTTAATGCGCTTTAGCTCTTGCAATTGTTTAAGGTAGTGCATCCCTTGTTCGAATGCAGCAGCTTGCAGTGGGTGGGAGACCCCTTCCAAGGGACTCCCACACTCCCTCGGTTCCTCCGTTTGCAGTCCGGCATTAAAACCACCGGTTCCGCCCGCAAGGTGTTTGGACGTTGTTTGTCCACCAGAAATGAATAAACGCTACGTACGTGTGTGCACGAGTTGCCACGAGATCGCCACATCACCCACAGGGCCACAGGGTGTTTGATTATCCGGGAGGGTCGTATATCCAACCACCACCACCACCACCGCCAGCAGCCATGGACGTCGGTGGTGGCCTCGTGACCATCATTCGCGGTGTGTCCGAAGGCCTGCCGGCGCGCCACCGAGCGTACACATTACGTAAGTACTTGTGCAGCGACCTTGAGAGCGCAGCGCAGCGTTGCGATTGGCTCGTGTCGCGGGAGAACCAGGAAAAGTGGACCAGTGGCAGATGGGGAGAGGCGGGTCAGGCGAATCCAGCGTCCAAGTCTCGCGGTCGCTTGTTACCTGTCATTAGTCGCAGCCGCTGTCGCACGAGGTCGGTGGTCCACAGTCGGTTCTTAGCTCGGGAGAGGTTACGCTGAACCAAAGCGAACGGTTTGAATTGGAATCACTCGTCGTGAGTGACCTATTTCCGTCCTCGCCGCCAACGGTGGGTCTCGAGGAATGGGAAAACTAATTCTGTGGCACGTTTCCATTCCGTTTGCCGAGGCGACACAGTATCGGGAACTGCTTTCAGTCGACCGTGGGCTCGGGGAACAGGCGTCCCCGAGTGTAGACATAACAACCCGGTCCGGCATTCGATAAGTCATCGAAGCGAATGCCTGGCGAAGTGCAACGAAGGCATAAAATGCAACGCGTAGAATGATCGGGTACATTAGGAAATGAATTCATACTTGCAAGCACGCTTTAAAAGAATCAAATTAAAAAGTGGGTCAACTATGATCCTATAGTATATCTTGGATTTGAGATTGATTTTGTTCGGCTAACGAACGTTCGGTAAGCTAAACGCAGATTTCTTTCTCAAAACCTTCTCAGAACAATTTCCTAGTTCTAGATTCCATTTATTACTACCAAATGATGAAGTTCTTTTTAAAGGAATATAAGGAACATATGGACTGTCGTTCTTAGGTTGATCTTTGATCGAGGCAAGAAATCTGAAATGCAGAATCGCGGATGTTCGATCAATTTCTTGTGCCATTTGTATCTTCGATCGAATCTGGAGCAACGTCGTCGTTGCTCAACAGCAGAAGTTAGTACTTCATCCCGGTGACTCTGCGTTGGAGTCATGCGAATGGTGGTTTCTTCTCTGCCTGCCTCCTTCCCGACACGCGTTTCTCCCTTCGGTTAACCTCATTCTTTCGGACTCGAGACTGTGATGAGTTATGACCGCTCGCCGGGTGCCGATGAATAAGTCCAATTCATTTCGCGCAGACCGACCCTACGGCTTGGTACTCTCGCTCGCTCGGACGTGCCATTCTGACCGATGCTGCTGCTGAAGGGTTCGTGGCAGCGCACGGTGTGATTTTCGAACACTACCGACACGGCTTGTGCAGCACACCACCGCACGTTCAATGAGTTTTAAGTGGGGCAAATAAAACGGCACACCACACAACGACAACACCCGGACATGCTCTTCCCTCTTCAGCGTGGTGGAGTTTAGCCGGGAAAACGAAAAAACTAAAACGTCGACAAAAATATGTTACACCATCGCGAGAAGCTTGCATGTGTTACCAAGGGCCGGGATGGGGCCCAGCGAAGGCTTATCTAAATCGTGGAACCGTGATCCTTCGCCAACGCTGGCACGGATGTGCATAAATGCATGCTGCGAGAGCATCGAACTCGTCCACACAGCCGCACTACAAAACCGCGAAGGCATGCCCTTTACTTTGTCCGTTTTTGAATCCCACGGGGTGTGACAAATGCGAGATAATTGCTGCGCTCGCTGACTCATTGCTAACACGGCGTGAAGTGTGTTGTTAAAAAAAAATGTGCAGAATCGATTTCTCATTTCTTCCACCCCACCCAGGCGGGGGGAGAACCGGCCCTTTGATCCTGTGGCAACACGATCGCGCAGTGGGTGGAGAGAGCTGTCTTTGTTTTCCGTGATACAGAGTACCTTCCATTTCCAAGTCTTGACTTTGCGAAATCGCTTCTCCCGGATGACGACGGGGGGGTCGTAAATGTGGTCACGGAAAAAGGGGGGGGGGGGGGTTGCATTTTATTGCAAACACATGGCCAGCAAGCGATGGCTGATGTGTGGTGGACACAAGCATTCTTGATGGCCTGTTGCTAGATGCCTCTCTAATTCCCTAGCCATTTTTTTTAAACCGAAAAGCGTGAATAAGATGCTTTTTAAATGATTCGGAGTACGGGTTTTTTTTTTATTTTACGGTCATCTACATTTGCATATTCGATGAGAAATTGATTGGAAATGTTGCATGTTTAAGCATTGAGCGGCCCAAGATGAAGGGTTTCTCATTAGTTTTGTCAATTAAGGTATTAGCCTACGATCTTCGGACATTCATCGGATCTTTAAGTGCCTATCTCATCAAGCCGTAAAGGATTACCGTGAAGTATAGCGTTCGTGCGGTATCGTCTCTTCTTCAAAGCAACATGCTTACAATCAATCAACCGAACACCTTTCACCGGATTTTTTTCTTAACGCTTGCATAAGTAACTGTTGATCATTATGTACGATGCAATTTAGATTAGCTATTCCTTCCTGGTGACCGTGCAATTTATCGTTCGATCGCAGTTTTAATGGTTCCGAAGACTGTTTTTTTATCGCCTCAACTCCTTGATTGAGCTAGCGCAGCCATCATTTATATCTAATTTTCTTGTATACGTTCCCCCAGCTTCAAAGATGCTGCCCTCTTCGAATGGATCGAAGAATGCACGAAGTCGGTTCTAAACCGTGTGCGCCATTATCACGGATGCATATCGATACCTCCGGTTCACCCCTTTGTGGTGGTGCTCCGTTCCCAAGCGAGCCTCGAGCAGCATTTCCCGGCTTGAACAGTGCAGCGATGGCGGTCAATTACACGACGCTGAAATGTTCCACGCGATCAGCGATTCCTCAACCACCGTCATCCATCGCCGACCCGATGTAGCTGCGATTTCGTTCTTGATCTGCTGCTACTGATAAGGATGACGACGGCGATCGAGGGGGGGTGGGGGGGTTGGGTTTGCGATGCAAAAGTGCATCCCTAAACAATGGTAACAGGAAAAGCGGCCCGGAGGGCGCTTGGGCTTGAGTAGGATGGGGTTTGCCTTGCCTTACACAGCTCTTCGCATGTTGGGAAAAACAACAAGATAAAAAAATGTGCAAGTATTAGAAGCGTGTCTGCTCGCAGGTTGAATAGGGGTGGTGGGAAATACGGCAAATTGATTTCAATTTGTGCGAAATGAGCTACAACGATGCCGGGCTTTAGATTAACGAGCTAGCTCAACCTCTTCCAAGCATCTCATTTGGCACGATCGAGAGCAGTTCCTCAAATTGCGGTGACTCGTTGAGGCGTTGTACAGTGCTCTGCAATTTTTTTCTTCCCATCCGTTCTAGAATGATCCGTCCATCCTGAAGTGTGTTCGATTTTCATGCTTCCGTCGTTTTTTTTTTTATTTCTCCAATAAATTATTCAACACTTCCAACGCGCTCGCCATGTCCTTATGTGAGACCGGAGACGGAGAATGGCGGCTTTCAAATCGTCTATCTTCTCGTTTTCCTTAAGCTTTTCCATCAAGGCGTCCCGTGTTTGGCCGAGCAAAATCCATAACCTTATTCTAATCGGTTGCGCAAGCCTCGACACCGTGGAGGTCGACCATGCCACCGATTACGCCTCGTTCTTTGTCAAGACCGGCTGCGTTGCGATGGTTTTGGATGACGATCCGATGCTTCCCCCCACCCCCTGTCCTGCTTACCCTCGCGCGAGAATTGCAAAACGGGAACCGACTGACGGGCTTGCGCGTTTGGAAAGGCCGCACCGTCTCAGTTTTATGTAACCGAACCGGATGATCACCTGACCGCACCGATCAGCCCTTCCGCAAAGTCCATAATAAACGCGCAGGCTGACCTTCGCCGCTCCGATCTGCGATCGGTCGTGTGCAACAAACGGTTGGCTGATGCTGGTGCGGATCGTCATTTCCACCGAAGGGGGGAGGGAGAGCCTGTGGTGAGCAAAGGGCCGGTTCAGGTAGTCGCACTCTCGCACGAAGGTTGCGATCTTGAGGTTGCATTTCTTTGCCGCAGGGTGGCACTCGTCCAGATCGGAGTGCGAGTAGGTGCTGTGCAGGCATGCATCTTGGACGCGCGGCGGGAGGTGGGTTGTTGTTTCGTTCCCATGGGACAGGGACAGGGCGGTGGGCGGTTATCTCGCTATCATCTCCCACCGAGCACAACCTCGCTCAACAGCTCGCGAGATGCCCAAGAGGCGGTTTTTCCTCCTCTGCGACCGCAATCCGGGCAGCTTCCACCAACAAACAACAGCCGGCGCTAAAACGTGGCAAAACCATGCCCACCCCCCCTACGCCTCCATCCGTTCTGTTTGTGTTCTATTCTCACAAGATGCACCGAGCGTGTTCTTCCCGGCTTCAAGAATAGATTATCGTCATTATAAATGGTTAGAACGAGTTCCACCCCGCATGCAACGCGCGCGCTGCTTCCCCGTTTGGATGGCGGTTCCCTTTTCGTTTTTTTTTTGTTTTGCGGAAAGTATTATTGCTTGCTGGTCAGCGGCTGCGACTGGGGGTGTTGCGGGTGCCGGGGGTAGCTCTGGTTGCAAGTTGAACAACATTTTACGATCGTCGAAGGGGTTGCAGCGAGGTGAAAATTATATTCACCTGGAAACAACTACCCACCCCAAAGGTTCGAAGGCTTTCTTATCACAAAAGGGGAGTCAAACGATGTTAGGCATTACCTAGTGAGAGACCAGCTTCAATACAAAGAGTGGTTTATATCCTCTTTTAAAAAAAATGGACGTAGCTATTTTGTGGCAAGAAGTAATGTTTCCCCAAAAATTATGAATACCTTCGTTTACGCAAAGACATGAATCGTTTATACTCGCCGCTGCTCCTTTATTCCAATGCACCCAAATGTGAGACATTTGTAACCAAAATACGAACGCAAGAGTGATTCCGAAACGCCACAGCACACCACCACGTGAGCCGGTGGAGACGCATGGTGGTTTTTATCTGCAGCAAAGAGCGGGGAAGGACGGCGAAAATTCCGGACGCCCGAGTCCGATGGTCGTCAAGATGTTAATGACAAATATATATCTCTCCCTCGTCGGCGTGACGGGAAGGAAGATGAGTTGGAACGCGGGGGAGCGGGAGAGAGAGAGAGAGAGAGAGCTCCATCATCATTCACCATGCCCTGCGCTCCTGCAACCTGTCGATGTGATGGAATATTCCAGCGGACCAGTTGTCGAAAAGGTATAAATTTTAATTACCATCACGCTCTTATGGTAAAACCGCGCGGCATTAGTCACAACGTGGCGGAATGCGGCGGGGTTCTGCTGCATTGTGTGAATATGTTGTGGTTGCGCTCGGCTGAAGAATGCATTTGCATTCGCGCTCCCATCGACGCCGGAGGTGTTTCTGTGTGCTCTTCTCCGCCGCCCAGCTATCACCCTCCCCCCCCCCCCTTCTCCCTCGTGCCGGGGGAGTGCTTCCGCTTGACTTCCCCTATTGTCGCTAGGGGCGAGATATGGCTGTTGGTATGTGCGCTGCAAGAATCGCGATGGCGAGGTGCGACATGTGGAAATAAAAAAAAAAATGCAACCTATCGTGGCGAAAAGGAAACAAAACGGACTCACTTGTGCGAGAAAAGGTAGCACAAGAACTCGGGAACGATTAGAATCATAAATAATAGATACAACAAGCCGGCGACTTGCATAAATTGTGCGGTGGAACAGAAATCCCCCGTATCGATGTAGTGCTGATTAAATGTGGTCATTACTTGAACGTCGAGTGTTAGGAGCATTCGTCGGGCAAATAGGGCAGTATATTCCACATTTAATTGCACCGTTAGTTGTCGTTTATCATTCCTTTTATTTCGAATTTTGATGTAATGTAACATTATCCATTTTATCTTTAGTAAAAAGATCCATTTCTTAGGTACACGTTTACTGCACACTCGAACTCCCTGTCTTTCTACGACGATGCTTTGAATCGTGATGTGCATTCCATTTCCTATCTCTCCTCCCCTCGCCACCCGAAATGTGATGCAAACATTCAGCGGCTCGTAAAGTTCAGCTCGAGTACATTGTGCCAGTTTCGTTTGTGGGCAAATGGCGTGGCTGCCGAGAAGAGTCCGTTTAATTCACTTGAAACTCACATGGTTTACGGGCGAGCAGCATCATGCTGCATGCTGTGCTGCATGTGTTAAATCCGAACCGAATCACTCGGGGAGTGCACGAGAAAGTCGGGCGATCTTAATTTATAATGAGCATCCCCCCGAAAAACGGGGTCGGAAAATATTCAACCTTACTGGACGATTGGCGACGATCATTAGAAGGTAGGAAGGAAGAGCTCTGGACGTTTGTTTTGTACAGAATCGATCAAGGAAGTTTGGAGCGTGTTGTATGTGACGGATAGATGACGGTATTCTTGCAAACGTTTACTCCCCTCGGAAGGGGGACCAATTCGCAACGGAAGTGAAGTGCAATGTGTCGTTTTACTCCTGTTTTAAACACACAAAATCACTCCCCACCCGGTGACACCATTCGGTTGGCACTTCTTTCCCTTTCTATTGGTTGGCCTCGACACGAACTGCTGTAACCGGTGCAGCAAACGCGGCGGACAGCAAGTACCGTGACCCCGCCGACAGTAGCCGACTGACCCAGCAACGGCGAGAGTACAACCAAACGGTCAGCGAAACCACAACCGGTTGGCGGATCGGAAAGCAAGCGCCGCCCGACCTTCTACCAATCAAAGCCAAATTAAGGCCAACACAAGCACCCCGACGACATGCAACGGGGCCGCGTATGCATTTTCCATGCGGTAACGAGAACCTTCCTATCCTCTCTCCTCTCGGTAGCTCCAAAGTTGATGGACAGCTGCGCGCCATGTTTCGTTCAATGAACCGGTGCGGTGCGGTGCGGTGGAGAGATCGAGAGAGAGAGGGACCACTTGGCCATCGACGAGCGTGTTGTGGGTGTACGCAGTCCAGTGTCGGTGGGGTGGCCTTATGCTGCACATGCGTTATTGATGATCGATGAGGTCAACATGCGCCAAAGTGCTATGCAGACCTAGATACCGAGCTGGGTGGACGGACGTGGCGTCGTTCGTGGCAGTGCAGCGCCGAATGAGATCAGGGCTGTAGGGTCATTGGATTCGTAGCAACAGCAGCAGCAGCGGCAGAGGTGCCGGTAAGGTTGAACTCCATTTGCATCGTAACTGGCCGCCACCACCGCCAGTTCTGGCAGTGGAGGAGGTAAGGCAAGTCTCTAACCTCCGACTCGTAACCCCGTTCACCTGCAACGCCACCGGTCGTCTGGTCTTCTAAGGTCTCGGGGAGTCCTTCAGCGCACGAAACCGGAGCGAAGGTTGTTCTCGCCTCGCGCCTTGAGACTACTTCCTTCCGTCCGGTCCGACTCGCGCATGCCACATGTGCCACATCTCAAGGCTCGCTCGGAAGTCCTTGGACGCGGCGCGATCCTCATCGTGGCCGGTGGATCGAGGCGTCGCTTTCTACCGCGTACTGAGGAGGGCTTTAACAATTCGATGGCCTTCAGTAGTATTTCATTTACCCTGAGACTCCGTGCGGCTCCTGCTGCTTTCTGTGTGTGTCCCACGCAAACAAGATGGAACCGAGACACTTGATGGCCGAGAGAAGACGGAGGGGGAGCAGGAGGAGGAGGAGGGTACACATCATCGAATCATCATCAGCGCGAGTTGGACGAGCCGCTTCTTGTGCTTGTGAGCTCACACACTCGATGTCGCGCTGCATCATAACGCAGCCTCAAGGCCCTACACTCACTCACCCTGCACCCTGTCCCGCTCGACTTTTCATTGTTTGCCTACCCTTCGGTTCTTGGGGCCCTCCAAACCCCCCCATTGGGTGCAAGATCGAGTGGCCGTTTGCAAGTGAGCTCGCGCCGGACGACAACACGACAGTGGGACTGCGAATGAAGCGACTCCGTGCAGTGACTCGGGAATATATGTGGGTTAGTTTAACATGTTAAGCACATAACCTTGACATGCGTTGAACAAGGGTGAAAGAGAGCGAAAGGGAGGATCGAGAGAGCCCCGAAGGAGAGCCCGTTCCAAGGTCTCCGAGGTTGTTTTTTTTTATTCCTGCCGACGACAGCCGGACACTCGATCGAAGGTGGAGAGAATGTGGCGCGGCGTGTGTTCTGCCAGTCGGAAGCGGACGAACGAACGGTACGGCACCCGGGACACCTGAGACCCGGCTGCGTAACTTTCTCGTTTGTGTGTCGTTGTGTGTGTGACTCATTGAGGTCACGCTGATGATGATACCTTCTTCGCGCACTCGCACACACCATCTCGGTGGCATTGTAATTTGAAGAAGGCGAACGAAAATAACAAAAAAGGAAGAACCACCAGACAACATTACCTCCATCGTCGGCCACAGTTGCCAAAAGAAAGACACCTTCAATGGACATGAGGAACTTGGAAGTTCCAAATGCAAAATTAAAAAAAAACATGACCACAAAAAAGTCACCACGAGGAACCACCCAAAAAAACAGCCTTCTTATTCAGGAGGAGGCTTGTTTATCTCTACCCAAAAAAGAAAAAAAAATCCCCCTCGTTCTTCAGATAAACAACCGAAGAGTTAAAGCCGAGACTACCGCAATATGTTCGGAAACGTTCGGTTCGTGCCGTATCGGGAACGCTACCGTTTGCAATACGTGGCCCCACTTGCGATTGTTTGGTGAATGAAGAAATGTCTTTGTTTTGGGGAAACGGCCTCAGTCACGGGCCGCCCCAGAAGCCCACGAAGGTGTTTACAATGTGTTTCTTATCAGCATGGGCTCGCCGTCGTCGTCCTCGTCGTTCGCGTACCTCGAGTGTGTTTGCACCATGACGTTCTTTTCCCGTGTTTGTCTCGGCCCCCGAAGTGCAGCAGCACCACCATAAAGGGAGCTTAGTAACTTCCCAGTTCGTGCCCAAACGCCTAACCGGATGTTGTGGAATGCTTTATCGGTGTGCTTCAAGTTCTTGCCGATGGCGATTAGACCGGATACAACTGCAGTTTGACGCAAAACACTGTTCGAGAATATAGTCTGTTTTTATGACGAATAAGTGCTTTTTTCGCACAACTTCGTGGCGGCAACATAACGTCCTCCCTTTTTGTCTACTAAGCATAACTTCCAAGAAGAACATTCTTCTGCGATTGGCATCCGTTGTTTCCCTTGCGGGAAAAGTAAATGTCATGTCAATTACATGCGATCTTCATGTAGATCAATGATCAACTAATAATAATTACAGAGCAAACCCGCTCGCCATGCCGTTGCAAACCACAATCGCACTGCAGGCCGTCGACGACTCGATAACCTTCACCGTGGTGTTGTTGTTGTTTTTTTTCTTTTCTTTTTCTTTCAGTTGCGCCGCTCTGTGTCGAGGCTACGGCCAGGCGGAGAGTGTCACTACCCTCCTGCCTGCCTCGTTTTTTTTTTAAACCCCCCTTCTAAACCATTCCTAAGCACTCAAACCCAACGCGTGCTAACCGCCATCAAATGCCACGGACGTCGCAGAGTCTCCTCCCGTGGCTGTTTCCAACCTGCTTTTCGCGAGCTTATCGAGATCTCTGCGCGACGGATGAACTGCCGAGCAGAACAGAGGGGCGAATCGGTGGAAAATCTGTCAACGCATGACTTCATCGCATCGGAAGTCGTCTTTGCTGATTGTGCGGGTTCTTGGTAGCGACAGAGCGATCACCATCTCACATCTTCTCGCCCCGCCGTGCACAGGCTCTCTCTCGCCCCGAAGCCCCCGTTTGCTCGCGGGCGCGATTTTATGGGCATGCCGCTGCTCAGGGCCATCCATCGTAGAGCTCGGCGCTAGCTACCGGCTACCGGGCCTCCCCCTCTTGCCTCAACCGGGGTAATACGATCACCTTCGGCATTGGTGAACATGTCTAATCGATTGCCCGTTCTTGGGAGTACCACCTTCTCACTGGGCCCGGCGGTGGTTAGACCGTCGCGAAGCCAGTGAATGTAATGAGTACACATTTTATGCACATTTTGAAGGTGACGAAAGGCCAAAAGGTGGCTTACAAGGAGCCATTCGCTTGGTGATGCTTGGTTCTACTGCAATGTTCTGTTAACGGTTGAACCTTAGAGTTTCCCCCGAGATGGGCAGATTTTTCTGCAAATCTTTTTCGATGAAACTAAATGGGTCAAGAGAGCAAGCACTCGTGTGCCTCTTATCTCATCGTTGGTTTCTTCTGTCACGCATTACGATAACCATATGTAGCCATAACATTGACACAACCCAACAGGTTGAAGGAAGAAAGACAATGAATATACCAGAATGCGATCCATGGGAAAAGCATTGCAATCGAACTAACTCGTAGAATGGCTCACGTGGCCTCACAAGAGAAAAGAAAAAAACCAAATCACGACTAGGGACGACAACGACCAGGTGGTAAGGTCTGCTTACCTCAACCGAGGAACGTTCGAACTCAGCACTGTGTTCTAGGTCTTCGTTGTTGTGCAACTGTCTGGGCTTCACAAGACTCTCCTCCTAACCCTTCCGCAGCTTAACGCGCCACGTTCGTTGGAGGCCAGTGGGATATATGATGGTTTATTGGCGTTTGAACTCCACAATCAAAACGACCCGACGTTTCGCTCCGTTCCAGTCGTAAAGAAGAAAAACCGTGCTACTGAAAACAACGAGTGCGGTGGCGGTGGTGGTGGGTTGTCGGCCTGATCTTTCCAGAAAGTGTGTCAGAAGGTTACGGATGGATGGAGCGAACCGATACCTGCCGGTGATGCTCCCGCCGCAACATGTGGCCCGTCGGTGATTCTTCGCACGCCACAAGAACGAACGATCACTTCTGCCATGATGCTGCTGCTGCTGCTGTTACTGCACGTTCGTTCGGGGTTTGGTTTTTGGGGTTAGCCAACCAACCAGTCAGGCCGGGCTAATGCACGCTCTCTTTACCTTTACCTCGCCGTGACCGCGCGAGAGTAGTTCGTGAGCAGGGCAAGCCGGCGATGGTGTAATAGCATTCGAAGGTCAGCATACCACCGTCGTGAAGGCAAAGTAATGTTTGAAACCCGGTCGGGTTGCATTGGGAAGGGCAGCGAGCAGTGTACCGAGGGACGAGGTGGATTAAAGTATCCAGATGCACTGTGCGGGGTACCCTCTCGCAAAAGGCGTTGCGTACCTAATGCTGCGCACGGTCGCGGCTGTGTGACCTTGCAGGTTTCTCGAGAAAAGATGTTTCCCACGCGGATGAGATCGATACGATGCCGTCCGATCATGTTAGACCTTCCAGTATTCAAATCACAAACCTATTGGTTACTTTGGCGAAGCATTCCATCCTCGCAACCAGCGTGCTCCGGTGGACGCAAAGGATGTTTGCCCCAGTGGGAATGAGTTTTATGTTAATTAAATTGTCCTTGTGACCATTCCATCTCTCATTCCGCCTCGAGTATGCACTCTTGGGAATGGTGCGTTGCATCAGCCGCTTGCCAGCCGCCAATCACACAGTGATCTTTCCCTTGACGGGAGGATCTTTCGGTCATGTTGCGGCGCACCGACCATCGGGGAAGCATGTAAAAAGGGGAAGATCAAAGCTCCGGCAGCCGACGCACGTCGGTTGTTCGGCCTTGCACGCTGATGACTTTTTATTGTAATCGAATCCTTCGACGGACTAGCAAGGGTTTCCAATTTGCATTCCGCTGGACCGAATGACAAGGAACTGTCGGCTTCAATTAGCTTCTAGTAACAGGACATCCAATATTGGTAGAACAACGTTAGTTGCATAGAAAGCTCATGCGTAAGCCAACATATAGAACTGATGTTGCATTGATTAACGTTTAAACTTCAACTATTTTTAAGCTATCTTTTAAAGCTAGAGGTTTTCAAAGAAAAACAAATTGGATCTTACCAACTCTGCGAAAATGCACAAGTTTAATTTCTTCTTTATTTTGCTTCTCTTTTTAGATTAAATAAACGAAGCATGCACGTTATGGAAGACAGCAGCGATGCGCTCGTGGTGTGTTCGGATGTAAATCTTACAACAAACCTGAAACAAGCGCTAGTATCGCCAAAGGAAGACGCGGAGTCACTATCCGTCGCTAAACCACCGCTAGAAAACGCGGAAACCATTGTTCAAACCACGAGCATCACCACCACCACCACCACCACCGACGGTAGCCAAAGTAAAACCAAAGAACTAGACTCGGTGGCGAAGGCCCAGGAAGGCGACAGAAAAGGCGAGCACGATACGGAGGGGGACCTATCCCGAAACGCCATCTCAAGCACCAGCGACAAGATGCCGACGGCGACAGCGGTCGAGGTGGTGTCGGAAAAGATTGCCGACTCGAGCGACGACGCACTGTCGGTGCTTTCGCCAAAGAAATCGATCTCAGCAGCAACGACGCCCTCGGTAAACAGTTCGGCCAGTGCGGAACCTGGCGACGGTAAGGCGAAGGAAAGCAACAAAGCAGACACGACTCTCGCGGTTGTGGAAGGCTCGAAGGAAGGCTCGGAAACGGGAAAGGATGATGAGCACCATGGAAAGGTGCTGGCTGTGGCCCAAGAGGAAGCGAGGAAATCGCCAACCGCAGCGCAAGGGAACGAACCGACGGTGGATGATGTCATGGAAGGCATCGATGAGTTTATGGATCACAACGGGAGCGAGCTAAAGCAACAGAATGGTCTGGATGGGGGTGATTTCAATGAGGATCTAGCATTCCAGATGGACGTTGATGAACCCGCCGGTACAGGCAAAGAGACCGTCACCGAGAAGTCACCGGTGGAAGAAGTCGAAAGCGATAAACCAAGCGACGAGGGCAAACGCTCGGAGGAGAGTGCCATGGATCTAACATCGACCTCTGAGCCTCAGCCATCGAAGCAGGATCAGCCGGTTGCTGAGAAGGAAACGGAATCAGCTGCGAAAGCCACTACCACCACCACCACCGCGAGTTCTGTCCCAGTGATCGATGTGGTCGATAGCTCCCCGGAGAAGCGCAATCAGCGACGGGCGTCTTTGGCAACGAAAGAGGGTGACCTGAATATACGCGATAAAAATATCATCACATCCACACCCATTGCCACTGCGTCGGAAAAGCGGACAGCGGAAAGTGTCCAGCCGTCGACGCCGCAGGAAGTGCAAGTCACGCAAGTCAAGCAGGAAGTAACCGACGTGGCCGGGGGAGTGGTCTCCGATGACACGGATGAGCAGCGCGATGAGGTGCAGAATCTGTCCACCAGCAAAGCGCCATCGGCGCAGAGTGACGAGCCTGCAGGTCCCGTACAGTCGACCAGTCGAAAACGCAGACGTTCGGTGGACCGAGACGGGCCCGAATCGGTTGCGGAACCAGAGGAACCGATCGAGCCGGCTAAGAAGCTAAAGCTAGAGGTGGAAGCGAACTACCAAGTGCACGAGCGTGTCGTGAACGAGTACATCGAGGCGACGCCGAACACGTCCGTGGATGAAATACAGAGCCACACGGACACGCTGGTGAAGGAAATTCAGACCCTCAGCGCGATGATTCGCGACACGGAGCAGAAATGGAACAATCTGCTGCACATGAAGAAGGTGAAGGAGGAGATCCTGTTGCGGTTAAACCGCAGGAAGCACGTGATGGATATTACGGAGACGCGGCTGGGAGAGGTATCGGCGTTCAACCATCTCGACTCGTCCAACCTGAGCAGCCACCACCAGCTGAACCCCCACCAGCAGCGGTCGTCCTCGGTCGGGCCACGGCCACCGACACCTCCGCCGGAGGTCGAGATCCGTCCAGCTTCCGTTTCCAACACGACGAACTACAGCCATAACGCTTCGAACGGCGTGAATGCGGCCGGCGGCAAGCACTCGCAGATCTCTAATCGTCGCAACAGCAGCATCGCTGCCGGTAGCGGCCACAGAAGCACTACCAACAGTCTCAGTAACAACACCAGCGGTAAGCGGAGCGCATCGGCGAGGGACACCAACAGCTTCGTGTCACAGTTCAACAGCAGCAACAACGCCGTGACGATGGTGCCATTGCCGAACGCGGCCAATCAGATCGTGCAGGCCCGGGCCAACATGAACGCGGCCGATATGGCAAAGGAGAAGGCGCTCGCGATGCAAGTCCAGCGGCAGCTGTTCCCCAAGCCGGTCCTCAGCAACCAGCAGCAAATTCTGAGCAACCTAGCTATGTCGGCCGGACTGACGTCGCTCGCGGCGGCCGGCTCCGGGACAGGCGCAAACAACGGCAGCAACACCTCCGCGACGACGGTAGGTTTCCGCGATCTGCACACGCTGCAGGCGCAATTGCAGGCTGCCTTCCAAGCTAATAATAATCTCCTTGCCGGTATTACATCGCAGGCACTACTGAACGGTCACCATGGTCCGAGTGTGTCGTCGGCCGGAGGGACCAGCCGGGAGCAGCAGCAGCAGCAGCAGGAGCAGCAGCTTCAAATCGGTCGGCAGGGCAATCGCAAGTTCGTGACCAGTATTATTGATGAATTCCGGCAGCAGCATCCCCACAGCGTGCCACGCCGTGGCCGACGGATGAAGCATGTCGGGGGCAGCGGCAGCAACAATGGCGGAATGTCATCAACGTCCACCGGCAACAGCATCGGTGGCTCGTTCGGGGAAAGAAGCGCCATCAGCCTGACGGCACTGCCCGGTGGCAAATCCCCTGCGATGGGAAGCGCGGCGCGATCCGGTTCGACAGACAGTGCCGCCAATCGCATATCGGAACTTCTGGCTGCCGCTGAGGTATGTGTTGTAGAACGAAGAATAACTACAGGGATTTCCCCTCGTTTTGGTGGAGGGTTTGTAGGATAAATTAATACGGGAAATGGGGAAGCAAACAAAAAGTGGTTTTAACATACATTTGCAAACTCGTTTCTGGAATCAAACACTTCTACAACAGCAAACGCGCACTGCGACATTTGAAACTCATCTTTGGCAAACTGGTAAAACGGCACCTAAAATTATGTAATGGATAGTCTGGAACTAAAACAAAGCACCTTTACTAACTCAACTTCATCATTACGTTTCGTACATTCGCACATCTCATTGCATCATTGAAGAGGCGACTCAAGACAGGAATAGATAATAAACTTTGTCACGACACTTAATAATCCTATTCCTTTCGCTTATAACAATTCATGGTAATCTGGCAATGCTAGGAAGAACGGGTTACAGTTCTACAATAATCCATTTAACGACTCTAATCATGATAATGAAAAGGAAATCTTCTTTGTCTTACGTGTATGCTTGATTGCCTTCTTCGTCGCTCCACAGAATTCGCGGCCATCGAGCAATGACTCGAGCCAGAGCAACTCGAATTTTCTCTCGTCGCTGGTGTCCGCTTCCGGCGCAGCTGCCAGCAGCAGTAGCCAGCAGCAGTTCCTTAAAGATGTGCTGGTCCAGTTTGCCAAGATGAGCCAAAATGAGCAGAGCCTGCTGTCGAATCTGCAGCTACTGGCCAATAATGCCGTGTTGGCCTCGACTGGCCCATCTACCGCCACCACTAACACCGTATCGTCCCCGCAGCAGTCCCCGCAGTTCCAGCAGCAGCAGCAGCAGACATTGCCACAGCTTCACGCGTCGCTTCTGTCCAAAGCATCGCTGCCGGAGGTGACGCTGCACCCGGTGATGAACTCGACCGCCCATTCGGACATCCTCGGATCTCACAATTCCACCAACCCGCTGACCGGGGCGAACCTGAGCGCAGTTAACACCAGCACCAACTCGCTGCTCCACGGGATCCTCACCAAATCGGCCTCCCGACCGGCGAGTGGGGCGGCCAACGCAGCGGCCAATTTTAACTCGTTTTCGCCCACCCTGGCCCGGCTGCTCACGGGACCGGAGCGCATGAACGCCACCCAGTCGGCGTCGTCCTCCACGGTGACGTCCGGTGCACTGGCCAACCTGCAGACGGGCGGTGTCATCGGTGGGCTGAACCTGTCGAAGAACAACAGCGAGATTTCGATAACGCCCGTCGTCGGATCGAACTTCCAGCAGACGCTACTGGCCCAACAGCAACAGCAGCAGCAGCAACTACAGCGACTTCGCGAGCAGCATTTGTTCAAGGGAGAATCATATCTCAATATTGTACGTAACCTGGAATTAGTTTTTCCTAAAAAAAAAAAAAAAATCCCATCTCATCACTTATGTTTTTTGCTTTTGCAGGACGATGAGGCCGATGATAGCGTCGATCGGTTGGTGATCGACGAAGGCGACGACATGGGATCGCACAGGGACGTAATAAGCAAACGGCGCGTTGCCGAAATCAACGAAAACGAAGTGCCACAGTGCCAGGGCTGCAAAAAGATGGAGGCCAAGTTCGTGTGTGCCGGTTGCAACCATCAGTGGTACTGCAGCCGGGAGTGCCAGGTAAGAATTTTCTTTCAAGCAGAATCAACATAAGATTGATGCATAACGGCTTCATTTAAATTTTTTTCATTTTTCTTAGGTAAACGCATGGGACGATCATTCTGAAGTATGTAGCGGCTAATTTGAGACGACAACACTATAAAATAAGGACAAACATTTATTCTATTAATATATTAAGCTAGTAAGAACAAAGTGAAGAAAGGCTTACGGCAACGCAGAGCGAAATTCAAACCCAACCAGAATGATAAACGTGCATTGTAAACATACACAACTAGCAGTTACGTTACATAGTTTGCATATATAGCATATTACTTAGCACGAAGAACCACTTCTTTCTCAAGCAGTGAGTGCGCGAGAGAGCAACGGAACCGTATATTACGATATTAGCTTTTAAGACAAACGAAGAGGATTTTGAGGAGGTGACAGAATGCACACTACATAAATACCATTCAACGATATTCTGGGTGGGAGTTTGGGTGGGAGTTTTGTTTGCGTTTAGAAGAATTTGGTAGCACTCGTAGCATGTTTAATGTTCCACTTTGCATTGCTGGTAGACACGTGGAATATGACGGTACAATAAATATCGACAAATTGCAATCTTGCGACATTGAATTCAATGAAGCGGATGTGAAGGTTTCCGACTTCATGATAAATTTACTTTCTATTTGGGAAGAGACGCATTTTTCTTTCGTTAGAACGAACACCGTGTGTGTGTGTGTAAGTGTATCAGTCAGTTTTATTTTCTATTTTATTTTCGATTCATTTCGCCATATTTCAGTATGAACAGTGTCGATAGAATTTTTATAACACAAACAAGTGATGAACAGTTGGCCAAAACCGTAATCCAGATTGATAATCGTCGACGCGTTGCAAAGGAAAAAAAAAAAGGTACCGAGACCCCATTCGCTGATTGAGGAAACGTTGTGGTAAACGGAAGATGCCGTTAATTGTACAGCCCCCTGTGGCATACCGATAAATATTATGCTGCATGTAACTTATTCTTACTAATCTGCTGTTTTCTCCGGAGTTTATCCGATGGTATATTGAAAAAAAAAACTATAGTTGAGTGACATTGAATTATGATACTTCTCGCAGGGCAGCAAGAGAAGGGAGAATTCTACTATTTCTATCAGCATAGGGACACTAGTAATTAGCAGTGGTATGTGTTATCCAATAAAATTATGCACGGAAGTAATCAATAATTTTATAACTGTCTAGATGTGTATAGAAGCTAAAATAAAAGAGCCCAAGGAATGTGAAATCGTAAAACGGTGGTCTAGCAAGAAGTGGAAGCCAAATAAAGCATTAAATGGCATTAATCGGTGCTGTATGTATTTTATTTATTTTCGAAATATCATCCGCTTGATTGCAAATATTGTTGAATTTCGGCAGGACACCGCGTTTCGTTTATTTAAATTCGAATGAAAATCATTATTTAAAAAATTGGCAGCACTGTTTTTTTTCTTGAAACCCTAAACCATGCGCTGTAAACGTGTACCCTCTGGCGTCTGTCTGATTTGACAGCAGTTCTCAAAGAAAAGTTCAAGGATACTTGAAATAACCAGGTTGCCGCAAAGGTGGTTTTTGTTGGTTTTGTAATTTTGACAGGTTGGTCCAAAGGTGTTTACAAAAATGTATGGCTGGTATGTTTTTACCATCTGAGTAGCTGTGCGTTATTTCTAATTTATAAAAATAATAAGTTTAGGACAGTCAAATAGCATTTCGATGTTGTTTGGTGAGTTGTTCCGCTTTTTTATAGCTCGTTAAGAAATCAACGCGACGTTAACAACAACATTTGACAGGTTGGTCCAAAAGAATTTTTCCCACGGCGATTTGTCAAAATACACTGCATGCACCGACCTCCTCTTAATTGGACCTTGGAAAAGTTGATCGGCGTCATTGGGAAAAAAGTGGTAGGAAAATTTACAGGAAGCGCATCTGTATTTAGTCGAAAAAGTATTGCAGTGCCGGTTCAATATGGATATTCGACCAAGCCACACCATCTACATCAACAATCTGAACGAGAAGATAAAGAAGGAGGAGTTGAAAAAGTCGCTCTATGCCATCTTCTCGCAGTTCGGGCAGATACTTGACATCGTCGCGTACAAAACGCTGAAAATGCGCGGACAAGCGTTCATCATATTCAAGGAAATTGCCAGTGCGACGAATGCGATGCGAACGATGCAGGGATTCCCGTTCTACGACAAACCGATGCGCATCAACTATTCCAAGACCGATAGCGACGTAATCGCGAAGCTGAAGGGCACCTTCCAGGAGCGCCCGAAGCGCGTGAAGCAACCGAAACCGGTGCAGGCCGAGGAAAAGAAGGCAAAGAAGCAGAAGAGCACCGGCGAAGTTGGTGCCACGAACAACTCGGCCACGGCCGAGCAACCGCCAAACCAGATCCTTTTCCTCACCAACCTTCCGGAAGAAACGAACGAAATGATGCTGTCGATGTTGTTCAACCAGTTCCCGGGTTTCAAGGAGGTGCGCCTGGTACCGAACCGGCACGATATTGCCTTCGTCGAGTTTGCCACCGAACTGCAGAGTGGTGCCGCCCGGGAGGCGCTGCAAGGATTCAAGATTACCCCAACGCATGCGATGAAGATTTCGTTCGCGAAAAAATAGGCCCATTTTTACACTTCTCATCAACGGTATCCGTTGCCAGGATATGGTTTTGATCAACGGGGACGATTACCACCAGTGGGATCATCGGACGCCGATGCTGCCACAGGTAATTTTATCGTGTACAAATGAAATCAAGCTGAAACAATAAACCATGCGATAAGCATTGCACTCCCGCTATCATGGTATTGTCGGTTTGGTGATTGCTTAGTACGTAACAAGAAACTGTGTGTATGGTTTATTTCCTACTACAGGGAAATTGGGATTGGGACTGGGTTTTGGTAAATAAATTCTTTTCAGGAAGAACCTTGCACGAAGACAATGGGACGGGCAGCAGTTAACTTGACGGAATGCCATCATTCTTTCAAGAAAGGAATGAAACAGATGGATTTTGAATAAACTATTTACTTTAATTCAATCAAACAGTTTTTAGTTCTTTCACACATAACCACATCCTACCCCTTTGATGATCCTGCTTCGGATGCAGAGGTATTTTGAGCTTGCTTTTTGTGATGCTCCTGAACCGCGAGCTGTGCCTGACTCAGCTTGGTTTGCCCTTCGTACGCCACTTTGCGAAGATCTTCTTCATTCTTCTTGTTAACCGTCCTCGTGATGGCCTGTTTCAGTTTGTGATCTTCCATGAATTTGTGTTTCTTCGATTGAATCGGCGCACCTGGCGGAACGAAATAGCATAGTCCAATTATTTGTCCAAATCCATAGCTGCGTAATTCATTTCAATATCATACTTACTCTTTCGCTTACTGAATGCAGAGCCCTTTTTCTGAGCTTTCTTATTGTTCGTTGGAGGTTTAGATTTTACTTTCATCTTTCCTTGAGCCATTTTTATGCGTGTTGTTAACAAACACCGAACGGAATACACGATCAAAACAAATGCTTGTCCATGCTTGTTTCCGCGAGACACGAACTGTCAACTGTCATTTGTTCGATGCTCATAGGAGGTGAAATACGGCGTGCCGGGTTACGTGAGATTACAATGTTTTGAAGAGTGGCTGAAAAAGTGTTTCATTGAAGAAGGCAGTATATTTTGCACACTAAAATGATTCGAAGCATAGCGGCAACGGGTAAGAAATGCTGATCCACTGGAGGAAAATGGTGTAAAGCTAGCTTCTATACGTTCCTACAGCGCTTCGCCAAGTGATACAAAACCGCAGCGCGGTGTGCCGCCTTTCGGCAGCATCTCCTGCCATCGTTTCCTCGCCGGCACGGAACTTTTCCAGCTTCCTTCGATGCAACGATGTTTCCTTGCGCTCCACCGTTGCCGGTAGCAGCACCAGCCTCATCAAACCAGCCATGTCGTTTCGTTTGCTTGACTGCATGCAAGCGTGTCCGTCGCTCCAAAGCCAACCGAGCCGTACAGTGATCAAGTTCTCCATGCGAAAGGGAAAGAGGAAGACAGTGAAAGCGGTCGTCAAGCGTTTCAAGCGGCTCGACTGGGGCGGGTGGATACGGACACTTTCCGGCCGAAACAAGAAGCTGTGGCGTAAAAGAGCGAACCGCAAGCGTCGCCTACGGCAGCACGTCCTCGTCAATGGCACCCAGGCCACCCTGTTGGATAAGATGGTGACGAAGTACTGGAAGCGTCCCCGGCACTACATTGATGATCCGTACGCACCGTACCATACCAGGGAGGAGTTTGCATACACTAGAAGAAAGCCGTTGCCACGGTGAAGCGGTTGGAAATTGCAAGATTCATCTAGTTGAGGAATTAAAGTCATTTAAAAGTGAAGCATGTGGCATGTGTAATGAATGTTGAGAAAAAAAAACGACGGTTATGCTTGTAGGTAAATATGCCCCATACAGTAATACAAACTGTAAATCTTTTATTCCACTTCAGTTGAATCGAACCCGTAAGTTAGCATGGCTTTTCCGAACTGTCTAGGAGTCAGCAACGACCTTATTCTTGATCTTTCCCAGCGTTTCGATCTCGCTGTCGATCACATCGCCAGCTTTCAGGAATTCCGCTGGCTTACGATGCATTCCGACTCCGGCCGGAGTTCCAGTGAGAATAACGTCCCCCGGAAGAAGCGTGATTGACCTATGGAAACGAAATAGTTTCTCATTGTGTTTCCAACTAAAAAGGCAACTAATGGCTTACTGTGTAACCCGCTCGATGATGTCGTCGATGCGGAAAATCAGTTCACTCGTGCTTCCGTTTTGCTTTTCCACGCCATTCACGCTGCACTTGATGGACAGCTGGTGCGGATCCTTCACGAGCGACTTGTGCACCGCAGCCGGTCCCAACGGGCAGAAGGTGTCCATCGATTTACCGATCAAAAACTGTCCCCCGTTGCGTAGCTTCTGCCAGTCGCGAGCGGAAATGTCCTGCGCCACGGTGTAACCGAAGACGTAGTCCATTGCGTTCGCTTTGCTGACACTTTTCGCTTTCTTACCGATGATAACGGCCAGCTCGACTTCCCAGTCGATTTGCTAGAAAGTGGATACAAAGATATGACGTTTTTCCAAGCATGGTATACCTTCCGTCGTCTTTCTTACATCCGTTATGCTGTGTGCAATAACATTGTCGTACGGTCCAACGATAGTCGTCGCGTACTTGCTGAAGAACATCGGTTCCTTGGGAATCGGTTTGTTCTGCTCCTCACAATGCCCACTGTAGTTGAGGCCCACGCACAGAATCTTCTGTGGATTGGTCACCGGTGACAACAGCTGTACATCGGCAACCGCAACGGGGGTTGCTTTGGATGCCAGTGCTTTCACCTCTTCCAGTGAAGAACCCGAGCGAAGGAAGCTTATCAGGTCACCTTCGTATCGCTCGGAAATATCGGACACCTTCGTGCCATCCTCCGATAACACCCCCAGCAACTGCTTGTTGCCTCCGGCGACCGTACGGTATTGGACGAAACGCATCTTTTTAGCGGTGGTTTGGGAGAAAAATCTGCAAACGATGACATTTTTAAATCGTTTACTTAAATATTAAGCTTGTTCAAACGTTCTGTTACCTCTTCGAGGGGATGGTGGCCGAACTGTTGATCCAGCTGGAGGAACACTTGCTTCCAATGGCACTGGTAATGGCGCTTGACAGCCGCGAACTGGTCGCGCTTCTCAGCACAAGACTAGCAATCGTCATCGTCGCGAGTGACTTTCCAAAAGTGGCCTGTACGCGCACAAACAGCGGGTCAAGTAAGCAAATCGGAAAATTGATAAACGAAGATTGTCTTCTCTTATCTGCAAAGGGAGAGGGATGTAGCGTTTTTGTTGCTTATGGCCATATTTAAAAGATGGCCATGTTGTAGTATAGGTCCAACATGGCCCATGGAACATAATCAAGAAGAAGATTTCTTACAGAAAAAATAAAAATTTGTCCGGTGCTCGCGCTCGTGATTACCGCATCAAAACAAACCAGTTAAAATACGCACACACGCAACGGTGTGCGGATTTTTGGGTGGGGGGTGGTTTATGTTGGTTGCATGAAATGAAGCGTGCGCCTGGTGGTTGTGTTTGAATCTCATTCGTTGACGGTGGCCTGCTCTTCAGGAACCTGTTTATGTATGAAATAATATTACACATTGGTTTCTCTAGCATGATTTACAAACATAGGAGTGCTTTGATTAGATTTGATTTGAGATTGAAAATTAAATGTTCCGGTTCCGACATCGAGGCATCAAAGTAAGCATGTTCGCGGTTGTCCGACCTATTTGAACATGGGATTGAGAATAACAACAATTTGAAGCCAGTTTGAAACTCGACGTCAACAAAGAGCTGTCAAAATGGGTCCGCCCGGTGTTGCAATGAAAACTTGTCATCAAATGCTAGTTTTCGCAACGTTTATAGATTTGTAGTATTCGGAACGGTTGAAAATGTTTTCACACACAACAATCAGTACTGTGGGTAAACTTGCAGAACACTGGTGCGGCAGACATGGTAGGGCAGTATGGATAATCCGCTCAGCGCATCGTGCCGCCGTGTATCGGGAGCCTGGCAAACCCATCGCACTCGAAACGGTGAAGAAGGTCGAAAAGCTGAAGAATGATGAGGTAATACTTGCGAAATACCGCAAATCCATTCTTATTCATGCAGGTTTCTCACATTCTCCCGTAGGTTCGAGTAAAGGTACATTACTGTAGCTTAAATTCAACTGACGTGAAAATTCTCTCGGGAAAGTATAAGGAACTGAACGTTCCGCTGCCGTTCATACCCGGGCATGAGTTTTCCGGAGAAATCGTTGAGATAGGAAAGGATAATCCTCACTTTTTCAACCGCGGCGACCGTGTGGTAGTGATGAACGACCTGCAAGATCCAAACGGAGGGTTAATATCCGAAGCAGTGGTTAAAAATCGCGACGTCTGGACGATTCCACAGTCGGTTCCCCTGCAAGAAATGGCCGTGCTCCCGTACGGGCACGGAACGGCACTGTTAACTTTCGCGCTACATTGCCATCTGAAGGAGAACGATTTGATTATTATTACTGCCGGCCCGGCAGGCATGGGACTGGCGGCCATCGATTTGGCCGTGAGTGTGTACAAGGCGAAAGTGATTGCCATTTGCGACACGGAAAGCAGTTCGGGTTTGGTTCGCGAGAAAGGGGCGCATGTATCGATCAGCATTAAGAAAAATAATTTTAAAAAGTTGTATAAAGACGTACAAGATGCAATGGGAGACCAGAAAGCCAAAGTGGTGTACGATGCCGTTGGAAAAGGATTACTGCATCTTCTAGCTGATTTGTAAGTTTTATACAACGTCCCATACATAAGTGAACGTAATTGGTTACTGACAAATCTCTCATATTTCAGCGTTAACACTGAGAACGGTCAGCTGATCTCCGTCGATCCGTTTTATAACGCCGAAAGATTCCTCACGGAAGTGCCCGAGTTCGATCGACCAAAGAAAAAGGGGAAGGAAGACAAACCAGAAGCTGCTGAAGCGAGGGCAAACATGCTTAAAAACGTCCAGCATTTCGACTTGTACGAAAACCCGGACGTGGACACGTACCGGCAGATGGTAACGGACACCATCGAATTACGTTCTGAGGGAATGATAAGCGGGCACATCAGTAAAATGTTCCCAATGGCCAAGGTACAGGAGGCCATCGAGTTTATCCAGCAAAAGCAATGCACCGGAAAGGTGTTGATCGATGTGCAGTGCATGGACGGTGACGGTTGTGCGGAGGAAAAGGACAAAAAAGCGAAAAGCAAAAAGTCCGACGATGAGGCGAAAACAAAATCGAAAGACTGAATCTGGAACTGTGCATTTCATGAATCGAAGCCTTCTTGGATTCTTCTTTCTTTTGCGTATTTGTATTACAGTGGTTACGAAATCGCTTTGTTCAATGTATAAATCATCATTCTTCATCAGCGTCGGTTCAGTTTAAAAGCAAGCTTAAGTTTGACTATGATCTTTGAATAGACACATAGTAAAGGCATCTAATACACGCTAGTAAGTGCAGCACAGTGTTTATAAAGAGCAAAATAGAAAAGTTGTTCGAATCGTTACACCACAAAATCGTTAAAGTTCACGAAAGGATATCCGAAGTCTGTTGTCCTTTATCTTCCACCTTTTAATTTTTTTCTCTTCGAAGAATTCAGTTAACCAAAGCAAAACAAGCAGCTGACAGTTTCTTCCATATATTATTAAGCGCAAAGGGTAGGGAAAACTATAATTGCCTAAGCTTGCTTGGGTAATTATGTTACGATTATCGAGGTAATTAAGAAACATCAAACAAACAGTAGGCGGTATTTAAACGGGAACCGGCTTCATCGTGTCGATTGTCAGTCGGTGCGTTCAAAATGGAGCTGAAGGAAGAGTGGATTTTGGCCGATGAAGTGTTCGAAAACCCGCTGTTGAAGTCGAACCTCTTGGGGTTGAAATATTACGGATTGCTGCTGCACGATACGCAGCCCTTTAAGAAGCTGCACTGCTTCCGCGGGGCCGTGTTCACGCTTTCGATGGTTCTGTTCAGCTGTACGCAGTACATCGATTTGGGGCAGGTTTGGGGTTCCGTGTCGGATATGACGGCGAATGCGGCAACCACACTGCTGTTCACGACCACCATTTTTCGAATCATCTTCTTTTATGCGCATCGAACAAGTAAGTGTAGGTGGTCTACAAATGTGGGGTAACTATAGTAGTTCTTCTTCCAGGATTCAACAACATTATTCGGGTGACACATGAAGGCATAAAACGGATTCTAAAGGACGCTTGGAAGGAGGAACAGCAAATACTAAACAGCAATGTGCGCTATTTGAAACGGCTGTCCGTCGTGTTTTGGAGTTTCGCCTTAGTTACCGCCAATACGATGTGCATTTTTTCCTTGGTTCAGTATGTCATCTATGAGAGACAAACTAAAGTGTCGGGCATGGACAATGGCAATGCGCTGAGCATGGGCTCTAATTTTACCGGCGCTCAGCAGTATCCGGCAAAGATCCTCCGATCCTGGTATCCCTCATCGGACGGGAATGAGAGCAATTTCTTCGAGATCTACCTAATTCAGCTGTACATCATGTACGTCGGTCAGCTGATCGTACCCTCGTGGCACATGTTCATGGTCACTCTGATGATCTACGGGCGGATCGAGTGCAGTGTGTTGAACCATCGTTTGCGCACTCTAGACCGTTACCATAAGGTGCATGCACCGGTTGAACCGACCACAAACTCGCTCGATTCGGTGGACAACACCGAACGACGCGCGCTGATCATCGATTGCGTGAAGCGTCAGTCGAACTTGGTGGCGTTTACCCGCGAGTTGGAACAGCTGACCCGGGCGGCCGTGTTTCTCGACTTTGTCGTCTTCTCGGTGCTGCTCTGCGCACTGCTGCTCGAAGCCTCGATCACTACTTCCGGGGTGCAGATATTCATCGACATTTGCTACATCACGACGATGACGACGATCCTTTTCCTCTACTACTGGCACGCCAATGAGATCAATGTTTGCGTGAGTAAAGTGTCCTTTTTGAAAAGAAGTACACTGGATGATGGTAAGGATAATCTTTTCCTGTTTCTGTTTTCTTTTTTCCGGCAGGCTAACGAACTATCGATTTCAGCGTACAAAAGCGACTGGTATCGGTACAACCGCGGGACCAACCGGATGCTGCAATTATTCATCATGTACAGCAACCAGCCGCTTAAAATGCAAGCGTTCTTCATCACGATGTCGCTGGATACGTTCTTGGCGGTAAGTACAAAGGTAGTGTTATTTGATAAAACTATTGCCTTCAACTAACAAAGTTGCTTATTTCCATAGATATTACGTGCGTCATATAGCTACTTTACGATCCTTAAGCAATTGACCGATTAGGCAGCATGCTAAGTGCTCCGATTGTACCATAATTGTAAATCGTTTTAAATGCCTTTAAATGTAGGAATATATCACACTTTTGAGGAGCGAACATGGAATAAAACTCAAATAATGCATTGTTGTACACTACATACTCTTACGCTATTGCATGACCCGCCCTGATTTATCCGGCGGTGTGAAAGTTTGTCCCGGTATGGTCAAAAATCGGATCAACTTTACGATCACCAGATCAAATACGTCTACACCGTTTTAGCCCCCCATTTTGCGTTCTCCTCATTAGCCTGGTGTGACAGTTGTACAAAGCACCCGCGGTTGACCGGCTTCCTTCTCCATTGGCAAGGAGAACGGAGACTTTAACGAGCCCAAAGACGAAAAGAAACCGTCACCAATGTCGCAGCGGTAGCACTTCGGTGCTGCTTTTGATTTATGTTTTCATTAGATCAAATGGTTGCAATTTTCGATCCTGGGGCCGATTGCCTTTCCATCGGTTCCCTTTCCCCCTGCCTCTCTCTCTCTCTCTCTCTCTCTCTTTTCGCGGCCAATCGATCTCGTGTGCGATTGTGCAGGTGCGTTTCGGCATGCCGGGCTTTCATTTGGCTAGCTTTTTTTTTTGTCGTTGTTGTAATAATCCCACGAAACCGGGTGCCAAAACCGAGGCCTGCTTCCCACTTCGGAGCGTGCCGGGAAGCAGAAGGAAGACAGACACCGGGGCGGGGCGGTGTTCCGTTCCTTTTGCGAGTGAAGGGCACGCGTAAAGACCGAGGCGTGGTCCATGCGCGTACTCTATTTGTGTTGCGTGCCGCTGCGTACGCAATAGCACGTTCGCTCTAGTCTTCAAGCGTCGGGGTCGTGCGAAACGAATGGCGAGCACTAAGCACTCGGTGTAAAAAAAAAAACTCGTTCTATAGTATGTGCTCTTTATTTGGTTCTAATGTATCAAAAGATGTATTTTTTTAAACAACGTACAGCGTCACATGTACGGTCTTTTGATTCCGACTGCAGTGACACGTAATCGAATGTTCAACTTCTGTTGAAACATCTTGTGGTTCTTCGCTGCTGCTCGTTAACCCAATCTACCGAGGATGCTTATTCCGATACCACAGAAGAGCTGCCAGTTGGATCATCTCCTAAACGGTTGATCGGCCACCAGCCGAATACTTAACCGACTCCGCTGTTGATTGATCATCGCAAACGAGACGCCTCCACATCGTGGTGCCCTAAACGATCCTCAACGGCCGGATAAGCCCGTGCCCGATGAGATTGGAAAATTGGGGTGAGTATGGTTAACAGCGGCGGAAAATTAGCAGATTACGTCGTGAGACGAGACGAGCGTTACCGTTTCTCGCTATTTGCCCACTTCATATGTAATCGAATTTGAGATGCGATCCAATACGGCACAAATCCGCATCATTGGCCGCCCCAAAAGCTCCACACGCGCCCGTTATGAAGGATGAAATTGGGTTTGGTCAGGGAAAAAAGAGCTACACCGAAAAGAAACGGAGCAACTTGCTGAAAATAGTACCCCTGTGGCGCTTGGCAAACCCCCACCGGGCGCGCCGGTGCGATCAGGTGGCCGTCTATTGGGCTTGATTAATTTCGTGTGCCACGAATTTGGCGTCGGCCCAACCGAGTGCTTCGGCTCGGGGCCAGTTATTAAGTGCGCGGTTTGTTTGCGAGGAACGGTGGAAGACTGGTAAAACTATATGCTCCATTTCAAACCGATGCCGCCACCGAGCCGAGCCGGAGGGGGGTCGAAGGATCGTGATTTATGAGGTCACTGTCAGGCGCTGGCGGGTCGGATCTAGATCGAGAGATCGATCGGTCTCGATTTCGATCGCGCGACACGTTGCAAAAGCGTGCGGCGGCGTTGCGCGAAGAAAGAAAGGGAAATTAAGTATCGTAGACGGTCGTCGTTGCCAGCGATATGCACAAACCGGCGCAAGACGGCGGCCTAAGCGGTGTAAATTGTTCGCTGCCCGGTGAGACAATTAACCCTTGCAGTGCGGGTGGACAAAGACGACGACGACGGCGATGATGATGATGGATGTTATGATAGAGGGCGAATAAAAGGCGGTGCGCGGTCGCGAGGGCATAAACAAACAAACGAGCGGAAACGCGGAAAATTTATGGGATGTTTGTGATTTATGCGCTGCTGCAGCCTTTGTCTTTATCCGGTGTTCTGATCGAACTAGGGCGAAAGGAAAACAATGTAGAAAATATTTACACAATATTTGTCTTTATTGTAGGCCAGTGAGGAAACGTCGAGCATCACACCACTGGGACGCGTGTTTTACGTGGAACCGAAAGGGTTAAGATCGCGCCCCCTGTCGTATGTAACTTTTCCAATGCGGTCCTACCTCACGGTGAAGGTACAGCAGTTGCACGGGAAGGGAACATAATTCTACCCGCCCCAAGTCCAGCAGGAAATGCAGTACCCCTTTTTTTTTTTGCGAAAAGGATTCAAGATAAAAACGAAACACGTTGTTAAAAATGGACCAGCAACGACCTCCAAGGAACTGGGAGAACCTCGTACGCACGACGGCGGTTTTTGTCGTATGAAATTAAGACAGAAAAAGTGTGCTTCCCTTTCCTTCGTCCTACCGTGCTAACTATCATGTGCAGCCCACATCGGCCGTGTGCCTCGTATGGCCTCCGCATTTGCGGGCGTTGGTCGTGTCAAATTACGCAATTGATTCCTGTCCAATTTCAGCCACACCGAGGGTTCGAGTTCTACCAATTTAATCTGTACGCCCAACCCATCGGGGAAGAAAGTGGACAGCATTCGGTACAGAAAAGGGGAGAAGCGCATGAGCCCAAGGGAGCCCCGCCCGGGTGTATCGAACATATTGCTCCAGCGATAAATTTATCGTCAAGCCACCGACCGACCGCTCCCTTCCGAGGGGAAGCTTTACTTGACACCGAATGGGAGCAAGGACATAATTCGCATACAGACGTGCTCCGAAAACGGGTGCGTTGCAAGGGCTCGCAATTTGGGGCTGGGCCGAACCGAACCGAACCGCGTGGAAGAAGGAAAAAAAAACTGCAAAATTGTTCGAATGCCTGCGGGATGAAAACTGTAGGCTGGCTGCTGCTTATTGTATGCGACGCCCGTCTGCAAGCAAAGCAAGACTTCCGAGAAAAAGCGAGCCGGTTGGTAACATGATTTAGTACACGGTTTAATCATATTTTAATCTTTTCAATTGGCCCGCGTACATATGTCCATTTGTAGCGTGCGAACAGAATGGACGAGTGTCGGATTCGGGAAGTGGCGCAAGAGAAATGTTCTCTTGCCATAAATGGTTGTTACACATTTGCGCTGCGCTTGTCCGTTCTTCACGCGGTGCAGTGATTGCTTTTTAATGAAGAAAATAAAGGACAGTTTAAATTCGTTCCTTTTTTATCCTGTAACAAATGCAAGGCCGAGAGCCCGATTGGATTGTTCTCCTTGTGCAGGATTTGCATGTTTACAGCACTGTATGCTGTCCTTGAGCGTTGTGTCAGATTTTATTTGCATGCTGCCGAGAAATTAATCCGTTCGGTAAAGGAAATTTTCCCTCGGGCAGTTCAACCGTCAGGTGGTGTTTTAAACAGCCTAACGATGGTTTTCACGAGTTATTTTTTTCATCGGTACACCCATTTAGAATCCTTGTGTGTAACTCGGACATGTTAAGGAACAAAAACTATTGCTTGGACTCTGGTGCATCGTGGAGGTCGTAGAATTATTTTGTCGAATGCTGGCTAAGCGCTACAGTTGAACAAAACAAACAAAAAACACCTCCCGACCAACATTATCTAACAAAAAAGTAACATAACACTCCATCCACATGCCTCTCCGGGCAATGGGCAAACGATCTGTGAACATAAAATCTATCTCAGTAGCCCGATCGGGCCGTAAAACACCACGGCTTCTACTATGTTTCCCTGGGGTGTCTCCTTCCCTTGCCTTCACCTAGGCAGGCGCTACCGAATTAGCTGACAGTTGCTGCGCCTCCATGCTCCGCACCGCATTCCAGCAGGAAGGAGGCATGGTGTTAGGTGTGGTTTAGGTGTTTTTCGTCCGAAGCCACAAGCTCCCGCTAATCAACGCCAACCAGCGCGTACACGTGCACAGCGCTGGAGGAGAAAGGCCAAGGAAGGGAGTTAATTCGCAAATGCGCCAACATTTACGTCAAGCAACGCGCGAAGTGGCCGCCAGGGTAGTTCCCGGCTGGTGGGCGATCTTCGGGCGGGTAGGTGTAAATTGTCTAATTGACTTTTAGCACTTGAGCTTGCTTTATGGCAGTGGTTGGGAACGGTCAGTTTTTAACCAATGATAGCTGAAGTAAATGATGCAAAGTCACCATGCTTTTGAATAAAAATATATTTCTCTTTTTAGCCGTGATTTTGTCTAAGGGATGACAATGTAGTTCTTCGGTTGACTTCTTGTGTTGCCGACCTCTGGACGCGGGCTTCCTTGGGGCCACCATGTGTCGCATTAGTCGTAGGGTACGATCTCACAAATTCACCAGCGAAGATGTGTTCAGGAAAAGGAAAAAAAACTTTCGAGAAATGAATCGATGCTAACACTATGGATTGCAATAATGGCTTGTTGAAGAAAGGTTCGCTGGGGATATTTCTATTGAAGGATACACAAAACTACGTTTTTCAGAGAATATGTTGCAATCGATCGGCTCGATTATTTGACCATTCAAATGCGCGGTAACCACACGGCCAACACGCGACGCGGAATCAAACGTTTCATCAAGCGACGAACCCGCGCCCATTTTCGTGCGCTGCAATTATTGGGCAGCATCTGATCGGTCAATTAAAGCATCACCCAATACGCAGTGTGTGTAGGGTGCATTTCGCCCAATTTTCAGTTGACAACGTTAGATAACGACAGCCCGGGAGAAGGGGAAGGAGCGAAACGCTGGTGGAAGGAATGCGAGTAACGATCGGTTGGAAGATTGTGATCTGCCAAATTGTGCTGTGCCTTATGCATCTTGTTGATGATTGTTCCATTTGAAAAAGGCCATCTTGTTGTGACGCAGGGGGTGAAGCACGTAAAGCTCCATCCGATCATGTCCACTTGGCTGTGTCGTTATGCAGGCCCCCCCTCGAAAGGGAAGGCGATCGCCCTTGCATTGGGAGAGAAAAAAAGCTATTTAAAGATTGATTTGATGGACAGTACGAAAATGAATTTTCCAACCATACGGGACCGCCAGTGGTATTAGATAACACCCCCATCGTCTCGTGACCAATCCATCCCACAACGATGCCGCCCGAGTGCCCTTCTTTGTTTCCTAATTTCTTGTGTTTATTTGTTTTTCTCCTTCTCTTCTTCTTCGTGTGCGAGTATTTTTATTGTTATTTTCATTTTCCATCCACTCATTGACCGCTGGCCAATTTCGACGTCGTGCAACGCAGATGGAAGAATCCGATCCACGTGCGGCGAGAAGGAAAAACAATTCGCCCAAAAGTCGTTTTCATCGTCCGGTGAGTTTCCCATCCCTCCTTCCCTCCGGTGCGGGGTTGGAGCAATTAAGCAAAGCCCTCCTCCTTCTCCTCCTCCTTCTCCCCCTTCTTCTCCTCTGCCTCCTCCTGATCCATCATAGTTATCATAAATTAATATGTTCGGTGTTAATTGTCTTCTCGGCGACGGCAATCGCATTCGAGATGTGGAAATGTGCGCAGTTAATAGAAAAATTGGATGCTCGATTGAATGTGAACGATTGGGTGTCATTGTTTGGAGATTTTTTTGGGCTCCTATTGTCCATTGGAATTTGAACTGACGCCGGTGAAACATTCCAGTATCGATTTAAATCCATCATTTATCAGCAAGAATGGTCATTAAATTGTCTTACCCTTGATGGCGTTATTTGATTCCATTCGATATCGCATTTTGTTTCTTCATCATTAGCCTTCAACTTTTTGCTTGTCATTAAACTTCCTCATTCCGGACGAACACGTAGTGGATCAGTTTCGGCGCAAAGACATTGACTAGTTGCTCTTGTTTATGGTGCCAAGTAAAGTCCAGTCGTTCGGGTATTCGGCCTGCCCGTGCCAAAAATTTAGGGAAAAAAAGGAAACCGCAAAACGCACTGCTCGTTGCTCGTTGCTGGCCTTGGCGTGGATGGTGGTAAAGTTTTGCTAATTTTGTATTCCCTTTTGGAACAAAACACAAATCTAAAATCAACCGCCCGAACAAGGTGGACGGTCGTTAAATGAAGTTAAATGAAAATGTGACCTTGCGCAGAGGTGTTTCCCTTTCAACACACCCCCACCGATGGGTTTCGCTCTAAATTAAAAAAAAGTGCTCCAAAAACCACCCCAAAAAGACATTAAACGGAGCAATGAAACGGTCCGCGGAGAACGGCCGAATGGACACACGGTGCACGAAAATATGGAGAAACTTTAAAAATTTGCACACGCGCTGGAACAAAACAGTAAAACAAACATACCAAGATAAATGAGTTTAACTGAGCTCCTTCCCACGTGTGGCGGTTTTGGACGGACGAGCCGTGCTTTGGGGTGGCGGTAGGCAACCTTAGAAAGGCGTTACACGATGTCGCGTCTCGGTGAAACCCCTGTCAATTTTTTTATTTTTCGCGGACGGACGCGGCGTGTTTTATGACCGTGATCAAGAACGATCCCATAATCACCCGGGTGGGGTGGGTCAAAAAGCCTCCGAAGTTCCGCAGCGCCGCCGGGACAATGAAGCAGAATCTGAAGGAATAAAACCAAAAGTTAATAGTTAGGTCGGATTCACTCGCGTGCTAATCGTGCGTCTTTAATTGCCAATGGTTGCGTGGGTCCGGATGGTTTCTTTCCGACGATCTGCAACTATAAAAAAAAACAACTATATTTTCTTTTTTAAATTCGAAAAGCTCGTTAGTCTCACTACAAGGCGCCGTTGAAAAAAAAGCCTGTCGTTCGGAGTGGCGTTTGGACAAATGTGATGACCTTAGCGCCTTTTATTTCTTTCCCTTCTCACCCTGTACGGTTACTTGGAGCCCTCGGGAGCGTTTTTTCGGGGGTAGCTAATTGAGAATGTGGTAGCTAAATGTCAGTCAGCTCGTTTGAAGTAGAACGACACACGCGCACCGGAGGGCTTGAATGACAGGAACTGTGCGCTTCGATTCGTTTCCATTAGGGGTTAGCTCCAGAGCTCATGCGACTCCAATTCGGTGGCATTGCTGTTTCCATCGGGTTGTGTTGCTTGTTTTTAGCATGTTTATTTCAAAGTCAATGTTTTGCGTGTTTCTGTTTTTGTTTGGATTTGTTCCACTAATGTTATGTCTATTATTGTTTCAGGAAGCACACGTTAGTGAAATAAAGTATGAACACGTCTTCTAACTGAGAAGGAACCGAACATCCACGAAGGGAATTGTTTGTGGTTTCGCGTACAAGTTTATGGGTGTCATAACGCTTTAATCATCCACTCCCTTTCGGGAACGCTTTGAAACATAGTTCTGCTTTTATCCGCACGGCCCTCGATAGGTGAATTATTTTATTGCCCTTTTCTATTGACAGCCACGGTGATCCGCTATCTCGCGCAGTGGCTGATCTCATTTTCGGAGTAATTGGTCCATTCCGACGCGGGCACAATCTGTTTCCACGTGTCGCTGGAATCGCGTTTCATCGATTTATCATCGAGCCGGAGCCCCCGTGGACGCATATATCAATTCAATTTATCGATATGGACGAACCAACCGGCCCACGAACGGCCTTTTTCTTTCCATTTTGAGGAAGTTAGCATCAACTTATGTAACAACTGATCGAGCAATAGTCGAGGCGCACACCCCGAACAATCGATCTGCACAACGCGGGCGTCCGAATCAGTGCGAGTCTGGTTCGATCGATCGAGGAATTCGGTTGATCTATGGTTTTTATGATGTTGCCCTTTTTCGCCTCCGATAGGACACACACACACACCCACCCTCCCTGGGGAGGGAATGCATGATAAATTGTTTCGATTTCGAGCGATCGAGCTGGACGATCGATTCTGGTCCGGCAGGTTTGCACCGTTTTCCCTAAGGTCATCCATCAAGTGTACTGCACATATTTTTCTCGATCCCTGCTCCGGGATGGAGTGGAGGAGGATGGGTAGGGTGGCTGACATTTTTCCCACCCATCGGTCTGCCCGCGTCCGAGGGATGAGCGTGATGATACCGATTTGCCGGCATTGTTTGTACGTCTCGCTACGGGTTTTGTTTGCGCTCGTCGCTTGGTGCGAATTGAAGTCACCGCAGAAAAGGTCAGCTGAAATCGAAAACGCCGCTCCGTTCCAGCGCTGGCACACGTCGTCCAGCCAGGAGCAGGCGCGGGTACGCCATTAGAGGCAGCACACGGTGGCCTCGTGCCGGTGATTGAAATATCAAGGAAATGGCGAGCGAAACGTACGAGCCACACGCGAGTAGAGGATCCGTCCGGTGTCCCCTGGTGCGCATTCTACACATTCTACACACCTGGCCGATTCCGTTAGCAGCCAGCTCGGGTTCGCGAGGCGAAGGAAAGGCACCCCGGTTAGATCATCACCCGGCCGAGCTGGACTTTCGCTAACGGAGCTGAGCAGATTCGATTTCCATATCGTCAAGGACGACTTCTTCCCCGCGTACGGATGACGCGCAGCAGCTTGACCTTGACATCTTCGGCCTGGACGTATCGAAGCGGGGATCTGGAAAAATTAGAGAGGCTGTAAAAGACACTCTTTTCGGTGGAGTTAGAGAATTCATTGGAGCTTGCTGGTGGACGGCACCAGTTGTTCATCAGGCGTTCTTTTACTTGGCGGGAAACATGAGCGACGTGAGCAACCACACAATCGTCTTCCGGCATGAGCATAACGGACACAGGAAGGCAGTAAATGCTATCGATCGAATGCTTCGCTTCTGGTACGTCTCAGAAAGCGGCAGGTGAAGTGGTTTGTCCGCGAGTGTACTCAATAGTTATCGAGGGTTTATTGATCGTAAAAAAAAAAAACGTGCAGGGGAAAGCGTGCTGGGTATTAGAATCGACGTGAGCCCGTGTATGAAATGACAATTTTCCTTCCAGTAAGGTCAACAATGTACGTTGGTGCGCGAGAGATATTTTTCGGGGTTAACATGGTTCGAGTTTTTTTATGGCTATCTTATGATTAGTAACATGTTGAAAACTTGATAGGTCCTCAGGGATTTTAAAATGTCCTTAATTTACTTCCTTTACAACCGAGTAAAGCGAAATTTAAGGACACACACATACGCGTTTTTTTTAACACTAAAGTTTCATCCGCAAATTGATTCTTATAAATTTCGGTTTGTCGCTCCAATTTGACCGAAAAAATGCGAATCAAATGGATACATCATACGTAATTTTTGGTTGGTTTGATTTTGTGTTATATTTTTTAACGTCTCACAAGAAATAAGATGGTTAGGATGTGGAGGAAGTCACAGAAAACCTTAAGGCAAACCCGATTCCCTCGAGTACATGAATCTCGCGTACGCTCTACCGCTGGATGGGTAAAATCCTTCCGTTAGGCTTCATATACGCCTGCCCACCCATAAAAGCACCCTCCTTTCCTGCTGTCTGCCATAAATCGAGCCTCGAATACCCCGTCAGCCCCCACCGCATTTATCACTTCCTTCGTTTGCCGAAAGAATTATCGATCCATCCGCTGCGCATTGTGCAAGAAAAGGTGAACAACATTGTTGCACATGCAGCCGGCCGAGGGTGTCAAGGCGTAAAGGGGGTTCCCGCGAGCCCGCTCCTCGTGGCTGTTGTGCCCTCCAGCATTTTCCATGCGTCCAACGTCCACTGGCATCTTGCGTTTGTTCGTTCTTTGTTGGGCCGTGCGGATGGCTAGAAAAAAACGTTGGGAGTTCTCCCATTTGCTCAGTGATTTTAGTGCAAAGAGGGGTAAGTGCCGAGGAGCAGAACTTCGATCGATCGAAATCGATCATCATTTGTGACATTCTGTGAACAGGAAAGAGGTTTTAGGGGTTCTTTAGGGAAAGAGGTTTTAGGGGCGATAACTATATTCGGGAACTCGGCGATGAAGTGCCAAGTTCTAAAATCTTTCTTAGTACTAAATTTTCTAACTAATTCAAGCTGAGTTTACACTCGTGGCTTAAGTGCGCCACAAGGTTCAGGCATGCTAAAGGTAGAATATCGAAGTTCAGAGCACTCTACCCCAGAATTTCCGATGTAAATGATTCATCGTTCACAAACTTTCACGATACACTGTTCAAGCTCTCCCCCGTTTGATAGACGATAATGCTTGTAGCGATACTCGTTCGATACTTCGACGAGGAAGAGGCTCTCTCCTGAATCACGGCCTGTCGAATACAATGTTGTCCGCCTGCCACCGATGCAGGTTAGATAAATATTTCTCCTCCACTTGAGCTGCTCTCGTCGAGGGCACGTCGAGGGAGCCTGCACGAGCCAGCGTACCGCGGTATGCATCGAACCTGTGTAGTTCCCAGCTGGGTGTCCCGCCGTAGTATGCAGGTTGCGGATACTACCCAGCTCGTCCCCCGGTTGCAACGGGAAGGCTGCTCGGGGGTGGCGGCATGCGGGGGCGATCGTTCAGCACCATCTCCATCGCCATCGTCATCGCACAATCGTCGTCGTTGTTAAAGTGGCATCATTTGCATCTCTCCGTAAAATTTTACGGAAAAACGGAGTGGGAGTGGGAATGAGAGCGAGGGGCTGCACATGATCGAGATGATACGATCGCGGTGGAAGGATCAAGGAGCCGCTGCTGGGGAGCCCATCGAAGAGAGAAGGAGAGTTTTCATAATGCGATCGCAGTGTCTCTCCCGTTCTCTGCGGTGTGTCGGCAGAGGAAGAGTTGCAGCGAGCGAAAGAGAGTTTGGGAGAGTAAGAGCTTCGACCGTGGGGAGAATGGAAAGTGGCCATGCCTGCAGCCAGCCACTTACTCCCACCACCTGCCAAGCGTTAGAGGTAGGTCGCATGGATGTATGCGTAGGATAAGCCACAGGACGGTGAATGCCTTGATATCACATGTTCAGCTGATGATATTGGAAGGTGAAGCGAAAAGGGCTTGTGTTCGACGAAGAAGTTCTTCTCGTAGAGATGGTTTTAACAAATTCATTCATTCTTTGTGATTATTGTGCATAGCATACTAGGGGATTTTACCTTATGATTTTTTGTTTTATTTTCAAAATCCATGTCCAAGCTCTAATTCATTTTTTTTTCTTCTTGGCGTTAGCATTATAGAAATCGTAGTACCGGAGAATGTCCGGTCTGGATACGAACTCACGACGCCGTAGGTCATTTTTGAGCCGGTGTACGCGCTCGGCTATCAAGGATGTCTAAGGAACCAGCATATTTTTTCATACACTTGTTTTGTCACACGAATTGCCAGATGTCTTCCTTCTCTCCTTCTTCTCTTCCTTCTTCTTCTCGACAATCTTTCTCAGCACGTTGTTCGCTACACTTTTCGATGCACCTTTCCATCGTGGAATCGACCGACCGCTAACAACAACGATATGCCACCTTCTTCTAAACCACCTCCGGTTGATATCGTTCCTATCCATAGCGCGCCTTGCGTACGAGCCGTCGCAATGCTGCCCACCTTCCAAGCCATATCCCGTGGATTCCAGCAATCTCTCCCACTCTCTCCCTCTCACTCTCTCTCTCTCTCGTTTGTTTTGCTGGGAGATCTTGTATGCGAGCCCAAGCTATCGCCCTTTTTCCCCGCGAACGCGATTGCGCCAAGATTGTCCCACGAAGTCCGCGAGAGGCACCGTGGCTCGCGAGCGCGTCCAACTCACTCACTCCCACCGAGCCCAATAATCGCGTGGCCGGCGTGGTACCGCGATTTGAGCGATCAGTCGCGCTCAGTGTACGCTACACAGTCCGTGCGCGCAGAGGTCCATCCGGCTGGCTGTGTGTCTCGGTCGGTTCGTCGCCTGAGCTCGACGTCGTTCAAGTCTTTCGTGTGCACACCTTCGATTTGCGAACGCTCGCGCCTCCCCCATTCGCCTGGCTGGTTCTTGACACCCTGGTGAGTTCGCGCCCGCAAAAGGAAGAACAGAAACGTTTGCACGACACGAAACGTGCGGTAGCCCACCGGTTCGCTTAGTGTAACGAGTCGCGTGTGTGCCATTTGTGCCGAATTTCCTAACAGAGAAAGAGGAAGGAACAAAACGCAACTCGTTGTTCCCTCTTCCGGTTCCCGGACAACGAAAGGCGTGCGCGCGCATTGAAGTAATCGATCAATGAAGAAAAAAAAATCGAACGACAACACTCCGCTCCGTGACGATGGAAAAGTAAATAAACAACCCTTCACTCGATCGGGTGGATCGAGCGATCGAGCGCCCGCGAAAGAAAGAGATCAAACACCTGAGCCCGCGCGCGTGCGCAAACATGGAAGAAAGTTGAGCAGCTGCTCATGCAAAATAGAAAGACGAGAAAAGAAAATGGAAACCAGCTAAAATGTGCATGTAAATTTGCCAAACCTAGAGCAACAGCCTGTTGCCGTTTGGAAGGAAAACGGTTCGATGACTTTCGATGTGTTGAAAGGCGTTCACTTGCAGCAAACAAAATTCCGTTCGGTGTTGGTGTTGGAAAAACTGCCAGGATATCGGGATGGTATGATCCCTCCCGAGTGAAGGTTATTCCGACAAAAAAAAAACCACCCAGACAAGTTCAGATTTAGAGACAAAAAACAACACGCAACAAACTTCCATCGCTCCCCATCTTTTTCCTTACCACCCCCCGCCCGACGAACGAAAGCTGCGTCCTGTTGCGTCCCCGGCTCCACAAACGTTGGCGGGGACAAATGGTTACGTTAATCGCTCGTTCGGAGCGGCTGCCGTTGCGCTACCAACTGTGGACCTATGGCGGCTTGTTTAAACTTGTCGTGTCCCGTGCCCGTTCCTGGCAGGTACACCATGCACATGTTTGCGTGTGGCTTCTCCGTCGAGTCGAGTGAGATTTGCCGTGTGTGTTTACCCGACCATCGAGTGCACGAGTGTGTGCGGTTGTAATGCGGGGAAAATAACGTGACAATATCGCAGCATCCATCCCTCAGCGGGAAGGAGCCGGAGAAGGAGTAGGAGGAGGGGAAGGATGCTGCGATGTTTGGCGCAAGTGTCAACTGAGCTGTTTTCTGGTCTCTTCACCCTCCCTCCTTACTGCGTACCAACCATCGACGGGGGGAAACGGTCGGAAGAAAGAGGGAGAGAGTGTATTTTGTTTGGCTGCTTGGTGACTTCAACGATTTGCAAAGACGAAATCATTTGCTTACGACGTTGAGCACAAACAAACGCGCAGCTCAATCGATCGGAAAGCAGGTGCCTTTTCTTCGCCATAATTTTAGTCAGACATTGTTGGACAGGATCAGTTCTCAAACCTTTTTTTCGATTCGATTCACGCCGATAAAACAATCCACAGTGACATGCAAAGTGTACGGACCTTTACGTAAGCGATTTTCTTCGAGGCGGCAAAAGGTGTCTTCTATTGCGCGACCTAAACTGAACGAGACCCCATTCCATTCCCTTTTTTTTCGGCTGACGCTTCTTTGATCTGGAAGTTTAGCGTCCGTCTTTCGCTTCGGTGGAATCGTGGAACTTCCCATCCGGCACGATGGTGGCGGGTCGGTCATCTTCCGGTTTCGATTTGTTATGAATCGTTTTTCGACTGCTCTCTCTCTCTCTCTCTCTCTCTCTCTCTCTCTCTGTCCCTCTGTCCATTTCCTCGGCTCAAAACCGGGTTCCGGGAAATCCGCTCGTGTCGTCGCATGTGTGTTGTTGTTTCCCTCGGTGTGGTGTGACTTGGCGTCCGTTTTCTTGGTGGTTCGTTGTTGATTGGTGTCCGGTGGCGGTGAATAAGTGGTGGGGCGGTATTCAAGGGGCGGAGGGGCAGTGATGGCGATGGAGTTGGTCAGTGCTACTGCTTATTGTTGCCCCAGTGCATAAAGAAGGAAGGAAAAGTGCTTTTCACCTGCGCCCAATTAGCGTTTTCCGAAGCGGTTAACCATTGTTTCGAGGTGGTGCAGTTTTACACACACATACACACCCACACAGATGCACGTTCGGTCTGCCTGAAGGCCCGCCTGCTGGACGGAGAAAAGAGGGCAAGGTATTCGGAGGCGAACAGAGCAGCAGCCCATGGAATGCAGCAGACGTCGATAAGAGAGATGTTGCTTAGGAGAGCATAACGCACGTCCGAGTGCGTGTTTCACTACGGGGAAACGAATCCTGAAGATCATCTAACTTTAAAGGTAAGTAAAGACATACTGTTGTTGGATTGTACCGAACTGTAGGTGCATTAATGGCAACACGTTAGATATTTACTCACCCAAATTTTTAAAGACATCACAAAACGGTCATTAAAAGATCTTAGCTTATAGCGATATTCATATGATCAAGACAAGTGACCATTGCCTAAAGAAACTCCCCGAATCACTTGTGAGAGTGATTGAAGATTATCAGCTGACGACAGGGTAATCATCAAGCTAATAGATAAACCAGATGATATTGGATCATTTATCTTCGAACTCGTGCAGGAATTCGAACTTCGGTAGCAAAAGGTTTGTCCGAAACCAAGCTGAATGAAAGCAATCGGAAAATGCACCGGCGATGCTGGGCAAAACAAATAAATCCAAATCGAAGAGAGAGAGAAAAAGAGATAGAGAAAAAAAACCCCCCGTGCACTCTTGGGGGAAGAAATGCCATCGTAGTTTCTTCCGTTCCGGTGCTGCCGACAAATGGCCGTTGAGGGAAAATGCTCCTTCGCGTGGCATCCGCGTCAGCCAAAGCGGCTCGCATTCCGTGGAATGCACACCGTTGCAGACACCGAGACACTCCGATAAGCGTGTGCGTACGATCGATCGATCGTTTGATCGTACCCATTTCCCCGTGCGCCGCGATGGTTTCTGTCCCGCTTTGATCCTCAATTCCGGTGAGGCTGCGGCAAGGCGCAACGCTGGAAATGCTTTGTTGTACGGCAATTGCTGGCGAAGGGCAACGGAGACATGCCAATGCTAATCGTTTATGTTGCGGTGTGCGTTGGCCAAGGTAAAACTCGGTGCCATTCAACCAAACCACTGCGATCAGGTTCGAGAGGCACTTTCAATAGCACCAACCTGAATATCGCTAGGCTTCGCTTGGGTTGTATTGAGGAAGGCCAAGAAATCGCCGGATCGTGTGGGTGCGTGAGGCTGCGTATTATCAAACGGCGCATACCGGGGGGAAACGGGGAGCAAGTTGTTACCTCCGGCTGTGCGTAACCCTAAACAGCGAGACAGCAAAAATAAAAGTCCTCCAATAGGACGCACACACTTTTTCCCTATCCGAGTGACGCAATAGACACGAGATAGTGCGAGGAACTGGAGCCAAATCACCCAGGACGCCACTTTCTTTTTTTTCCGCGTGCCGTTCCGTCGCGTGTGGAAAACCCATTTTCACCCACACGACGTCAGGTCAGTCGGCTCGTCTTTCCGGCATTTTTTTTTCTCTCTCTCTCTTCCGGCGACATCCGCCTGACCCTCGGGCACGGCAGGCCAGAGCTAATGATATAATTAAGCAACGGTTGACCAGCATGCATAATTAAAGCCGTGCAAAAAAAGCCATTCCTTCCGCCCCTCTGCGCGTCACGCACCTCTGCGAGTCCGGCTGCAGAACGGGTTCGTCGCTTGCCCGGCGGTTGAAGTCTTCTGTTTGTTTGGCTCTTACCGTTTTCCCGCTTCGGTGCTTGAATTGGGTGTATTGTGAGCATACACTTTCCGTGTGTTGTTATTATGTTTTTTTGTGTGTGTCGTTGTTGCCGTTGTCTGTTTGCAACCTGTCTCCATCTCGATGACCCATACAAATGCACGTACGATGATGGCGAGTCGCGACGGCCAGACAATGGCTAATGTCCACCTACGTACGTCTGTCTCAACGCCGGGCGAAAGATGTCGGCTAGCGATTGCACCCTGGCAGGTTCCTTCCTGCCGGGTGGTTTTTTTTCCCCTTTTCGAAGAAGGCAAGGAAACAATTTGTATCGTGGGAATCTCTCCGTTGGTGCGGGCGCTCAAAGATACCAGCATGAAGTACGCGAACGATCCGCAAACTGATAGTTACTTATTCGGTCGGTCCGGGGGGGTTTTTTTTTTAAATGTTTGCTCCGTATTCGCTCCCCTTTGAAGTAGGCAGCTTTCCCGATGAGACTTTTTGGTGACGATGATGATGGGTCTCGCAAAGATTTGGCCGACGGCTCCGGAAAGGTTGCTTCGTGTGATATAATCTCCCACCAGCCAGCGTTATGTGCGAACATTGTTTTTTTTTTTCGCGTAGGAGCATTCATTCTGCGGGAAATGTTACAAAGTTGCACCCGCGGGCCATTTGGCGGCGGCGTGCAGCAAAGAGTCGATTGAAGTCTTTGGAGCCAAGGTCGCTGAAGACAGATCGCATTGTTGCTCCTGCTGCTGTTGCGGCGCAAGTGCCGCCGTAGGGCATGTGCAAACGATAATATTTGCCTTACCTATTTGTTCTGTCCAGTGTGGAGGAGAGAAAAAAAAAGTGTGAACAAGCAAACCCGGGGGTGCTTCTTGCTGTGCGAGTTTTGCGAATCTGTTTGTCCGTAAACACAACCCATTCGAGCCAGCCGGGGAGCGAGGAGCAGGGTTTTGCCACTCACTTGTGACACTCTGGCCGGAGATAAAGCTGATCCTATCGACATCGTTTGAAAAAGGAGCGGGGAAAAAAAATAGTACGGGATGGCAGCCAATAGTCGAGTGTCGCTTCACTTTTTAACCGTTTTCAAGAAGAGAGCTCTCCTCGGGTCGTTCGTTAGGCCGTTTTTTTTTTTTGTGTGTGTATCTGTCTTCCACCATGACAGTAGCCCTCGTTTTAGAGGCCCATGTTGCAATCGAATGTGTTACGATCCTTTTCGTGGACGCGATGAGAACGAAACCTGCCAGAGGTGTGTCGGAAAAGTCCAGTCTGATATGACTTTTGTGCGCCATTATTACATCATCTCCGTTGGCGGTGCGTTTGGCGCAAAGATCGTTAGGGATCCCAACAGTAGAATGGTATTCGTGCACCTTGAAACTCAACCCAATCATCATTCGGCAGATGCTGTTGAAGATTCACCCGACACGGTCACTTGCCCCGAAGGTAACCGAACTGAAAGTGAATTAAATAAACAGACGCGCTAGCACAAACAATCTTGCGACACATGCGTGCAATTTTTCGGCCCATCGCCCATCGCAGCACCACTTGCGGCGTACGTTTGACAAATGCATAGCTTATGCTAACGTTTTTTTTTTTTTTTTTGCGAAGTGCTCGGCAAACGCGATGGCTCCTTCGGCAAGGTTGCCGTCAGCCAGCCAGTTGGCTCATCGTTTTAGCGAGTTTTGGGGCGCGTTGTCATTACGAATTTGTTTGACCAACGTCAGATGGATGGATCGGGCGGACGCATTCCGAGCGTATCTTCATCATCTGCAGCGATTTGTGTCGAATTGATTTTTGACTCCCCTAAGGGGGGAATCCCGTCTTTGGACGACCACCCTGCGCGGCCTGCGAGGGTCAACTGTGCACTTGATCTTTGCTGGCCTGATGGATGAGATCGGAGCATCGTTTGGCAGCAAAACCTATCTTGGCTACATCGCTGGCAGACGCCTCGGACTCGGGAGGAAGACGACGCAATTTGTACGTAGTGCAAGCACACGTTTTGTGCGTCTTCGATCGATCGATCGATCGCTGATCTTCACCGTCTTCACCAATCGCAAAAAAAGGGTGCCTTAATCCATCGCACCGAACCTGCGTTGCGTGTGGCGCGTCTTAGTGCCGATTCCTCTCGCCCTCGCTTGGTCTTCCTTTAGCTTTCCCTTTTTCTCGTGCTCGCTTCTCCACTCCCGAAGATGTACATGACGACGTTGATGTCGTGATCATTGAAGATCGCTCCGGCTTTGGTGCGATCTTCGGGCCGTGGGTGATTGGGGAAGGTTTTTTTTTTCCTTTCGGTCTTCTTTAGCGGAGTCCCAAGTGCGGCTTTAGTAGGTCACACGATTTTCGCGCTTCTTTTGGGGACGAATGCGTAACGAGAGCGCATGATGCACATCCCGCTTCAATTGCAAACGCTAAACTAAACAAAACAAAAAAAAAGAGAAAGAAACTTCCCAACAACACATTCCAATTGCATCACCGAGCCGATGTGTGAATTAGGTTAGTAAAACGTTCAACAGCTGCCGCCTGAGTAGTATTGGAGGAAATTTCAAGAGGAAATTGTTTCATTTTATGTGTTTATGTTTTTTGAAAGATCGGTTTTTTTTTGCAACCAAAGGATTTTGTGGACGATCAAAAGAATTCCTTTCTTTTTTGCACCCTAGATTTGTCTGGACATTTGTCTTTCCGTAACCGGTTAACCGCAGAATGGTAGATCACACAGGTGTTAATCTCCCGTGAGTCACCAAACCCGGGCGAGACCGGTTTCGATTTAAAGCGTGCTGTATTAATATTTCGCTGACCTTGGGTGATACCCGACATGCTGGTTTGGTAACGTACGATAAAGGACGTTTAATACCTGAATAATAATGTAGGATTGTGTTCATCTAAAAATTTGGATGACGTTTGACGCTCATCTGAGTTTGGCTGAGAAGGGCTTTTAGTACAGCACCGGCTTATGATGCTACTACCACCGATCGCGCACAAAACCAATCGCTCCAAGTGTTAGTAAGTTGCGAAGTAGCACCAAGAGGCTTCGCGAGACTCTTCGCCACCGGAGACTTTGAGAAAAAGAAAAAGGGAACGAAAAAAAAGACAACGTTTCCAGTTTCTTCCACGCCGGGGGGAAAAACCTGCTGGGCAAGTTTCTTCTTCGCGTGCGCGTACATCACACGTTTGCCATCCTGTTCGCTCACAAATTCTCACTCTCTCTCTCTCTCTCTCTCCTTCCCTCTGTCGGCTGATATCCCACGACCTCCAGAGCGTTCGATGCGTTCAAGAAGATGAGCAACATTTGGCATTTGGCAGCGGGGCAATAGATTTGGATAGCGAAATAGCATCCATCCATCCATCCGTTCGTTCGTTCGTTCATCGATGGATCGATCGATCGCGCGGCTTAGAAGAGCACACGAGTCGTCGAATTCCATGCGGAGGCCAGCTGAAGCCTACAGTACCGGTACGACTTCTCCTAGGGCCCAATCCGAAACGTTGCACGATATCGACACAAACGTTGCCAGCTGTGTGTTGTTCTGTCCGTCTTCGGCTTCGAGGCATGCGAAGTGGGAAAGAAAAACAGCCACCAACACACAGCACGAACGGATCTAATGCGATCCCAGAGCACCCCGAGGAAGACAGGGCCTCTCGAGACGAACACCCTTTAACGTCCTAGACAACGTTTGTTTTCGAATGCGCAAATACGATCGCCCATATTTACATCAGTTGAAGCATTGAGGAGGAAAACTTAATTTATGGTTCTTGTGAGTGTAGGAGAAAACAACAAAATGGAGATGTTTTAAGGCTGTCGAGTTGATGTTAACCCGAAATTGAAAAGCGTCTTTCCCTCTTTCCTCGCACTCGAAGGAAGCAGCTGCAGCAGAAGAACAAAGGCAAGGCGAAAGCAATATTAGTATCACTCGACTAACAACATCGGCGATGCGGTCACACGTACACCTACATTCCATAACCGTAACCCTCCTCGGTGGGGTTGACTTGCAAATTGCATCGCTCCAGTGAGACGACCTTCAAGCGGCCGATTATTGCGTGGTGCGACGAGCGAACCCACCGTGAAGGAGAAACACGGCCCGGGCTGCCCCATTTTAGGCGGTTCCACGGTCCGGGAAAGAGGGGAATGCGGGAGGAGGCCGGCGTTTTTCGTGCACTGAAGAGGAAGGCATGTCACGCTACCGTTTGACGCCAACGACAACGACGAAGACGACGACGGTCGGCCGCTCCAGGATGTTATACAATCTTACAAAACCCCAACCTTCACCCCCCATTGGTAGAAGCGTCAACCTGCTGCTGCTGCTGCTGCTGCACTCTTTCACTTGGCGCTGCACTTTTCCTGCGGCTCGAGGGGCTCTAGATTGCATCGGCACTCTAGAAAGGCGCCCACGGTTTGCAGGCGCTGAGTTTTCCTCGCACGCCGCACCGTTTCCAATGTTTTTCCTACGCTATACTAACTTTTCCCATCAAAATCGCATCCCGTTTGCAATTTCGTCCGCGACAGTTTATGGTGGCAGGCCGAATGTGTGCTTGTTTTTTTTTACTTCTCCTGCAAAATCTTAACGCGACTGGAGGCTTTTTTGTGCGTTCCGTTGTGGGAAGCGTCTTGTTAGGTCGCGGTGCATCTCTTGCGGAGCTCTATGTCTTGGCGAGATGCCCGAACGATGCCACAATTTCGCCAGGCGCATGTATTTATGGGGGAAGGTTTTGTTTTTTCTTTCCTCCTATCCACGGGAAGAGTGTCATTCGGTGGAGGATTTCTCGTGTCACCTCACGTTGGTGGGAAGCTGCACTGTGTGTCTATTTTTTTCCAAATGTCTGTGTTGTTTCAAACGGTTTTTCTTTCTCCCGTACTTTTTCCCCCCATCAGGGAAGATCACATAATGCCACCGGGCAGAGCATGTTTATGCCTCCATGTTTATGTGGCTGCAGTTTTGAGTGAAGGGCAATAAAACGACGCGAACGACTTCCATCGGTTCGGTGTTCTAGGAAGTGGTCCAATTTGAAAAACGTGTGGGAAACGATTCACAGGACATAAAGCTGCAAACTAGCATATACCCTTATAAAATTCTGTTACGAAGGCTTTTTAACGATGTTTAAACTATATTTCAGTTCTTCACCAGATCTGTTCTTTTACGAAATAAATGTTGAATAAACTTCACACGTAGATAAACTAAGGGCAGCGAAACGAAACGCTTCTGTCATGATTCAATCCAATTCGTATTCCTGCCCTGCCATGCGGATAATTCTTTATGAGGAGTTACAACACCGCGATTATTCCATCATCCCATTCCTGATCCTGCGAATATCTCGAAAGCGTATCGGTGGACTATACAATACCGAAACCGAACATAAACCGTCGCCCAGTTGGAGGTGAAGTGAACTCAGAAAGAGATGCGACGCCTCCTTCGGAACATCCCAGGCTCCTCCGTGTGGGACCAATTTCATTTTGCGTCCAGTGCTCGTTAATTTTGTGACTCATGCTGTGACCCCTCGTTCGAATCGTCGAATTGTTGTGGGGTTAATAGTCATGAAATCCGAAACGGAGCGCGGCGGTTGTAATGAATATGTTTCCTTTTTGCGTGCTTAATGGTGATTCCCAACGATCTTGTGTTCGAAGAGGGATTTCCCTGCAACGAAAAGGGCTTTGTGTAACCGTGAGTAATTCAACTGAACGGCCTCTTGGGAGTGAAAATAATTTTATCGACCATAATCACTTGTTAACGAGACTTTATCGATCTTTTGAACCACTTTGGAACACTTTACCTTGGCGTTTTCTGTGGAAAATAAAATGAAGTGTCTGGCTGGGTTCCCTGTTGAAAGTAGGCCAAGCGGCACTCTGAATCTGTTTCGCCTCCGGCGGAATGTTTGAACCAATCTCTCAAATTGTAAGGCTCCACCAAAGGGGGGAGTTCTAAGCTCATGATAACGATTATCTTCCGTGGTCGAACATATTATTTCCAGCATAAACCCGTACACCGGCCCGCTACGCCTTGCTCCCCCCCCCCCCCCCCCCCCCCAGGGCAGAGACCTGACGAAACTTCGACAGAATGGCCTCCGGTTTTGGGCGGGCATTGTCGGCGACACTTATCCGCATCTGTTTGTCATTTATGACGGCGGACCGTTGGAGGGCGAAGCTTTGCTTTTTTTTTGCTTCTTCTTTTGCCGTGCGTTTTGACTTGAAAATTAAATTTTCTCCACCGAAAACCGACCACACCCAGGGGCGGCCTCGGAGTACGAGAGAACCCGGTGAGCCGCAGCTAAAACGATATCCATCATCCAATTTACCAATCAATCATGTCAATCCGTGGCCGGGGCTTGATGGAAGAAAGTGCCAATTTGCGTAAATATTATGCGTACCCAAATTGCAACGAGCTACACCTGCGGCGCGGGGTGTGGCGAATGGGTCCTCCTGGCCGTGTTGGCGCAGCCGATTTTTTCGAAATCCCCCGAAAACGGGTCGCGCCCGACGGTTTGAGACGGCGTGAGAGAGTTTTCTATTTTCCTGCTGCCGCCCGGTGGCTGGGTTCAATCCGAAAGGGAAAATAATGGGATTGAAATACTTAAACTGCCACCAGCAGAAATGTGTGTGAGTTTGTGTGTGTGTGTGTGTCTACGTTGGCCCGTTTTTGTCGATTTATGTCTAGCCAAATGGTTTCGGTGCCATTGCAGACCCCGCACCGCTGGGTGCCCCGGGAACGGATGCCGGGAGACGGGAAAAGTGGAGCTACCGGATTGTTTGTTATTCAGACGATCGTTTTATAGTTGCATTTGGAAATGCACCGGCAATGCCATTCGGTTTTACGTAACCGCGGAGAAAAGATGCAAAACGTCACACGCCGTGGCAAGGCGAAAGTGCCTGCACAGAACCAGCCCGAAGGGGGCAGGTGGAAAATTATTGCACACCAGCGTTGATTTTTATGTGCCCGCGGTCAGGAATGCACCGGCTAATTGGAGCATACGATTTTTTATTTATTTTTTTATCAATTAAATCAGGGTTTGAAGTGTTCGTAAGTGATTTTAAATGGAAGCGAAATGACGCTGTTTCTATTGCGAGATGTTTATTTTCTATTTCGTAACAATGTTACCCCCTCGGACAAGATGTATGCTAAAGCGCGATGCATGCATGCTAACCTATGTATATCTAAACTATCTTTCGATTAATCGCGAAATGGTTGTGACTAGTTTTCACACGATTTTTGCTCCCTTATGGCACCCCGGCCGACCGTACCGACTCCAGCATCATTAATCTTCCGCTAGCCATCAGGTTCGCTATTTGCATAGTAATTATGCTAACCCTCACGCCCGCAGCTAACAGCAGTGACCTATATTTTCCCCCGCCATGCTCCATGTATCGTTCTCCAAAATCTCACGCCAAAGATGGCTCCCGGCGACAAGAATCGGCAGGTCCTCCTCCATCGATCGATCTAATCTCGGACGCATCATCTGCCACGCAGCGACAAATTTGCATTACGCATCCTTGGGGTGCTGAGGGTTTGCGTGTGCGTGAGACAGGAGTTGTGTGTGTGTTTTTTCAGATGCCCCCGTCGGCTCGGTTCTTTGATTCACTTGCTGTTGCTTAAAAACGTTGTGGCTTCTTCTGGTATGTCATGAAAAATTAACCGTTTCGGTTTCATCCGAACCCTCCGGGGTGGGTCGGTAGGCGCTGGATAGGTTTTTTTTCTTCTTTTCACCGCCGCCGCCGCTGCCACCCCGGCAGCCCTAACGATCGTGTGCGGTTTGCCGCAGCACACTTCTGTTGCGCATGTAAAATACGGCCGACAATCATGCGATGACCAACACCGATGGAGAGCCACTGCTGACCGGTTTGCATTAGATAATCTAGTGCTTTCGTGCCACTCCGTTAATGTTGGGAACTTTTCTGTCTCTGCCGTGTGGTCGAACCGGCCGCAAGGTGGGAGGTAAGGTTTTTGCAGAGTACCGTTTTGGTATTCGTAAATGTTCCATGTGTCAAGGTTGACCGTGTGCATGTCGATGATGGCGAAATTAGGATCGCCTTGTTGCCTTCTTTTCCCACCGGTTCCGTTATCGGTGGATAGAATTTGTGCAGATCTTCAAACAAATGTGCGCCTCCGGCTTTGAAGGGCCAATAAATACAAAGTCATCGCACCGTGGACCCATCGCTACTGTTGTAAGCTGTACATTTGCACTTTTGATAATGGTCGTGCCGTTTGATGATAGCAGGCTGATAACGAGTTCCAGCGTTTATTCGACGACGGGTCGCCCGTCCTCGGAAAGAGCATCGCTGACGGAACTGTTGGTTAGCACCGCAAACATCCGGCTCACGGCTGGCTCGGAGTGGTGTTGCACCATCCACGCAATGCCACCGATCAGGGCAAACACCGCTCCGAACAGGATGATTAGAAGGCCGAGCAGTGGCACTAGCAGGCAGCACAGGCTTAAAATAAACAACACCGAAACGAATGCTTAACAAAATGGTTCGAAAAACAAAACCGCCGGGGTCACTGCTGGGGGACACCAGAGCTGTGTGTGTTCGCCTAAATCGCTTACCTTCCGCAGCAGACGCCGGGCTGAAAGCAGGACGCGCAGCAGAAACAACACGACTTAACGCACTCGCCCATCGCAACGGTTTGTCTTTGTCGGTGCGCTAGCGTTCGGACTCATCGATGCTGGAAATGTGAAACGAAACTAGGGCGTTACAAAGCGTGGTCTTGCAAGCAAAGGGCAGACCTTTTGTGCCGAAAAAGTTGTACCACGCACGGGACACTCTGCTCCCATCTGCGATGCTATACGTCACCAACGCGACTGACGTTTGTCCGCTGCCCCAAGTGCGAGAGTCGTGTTCCGTGTTTACTTCGTTATCGCTGATAACGCACTCTTGTTTTGCTGCTCCACCGTGGACGATGTTCGCTGCGTAAGTGGTTGTGTGTCACTGCGATGGGGGAGACTCTCTACTAACAGTCGGTTAATTTGTGCATGTAGGTTTCGGTTTGTTCTACAAACTGACCCCTCGCGTGGAGCCCGCTTCCCCGCTGCACAACGACCTACCTATGCCCCCCGCCCAAGCGAGTGTTTGTAAACAAGCAAGCGCGCTTCAAGTGGCAAGTTCGGTAAAGGCGGACTTTGCAGCGACAATGAGCACGATGACACTTGGCTCACGCTGCTGGAACAAGCGCATTCATCATCCATCCATCCATCCATCCGTCCGTTGCTCGGGGAAAAGGACGCTCGTCTCGAGTGTTGAAGTGGAGACGCCTCTTGCTGACGGCAACGGCCCATGCTGCACTTGACACTTTTGCTTCTTTACAAAAGCAAGCAGCACGCTACTAATGGCAACGTGTGACTGCACGTGATAATTAGCTGCATGTGTAGGCCAGGGTGTCATCGTGTTGGCTGTGGAAGACAAGACAAGACAAACAAAGGTTACCGGCAGTTTTGAACATGAAGAGAAAAAAATGATTCTATCCCGGGTTCGTTTAAGCAAACAATTGAGCTTCGATAAAACATTTTGCACCGAGTCTTCCCATTTTGAATTGCAAATAAACCGTTCCCTGTTTGCCATTCGTATCGGTCAGGTATTTTTTCTTCCTTTTTTGCTGCATCAAGGGCAGAGGAAGGTGCTTTAATGGCACAACAACTTAATTGACCACGGCCGTTTATCAAAATGGCGCCTCTTAAAAGCTTCTTGCTGTCAGCTGAACAGAGGTAGCTTCCTTGTTGATATAATTAGCAAGTTCTAGCCGGTTGTTTTCATCCGTCACGCTTGAGATGGCCTACCACTGGTTCCCATCGCGAATTCTCTCACCCCTCCGTCGATGACGGTGTCTTATGTTGGCGTCTTATGTTTTGCGGGACGGCGCGTATTTTTGGACCGCCGATTTTAATCGCTCGACCCTCGGTGCGGCTCGCTTCCACGCTGTGAAGTGTGGCTGCAGCAATTTCGGCGGGCTGCCCAAAAATACCACTTCCATAAATATTCGTTTTACAACCTGTCACTTTTACGACTGCGGTGGCTCATCGCGCGCCGGCTGACCGCAATTCGGTCGATGGTTTGGCCGCGTCGGGAAGCTTCAACCTTTGGCCGAAGAAGATGTACGATGCTGCACCTTACGGAGCATACTGCATCGAACAGGCTGGCTGTCGGGCCATGATAAGCCCGCAAGCTGGGCAGCATAACGCCGCGGATGAGAAGGAGCGAGCAGAAGCGCGATACGTTCGCTCGTCGTTTCTCGGCACGACATGCTTCAACAATGTGGACGGCACGATTAAAATCGCTACTTTTGGGGTCAATGTTGCTCGTACATTAATGGTTTGCCGTTAGGGTGGTCGACCGAAAGGTGGTCTGTTGATGGGTGGAAGCAGCGTTTTTTTTTCTTTGCATTCTCTTCACTCAATTTAAATATAAACCGCGCCGCAGATGAAAGAGTAAGAAGATTGTGGAATGGATTTAGTTGAAAGACATAAAAAAACTCTGGTGTGGTGGATATGTTGTACGTAAATCATTACATAGACATGCGACAGTCAAATGTAATATGTTTGTTATCTAATATTTCTTAATCCAATCCAAATCCACCAACATGTAAGATTAAATCCATAAAACGTCAAGTCTCTAGAACCGGCCATCGCCTTAATGACTCATTTGATTTGCTATATAAAAGGCGATAATTGCTCGTTTGGTTATTAGTAAAATTTTCCCTTCAAGGCCGTGCGGGGCCGGGCCCTATTTATGGGCGTAGGAAAATTCAATTAGTGCCCGTACACCAGCACCTGCCCTAGAGTCCTAGTCCACGCAAACGCAAAAAGTAGAAAAAAGCCAACCCCTGTGGATCAACCGAGCGAGCCGGATCCCAAATTGGAGACCTCGAAACAGGTTGGCACTTTTTAGCCTACATGAAATGTTTCGAACCTCGAGCTTCTGAGACCGTTTGCGAGTGCCGGTCGCCAGCTTAACCCCACCTAGCGTATCACGCTGCGTACATTTTCACTCTGGTCATAACGAAAATCACAACAACGAAAAAATCTGCTCAACATATTTTCCTCCTATGCTCCCAGGCAACAACGTGCGCGGGGAAAATTGTGCTTTTACGGTAGATTTACCAGTTACGTTGCCGACGTAGGCTTCGTGGGTTTTGAGGATCTTTTTTTTTTTACGCTGCTCCATCCACTGTTCGTTCATGGCACATTAACACGGGGGAGGAAGTGTAGGTGCGCTGCAATGCATGCAGCACCAGAAGCATATTACCCGAGCCAGATCAAATTAAAAAGAGAGCGAAACCAATGCACAGCTATCGCCATGGGGAAAGAAAAGATGCGATGGAGATGTGGAAAGGGGAAGGGGCCATGCCGAAGTAACAGTGAAAGCTGTGCACCACACACCGTCCGTCGTTGAAGTTATTGCACCAGCTGGTTTGTGTCCATGTCTTTCCTTGGTTGCCCTAATCGCGCTGATGGTAGTTGCCGCCTGTGCGATCGTAGTGGTGTTAGGTCGCCATCGAGCCCTAAACAACGGCGGGAACGGCAGTTGAGTCTGTTTAGCTGTTTACTTACATGCTACCCGGAGGCTGCCAACATAGTGTGTGGTTCATAATTCATAAAGCCTCACGACGTGAATCTCACCGAAGCGCTCATTGACACAAGCCCGTTGTCGTTTACACCTGCTCCGAAGTAGGTGCCAGTATGTCCCACGGCGTAGTCCCAAGCCGGGACTTCAGACCAGACCGGGGAAACTCGACCTCGCACACTGAAGCCGGTCAGAGAATCAGCGAACGCGGTGGACGAGTTTGTCGGAAAACAGTCTTGACGACAAGACAGACGTTGGTGTCAAACAGAGGGGGAAGGGAAAAAATGAAGCACTAGTCGAACTGTGTACTCACCATGAGATAAAAATGGCGATTGGAAGCCTTCAAAGGAGAGAAAAGAGGGAGAGAGAGAGACTCCACGCTGCCTGACGGTTGCATAAGCTGCTGCACCACGCGTTAGACATTGTGGTGACTTCAGGTTTGATCTGGATCTGATTTGACTTGACGGTTGACTGGACGAAAGTCATTGGCGCCACTTGCAGTTGTTCGTTGCCGGTTTTAGGTTGGACCATAGTACAGTAATTCATGCTAGAAATGTTCCTGGACAATGGTTTATTGTTGCTTGTTGTTGTTTTATCGTAGACCCTTGTTCCAAGATAGTTATCTCCGAGGAGAGAAGTAGTTCGCTCGGGATCAGAACCAGTTCTTACCAGTCGACCATCCTTACGGAAACCTGCTTGCCTCCAGCAGACAACATCCATTCTGCTTGTTTTTGGCTGTCGCACCAGAATACCCTCGACGAAACGGAGCTCCACTAAAAATGCACCAACTCCCTGCAGCTGAACCCGTCGACCTTGCCATTGGTTTGGTCGCCCGGACAGCAGCAAGCGCGGCAGCGACAGTAAGGGTCCCGGGAAGGAATTCTGGATGTGCAATTGTTCGGGCGAGGCTTGTGAAAGTAGTTTGCCGGACGGTAACCCAATTTTCGCAGCGAATCACTTCGGTGAAAGGCGCGCGAGCGCGTCTCCAGGACAAACGGGGCCGGGTTATCGGGCCTGCTGACCTTCGGTGTTGCGTAAGATGCATTGCACTGGTGGTTGTAAACGTCGTACGTCTTTCAGCCTACCTCGGAAGTAAGCACAATTCGCTGGATGCTTGGTATGGTTTGGCAGGTTGTTTTTTTTTCTCGATTTCTCCAAGGAAAATCACACTTTAATCAGCTGGCTCGTATTTAACGTTGGCCTTTCAACCGATACAGGATGAGTGATTTCCCCATTTAACAGATAAATTGGAGGTAAGGTTTCTTCGGACCCATCTTTAAACTCGGATGGGAATGCAGAAGGTGCATCGGAACCACCAATGCGAGTTATGAAATGCAACCTCTGGACCTGGGGTACCTCTAAATGCGCATCGTTCCGCTAATCAGGCGCAAAATGTGCAAAAGCTAGTGCTACTACTCGCCTACTCTCTTCCACCCGAAGCCGTGGAGTCGACAACGAATGCGCATAGGACACGGCATAAAATCCATCAAATCGGGCTTGCGAGAAACAGGCTGGGAGGGAGATAGAAAATTGAATAGGATGTAGAAAATTGTCCATCATCGGGACATTAAAGCGAAGGGCTCCCATCGGCCCACCTCCGGTGATGCCATGGCGGTATCTAATGAGACTGCGAGCTTATTAGTTCCAGTATTGGTTGTGGAAATAAAATAAAAATCGCCCCTAGCCACGGCATTTTGACCTGGCCTGGTCTGATTTGCCTCGTTCGTGAGCCTTCTTTCTTGTGGGAATGTGTGTAATGAGATGACAACCAGCGGTGAGATTGTCACCGGATTTCGAGGAGGCTTTGCGAAGCGCATGCGAAACTTTTTAATACGCTTTTCTGTTAATAAATTCACGCTTTCCGTTCCATTTTGTCAATTGATTTTTCCTTTCAACCCACCGCTTCCTTCACGGGAGATTCACACGCCGTCTCCCCGCTTGACATTCGCCTCTGCTCGTTAGGAGACTCCCCCCGGTCGACACATCGTGCCTTTCACTTGCACGATGGGGCTGCTCAAATGGCACACTTTACTTTATGACTCCGGGAAATGCCGTTGTAAGATTAGTGTTATGGTTCTATTTAACAAATGACTCCCCCCCTCCTGTCCGGGGAGGATTGTTGATTTGCGTGTTCATTGTTGCCCTTACGAAACGGCTTGTCTTGTTTTCGGGGGACTGATTTAGTGAGATTTTTTCGGTTTTGTTTGCGGCTCGTTTGCTGAGAACAAACCGTAACTATTTAAGTGTTGCTGCAATGGCTCGGATCTTGCGTGCATCCGAAACGCCTTGCAACTGGCCACGAGGAGCATGTGCCAAAAACTATCGCACGAACTGTTGCACGGGGGGGGGGGGGGGGGTTTTGCCACTTTGCAAAAGGTGGTTGCGGTTCCTGTTGACATTTCTTACCACCTCGCGAAATGCATGAACGCGAGTTTGGTAAAGATAGAGAACCCCCGCACACACCAACGACAGCAAGTAAAGACACGAAATAAAACAAACAGAGATAACCTTCAAAATGGAGCAAATTTATGTGACGGATTGCTCGATCTTTAGCCGACCGCGTTCTGTTTTTTTTTTCCTCGTTCGCGTCTTTATCGTCCCACGGCCGCCTGGTCGAACATGAAACGTGTGCTTATCTTGCCTACGCTGTGGGGTCGCCCCGAATGGCTGCGTGGGTAGCTGGCAGTTAGATTGTGCCATAAATCAAAGGCAACGTTTCCAGCCAGGGAAGCTTTCCACCGGTGCCAAATGTCACCTGATGGATGTTTTTGGCATTTGCATGTTTGCCGAGATGGCAAAGATGAAGACTGAAGCGTGATGACAGGCGGGTATCGTGGATGCATTTATTCTGAGATGAGAGAAAGTTAACCTCCTTGCGGAACACAGAATGTTGAAGGGAAACACACACACACACAAAAACAATTTCCATTACGTGGCGCCTCAAAGTCAATGCGGTGGAAAACTATTGACAAAATTTTCCAAAATTTATGGCAAATATGTTCACCTTTAATAGGAATGAATTATCACATTCCTTATCTCCCCCCGTACGCCAGGGGGAAATGTGAAAAATGTTAAAACGACCTCTCGTTAACATGCTCCACCGTGCATGCATTCCTCCCGTTGGTCTCGAAACGTTGTGTTTGTCTGGTTAGGCTTGTAGCTTACATCACTCACGCAGGCAAACGATGAAACTGACGACGAACACAACGAATGCTACATCTTCCACGCATCACCGTCGTCGTCACCATCATCATCATCAAAATCCTCGTCCGCAGGCCAAGACGGTGGGGTAGGGCAAAACAGAAAATTGGAAAGGCCACCCTTTAACCCTTCGCACAGCGCCAAACGGCGGTTAATGTTTAGGAAAATTATAGATACGAAATGAATTAATTATTGGCATCGATGGTTTGGCGGAGCGCTTCGAACATTCCAAACCCCTCCAAAAACATGTTCCGTGGCATACCAAACAGCTGACTAAACACACGCGATACCGGTTGCTGGACCTGTTCACATTCCGTCCACCCCGAGCTCACCCCGCCCCGAGACGTGGAGGAGACAAGTATTGTCAAAAATGTGTGGAGTTTGATTTCGGTTTCAATTTTTCATTTGGAATAAATAATGGCAAACTGGTTCCCAGTCCTGTCCCCCCCCGACTCCACAGGCGTCACTTTTTTGTTTCGTTCGGTAGCTTGCCGGGCCGGGACGAACTTCCTGCTTGGTCGTGCATATGTCATTTACACATTTGGTGTGCTTACCGACGCTGGCTTCAAGCTCATCCGATCGATCGATCGCTCGATCGCCGCTAACGCAAACGCGTGCAAAGTGAAGATGATCTTGGGTCTCGCGCCTGCGGATGGGAAAAAACCGGTTAGCATTTAGCCGCACGTCAAGCAGGGGGCGCCGGGGGTAGGCGGGACGGGCTGGAAGAGGCTCGACACTCACACACAGCTCACATCTTCAGCGCTTCTCTTGAAGCTCCTCTAAGCATTTGCTCGTTTGGAGTCCCTGAGCTCGATAGGAAGGGGAATGCCGGCGGGAAGGAAGAGCATAATTGGGTTGCGGGAGTTGATACTTTCGATTTCGTTGGTCGTTGAATGCTCAACGGGGGGGGGGCAGGCTTAGCGAGGACAAGCACCAGTGGCGCGCGTCGTCGCTGAGGGTTCGTCGCTGATGCGCTCGTTGAAATCGTCTTCGTTGTTTCGGCTTGTTTTTTCTTATTTTGTCTGATTGGTTGCTGGCGCGCGGTTGCGGTTTTTTGTGTTTTGTTTTTGCGACAAGCGCATATGCCTAAACGCACCGCGCATGGCTCGGGTGTACCCTTTGGCATCGTGAGAAATCGAAAGAAAACCCCTTCTGATGGAGGTGCTATTAATAGCAAGGCGGCGAACTGGCAGCGGTTGCGGATGAGCAGACACACTTCTCACCGGCGCACTCCCGCCGGCTATTCCGGTGCTCCGTTCGGCAGTAGGCCAAAAGGTCAGCTGCACACTCAGCTCGCCGAAAATTACCGACTGATGAGCAAACGAGGGACCACGGCTAAGGCTTCTCGAGCTTCTTCCCTTACCTCACTGCGGATTCCTTTTCGCACCCGTTGCGAAGATCCGGATTTGGTTCTAGCCAACAGATTTAAGACACGTTACGTTTGCCAGTCAGATTCGTTCCAATTTTCCACGAGGTAGCTCGGTTTCGCGGTGTGGTGGACACATTTTGATCACGATTTCCGTTAACACCTTCGACACGAGTGGACAGCCGGAGCACAATCGGCACGTGTGTGCGATAAGGGCGCACACGCACGCACACACGCCACACGTTCGTGAATGTGAATATTTTGCAGTTGTGTCCCGTGGTTGCCGCATGCATCTAGATCTTTTGCCCGTGTCGTCCAAGGTTGGCGCGTACGTTCACTCGCCGGTGACAGACGATACATAAATTAAAGGGGCAACTTTACGATCGTATTTAAAACTAAAGGCGATCCAATTGAAGCTGTCTAGACTTACGCACGCCCGGTACGAGCGTGAATTTTTGTTTTGCAACGTTGACCCTACGAGAACAAAATGCTGTAAGGTTTGTAAAAAACTAAGCTTAGTGCAAAGCCATCCACGTAATTAATGTCTCACAGTCGCTAATCACGAAGCAACATATCGACTAGAATGACAGAGGTTTTAGGTATCCCAATGTTTCCTCGCTAACTCTAAGCTGACGTGTGATCGGGATAGGTTGAGTTGATCTTGTCTTGCCACAGGCCCGACCAAAACCACCACTCGTCACACTCGGGCACGAAGATCACGGCAACCTTTACCTAAACATTGGCAATAAAAGAACCCCCTACTGTTGCGGTGCAGATACGACCGCAAAGAAACGAGACCACAAACTGTACGGCCTGCCATCAGTAACTGAAGCACCCGGGGAGCAGTTAACACAACACAACACAGCACAAAAAGATCACTGCAACACATTGCCACGGGTACCACGCCAGCATAATGCGTCTCCATTCTCAGGCGCCATTCTAACACAACCTTCTAACCCTCCTTACCCTCCTCGGGTCTGGGTAATCTTTGCGATCACATGCACGCCGAGTGCCGACTGCACTGCATACGACTAGCGCCAACCGTGGGTGATTTGAATTAATTATGATCATTGTGGCCCCGCGCGTCTTGCCCAAGCAGTGCAAGTGCAACAGCTACTTGCAGTTGGCGCCGCCGCTACCGCCTATCGATATTCGGCCCGATGGCGGAGGTGAAACAGCCCGGACCGGGGGAAGGAAAACGGCGTGGGAAATGACCCACCACCCGCCCCTCACGGATGGGAGAGACTGCTGGGAATCGACCGAGGCATCCATTCTGGGGCGATCGAGTGTGATACCGCGTGGCGCATGGGAAGAGATTGCACCGCACCAAGTTGCAGCACGGCATTATCCACCCCGAAGGGCAGGAAGGCAACGAAGCGGTGGCTGCCGTTTATGGTCGATTATTTTATCACGGTGGCGGGTGGGTTTGGCGATTGGCCAAGTGCATTCCTCCCGCCCCCCGACTCGGCGGTATAATCACTCTATCAGCTCTGGAGCGGCAGGCTCACAGCCCGAACGCCTCCGCCTTTAACCCGAACGTCGTTGGTGCAATCAAGTGCACCATTGCGCCATGCGTCATAATTGGGAAGGAATTTTGTACAACGAAAAAGCTCCCCGCACCGAAGAATGAGGATTATTGGAATGATTTCAAATCGATTACACTCCACCGTTGACCTACTCTCCTTCCCACGCCGATTTCGAAGTCCTTTGCTTTCAGCTCCGAGGGTTTCGAGAAGCGTGCCGATAAGGAAGCTGGATAGAAGAAAAAAAACAGAGTTTCTTTCGGCTACACGAACAATTATTCCACCCCAACGCTGCACACACTGCCATTGATGATGATGATAATAGCGAAGATTGCGATTGCGAGAGTCTCTCGCTTATTTTGTCTTGCGATTTACTTCGAACGATGCTGGATTGGAGCTGTGAACAATCGTTGAGAAATATCGTGCATATGTGCATATGGAGAGGAGATGTCTGGGCTTGGGCAGGACTTGGGTCAACGCGTGATAATGTGCGGCTCAATCGGTTAACAGACGTCGGTTGCCGTTGAGGCTTGCTGGTTTTGATAACGAAGCGTTTTTCTCGACGAGATTCGCGATGGGGCAATGCTGTGCTGGATTTGAGCAGGGGAAATTTATCGTATGTGTATGTGAGATAGGAGTTGGCAATAGGTATGTTTTGCGACTTTTGAAATGAGGACCATTTCTGGCATTTTATTGTGTTGCTGAATTGTTGATTGAAGTGACCTATTTGTATCGCAAAAGGAAATTCTGTGAACCGAAATGGAATGAGTTTTCAAAATTTATATTGTTAAACATAAGGTTTAAAGATGTTTGATGTCTAAAACAATCGAACAATCAGGACATTCATAACCAAACGCTTTGCCATTTTTCTCATCAAAAGGTTACTGCTTGTTCGCACTGCTTTTTGGCACCTTTTTCGGCGAGAGCGCACTTGTCCAAGCCGGGGCAGCAACTCGCGGAACATTAGTGTAATTATGATAATTATGTGTACCACACCTTCATCGAGGCGCATGATTGTATGTTTTGACACCGGGGTGTCAAAAAGCGTACCTTCCAAACCTTACCAAAACGCTTCTCTACAGCTGCTGCTGCTGGTGCTTCTTGTTCAGCTCGTTTGTATGGCGGCCCATTTTGAAACCCAACTTGCCATAAATAGAACAAAGCGATTCTTCTGGGTGATGTGTGTGTGTGAGTGGCGCGCTTGATCTTCCCTCGAAACGTTCGTCCTGCCGCTCGCAGCCTTCAGATTCATTAGAAAACTATTAACGTGCGGTTTCAGCCGACCGCTGCCATTCATCTATGTCATCATGGGTGACGGGTGGCCTGCGCGCAGTAGCTCGCTCCTGCACCTTCAGCGGCTGTCCAGTATCAATGGCAACTTTTCAAACTGATAAAAAGAAGCCGTACCCTCTGTCGGGCTTCCCTTCGCCTTGGCAGGGTTCGGTTTGTGGCGCACGTTGAAATCGAAACTGCCTGCGGCAAACCGGTGGTGACTTTGTCAGCCTGTGTACCCCCTTGATGGACCTAATCTGAATGCCCAAGCGGCGGCGGCGGTGTTGCACACGTGTGTTTGGGCACAAAGCAATAAGCCTCTTTGTGAGGCGTCAAGCGCGCTGCTGGAACCTGGTTTGGACGGAAGGTAAAGAGAGCAAGGAGAGAAGATGGGGAGAGGGAAGGTAAGGCCAACGTTGCAGATAACGCGCTGTTGCCAATGCGCTTCTAACAAGGAAGCATCATCAATCCTGTTCCTGGGAAGAAAGACGCATTAGCAGAGCCGACTCCGATGACGAATGCTCGATCGAATCGCGCAGTATGCAAAAGTGCACCGTCGTCGTGCGGCAGGAGAAGAAGGAGGACTGTACAAACAAGATTGATTTTCATAGCCTCACCTCGTACCGGTGGTCATCAATGCCACATAGGCTTGTCCCAACTTTTCCATCGATTGCCTTCCTCGTTGAATTCCGCCTTCGAGATTCCTTTGCCGTTATGGATCGGGGAGATGGGGAGAACCCCGTTTTTTTTTTGCATTGAAACACATCACTACTGAGACTTGGGAAGGTGTCTCCGATGCATAGGAACGGAACAGCGAAAAGGTTGGGCAAATATCTATCCACGATCGGATCGCGTTAGAGGAGTCGCGAGTTGAAGGTTACAAAGAAGGAGGTGCACTTTTCGATCGGCAATATTTGAGCAACACATATACACATACACGACAACTGCTGAATTTCAAACCGTTTCCGCTTCGACGCGAAATATGCCAAATATTGATATTGATGCAATTATTGGCTGACCTTTGCGGGGTTTGGAATTCTTCAGGCCACGCCATCCATCCATCCTGCAACTTATCTCATTCGTTGTTCTTTTCTTTTCTCGTTTCAGATTAATTCGAGCCTGGGTTTTTTCGTTTGCTTGCTCTGCCGCGTTGGAAGGACTGGCTTGAGCACCCAAAACGCACCTAATGGGGTTCCATTCGAACGAGCCGTCCGTCACAGCGGGGATAGAGCCGTCATTAGCCCCATTAGTGAGGCTGATCCTCCCAAACTGGGCTCCTCGGAAAGAAAACGAAGGCACGCGTCCGGATGGAGCATAAGAAGTGGAAGAACATGAGGAAGGAAAACCCACCGAAATACCACCCGCAAAGAAAAGGATGATACAGGTCCGCTCTTAAATGTCAGAACCTTCAGCGGCTGGACTGATTAGGTTCAACATCGAAAACCACCGCGATGGTAAAGATTTCACAACACAAACAGACACACACCACCTTTCGCTCTTATTAGCGAGCGTTGGGAGAAGAATTTCAATGGAATTAGTTCAATGCCAAGATGCCACCGGGGTGTGGGGCATTCAGACGGCCCCTTGGCGAGCGAAGTCTGATCCGGGAGTCCTTCGTGGAATTTGTCGTCGGTGAATGTCGCCCGATCAGGTGCCACGGTGCCTGTCATCGGCCTGGGGAGGATTAACGGGCTACAAGACAAGACCAAAGGACCATCGGCGGTCGGTAATTTCCACCACCCATTAAGCGCACCATTGTGTGTGGCCAGGTTTCTTCGCCACGCGGTTAAATGTCAACCGCGAAATTCATAATGAATTTGTATAATTAGTCAATTGACGACGAGCAGTGAGGCCAGCCGTGACCTCGATCTTCCGGGAGAATCGTGTGGACCTTTACAGACCATCGAAACGAAGAGGCTGTATCGATTCGTCGGAATTACCCTAGCCACCCGGGGCACTTATAAGTACCGTCAACCTCATCGTGCGCGCGCGTGTGGCAAGTGTTTGCGGACAAAAACACTTGCAGTGTGCGGTGCTATACGGTTGGCAACAGTCTGCTCGCGGAGACCTATAGGATTCCCATGCTCAGCAGGCGAGATCCACCTTCACTCGTGTTGAGTTTTATTGGCTCGGACCATCGGACGCCGTCCAAACTTCCATCCTCTTCACCGAAATGGCCGATGTCCGAGTCGCCTGCACACGAATTGCCTGCCGGTAAAGATCAGCCTCCACACGTTCGAGAGGATTGGCTGGGAATAAATTACCACCCGGTGGATAACGAAACCCACTACGCCATCGACCGGCTGAGCTACGAGCAAAACTGGTCAACATTCCTGCATCGAGGGGTACGGGGGAGTAGGAGGAGGACGAGGAGGAGCGGTGGTTCAGCGGTCTCAGCATCTCATCATCATCTTCAGCTGGCAGCATCTTCCTCCGCGTTGCATATGATTGATTGTGGGTCGGTGGATGCTCGTAACTTCCGCATGCCGTACGCTGCTGAACCTTGTACGCGCTAAGGTTCTGCCAAAAAACAGTCGCGATTCCGCCCCCCTGGTGTCCCTCACCCAAATCGTCGAGAAACGATTCACCTAACCCTAACAGGCCGCCATCAGTGCGAACTTACGCAATCCGGGTGCCGGGAACCGTTATAATTTTCCCCGCAGCGTAACATTTTCCTCCTACATCCTAGACAACGGCACGCTTGAGTTTGCATTTGCTTATGTCACCAGAGATTTTTTTTGTGTCCGTCTCCTTCTGCGACGATGCGGCTAGCTTGAAGAAAGATAGAACGAGATGGAGAGATATGGTTGATCTGTTTAGGAGCCGACTGGCCGTTGCTGGATTTAGGAGAGTGGAGTCGGTTGTCGGTGCGGCTGACCTTAAGCCAGGGACACCCAGGGACTAGAACACATTCTTCGCTTCTCCTCCTACTCCTCCGCATTCTCCTCCCCCTCTGCGCCAGCGTCCATCGGCCCCCTGGCAACAGACACACAGGTTGCTGCGTTCGTTCAACAAGGTATTAATGTCAAAGCAATTAACGGTTAAATTGAATCACCGGCACCGATCGATTGTCAATGGTACTAGCAACTGTGTGTGTGTGTGCCTGTATGTGCAGCATGTAATTATCTCTCCTTTTCGCGGGCGACGCAGGTCAGAGGAGGCTGGAGGTAGCACGTGGGATCGTTTTTCCCCCCCTGGCCGAACGTTACCGGTCGTTGGGTACGGTCGTTTGAATTGATGATGAGCTTGAGTGTGTTGAGCCCCGAAGGCGCATGCATTTGCATGTGCTATGTGATGTGTACTCGATTGAATTTGCCACGGTGTCATGCAATAAAATTCCAACCACACTTGAAATGGAAAGTGTTTTAGCAGTGCTCCTCGTTTCGAAGCGGAAAAGCACACAGCGAATTTAATTAATGTCATTTGGACTGAACATACCGTAGGCTAGACAGCAATCTACATTCCGCTTGGGGTTAGTTAAAGGATCACTGGTAAATCTCGTTTCTTGCCGTTTCCTTGCGACGGTTTGTTGTTTTCTCCCAGCAGGAGGTTTCCACCAGAAACCAGCTGCGCGCTTCCGTCAAACAATTTTATAACTGCAATTATGTAAATTGAAATGTGCATAATTCGATGCAACGCGCTTCTACTGCGGACAAGCGGGAGTGCGGTGTTGCTTGTCCTTGTGGGGAGCCATTTTTCCCACCCAATATATTGGGCCGGGTCAGGTGGGCAACGCCAAAGTCGACCTCGACCCATTTCCGCTCGGTGACGGGCGCAAGGAAAGATAAAACCCAAGACAATCTTACTGCAAAACATGTCGTACACTGAACTCTCCCCCAACCGGCTCTCCTTGCCAGCGTGGCCTAGCAGTTGATAGTTTAAATCAAACCGACCGCAACCGACGATCGGTTGTGGTGGTGGTAGAGTTCGCAGAGCGATTGTTTCACATAACGCGTATGCACACTTTACCACTTACATTACCCGGTGGCGCACATGTTACGCGTCAGGTCGTGTTATCAAAATGTGCTGCCTGTTGCACCATGGGGCGGCAGCATACAACACACCACTACCAGCGACGATCGCCAGTCGCAGCAACGGTATGGACGCGTACGGCAGCCAATGGCGGTGATTTGGTTGCGGCGACGACCCTTGCGCTGGTGGCAAACCGATCCACTAACCCAGTAAAAACTGGAGCCGAAGGTGAAGGAGACAACAGCAACAACAGAAAACAGATATGCAAAAGCTTCAACTGAACGAGTCGCGAAACGAAGGAAATGAGTGTACCTTTTCGACCGAAAGTGAAAAACATATGTGGCGAAAAGAAACATATTTAAAAAGGGAACGTTGTCCTAATAAGAGAAAAGAAAAAAATGTGGTAAAAGTGTAAAAATATATCTTATCTTCGGTGAAGGTGAAAAACGGAACGAAATGAAAAGTGAACCGCCGAAGATGAGAAAAGCGAAAACGGATACTTCTTCTCCCTGTCCTCAATGTTCACACATCGTTTCAAAATGATAGCGAACTCGGCTTAGACGTTATTCGATATCCTTTTGTGGACTTTTTTTTTCATTTTCAACATCATCGTGTAGAATCTGTCAGAGTGTTATTCAACCGAAAAAAAAGGAGCCTTAGAATTTCTTCATCCAAGTATACCTCATTCTGCATAGCAACCAAAAAAAGTGACGTAGAAAAGAATAACATCTCCTTTCTGTTTTCCAGTAAAACCAGCCCTCGGTCGACACAAATGAAACTGTTGTGAGTTTTTTGGTTTCTTGCTTGGCCCGAAAAGTGCAATCAAGTGAAAACCGATACCATTACATGACCGCCATACCGGTCACCGAAAGTCGGAGAGGTGCTGTGCAGTGAACACCGATGACGGAAGTCTCTCTATCTCCTTCGTTCACTCTCTTGCTGTTTTTTGCGGCCAAACGAACGGGGGGCAACCAAACAAAAAAGGGAACCAGTGATTTTTGAGTGAATTTTACGTAACGCGTGCGAATCCGGAGCTGGCGGGAGATTTTCGATCTCGATTGAAAAACCGTTTCGATTTCCTCCCGCAGCCGAAGACGAGAATATTGTGTGGTGTGGTAGCGGCGGCCGTGGTTTTACTCGCAGTGCCGAAAAGACCCCCTCCGGGCAGCCAAGAGGACGACCATGAAACAGGCAAATGGTCAGGTGGTCGATAGGAATAAAGTCTGCGCGTCGCCCAGCCGGAAGTGAAGGATCGTTCGAGTACCGCAAAGGGTAACAGCGAACGACGGCAGCGGTTCGTACGGAAGCCGGGACGGGACGCTCGCTCGTCAGTGCAGGAGCCATCCTCCGGTCGCCGGTGAAGGTGAAGGCAGCGCGGTGACCATCCTCTAGCCGGCGCCGAGCGCTTCATGGCCAACTTATGCAAAAAGGTAAGCGACTTTAAAAACCAGCCAGATCTTTTTTCGCTTAACGAGCGCAGAAAACGAATCCTCCGTATTTAAAGATGCCGACATCCTGCGTGCCGAAGCGCTTGACCACGACTGCTGGGCCTGAGCGGCTACTTAGCTGGTTTCACGAAAAAGTCACACAATAACCTTTCCTGCCGTGATGGCCGCGGAAGAAATAACCTCCAGAAAGTGGAACATAGGAAGTCACTCATTTATCCTTTCGCGATTACAATTACTTTATTCTTTTTGCATTAAGTTAAACCAGTTCTCTCTTTCGATCTACAACGAATGCAACTAACGAGCGCACGAAGGTACCAGGATCATTGTGGTTGTTCTAATTGCTAGCATGATTTATTTTCGACAACCTGTTTCTTTACATGGCGCTATCTAAACGCCATCGTCGATAGAAAGACGATAGTCCGATCCGATCGACATTAAATACCGAACCTGAAATTGATCTGTGAAATGTTTGATCGGCTAAATTAATGTTAAACACTGGCACATTGACATTTGCACAGCCGAACGCCGTGGATGGAGCCTGGACTTGGAATAATAGCAAATAAGTGAACCGTCCCGACCTCGTTCACATCCGGGATCGCAGAACTGGGTTCTAGGTCCTCTGGGGAAGCAATGACCGGTTGTCGATTCCCCGGGAATACGATCGACAGTCGGAGAGGAGAAACGGAACCGGTTTCCGTGCCGCGCCGAGGAAAAACATTTGCAAACCAGCTTTTTGTTTGGTTTTTGTCAGCCAGTCCGGGCGGAGGCTTACGAATCCGGTCCGGCAGAAAAAGATCCCCCCGTTCAGACGCGACGACGCATTCCTTCTAGCGCCTCGGAGCGCCTTTTGTGCAGGCTCGCATTCGGGAGGTTCGCTGACCTTTGGCGAGACTCTCGACGAGGCGCCGCGAGAACTGGTACGGCGTTAATATAAATGTCAATGATTCCACCTCCGGAACGCCTCCCTCGGGACGGATGGAGATTGTTTCCTGTTGGCTGCTGGGCCGCGCGCAAAAATTCACGTCGGGTTGTGCAAATCGTCTACGCCTCCCCATTTGCAATTCATTCCCTCTGAACCCTTTCCCGCTGGATGCTGCAGCATAGGAGGATTATGATGATCATGTCCGCAGCCCCGATCGCGCACTTCGATCGCACAGATCAATATCCGACTGTTGCGTGTTGCGCAAAAAGAAAGAGAGACGTCTGGCCGGAGCGGCTCGAACTAATTGACCCCCAGGTGCGCGAAAGCGGCGAACCGCTGGAACCGCGGACGTTCTTGCGCAAGCAGTTTCGCACCCGTAGTTACCGATTAGGGTTTCGCATCGCACGCCGGATGAACGTTGGTTGTCGTGGTCGTGGTCGTCGTTGTCGTTGGTCGGGCCTGACCTTTCCGAACCTTCCAAATCCAATTCCGATTCCCATTCCTATTCCCGCGGCGAAGACAAACCAGACGCAGAGACGCACGAGGGGGTGAAGGTGGTTTAAAAATAGTCAAACGCACCGAAAAGATGATCGGCGGCGGCGGCGGCAGTGAAGATTTATGCAACCGATGAACTGTTTCACTGCCTCTTCCCGGTTCGTGTCTTCCCTTCGCCCCGGCATGCGTGACGCCTCCGTTTGACCCGGGCCAACGGCGAACGCGGCACGATTTAGGACCGGGTTAGGACCGGGCCCGGCGGGCTCCACTGACCGACTGCCTTCGGGAAGATGAAATATGAGATGAGCGCCGTTGGCTCTTACTAGGCGCACATCCAGCACGGCTGCGATCAGTGTCGATTTCGATGTCGATCTTCGCCGATGCTAGTGCGGATTACGTAAGTTATTACCAGCTCACGATCTGCTTTTCTTTCGTTCCCTTTTACGTCCCCGCAGCTTCTCATCTCTTTCGCACGCCTCGCCTGGATGTCCTCTAGTATGTGAGAGTGTGCTTTTCTTTCCGTGGTTTTTTGTGTGTTGTGGTTGTCTTTCCCCCAAACGGGGCGAGGGTGAGCTTCCAAACGTGGCCTCCGCTTTTATCATCATTTTATGAAGTCTAAATCAAAGGCAAATCAGCATGAAGCAGAAGACTCCGAGCGCACCGACAGATGGATCCGCTCATCTTGCGGACGGAATGCACCCGCACTGTACTTCGTGTTCGTGGCTGCGCCGGCGATCTGGCTGTCGGTATCTTGCGTAAGCAGTCGGTGGCGTCTTACGGGAGACACAGTTTCACGCTTTTCTTGCTGCGTCATTCTGACCGTTGACTGTTGGCAGAGGGAAGCGGAATGCTCCATTCCTTTCGCTCGCTGGTGGTCAGTATATTCCAATAAATCCCCCTTTCCGCCCTTCTATCTTGAAAGAAGTTCCCCCCGCAAACGCGGCAGGAATCCAAGAGTCGTTTCTTTGTGTACTTCGTTGTGGTTCCATCCAGTCCTTGAACTCGCTCGCTGCCGAACCTGGCGGTTTCGTCCCGCCTCCCGGAGCCCTTTCACTTTGTGGGCTGCAGAACTGCGCTGCGTCTAGTTATCTTCTCCCGCAATGGGGAAGCGTTCTCTCTAGCACTCCCGATGGTCGATCTGCAGAACCCGTCTCGACGCCTGGACGGATGGACGGCAGAACTGGCCGGACTGGCAGAAATGTGGTTGACATTTGAGAGGACTCCTAGGCCGCAACACCCGGGTGGAGCACTTTTGGAGCAACAGACGGATGGCGGAAGAACGAAAAACAAAAAAAAAACAAACCAACGAAGGCTGAGAGAGAAGGTCATCGTCTTGGCTTCGGGTGCGCGAAGAGCTAGAACGAAGCGAGCAACGAACGCGCAAGAAGAATATCCCTCTTCGTATCCTGTGGGTGGAAACCAAAACCGTTCTTGAGCTTAAGAATATTCGTGGTTCTGGTGTTGTGTGTGCCAAACGCAGTGGAGGAAACATGTGCGCCTGCGTGTGAAAAGGATAATCGCTTGCGTGTGTGCCGATAGACGTTGGAATGCAGTGCATCTACCCTGCGGCCGAGAAATAGGTATGAAAAGTAACTTCTAGGCGTAGCAAATGTGCACAATTTCCTGAGCCGCGTTTAAACACGGCAACCTGCCAGATAATGTGGTCCCGTACCATGGCCATTGCTGGACTTAAGGCTCCACTTGTCCATACCATCGAGTGCCGAGTGATACCAAATCAACTAATTGAATCTCATTTCCTTCCAATCATGGTCGCCGGCGTACTGTTACGTGCACCATCGAGAAGGTTGTTAACAGTTAACAGAACTAGACTGGCAACGAATCGCTTCTCGGTTTCCCCGATCACATCACGAACTGTTAGGGTTTCCTGTTGCACAATAGTGCACCAGGGTTGTCGTAACGCCCCTCTATATCATATTCAGTACATCATCGAGCGGTGGCTGCTCCCGCTCGGAGTGGTTCAATTTAAAACATCAATTAACATCAGCGCAAAGGGAGCGAGTTCGCACACGAGCCCAACTCGAAACGGACTAGGGAACAGGGCTTGGCAGGAGTACTCCTTGAATCCGACAAACATTTTCCATTTTCATCCAGCTTTCTACAATCTGCCGATTAGTGTAGGAAACATAAATATGGTGTTTATCTATATGTATTTATTGACAGTCGGGCAAGAAACCAGTGCACAGAGACTCACAGCCTTAAATTCCTTCCTGAACAAGTACGCACGGGAAACGATCCGGGTAGCGTACAGCGTCCAACACCTTTCCTTGGTGCTTGGGTGTTGAAAGTGAAATATGTTCTCGCCGTGCCACGAATCTCGGTGCACCTGCTGAACTTAACGTGGTCGTACGACAATGAGGAAAACATACCCTCGAAAGCTTCGATCGTGCTGATTGCAAAGCGATCGGTGATCGTGTTCCAATCGAAATCAGTTCTTGTTAGGGTAGTGATTGTCGGTTTTTTTATGAGTATGTCGGGGCACAAAACCTACAGGCGCAGTTTTTATTTCTGTCATGTTCCCAAAGTCGCGAACAACTACTGTCTGGCAGTTGCTAACTGACGGGTAAAAAAGAAACAGCCTGTCGATAACAATTTCCTGCCCGTAACGAAATGCAAACAAAAGCGCCTAAGAAAAAGGTGCACCTTGCTGTCCATCACATTCCCAGCCGGCCGGTTGTACAACATGAAGTTGTTAGGAGGTTTTTAGTTGGTTTTTCCTATGAAGTTGTTTGCACGCTACATGCAGTTGTTGTTTTAGTGTAAAAGTCAATCGTAACGAATGAGTTTTACTTACGCTTCTTTTAACTCCCTTTTTTTTTTACTATCCTTCACCAAGCCAGGTCTGCACTCAGAGGCCAAAAGCACCCAGGCGAACTGTTTGGAATATAGTTTTATCGCCCATTTGTGTCATGTCACTGGCTGCTGACGGATGGCTCGTTTATTGAACGGTGGAAATACCCATTTTCGCACAGCGAATATCATTTTACATTCCGTGCCTGCCTTTCCGGCATAAATAATGTGTGACAAATCATTTCGGCTACCGTGGGGCTACTTTGAAATTATCCTTACGAATAACGAGAAGAAAAAACGGCACAAAGCGAACCGCCCGGGTCGTAAGAAGTAAAAATCAGCACTTCACTACAAAAGACTACAACGGCAGCGACGAACCCTTTCGCCGGAGTTCGCCGGTGCGACATTCGCAATCTAAATTCCACGCACATGAAGCAAAAAGCACATCAGTTATTTTTAACAACGTCAACTCCACCCACCTACCCTCTTCCCCCACCCCCTGGAGGACGATTCGGTTTATTGCCTGTGTTGGGCAGCATTAGCCCTGTAGCTGCCTCGCTGGCTACCGATGCTCCGAACGGGGGTTCGCGGTTTGGTATTATTAGTATTTCGCGATGCGAATTTCACCATTGAACCGTGAAATGACACACACAAACACACAGAGCTATCGCATCGCTCGAGTGAGATCCCCGCGTGGTAAGCGCGGACAGGCGCGTCAAAACAAGTTGTTCAATGCGATGTGTGCCTCGGCGCGTCTCTTGGTGATATGTGCGGTGTGGAATATATGCACCTTTTTTTTTTGTCTGCTTATGCTTACATTCATGCCAATGCTCGCCGCGTTTGTGCGGGTTTTTTTTTGTTTTCTTACTGTTTTGCGCTCGTTTTCGAACTGATCGTCGTCTGAACGGGTTGCGTAGGAGGCGATCGTCGGCGCTGCTACCATCGGGCCCACCATGTTATGTTCAGGTGCAGAAGTGAAATTACTTTCCATTTTTGCTTCATTGTTTGCATTTGTACGTGTGTCCGCGGGCGATCGCACGCGCTCACAGTGTAGCCTTTTTTTTAAACCTCGGTTTCATCATAAAAATTGGCTCCTGTTTGGCATTTATTCCGATAGCGCCCCATCATGCGGCGCGCGGCTTTCGGATAGTGTTATTCGGTTGCACCTTGCTCCTTTTTATAGCCCCATTAAGCAGGCACCCATGCGGAGGCCTTTTTGATTCGTTGTTGGCAAAGTTTTGAAATACTTTTAAAACGAATAAATGACTTCCTGGACGCGGAACGATTTGGAGCAAGCAGTCAAAAGCCAAAGATCGAGGTGTGATGGCTTGCTCGATCTGGCGATGATGCGGCGCAACTAACGATCCTTGCCATGGCAACGCCTTAAGGAAAAGGGAGCAAAAAAAGAACCGCCCGTTCCACCCCTTTAATAAACACCATTTGTATCGAATTCAAATCCCATCCACTTCCTCGTTCCAAACGCTCAATGTCGGCGTAGTTAGCGTGTCCTTCACTACAAAAGCGAAACGCACTCGCAATGGCGTTCTGTCGCCAGGGCACCTTCCCCTTCACCGAATTTAAAAAAGATTCTAGTTAGTCGCCCGATGGAAGCTCCCCCTCGGGGTGGATTTGGCGATCTTACGGGTGATCGCTGCCGAGGGTGGGGCATCGGACGGTCAAGAATTTATTTTTACTGCTGTTCTTTTTCTTAAGTCGCTATTTTGCGCAGACGTTACCTTCCCGGACCCGGTCGCCTTTGTTGTCACTTGGCAGAACGGCAATCCGGGGTGGTGGAGGGCGTGAATTACTTAGGTTTTTATTTTTTGCACCCCATTTGGAACGGCCCGGATTCGGATTCTTGCGTCGCGTTCGCGCTTGGCGTGGCACCGTGGTTAACCTCGGCCCCCATTCGAGCTCGGTGCGCCCGGATAGCCCCGTGTTTAAGATTAAGAACAGGAATTAACGCGCGCGCGCCCCCGTCGAGGCGGCGAACGGCTACGTGCGAACGCCTCTGGCAACAGCAGGCACATGGAAGGGCAGTTCAAGGCGAACTGTTGCCGCACTTTTTTTCCTTCTACCATTTTTGTTTGTTTTTTGTTTTGCTATGGGAAAGTTTGTAACAGGACTGGCCGGGTTAGCAAAATAAAACACAAGAAAAAAAAATGGAACGAACCGGAGGTCCAGGGCGGGTAGCAACAGCCAAGGCCGTACAGCCCTTTGCACTGCCCAAAGACAACGGTGTGGCTGCACGATTTACTGCGAGCGAGAAGTGTGACGCCGTCCCGACCAATCCTTGGCGTGTACGTTCTGCATGAATGTGATTTGCAACCGGTAAAAACCCTTTGATCCGCGAGGGTGAATGTGCACGCCATTAGTGTGGGCGATTTATGTTGCGGAAGAAAAGAATACTTTGATGGTTGGGTGCGAAACACTCCAATCTGCTGTTATGGCTAAGCATTTCCTATTCCGAGGAATCGGTAGTAATCCTGGAAGGAAAATGGCCTTAGAATCATGTTCAAGCTGTACAAAACAAATGGAATAGCTTTGAACAAACAATGATGAAACTATTATATCCCGCCGAGCGCAGGAAGCTCAAATTTACGACAACACCTTTAACAACTTTCAATTAGGCTCCTTGGTCCGCTTAGCTTGTTTTCTACTTTTGCTCGCTTTCCGATTTTTCACGCACAGTCACATCAACACCTTCCTAATTGTGTTAAACCGAGCTCTCGAAACGTTGGACGCCGATTTTCCCCCGGGACGCCAGTTCTATCGTGCGAAAGGGTAACGTTTTAATTTCCTTTCGGCAGCAAGGTGGCCCAATCGGCGGCCGATTGACACACAACCGATTTTCCCCTCACATCAATCACACGGACACGGACCGGTGTCCTCGTTCGGTTCCATCCCGTGTTGTGCCGCGCGGTCGATGGCGTGGCGGAGAGACTACAACGAACGCCCAAGGCACGAACCGGCTGCATTTGCGCTCCACCTTTTGACCTGTGGTGCACTGCTACCGCCGGTTCCGTCGATGGACATCGTTGGCAACCCTCGCAACTTCGACAACAACGAGCGGTAGGAGTTGCCTTCCCCCTCTGTTCCCCTCGAGGCGTTCCCTCCGTCGGTGGAGAGATGGATTTGGGGTGCAGGGCGACGTATTTTTGCTTTTCGGCGCTGACACTGACCAAGTCCGTACGGCTGTCAACCGGGTCGGACCCCCCCCTTACCCAACTGACCCAGTGCGCCGACCATCGCTGCAATCATCGGGCGAAGTGATTGGAGCGCTCTCGAGTTTCCACAGGGCCGAAGGGTGAGAATCGGGCGACGCGTCCGACATGTGCTTGAAACCGTTTAATTACCCACCTCGCGTTCGTGTGCATAATGAAACTACCGGATTTGCGCCGGTCTTATGCCACCTGGTACCGTCGGTCCAAAACGCCCCCTCCCTCCCCGCGTCCTGCACGCCAGTGAACGTACACAATTAATCCAATTTTCAAACACTCCGATAGCCGGGCCGACGGTTCGTCGTTCGGTGGGTCAACGCGAACGCGAAACGGCTGCAATGGATATTTAAGGGCGAAACCGAGCCGAGGGTTTCCGTGTGTGTGTGTTTCGTGCAACCGCCCTTGCGTTGCGCGAGCTCGTGCGATCGCGTAGGTTGAGCCGACCATTCAGGAAGGGCGTAAGTAAGGGAAGTGTACGATCGATTGGATCGATTCTAGCGCTCTGCACCTCTCTCGTACACATGCTGAGTGGGTCTGTCGTTGCATAAGCTCGTTTGAATGATACGTGACATTGCCGGTTCATGACACTGGCCTACTGGAGGAGGAGGAGGGCGTGGTGGGAACAAAAAACTAGCGTTCGAGTGGAAAAGTGGTTTGGACAAAAAAAGACGGTTTCCTGCGGCTCATTAAAACGTTCCCGATATGAACGTCTTAGTCGGGAACTATGTTGTGTGGCTGTTTTTTCTTTAACTCACATCATGACACCATCCTCAAATAAAAGTAATTGGATCACTTGAGCTGGAAGCTGCCCACAGTCCACACAATGCACGCGTGTGGACACTATTGTCAGCAATGCCGTTAGTATTAATTGACGCCAGTTTTCCCCGCCACAGGTCTACGAACTCTCCTTTCCCTCTCCCCTCCCGCGTGGTCCCATTCTTCATGCGATTGCAAATGAGCAACGAGCCTGCCAGCTTCGAGGTGACCATGGGCTAATTTAATGGGCGTCCGTTCTGCGGCGCCGCTCTCTAACCCTAAACACTCAAGAAACACGAGTGGCAACGCAGGTCTCCCCGAACCCTCGTGTTCGACACTGGGCGAGCCGGGTAAAACAATTCGCCAGCCAGCCTCGCACTCCAGCCCAGGGAACTTTCACTAATCTCTCGCGCACCGTGTGGTGTGTTTGCATTCGAAGGCACTAAACGGCACGGCGCGGAAAGGTGGTTGGCCATTTTGGTTGGTCCCTCGCTTTCGGAGGCTCAAACCCCCCGTGGCCGAAGCCATGAAGCCAAACGGGGGTTCCCAATTAGACGGGCCAATCGGGGTAAACGACGTTGAGCTATGATACGATAATTACGACGATGAACGTGAACCGCAAGCAGCAAGAAACGAGTAAATACTCGCCGTTCGGGGGTTTATCGGTACGCTTTCGGCGTCAACGGATAAAGGCGGAACAGAATGGCTGCAGAAGAATTAAGTTCGGATCGAAATTTGCAAAGGGCTGAGCGACGGGGGCGACGGGGAAAACTCGGCGCAAAAACATGCAGCAACGCCGGGCACGTTGTGATATTGGTTCGATATTATTATATCATCGAGTGCGGTGAAAAATTGCCCTAAAACGTCGTACAATTCAATTAGCAAGTACACTTCGGTCTATATATCAGCCAAGGGGGAAGATTTATGGGCCACGATTAGAGTCATTGTTTGCTGTTACCGGCGTGTGTTTGGCGAAGGAGGCTTTTCTGAGTTTGTTTTACTTTCCACTGGTGAATTATGGTACACGAAACTCGAATGATCGATGGTTCTATGCGAAGCCCAAGCAAACAAAGTGGCTGATTGATCAGAGGAGTCTCGACTCGTTGCTGCTTGTGCTGTCCCTTCGTCAAACAACCGGGTAAAGCTCAACCGGAAATTCCGTTTTGCTCCCCACCGACAGACGTATTTGAAGTTGATCGCTAGCAGCGGTGCGATAATAACACATTCACAACGCAGGGTAATTGTGCGTCTTATGTAATTCGATGTGGTTTAATTCTAAGTGGCAACCGGCGATCGACGATCTTGGCATCGTAGTTCCAACTCTCCTTGAACTTGCCTTGAACTGCCTTTACTGAGCAACTGAATTGAACGAACGAAACTCAGTAAAATTTTATGTTCCATCGCTCGAACAAATATTTGTGCCCCTTTTTTTAGCATTAACGTCACCTTTTGAACATTCTCTTGCTTGTTGAGGGGTCATGATTTATGACACTCTTCGAGGTGTTGCTTTCGTTGTCAACATCTCACGTTTGCCAAAACCATCCAAATCCCACGATCGCCTCGACGATCACTTTCACTTTTCTTTCGACGAGCAATGAGCAGGTAAATCATCATTTAACCACGACAATCACTCGACTGAGATCCACACGGCAGGTGGTTGTGGAAAAAGGTGCAAAAAAATACTGGTTGCATCGGAACCCAAAACTGCCCGTTTGTGCGAGTTGATCTTCACAGTGTGTGGTTTTCGCATGATTTTTCCAGCTTCCGGTATCAATGCGCAAAAAAACAACAAAATCACCCAAACCCCCGACATCAATCCATCAATACTCGAATCGAAAGACAGTGAACGTAATAGGTCGTAATCGTTTTTCATTTCACTTTACGATCGGTTTCATTGCCATTTGCCGCTGGGACGTGAAAGTGATATAATAAAATGAAGGATGCTTCACTTCAGATGTTCCGCAAACGTTAAGGCCTATCAAAATTATCATTCAAACGATCGATTGAATTGGGATTGTTCTGCGCTGAAACTATCAGAGGAAAGCGGAAACGCTTCACTTGCGGTGACATTTGGCGGGAACCTTCCGCGCCCGTTCGCATGATCTTTTCTGTCGTGAAACGCATTGACTTTTGCTTTCGTTATGCTCGTCGTGTGGAAAGTAAAGTAGATCCAAGTATTCTAGAGCTTTGCACCTCATGGCGACCGGATGGAGTTTGATATTTAAGCCTCACCGAACGTCCCGTGCGTGGCGGTAACCTTAGTCGCGGTCGATGACGACGCTATTAAATTCGCCATTTTATTCCTGCTCTTCAGTTTGATGGCTCATTTTCACTTTATCGCCTGTTCGCCGACGCTTACCAGTCGGCCAACTGGTTCAGCTTACCTGCCTGCTATCAAACCGATCCGGGGGGGGGGGGGGGGGTTTTCGAAAAAAGGTTAGCTGCTAACCTTCAACCAATCCAACCGAGAGTTGCCTGCTTCACGCCGATCTGGTGCACTTACCGTGGGTGATTTATCGATCCGTCGCGTCCCGAGCTGACCATTATCGTTTTGTGAGGATCGTGGTGATTTTGCCGAATGGTGGTGACTTAGTGAGGCAAATGTGGGACTTAAGCCTGCGGATAGGCCTGCGTAATCGATACATCTTTGCAATAAACTAATGTATATAGTTGGTTTAAATTGTTAAATGTGTCTAACCTGGAAGTAAGGATTTGAAATCCCTTCAGAATCTTATAATTAAAATTATAGATTTGAAAGGGATCAAGGGATTTTTTTCCAAACACTATCTGAAGACAGTTCCACAGCAACGATCGCTGCTGACGGCGGGACCTTTCTCGCAAGACGCAAAAAACGGCTAAACGAACCACAGGCCACCATTGAACCGCCGATATTGAGGCTGGCCATGGTTTGTGCACCTCGTTCGGGGTATCTTGAGTATCGAAAGCAGGACACCGAGCGGGTGAAAACCGGTGCGATTGCAAATATATCGTGCGCGATCGAATCGACTGACCGGGACCCCGATATACGGCCGATGGCCGTCGTGGCCCCGTTTGTCACGCTCTCGGTTGTGGTTCCAGCGTGGGACATGCCGTGCATACCACCGATCGCACCCAGGAAGCCGAAAAATAGGCATACACCCAGCTGTCGCGACAGTTTCAAGTAGGACAAAAAACCGCACAAAGTGTGGCGCCGTACTGGAATAAAGGAAAACTGGCCAACTGGTGCGCCCCCGTACGACCGCCAGCTTTTATTGGATGAGGCAGTAAGGTGAATGACAAAATAAAAAAATAAAAAAAACTCCCGGCAGGATAAAAAGCCCACACCAGCGCGGTTGGTGAATGTGTGCAGCAGAAGGCAGCTGGCGAAAGAAAACAAGACCACCACGAAACGGTGGCTGCCTAGGTGAGGGGATGAGGTGAGGGTAAAACGTTTGATGGAGGGGGGGGGGGGTGCTCGACTAACTTAACAGACAGCACGACAAGCGCGACAAACTGGGCAAACAGCTGAGCGCAGCTTAAGACACACAATCAATATGTAGAATCACGTTTATATTATTTATATTTTCACTCAACTTCATTCACTTTTCGTGCGGGCGCGTGGACAGGAGGGAGAAGAAGAGGGGGGCAACGGTGTTAAGTCAAAAAAAGTTGCACTGTGAAGCCAATATCGCGACGAGATGGGAGGCATAGTTGAAAAAAAAAAAACAAGAACTCACTCAAAGAACTGCTCCTTCACGAGGGGAAAGGAGTTCATTACATAAATATGCTATTACGGTACATGTGTTTCATTATTATTATTACTTTCGCGTACAGGGCGGACCGGGCACTTTGCCGCATCGAAACCGGGTCTTCGGAGACGGGGGAAAACGAGCCAAATGGAAGGGTGTTGGCTGCCCGATAAACAGAATCGATGAAGGTGGTCTTTAACATCGACAGCAAGCAATTAGATTTAGATGGAAAAAAAATATGATTTTCTAAAAGTGAGAGAGATGTTGCGAAATAATAAACCCACACGGCTTAGAAGAACTGTCATAAATGATTCTTTAAAATTCGATCATAAAGAGTGACATGCGATTTCACGCCCTTTGTCCTTCACAAGGCCACGCAGAACGTTTCTTCACCACCTTGCACAAAGCCTAACAAGGGCCTAAGTATTTCCTTCTCTTCGCCTTAGCTAATACGCTTCCTGCAAACCCTTAATCATTTTGAAGCGGTAGAAAAAAAGATTGCGGCAAAGAGAGTGAATAAAAAAAGGTTATTCCTTCGCAATACATTCTGCTCCATTGCGAAACGTCGTTCCTTGTTCCGAGGACCGGCCAGCAAACTTCTTTCCCTCCCGTCTTGCTAGGAACTGGCCCGTTGGGACCGCCTCCCTTCGATGGGGCAATCGTTCTCGAAAGCTATCATTTACCACCCCATTCTGGACGTCCGCGCTTGCTCGCGTTGCCTAAATAGACACCTCGAAATTGGCCCGGGGCGCCCCTCTTCCGATACCGTCACGGTAGCTGACGCAAGTATGCAAATCGAATCGATAATGTTCATGATTTCGAGGTTTGACTCATGAGGTTATGGGTCGCGGCACGTGTGAGGCGCGAGAGAGGGAGGGAGAGTGCCTAACCCACCGAGGGGTGCATCAGCGAAGGCGGAACGCTGGTGGCGGAAGCATTTCGATGGTTCCATCAAGATAGGCCGCAAAACTAGGAAGTGGAAGCGGCTTGCGAAACCGAATCCCAGCCCTCACACGCCGAGCCATCGATTGCCAAATGTCAGCCCTGAAAGAATCTTTTCCCCCTTTCCTGCGCAAGGGAAACCATCGGAATTAGCATCATTAGCCGAGACCTGCCGCTGCGGAGGGGTCGAAACATTTGCCAATGTTTTAAATGAGGTCGCGTCGGCCTCTGCGCGTTTAGGTTTAGGTTGTTTCTCTCGGTGAGGCACCCTTTCTGTTTCCTTGTGCCGGGCGCGCGTGGGCGGATAATAACGCGACCTCATGCCAATTATGAGTATGCACAAGAAAGGGGAATTGCTGTCATTTTGGGGGGGGGTCATAATAGAAGGAGCCCGAGTCCTTGGGCGGTCCTGCACTGCCATAGTGGGCTTTTTTTGATACCGCAGCTTAGAGCGGCAATCGCCGCTTTACTGCTTATGAACTTTGGCGGCTTAGACTGGCTTGGTCGACCCCTAAAATGTAGGTTTGGTTGGGGAAATGAGACATGAAATATCGCTGCTAATCCCCGCTGCTTATCCATCAGGTTTTGATTAACTTTTTCACGAACCGATTACGCAGGCGTCAGCGAAGATTACGCGCCCTGCGAAGAGGAGATACATTTGGAAAGATATTATTTTTTACTCAACACTTTGTACCCTTCGCCAAATTATCCTGTCAGCGCTCCGCGGGAGGCCTGGACCGATCAAGGCTGGGCAGCTGGAATGCAAAAGGTGTACCGGCTCCCACACAATGTCCGTCCGTCGCCCTTATCGTCAGAAAGCGTTCCCATCGGCGGGGGAAAAAAAAAATACTACATTTTCGATACGACCCCTCAACGGACATGAACGGTTGCCCCTTGAAGCACCCCCGTAGCTTCAAGTTCCATCAACACGGTGCTGCAACGGGCCCAAAAATAAAATCTCTGTTGCCACCGTTCCCCAATCACTGCCATCGATCAACGCACGCACGCGCTCCATGGCTCACGCACGATGGACGAGGATAAAACATGGAAAACATGCCTGCCCCGAGAATATTGAGCTGTAAAATGTCAGTTTTATTTGCCTTGTTACCCCGCGCCTCTCGGTGCCACCGGTGACGGCCGGCTGACACTCGATGGAAGTGTATCTATTTTTCTTCACTTCCATCGATGTCAATCTTGCACCTCCCTGCCAAGGTAGGGGTGGAAGAATTTTGAAAGCAGCATATTTGTCCAAGCAATCGATACTTGGAGTGAGCCCGTGGCCTGCGCCAGATGTGGAGCAATACCTGCGGTCCCCGAGACCTCCCTTCAATTGAGATACGTACGCCAATAAATCTATTCACTCAACATCTCGACTCGAGTGAACGGACTCGGCCGCGGTGGTTTATTTATTTCTATCAAGGATATTCTAGCGTGTCCTTCGCCATGATAAATAATTTGGTTAAGGAACGTACTATTCGGCTGGAGCTGGAAGCAGCAACAAAGAGCAGGCTAATTTCTACCTTCACGTCCGCAGGAGTGGCCCCGAAACGCAAGGGAGAAGGAGCCGTGCTATCGAGGCGAAACGAAAGACTGCATGCGCGCAAGCGACGAACCTGCAAATAATCACCCACATGACTCATTGGCGCTGTCAGTCGGCTCGTTCGGTTTAATGTCATTACCAGATAGGGTCCGGCCCACAATAATCACCTTTCAGATATAGATCGCAGATCACAAACACACACATACACACGCACACACGATCGATAGAAAGGCACCCCGTTTGTTTCCCCGTTCCGAATGTTCGATCGATCGATATTCGCGGGGAAGTGCGAAAACCGTCTGTTTCCTATTCGGTTACGTTCGGTCAGGGGATGCATTCCAAGTGGGTGAGTGGACGCCTTTTTTTTCTACGCGAAGGGGAAGGTGCGCACGGTGGTTACCCGAAAATTGAGTCAATCAGAGCACTTGACCAAACAGATCGCGTTCGGCTGCCTCGATCGGTATGCCACGGTCATTTCTCAAATTGTTACACCGATCTGCGCAACAGCAACGCCGCATGAGCCACCAGTTGGTCAGTAGGACCGTGCACTTATTCGCACCTTGCCTTTCCTCTCCCCCTGTTTTGCTGCTCCTGCTGCTGCTGCTCCTGCTGCTGCTGCTCCTGCTGCTGCTGCCCTTACCGATTCGGTTGCCGTTTGAAAGTGGAGGAGTTTGTGGTCAGGTTTTGCCTCTCGCCGAGGGGTTTCCAAGCCACCAAATACCCGACTCCCAATCACGATCAGCTGCAAGGAACTGATTTACCTATTCATGCTCTCGATTGTGCACCTTATTCGGCAAGCGGCTGGCAATGCTTGAACGCTCCATGGCTGCAGCAGGCTGGCGTGAGTTGGTGAACATGATTCAATTAACATAATTCGCATTCGCAGAGTTTAGATGATCGGATCGGTGTTGCCACCCATTCAACCTCGCCTCCCCCGCGGAACTCCGATTATCAACTCCGCACTCCTTCTGCTCCTTGCCTCAGTCCTGTCCGGTCATCCGGGGAGTAAGCGCCAGCTGGACGACCGAAAGGCATCCTGGGCGAGCTGGAGGTTGGCCTTTACCGTCAACCCCGCCAAGCCACTCGACACACCGTGGTACAACAAATTAGCAGGGAAATTTGTAACACGCGAACCGACACGGCCGACATTCGCGTCCTTCCGCGCACGCCGCACTCCAACAACCAACGCCAAACGAGCACAGAATGCGTGCCTACATCGAGATCCTTTCGATCGCGGGCGTTCTGTGTTTGGTTCTTTTCCCTCCTCGGTTTTCCTTCTCGTTCGTTATCGCCCATTCGGCTCCCTTTCCCAAAAGGTCCGCGTGCGCCGTTCACTTGACCGTCGTCAGCGAACGATCGCGGTTGGCATCGAGCCTTTTTTTCTTTTGGGGGGGTAGAGCACGGGACTCCGGCTCGGTGGCACACTTGCGGATCAGCTGTTTGGTCGTCCGGGTTAGTTCTCCCGCCGATCGGTACCGGATCGGATTGCGTGAGCTCTGAACTTCACAATTAGCATCGAAGTCTCGCGGCACCGAGTGAATCCTCCGTCCAGGGGAGGGGTGGGAAGCATCATCGGGCAGTACGGTTGGGAAGTGTCTTCGTCGCTGAACGGAATTCTAATATCGAAGCCGGTCCAGAGAGGTGAAAGAAGTCGAGAAAACGTTACGCGAACCGGGAACGCGGTGTTACGCGGAATCCGTTCCGATTTGTAGCAGACAGAAAAACAAGAAGCACAGTGGTGTGGTGCTTCCGTGCGCGTGTTCGTGTGTTTGAGTGTTCGTTCGATGACGGTCGGGCCTACACGCGTCCGGTGAGGATGCACTTTGGCGTGCCACTTGGAACCTCGGTGAACGCGTCGCGATTGCGTGGCGGCTGAGCGGCAATTAACATTCTTGGCAGGTTTCTGCATGCGTACGTAATTTATGTGACGTGCAGTGAAGACGAGGACGTCGGTTTTCGGTCGATGAGCGGCAGACGGTAAGCAGCGCTACTGAATGAATCATCCGTCAGCTTTGTAGCTTGGTAGCATTTTGCTTGGGCATTTGTTTTATTCGAGTTGGAATTTAGAAACATTCTTAGACCTCCAAACGCCTTTCAAGAACATTCATTCGCAGTTCAACGTCCTCAACCAACCGGTTGTTTTGATGGATGAAGACGGAAGTTTCCAAACGCGTAGAGATAATGAATTCATTCCGTGGTTCAAACAGCGTTACCATTTCCTGATGCTGAGACGTACTTAACTTCGCATAAAATTTGTAACAAATTATGCGTTTTGATTTATGTTACGATTAACAAAGGTTTGCAGCAACTGTAGTTCCATCGATGAAGTGTTCAACTCACCGCACAAGGCCCTCCCTCCCCGTTTGCTGCAAGAATATTGAATGTGTAATGTATTTGCTCATTTACACTCCCTGCGTCGAACTCGTAAATCTAGCTCGTTCGCCTCCTCCTTGCCCCTCGGGGAGCGAAAACGGTAACGCCCGACCCAGAATGCCATCACGTAGCTTCGATTGAACATCGAATGTTTTTGAGTTGGTTTTTTCTTTTTCAAGCTCGATGCTTCGTAAAAACTTGTTCGAACGGAACTTTTGAACAGCTAGACGACGGTGGCCAATTAACATGTTTACCCAGCGGTGCGGTATGCGATGAGTTCAGTTGGTCAGTCGGTGATTGGTGATAACAAAAAAACACACACACATCCCTTCTGGTCAGAATTGAGGCAGAGAAGTTTGTTAAATGCTAAACGCACGAACATGGCGAACAAATCGGTGCTGGCAGTTTGTGCATCGGAAGAAATCAACCCCTAAAAAGGGGCGAAGGAAAGCTGCATCGATCAAGCCTTGCAGAATGAGGCACCCACCACCTCGTCGGCTCCACAAACACACGCACACGCACGCTGCAATCCGCACCCCGGGCGGGACGGTAATGAAGTTATTAATCGTGAAGTGCACCAGTGCAGCCCTTTTTCCGGTTGCATCGCGCTCGGTGGGAGTGTGCAGGGAGGGAAGGCGAAGGAAAGCCTGCTGAATAATGGCGGATGTGGATGTTCGTCGATTGCCAGCGCAGTCGAAGAAAGAAGCTGCCGGGGTGGGCCTGGGGCGGAAATTGTCGGTAAAAGCTTACGCCACCCGACGGGGCGGAACAACCGTCGTGCGCTACTTAGAAGCTAAAACGCACTCCGTGGGGCGACGGGGAGACGGGGGTGTTGGGGGCAGAATGGGGTGGCTCGGGCGACCGGGTTAGAATATTAATTTCCCCAACCGTTGTGCTTAAACCGTTCGAACCAACATCGAGCGGAATCGAACGGGGCCGCGGGTTTTCCAGGGTTGCCAGCCTGTGACAGTAATGGTTGCGACTAATATGGTTGACGACGGGTGTGTGCGCGTAACCTTGGGCACCGGGGCGGCCAAGCCACTCCGAGGGCGAGGTGCGTTCGATGGTGAATCATTTGCGCCCGCATGGAATGTGCCTTCGCCCGTCGATCGGTGCCACGTGGTGACGAAATGATCATTCGTCGCATTGCGTCCGAATCGAAGTGATGTGTTACTTGCCGCAACCGGAGGCGGAGACAGCAGAATCGTGAGAGAACCTTTGGCGTGTTGTATGAATGTAGAGATGAAAAAAAAAACACGTAAAAAATCAAGCACAGCTTAACGGAAAGCATTTACGACCGTTTAACAACAACTTACCGCTATGTGTGGTCCGCATTTATTTTAACCATATATTCACTTTTATTGCAATGGAAAGTCTTCAAACTATCCTTTCAAACACGATGAATGAAAATGAAGCAATGAAAAGCACTAGGCACGCCCAAGAATGTTGCCAAACAAGAATTGAAGACAGCCCAAAGCATTAAGAAGTTTGTTTCCCATTCACTTTACATCTGTACTGCCATTCTTCCGTGGAGCCGTTCTCTCATTTGTAAGCTCCAAATGCCGCTGTATGGTTTATTCATGTTTAACAACGTGAGAAAAATAGTTGGTCGAATCAAACGGATCTCCGAAATATCGCCCAACCAACCGAGACGGCAAGCGGTACCGCTGCTCGACGATCGCCGTTGCGGAATCAATGACGGAATTCCGCATCGACACCGGCAAGCTGCTGCTGGGAAGCAAGCGACACGTAATGAAGCGTTCAACTCACCGCCAATCGTACGCTAATCGTCTCCAGCCTGTGAACTGTCCTACGCCTCGTGCAATCGATTTCGATTTTCTCCGCGTCGCATCGCATCGAAAGTGCATCAGGTGGCAATTAGGGCCTCCGGGCTGCACGCACGGGGGTATAAGAAGAAGCTGCCTGTGGTCGGTTGGAAGTCAAGGCAAGAGTTGATGGGCACACGGACGGATGGATTCACCGAACAGGTTCACCGTTTCGGTTCACGGCGTCGCCAACCGAAGCGCACCGACAGTTTTTTCGTGGCTTCCTCATTGCCGGTTGCACGCGCGCCCGAGCCCCGGGATCGTCTGCAAGACCGTGCCAGAAGTGTGACCGCGCCGGTTGCTTGGGCTCCTTTGGTGGTCGCGTTTACCAATCATTAGCGCACGGTCACGGATGTCGTTGCGGTGCGTGCACCAAACGGAGCGGAAGAAATGGGGGAAAAGAAAACGCGGAGCTTACGCGGAGATCTTGACATTCGACGACGAAGCGCACGCTTAGTAAAATGAAGGCTTGCGATGCGAGTGATGATGTGAACAAATGGGCGATTGAATATATTAATCTAGAGGGTCATTATTCGCCTTTGTTGGATTTTATGAGTAGACCATTTAACTTGCCATTAAGCCGTTTATGCTCCGCTTGAACCAAGGATCCGCAGCATCCGGCTTAAACATCTACTCACTGACATCACTTCTTTCGCATTTCAAGAGTCGCGCGAAAAAAGGCGACGACAATCGGGTCAGAATGGACGATAGGGAAAAGATCAACCTCAATGTACGTGTGGCATGTATGTTTTGGCTGGAACGATAGACATGACTCACCATCCCACAACCGGAGCTGATTTTCATCCGAACGATCACGATCTCCAACAATCATAACGGCTCTTAAGCTCGCCCACACAACCCCGCCAAGGTCACAGCCTGGCGCAACCATTTACCGGCATTCCATTTCGATTCCGAGGTCCCTGACTTCACCAATGACCCACTGACCACCCTGGGGCGGTTTGGGCGGATTTGGGTCCAAGTTTCCTGACTGCCCCGATAGCCAAACGCGCCGCGGCAATCATAATCATTTGCCGGGGCGCTAATTTACGAGCGCCAAAAGGCCGACGGGGTGCGATTCGCAGCTCCGGGTGAGGGTGTGTTCCGACGGGTCACCGCAAGGATTGTCAATGCCACCAGATAGGTGGGTGTAGCTATAGTCGATATAGTCTGTCGACATAGCTGATCATTATATCGGGTAGGCTTTCGCGTTGAGAACACAGGAAAATGGATCATAAGAAGTATACAAATGGATGAGCTTTTGTCCTAAAGCTTACCTTGTTTTATGATCGATAAATTTGTCTTTTAAAAATAATGTTGTTTGTATAACTTGCTTCTTCTTGACATTATGACCGCTATTAGGTAAAGCATTCCCATTTTTTGGGTTTAAGATACTTTTTCCACTTTAAAGTACTTGGAGGATCAGTCTGGATTCGATCGTCATCGAGCCGGCGTACGCGCTCGGCTATCCCGGACCCCTCGTTTGTTTAACACTGTTATTTATTTTGATCTGTTCCACCTCCGCCTTTAGTTTATTGCCAACATGCAAAGTTCACATCGCGCATTTAATGTTGATTGGCTGTGGAGAGTATTTATGAGCGCAATCGATGAACTCTGCTCCGTATGACTTGTAATTGAAATTTAATTCAATTCCGAACATCCATTACTGGCTCGATCTATTATGCTGAACGCCACAGGAAGCAAGGAATGGTCCACTTCAGCTGAACCTAAACCCCAGCGTGCTGGTTCTCGTGATCGAGTAGAACTAAATTCATTAGCTACACTCGCGGCGCTAGCCGTGTTGATTATTCTTTCGGCATTCGGTGCAGCAGCCAACACAGCCGTGCCGGGCCCAAGCAACATGCCCTGGCCCTTTCTGTGGCTTCCCTTTTGCTCTCGCTCTCTTTCACTGCGCTGTTGGCGTTTGACGTCGTCGAGCCAAGTCGAGTTTCCACCGCGCGTCTCGCCGATCCGATCCGCTTCTGGGCCAATAATCTCCTGTTATGATTCAATTACCCGCGGCAAGTACTTTAATTATGAAACGGTTTGTTTGTGCCATCGATGGACAACACAGCACACCCCCAGTTCTCCCCTTCCCGCCCTGCGGGGAGATTGTGGGGAAACAGGTGCAATTGGTGCTGCTGAGATTGTTAATGATGGTGTGAGATCGGCTTCAGACGAAGGTGATCTCGACTAAGAGGGGGTTGACCACAGCGGACAGTCCATCGTGTACGGCACCAAAACGAGGTTCCGTTTGTTACCATTCCGATTCCGCGTGCCACTCCCCATACACCGGCAACCTTTCCGTGATGGAACGACAACCCCTCACCCCGGTGAGGCACGCGCTCCGAATCTCGAGGTGAATGTTTACTTTAGCGGAGATCACCCTCCGGGGCGGAATCGGTACTCGTGTGGTTCCTTCGCAGCGTGCAAAAGGGCGGGCAACGTACGCAGCGCACACTGGGCACATTGTATTCGATCGAGTGCACGCCTTCAACGAATGCGCTCACTTCACCTGCGGCGGCTAGGGCTCGTTGTGTCTTGTGCCATCGTTTGAAGCGCACGTCGATGCACGCTCGATCGGTGCTGGAAGTAGAAGGAACCGTAAACCGGACGGGGCGAGCAGCACCAGCGGGCGAAGGAATTTCACCTTGGGCTGCCAGACCCCGGGACGAGTGCGAAAGGAGTTTCACGCGCGTTGCTTGCGTGGCCTTGGTGCAGGATGCTTTGTTCTTGCGCCTGGCAGGTTGTTAATTCAATAATGCTGCACATTGTTGGGTCGATTCACTCGGTGGAGTTTTTTTTTCCTTGTTCATTTCCCAAGGGCCATCCAACTGAAAAGATTCTCGATCAAGGTGCCATCAGCAATCTCCACACAGGGCGCTCAAAAGCGATCAACTTACGATCACTAGAGATCGCTTGACCAAAAAACGAGCCTTAAGTGGAATAATCCACTTCTTCTCCAGAGTCCTTACCCTCGGGTGCTGGATCCGGTGCTTCCTGAAACTGGAGTCGCGAGCATCGAGCCAGATACTTGGCATGTACTCCCCCCAATAGACCGCCAAAAAGGTCATCCACACGGCTAACCTCGACCTTTCGTGAATGTTGCATGCGCTGTTGCATCCACAAAACCGTGACCACCGGCGGTCACACTTCGAGACACTTTTACGAAGGAAACAAAAATCGAAGACACCGAACCGAACCGAAACTTGATGAGACTTCTCGTTTTTCTTTTCGCATCGCGCTGGGTTCTGTAAGTCCGCAGAAATTACCATTTTTATGTCGTCCAGCTCCAGCAGCGGTTCGATGGTATTTCTGGATCTTTTTTTTTTTTCTTGTCGCCCTGCATCCAAAAGGCTGCAAATTTATTCCCACTCACCCAAAACCACAACCTGGGCTCCCCTGTGTCTCTCTCTCTCTCTCTCGTGTGAAATACCGCATTATGCAAGAGGGACTCAGAAGGAGGTTTATCGACTGAAGAAAATTCCCTATTTTTAAATCGTTTTCGTTCGATGGCTCCGGCACCCAAGCTGCGACGTATGAATAAAACAAAGGGAAAGATGTCGCACTGTGAAGGGGATGCCTCTTTTTTTAATTCATAAATTAATTCCCCACTTAATGGCCAATTAATCGCGCAAAGGGCAAGGGAAGATACTAAATACCTCGACGACAACGCTGAGTGGCCGCCTCAGTAGGGGTTTCATCTGGTTGAATTTGCATTGAAATTAATCTCGTAGCATAATTAAATGCGACCATGCGTATCGTGGAATCCCGTTCGGTATCTCTATCTTCTGGCGCTTGGCAATCATATCAATAGCCCTATTTTAAATTTAATCACGTCATTTTGTTTGCATTATACTTTCAGGTAAATACTAATGAAGATTGATGCGGTTTAATTAAACAATCGGCCTGAAGACACCGACCTCCTACCGAAAAATAAAGAAAAGCGTTTGTGATGCACTAGCCGTGAGTCTTATGAGCATTTTAATTTTAGCCGTATGTAAATGAATAAGCAATTCAAGTTTAGCATAAGAAGAAAATACCTGCCACAAGTTGGACAGTTATAATACGCGCGGGCGTGTTTATCATTTTTAAATATTCAATCCAACTGACCACAATAAATCGACATAATTTGTGTTCACGCCGAATCGAACCCGGCCAGTTTCCGCTTCCTCGTATGCAAATGGCCCGTTCGCATAGTGGCAGCTGTGTTTCGTATGCGCAATTAGCCCGACACCATGTTTTTTCCGCCTGCCTAACGAACTAATGCCAGGAGTGGAAATCTGTTTCCCTCTCATAAATTCCCCTTGCAACCATCGCGTCCGCCACCGGACAGGGCGGGCAGGGTCGATAAATTCTGCACATCGGTTTGGTTTGTGCTCCGTGAAAGTAACACATTTGCCTGCACACTTTTCCGGTGGCATCGGTGCCGTGCGTTGCGAGCCTCCGACTTCCGTTTGCCGTGACATCACGCAAACGAAGCAAGGCGAACGGAGACGGAAGGCGGGAGGCGAAGATGCAAAACTAAACCCCCGCCGGAGACGCGAGACACTGCCGTCACCGAACGGGACGGGATGATGAATGTGTACTTCACGCTGTTCGTGGCCACTTTCCAGCACGTGAGACTTCCTTCCCCGAACAAACTGTGAAATGAAATGTCTTACTATGCGAACACCCCTTTACCGATTCTTCCGTTTTTCCTCCTCACCGCTAGCGGTGGTAGGTGTTGCTTCTTCACTTCGCTTCGCAGAAAGAAGAAAAACGGTGCCGATCCTTCGTCTTCCAAGTGCATTGCGTTGCACCTTGGCGAGCCTTCGTGGTGGCACAGATCGATCAAGTGGTTAAAAATATGACACAATCGTGCACGTGCCCGGGATGAAGATGAATGAGGTGAATTAGCATTAGATATGTGGTTGGGGGGGAGGTGGGCTGCCTCGGTTGCACCTGAAACGCGTCTGCGTACGGCCAGGACGGTTTGCATGTGCCGTCCATCACGTGAGGACAGAATAATGACGGGAGAGGAAGAGGAACCATAAAGAGGAATCTGAAGTAAGCTAGTGCGCCAACAGTGTGACACTATCGTTTGGCGATTGTCTCAATGCATTAACGTTCGATCTGGCAGGAAGGCTAAGTGGTTTGCGAATAAAAACGCCACCGGAAGGTCACTCGCAAATTGACAGCGATCGTCACAAGATGCGATCGGAGTCGCTCGTTCTGGCGGAACCGGCTTGATCCAATAATGGACCGTTCCGATCCGATCGATCGATCCGACCTGCTCCCTAGTGTCTTCTCCTGTGCCGAGGGTCAAGTCACAATCGTCGCACCTTAGATGCCCTGAAGGGGACGGAGCGAACGGAGAGCGCAACCGAGAATGGACTGGGATGCGCGAGGAGGCGAATTAATTGTACCATCGCATCGCATTGTGGCGACGGAATGCGAACGCCGGAGATGCATGTCGACAATTAAGGTCAAAGGGCTTGCCCGTTGCCGCCGTGCAAGGTCTGCGCGGGTCGTCTAGCATCGTTTGATGTGTGTTTGTTAGCGAATTCCTGCGCTGCATGTCTCAGATTTCGCGCGAAAGAGCTGTGCGCCATTAAAAAAAAAAAGGTGTTATAATTGTATTTACGACTGCCGGGTTGCCGTCAAACCCCATGGATTGTGTAACGAAAAGGCGCCGTTTTGGTAGACAAACGGTTTTTCGGTCAAGCGTTGCTTCCTAAATGTCTTTCCCGCCGTGTACCGCGACGGAATGCCTGCGCAAGATTAGGACACGCTACACGCTGGTAATCGCGCCTGTAACACTTACTTAATCGGATCGATTAGATACACAAATTCGGTGTCAGCTGGGAGTGATCTACTTTCCTTTTTTGCCGAAAAAATCGCTCTCATAAACTCACTCCTGCCGCCCACGACAACCATTGCCCGGCCGCGTGGTGATTAGGACTAATTTAATTGTCCCGCCTTTTATGCAACGGTTTTACACGAAACCGCTGGTGATGCTGGTAATGCTGGTGGCGGAGGTGGTGGTGGTGGCAAGGTTGATCGACTGGTGGTTGTGTCCGAGAGCGGACCCGGTTTTCCCCGTTTGAAGCGTGTGCCCCTTGTTTACACTTGCCCGGTTCGCCGCTTCGACCGGTTTTCATGCGTGGCCCTTCGGAGACACAGAACCAACCGCAGCCAGGGGAGTGACCAAATGTTGTGTCCCGGCCAACGGCACGACGACGCCACCAGCGCCAGCGGTTCAATGATTGGTAATTTCAATTGAGAAACAAACCGCACACCAGCGAAAACCGCACCGGGACGGCCCGGTGTTAACGCCGCGCTAACCAGCAGCAGCCGGGAAAAGCAGCGACGAAAATGAAAACTAGTTGACAAACGGATTTTGCGGTCGGCCGGTCCTGGCAGGGAGGTGGGCTGGAATGGTCCGAGGGAGGGGGGTGGCGCGCGTGATTAACCAGACAAGTAGCTTTCTGTTTCTCGATCAACTTTTACATAATGATGAAGCGGTCGGAACGCGCGCGCGCACGCGTTCATCGTACGATGGCCACGTGAGGGTTTTGGGAGGAGTGGGGAGAGGCAACGAGGCAGCAATACATTTAACACATACAAACAACCACCTCACCCCTCTTGGGGTGGAGTGCGCGAAAGTCGGGTCAAGCCACTTGCGGTTCGTCGCGATTAGAGGAGGATGTTTCGTCATCTCGATTTCGGCCGCCGTTTACCCTTCGATGTCTTCAAGCCACCAACCGATCGGATCCCCAAAGTTCACGCTGGCTACGAGTGACGCATGTTTTGGAACTAAAGGAGGTTCCCCCCGGTCTCAACCACGCCAACTATTGACGCTGACCTTGGGCCTTCCTTCCGTCGCGCGGTTTGGTTCGAAGCGCATCAAACAACAATTTGCCGCCGTTTTGCGGTCTGAAACCCCCGGCACGGCAAAACCAGGAGGATGGAGGCTTTTATTTTCCAGCTTTGCCAATCTTCCGGAGCAAGCTGTAGACGCAGAGAAACCGCTGAACATTGCAGTAGGTCAGGTTCATGTGGCGGCGGCGGCGGCGGCGGCGAGTAAGAAGATGTCCTCGTGCTCAGGCGTTCGTTACGACGGCTGATTAATGGCGGCCGTACATCATGCGCTCGGCAAATAAATCAGCAATCAAGGGTAAAGCTGTACCAACGATGATTTTGTTTGCAGGTTGAAAAAAAAGCCTTGCGATGCAACGAAGAAGCGTGCAATGTTAGACCTACGAAACGAAATCAAACCTGTGAAAAACTTTCAACCATTTGAAACGAATTTAACACTTCCATTGACTAAAGCTGAATCTAAAATCACACCCAATGATGCAACGCGGCCAGCAGAAACGATCCACAACATTGTCAAACGATGATGATCTTTACAAAATTAGGTGTAGCCATTTACGATGATCGATGGAAACCGATTGCACCTCACGCCGACACCTCCTCCTTCCCGATCGATTGATTCCGTCCCGGATTGCTGATTATCTGCACAAACTCGATGCATTCGCATTTTACGTACCGGCCGCAATGTGTGGTGCATACGTGTGGTGCATGGAAAATTCGCCTCAATTCAGCCCGCCATTTCCGTCATGAGCGATGATTTATGTTATTTGTCTATTTGTAACACCCATTGAGCGAAGGCGTTACTTCTCGAGTGCCCCTAAGCCGCCTCTTGCGAGCTCTTTACCGAAACCGAACCGAGGTGCTAAGCATAATTGAAAATCGCTCCGAAAGGCTAGTTTTCAATTTCAATCAACGGTCGGTCGGTCGGGCGGCCTGCCAGTCAGTCAGTCAGTCAGTCAGGTTGGTGTCTATAATGAGCGTTTCGAATGATAATTACCCACCCAAACGGCCATCGGTTTGCGGTGAAGTTTGGCCCTACCCCCTTGGAATCCCGCGCACAAAGAAGGGCCCGCCCCATCAAATCGAAACCTCGGACTGGCAGGTGGCAAGAAGGGCGCGTAGAATGGGCATTAACATTTCTTAGATTCTCCCGCCCTGGTCGCTGGAGAAAAGCTTCGCGAGCTGTTCCTTTATGCAACCGCGCTCCCCACGTGTGCATGTGCGAGGACAATTTGACATTTTGTGATCGCCCGGACTTTGGCTCGGGTCGGTTTTCGCTGGCAGTTGGGGTGAAATAATGGAACGAACCGCAGAATTGATATTTAACTGACTTTGCTGACGCTCAAACAGGAGGCGGTAACGATGGGAAGGCTGCGATGCACACCTCGTGCAACAGATCATGTGCCTATGGGCGCAGTGAACTCCAAGGGAGCAAAAAGCAGGCTTTTGCAGCTTGTGGGATGACCCCATGGACTACAAACAATGTTCTTATGAATACGATATGACAACATACGAGCAACGAAAACGAGGCGGTAACAGTTCGACACCGACACGCGGTAAGGAAAGGCTACGAACGACCTTTTCCGTCTGTTCGGTTTACGATTTTTCGGTTATGTGCGGTGCAAGGAATGTGTGCCAAACGGGGATTTCTTCGTCGTCGACGGTCAACGTGACGCTACAAAGTCTAGCGCAGACTCTCTGTAGAAGGAGGCTCAAAACTGAACTGAACTCACCGCTGCAAACATCTCAATTATACCTAACTATCTGGGCCCTTCTGCTCCTTCCCCTTCCTTCCGTCTACTCGAGCGACGATCGGATGTGGTGCGCTACTAGCGCCATAAACCACCAAGTTGCGCTGCTGCGTGCTTCCGTGCATTTTATGGACAGCCATCTGGTCAGCGAGGCGAACGTAAGCCACCGACCGCAGCCGTCAGCAAGCGGACAGGTGGATAATTAATCTGATTCTTCTTGAGGACGGGTGGACTTCGGCCTAGAGTCGACTCGGAAGCCGAACCAAGTGCCGGACTTGATCGCCACTTGACTCCCTGAGCCAACCGCCGTGCACTCTGACCGTTACCAAATAATTAACAGATCGCTACTGATCGCAGTCGAGGAGGAAGGTGCCGGCAGTGTGCCATACTGTGTGGTCGCTACCGCAAAGCGGCTCACTGTAAGCCGAAGAGAGGATTAAGACATGAAGCGGCTTTGGGCTGAACGAGATTTTACAATGTTGCGTTAAGCAGGTGATGCAATCAGGACAACTGTGGGTAGCATTGGAAGCCCCAAAAGATCGTAAACGGTTTAATGAAAGCCTAACTACGTTCAAATTAGACTACACCGTAATCATATCAGTGCATATTTGTTAGGATTTCAGCCATAACGCGTATGGTTTAACCTGCCTTGCTTTGAAACACTGTCGCCTATAAATCTGCTTGTTGATGGGCTTACAATAAAGCAAGAAGTTTATTATCTTCCCCTGTAAACAACTTAATCTAGTGCAGCCACAGACGGCACGTGAAATTTACATTCAGTTGCCGGTACAGACTGTGAATGAAATGAAATCTAAGGCGCGGTACCTGAAAGATCTTAATCGGGGCACTTGGAAATCTCCGCCCTCGTGGAGGGATCAACCTGCAACCGCAACGCGCTCCTCGTGTTCCGAGTCTTCTTCTGCCCATGGAAGGATTTAGCTTCTGGTGTTTGAAAACATCTCGAACCCGGCGGCTGCAATTGCGACTGCTCCGCTTGGCGATTGCAAAGGAAGATCTGACATTTGATTGCGCTCGCTCGAGCTTTAGGGTTCTGCGATTTCCATAAAAGCAATTAAAGGCATCGCGAAGCGTGTCGGCGCCGGCTCGCGACCTTTTCCATTTTCCCCACCCAAAAAGCTGCGCGATCCATAACGTAAGAAACGAAAGAAACGAAGATCAAGAGACCAGCTTCCTTCGGGTCGACCGAATGCCCAGAGGGTCATGGCAAAACCAGGAGGGTGACGACAGACGAAATGTGATCTTATTTTTTCCCACAACAACGCACGATCTCCACCTTCCCAGATGATTCGGTTTGACCTTCCGAAGCCAACCAAAAAACAAAAAACAAACCTCGAAATAAACGTCAACCCTCTCTGCACCTCCCAAAAGCCGTAAGCGCGAGATGGTCAAAGAAGCAGTTGTTCACGCTCGAGGGCACTTTCGAGGGTTGATGTTTATTCATCGGACTTTGGAAGCGCGCCAATTTGTAATTCTTCCTAATGGACCTCCATCCATCTTTTTTGATCACTGCCGACTTCCTACTGACATTTGCTTCAGTACCACGTTGCCGAAGGTAGTGTAAATCATCGGTCGCGGTACGCGGTTAAGCAGCTGGTCGACTGTTGGAAAACAAACAGTATGTACAAGCTACTGATAACAACCACCTCTCCTCGTGTGGCGCGCCGGTATCTTTCAAGTCATCTCCCAAATTACCAACAACTCATTGATATACGCGGTTGCTTTCCAAGTGTTTCATGAACGAAGCATTTTATCTATTTGTTTTGAAACGATACACGCTTGCACAGATTTCAACTGGGGAACTCTCGAAAGACACGTACTTCCTGCTCGACGGAAGTTGGAAGAACTGCCTGCTCTATCGGCCGTAGATCTCCACCTGGAAGTTCATGCCGTTGCCGCGTTGCGTTTTCAGGTGGATCCGCGTGTAGTTCTTCCCGATGCCCCCGCTGGTGATGCTTGCGAATCCCCCGCGTCCTCCACCGAGCCGATCGTACACGTAGATGGCGGTAATGTTGCGACCGAGCTGACCCTTCAGCGGATACTCCACGTCCCGCGTTCTCACCCGCAGGAACGATCCGGTCTGGATGACGGTCGTCTGGTTGACGAGCGCGTCGTACGGAACTCGGGTGCCGAAGAAGTAGTTGTGCGTCTGGGCGACCGCCAGACAGCTGAAGCCGAGCACGGCCAGCACGGTGAAGATGGCGGCGAATTTCATGTTGACCTGGGTGGATACCTCAACGAACAAGGATTCTAAAAACGTTTCCTTTGCGACCGCACACGGTAAAGCTTTCACCAGAACTGCTCAACGAAGACTTACTGATGTGATGGGTAGAGTGTACGGTATATATGAAAGTTGCTTATCTTATCGGCAAACTCGAACGCCTCGCAACGCGCATCTCACCGCTCCCGAACAAGGTTGTTAATTGTGGGAAGTTTGTTTTTTGTCTCTTTGTTTAGAGACATTTCCAACAACAGCAAGTGTTTGAACAAGACGATTCATCTGTTTGTGTCATCGTTGCATGGGACGGAAAAAAAATCCTGTACTTTTTTTAGTGATACCTCTGACGAGGAGGATTCACTATATGCTCGTTTTGGGAAGGCCATTGCTTGTGGGATATTGCTTAAAACATATGTCCTATAATGGGGGTAAATCACCGTACCTTTTTCCATGTTCGTTGCGAGAAAAAGAAACCACGAAACCAATCGGAAATGAGCTCGAGGTGATCGTGTTGCTGTGAGTGTAGATAGCGATCTGGGGTTGTTCCTCGATAGCGTATCACGTACGATTGGGAAAAGGGGATCACCCAGAGCTCCTTGTCAATATATACTAATCAAAGATTGCCTCTGAAGGTTGCCTAGAGATAAAGAAAGTAAAGTTCAAAATCCCTTACAGCACCATTATTGACGCGTTTATCCTTCAAACAGTTTAAAGCCGTTTGAGAAGCTAAGTTATTGCACAGCTCCAGGTGATAAGCATGGTGGTCCCCTTTTGCGAGCATCGTTCACGTTTCCCTTAACGCTTCCACTCTGCACGTGTTTCTCACGTTTGTTACGCAAATGAAAGCCAACGAGCGGGACAAACATTCGACGGCCGGATAGAAAGATAGGCCCTCGAGGCACGAGCGCCAGCACAGCTGATTCTTCTGCGGGCGGCGTGGTAGGTGTTTGAAGGCAGGCCGATGCTGGCGAGGAAATGAAGAAAGGTCATCCCTAGCACATCATTGTTGCAATGACTGCGCATTCGGTCGGCGTGTTGTGAATATTGTGAAATATCACCAGCACGATAAATTTAATTGAATGTTTTTCCATGGAAGACGGCATCGACTACAAGAAAAAGCGATGGATAACATAAATCTTCGCGATCAGCTGCAGCCACGAAGGAGGGAGGACTCAATCTAACCGAAGCTGAGTTGGTCTCCAGGGGGATGAAGCGATTTCCCACAAGGAAGCATTCGAATGGGGGAGGACAAGTTGTGATCCTAGGCTTGGACACGGAATTCAAAATAACCAAACGAGTGCTGTTGGACGCGTTCGCTCACGATTTCGTAAGGTTTGGAGGAATCGAAGGGTTTTGCGTGAAGATGATCGAATTCTCTTCTCCGCAATCAAAGAAGGACCGCAGCCCACCGAGATTCGGTCGAGAAAGGTGATGATGCAACATGCAAACCATCCGAAACGGTCTAATGAGTCATGGACGGATCAGGTCCCTTCCGCGCTCGCCCGAACGGAGCTCTCCTGATTGGTATCGAATTTTAACATTTACACCGATGGGTCATTTGACATTTAAGGCTCAGAGAGCGCGCAGTGCATATGGCCCCGTCCGACGTGTCGCTCATTGATTATGACTGATGAAACTTTGAGCCGCGTGGAAGGCCAAAGTTGAGGCTACGCAGTCACTACGTGGTCCATGCCTAGAACACAACGTCGCCGCGGTAGGGAGAATGGTCGAATGAATATCTCATCATGCCCATCCCGAGAGTACTCTTCACGTACGTTGCAACTTTTTCAAATTTGAATCCTCTCTTCACCGTACACTTTCGCGAGTGTCCGTGAGCCAGCTTCCCACATAAATCTTTCCTTCCTCGGAAAACGTCTACCCCGAACGTCTAACACTCTTGCCGAACCTGTCGATGGTACACATTGAGAAGGCCCAGCTGCTCGTTGTGACGCTGTTGGTCGGAATGTTTTCGTTGCCGGTGGCCAAACAACAACTTCAAACCAACCGGCCCGGCTAAGAATCTCCCGCCAACAGCCGACAGCACCGCAGGACGAAGCGGTGCGAAGTAATGAAAAACATGAAATTAAACACAAAAATGCGCACCTCGGAGCGATGTCTTCAATGGTGACGAGATTCGCGGCGGCCAACAGGAAGACGCAAAGGCGAAGAAGTATCATTAGCATTCATTACAGCAAAGGCCGCAGTCCGTTTCGGGGTGGCAAACACGGTTGGTCGTACGCGGCATACCGTTAGCCGCGGTGGACTCCTGGCACTGGGTTAGGGTGCCGTAAGGTGGTCGACCTACGGTGCGCCGTTTTGCCTCGAGATGGCGCTCCGTTGGACTCTTTTAACGGCTGGAACGAATCGCAATCGGTGAGGCCTCCTGTTTCTCCGTTTTTCGTCGCCTGTCTCACGCTCCAGCAAGGCGAATTTGCAGAAGATGTATTCGGTTTCGATTACACGGCCCACCGAACAACGGACCCAGTGGTGGTAAGGTGGCAAAAGGTACTCGGCAGTTAGGAAATTCTTGTAAACAGCATTGCAACGGCCGGCGGGCGGACGGCGCGAACGAAGATCTAATGGAGGTTTGCTGCTCGTTACCGGCAGTCCCGTCGGTATTCCCTGCCGATTCGGCTTTTGATAGTGCGCCCGGAGCAATTTCGAGATTCTCCTCCACGCGCCATGGATGCCGTTCTTCTCGTCGCGGTGTGTGAAGTTATTTATTACCCTCGCACCATGCGATCGCGACCGTATTCGTTCGACATTTATTCTGGAACGTAAATCGATCAAGTTTCAATATGACGTGCACACATCGTCGGTGCATTTACAACCGACAGCAGCACCACGAAGGGTTCCAGAAAATATTGACTTCAGAATGTGAGCCATACTTGCGGTTCAATAAATAATTCAATAAATGTGAGGTTTAATTATATCCAGCAATTAAAAACAACTTGATCGCCATATAAGGACCCCCATAAGCATCGCAACTAAATCAGTTCGGTTGGAAAATCCGATCCCTGCCCTTTAGTTTGAGAAAAAAAAATCGGTGCAGAAAGCAAAGCGCGAGGATTTGTGGATTAATTGTTGATCGACAGCCACAAAAAAAATGTAGTAATTGAATCTGGTGCCTTAAAAGGATACGGTTAACCGAAAGTTGCCCGCTTCAGAATGAACGAGTTTTGTGAAATGGATCGCTCCTTAAATAGTAACCAGCCAGCTTACAGGCACAAGAATCTTTCCACTTCCATTGTCAAGGATGGTAATTTTTATTACGAGCGAGGGAAACTGGATCAGCTGACACTGGTTAATAAATTCCTCTGGTAATCGTTTAAAACACAACTTTCACTTTTTCGTAAACAGAAACAAAGTCGTAGTGGATGTATGCACATTCCATTGTCGTAAGGACCTCGTTTGCGTTTTAAGAAAAGTGGATTAAGTCAGAAAAACAATTTTTGTTTTAAATTATCTTCTCAACTAGAATAATTAAATGGCTACCCCTTGAACTCACTAAACGAGAGTGCGTCGAACGTTAGAGCTTTCGAATCATTTTCAGCAAGTGATTCAGCAAAGCTCGCCAGAATCGAAAGCTTTGCGAATGCTCGTTCGTGTGCTTGCCCTGCCCTTCGTGAGGGGTAAAACCTTACAAATGTTACAATTTCCTCTCTTCCTACACGATCATTCTTCTCTCTTGATTCTCTCCCCGCCATTCCGTTCCGCTACAGAACACGATCGTACAGAACACACCTGAAGAAGTCTGTCTGTCGTCGAGCATAAAGTAAGACGGTGTACATGCTGGTGGACGACCATCCGAAAGGCGTAGGTAATCGGGGAATTAAACCGTCCCCTAGACGCGCGAACGGCTGGCAACAAGTGCGTCCACGGTTTACGCCGGCTCGCGGAAGGGCAACAGGTGAAATGCATCGCATCACAGTTCGGAAAAAAGGGGCATCGACTGGCGTGCGGAGGAGGAGAGCAACCCTTAGCGTAAACAAAACATAAACCCCCGTCTGCTGGGGCAGAGGCCGGCCAGCGGTTGCGATACGACCCGGAGGAAAGTTCGACGAAAGCACAAAAAAGGGAGGGAAAAAGTGACGTTAAATACCGTTGATCATAAACGTTTGTAATTTATGCAGCTCGAAGGGGGAAGAACGAAAGGGAGAACGCGCAAGGATAATGGCGCTATGCTGACCAGGCACAACATATGACGCGCGAAGGGTCCTTTTTTCGACGTGCATTAGCCTGGCAGGATACTCCATCGCAGGTTGGTGGACCTGCAACAACACGGTCCTTATGGCTGTGCGTACGTTGCACTTTCGACCCTCATTCACTTGCCATTCCAAGTGCTGTTTCCCTTCCTCATCTCCCTTGGTAGCACGACATCAGGACCTCCTTGCTTGTAGGGATGCTTCCTTCCGGGTTGCGAGCGGCGCGCGCATATCCTGATGATGATGATCATTAAAAAAAACCGGCAATGCCGGCTTCGGAGACGGTGGAAACGGCAGCCAGCAGCTGTTCGTTCAACCCTAACGATGTAGGACAGGATAACAGAACGGAATAATGTCAAAAGAACACAGGCAGTATCAAAAAGGACAACGACAGTGCGACGATAATTATCATCGTAGCTACGTGCGTGTGACGTGAGGAAAGTCCTGCGTTGTTCTATGATAGAACAGGTCCGGACTCCTTCCCAAGGCCCGAAGGATCGGCTCCCGAAAGCGTTGTCAATTAAACGGCAAGAAGGATTCCCCTTTCGAGGGCTTTCGCCAGCACCATTGCCTTCCTTTCACCTGCTGCTACCGCTGCTGAAGGACCTTAGCGGTGACCCGCTGCAGCGAGGTCAAATGATGGTCGCCCGAAAAGGACCTGTCGTCTTATGGAGGAACTTTTCGTTCTTGTGGCTTATTTTTGGAAAAGTATTGCAATCGTGGACGTTCTAGAAAATTATTCAATAAATTATTAGAACTAAGCGCAAATTGTGAATCAATCAGTCAATTATATTTCTCAAAAAATGCCTGAAATATTTTGCAATTTGGATTTTTCTTCAATGCATCGCTTCGCTCTAGGTGGATAGTTCTTTGAAATTCTCTTTCTTCCCTTTCCCTTTTCTCCTCGCACGGACGATCCCCATCGAGTCAAGTGTTGATGATGCGTGCGCCGCAAACTCTGCGGGTGGAAAACTCTCCGCACTTTTGCTTTCACCCCCCGCTTCGCTCAAGTTTCTTCGTTGTTTTCCTTCCCCTGGACGACCCGCACCGAAGCATCACGTTCCGAGAACTCTACAAATGTGGAATTCGTTGGCGTTGGCCGGAACATTGCCGCGTTTCGGTTGGTGGGCAGATTTGAATTTTCTTCCCCCCCCTACACATGTTGGAAAAGCACGCGTGACTGCGCGCTATGTAAAACGGAGGAGGAAGCCGGGTATATGTGTGGCCAGCAGGGCGTAACCAGAGCACTACGGATTCTTGGTCACCTCAACCGCCATTCACCCCGTTGAGTATCGCAATTTATTCCTCAAACTGAACCGAAGCGTGCCGCCACTAGGCCTCGTTATGCTTCGATTCATTTGCCAAACGGCCCATCGGATGGAGTGGATCTTGCCCCAGGCCCACAATTCCAGCAAGGAAGAGCGTTTTCGCCGTGGCAAATTCTGGCGACGTTCGTCATTCGCAAACAATTGGAAAACGGTTTTTTCCCACCGTCACTATCCGGTATTCCGGTTCAGCCGACCATGAAGGCCAATGCCGTCCATCGTGGTTTCATTGTTCAAGCCAGCCGACAGTCAATGGCATAAGGAATTTGACAAAAATAATACTTTAATTCAAATGTGTTTCTAAACCGCCTACGCTCACTTCCGGTGCAAACGATTACCTTGATAGCAAGCAGATGGATGTTTTAGGGAAGGGTTACAGTTTTGGTAAAGTTAGAACTTCCTTCGACTTCAAAAAGGGCTTTGTTCTTCACAGAACCAGCACGCTTGAAACGAAATATATTTTAAAAGGTCGTTTTAAAAAAAAAAATCCAAGTTTTAAAATATTGAGCTATTGACAGAACATGAAAATCTAAGATATTTTGTTGCCAGCACCAATCAATTCTACTTTTGCACTCTCTAGATAAAAAAGGATTTGTCTGCAATGAAACCATTTATAAATGGTAAAATGACTCGCTCTCCTTAATGTATATGTATTTTCTCTTTTCGTGTCTGGTTGAAACACACAACTGTTTTAAAGCAACGTATGAACACTACACAAAATGCTGTCAAGCTTCATTTGATTGTTAAAACCAATTCACTGTGCTACATTTTTAAAATATTTTTTGTTGTGTATGAATACAGCAAAACAGTTTCACGCACTGTTACAGTTTCACTTATTTGGTAATGGTTTCTGTAAATTTTTTGATATTATAAAGTACCCTTTCACCGAGGAAATTGAATTCACTGCTGGGAAAGGCTTCTAAAAATTGGTAATTTTTGTTCTTTCTATTCGATCGCGATTCGCCTTTCGGCGGGACGATCGAAATCAAAAGGAATGATCTTACATTTTGTCTATTGCAACCCGCCCCGAACGATCGCCACTGCTACATGTAGTTTCGAGCGACATGCTGCGCTAGCGTTAGTTAACGTGCCGTCGGGAAACCAGCAAACCGAAACATCCCCACCATCATTCGCTTTTCAGTTGGCCTCGCCGCATCGCCACCTCCGGTCCATCCTCGAAGGTGTGGGACCGAGAAGGCGAGTGGGAAACAGCCAGACCAATGAAGGGAGGGTTCCTTGTGGCCGTGGTGCAGGAAATGCGATCATTTTCATTGTTGCCCTCGTGCGCGACACATAGTCTGCTGCTGCTTTTATTTACTTATCTCCCCCGACTCGCAACCTGTTGCATTCAGCATGCGGCCGAGGGAAAACCGTTTGCCAAGTGCCAGTGAAAGTGTTCGGGCTTTTACCGAAGGGGACGCAGTCGAATGCTATCATTTTTACCCTTTTTCCACCAGAAGTCGGTAAATGGACAAGCGAAAGGACTCGTTTCCTTGGAGGGTGCCGGCCCTATATCCTTGCCGGTTCACCTCCGTATGGCGTCGGTTGGGTTATCGGTCTTGTCAATCGAGTTTTCACGAGCCACATTTAACGATCGAGCGATCAGAATGGAAATAAAAATGGAAACATACGTTGCACGGGGGAATACAACGAAGAGATGCTACATTAACAGTTTAGATTGTTGTTAATTTTAATAGAATGGGCAATAAATTGTGGACGAAAGGTAAAACCTACACATTCAACGTGTTCTAAAGAAAATTAGAATGTCCTAAAGTAAATAAGCTGTAGCGCAGCTGTATAATTGAATTTTTGTTTTGAATTACTGGTGAGTCTCTAACTATCGCAAATAAATTCCTTTCCCATGCGTGGAAACAACTTTCGTTTTAAGCAAGTTGTAGAAAAACACGATAAGCTGAAGCATATTTCTTTAAAAATAGGCTTGTGCTGTTCCGGTATTTCAATCGATTCTTATTTAATTATTTTTCTTGTAATGATATGTTGATTCTGACCAAGCAAACGGCCAACGTACCTTACTCTTATTCAATTGTTTACAAATTATAACGTCGAACATAGTGCGACAGGTGAGGCGGCTTAAGCGGTGACGGTAAGGAAAATAGTCGGGGATCGGGAGAGAAAGAGAAGAAGATGAGACGTACGGAAGACGATCCTTATGTACTTGCCCCTACCCAGATCCACAGAAAGGTAGCCTTTCCCTGCTATGCCCATCGCTGGAGGTTCATAAATTGTAACGAAAGCGCGACGAAAGATCGTCGAGAGGCGTTTGCTTATGTCGCCCGCGAAAGGCGCCTCCAAGCGGCACGTGCTCTGCGCTACCAGAAACTGCCATTATGGTGACTCGGAAGAACCATCGCATCGCAAACGGCGAAACACAACAATAGCCCTTCGGAGGTGAACTTCGCGCCGAACCGGCATCATACATCATGGGAAGAATGCGTCCTTGCTGCATAGAATACAATGAGTATGGATTTTAATATTTCCAGCAGAAGGGCCGAGTCCACCGACAAGTGTACCAAAGGAGGCAGCAGGCACGTGCGAGCGTACTAACGGCTAACACATTTGCTCCCATTTCGGTGCACTTTGTGGTTCGGCGAACAATGGAACCCCGAGAACGCGTGTTTCTTCGGTGGCGGAAGAAAGCGCACCTACTTTAAAGAACGGTCTACGTTTAAAGATTTAAAATACGGCGCAGCGCGCCAACGTGTGCAACCGTCTCGTGCGTACCTTCTTCTTCCTTGCATCGTCATCCACCGGTGCAATCAGGTGGCTGGATTGAGTCGTTGCCGAGGAAGCACAGTTCATTCATAACTTTGCAGTCGGAAGGAGCTGCGAAAAAGGAATCCGGCAAAGCGATGCGATAAAAAAAGGCCCTCGATACAGGCGCAAACGGGAACACCGAGTATCGATTACATTGGGCGGGCTTTTCGCGGTTTTTCCTTTAGCACCGACGAACACGGATTCGTGTGTTTTGTTTTGCTGTTGCATTCGAATCCCAGTTTCCCAGTCCCATGGTCGGTGTGGGATTATCGTCCCACAGTATCACTACGACTTCTGGACTCTTGTCGTCGGCGTCGGTGTCGCAATGAGAAAGGAAGTTACGGTAGGTTAGCGTCACCTGTTCACCTGTTGCACCGAGCGACCGGCACGAAAACCGATGAAGGGAGCAAACGGCTGATTGAAGGGACAAAACAGAGGAAGAGAGACATTTCGAATCGGAACCGTGCAAGAACGAACCGATCGCCACGCCAGCTGCTACCGTCGTTGATCGTTTCGTTTCTTCTGCTCGATCATACTGCGACTACTGACAAACCGCAGAATCCAATCGATTATGGACGCAGATCAAGAACCGCTGCTTCCTTTCCTTACACACCTTCACGGGGTTTTACTTTTTTAGGCGACAGGGACGGGAAATTGAACCGGGAAAAACACTAGTCCGCGCACAACCTGTGAATGGGAAGTGATTTCTTTTGGCATCGACAAGTGACAACTTACTCCAGGGCAAACCACGGGTTAAGGCGTGCGCAATTTGAAACCTTTCGGAGGGAGGCCTCCGAACGGAACAGGGGTTGACCACGGTGGGAAAAAAAGCCGGTAACCGCATCGAACAACTACAGGAAGCCATCGGGATGTTCAGTGGGAAACTACGGTCGGCTCTTTTTCCCGAGCTCTGGAATTCGATCATGCTCTGCGCCACCTTGTTTTTTTTTTTGTCGTTTCTTCCCTCTGGTCCTATATAACCACCCTGATTCATTCATCAGCATATTGGACGAAGAATGGCAAGCACGTGGTTCACCGGTCTTTGGACGGAAAACTGAACCCAACAGCGGCTGCGATGGGGAGAGAAAAACTGCCGAAACCAACCAACCACCGACCGCATCCAATTGCATTCATGAGTGTATCATTCATCCCGGTTTCAATTAAATAACGACTCTCGGTCACTTGAAGCTGGACTTCCAACGTATACGGGATAGATACCCCTCTTTGGCCGTTTCCTTCGCAGTGGCGGAAATGAGATGGGCGGGTCTGGGAGCCAGGTGCAATACTCTTAATGGGGAAGCTAACGAGATTCGCCCCGGTGTGCGGTGATGGTATGCGGGAATGGAAACTCTTCGATTTCGCCAGTGAACCGGAATATAGACCACGTGTGCTTAGGCTAGCATGTGTACTCCAGAAGAAGAAACTACGATCGAATTCCCCATAAGACACACTTCATGTTAATTAATGGACGAATTCTAATTTTGTTTTCCTATTCTCTTTCTTCTCGCTTGCAGATGCGGAGACGATCCAGAATGAAGGTTCTAAAGATATTGCAGTCCTTTTCGCAAGGTATGAGGCGGAATTGAATATGCTATCTTAAAATGGAACACGATTCATAACCGTTTGATATGTTTTTTTAGGGACGTTCATCGCGTTTTTGCTGCTTTTATTCGGCGCTGATTGCATGGGTGCACCTGGGGTATGCCTAATGATACTAATGATCTAGAGCACATGCGCCAGGTTCATTTCACTGATACCGATTTTCAACCTCACTTACAGTACCTGGACTTCGACAATCTTCCGGAGACGAACTTCACCTGCGCGGGCAAAGTAATCGGTGGTTACTATGCTGATTTGGAAGCGTCCTGCCAGATGTTCCACGTCTGCACCATCGGGCAGGGCGATGAGCCGATGGACATCAAGTTTCTCTGCCTCAACGGGACGGTTTTTGACCAGGAGACGCGCGTTTGCGAACGTGTCGATGAGGTCGACTGTTCCAAGTCGGAGAAGTTCTACTACCTAAACCTGGAGCTGTACGGAAACACGATTATTCCGTCGCCGGAAGGTAATGCATGGGGTGTTTTTTATTCTACTCACTGAGATATTTGATTGATTTGAATGTCTTTTTTGTTGTTGTTGTAGAAGGCAGCTCTGAAGAGGATGGAAGCGATGGAGGAGATTCTTCGTCAACAACGTCCACATCGACCACAACCTCAACAACCACTACGACGACTACCGCCAGGCCCGCGACGACGACGACGCAATCTCGGAGATTTATTTTTAATAATAGCAACGGTAATAAGGGCTTCACACAGCCGATATCGTCCTCGACGATAGCAACACCGATGCATGCCTACTCGAGCACCTCTCCCAAGAATCCGTCCGACGAGGAAGACTACGAGTACGAGGATGAAGAGTACGGCGAGGAGAAGCCCGCCGACCAGGACTCGGTCGTGGTGCCAGCGCTAGAGGAGGACGGAAGCTTCTCGCCGCAGCAGTTCACGCTGCAGCAGCAGCAGCAGCAGCAACAGCAGCAGGGTAATCAGCCAAAAACGGAACCCCCGACGAAAGCCGGTGGAGTGAAACCGGCGGTGTCCTTCCAGCAGCAGCACTTCCAAAACGGAGGCACTCTTGCGGTGACCAACTCGCACGTTACGGTTACGACGCACACGACGGGTGGTGCGAATGGTGGCCAGACGAGTGGTGGCAACAACGATGCGACCCCAACCAGTGGCACGAAATCGAAACCTCAATCGTCGCAGCCTCCCCTGACGCACAAGCAGAAGGCGCAGCTGGAGCACCAGAAGCGCCAGCAGCAGGAGCAACTACTCCAGCAGCAAGCCATTACCAAGCAGCACGAAGAGTTGCAGAAGCGGCAGCAGGAAGCGGCCGTTAAGCAGCAGCAGAAAGCGTACCAACAGCAGCAGAAGCAGGTACAGCAGCACGAGGCCGAAATCAAGAACCACCAGGCGCTGCTGTTACTGCACACGCAGAAAATCAACCGACAACAGCAGAAGCCAAACGTCCCGCCGTCGTCGGCACCTCCGGCAACCCAGCGGCCATCCTTCGCCACCGGTGGAGGACCGAGCGGTTTCGGGGTCAGTCAGCAGCAGCAGCAGCAGCAGCAAACACAAGCACCAAAGAGAATACCGCTGCTTGCCTCATCGTCGCCTCTAGCATTGCCTTCGCCTGCTTCCCCATTGACGCCGTTCCGGCTGCGGGCTCAAGGCTTCAAACTGCCACCATCGGTGGCCCCTCAGATGCCACCCCAGCAGAGGCAGGACATACTACGCCAGCAGCAGCATCAGTTGCAGCAACAGCAACAGCAGCAACAGCAGCAACAGCATCACCATCACCAAGAGGAACGCTTCGAAGGCTACCGAAGACAACCACCACCTCAGGTGAGTAATCCTAGGCACCCAACGGCACCCGAAGCTTACACCGGTCGAGCATGATCGAGTTCTTGCACCATGCACCTCCCCGCCTTACGTCCCCGTTTCTGACCCCGGACAGTATCCGGTTCGTTTTCAGGTACCGCTGCATCTGCCCTTCGAGCAGCAGCTGCGCAACCAGAAGGACATCTCGCTCCAGTTCGACCCGGACGTCGAGGACCTCACGCAGATCCCGCAGCACAAGGAGCTGAAGCGGTCGGATCCACCATTCCACAACCATAAGCCAGGTGGAGGCGTCAGCTCGCAGGAACACTCCTCCGGAGTGACCGGGATTAGCGAACGGAAGATTGACGGCAACCTGCAGCCCCAGCAGAGCCAGCAGCAGCAGCAGCAGCAGACGGAGGTGGCGCTCGGTGGTCAGGAGCAGGAGGATCCTGTGGTGGAGTACGAATACGACGACGACTACAGCTCCGAAGGGGACGAGCCGGAGCCTGGCAACAACCCTAGCCTAGATAGCGTTAAGTCTAACACCAATAGTGAATTTGTTATCGCCAAGAATGCATCACCCGGTAAGGGCGGCGAGGACCGCAACCCGAAGGAGCTCACTAGTGTCACTAGCAGTGATGGTAGAACTAATACTAATCCTAGCGCAAGCAGTTCTAGCAATAGTAGAAGTAGTAGTATCGGCGGCAGCAGCAGCAGTAATAGCGGTAGCGTTAGTAATTATAGCGATCGTAGTTCTAAGAAGTCCCCTAGCAGCAGCAGCAGTAGCAGCAGCAGTAGCACCAGCAACACTAGTAGATTTATCATTAACAACGAGCACCACAAGAGCAGCAGTTCGCCGCCGCGCGTTCAACCCTCCGCTCGTAGCGGCGTCTCGCCGGTGCCACCAGTGTCGCAGCCCAAAGTGATCGTGACGACCAGCACCTCCATCCGGGACAACCACGGTCGCACGATCAACTACTCGATCACCAGCAATGGCGGTTCCATCTCGAGTACCGTGCAGCCGGGCACCACAACGGTGCGCGTTCCCAAAGCGCCACAGTCCTCAGTCAGGGGTTACGACGAGTACAAAGAGAGTGATGTCCTGAGTGATCCGTTCTTCCTGGACGTGCCGCGCACTGGCAACGTCGGTGCCAGAAGCCGAAGATCGCTGTCGACCAGCGCAAAGCGATCGCGCCGGAAGCGTTACATGCTGCTTGTTCCTCTCTTCATGTGATCATGCACTACGACACCTCAGGCGCCTTGATCGTGCAGAGTTGCAGCACAAGGGGGCAAAGAATAGTGGTCACACGGTTGTTTTTGTAAATATTTGTCAAGCTCAGGCGGCGCGAAACAACTCAACAAACTCCAACTCACAATGAAAGAAAATACTCATCCTACGCGTAATCTATCGCCTAACTGTGGTTTCAAGCATCTTTCGTCGTTCCCCTGTTTTTCGCCTTCTCTCGTATGCAAAGCGTACCGACATACTCCCCGCACGTTTTGCATCTTTTCTTTATCCTTCGAATAGCTAATTTAATGTCATTTTCAAAACCCAGACTTAATTTAAACCCTATCCTACGGTGTTCGCTCGATGGACACGTACGATATGTCTATGTACAGATAAATATTACCTACCTTTTCCTTTTTTTTCTTTTTTTCTTTTTTTTTTTTTTTGGCTGCAGCAACAACTCAAGTTCGATTGCATACAAAATCGTAACTTCCAATTTTAATTTCACGAATTATAAGTTATAGTTTTTGTTCCCCGTGTAGTGTGTAAGAATCAAAATCGTATTGTATGAACCAGTTATGTCATCATGCGGATAACGTACAACGTATGATCGGTTGTAATGTTATCGAATTATTCTGTACCCCTGTTCTCCTATCCACATGTGTGTACCGGCGCCGGAAAGGACACGAAACAATAAAGCAACAATCGAGCGATAAAATCATGTAAAAATAAAAATAAAAAGTACAGCACTGTTCATGAAGAGTGTGTTTGATTTTACTGGAGTATGTATCGATTTGTTGGTAAGATCACACTTCGCATGCACCTCATCCAACATTATAAAACCAACTTTTCATGCAAACAAAATGGAGTAGTGGCTTGATGAAAACACGCCATACCACGTTGTCAGTCCATATGAACCCGCTCAAATCACAGAGATCCATAGAAGGCGTTACGAACTGTCAACGCAGAGATGGTTGAAAGGCGTTACGGTTGGTGGTGGGAAATGATTTGTTGTTTGTGGAACGAAGCTGCTGGGTTCGTTTGACAAAGTTCCTCCGAGATTCAATTCATACTGGGTTCGTGTGTAACGCGCGTTTTTATGTCGTTTGGCAAATTCTAACGAATCTGTTTTGATTGAATCTTTTTTACAATGGGCACACACATTTGTGTGATATGGATGGCTTAGCAAGAAGCTTCTCCTGGGAGTTTCGTTTGCCAGTCCGTTTGTCGAATGCGCACGGTTCCGCTAGGTTCGGAACTTCGTTTCCGTTTGACAGATATTCGGCATCACACACGGAGTTCGTGGAAAAGCTGTTATGGGTGCTTGTCGGAACGCTCGCCACTAGTCAGGTTAGTTGCGAAGAAGACGTCGTTGCGAGAGAAAAAAGAATTGTCGTTCGATCAGTTCATCATTTCTGTTCCGCTGGTGCTGCCGTTGTCGTATACGGAGATATCGAGTTTACGTAGTCCCGTCGACCGTCAGGGCCACCGACGGTGTGGGCTGATTAGTGGTCCGTAGTGATATTGCAACGTTTTCGTGCCCCGTGCGCTGCCCCGTTCGTCCGATTTTCACGAAGAAGGCCTTGTCTGGTTGCCACTGTGCATCCGTGTGTGCAATTCGCATCGTATCGTATCGTCGTCGTCGTCGTCGCTGTCGCTGCCCTCGCACACCCGTGTTGCCGTGGGCCCTCTCGGCTGCTCGTGAAGTGCCTCCCCGGATCGTCGCCGTGGATGTCTTCTTACCATTCCGGTAGCTGTTTCGGACGCTGCTGTTGTCGCTGGTGCTGCTGCTGCTGGCTACTACTGGCTTTGATCTAGAAAGGTCCCACCAGCGCCCAGCAATGTACAACAACTACGGCAACGCGATGACGACGGACCAGTTCCGCAAGGTGGAGCAGTACTCGCCCAAGTCGTCGCCCCGTGCTGGAGGGGCCGGGGGCCGATCGCCCGTCGTCGCCCGCCAGGATTCCTCCGGCACACTCAAGACCACCATTCAGCTCGGCAAAAACCCTTCGATACTGCACAGTGGACCATTTTACTTAATGAAGGAACCACCAGGTACGCAGCAACGGCAGCATACGGTCGACCCCATTGTCGATGGTTTCCATTTGTTTACTACGATCTCTCCCTTTGCTCACTTTGTGTTTTGGTTGTTTTGTTTTTTCCTCGCATTCCGATCCTCCCGCACGTCAAACCAAAGGAGAGGGAGAACTAACAGGGGCCACCAACCTGATGGCACATTATGGCTTAGAGCATTCGTATAGTAAATTTAGCGGTAAGAAGGTTAAGGAACAGCTATCATCATTTCTCCCGAATTTACCTGGCGTCATCGATGGGCCAGGAAATCTCGTAAGTGCTTCTTCTACGATTCAAATGAGTGTGAATGTATTCTTACGCTTTTTTGTTTGTTGGTTTTTGCAGGATAATAGTTCCCTTCGAAGTGTGATTGAAAAACCACCGATCGTGGGCAAAGAACTGCTTCCACTCACCAGCGTACAGCTGGCCGGATTCCGCCTGCATCCCGGACCGGTAAGAACACCGTACAAAATTCGTGTGCCGACCTTTCGTTTAACGCCACCACCATTCCTTTCTGTGTATTTTTTTTCAGCTTCCGGAGCAGTACAAACACCTGAAAACCGCACCAACTAGAAAGCATAAGAATAAGCATAAGAAACACAAACACAAGGACGGTGTGGCGCCGCCGGAACAGTCCGCGCTGGAAGCGGCCGGGCTCGATACTCACGAGAAGAAGCACAAAAAGCAGAAAAGACACGAGGACGACAAGGAGCGCAAGAAGCGGAAAAAGGAGAAAAAGCGCAAAAAGCAGCGCCACAGCCCGGAGCATCCGGGGAGCGGGACCGCTTCGATACCGCCGCAAACGCAAGTCTATTAAAACAAATCAAACCAACAAAACAAAACTGGATCGGATCGGAGGATTGCGCGGCGCTCGGCTAACTAGATCAGCAGCAACAACTCAACCGCCAACGCCTACTACCATCACGGATGCTGTGTACACTGGATACATCCATACCAATGGTGGTTAGGGGTACGCACGGGGAGCAGTTGTGGACCAAAGCCGCACGCCGGGTTTGTCCTTCTCGCCGTATCCACATCGCAGCAGCAGGAAAACACTTCCACTGCCGTAACCCCGTCGGAAGAAGGGCTGCTGGAACCAAATTTGTTGAAGAAATGCCTCAATCTACAACGCGAACGCTCCTGTCCAGACCCCCAGGGAAGGGGGATAACCATCTCGAGCATGCAAAACAACAAGCAGCTTCCGGCGAATGCCTTGTTTTAGGTTTTGTTTTTTAGTTTTGTATCGTATTTTCACTCTCTTATAAGGTGTGTGTAAAAAACAGAATCTTGACGGTAACCGAAAGTTGATCCTCATATCCGCGCTTGGAGGCAAGGATCGGCCAGCGCGTGCACTCATGATACCGACGCACCAAAAAAAAAAAAACAAACAAACCACCACAAACGGAACAATTGCTACGCAGGGTTGTCCTTGAAGGACGCGTACCCTGGTTTGGTTCGATTATTCATAGTGCCACTGTGTGTAGGGGTCTATCGTGTCCACTAAGCGCGTTATAAAAAGCCACGAGAGAGAGAGAGCAGGAAGATAAACTAAAGCATATATGCTTATGAGAGTGATGCCCTGCCGAAGATCTATCAGCTGTTGCTATGAAGGTGAAGGAGAAAGATCGCAGAGAAGGCATACATGCGCTCATCCCGTTCGTTTCACTTTCCACACTGGGAACGCTCAGATTTTTTAATGTAAATCTCTTTCACTAGAGAGGTAACCGACGACCTCGACGGACTGTTGGTCCCCGATCGGAAGGATAATGATAGCATGTGTTTTGTTGAAAATGTATATTAACTTTAAACCGCAAATGAAATTCTCAACTCTCCCCCTTAACCTCCCCCCGCGCAAGGAAGTCCTGCAAGAGATGCACTTTCCAAAGGTCCCACTTATGTGCCTCCAAACACACGGTTTCCCCCCAGTTTACCAGCCAGGCCTAGCTCCTACCCACCCACCCCCCCTCAAACCCTCTTCCATTTCTATTCAATACACGATTTCGTTTGATGGTTGTACATTATTTTGTAAGATTAACGTTAAGGGATGGGAAGGTGTGTCAGATGATGGAGCTCGGAGAGTGGTCGTGTGTAAAGGTTACTTTTGAGGATATTTTGAGGAATGTGGAGCGCCACCCATGTTTTCCATTCGCCCACCCCACTCCCTCCCTCCCTACCTCCCGCTGCGGAAGGAACACAAATGGGCGGAATTAGAGGTGTAGGTCCATTGTGGTTGCAATATCAGGTGCCTGGACGAAGATGAATTCTGTGTGTGTGTGTGTGTGTGTGTGAGTGTGTGTATAGAGAGTTACAGGTTGGGGTGGCAGAATAAACGCAGGAAGGATCGACGAATGAATGAAAGAACCCCACCGACGGACGGGATGGCAAGTCCTGGGGAGCGATGGGTAGGTTGTGTTGAAGCGTGTTCGAAGGTGAAGGAAGGTGGTGGGGTGAAAAGGGTATCGTTGGCACGGAACGTACGAGGAGGGATGTATTAACGCGCCTGCAGCAACGCGTGAGCAACGCTGGAGGATGGGCAATATTCCGACTGTATAGATGCTGCGAAGCACGCAAGATCAATTGATAACAAATCAGCAGACAAACAAAACAACAACAAAATACCACAAAACCAATGTTAAAAAGTAGGGAAACTTATTTCTAGTGAAAGCAGAAAGAAGAAAGAAGGAAGGAAAATAACAAAACGAAAACAAAAAAACGCCCTTTGTATTTATAATCATAACGTGGAATTATTTAACTTTTATTATTTCCTATATTTTAGCAATAAAAATAAGACGGAAAATGAGCACTAAAAAAGGAAGAATTTGTGTTCATTAAACGGGGGTGGGGGGGGAACGCACCATCCTCTACCGCATCCGGAAGCCCTGTAATCCCGGAAGAAAGAAAGAAGAAAACAAAAACCCCTCCCAAAACATGCTATGCCATCTATTTCATTTTTATAAGTTTATTTATTGATTTTTTTGTATCATTTTTATTCCAGAGAACACTTTGTGCATCTAAAAAGCATTACTTCATCAAACGGCCACAGAAAACGAAAGTATATATTCATAATTGTATTCGCGTATGGGTATAGGGATCGCTATTCAACGGGTTTACTCCTTTTCTGGCAAAAGAAAAATGGGTTCGTTTTTATTTTTTAATTTTTTGCAAAGACGAGAGAGATGGCTCCTGAACTGACTGATCGGCCCAGCAACAACTACAACTTCCGGGAAAGAGGCGCGAAGAAGTGAAAGTAGAACAAAATTTAAAAAAAAAACAATTATAGTACGTACATTGCGTGGAGAGCGAATTGAGGCGGGAGGAGGGAGGGGGGCTGAGATCTGATAACTTACTTATTGCTTTCAGTAAGCACTGGCAGTTTTCTTTTCCAACCGGCGCCCCTAAACACAGCCAACCCAACACCCCCCCGGGACCGCGAAAGAGGGTGGTTGGAGGGTTGAGATAAAGTGTTTAACCTTTGAAAGGGCGTGACCCAATGTCTATTGCTTTGTCGTTGCGTGTTGCGGTTAATGTTGTGGCCGCTGCTGCAGGTTGACGAATTTATGTGTGTGTGTGTGTTTGTTTGTATATATATGCATAGTCGAACGCATCTGTGTTCATGTTTCATCTGCATCTTCTCGTTATTCCTACTCTCCTTCCTACGTTTCATCGCTATAATTTATTCTATACACGGTTTAAAATCATACATGTTTCATAACGTTTGGGGGGAAAAAATGAAGGAGAAGGCAAACATAATAGAGAGAGAAAAATCAAAAGTTACGATCACTGTTTGAGCCACTTTAAAATGCATTCCTTCTTCGTTCACTTTTCTCTTGTGTGGTTGTGTGGTTGCACCTGTGCCTTTTTTAAGTTTTTTGCGTTTTTTCTTCTTAACTAATAACCTCTTCTACCTTCCTCATGTGTTTTTTTTCTTTTTGTTTCCTTTTTTGTTTTCCTCTACTGATACCGTCCTCTGGAGTTTTTTTTTTAACCATTCTTCATTGTTTGCTAGGTTCTGCTCGTGATTTTTTTTGTTTCACTCTATTCTATCGACAATTTGAATGTTTAAGTGTAGAGTTGTAGTTGGATATTGTTTCCGTCCAGATCCGCATGTATCCGCGTTTGCAGTTCTCTCCTCTCTGCTTTCTCCCCGCCACATGTTCGTGCAGCCCGAGAGGGGGATGATGTTGTTCGCACCCCTCGCGAAATCGACAGCGAAAGAAAAAAAAAAAGGCTGCCCATAGGGAAACAGGGAGGTATAGGTAGCGTGCAGCAGATCCGACCGGAGGGCCTCCGAGTACCTTCGAGGCGGCTAGTGCTGCTGCTGCTGCTCATTCGGGACGCTCTGAAGGAAGTCCTTGTAGGCCAGGTTCACCTCCTCCGGGTTCATGTCGTCAAACAGCTCCTCATCGTCGCTGCAATGATGCGTGAAAGAAAAAAGGGAAACCCCATGATGTACACCGGCCTTCTGCAGCTTAATCGATCTGAGGCGGTGGGATCGCCTCGTTGCTTACTCGTAACCATTGGAGGCGTCATTCGGCATGTTGATCATGTTGGTTTCCAGGAACGAGTTTTCCTCCTCGGTCAAGATCTCACCGTCGGGTCCGTAGAACACCGGGCTGTCGTTTACCTCGAGACCTCCGCCGCCCATCGCTAGGACTGCTCCTCCTCCCATCATGTTCGGCATGGCTGGCATAGGCGCCACGGGCACTGCAGCAAACGGAACGGAACACGGAACACGGAAAACGCTCGTTAGAAAGCTCGAATCGATGAACCAACCACCGCGCGTCACCTACCTATTTCGCGACCCCAGGACTTGCTTTGCAGATCCAGCACCGATTTGATGAGATTGGACACCGACGATTGGCTGGATGACTGCGATTGCTGCAACTTGCCCAGTATACGGTGCACGTCCTCGCAGCAGTCTTGCTCCAGTTCGTAACCGCACAGCTGGGAAGGGAGCGTGGTGACACGTGAGCATTGGGCCATGCCTCCAAACCGTGCAAGGGATTTTATATTATATAGACACCTACCTTCAGGCATTGGCAGATACACTTCAGATTTTCGGGCCCTTCCTTAATGAGCAGATTACCGATCGCGTGGATGATGTGCCTCGCAATTTCCTGACCCAGTTTGTGCTAGCAGCAGCGGGAGGAAAGAGGGACAGAGAGAGAGAGCGTCACGATGGGGGTTGGGGGGGGCAAGCGTTTCGACGGGGGCTGATGACTTACTTGGGGACTCCTGAGCTGCATGTACAGTTCGGCCAGGAAGAGCGTGGTACCGCGCACCTTCACCTGCTCCTGCTTCATGTAGTTCGGCAGCTCGCTCTGCTGATCGTCCATCTTGAGCAGCAGCAGGTCCCGCATCAGGCTTTCCGGCCTGTTGTCTAAACTGTCCAGCAGTTGACACAGGCGCGCACCCATGTAGCGGAAGTTCGATTCCTTGATTGACTGTTTAACGCAACAAGCGAGGGTTAGCGGCGATCGTTGGAAAATGTGTGTGTGTGTGTGTGTGTGTGTGTGTGTGTGTGAAACTGTTTACCTGTTCGAAGATCATTTCGACGGCGTTGCTCAGCACGTAGTGATCGTCGCGGAAGTCCGTGAACATGCTGAAGAGCTTCTGTTTGACGTCCTCGAACATGCCGGGATTGTCGAACAGCTCGGCGATCACCTCGGTCAGATAGTCCAGGGCGAACGACTGAAGGTCGGAAGTCTGCGGAAACGCCACGTCGGTAAGAGAAGAGCGTTGTCGAAATATATTAGTAAACACCAGATCGCTAACAACCTAAACGGAACGAGCGGAGCGGCACTATCGCCGCTCTGGATAGCGTTTGTCGTTTTTGTGGATCGGAAAGGGGAGGGGGGGGGGGGGGGGGGAACATCTTGTTCAGGAAAAGCGTGAGGATGAATGAAAACTGCAACAACAAGAAAAAAAAAGGTAGCACTGGAGTTAACGAGGACGAGGGAAAAGCGCGAACACTACAGGGAAAAACTAAAGGAAAACATTAACAGCAACAAACCCAACACAGAGGGAAAATAAAAGTGTTTATTAGTATAGGAGAAGAAAAGCATGTAACCCAGGAAAATTTGAAGGCGAAAGCCACAAAAGGATGGTTAAATAACACAACAGCGCGCACCAACGAACCAAATGCAACAGAAAACAGATCAACATACAAACAAAATATACAACCGAATAACGAACAAAAAACAAAAAAAATCATAGTAAGCCGGGAGGATGAAAGCGCAAATGCACAACAGCAGGCGACGCCAGAAAGGTGGAACGCAGCGGGAAAATAATCGTCTTCAAGGAAGGAGGCTGTGGTGGTGGTGGTGGTGATGGATGACGATGATGTTTGGGATTTCGCATACGGCAGGAATTCATAGGCGTCTTTGATGGCAGTTTTGTTTTTTTCGTGGTGGAGATGGATGGGGTTTGTTGTGGAGGTGTTCGGGTTCGGCGAAGGTATCGTTGTTGTTGAAGTTGTGGGTTGTTCGTTCGGATGTCTCTCCCGGTGGTGGTTGCGCAGTGCAATAAACGCTCACGGTCCGTTTGTCCGGCCGTCCCCTACCTGCTCATCGTCGTTGTTGTAATCGCCGCCGGCAGCGTTCGCGTTGCCTCCACCGCCTCCCATCGGTGCCATGTTACCACCGCCCATCATTCCGTGGCCACCACTGCCGCCCCCTCCACCACCACCGTGGTGATGCGATCCCTGATGGTGCTGCTGCTGGTGGTGATGATGCTGGTGCTGGTGCTGGTGCTGCTGCCGCGAACGATGATGCTGCTGACCGCCGCCGCCGCCGTTGTGCTTTCGGTTATCGCCCATGCCGCCCCCTCCACCACCCATGTGATGGTTGGCGGGACCGAGGATCGGGTGGTTCAGATGGTTGTTGATCGCGTTCGAGTAGCCGGCGCCGTAAGGATACTGCGGTTGATGCAGCTGCTGCGCATGGGCCTGATGATGGTTGTGCCCGTGGTGGCCCTGGTGCTGCTGGTAGGGCTGCTGCTGCTGCTGGACACGGTGCTGAAGGTGATGTTGTTGCATTGGTTGCTGGTGGTGCTGATGGTGGTTGTACTGTGTGTGCGAAAGAGGGTAGCCGGAGCGTGTGGATATGTATATATATATAGAAATATATGTACACAAACGGACGTGCAAACGATTGGTGGAAAAGGGAGGAGAAAAAACACAGCACAGGAGGTGCACCCGATCGAGCCGAACGAGCCATTTAGGGATCGGGCAGCGTCAGGCAACGTTAGTTGGTAGGTGGATGAAATTCAAAAGTGATTTCCCGCGACGAGTGCAGATCGAGCAATGGGTTATTAATGTTTGTACACATCGTTGAAAAGTGCATAACCATAATATGAACAAAACGTAAATAAATTTAAAAAAAAACATCCCATCAACATTAGGAAGAGAAGCATTCCACAGCAGGAGCGAGGCAGCCCGGATAGAAAATGAAAAGATAAACGAGAGAAAGAAAGATATATTTAGTTGGAGAAATATAGCAAGAAGGAAAAGAACAGAGAGAGAGAGAGAGAGGGTGGACAGACAACAGCGACGTTTTCTCAAGCTTTAAAGAAGCTCCTGTTTCACGTTTTGACGGAATGGATTCTGAAAGATCTTCTCGAACCCCTTCCCCCCAAATCCTAATAACTCGTCACCTTTTCGATAAAAAAAAAAAATCCCTCATCGAAACCTAAAACAGAAAATGAAACAGAGCGCACGTGGCGTGTGTTAGCTTGTCGCCGCCTTCGCGGCACGCCATACTTACTTCCTTGCCATTGTTGTCCCCTCGGGACATGCCGCCTCCTCCTCCTCCTCCGCCACCACCGCCGGAGCCAATTCGCATATTGCTCAGCCGGTTTTGGACGGCCGACATCTTGCCGGGATCGTTGTTGCCGTTCGGCACGGCACCGTTATTGCCGTACTGCTGCGGGTAGTCGAACCCACCGCCACCGCCGCCGCCACCCGGCTCGACGCCGCCCTGCGCCGCGGCAAACCGATGCTGGACGAGGGACGACTGTGACGACTGGTGCATGTCCATCGTCGGCTGGTAGTGCTGCTGCTGCCCCGGGTGTTGGTACGCGCCCCCACCGCCAGGCTGCTCGGGGATGTGGGGAGCCTGCTTGCTCTTCGGCACGAACGATGGCGCGTTCGCGGACAGAGTAACTGTAACTGGAAAACAATAGTGGCCGGTTAGTAGTTTCGCAAAGGGCAGAAAACGATTGTCTTCCAGGCGGGTGTGAAAGCGACAGCAACTGTCCATCGATACCAACCGTGGAACGGACACGGACGTGACGACCGACCCACGCACACCTTTTTCCTCCTCTCTCCCTCTCTCTACCTGCTGTTTGTGCTACTCCTCCCATTAAAACTTTCTATACTAGAGGCTGTTTTCAGATCATAAATCGATTTAAAAAATCCATTTGAACAAATGTTTTCGAAGCACAAAATTAATTTTTTGTTTTATACAGTAATCCTTTTTTTTCAACTTCACAGACCTGATACCTTTGTCCTTTCTCGACAGCTTCCTGTCCTACGTACGTAAAATCCACCTTCTTCTTGGTGGCAGAGTGCGCCAACGGTTGACGGCGTTCAGGCGCGTGCGTTCGGTCGCGGACAGCAGCGAAAAATGTGCCAGTTCAGCGCCGATGCAATTGGTTCACCACCGACCGACCAGGAGCGCGCGTGCCGTTCGGTGCGAGCGTGTTAGTGTGCGGCCAAAGGGGCACATGGCAATGACCGTCACCATCTCGCCGTTGCTTTCTTCCTCTTGCAACCTCTAGCGCCGATCGCTGCCGTTCGTTAGCGTGGGTTTAGAGAAAGGAGGAAAGATTGTAGTGCAATTTCAAGTGCCCACCGCACCACTCACCGTCGGCCCCCTTTTAGTTTTAGCCGAAATGGGACAGACGAGTGCAGTTACATTGAAGATCCATTTTTCTCTACCATTTTTGTTTTCTTCCACCGGCAAGAGTTCGATCAGCGGGTCGCACCGGGTAGAGCATGCAAGCTGCTGGTAGCATCCATATATCGAACGGGACATTTTCCGGAGCGCGCCTTCGAACAAAAGCGGCCCAGTGGGTTGCGTCAGGAAACTTTCTCCAAATCGCATCACAGCTGATTCCCTCACTCGATCGCCCGATCCGTTGTCCAGGTAAAGCTGTTCAACCGGATGGATAGAGAAACAACGCAGAAGGCCGTGAAAATGGTTTGCAATGTTTTGCTGTCATGTTTCCCAATGCATGGGTCATTTTTTTTCCCCCGAAGAAGCAGCGTGCGCTACAAAAGTTCAGCAGAAAAAGGAACACGGTGGGAGAGGAGCAGGGACGGGGAAAGGAATTCGGAATTCTGTCCGAATGAACGTTTTGCGACGAATTGAACCCGGCGATGAAGCGCAGGTAATAGAGGAAAATTGCATTTTAAACTGTTGACCTGATGAAAAACCGATTAAATTTTGCGGTGACGTACCGAATGGGACTTCATTCATCCTGTTTTTTGATTTTTTTTTTATACGGTGTCCGAAAGGCAAATTTGTTTTCTACTCTGAGCGTTCTTCGAATAGAAGCGAATCGAAGTCTCCGAAACGTGAACGTCTTGCATTTTATGTTTATGATCACTTTGCTTCACACAGCTGTTGTCGTCGTCTACACTTCTGCTACCATGGCAATTTGGTGTAGGAAAATAGATAGGCACATCGCACTGACATTCCAAGGCACACTCTGCAACCATTCGGCAGCGTTTTATTCGACTTCCAAGCTGTGAGCATCGGGTCGATGCACCTTTGTCTGAAAGGGGGTTTCCTTTATATTTTATTTTTTGCTGCCTGAAATCCAGCATCGAAAGATGCACAGTTGCAATTGCTTTTTTTTTCTTTCTTTTTTTTTTTCGTTTGTTCTGAATGCCCTTCGTGGGGTACACACTGTCAAACCGGAATGGCATTTCAACTCCATTTTATGTCGACCATCTTTTTTTTTTTTCTTCCTAGCACAGGCTTCGTTTTTCCACCGCGAACAATCTTCTTCTCACGGTAGGGGGGGGATGGTTTTCTTTTTACCATCACGGAGATAAATGACACTGCACCCGTCCCGGAACGAGGGGACACGACTTCTTGCCACATGGGAGAGGTATAATTTTACTTACATTTCGGCGACCGCATTGACCCATGGTTGTCCAAGGACGGGTCCCAGCCCCCGTGGCTGCTCGGTTGCTGCATGGGCGAAACTGCGCGACCGACGACGGTTGGATGCTCCTGGGGCCCTGCGTTTGAGAACGAGATGTTTCTTCCCGAAGCTCGGGATCACCAAAAACAGGTTTCGATGTTGCTGCTCGAGCGATTCCTAGCGCACCAACGCGTTTTTTTTCTTCGATTTGCTTCTTTGTACTATGGAGCGGGCAGGGGGTATGGAAGTTCTCGTCCGTCTCCGTGAGGTGCCCCGCTAGCGACACTTAACCTTAGATTCCTGATTTTCTGAACCCGCAAATGGCAAATGGTGTGATGCTTGTTTGACGCTATTTGCGGTCGTCGTGGCCGCAGTCAGTCCCTTTTTCGAAAGTATGTGCACTGGTGTGTCCCGGGGGAAGGCGCAGAATGAGCCTATCACAGGTAGAATGGAATTGGTGAGATAAATTTTCAGCCCGAGTTTTCACCCGCCAGCCACACGCGCTGCCCCGCGGGATGGAAGAGTTTTGATACCGCGGACGAAGCCCGGAAAAATAGCACGCAGGATGGAAGAGGATTGTACTTTCTGCACCCAGCGACGGCTCTGGACGACTCCCGACTATCGGTGTGTTTGTGGGTGGGTAGCACGCAAGTGTGTGCGAGTGAACGTGTTATTTATTTTAGCAATATAGAAAGAGCAGCTTCACTTCCGCGTGGATGTAACACCTTTCGCAGTTTTCGCACTTTCATCGAAGGACAACTATTTTCTGGCACGTTTTCACACCGTCCGCACTTCCGCACCTTCGCACTGCGCCGTTCGCTTATGCGTGTTCGGAATTGCACAATCCTTTTTCACACTATGACGCCGAAACGCATTTACTCTACACGCAGGTACTACACGTCCCTGTACGTCAGAACGGTGTTATTTTTAATGACTCGTGTTCGATTCTTTTTTACGATTCCCACATTGAGAATCTATTTGACAGCTGAGGCGGGCTAAATGTTTGACACATCGGCGGGCTAGATGCAACGGTCTACAGCTGTCGGTTGCAGAGTTCAGCAGCGAACTTTTTATCGTTTTGTTGACAACGGTAGTTTCAATTTTCCAAACGATATGTTCCAATCCAAAATAATATTAATAATAGTATATATCTCAGAACTTGGCCGGTTTACACGTAAAACAGGGATTTTGTTCCAAAAATCCCCAATCGTGTTGAGTCCGAAATCGGTTCTTTCGGTATAGAAAAATAAAAGGTTTGGCCCTTGCTGAGCCTTGTGGGCCACCGGGGGGAGGGCTGCGGCAACTCGCTTTTTCAACATCAAAACACCTGTTTTATCAAACCCTTTTACCATTATTGCCACGAAATATTTTCAGCTTTACAAGTATCATTTTACAGTAAAAAGAGAATGAGAACTCGATAGACGATAACATATTCTCCAACGTGTGTACTTAAAAAAGCAACTCGCAACAGCCAACAATAATTTTTAATTGTAATTACTTAACATGTCGAAATGAGCCGTCTTCGATTGTTGCTAATTTCGTGACTCACCGATTAAATTTTAAGCAATTTCTCAACGTGCAGTAAATGACCAAGCCAAGACTCTTTATGACTAATAAATAATGTTGCTTTCGGGTTTCATTTTATTCGCTTTTAGGCTCTTCCCAATACAAAACTAGTCGTCCAATGTTCAAGATTCACTTCACTATTCTTCCCTTTGATCTGCGTGCCTCTGGGCGGGTGGTCGATAACGATGCACCTTTATTGATTTACTCTCGCACAATCGCGGGCTGGTAGTAGATAGTAGGGCGATGCACCCTACACGGACTTGATGACACACTGTTCGGAGGAAACTAAGCTTCCCAGTCGCGTTTATCGTTAATGCCGACTTACAGCCGGCAACAATACTTCGCTACGTTTCTGCCCGTATTGCTTACCCACCGTCTTCTAACTCAGTGACGCACAGAGCGGGAGGGAGGAGCAGGTTTTTACTTTTTAGTGTGTGTTGCCTTTACACATTTTGTTTACCTCATCAAAGACGGGGAGGGGGAAGGGGGGGGGGGGGTGGGGTGTTGGTTGGTTGGTTTTGATTTAAGGTTGGTTTCTGTTTTTACAAATTAAAAGTTAATCGGTTTGCCGAAGCTGGCGGCCGTATGCGCCTCCCGGAGCGCTTCGGCGCAGGTTGGATGAGCGTGGCACACGCGGGCAACATCCTCGGCCGACGCACCGTACTCCATGGCGAGGACAGATTCATTGATCAGTTCACCGGCGGACTGCAAGGGGCAAGAATCGAAATCATTCAATACGGTGCCACACGGTCATCCCCCTGGTAGGGGGCAGAAGAGAAACTTACCGGTCCAATGATATGTACGCCGAGCACGCGATCGGTCTGCTTGTCGGCCAAAACCTTCACGAAGCCGTCCGTCTCGTTGTTGGTCTTGGCACGTGAGTTCGCCGCGAACGGGAACTTGCCCACGTTGTACGCGACACCTTCCGCCTTCAGTTCCTCCTCGTTCTTGCCGACCCAGGCCACCTCGGGATGGGTGTACACCACGCTCGGCACGCAGTTGTAGTCGATGTGCACGTGTCCACCGAGCATACCCTCCACGCACACGATGCCCTCGTCCTCGGCCTTGTGCGCCAGCATCGGACCGTGGATGCAGTCACCGATGGCGTGCACGCTCGGCACGATCGTCTGGAACTGGCCGTTCACCGGAATGCGACCCCGGTCGTCCTTCACGATACCGACGTTCTCCAGGCCGAGTCCCTCCGTGTACGGGCGACGGCCGACGCAGACGAGCAGCACGTCGAACTCCAGGTTTTGCTGCGAGCCATCCTTAACGCTCTCCACGGTCACGGTGACACCGCTGCCGGTCTTCGAGGCGCTCATCACCTTCGTGCCGAGCATAAACTTCATGCCCTGCTTGACGAGAATCTTCTGGAAGCCCTTGGAAACCTCCTGGTCGATGCCGACACCGCCGATCGTGTTCAGGAACTCGATGGCGGTCACTTCGGCGCCAAGCCGTCCCCAGACCGAACCGAGCTCCAGGCCGATCACACCGGCCCCGATCAAACCGAGCCGTCGGGGCACCTCCTTCAGCTTCAGTGCACCGGTGGACGACACGATCGTTTCCTCGTCGACCTCGATGCCCGGGAACGGCGTCACCTCGGAGCCGGTGGCGATCAGGATGTTCTTCGTGTTGACCGTCTCCTCGCCACCGTCCGCCTTCTTCGCGACGACCGTGTTGGGGCCGGTGATCGTGCCGTGCCCGTTGATGTGTGTCACCTTGTTCTTCTTGAACAGCTGTGCGATGCCACCGGTCAGCGCTTTGACCGCCTTCGACTTCTGGCCCATCAGTGCCTCCAGGTCCAGGCGCACGTTTTCGACCATGATGCCCCGGGCGGCCAGATCGCCCGAATGGGCCATGTGGTAGTAGTGCGAGTTGTTCAGCAGGGCTTTCGAGGGAATGCAACCCACGTTCAGGCAGGTTCCGCCGAGGGTATCATTCTTTTCGATACACACCGTCTGTAAAGGAAGGGAGCGTGGGGGGCAGATTAGAGCAGAAATACAATTACTGATCAATACGGATTACGTAAAGGACACACAACCGGCATCGGCTCATTTATGTCAGCGAGGAAGAGTGTCTTTTTTCCAGAAAAGGCAAAAAAAGAAACCAGCAACACGATGACACTAGGTCGTTTTTCACACACAGCTGACGAAGTCAAGGTACCGTTTAATTATAGCAACGGAGACGCACTATGGTTAGCCTACTAAGTCATCACACTCAAGCGGAAGGTATACGGAAAGCGTTTGTTGTTTTACTACACTTTTTTTTCATTTGACAAATCACGAACGTGTGATCTTCCTTGAGAACTTGCAAATGTTTTACCATGGGGGTATTTTCACCTTCTGGGCCCGCTTTTACACGCGCTGTGGCCACTTCACTTTCACTTATATTTGTCCACCACACCGTACCGCCTCGCACTGTGTGTTTGTGTGACCTTGGAGTACGAATTGTACGCGCGTCATAAACACTGACATCAGACGTCGCGACTCACTTATCTCACGATCTCTTAATCCTTATCAGCTGTGGTCGTTGCGAACGAGGCTGTTCATGGCTCAAAAACTTCCGGCAAATCATATTCCCTGCGATGAGATGTTCATCGTCTTCGATGGTGTGTCTTACCTTCATCCCCAGCTGGGCTGCTTTGATGGCGGCAACGTATCCTCCCGGGCCGGAACCGATCACCACCAGGTCGGCATCGTGTGTCGTCGAGTAGTAGCGCCCGTACATGGCTCCCAGGATAGCTCCATGATTTCGGAGGCTGGCATTACCCTGCAACGGAAAAAGGGCGATGAGCGCACTGACGCATTGTGGGTGCGAACGGTGCCGGTTGAGGAGCAGCGCAGCACAGGTGGTGGCGATATCCGAGTGGGCTGTTCAAAACATTGCAAACTTTTCTCTTTTTTTAATCGCAGCATCCCACCGGCAACGTCACCACACGGAGCCAGACGGGTCTCGCGCCAATTGATAGTGCCACCGATGACGGACAAACGGACGGCGGTGGTTACGAAGATTGGCGGAGATTGCATAATCGATTTCTTTTCTTCTGCCTTTTGGCGGACGGTTCTGAAAAAAAGAGCCGTCATCCGTGCGTCCGCTGCCTTCCACTTACTAACCTTCACGGCAACGTTAACCAAATATCGAATGTTGGACTGCATGGTGTAATGCTGGCGGCAGCTGGCGGATTAATCCTTTTCCACTGGGGGCACACTGGAAACGGTTGGAGGAATGGTTTTTCGGTCGGTCGAAAGTGAATGCCGTCGCGAATGCCGCAAGCGATGTACTTCTACTGCTTTTTCGCCCCGTGCCGAACCAACACACTTTTTCGCAGACTTGAGGATACGCCTGTAGGGGTAGCAGTGCCGACCCGCACCCACCAGAGTCGTGTCACGAATCCGAAGGTTTAGAGCAAAATTGATGAAAAACCATGAGTTGGAAAAAAATTTTTACAGAAGAAGCAAAAATAAGTTTCAATTACGATCGTACAAACGGGTTTGGTATCGAATTAATGCACGTTTCATGATCAAGACAGTTCCCGAACCCACCATCCAACCTCTCCGGTCCGTTCTTTGTCGCTAAACAAACCCAGTTCCGGATGATTCCACAACAATCAAGTATGTTCCCATCACTACTACTTGGTTATATTTTTTCAATGTCCGTTTTGACGTTTATCATCCAAGCCGGGGTACAGGGTGTTTATTGGTTTCTTTCGTTAAGTTGACGATTGACGAAGCATAACGTGTGATTCAAATTAACACAGCGATTAACGATCATTACAAACACGTGGTTTGGCAAGTGTGCACCCGTCCGGTACGCAGTTTCGGGTTAACGGAAAAGGACAACAGTAAAGTGAGTTTAAAATATAGTTTTTATTTAATTTAAATTTTCAATAGTTCAGAAATGTACTTCATAAACATTTTTATTTCTCGTAGCTCCCGTGTAGAATGTGTCCTTGTTTACTTGTTCTATGCATTCCATTTTTTTTTTACATTTCCTTTAGGACTATGAATATTTGCAAACTGCTTTGATATGCAAAATCCCCGTCGCGGATCTAGAGTCGATTTGAACGGTGCTTGACCACGTGGATCGTGCTTCAACATTGAGTTCAGCTTTGCATATGTTTTCTAAAACAAACTTTTTCCATGTTTGTGCACTTATGGACATGTTCTTTGCTTATAAATTGATAAATCGCCGTCCGCGGTGCGCACGATACGCCTCGAGAGTTAATACCTCTATTCGTTATGTAGGATGAAGGTTTCGCGTTCATCTTTCACGTGTGTATGCTGTTTGATCTCGTTTATATGACGCACTGAAGGTATGCCGTAAAAGGAATGATGTGAAATTTGAAACAATTGATTCAAATTTATTCTCTGTGCACTCCACCGGTCCACTAATCTTAAAAATTTATATACTTTCTTGAAGCTTCCCATCCCCGCATAAATGAACCCTCGGAAGGAGGGGTGTCCCGGTTTAGCTAGTAATTGGTTTGCTTTGTGCTATTCTGCGGTCGGGAGTTTTTAGCTAGAGCGTTTCTGTTTTAATAATCCTTATAATTTGATTTTGTACATATACAATTACCAACCATCCAAGATGCTGCCTGATGCTTGGGGTCTATTTATACTTGCCGATCGTTTCATGTTACAAGTGTAAAAGAACAATTAAAGACTGCTCTTCTTCTTCGACCTTCCTTTAGCTTCTAACCACTTCACGCGAGAGAATGTACAGAAAGATCGGTGCGATCAGCTTCATCCTCGTAGTGGAAGGTAAATTTCTTAATTGTTTGATTTGGTCAATATCGAACATGTTTGTGTTAATTTCTCTCTGCAGCCAACACGCAGCTGTACCCTCGCGCATCGAAAGGTATGGCAACGCGTGGTCCATCAGGTTGGGAGAAAAAAAAAACATTTTGTTACACAGGAGAAAACGACACTCTTCTGGCAGCGATGGCACTTCTCGATCGAGGGAAATTCTCGATAGTCATGGTGGCCGCGATTCCGGAGGGTGCCAAAGAAAGCGACAAAGAGTGAAAGACAAAGGTTCCTCTCGTTTGATACCATGGCTGTGGAAGAACAATTTTGGCACTTGAATTTTGATGGGCTAGTATATGGCGCATTAGATGACAGCGGTGAGCAAAGATGTTTTGCGTAAGATTTTGGCACATTCATTCGATTTGCGCGTTCGCCAGGATCATCGGTTTGAACTACGGGGCAGTTATTAGTTTTTTTTTGTCCCCGGGAAATTTCCGTTGCCACCCAGAGGCGGTGAGGTTATTTCTAAAATAAATACTTCAAACGGTGGATTGTGGACCTTAACAATGAATGTCGACGATGTACGATATGCCTTGTGTCATGTGATGATTAGGAGGAGCGTTGGCAGAGGGCGAGCCTTACACAGGTGTGAAACCCTCCGATATGTTGAGCTAATAGGATACACATTTAAATAATACCTTTATCACAAGGAAGAAAGCACTACCAGCGGTTTAAAAGCAAGGACCTGCCATTGTGAATGGGAAATACTAAAATAATACTTTGCTGGAGCGGCTATAGCTTCTTTGTTCTATCTCTTTCTGCTTCGTGTTTTTTTCCTTCCTTATCGTAGCTTAACAGTTATTGGGAACCAGGTCCAGCGATTAAAATAAAAACAAAACAACTAAAAGTATACTGATCGGTGGAAGGCGTTCGCACCTACTTTAAATGATAGCCTACAAATTGTCGTTTATCTATTGTGTCTTACTGTAAGCTCTCCTTTACACATCCTGCCAGCAGCCAGACGCGTTCGTGTGAGTGGTCGAGGGAAATCTCACACCGTAACGTTGTTGCTCGGGTCTTGCCTTACGATCACAATGTGGTTTTTTATGCAGTAGTCAGCATAACGAATGATCCGTCGCCCCTCATTAAGTTACCATTAATCTATGTCCCGAGAATACTTTACAATGAAGGGAATGGATGTTGTGTGCTGTTTTGTTGTGTGTTATCTTCTTTTTCTTGAGTTATCCAGTGCGATCATGATTTATCGGTGCAAATAATCGAGTGAGTTCGATAGTGATATTTCTTAGCCATTCCTCCCGAAACCCCCGGTGGTCGCCTTTTTTGTCTCCAGTGTGTGTCTCCCGAAAGGAGAAAAGAGCTTCCGGATTGTGCTGCACTTGTTTGCATGCTGCTGGAACCATCGTCGTCGTTAAACTCCACTAAAATCGATCAATTTTAGTGAACAGATAATTTTATAACTGTCATTTCTTATCGCTGTCCATTTTGTTCTTGTCTAGCGACGACGTGACCATGCTGCCGCCGTTGCCCGGGTACATCTTGTCCAGGTGTTTGATGGACTCGTTCAAGTAGTTCTGTAAATAGTGGGGGAAAGGTTACATTTCACGTGCCCGGTTAGGACGCAGCAGTGCTTTTACATACTTGAATTGCAGTTAACGCGGCTACGATTGCCGGAGAGCCGAAGCCGTGTGAGATCAGCGAGAAGTGCGTCAGATGCCGCTGTATCGACGGGTCTAGGATATGTTGTGGTCTCGTATTGCAAAGTGGCGATCGATCTTGGTTCAGCAGGTCCATCAGCTCCTTGGTGACCTACGGAAAAGCGATTTGTTTGAGCCACTGCGTTCACTGCGTCGTTCTGAAAACACCTTACCTGTTTGGTGTTGAGCAGCAGCTCCTTCCTCCGGTACGATTCCTGCGGCTCCGAGTACTGGCGGGACAGATACTCGGCTACCTGGCGCGCCGGAAACTCGGTCTCGCACACGTACCCGAAGTCGCGGGCCAGATGGATCGCCTCGCCCTCGACCAGCGACGTCAGCAGGGTGACGTTCGCTGCCTTGCGCCGTCCGGCCGGCAGGTTGAGACCAATCTTCTCCAACTTTTCCCTCAGCAGTCGGCCACCGTTTTTACTCTTCGCTCTGGTTTGAGGAAAGAGGGCGAAAGAAGAGGTGAATAGAACGTGAGCAAGAAGAAATCGCTCGTTATTGATTTAAAGTTGCGTAAGGGTGTGATATCATTAACGTTGGATTAATTAAACTTCTGCCCGGCACGTCTTGGGCCGTAAGTCGGCACTCGGGACTCGGTTCGTGCTAACATTTTAATTAATCACGTTCATCGCGCAATGGCGTGCGAGCGTTAGTAAAGGAAGTGATCAACAATTACGGCTTCACTGGGAAACGGGAATTTTTACTCACCGTCTCAGAACGCCACCGAGCAGCGACGCGTTCAGACACTCGGGCGGCGACAGTCGGCGTTGAACTTCCGCTACGGTTACTTTGTATTTTGAGGTGCTCGAGAGGAGACTGAGTCGCCCAGGAACTGAACAGAACACGTCGCTCGGCGAACCGATGTTGATTTGGCTGCTGTCCTTTTTGATGTCGGTGATGGGGAAGTCTGCGGGAGGGGGGAGGAAGGAAAAAATGCGACGAGGTTAAAAATATGCTTCCAAGCATTGACACTGAACTGGGTTCAGGTCTGGTTGGGATGAGCGCAGGATGTCGCATCTGCCTAGCAATGTCTGGTATTTGCTGTTTGTGCGAGTTGTTTTCAAGGGTGCTCCGTATTGTAGGGATAGGTTTAAGGGCTCGCGAGGCAGTGAAATATTTAGGACATGTAAGTAAAGTCTCTACCCAGGTAGAAATATTTCAAGCAGGCTCGCGAATCTCCCATCTCCTATTCTGACCTATTTTCATTTACAATTACGACATTTTTTGGGCATAATTTAAGCTTTTCTAATGAGATTTCGTTAGCAGAAGTTTCTCACTCTTTTGCAGGGCATTAGTTTAGTGCTGTAACAGACAAATTGGAAAGAAGAATTGTCCGTGCTCCCTAGAGTTAGTATTCCACGATCGACCAGCAGAAACCAGTAACAAATTAATGACACCCCTACACTAACATTCTCCTTCTCCTCCTGGAGGGAGTTGAAATTAAATTTTATTTAATCTCATTCACAACATTGACAATTTCGCAGCTGGACTTGACCTGGAAAGCGGTTTCAGGTGCGAATGTGTCTTTTTTATTTTTTTACACAACCAGAATTGGAGTAGTACCAGCATCGTCAAACGGGGAAACCATTTATTTCACGCGAGGTGTTACCGCATGGGAGTCATCGTCGGCGGGGGTTTCGGTGGTTCTGTTTTTCTTCTCCTATTCCATCCCGCTGCTAGATAGACAGCGCTTTGGACCCACCACTCATCGCTACCTTGGGGTAGGCAAGGAGGCTAGGTCTAAGAAACCCAAACGCAAACGCAGACGCACAACGGCCCGCGCCGAACATTAAATTGCTTCCCCCAGCGGCGGCCGGCGATTAGCCAATTCTAGATGAAAGGCTAAAAACGGCCAAGATCTTATCGTGCACTTTTAATTTAAACGGTCCGGTGAGATTATTTGCCTTAGTGGTGGTACAGCAGGAATGGAGGACCCTTACCATCTCAGTACCATAGGGGTGCCTGTAGCTACATTTGGCATACGACGGCTGGTATAAGGCCACGACGGTCGCGAATGAATGTGTTGACTTCAGAGCTGGGACTTTGTTTTACTGCAACCGAGTTTTTTTTCTTCTTCGTTTGTTTGTTGTTCCGTCCATTCGATTTCGCACGAGCAGGGCGAGAGTACGAAGGAGGTAGTTGAAATCTCTGTTTCGAAAATGATACACGCAAATTTTTATTTCCCACTTGCTCAATTGCAAGCGAGAGGTTCCCCGAACAGATTCTCGAGGGTTTTCTGATGCTATCTTCCCTATCTTCGTTAGGGTCGGAGAAGGTGGTGATGGTGGTGAGATGCTGGGAGTCAAGATAGCTCGCCGGCAAGCGATCGCCTTGTTGATGCATTCCTAGAAAACGCTCCTCCACTATCGCCGACTTCCGAATGGGATCTTATACGGTTGGCAAGAAGGATGCCAACGCTACGTTTGGTTGATGTACACCCTCTCTCTCCAAGCAGCGACCTAAGACTCGGGCGTATTAAGGCAATCCAAATAGAAGCTTCTCTAGGAATCTGGTAATAAAATGGTCATTATGGGATGACCTATCCTTTCCCTATGGCCGCTATCATGCCATCTTTGCGATAAGACAATAGCGATTTGCGGTACTTTCGTGATCTTCTGCTTCACGGAGCATGCGTGTGTTATAATGTTTCTCCTGGTTACATCTGTTGCGCTACCGACCAGTTCTCTAATGTCAAACGACCCATTCCACCAAAGCGGCCAAGCCAAGCCTACACCAAACCAATTCGGTAGTGGAATAATCAGCTGACCCGGTGGGCATTCCACGCGCTACGGAATGAAGAATAGCCCGGTAGCGCGTGACATTCCGGGCTACCGAAAACGAATCTGGAACGGCGGCATTTGGATGCGGCCCTTTTTTCCGATGCAATGGTAGCGAAATACAGGTAGGAAGTTCCCCTTAAATCCCTTCTAGGAGGTAAAAATGCTAATGAGTACGTCACGGAAGGAATTCGGAACGCAAAGGTGGCCATAAATATTGGAAAACCATGGTTGCGCGATTCGGGGTGAAAGAAACACGGAAATATCATCCTTTACTCTTCCCGGTTTCTAGTTACCTATCGTTATCGAAGCAGAAACCATTCCACCCAAGGCCAGGTACGAAACCCTTAAGGAAGTCATGCTAGTAGGCTTCAGCAAAGAATGCGTTTTCCCGGTTGGCCCCAGGAATGCCTGCCTTCACACCCAACATGGATGAATCATGAATGGAGCTGGAGAGAAAACAGTGCACTCCAGTCCGGTTCCGGATGCGAACTCGTTGAGGTAAGCCGTGCTGACAGGGAACATGTTATCCGGGGAAGCACTAGCACAAGTCCGCTGTAGGAATAATCTGTGGCTTCGGGGATTGTGCATCGCGCTCTGGAATCTCGGTGCGTCCACGCGGCGGATGGGCAAATGGGAAGAGGAAACCGAAAACGCCGCAGTCCAGCGCCCGACGGGGGCTCATTAGCATACTAATATTGTCAACCGGGTGTCATCGGGCCCGATCTCGATCGCGATACATCGGACACTTCCTCCGGTGGAAGTGTTTGTCATCGTTTGGCCAATGTTGGCGGGGAGCGGACGAAGAGACATAGATCGGTTCGATAAGCAACTAGCAACCGGGTGGTGTCCCCGCGGCAGACGTACACACACACACACAGCCCGGCATCGCATGCCCATGGTGTTTCGGGAAATGGTCAAACTGTATCAGGGCCAGCCGGAATGGTCAGCACAACCAACCGAATGATCTATCGTCTCTCGGCGCAGTGGCATGTGAATGGCATTAGGGGAAACGCCCTTACCGAGCTAACAGCTTGTAGCTCCGGCCATTAACACGCGCACACTTTGAACCTGGGCCGAATCGAGAGTCAATTCGAACATTAATTACCTCCCATCGTAGGCCGTCGTCCCGTTCGGTGGAGCCTCTTGGCTCTTGGTGGAGCTGCAGCTGCTCCTTCGATCACCGTGGCCTTAATTTAGACATCAAAGTCTCCCGGCCAAAAAGGGGTGAACCGTCCTGGGGGGTTAAACATTTTTTTCCTCCCAATTGGCACAGTTGAAGATGTGCAAGCAACGAAACGAAGAGGGAAAAAAAAAGAAACAACTGCACATGGCGCACAGCAAATCCTGGCACGGCACGGCAAGCATCCCAACGCCGGATGCGGGAATTATCGATATGAGGCTATTATGATGATTGTGTTATGATGAGGCGTGGGGGAAAGGACCGATTCGGCACCGACAGCAAACGGAGGGAAGCAAACATATCACGGTTGTTTTCAGTCAGCCTCCGAAGCCGTCAGGAATCGCCTCGAAATGAGCCTAATAAAACGAGCATCACCCGTCGAGGTGGGATGGACCGGGAGCGGCGAGGTGTGCAAAGGCACAAAGGTGTGTACAGCATTAAACCATTATTCCCGGCAACGGGGCCCACTCGGCGAGGCGCACCTCTCGGCGTTGTAATATGAGGCTCCACACTGAGCGAATCCGGGGTACCTTTCGGCTGCTGTTTCGCTTTCTTCGCACACCTTTTGCGTCGCTTCGGTGTGACGCTTCCCACCGACTCGCCGTAATGGTCTGTTGTTAAGTCATGACCCAGCCGTTGAACATGGGAATGAGGTAGCTGAGGTAGGATCGATCTGTCATATGGTCGCGCAGCAATCCTGCAGGGATTGCGTCGGATCCGGAGGTGTCAGATTCGGGAGTTGCATGTTTTTGTTTGCTGCCAGGACGGCCCCTTACGGAACCTAACACCTCGCAGTAAACGGGTCGTGTTCGGTTCGGTGGCTAATTATTAGCTGTACGGAAGGTTCGTCGCTCGTCCGCCCGTCCGTGTCGTTCGCCTGATCGGAGGGTACTTACTCTTCAGCAGCGGCAGATCGCTCATGAAGCCAGCGTTTTCGTCTATCACCGGGTTTTGACCGTCGTCGACGGCACTCTGAAGGGCCTGGTGCAGCGTCAACGGGTCGTGCTCGTGCGCTCCGAGCCGGGTTGCACCGGCACCGGATCCGATCGAGCCGCTGTAGTCGCTGCGCCGGTCCGAGTACGGGAACCCGTGCGACAGTTGCGTCTGTAAAGGAGAGAGGCAGAATGAAGATGAGATATCCATTAGGTGATAAATCATGAGGATTTGGAAGATTGAGATTGCTATCTAAATAGTCATTTAACAGCACTGACCGGCCGATGGGCTGAGATAAGGAAGGATGGCATGTTCCAAATTGTTTTTGAATGGAATATTTCTTCGATTTTCGGCTACGGTTTCCTCCTCTGACCTGCTTCACGGGCAGGTTTATGCTTCCCGGTTCTCAAGAAAACAACATGATTTAAAGAATTCACGCTTTCCCTTCAGTGTTTTTTCTGCCGCTCTCTATCTGTTCGTTGAACTATGCCAAGAAAGGAAGTATTTGCAAGTATTCTCTAAGATGTTTTTCATTCCTCGCCCTTCTTATCTATCCTACCGGTTTTCTCTTTCGAGGTTTTCGAGAGAAAAAAAAAGAAGATAACCCGATATCGATCCGACCGGATGGATCGGAAATTTATGAAAATTCCTTCCGCAAGAGCAGTCCGGGTTCCGGGTAGCGGGGTGTGGCAAAGAGGTAGCAAAGAACTTGCAGCACAGCGCCAAAAACGACCGCACGCCGACTTAATCGACTTTATTAAATCGCTCCTGAGCCGCAAAAACGGCAGCACCGACTGCAAGCCAAGGGCCATCAATCGGCGATGGTAATCGATCGGCCCGGCAGTGTGTGTGTGTGTTGTATGAATGAACATGTTGTTGCTAGATATTTCATCGTTTATGATACGAAATTGTTGACATTCTTCCGCCCGATTTTCAGCTATCCCGGCAGCCTTTTCACCCGGTTCCTTTTTCCTCGTGCCCGAACTGAAACGAGCACGCTGAATTGGGAGAAAAGCGGAAGTATGCACGAAGCGGTACCGTGTGCGGAAGTGCGTTGGTCGGGGGAGAAGGCAGACCGAGCGTGAGGGAGGGACATTTTTCCGGGCGAAAGTTGGCGATGGTATTTTCCGACGGGCGAGGGGAGAACGTAGGACGGAACGTAGGAGAAAAGGACCATGGATGGTGCGGAAGGTTAGCTATTTATCCTCGAAAATCTCGACCTTTGTACGGGACAGGAGGGAAAGCCTTGCAGTGCAAACGTTCGGAGCCTCGCAAGGAGTTCATCTGGCCGAGGAAAACGCTTGCCCACGCTGTGCTGCGCTCGAGACGCAGCAGAAAGCGACGAAAAGACGACGAAGATTTCCCCCCCAGCCTCCCGCCTTCCTTTTGCCGTCCATCATTCGGCATCCTCGCGGTCTTGGAGAGTTGTTCGGGCGAACAGAAATAGTTTTACTGGAAGTTTATTTTCTTCTTCTTTTGTCCCGCCTGGAATGCTGTGTGCCTCCTGTGCCGCGGAAACGGTTTCTTTTCCTTCCTTGCTGAACTCCTGCAGCCCCGGCACACGCTCGTTGACGTTTGTTACAGTTTGGAAGCGACGAACAAGAAGCCTCTCCCGGTCCGCCCGATAGAAGCCGTTTTTCGTGGTCATATTTATGGACAGCAGTCAGCAGCCGTGTTTCAACCTCCCCGTTTTCGCCCCAAACGATCAGGCGCGTTGTTTTTCGCGTTGGAAAAGAAAAGAAATTAATTCGATCTAACAAGTTCAACATGACTTTCAAATATATATATTTTTTGTTTTCGTAGCTCCGTCAATCCGCGTCGGAGAAAGCGACAGTTCGTCCGTCCGTCCGTGCAGGGCCAACTCCACCAACGTGGGTCTCGCGAGGAGTGATGCATTTGCGAGCGACAGAGAGAAAGCAAGTAGCCAGATAAGAAATAACCGGGGGCACCGCAGGGCTCCAGGGAGGCATTCAAAAATCAGCGGTAGCCAAAATAAAGGCTGATGATGTTAGCAAAGAAGACAACCGGGAGGCGAAGGCGGTCAGGAACCGTTTGTGAAGAAAACATTGGCCAGAAATTGAGAACAATCGTAGGCCCAGAGCGAGGGGGGGGGGGGGGGCTCTCGTTGGAGCCGTGAGAAGAGTGAGTCCCCGTGAACCGCGTGCGTGGAATGACTCAATTTCGGAGCGATCGAATCGAACGCGCAAGTTAATCATCGTCCGGAACCCCCCGCTAGGATACGCGCTTGGGGGCGGAGTGGTGCAGGGGGAAAGCTGGGATGGCAGGTTGATCCAACGCCAGGATGTTAAAGTTCGGCACCCGGGCGCAGTTTATAAAAATTAATTAACAAAAATGTGTGATCTCATTTTGTCGATTTCGTTTCCATTTCTCATTTATCCGCCCCAGCCCCAACGGGAGTTGCTGTCAGTGTGTTGCAGTGTGTGTGTGTGTGTATGGTCAGATGGTCCCGGAGAGTGGTCCCGTGGCGTGGCCGGATCGAGCGGGCCCACGACGGATCGGGGCGTCATAGGCCGAGAGAAGGAAATCAACGTTGATTTGTTTTATTGCTTGAACTACATTTTCGATGATAGGGTTTTCTCGGCTCGGCGTTGGCATTTGATTGAGTGCCGATCGTTATTGTGTGACCGGTTCCGGAGAATCGGCTCGATGGTTCGGGTTCCCCGGGAAGTTTGAGCGTTTGCCAAATCGACTCGAGCGCTGACGAGGCTCGAGGAGTTTCGCGTGCGTTTGCGATGGAGCTACTTACCACGTGCTGCTGCAGTTCGGATTCTCGGTGAGATCGGTGGAGTCCTAGCTGCTCCTGCGAGGGTCTCAGCCCGGCCAGCTGGTTGTAGTGGTGCAGGGGTGCATGGTGCAGCGAGGAAAGCGGCTGCCCGTACGGATCCGTACTGAGATAATCCAGGCCATGATTCTGCAGGTGAAAGGAACCGCGAACGGGGAAGAGCAAGATTTGATAAGTCATTAATATCGCTCCCCCGAACGGACTCTTTTGGCGCCTCGAGCTCCTGCCTACCTGTTGCTGCGGGGGGCTTTGGGTGGTGTGGTGGAACGGTGGCGGGAAGTAGGGCGGCTGGAAGTCGGACTGGAGCGTCTGGTGATGCATGGTCGGGCCGGGACCGTGTGAACCGCCGTGGCTACCGCTGTGTCCGCTCGCTGGTCCGTTTCTCCCCGTGTGTCCCCCGGTGTGCGTGGTGTAAGCAGGACTTCCGCTCGTCAGCCCTATGCCTCCATGACTAGTGAGCCGCTCCTGGTTTCGTTTAGGGGGGGGGAAATAGCGAGAAAGAAGGCGTATGTCAGGCAAGTTGTTAAAAACATTTAAAAAAGACAGGTCTAGGCAATTTAATGTGACATGAAACTGAGGAATTTGATGTTGTAGCATCCAATTTTAACCTAACGCCTATGCGTCTCTGACCTTTAGTAAAAGAAACATTTTTGTTTTATCGGAATGGATATCACACACCTCCAACGTTTTGGTACATTTATTTTTAGCCCCAGTGTTTCGTTAATCTGCTGAATTATAGTCCCGCAAGCTTGTGGCGAAACCAGCACTCGCGTTCTTTCCTTCCACGCGCTCTCAACCTGAGCCACCATTAACCGATTTAACCACCCGAGCAACCAGGGTGTTAGAGGCTTATAACCACTGTTAACCCAAATCGATATTTATTTGTTTTATCACGGTTTATTTGCGACTCGTCGATGCGCGTCTCGTTTCGATTCGTTGGATCGATTCGTTGTGTTTGATTAACCGCCGGGTAGATTGGTGGGTTTGCTGGGGGGGGTTTTTTTGTTGTCTTCTCCCCCACCGATGGATAACCTCACTTTTATCGCATCTTCGAGCTGCAAAATCTTGACGCGAAATAACCCGGGCCGGGCGCACATCGAACCGCGTGCTGATTGGAATTTTTAACACACATTTGATCCAAATCTATCGAGAAAGCTCGAGCTCCGGTAGTATTTTATTGGTGGCCATTCTCTTTCGCTCCGGCGAGGATTTTAACGCAGTTCCCGCCGAGGCCAACGCGATACTAACTGCTGGGACGAACAGGAGTGTTGTTTTTTTGGTCGTTGCGGATTCGATGGATGTGGTTGAAGTGATAAAAAGTGCAATCAAATTCCTAAATTGGCCACACGAGCGGTTCATCTTATTTTTTGTTATGCTGCCTTCCTAGATCGAGCCTTTGGTGTGGAGACAGTTGCAATTGGTATACAGGGAGTCGTACAGGGAGTCAATTCCACTGTGCATATATCAGAATTCACCAAAAAGTTCCGATTGAAATAGGGCGAGAGAAATCTTCTCTGTTCCCCCCAAACGGATTGGAAATGCAAACACTCAAGGGTCAACCCTGGTGCCGGAAATGTTCAAAGACGATCGTGCGTTTCCCCGCGCTCCGGATGTCGGCCTGCAACTATCGCTCCATTCCAAACCACACCTATCGGGACGCCCTTTTGTCTTCCTCGGCCCATTTGTGGAGGAGCGGGTGCTTAATTAAAACAATTATCGTCCGTAAAAACCCATTCAGACGAAAGAAGAGGAGTTGTCCCCAGTCCCCAGGAAACCGCGCCGCTGCTGATTTTGTTTACCTGCACTTCGATAACGGATGACATGTCCACGTACGCCAAAGCCATCTTGAGTCGCGGTTTTGTGTAAACTGCCTTTTTTTGTTGTCAACAAGACAGGAGGTAACTTTTTTTTGTGTGTGTTCTGTTTGTAACTGTTGTTCGTTCGGTTTCTCCTTCGCGTTTTATTGGATCAACAGCGAACACGTCGATTCCGTCGACAGCGCGAGGTTCGTTTCGAAAATCCTTGAGTAAAGCCGCCGATGTTAATGGCTACTTATGGATGCTTCGAATCCATGCTTAGCTGACAGTTATGCTGGTTTTCGGTTTCTTTCGCTCGCTTTTTCTTCAACACAACTCAGAAGGAGCCACCTTGATCGCTATCGGTCCATTGGTTTAACATTATCGTTGGCACTGTTCGCATGTCTTCCCTCCGGACAGCTTCATCGCGATGAAGCGGATGGATGTTTTAACACTTCACTTGTTTCAACCACTGAGCCACTGTTATTAAAGGATAGATTGGTTTTAAGGATTGTTGCTACGATTTCGAAATGATTCTCTGTCATTTCTTGCGTAAGAAACTATGCATCCTGATCGTTATGAGGAAATGATCTTTTGCATAACTTTGTCACACGGCGTACATTAAGGCAAAACGGTTGTCTTGGAAATTGGACAAAATTGGAATCTAATAGAATTAATCGGCCCAATTAGGGTGATTACGGGCAAACGCAAAGACGGTCCTCCGTCGTCTAACCAACGGAGTTAGCCGTTGGCGAGATATGAAATGAAATAATTACGGGATCAATGCCGCCACCGTCGAGGGCCACTGGCCGGCGGCATCGAGAGTGCTCCATATATATTAGGTTAACCAATCGTTTAGCTCGTGTCAAAACACGCTCGCACTACCGCAATAATGCAATTAAGCTCTTTTAGCTGGTGCTTACGCAACGCAGCATCCAGTCAGAGGTGAATTGGCGGTGATCTATCGCTCTCGGAGTAGGACCAGTACTCCGGACGGATAGGCTCTTGGATGTCCTCGAGGAACCTCAACAAATGTCTCAGGCCTCAACAAATGTCTCAGGAGGCACACTCACCGCTTCTTCACTCTCACTTCAGCGGGGGAAAAAAATAAATTTGCTAATGCCAAAATTCTTTCGATCTCGGCGTATGCTAAATTCGAAAATTGCCCCCTCTCCCCCGCTCCTTTCTCTCAACCTTCCACCGACGGATCCCTCACGGGTCTGGGTCTAATTATATTTCAATTATGCTCAATCATCGCTGGCGCACAGTACTTTGCTTGTTTCTTCTGCACTGGTGCGGGCTTAATTTCCTTCCAAACCGTACAACTGAGCCCGCTTTGATTCTCATTCCGTTTCGCCTTCGTCTTCCTTCCCACTAAGTGGATAATGTAAGCTGCCCGCCCGACGGTAAAGACGCGCAAATATGCTACACGGACACTGACTCCTCGCCAGCGGCTTAGGAAGGATCACACTGCAGCAACACACGCGAAAAAAAAAAAAAAAACGGACCGCATGCACGTGCGATCGTGCGATCGTAATTTTGAACCACCACCGGGACCGGGTTTCGGGTTGTAGGTTAAACTGGTCACGGATTCCAAAAATCCTCAAGCAAGCCGACGGCCGAGAATCACATACACACACACACACACGCCAGTACGTCGAGCAAAAGGACGTTCCGTTTTCGGACTGTAGAGGTTTGCTTTCTTCTTGTTGTTACCCGGCTATCGGTCAGCATAAAACGCGTTCAATTTCACAAGCGATCGATCATGATCTATTTATTTCGCTGGCACTAACGCACGCACACACACATACACAAGCGGAAATTAGCACGTGTCCGTCGCGCGATCACCACGCGGATTACGGGTTGCGGGGGTTTGCGATGGGGGCGGCGGGATTCACGCGCGCGGTACAATTTTTATGCTGCCTCCTAATCAATCATAACGGGCGGAGGATCTAACGCAAACTGAGCATAAAATCGGTAGCGACGATTTGTTTGCCCTCGGTTTTTCTGCCGCGCGTCGTCTTCGTGTCTTTTTCCCTGTTGTGTTTTCCCTCGTCGCTCTCCCCACCGCCTGCCTTCTCATTCCCAACGCAGGCCTTGCATGTGCTTATGCTCTCACAAAATTATGCTCAAAATATGTTCCATCTTCCTTGCACTCTCTCGCTCTCGCGCTGCGGCTCTGTCTGCCTTCGAGCTCTCCACCTCTTTCGTGTGCCCTTTTAGGAAAGTTTGACGACATTCTTCCTCTCTCTTGCGACGTGCGCCTGGGAATGCTTTCTCTCGTTCCTCCCCGGGGCCATTTTCGCCATTGGCTGTTTCTTTTTCCACCACCACCGCCAGGTACCGCCGCCAGCAGGGAAGATCGGGGTCTTTTTCCTGCTGCTCCTTTTCCCAAACCCCTCGGGAACTTGGGTAGGAGGGCGCGAGTGCGTTTCTGTTTTCTGGTGGCAAATTTTCAGCCCTCCTCCTTTCATCAATCAGTATTTCAGGCATTAGCGAGCGATGAACGCACGCTGCGTGAGCGAGGAAAATGGGGGAAACCGAGTCATAGAAAGAGAGAGAAAACGACCGGGAGGACGAAGCATTCGAACGCACGGAAAAAGGATGCTCGCGGCTCGTCGTCGTATTGTCCGGGAGCGTTTGTACCGTCCCTCCGAGCATATGATTTCGGATGATGAACATTGGGAGCGCACGTTAAAACAGCATAATTCCATGCTATTCGCAGGTTTTTAGTCGCTTCCTCCCTGTCTGCCTGCTTCTCGTCCGGGGGGGAGCTCGCGTAAGGACACAACGCATACGGGCGTGTAATGAAGGAGAACGAAGCACACACGCAAAAAAAAAACGAACGAAGGAAGGCATTTTAATTCACGTTTCTCGCGTTGCGTCGCCCAAAACGCATCGGGTTCGTGTCCGTACGATCGATCCTGCAGAAGGAGCAGAATTATGCTGATGAGCAGCACAGAGGAGGATTTTTCTCCGGCCACAAATTTGTGGGGTATTCTTCACGAGCCGACCGCTGGCATAGGAATTATGGGACGGTGTGGAATGCCACCGCAAGATCGACGGTATGCGAGGAATGCTTCAAGTGGTTGTCCAATTAATAACCCTCGTCGGTAGAGCTCGAGGAATCCGCGTGGAACCGCTTTGCATGTGGCTTTCTGCATTGTTTGATCGTCTTAGAAAGGAACCCGACGATCTGCGATGTGATCGTGCGTCTCTTCGATCAGAACTCGCTGTACACATCGAAGTGACTAATCGCTGCCGAAGTGCAGGGGAAAGTTTTAAACAATCTTTTCTCCCGGTTGTGCAGCTCGAAGAAAGAGAAAAAGAAAGTAAAACAAAACACCCAGAAGTGACACGACCACGTTCGACCCTGCTAAGAAAACCTGCTTGCCAAGAACCGGCAGGCGAAAAGGGCCGAAAAGTCTCCACCTCTGAAGACGGATCCGCGGACGGGGAAACATGCGCCGACCGAGGTCGAGTTTCTTTAATTGCTTTTCTCTCGGCCTACCGGTCGGTGGACAGGTTCCCCAGGTGTGGGGTTTTGCTTGCTGGTGCTGGTGGTGCTGGTGGCGTTTTGCGAGCCCTGCTGATGAATGCGAATATAATTGTGGGTTAATGGAGCTGGAAGTGTGCGGCAGGAGCGCGTCCATATTCTGGTTTTGCCGCAGCGATTTTGGGCCGATCGGTTCGGCGTGTCTGAAGTGCGATGCGGTTGACCCCCGACGCTGGCCCGGCTCATTTTTCACCGACCAGGGACGACGGTTTGTGACGAAACGGCCCATACACACTTGCCTTGAACGTCTCATCGCTCAATTTGGCCGATCATGCCGCCCGAGCTTACTGTAATGAGTTGCTTTCGTCCACAGGGAGGGTGCGGGTTTGTTACGTCGGTGATGGATAAGCCCAAGGTAATAACAACATTTAAAGGCGACACGGAGAGAATTAGAAAGCATTAGATAACAGCGAAACGGTGGGCTTTCCAGTAGACAAGGCTTTGCTGGATTCAAGTTATCAGCGTGTATGGTTTCGAAAGTTAACTAGAATGGATCAGTTTTAAGTTTCATAAACGAAGGGTGACACTGCAAACTAAAGAATTATTTGGTAGTTGCAGGTAGGTACAACCGGAATAGCCGAACACGTACACCGGCTGGACCACGACCCACGATAGCGTAGGTTCGAACCCAGACCGGATCTCCTCCGGTACGAAGGACTGAAATTGGTGGTTACGCCACGAAGAAGAAGGTAGGGAAGAACGTTGTTTGAGGATTGTCCTCTGATGTGTTTCCACAATGGAAAAATGCAGAATTTCAGACGTTGTTAGCGTTCCTTTTCCAGAACCCTTGAAGTACTCATCAAAGGCAGGAACGCCCAGCCAAAATGGCTTCCTCCAATTCCAGAATTGGCGTTACATCATCGCTTAATAAAATCAATGCGGAACATCTGTTCCAGAGCATGCCTGGTTGACAATGGGAATAAAAGTCTTCACCCCGATGCCCGGGGCGTCACAATTCGCGTTGGTTAGGAATTCGTGCACCGCTACGCGCCACACATTCCCCGACCCTTTTTTTTTCGACGACATACTCCCGACGAGGGCTAAAAGGGCCTGAGAGAGAGTGCATTTCCGTCGATTGAAGGGCATATATTTTCGGGATGGGAGGAGCCTAACCGGAGGGCTGTCCGCTTCCGACGGGTTCAATTGTGCTCCCTGTGCCACTCCATGAAGGGTCGGGAGCGGTTTGGCAGGGTGCAGGCCGTGCAAATATCACGCGGCGAGAGTCTCAAGCCTACGAAACGCAGCGGGCTTTGTTTTCGGTTTGGGGTTTCCCTGCTTTTCCTGCCATCGGGCACACAGACAGACCGGTAGTGGTGTTGGTTAAACGCAAACGATCATTGTGAGGAAACATTGCTCAAAAAAGGGACAGGGGAAATGATTATGTGAGGGTTACCTGTACATTAGTGCGAGTGTTATAGATAGAAAGGAAGAATGTGCAGGGGACTGTTTGGTAAAAGAAAGGAAGAAAGAAGCAGTCTAACGCCAAGGATGCTCCATTTTAAGGCACGGATCAACATCTACAGTGTGTACATTAAAAGGAACTTATTAATTCAATTACCAGCTGTGATTGCAGGGACGGTGTGAGTGTCTGGAATTAGAAAGAGAAAAAAGAGAAGAGAAGCAATTCAGCATGGTGGTTTCTTGTCGGCATTTGAATGTAGACTTATTACGCAGAGCATAGGGAATATGCTGCCCTGGGAAAGCTTGTATCGAGGGGTTTTACTTAGTCTATATGCTATTTTTTTGGTCGGAAAATAGTTTACTTTTTAAAGAGCTGTCCACAAGCCGAAGGGTAACGTGCACACTCAAGACGATGGATGGCAACGTGAATAAAAAGAAAACTGCATCCGACTGCTCATGCTTGTCCTCTCACGTAACACATTGTCGCAGGATATCGCCCTTCTTTTGAATTTATCCTTGAACGCGTTCGGATGGACTCCACAAAAGGGTGACAGGATCGGATCGTACTTCCTTTGCGAGCGGTGAACACACAACTACCGTGCTCATGTATCACCCGATGACTCCAGGATGGATGTTGTGGGCGAGACGGAAGCTGCTCGGTAGCCCGAGTTCATAAATAACCCTCCCAGTTTTGGCGTACACATACAGGTGACGATAACGGCCAGCAGTGAACTTTCCGCCGGAACCGGAGGAAGCGATGGATGGTGAAGAAAAATGGATTTCTTTTCAAGTGGCGGTGTTCGTTCGTTCGTTTTTTAAGTTCGAGTTTTCAGTTTTCGACTACCGAGCGGCGAAATTTATCTGTGCTTGGCTTGAGAAATGTGCTTGTGATGAAAAGGGTGGCCTTCCATCATGCGCGGAATCTTGTAGTGGTGTGGTGGGTGTAATGCGCTCTCTTGGCAGGATGTTGGGAAGGACTATTTAGATCGCCGATAAGGAACCGATTTGCTCGTTCGGCCCACGGAGTGTTACCGGGTTAACCCATTGGCCCATCCTCTGCACAACGGCACCCTTCCGTTGGTCTTTCCTTTTGGACTCGGAGCAGGATCTTGCCCGCGCGGACGATCGATCGAGCCCATCGAGGAAGCCATTAAAATGATGGATTACTGTTCAATAAAAAAGGCTTTTTACAAAGGCCGTTTTACAACACCATCGAGCGTCACCGCACGGTCTAGAAGTGTGCCACGCGTTGCGGAGATTGGGTGTAATTTAAAGACAATTTTACACCGCCCAAAAGAAAAGCGTACCGCAAGATAAGCGCGCACGCCGAACGGATTGACGGTTTGATTATCTCCAGGTGTGGGGTTTGGTGGTGGTCCACGTGCGCTGGAATGTCTCTCGAAGGGGGAAGAGCTTCTAAGAAGCATGGTAAAGCATTTCGGAAGCTATTTGGAAGACACACGGCTTCCAAAACGACGACTACTTTTCCACGTCTCGACGACCAATAAATTCCCGTTGCTCGCGGGGGAAAGGGAAGGAAACAAACTCAGCGTCCGATCATTGGCAAGAGCGACGGGGAAGCCATGCCAGATCATCTGCTGGATAACCGTTCGAAACCGAAGTTATGTTCGCTAGCGTTAACTATCGCACGAGGATCTGGTGGCTGAGCTATGCGTCGGGTTGTTTTAAAAAAAAAAAATGTTTGAAAGTAAGTTTCGAAACTCCTAGGTTTTTTTTTTGTCCCTCCCATCTCCGTGGGTCGATGTCAATAAAAGTAGATCCGATCTGGGCTCTGCGCTCTTCGATTTGGAACGCGAAACACGCGAAAACCCATTCCCAAACACTTACGAAAGAAATGATTTAAACGAAACCGGCCGAAATTTTAAGCCAGATTAAACTTTATCGCATTTCGAGCAGGAACCTTTCGCCTTCTCCACCCGCGATGTGACGGTGTTGTTCGGGATCGACTCCCACCGTGCGTGTTGACCCCGGTGGCTTCGACGAACGCGCAAACGTAACATTAATTTTCATCATTGTTTTGGGGAGAGCCGTTTAGCGAAGCTGGCGTTTTCTTTTGGCCTACGCGTCAACTACGAGAATACAAAAACAATACTTAAACCTCACAACGCCGCAAACGATCGATAAATTGTCAAAGATAAAACTCCGAATGATGGAACGGTTGGCGTAATTGACCGTCGGTGGCTGTCGTATGTGGGCAGAGCATATGAGGACCGGCACCGAGGATTAATGGTACGTTTGAAGTTCGATCAGATTCTCCGCCAGAGTCCAGGATGCTATCCGGATTGGTTTATGTACAATTTTAAGATGGTAGTTCAAATGGTGGAAAGAACCCGATTAACGTTTTGTCGATTAACGAAAAGATTATTGATGATTTAACATACTTTAATCCCATTTCTTACGATAAAACCTTTGTCTCAATACGAACGCTAGTCTTTGCACTCGTTTGGACAAATGAGACCAAACCTTTGGAGCGAAGGTTTCCACCGGAGACGGTAACACACGCCCGTCGGCCTATTTTTGTCAGGAACGGGAAATGGTGATGTATTATATTGTTAGGAACTGATTGTAAAATAACTTCACATCCCAGCACCCAAGAAGTCGGGACGAAAAAGGCGCGAATGTACGAATGTGTGGTGAGTTTCTAGCATGAAATACCATCCAGCACATTAGTCATAATTTGGAACGAATGTGTTGGGCTTCGATGAAATTGAATATCGAACCTTTCGCAGGCTCCACATTTCCGAGTTCGCATTCGCTGCCGGGCGTTGTGATCTGAGTCTTTCACTTGGCCCTTCTGCCACGCGTGGCTGCATAAAATCAACTGAAGAAGGTCAGGTCCAATCGGAGGTTACACAAATGGATGCTTCAGTTTTTCGCAAGTGGCGTGGAGGCAAAAAAAAAAAACAATCGACAGCTGATAAACGATGCTGTTTCCTAGCGCAATCGAAGCCGTTGCTTGCGTATCCTGGCGTCGCTAGGCGAAGTAAATGAGCGGTGCCAAATAAATCTTCATTTTTAGATGCCCTGCCTCGGACCGGGAGGCCTCGGCGCGGCGGAACCGGTCCATAAATTGTTCCCCGATCTCAAAGCGAAGCGAAAAGCGAACCAAGCTAGCGAGGACAAAACGGAGCCAAAATACGCCATCCGATTCTCGGGCCGCGGGTCCGGCGCTGGTGCAATCGATTTTCCCACCCGTAAATATCCCAGCTTCGACGCAACGAACAACAATCAGATCGCCGTCGACCACCCAGCGATCTGCGCGGACGATTGTTTATGCTTCCTTCCCGCGCACACACGGCGATTGGACGACAGTCGGGTTTGATAATTAAGATTTGGGGTGGCTTCTCTTCGTCTAGGTCTAGCAATCGTTGTTGCCGTGTTGGACGCAAAGGCACGGGGTGGAAAAACGTGAACCCGTTTTCGGCGGGGCATCTGCGTAACGTCGCAAGCATGTTTATGTTAATAACGTTAGTGGGCTTTCTACAAGTGCACCGGTGAGTTTTCCTTGACGATCGTGTGAAGCAATCAATTTCCCCGGGAGCCTAAGAAAAAGAGGGGGGTTTAAACTGAACTCCATCGGTTGCCGATGGCCGCTAAATAAACATTGGAAAATAAACGAACAACTTGCCGTCCGCAAGCATCGGTTAACAATCTTTGCGACACGCGGCGGGACTTTATTTACCGGTTTTGATAGATGACCAAAGTCCGCGCACCGATTGGTGCAGATATTTTCATGTAAACCAAAAACACAGAGGCAATCTCTCCCAAAGGGAACGAGAGGGAGAGGGTTCAATTTAGAGTTCGGTTGTACGCCGGGAGCACCACCGGTCAACCGAATCGAAAAACGCATTAACAATCTCGTTTGTAGAGGATAATAACTTAATTTGATCATCCACCAAGAGGCAGAGTGCTGCCTGTGAAAAGCTGTGGCTGTGTCTTGAAAAATAGGCGATTAGCAAGCACGTTCCTCCGGAGAGAGAAAGAAGGAGTACGTCTGCAAAGGCAAGCAGGGGCGAGATTGATCGGATCGAATCGGGAGTAGCTAGTAGAAAATGAAAATTTTATCCACCACCAGGAGTAGGAGGAAGGGGATGGGGGGGAAGACATGGTGAGGTGGAACGTGTGCGCGAGTTGCTCCCAAAGCACCCGAAATCGACGATCCAACCGATGATGACTTCTTCGCGGTGGTTTGTGGCGTTTGATCGACCAATTTATTCGTACGACCTCCGACTTTCCTCCCGCGGAGGGGCGAGGGAAGGGTGGTGGAATGCAAAATCGGTCGCGTCTACAAAGTGAAATAAATTGAAACATAGTTCCCGGTGCTCGTTCGGTGGCCAACTTTCTGCGCCCCGGCAGCCGAGGACGAGCGTGATGATGGTGACATGAGCAAAGATAATGGCGGTCGAAAAGATGGAACCTGATGGGGATGGCGAGAGGAGCGAAAGGAGCCGTCGCGGGGAGGGGGGGAAAAGAAAGAAAAACCTCGAGCCCCCAAAAACGAAAAGAACACATCACGAACCACGTCCATTCCAAGTGGGCAGCCGGAGAAGGAGCTCCACCGAAAGCAAATCGGCTAAGCCCATTTCGAGATTTGAATATAAATCATGTTTGATACAATTCCATCATTAATCATTTTTGCCCTTCGATGGTTGGAGCTCGCTGGGGGAGGGGACCGTGGGGAAGGTAACCTGGAGTTCAGGTCAGGCTCCAGGAGTGACCAAAAGCACACCACGGCAGCCACTCGGGTGGAATGACTTTCGTCGACCGTCGGCGATTGCACCGTCGCCTTCCTTCGCCGATGAGTGCGGCTGGATTATACCAGGGGAGGGATAAGACATCGTAGTTTCGTGTTTCGGTTGAGAAAACACGGGTTTTTGGGGGAAAAGGACGCACGGACGGACAGGAGCACGCGCGTTTTGGGGGGGCACCGGATTTGACGGATTTCGGGTTCACTCGGGCGATGATTGAAAAATCGCCAGCCGATGTATTAGAAGTGTAATTAATTTCAACGCTTCCACCGGCAACGAAACCAAGCGCCTGAATCTGGAAGGAGGCGTCCAGCGAACGGCGTGCGTCGAAATCCCTACGAGATCTGTCCGTTGCTCGTTAAAGGTAAGCCAATTGTGAGGCGAGAGTAGCTTGTTAAACCGGTTGGCTTTAAATGCATCTTCGGAAGGATGATTACTTCGAATGATTTACAATCATGGAGTTGAAAGGAAAATAGTTCAGTAACGAAGGATGGACTGACAGTTAATATACCTCCTGCAATCGGAGCACGAAACAATCTCCGACCGGCTCCCTTTCGCGGGGACACCGAGATGAAACATCTAAACCAAAAATAGCTACCATTTGAGGTGTCCGAGCAGCTCCTCTTTCGAAGAAATACAATATATCCTCCAGGCGGATCGTCGGATATTCCCACCGGCGTTCTACGCACGATACCGCTACGCGCTCCGGGCCGGGCTTCCGGATCGGTTTTTCGAAATGATCCACGACAGGTCGGTACGTTCCCAGCGAATGTTAATGTGTGACCAATTAATTTATTAATTGACAGAGATTTTGTTTCTTTTTCCTCCTTCTTTTCCATCGGCGGACGGTGAGGGACGTGAGAGCAAGAATGAGAAAACGATCAGCGATCGTCGTTTGGGCGCGTCGCCTTTTCGATATCGATAACGTGCGATCGGGTGCGGGGAAACGGAAGGGACGCCGGGCCAGGGTGAGCCGAAAGGCAAAAATCCCGTTCGAACACTTTTCTGTCAAAACTAAACCCATGGCCGATCGATTAGGTTGCTTTGTGGGGCACTTTAGGTCCGGTCCTCGCTGCGGTTCGATAGAAAGGAATAAGAAGCACGAACGCGAGGAAAGGACCGAGAAATGTCATGAAAAATAGCTCTCGGATATCCGGCGGCGGACGCTCCGACGGTTCATTTGCATCCAAGCAGTGGCTCCCTTTCGTTGGCCGATGATTTGGGCGTCCGCTGTAGGCTTTATTCTTTTTTATTTCATTTTGTTTAAATATTATATTTTGCCTAAGGAATTGAAATGAAGGCAGGCGTCCGACGTTACTCTATTCTGGGAAGATTTCCGATCGATTCCTCCATCTTCCGGTTTTTTTTTCTTCAGGGCAGCGTCTCGAAGATACACTGCTTTCGGGTCCCATCTAAACAACTGGCTGTTGCTTCTAGACACCAACCAAATTTTGAGCACACATTCATTCAATCAACTTATCTTTTAGTGTTTAAATGCATCTTCACAAACTGTATTCAAAACAACACCAACGTTTACATGACGGTGGTTCGATTCTTCACTTCTGCACTTGTCAAATGTAAACAAATCTTGTCCTTTTACTATCTTATCGTGAAAATTATACAATGATCAGTGGGTGAAATGTTAAATGTCCAATATCCGCGTGTAACAGATCCGATATGATAAACTCGATGGTTAGTTGGTGTTGGAGTTGGTGATAGTTTTGGAATACAGACAGTTGGTGGTTGTCTAGAAGTAACAGCCAGTTGAACCCGAAAACAGTGTACTTAACCGGGCGGGAACTTGCCGGCAGAATGTGTCTTCCAAACGATCGCGAAGCATCAAGCGTCATTCATGGCCGGACTGGAGACCCTCTGCCGGCGCGGATGTGTGAGTGCATAGTAGCACATGGTTGTGAATGAGCCTACGAATAATCCGAACCAGCTTTCGGCGCGCGTTGAAATGAAATAATTTATTAAACTCCACCATTTCCAACGCCGCTCCCAGCTCGACTGCCGCGAAACAGTTCGCGTCGATGTCGCGCCTTCCGCTCGCAGAGGTTCGCTGATTTTGAGCTGCTGGTGATGGCGGGGCCATAAATGTTGCGCAGACACGCGCCCGAGCCCAGCGCGCTGTCCGGTTTTGACCCCTCTCGGCAGCTCGCAGGTTGTCGCGGTTTCCGGTCCAGATTCCCGTTGCCGCGAACCGCAGTGCACTTTTATGGTCGGGTAGACGGGGGGACCACGGGTTCGGGGGGCGGGTTTCGCCTTTCGGAACGAGGTTAAGCCGATATCGGGCCGATATATCCGATCGAGGGAACTGCTCGGGCCGTTTGATTAGGGACGAGTAATCATGGGGCTGAGTTTATTTGATGTTTTACCGAGGCTGAACGTATGATGGTCGAGGTGCATAAAAATGTTTCCGCTTTTTTTCACTAATTTTCACCTCCATTTTTCACCATTCTCCAGGTTTTATGGTGTGCCTCGGATTCCTGATTGTGACGGGGGAAAACAAGGGTAAGTAATGCCGGAGATTCACTAGCGCGAATGACATGCAACATTGTTCCTCATCGGAATTCGGTTGACATTGCAAAAGGGAACATAACGTACCAAGGAACCGGACCGTCTTTCCCGTCCACTTCACTTCACAGCAAACACGGAACGATGGAATGTGTGTCGCTCGTTTACCAGGTAACGATGATGAACCACAACTTATTCGGTCGAATCGATCGTGACCGAGGAATGTGGCCGCTTTTCGAATAGAAAGGAAAAAGGTGGGGGCCGGTGGTTGTTTTATACGTTTCTTTTTGTCAATTTCAGTACGAACCGCCTTTGGGCTCATCAAATCACGCTCCCACTTGCGGTTAAATGGCAACGAAATTCCTTGCGCCTAACGGACGCTCCAATCGCCGTATTTGCCCAACAAGCTTCCATGCCATGGCATGATGAGGAGCAGCTTTAACAGACCATTGGACAGAAGTCGATGATTAATGTTCTTCTAAACGGTAATCTCCCGTGAGACGCACGGATAATACGGAACGTTGAGACGACGAGCCGCCGTGTTGGGATTGTCTGCGCAAAATAATTGCTAATCTGGCCACCGGTCGGTTGGATGGCGTGCGCGCGCGCCGGCTTTGGTGATGCTTTTCCGAGCTTTGATTTTGTTTTTCTTTGCACCGAGAAACCGCGACTAAGACTTTGAAACGAAATTGGTGTGCTTCATTAGGTTCAATTTGTTTGATCGTGCGTCATCGGCACGGGGGCCAAAAAGGGTTGCAGCTCATATCGAACGCCAAACAAGGAAGGCGTATCATCCCATTAAACCGAGCCGTTCATCGTTGTTGCGAAAGGTTCGGACAGTTTTGTTGTGTTTCGACGCAAGCGCGCTTCGAATGGGAAATTGGCGATGGTCAATGGTTTCATCGCAACAAACCTGCACCGTGGAAGTACGAGGAAGAACTAAACTAAACCCCTCAAAACAACGGAAATAAGGATGGAAGTCGGACGCAGTCCCCTCTCCCCGGATACAATTAGCAATATGTTTCATTTATGCTCGGCTGCACTAGCGCAACACTGAGCAAACATAAGGAGCAAATTTGAGCAGTTGAAAAGCAAGCAAACCAACAAAAAAAAAAAAAAAAGGAATCGGCCGACAACAAAAAAACTAGAACTAAGAGAAACCCGGCGGTGAAAAATCCATTCATTCCGTCGGCTCGGACGGAGGGAGGCTGTGCTGTTAAACTATCGTAGCAATAGGCTTTCCCCTCGGCTTTCCCCTCGGCTTTCCCCTCAGCACCGAAACCCTGGCGCTTTGTGAATGGGGGGTTTTTTAAATTTTATTTGCCCCCAAGGCATCAGGCGAACGACCGACAGCTGAAGGGGTTTACGCACCCAGAACCCTTGCCGTCGGCTCGATTGCGGTGTGTTTCTGTATGTGTATGGGTGTATGTGTGTGTTTGCATTTTTGTTTCCTTTCCCCTCTCCCAAGCAAGCACCGGAGGACTCGACTCGAGCGAAGAAGCAAGCGAGTAATTTTACAGGCCAACTGAAGTCTGGCAAAAATAAAAAAAAATTATAATAAATTCCCGTAAAATCATCGAGGCCCGGGGGACCGAGGGCGAGTGAAACGGGAGGTAGGGTGAACAAAAAACGGAGCGAAAAACCAACATTAACCAGACGGCCTGCCGCCATGTCGATGGAAGTGCATGGGCTCTAACTTTTGCAAACATGAACTTAGAATCATCGAGGGTCGATGACGAATGTTTCGGCGTTTCCAAGTGCTTCCATTGATGCCTGCGGACAGAAAGAGAGAGGCCGATAGCGAGCGCAGGAGGAAGAGAGTGAACCGGAGGGATTTTGGTTTTACATGGTTCCCGAATTGAATTAGGAAATTGCTTGCGAAACTTTCGGCTCGGTTGCCGGTTTGTTTGCGGGTCGATGCCGATTGGGAAACTCATTAGCCAGAAATTTGGTAACAATATCCGGTGACGAATAGGTAAAAAGGGCGAATTGAGGCGAATAAAATTGAGAGAGAGAGAGAGAGGGCGAAAGAGAGGGTGATTTTAAAAACGAGGTGTGAAAATGAACCTTACAAAAAAACGGGAAGAAGTAAAATCATTTCCACTACGTAGTACCCCAAAAGCGAGATGCGCATTTGCGTCTGATGATAAGAAAATGTTTGCGATTTCGCAGCAATGCGATCGTCTTTTCGAGTTGAATTATAATCATTTCCCTTAGGTGACAGTTAAAGTGAGGATATAATTATAGGTCTTTCACCATAACCTCAGTCTCACGAAGAAAGGTATAAATGTGTCCGCTTCGAGCGTATCACGTAGGGGTTATTGGAACTAGAAAAAAAATGTTTCATCACACGCACGGCGTTGGGTGAAATGGGTGTCGATGGTACCTCGAATCAGAGGTCGAACTTCTGCCCGGAGGATCTCGAGACTCACGGAGACATTTGCAGAGAACCTAGCACCCGTCGATGAAGCAGAGCTGCGCTAATCAAACGCAACAACGGGAGGCTCGTAAAATAATTCCAATCGATTAAAGTCGTTCCTGTGCCTCATCTAGTTGCTTCCTCGCCGGTTTGCCGACGTGTTTCGGTGAAATTAATAGTTCCAAGCAAATCCCTTACCTGCCCACCGTTCAAATGCCGCCCTATGGTCGCGGGCAGAGGAGAACGGAGACGGTCGACGGTCCAAAAAAAGGCGAAACAATGTTCGCCGGTCCCCGTTAATGGCTATAATTATGCGCTGACGCCGCTCGAACGGGCTGGAGGTCCGCGTGCGTGGTTGCGTTCGAATGATAGTTTAACGTTTGCCGTGATTGGCGATGATTAAAGCGAATCGGAAACTTTTCTAAAACTTACAATTTTGATCACTGCCCCTTATAAAACGCCCGGCACACGAAACGCACGGCAGAGTGTGTGTGTTTGGTGGGACGACAAGGGCAAAGCGACCGCCAGCAAGCGGCAATTAAATCGCATCTTACCTAACGCTACATTTAGGGGAGCTTTTTGCTGTCCGGTCGTGGCCCCTCGGTGTATGGGTTTAATTTTCGGCGCGACGGACCATTCATCGAGAATGGAGCCCTAGCCTAGGGACTCTTCGTCAATGTAGATCGATCCAGCCCGTCCGGGGCAGTGCACGCGATCGCTTTTTATATCGTCGGCTCGTGCCCCACACACCGGTGCGCGGATGTTCGCGGGTATGTTGTACACCAATTAAAGGAAAACAAAACAGTAACAAAAGAGGGGGGGGGGGGGTGGGCAGCAGAAACGAAAATAAAGAAACGAGATCCCCGTAAACCCCGTTGCGATTCCCTTCCCTTCAGAAACATGGATCGAACATTGTTCGAATCCCCGGAGGTAATTAAGTTGGGAGATGAAACAGCTTTGGGGAACACGATTCACGAAACAATCAACCTGCTCCCTGGCACTTGCACCAGGTGCGTGTATGGTGGGCTTTTTTGGGGGTGGGGGTTTGCCGACGATGCAGCCGATTGGTGAAAAAGAAATTGATCGTGATTGAAGCGACGAACCCTCTGCCACCGGCGATGAAAAATGGTCACTTCATTGGAACCGGCGATTCAGTGAATTGAAAGCTTACGGATGGACGAAGAAACGCGTGTCCGAGCGACATGGACTATGTGTTTTTTTTATTCCTTTCCTCATCGGCCTCGTCCGGTAGTCTCGGGTTCGTCGCTTTCGCTGTCCGGGTTGGCGTTTGAAGTGGATCGATTAAAAGAGACGCATGCGGTGCCGCGCGAAGGCAGCACTTTTAATACGGTCGTGTGATAAAGCCAAGTTGAGCGCGCGATGCCTTTACGCGTTAATCAATCAACAACTACGCTCTATATACTGGTCAGCCTAACCGACCGGGGCTTTTCGTGAGCCCTTTTTCTTTACCTCCCCGTGCACTCGCCCACAAAGCGGGGAACCTTTTGTTATGCGGAGGGCTGTGGGCCTATTTGTGCATCTCACTTGGTTTTTTCCTTTTCCTTTCTTCGACTGGTGCGAGCTTTTCCCCCCGGATCGATGGTTACAGCTTCCGAGATCGATCTCCTCCGTTTCAGCTGGAACCGCAAAAGGTTAGCGAAGGTGAGCGATCCGTTTGTGGATCGGTAAGAATGCTGCTGCTCTCAACGCCCGCCACAGCCATTACCGTACGGCGAGTGGAAGATCAATCAAAAAATCAAAAGACGATCGAACTTTACACAGACAAACTCACTGAACACGCTTTGCTAGGGAGCCACTTACGTAGATCGCGCCCAGCCTTTGCGAGTGATTTTGACTTTTTCACACCGTCAAGAAAAGAATTGAATATGTGCATCGTATGCGATTGCCTGTGTCACTTTTCCCCTTCGCGGAGAGCTGCTCATACGAGCTGCTTTTAACACGGGGGAAAAGCGATCAATAGTAAACGCTGCGCTAGCTTCTTTTATTTGAAGACTCTCGCAAGAAAACCATTCGTCCGCGCGTAAGGGCAAAAGTTGTTATTATTAATGGGAAACAGATTCGAGATACTCCCATCGGAAGGTGGCGCGGTGCGGAGCCTTTTCATTCTTGTGCCGAAATAAATGATCCTCCAATTGCTTGTTTTTCCTCCCTTATTTCACCATCACGGTTCGGTCGGGTGACCCGTTTTCGTTTGTAGCCTCGTAAAAGGAATACTTTCCTCGAGAAGATGTACTTTTTTATTACTCGTGCATGATCTTTGTGGCGCAAAAAAACGTGGGAAAAATTAATCACTTATCAGGTGTGCCAAAAATTAACCTGCACCGGTTGGCGGTAGGCGCTTGGCGATCGGATCGGGTTTTTGGTTTGTTGTGAATTTGTCTCGGCGAAAGGCGGCTTTCGGTGCCATATCGGAAGACAAATTAGCATTCATCCGCAGCAAGCCGCAAGGTAGATCGGGCCCCCCTCGGCAAAGGAAACTGGTCGTGCGTTTAAATCAATTTCTTCCGCATCGTTTAAATAACATCGTTGACTCATAAATCTTCCGTTCCGTTCCGTTCCGTTTCCTTCCATTCCCCCGTTGGGACTCGCGAAGGGTTTCGAGCTGAAAAATTTAGTTCAACCCCTGGCGATGGCGAGGAAAAACATACCTCGATGCGGCGCGATCGAAGCGACACTTGGACAAAGGAAGTGAAGATAAATTCCTGCGGACTTCTTCTTTTGGGCGTTTTCCTTTCGGTTGTCATCCGCAAGGGAAGATGTCAAAGAGAACCACCAGCACAGAGTGTGTGACCCACAGAGAAAAGGGGGTCCTCTGGCCTGTTTTTTTTTAAATGGCGGCCGCGAGTTATCACAACCGAAAGCGGCTCGGTAGCAGCAGTCCTTGCCAGTCAGCTGGTGATGTTTTCTGTTTTGTTTTTGGGGATCAAAAGGAATCCGTTTCGGAATTGCCTCCGTTATGGTCCGGGACGGAGCTGCACCGCACCGCATCTGTACGGACGGTTAATAAATTATTATTAACTTGTAATTATTTTTATTGTTTATTTCTTTTTATTTGCACAGCGATCCGCCAAATTAATGTGCAGCGGTCGGGGTATCGCGGCCTGACGATCAGCCGAAAAGTGCGACCGCGGTGGCACGAGCTATCTTGTGGCAAGTGGGAGGGGAGGAGGAACGGGTGGTGCATTTTTCATTGCATTTTGAGGATCAGCATAAAGACTCTGGCGATTCCTGCTTTCCCCGGGCGAACCCGAACCGACCGAAACCAAGCCCTTTTTATTCTGCTCTCTCCGATCTCCGTTCCCGTTTTTGCTGCCTGTCATAACTTTATTCAGCGACTTTTAATGGCTGGGGGGCTTCGGAAGGCGCGCGAGAGCAAAGCAAGAAAACAAAGTGATTCGACTGTTTCCGACGGCATTCTTTCGCGCGGTCGCTTGCATTCCCACTCCCAGAACGGGGACCGCGGTCGCTTGAATGGGCAGGTATGTGCACATTTTTGTTTTTATTAGCACTTACAGCCGATCGGACGCTTTTTCGTTGTTGTTGTCGTTGAGTTCGCGCGATCATACTTGAGATTTTTGGGGGTCGCTTGCTCCGCCGATACCGACCGTGATTTCATGTTGAGTACAAATTAAGAAAAAAAACAGCATCACTCCACGCGAAAGGGATAAGGGACCACTTTCGGAAAAATCTCATCATTAAAATCTTGCCACAACGATTGAAGGTAGGGCGCGGGCGGGAAGGGCACGGCCGCGAAGCAGGTAACGATTGCAGAATCATCTCCGAACACCCCTTCCGCAACATGTTCACCAAGGGGGGGGGGGGGGGGGGGGGGGATATGTATGCTTAAGCGCTCTGCTTGTTGATCTTGTTTCGGTGGCATTGGCGGAAAAATTGAGCCGCCGGAATCGACACTTGAAATTTAGGTCACCGTGTTCAGCGGAATATCTGGAATTTTGGGGAGGGAGCAGCGGAGTGGAGCGGTGGGCTTACTGTGAGATGGAAAGGAAATAAAAATTAATTCCAATTTTCAGCAAGCTGCTGTTTGATGTCTTATGCTGCTGCATGCCAACAAACAAGGGTTTGCCGTTCTTTCTCTCTACTTGGCTTAGCTGACTCATTTTTTTTCTCAATGGTTCCTCTTGGTGGTTCCCTGAAATCGGCCTCCACCAGGGCATCAGCTTTGGGATAACGTTTTGGCACTTGACTTCCCGCATCGATGGCATTAACGATGGCATGAAACACCAAAGTTTACGCACCATCAAGATCAACGGAGGAGCGTGCGGAGCGGCTTGTGCTGAAGCACCTTATTCCCTGCCGGATTATCCCGCGTGGTGATATAAGACTTGTTGTGCTGGGCGATAAAAAGGATGATAATTGAAATATATTTCTGCCTTGGTGCATTAAGCCGATCAGCCTGACTTATGTCACGTGTTTTACCACAAATCGACGGGCGACTGGAGGAAAATTAAAATTAATGAAACATTTTCATCTGCTTTTACTTTTTCGCTCACTCAAAGGGGTTTAAGGGGCATCATAAGCTCGTCCGCGAATGTGTTGGTAAGTTTCCGCCTGCCGATTACGGATTGTGCGGTCGCAAAAACGAGGCGATGCTTTTTCAAAAGGGGTTCACGGTTTGACCTGCCGCCGAATATGTTAACGCATTTCTTTTCCTTCATTTCCACCAGTCGGGTTTATTTCGGGTTCTGGTAGATTCCCTTTGCTCGCGTCAACAATCTGTTTAAGCGTGGGTTTACGTTCTGAGTGTTTCTGCAGCAAGATTGAGTCTGCAAAAGGCGGTCAAACTGTTTAATGGGATTACCGAAAAACAGTTTACGTTCGTTGTGGTGTGATTAAAACGCAGGAAGTCGAAGAACCAAACAAGCAGGACAGCGGCACATTACGGTTGCAACGCGGTTTGTCGCAGGTTTGCAAAACGGTGGCGAGTGACATGCCTGTTCGGTGCCACATAAATTGGAGGATTCCGGCGGGCATTCCGACAAGGAGGGGGGTTTGCATCTGCACCTTCCAGCCGTCGTGACCCGTGCACGCCGCTTCGTGGGATCCATAATTTTCCTCACCGATCGATACGAGTCTTCCTTTGCCCGTGGTGGTATGCTTTCTTCGGGGCGGAAGAGTTTACCTTCTTGGGGGTTACAGAAACGTTTTCTGCCTTCACTCCGGTTACCGGTAGAAGCTAAGAAAACCAAAAGAAAAAAAAACCTTTTCCGTTCGTTCGTTTTGCAAACTCAAATTGTTTTACCTCACCTTCGGATAGGGTTTGACCAGTTGTGTTTCGTTTGTTTGATATCTTGCTGGCCAAAAGAAGGTTCGAGAGAAAGGGAGGTAGCCAGATAAATACACGAGAACAAGTGTTTTCCTATGTTTTTTTGCGTCTACCTCCCGTCTTGTAAGCTCCTTTATACCTCCCCGGGAGTGGATTGTATTAATTTATGCACCGCATGAAAAGCTCGAGTCCAAACTGTCCAAAGAACGAAGAACGTATTATTCCGCTTGCGGCAAAGTGGTAGCAACTTCCCGCGCCTGTCTCGTGAGGCGTTGAAGCACGCCAAGATTTGTTACAGACGAGCGAACCGAAACGTGGTCATGATTTGCTAGAGTCGTGCCTTTGTTTTACCAAGTGTTGTCTTTTCGCTGGAGCTCTATGCGCTCTCCGATCGCTCCGTTCTTCCGTTGGACAGGATTCGGTGTTGTTGTTGTGATAAAACCCCGTTCGTCGATGGAAACAAATTGAAACAAACGGTCGAAACAAATCGCCGAACCGCCGTTGGAGGTGTGTCGCGTTGCGCTGTGGGTTTTCCACTTGAGCCAAACAAGTGTCTTCACCTTCGCCCGCCCGCCTCTTGCTCCTTTTGGGTCACCGAGAGCGCAATTGTGCCGGTCCGTCTCTTTCGATAGCCTTTTCTATGAAACAATGTGTGTTCCACTTGAGTTTATGCTTCATCTTTTCTTTTTTTTGCTTTGCTGCGACTCCCTTTACTCCCCGGCGATCCCGAAATGTAATCTGCTTGGAGGAATTGGGTCAATGCGTAGTCGATCCGAGTAGCGATCGATTTCGTTCGGTAGATCGACATTGACGAGCGGCGTCAGGAGCCGAAGCGCCTGCCAGGGCCCCCGGTTCAAGTCCGGTGCTTCCAACGGGCGCTTCGGCCGAGCAAAAAAAAAACGGGAACCATAAAATGGTGCATGATGAACGGTCGGGCGCTAGGGCGCCGATATATTGCGTGTGTGCCCATACTCATCGGCGTGAAATCGGCTTGCCAGAGGAGGACACGGCTTTCGAAGCATCCCGTTCCCCCGAAAAAAAGGGCAACCAGGGCAGGGAAAAAACCCGCGCACGGAGAGGGAGTAATAATTAATTCAGTAATCTTGAATGATTGACGTAGCTCGGATTACTTGCAAGATTTCGGGCGACGTTACGTCCACCGACCGGAGGAAGCACACGGCCAGCGGGGGATGGGGTCATAGGTGAATGAGGCGAAATTAAAAATCATCGACAATCGATCGATCCGCGCAAATGTCGGGAATCTGATAAACGGGTGACGATGGAAGGTAAACCCCGGTCGGAGCTTTTTCGAGACAATAACGTATGTATGGCGTGCAACAGGAAGGGAAAGAACAAAGGAGAGGTATGCAGAGTGTGAAAGAAGGAGCAAAAAAAATACACTACCAAAAAGGCAAAACATAAACGGACACACACACACACACAACGACTTCATTGGCAAATGGAAAGGAGCGTCATATGCGGGGCAAAAGTGATTAGAAAATTTGAAGTATTCCGATCGAATCGGCACGATTCAGGAACGTGGACGGGTCGCCGATGACGAAACAGTGATAACGAATGCGAAAGACAAAAGCGAAGGGAAGGAAGACGAACAAAAAACAAAAACCCACCGAAACAAGAAGACCTGGCAGAACAGAAGCTGGGTGCACACCTTTTTTTTTCGGCACTCACTCCACCAACTCGCAGAGACACGAGCAAAAGAAAATTTGGAATCTGGAGAAACAGGAGTCCCCTCGGAGCCACCGGGAGAAAATGTACCGAATTCCACGTCGTGCACGAAAGGGGGCATTATTGCTTTTGGACAATTAGGAATGTTGCGTTCATCACGAGCACAAGCCCGGCTGCGCGGAACTCGTGGACGCAATGCAAAGCACCGAATCGGATGAAGACGTCCATTGGAAGTCCATGTGGGCTTTGGAAGCCGAGCAGCGAGCGCGGAATGGGAATGGGTGGCAAAAACGATCGCCCGGGGATCGAACTTACGTCGTCATCGCCTTGCAGGGAACTGCGCTCATCATCAATCAAAATCAATTGGCTTTTGCTCAGGTCATCGTCGCAGTCGTGGCCGTTCGGGCCGGTGGCGGTGGCGTTGGCGCTCGTCGGCGTTCCCGGCGGTGCGTGCGCCATGCCGCCCCGGTTGACACCGTGCTGGTTGTTGTTGTTGCTGTCGGACCGGCGGCTCTGGTGGTGGTGATGGTGGTTATTGTTGCTGTCACTCGCCGGGCCGCCGAGCGCCGGGACGCCGGTCTGATCGCCGACCAGCTCGCCGCACTCCATCGATCCCTGATGGTCGTCGTAGCCGTGGTGCAGCGCGTGCAGCGCCTGCTGGTGCTCGTGGTCGTGGTGATGCCCGGACGGCTTCATGATCTCCATGTTATTCTTCAGGATCTCGTTCAAAGAGTGATGCCGCAGGTCGGTGATTTGTATCTGGCTGGGGTCATGATGCTGCTGCTGATGTTGCTGCTGCTGTTGCTGGCCGAGATCGGCGATCTCGTTCTGCGGAACGTTATTGTTCTTCATTGTTACACTGTGATCCACTGACACGCCGTTGTGTCGTCGGCGAAAGGATTGGGAAGAAGGTTGGAATTTGTTTCGCGACTGCTCGAGCTTACAGATCACCATGCGACTCCATAAGACTCTTCTGGCACTTCTTTACTCAACGAACTTATTGAAGTTATTTTTTTTAAAATAATTCTTCTTAATCTTAGTAGCATGTATCTTTATTTAACTTAATTCGGAAAAACGTTTCCCTTTACGATAAGGCACATAAAATTCACTGCGTACATTCACCAACAAACTCAGCACACATTTCAAACCGTGTGCGTGCGATAGTGTGTGTGTGTGTACAATTTATTTAAAAATAACTGGGTAACCAAAATTATCCGGCACAACGATGGCACAAACGTTTCAAACACAAATATGGACACTGGCAATACGAAAGACATCAACGTCAGGCGACGAACCCGACCGGATCCAATTCAACCGTTGTTTCCGATCGCTTCGGTCAGTATTCCCGATAACACTGACAGGGAAATGGCAACGGAAATTTAGGGAAACACCGCGCGACGAGCCGAGGTTACAAAAGAAAATAAAAAAAAGCACGAATCGATAAGGAACTAACTAGATCTTGTTGTGTGCAAAAACCCCGTTTGAAGCGAGGGCAGCAGAGGAGGGAAGGAGGGGAAGGAAACGGGTGCCTTGCTGCGGGTGCAGGTGCAAAAAGCGAACGCGAAAACGCGAGCCGATCGCGATGCGTACGATCGAAAGATCGCATGTAAACTAGCGACCGTCGGGTCAGCGCCAAAGCCCCGGAGCGATTTTCATGGTTGCCTTTGATCGGCTCTCGGATGCTCCCGCGCGGTTCTCTCCACACCACGGGCAGCATGTATGTTAGATGCGTGCTCTTATGTTGCCACATGAGCCTCTCGCTCCCGATTTTCGTGGTGCGATCTTTCCGCTCTGCCGTGATTCTCTCAGTCTTTCTCTCGGGTTTTGTTGGGCATTCTTTGTGGCGTTCTTCCTCGCTTGTCGAGATGATGATCTTCGCCGAGAGAGAGAGAGAGAGAGAGAGTGGGGAGCGATTCGACTCACCTCATCGCGCTTGTAGCGCACGAGCCAGTTCATGTTTCCGGGCAACGTCTTATGCTGCGCGGTACGATAAAACACACTTGATCGATCGTTCACCTGTGACAAATTGACTCGATTGTTCCGCACCCCCCCTTGGGGCCGGGCACACGGTGCGCGGGAGGGCATCGTGGGAATCTTCCCTCACATCTTCGGTCTTCGGTCGAGCGGCAACCTGTCGGTGGGACAATGCAGAAAAACCGCACGCCCTGCTTCGCGAACTTGGGCGCGCACCGCGGGTTCGATCGGGACGATTTCGGCGGACGGGCTCCTTTCATGACCCTTTTTCTGACCCACATATTCCGAACGGGGTCGTCATTTGGAGGATTTTTCTTTCTTTTTTTGGCTTGCTCCCTTCTCCCGTTTAAGTCGCTTGCTGCTCCTTTTCAGATCTCCTTGGTTTCGGGGGTTCGCATTACCTGCGGGTTTTTTCGGTTGATGCTCTCGGTTGGTGACTTTGATATCGCGTGGGGTGTGCTAGAGATACTACCCGCCTTTCTTCCCCCCCCAGCCTTGCGGGGGGTTCACTCAGAGGCGTAACAGTTTTGGATCCTGCTCGAGTGATGCGTTCGAGGGTGCTTGAGCGTGCTTGAAACAGATTTCTGTGCCAGTGCTCGATGGCGATCCCGAAACCGGCACCGAAGAGGGTGTTTGATGCTGGAAAGGGTTCCGGATGGATAGCACTTACTATTTCCCCTCCACTCCCCCACTCCTCCTCCTTTCGAGTGCTAACTTGAGGAGGGTTTTAGGCGACAGAAATGTGTGTTAAAATAACTTGCCGAGCGAGAGTTTCGTGCTGCGAAAGCGTCCGTTGCCTGGTTTGATGAAAGCTGTCTGATGGCTTGCGTAGTAAATATTTCAAAAAACTAATCAAACACAAAGAGTGAGTTATCAAACTGCCGGACTGCGTGTAGTTTACGCAAGGGGAAACTGACAAGCGTGACTTAGAACGGTGTTTTTGATAAGGTACGGACTTTACATAAACTAGGCGTATGCAAAATCCTTATTTAGCTGGCTGCTTATTTAAAAAACTAGCTCAATCGTCCCCAGGGGAACATTGGGAGATTTAGAAAACCGTTCGGTAGGTCAACCGGGACCGGCCCAATTTTGCGCGTAACGGTTGCAAACAGTTTCGTCGCGAAACGATTAATGCTAATGTATGCAACTAAATATGGTGCCCTTGGTCAGTGTGTCGGCGGTGGTGGTGCAGTTTCGCCCCCCTTTTTTAGCTCTCCACCGTGGGGAAACCTTCGACAGCTTCCCGGTAGCCTTTTATGCTGGCAGGGCAAACTATTACACACCGAATATCAACCGGCGAAGCGAAACTACGGCAGGAGTCCAATCAAGTGCACTCGTAAATGCAGCAGCATCAAGCACACGCACACACGCACAAATTTGGAGCTGGGTGTTGGGGTGGGGAAAAAAAGACAAGGCCTTGCTGGAGCTGCGTTTTCGGTCTGCAAGCGGTGCACTCGAACGGGTGAAATGAAATTATATTAATTAAAAGGTGATACTGATGCGCAATTAAATTCAAATCGGACCTTCTTTGCGCAGCGCAGCTCGAGCCACCGGCGGTTGCCAATTCTTCACGAGCGGCAGAGATAAGCTGTTTATTTTCACCTTCATTTCTTGCCCCACTCGCCGGTGAATCCATTTTTCCTTAACTTAATTATCGCTGGTGCTCGTTTGCGGTCGCTGCTAGTAGGTGCTATCGTTCGGCTCCACACGGAACCTCGCTCGCTTTGAACCGCCTGCGGCTCGTTAGTGTTCGTTAGCTAGTGAACCGTTTTGTGGGGAGCGGAGCAACGGGGGAAAGTGTCAAATTTAAGTGCTCAAACGCTCAGCAGCAGCAACGCCCGAAAACAGCATCGGCAGCATCCACCAACACGGGTCGCTTCTTAGGCGAGCGTCTTAAAACCCATTTTACGGCCCGCAAAATCCAACCTAACGATAAGCCGCACTCGAGGCTCGGATCACGAGCCGAACCAGACCAGTTTTGGTGGGATTTCATTCAAGCGGGGCGAAGAGGAATAAAAAAGTACGATAACTCGCCAGTGAAATATCTTTTCAACACTCTTCGAGGCGGGTGATCGCAGCTACATTACTCAGCAGGGCAAGGTTGGGGATGACATTTCAATTTAATTAACGCCCAATAGCTCCGTACCGCGGCCTCGGTATCGAGCGGCTGGTCAGCGCATTATGGTAACGGGTCCCTTTTAGTGCGCTATCGTTGTCTAAATAACTCCTGGCAGCTGGGCTTGTACGCGCTGGGCCGCGTGATATGATACGCGAGAATGGTGGCACAGTTTCAGTCCACCGCAGCAGAAGGAAAGACAAGATAAACACACGATGAAACGACCGGAACCCAAGGGGCGACGGATTTAGCTCAAACGCAAGCGTGCGCGACCATCCAGGCGACCGTTTTATTGTCGCATGCGTTCTGTACATAAAACCTTGTCCGCCCAGCATATTTGCGCTTGCGATGGGGGAGAGTGCAAAACAGCGGAGCGAAGAAACGGGTGAAATAAAAAAAAAAAACGAGGCGAAGTGCAGCCACCCAATTCCAAATCGATCGATCCGCACCGACCGATGTGCAACAAAAGAATGCATTGAATGCGCAAAGCGTGCCGCGTGGAGGTGCACAAAAAAAAGGACACAGAAAGTCGCAAACACCGGGCGAATGTAGCGTTAGACGGTCGGAGTTTTAGCGAGATCCGGTTCTGCAAACGGGCGTAATGCCAGCGGCAAGGAAAAGCCACACGTCGACGATTAACGGGCCCTCGCGGGGGCGTGGGGCGGTGGTGTGGGTCACGCGTAACTAGAAGCATTGCCCGAACGCCTTGGCCGAACCTTTTACGGAGTCGCCGGTAAGGATGGGCAAGTGAGGAATCTAGCATAGAGGAGGTCGGTTTTTGTGCAGATTTGTTTATTCCGTTTTCCTAAATCGAATTCCATCGATCGTTTCGAGCGAAAAAAAAAAGGAATCAACACACATACACACACACACATGCACCCACGTACAGTTAACCTCAGAGCGAGCCAAATGAAGCGTGCCCAAATGCGACCAGAAAACAAAAGATTTGCATCGTGGGGCGAAAATAAGAGGCGACGAACCCCCGACAACCGTGCAGCGATGTCATCTCGACAAAGTCGTGGCGGTCATTTTCATTCATAAAATACACACGCGCACGATATGGAACACCGAACGCCGTGTGTGTGTGTGTGTAGGTGCGCATGCATATTTAGCCTTAAAGGTGATGGTAATGTTGATTCGGAATCGGAGAGAAGATCGTTCGTCCCGGCCAATTATTGCTGCCGGGTCCATTCATCGCTTCGGCCATGGGACATGAAGGAAGTCCTACTTCTCTCCCCCCCCGTCACCTCTGCACCGCTCCGATCGAAGTGTTGCTTCGCCCATCCAGAGCGATTCGCGCGCGCGGATCCCATTTTGTAATCATCGGACCCACACAACTCGGTGGTCGCTTCGCAGGGTTTGGCGTCCGAAAAATTCAAATTAATAACAACAGGTACGCGTCACTCCAGGCCCCGCCATGGACCCCTCCCCGCCGTTTGAGATGTAAACGCAAAGGAAGAACCGTCGAAAAATAAACGCTGCTCGATGAAACATAAATATGACACGACGAAATATGGTCGACGCTGCCGACCGGACGGGAACGAAACGGCACAACCGGAAAGAGAAAGGAACACACAGGCTGGTGTATCGGGAGTGTGTGTGTGTGTGTTTTTTTTTATTGCGGATGGACTAGGGAATGGGACGGGACTCAATTTGGTGGAACGATCCGGGCAAATCTTGTAGAATTACCCACCGGGCGGCAGCACAACACCCGGTCCGGAGCCGCGAAGAGAGTCGGATTTTCCCCTGTCTTTTCCCTCCCCGTCCCATTCGCGGCGTTTGGGTTTGTGTGCAGGGGACGATCATTTATTCGTGCCGCTTCCCGTTTTAATCGCAATCCCGTTTTATGCCCATCGACAACATCGCGCAGACAAGTTTTTGTTTGCACTTGGTAAGTGCCAAAATTTCACCGTAATGTCCGTTTTTAAGTATCTGTTTATTGTGGTTTATATTGTTTCCTGTTGCGATGCGCGCAGCACAATGACGAGAGAGGGAGAGAGAATGGACGAGAGCCCTTTGAAGAGGATCCCCGTGCGATTGGCAGGGGTCACTTTCGCTGCCTTTGCGTAGCCGAGGGTCGTTAATTTTCCTGGCAAATGTAAGCTTTCTTGTAGGTGCTAGACTTTAGGATAACCCTTACAATTACCTCGTTGATGCTAGAAACATTTGGAAGAGGTCGTGCGAATGTGTTTGTAGCTAAAAAGAAACAAATTGGAACGGACGAAACATTGGAGGAACTAATTAGCCTGACGTTTGTTGGCATTTCATTGCTCTCTTAAACGGAATAATGTTCGCACTGCTCGGGAATCGAGTGTCTTGGTAAGTAAGTGAGAATGTTTTTTTTTCTATCTACACCTCATTTTACGCGTTCTCTGTGATTCGAGCTCCTCTTTCGCAGCTCCTTTCGAGCATCCGATAGAATATGAAAACCTGGTCCGTTGATTTGTAGTTCAAAATTTTCGTTTACACGTCTAAAAAGAATAAAATAGCTGCCCTCGCCTTCGTGTTCCTATGCTACAAATTATTGCACAGTACCTCAGCGTTATTGTACAGCGTCTTCTTAAAACCATCACTGGCGTTAGTGGTTCGGCTTTAAACGGGGAGGGAAAAGCGAGGTAACAGGCGGTAGGTACGCAGTCGTAACATGCTCACATTTCTAACCATTTTCCTGATGACCATTTCGATCGGAGTACGGTACTTCTTCGTACTGGAGCTCCATCCCGGGAGTTCGTCTTGCCTAATGAACCCCAGGCAGGCCAGAGGAAAAAGAAGGTGGAAAAGCTGCATGCAACGCAAAACGATTTCCATTTCCACCGTGTGAAGTGTCCTTCGTGGCGAATAATTTCGCACTCGCAAGATGGGCGGGCTGACAAAAAGTACTAAATTACATTAAAACTGGACCTCGGGCAAACCGTTTCCAGCAATCGAAGCGGCGACTTGCGCTGGGTTTAATGAATTTGATGAAGCGGCTGTACGAGGGCTGGAACCTGTGGAGGTGGATGCGTTCGAGAAGGTGTGACAACGACCAACCCTCCCCCTGTACCACCGCTGTCCCTCCTTTCCCCGCCCTCCGAAGCCGTGCGAAAATGATCGTCGCGCACCATCGACGATAGGCTTCAAAGTCGAAAGTCCGGTGAGCTCTCTAGCGGTTCCTTTCGGCGAGATTGCCGGGGCTATCTTTGGCGTCGACCCGTCGTCCCACCCTTTCCCCCGGGGTTCTAGCGTGCTCTCGACACTCGCTGCTAGCAATAATTTATGAGCCCTAAAAGGAGTCAACACTCGAATTAAAAGCCCATTACAACCGCACGTGCGTGGTCGGTGCGGAGTCGGAGTCGAGTCGAGTGCAATCGGCGCTGATTGTTTGACAAACTTCGCAATTCATTAGATGGGTATTTAATTTCTGTACGGCAGGGTTGTCGGTCTCGGTGTGGGGGTGAGCAGGATCCAAACAGGAGGGATGAGCGCGGTACAAGTTCCTTAACACTCTGAAGGATTTATCGTGTTAGTTCTCTGAGGAAAGCACACACAAATAAACCTTATCCTAAGCAAGACGAACGAGTTCGCTCAGCTGTTTCCACGTGTCCTATTTGCGATGTTTGTTAAACATTAAAACTGAAGCAAAACAATCATCCATAAATGCTTAATTGGTTGTAACACCAGTTCGCACCCGGTGCAGTTTCCCTACACCAACAAGTCGCGTTAAATTATTACTCCTTCTTCCAACCGACGGAATCGGAAACGAAACGCAGCAAAAACCGAAAAGCACACCGACTCCGACCTTCCCGATCGGAAGGTGCGGAGCAAAATCGAACTCACCCAGCCATCTGTTTGACCCATGTTTTTCCGCCCACTTGCATCATTGGGGCAAGATCACCGGCAAGCCCCGGTCCCCGTTTCCCAAACGCTCCCCTCCCCACCGATGGGTTTACCGTTAACGATTCGTTTATTTCTGGTCATTCATTTTTCATACCTCGCCGCCGTTGCCTTACTGAGTCTGAGCTGCCTCGCAGTGCCAGTGTGATTCGGCGCAAAACGCGTGTTACTTCCCACCGTGGACCCCCCGTCCCCCGAATGCCCTTTGATTCCGTGTGCCGTGAATCGGTGATTGTGTTTAGGCACTGATTTGCTATTAATACGAACCGAACAATAAATTACGCTTCGAAAAACCCCCACGAGACGCGATTGTAGACATGATTTTTGTATGTACCTTCGCGTGGAGCTCCGAAACAATCGAATGGTGTCCACGGAGTTCCAATGGTTCCTAAAAATTCTTCTGCCTTTGTACTGGAGGTTACTTTTCAACCAAACCCATTGCGGAGCAGTTCATCCGTGGCAGAAGTTAGGCGCTGCTTAACATGAAACAATCTTTTCACACCTTGTTTGGGCGAGGAGCGCAAATCCCGCGCGTATGTCATATTCTACATACAATGGGGCGCGTAATATTTGCACGCGTGTTTATTCACGCGCGCCCCTTCTTGATCGTGATCTAGGCGAGTTTTGCTTTCCTGCCAGCTTGTTCCTTACCCCCTTTTTTCACACCGGAATGACATTGTTAATCGTTACGGTGGAACGGAGGAAATCGTTCGCCTATAAAAAAAACGGAGAAATGTGGAACACAAACTGTGGCACCGGGAAGCGTGCCAATAAACACGTGGGTAATTGCCACGGGCGGCAGCGTGAATGAGCGTCACCCGAAATGTGGCCAAAACCATCAAATTTCAACGATCGGGGAACATGTTCCAGTCGTCAAAAATCCTCCAGGCTTGATCCCCTCCACCCACCGAATCGATCGGGTGATTTATTGACTGCCAACCCCTTTTCTTTTTCCGCGAGGACTCACTAGTTCGCGCCGTGGTAATCAATCCGAGCTGAAACAAGCGACCGTAAACCTCGAAAAGCCATCAAGCAGCGGGAAGCTCGGCACCGATCGATGGGAGTTGTGGATTTTGTGGGGCGGATTTTTGTGATTGCGAAGAGCAAGTGTTTTTCGTGTTTTGCCAATCGGTTCTTCCGATCGTCGTTCCGGCCTGAAGGTTTGGCTCCGAAGGGGGTGGATGATTTTAACCATTTTACATTTTCGTTGAACAAAAAAAAAAAAAAAGGGAAGAAACAGTTAGCATTGCCTTTGGGTTTGGCGGAGCTCGCGGTTCCGTGCGATTCGGTCAAGTGGGATTTACGTGATTGACTTGATCTTCGCCCGGCTGCCCGGTGGCCCATTTCCTTTTCCTTCCACGCCCGTTTGCTTCGCAAACGACCGATCAGGAAACAATCAGAAATGTCAAAACAATTCCCCCGGTTTGATGGTGTTCTTTCTTTCTTTTCTTTTCCTTCTCTCGCTGGCGGAAGGCATCGTGGACCGATCGCGCGACATTTTTCGCGACATCCAGCCCGAAAACGAGCCACTAGCGAAAGAAAATGAAAAGAAAAGGAAAACCCAAGCCGCGCAGACTGCCACCGACCGGCTGTGGCTGTAAATAATTTCGAATGTGCCAGTAAATTAGCTTTTATTGGGCCGTTCATCGTGGCATCGGGCGGGCGGTGATGCGAAACATTCATGTTGCCTCGTTGCTTGCGCTATGTTTTGCGCGTTTTTCGGCGGTACAGGTAGTTTATGAGCGCGTTTTCTTTCTTTTTCGTTTCGTTTGGTGTTCAGGCCGGACCTCGCCTTTCCGCTTCTCTTTTCAGCAGTTCTGATGAAGATCTTTAGGCGATTTGGCGATTGACAAAACGGCCCCCGACCGGCTGGGATGCTACAGAATGAGCGTAGGAGAGATGGGGAAGTTGTGGTTGAGGAAATGAACCGTACGCACCCTCAAGCTGGTTTTTTTTGTAGGAACCCCGCGTGCCCCACCGAACAACCGAAAACTGCTCGGAGGACCTTAACGAGATGGTCAGTCTCGTAAAAATTTCGCCAAAACAGCAAACACCGTATGGAGGCAAAAAAACCAACAAATTCGGACAATTCACAACGGGTCTTCATTTGGCGATCAACGGGTGTCAGCCAGTTAGTCTTCTCCTGTTTTTATGTTTGTCTCTTCGTCCGGTACCTCTTTCGCTATCCGGTTACGTTTTCCTAAGATCCACTACCGGAAGGGAATTCCCTGTGTGTCCGGTTCGGGCTTCGTGCAACACCAGCGCAAGTTTAGGTCAAATCACGCCAGACGACAACCCAATTTACGATGATTGGTAGGAATGGCAGTGTGCAAACCTTTTTATATGACACATGCTTTGTGACAGTTCGCAACCCACCAGAAGTATGTCGCTCATTTTGGCAGCTTGATGTTTTAATTTGGGAAAGAAGTTTAAAGTGGAGTAATTGGTAGTATTTCTTAAAGATTAGTTCAATATCATTATGGAAACGCCATAAAAATCCCCGCGTTCTTAACATTCGGTAAACCTTGTAACCATACCATTTGTCAATGTCTAAGTTGTTCTTTGAATCGAAATTTTCCATCTATACCTTTTTGCGTGTTTTAAGCTTCCTCGAAATGCCCTACGGCTTACGGCAACCATCCAAAAATAAGGCAACGTAATTTGAATTTCACAACAAACGAAAAAGTTTTCCAGCACATTAACACATCTCGCAGCTGTAATACAGGCAGAGACATCTGGAGGACACTAGCGCAGGCTGTGCAACGACCGGGATAAGCGTGGATAAAGCTGCCACGATTAATTTCGTTCAAGATGGTTTCGCGCCCTCTCGCTCCTCCTCGCAACTGGTTCGCCCTAGGAGAAAGCGAAATGCCCCGACCAGGGGCAGCCCTTTTTGACGCCTTCGTCGTCGTCGTTCCGAAGCTCAACACTTACCCATTGTGCGCTAGCGTCGTACGGAGGAACACAGCGAAACGTCATGTGTAGAGTGTTCGGCAATTGCTTTGGAGACTCTTGTCGTCAATATTTTGGAGAGTATTGCACAAGTATTCCCCTCCAAAATATTGACGCTGGACGTTGCAGATGCTTTTCTTGAATTCCTCTTCCGGCAACAGGCACCGGTGCTGTGGAACGTTTTATCTTGCACTTTGTATTCGTGTAAAGCACCTCAAGTGTTCCGCCCGTATCCTTGGTCCTTGGTTTGGAAACGTGTGTTCAAGGCCGTCCACGTGAAAAGAGATTACCGTCTTTACGGTCGGCCTCACTTCAGTTTCGCTTTTCGCTAGAATTCGTTCCGCTCTTGCAAACAAGCGCACTTCGTGCTCCTTCAGGTCACGATTTCCGATTCCGTCCGCCAAACCCGCACCCGGGCGGGCTCGGATAATTCGCGCACGCACCTTTCCGTTTTGCGCCCAACGCGCGTGCGAAGGACGTACGCCACACCACGAGCTCCGATCGAGGGCACGAGCTCCGATGTTTTACGGGTGATCAGGTGCGAGAATTATGCTTTCATTGCCGGCTTACCTAGAACAAACAAAACACTTAGTTAGCATGTACCAAGTTCTGGGCTTTGGGGAATTGCAGTTTTGATGGAGTGTGTAAATACAAGAGACAAATGAAAATTGAATTCTTAACACTAAGCTCAATACAGCACATAACCATGATGACATTTTTGAGTCTTTCGCATCCTTAAGTTCCGAAATCAATTCTTCAGGACTCACATGACACTTACTTGATGGAAACAACAATTACCTTGATTATATTTATCACTTTTCCACCCAACTCTCCCTACCAAATGTCGTCCTTGTCAGCTAACATTGTCGTAATCGTCTTCGAAAGAATGTTGATGAGGCCAAAAATCGATCGTACAGCTCAATTAACGATCCCAAATCATCGATTAAGCGAACGATTCGCGCGAGCTAAGCACACGCAAAAAACCCCCCGACTCGACTGCTTCCGTTAAATTACAGAGGGATTGCAGCAACTGCCCCTCCGAATGCTGCTGCTGTGGGGTGGAGAGAAATATAAATTGTTTTTATGCTGACCAGCTCCCGCTGATTTCGCGGCCGCTTCCGTTTGGTTTGGTACGTGCCGTACACGTTTGATTGGATGTAATTCGCAAGCAGCCAGCGTCCGTCCGAGATTGAGGAACGATCGGAAGGCACGTCGTTCTCGCCGCGAACCACCTGGGCAGGGTGTAATTTTCAACTAACATATTAGTGCAGCGCTACCGAGGTTACACTTCGCTCCCCCCTGTTTTTCGAATGGCTTAGGTGGGCCAGGCGCTCGTACCGATCATGATCATCCTTGCGCCGCGGTTGAAGGACTTGGAGGAGCAAAGCACATGAAGAAATCATAATTGCACCCCGTCGATTCATTCACGGTTTCATGTTTCTGGTGCACTCCACCCGGGATAAAGCCTTCGAATCTTTTAGCCCCCTTCGTGGAGTCTGAGCCGGAGTGCTCCCTTCGACCAGAAGGCGGTCGAAGGTTTACGAGTGTTTCTTCCCCTCCGCCTATCCTGTCTCAGAGTTGGGTGATCATTTGCGGACAGCGAAATGGAACGCGAAATGGAACGCGAAGGAAACGTATAGGCAGCATCCTGTCTTGACAGGGAATTATGATTGCGCATCGACCGAACCAAGCAAAATCAGCAGGAGCTCCGTGGAGTCTCTTCGGTTTCCTTCCATGCGTTTTTGTTTTCTCCGGTCCATGACGTATGCGAGGTATAATTTATGGAGATTAAAAATGCACAAACAGTTAAAAACAAAACACAAACGATCGGTGGAACGCACAAAAGGGCTGAAAAAGTGGTGGTAAAAATCACTAAAAACGCGAAATCTACTGCAGTTGGGGTGGAAAAGAGCGAGCTGGTGAGCATTACGACATGCAGCAAGTGATCATGCTTAATGCCAATGTCTCTGTTGCGCGGTAAGAACTGTTGGAGGACGAAACAAAAAAAGCCTCGCGTCTGCAATGGTTCCAGGGAGGCTTCAAGACACGGGAGACACGGGGAGAAAACCTTAAACCGAGCCTGTCATTGCGCGGAATGTGTCCCGTTTCAAATGGCCTTTTTGTTTTAGTTTTCCAGCGCGTCGGGGACAGGAACACTTTCCGCGTGATTGGCACAGATTTTTATGGCACAGAACCTTCCAGGCGGAGCCGGGAGCCATAAAATCGCCCAGCTCAGCCCATTAAAGCGGACCAGTGGTTGTGCCGCGATTTGCTCGGGTTTGCTTTTCCGCGGATTTAGTTTAGGTGGAATAAAAATTTGAATTTTTTCGGGACTAATGGTCTTTCGTGTTTAAATGAGCTCGTAAATTTAGATATGATTGCTTATGTTTTCGTTTCGGGTACGAAGTTGGTCAAACAGCTAAACATAAATCATAAACCGAACAGCAACGGCTGCACGTGCAACGTTCCAAGCAAGCTCCGGTTACGGCTGTAAAATGGTGCCATTTGTTGTTAAAAAAAACCCTTTGCAGGGCGCTTCAGCAAGCTTAGCATTGATCCAGGATTGAGGAATGGCTTTTCGAACGGAAAGATTCCCCCAACCGTTGGTAGCCGTTGGTAGAGAAAATCAAAATTCAACAGAAATATTAAAATCGAAACGGGCAACAATCGTGGAACGACTCAACGCGATCAGTTCGCGCGAACATGAGCGAATGTGTTGTCTAATCTATATTTTAATGAGTTTTCATTTCCGCTCCTTCCACCAGGATGCGATCCAGCAGATTGTCTTTGGCCCGAGCCTCGCGGTGCAATTCGTTCCGTTTGGGTTTGGAAAGCGCATTCCGGTTCACTTTTCGGGTTGCGTGAGCCTTCTCAGCTGTTTCGGGTTCAAAGTCTGGCCAGGACTTTGATCCGATCCTCGGCTCATCTTGGCTTAGCCACGCAAGCGGCCTCTGGGTCATCGCTTATGCAGGTTTGCGCTGCACACTCAAACTTGGGCTGCAGTAAAAGACTAAAAAAAAAAGTCATTAATTTCGTACTTCACAATTTAATAACTTTTGCGCAGCGTTGAACGGCGGCGGCTGCCTCTCGTCCGGGCCGTGTTGATGCTGACCAGCCAGGACAGCCCTTGGATTGTCTTTATCTGTTGTTGGTCCCTGCGCCTGCCCGAAGGTTTGTCCTCGCGCGGGACTCCCCGCGGCCCGGCCAGGTGCGGCAAATGAATGCGTGCCCATTCCGGTGGAGACGACAGACCACTCAAAACATTGCACCCCGCCGCCAGGACCTCGCACAAAAACCCCTGCCCCACCCGATCGTCACCACGGAACGCACAGGAAATTGTATTTTTGAATAGGTTTCATTTTTATTACCAAGCCCCCGTTCTTTTCTCCGATTTTCCCCCCCGTGCGGAAAGCGAGCGAGTGTCGGAATGGTGCGTCTTTTAACGTTTAGCGACAACGCAGGAGGAGAAACATTTGCTTGCCGTCTGCTTTGTCTTTCGACGAAGGATTAAGCTGAAAAGTTACCCCTGAGGTCTGAGTATGCGCATTTTTGTTTGGCAATTATGCGTCACAAAATACAGATCCATACAAATGAGCCACCGTCTCCGTTCCCCCTGAGCGGCAAACGAACGCATTCGGTTACGAAACATGTATGCGCTACGTTATGCCACGGTATAATTGACAGCTCCGGGAAGAATGTGCCCTACATTACTGCGGCAAGAAAACGGATGTTGTTTCAATGGTCACTTTACGATCGTCTGGTGAATAAATCTCCGCTGGCCATCTCGGGAATGTTGGCTGCGTTGGCTTTGAACGAAATAGCGAAAGCGTTTCTTTAATTGTCTCCGTTTATCTTGAGGTAACGAATAGCGGCAGTTGGAAGGATATTGTAAATGAGTGCTTTTGTACGGCTTAACCAATAAGCATTTATTTAGAGCACAGTTTTTCCTATGCTTTCCTTTGTCTGTTCTTCGAAAATGGCTCAAGCGATGATAACCTACTAAGCAGAAACGAACCACTGACTTCATCCGTTCATGTTGAACGATCCTGAAGGTATTTGTCTGTGTTAAATGGTGTCCGGCCCGGCAGCGATGGATGATTTATGCTCCTTCATATGCAGAGGAATACAGGAATGGTGCAGCAAATTATGCTATGTGCACCGATTGATTGTCAACGTTTGTTGCATAAATGATGCATTACTTTTTCCATTTCAGCGCAACGAAATTAAACTTTGGAACATGCTAATTGATGGCCGCGGGTTGAGAGCTTGGGTCAAATCGTTTATCTTTTTAAGAAACAAGAGTTGCTCAACAAGCAACGATCTTTGCGATGACGACTATGAAGAATATGATCAATGCACATTTCTGCAAATGAACGCTTTGTAAAACTAACAAACCCTTTTTTTCACCATTGCATCTGCATCTGTGCTGTAATGGTATTCGGAATAAAGGCGTTTTCCGCCTTTCTGTGGTATCAGCTGGTGAATAATATTCAATTTGTCACACTGGAGTCTCGTGCCGGACAATGAGCGGAGCTTTTTCTTGCCACTCTTGTGGTCATTGCAGAGCTGCATAATGAACGAATAGAAACCATTACTTTTTTGCACCGCGGTTGCATCTAGTGCGCCTGATCGTTCTTACGACTGCATCTCTTGGACTTGATGTTCCTACATTAGCATGCAACCCTAGCTCCGCAGAGGAGTCTATAAGAACCGGGAGATAATTCTTGCTACGAAGGAAAGACGAAGGAAAAAAAACCCAGAATGAATATTTCCGAGACTAGAACGGCCAGCCGTCTTAATGGATACAATGAAAGAATCGAATTAAGTCCCTGAATGAAACCTACGCCAGCCCTACTCATTACAGCGAGGGATGCAAGATGGTAAGGGTGTTGGTTGGACTGTACTCCCAAGGGAAAAAAAGATGTAAGATCATAACGCCAGGCAGACGCAATCGTTGGGTACCCTTTTTTTCCTCTCTCTCTCCCTACCCATCCCTGGTCATTCCTTTCCTCCACCCCCGCCGACAGTCAATGGGGGTTTGCGGTTTTTGGAATCACGCCAAAGAGCGTGATGTAACTTAATTTATTTATCTTTCGTTCAAGACAGTTGTGCCCTCCGATTCGAGTCCACCGAGCGAAGGAAGAAGAAAAATAAGCCAGGGCTCAGCAGAATGACCACAAACTTGCCGATCCGCTGCCCCCTTGTGCCTGCCCCGGGGGAGTTCGATGGACGAGTTAGAGGCTTTACCATTTCTTCTGCTGCTGCGGTCTCCTTTCAGAAGTACGCGAGTTCTCCGTCCTTTAGAGGAGGTTTTTCCGTAGCGTTCGGGTGCGATTAGCTTGTGGTTTCACGGACGTACAACTGCGGTACCGTTGTGGCACGTTCTTCAACGTTCAACGCCATCGCCGACGCCACCAACGCCGAACGTTTTTCTGGTCCTCTCTGTTCCATTCCTCATCCAGCTGTCTAGGTTCCCCCAATGGAATGGACCTAATTCCACCGACTTGAGCTCCGAGTGTAGTTATCGGAGTCTCGAAACTAATAACATTTTAATGATGCCGATCTAACGTACACACCACGCGCGTTAGAAGATCGCCCCGCAATGCTCTCGAAACAATCGTTTCGAGCAACGCCTGATTTGACCGATCCAAAACGTGTGGATGTGCGATGAAAGCGCAATCGATGGGACGTGAAATGGATCCCTCCCGTTTCGTAGGTGATTCTCGGCGAGAGCAGAGACGAGAAATTATTGTGTTTGGAGCCTTAACCGATGTCCAAAACCAAAAAAAAGGCCAATGCTTTCCGCGTTTCTGCAGCTTTTCCTCCTAACGATATAATTATGGCTTAACAAACAACCGGTACAAGCGGGCTGGAACGAAATGTTTAACTCTTGCTTTGAAACTCGGCAAGAGGTCAAGGTAAGGATCAAGACCGGTGCCGCCTGTCAGTGTATCGACTCCGGTGCGAATGATTGATATGGCTTAGCTGGCGCCTCGAAAGGGCAAATATCGGGCCTGTACGTGGAGTCGAAGCGAGAAGATCTCCTGGCCCGTATCGGTTGCCTATTGATGTTAATGAACGGTAGTGGAAGCCACTAGCCGGTCTCTTGTCTAGTTAATCATTTTTCTTCACAAACTATATGTGTTTGGTAAGACTCTTGGCAAGTGGATTTCCTTCCAAATCGCATTGGTTATACTGGGTTGTTCTACAAGGTTCTTAATCCTTAACATTCCGCAAGCGCCTCATATTGTCCCATCGCTTGCAATTCTGAATGCAGTTTCTATCTTTCAATCTGGTTAAACGCTCTGTGCTTCAACCACTACCAAAGGCTCCGACATACCGATATGCTTGGTAAGATAAATGCTGACCTTGCCCTCGCCAACATTCGCCAGTGCCATCGAGCGGCTCCACATTAATTATCCTAATGACCGCAATCAAGTCATACACACTAATTAGCAATCGATCATGCGCCCGAGTGACTGCAGAAGAATTAACCCCCTTGGGTGGACGGTTTGAGAAAGCTTCCTGCTGCGAGCTATGATACGTTGGCATGATCCCTGTCCGAGGAGTCACATCTTCACTTGTTGCGTAAAGCTTCACGATAATGTGTTAAGCAAACTATTTGTTCGACCGAATAATACACCATTACGGATCGTTTTTAAGTGACGACAAGAAGGACTTGTCGAAGGCATGCTCATGGAGCTTGTAATCTTTGCAAACATCAGTTTCCAGTGCAGCATCGTTTCGATCGACCGAAAAACAAAGGAAAGATCGGAAGAACGTTAGATCGATGCCCGGTGGTTCGATGGACTTTGCCAGCACCGTAGCGTGCTGGGTACCGAATTTTTGACAGCATTCCATCCCAATGTATTCCTCCATCCTCCAGCAATCCCTTGCTCAGCTTGCTTTCTACTCTACCCTCCCTGTGCTGACTCCGGTGCGGCGACGAAGATTCTGTCGAAGCGCAGCAACGAATTTGAAGAATTTTATAATTACACAATTTGGGTCAATTGCTTGTTTCACGTGGTGGTTATACCGTACTCCTTTTCGCTGGCTCGTTCGTTGCGTTCGCGTATTGCCGCTTCGTGATATCCTTTGGTGGTTTTTTCCTTTTTTTGCGGGTCCCTTATTGTCCATTTCCAGCTTTTTGCTCACCTCCGACGGAGGTGCGTTTAAGAATTTTGACTGAAGTCGCGTTCTTTACAGTCTCGAATTTATGTTCGCCTTCGCTTCGACAGCTTTCGTGACTAAAGGGTATGGACGAGCACGAGATGATGGCTATAAGTGCCGAGAAAAAGCCATGGCCGAAGCGTCAGGGATTTTGTCGGGAAAACATTTAAAAAAAAACAAAACCCCTTTTCTAACCAACGCATGCGAGCAAGATCCAACTCGTGATGAAATAAAGAAGGAAAAACTGACGCATCGTCCTGGGCACACTCCAATTTGTTTTTTTTGCGAATTTGAGAAGAAAGTCCAGACACAAGGATGATTGAAGGATGGTCTAAGGAAGACCAGATAACACGATACTTATCGTCGCATTACGAAGGCGACGATCACCCACTCTGCAGTAATCAAAGACTTCTGGTGGTGGAAGAAACGCACAAGTTATTGGTCACGTATAGTTTCAACCTGTTTTTTTTTTTAATTTAATATGGTACAATGTAGCCGAGAAAAACAAAGGGAGATTTGAACTAATGAATGCAGCAAATCCTTTCAAGACTTTTGACGCTTCATTTCTCCCCCAATGTCTTCCCTAAGCGATAGTTAATATCAACGAAATGTTCCGACTGTGATCATTTCCGACGATCTCTAATGCCGCTTGAACTATGCCCGGAATCGGCGGGGTTTGGATGACACTCCCTTTAACATTTCTTCCTTTGATTTTTTATTTCGAAATTTCTTCTCCCCGATATCGGTGCTTGTGGAAAGATTATAGGCGACCCTCTTAATCACTCTCCATCCTCGTCTACAGCCCAGCTCATCTAGGATCCCCAGCCGGCGCAAAGGAACGCAGGGCGTAAGATCCAAGATTGATTATTAGTTGTGAGAAATGATTGACAACAGGAAATGAGCTTTATCATCGGGTGGTGTTGGTGTACATACACGATGCTCCGTTTTCTTCATTTTCTGTGTTTTTTGTTGTTTTGTTGTCTGAATCCCAAGATCGGTCACCTATTTCTCAATGCTTCCTTCGCCAACGATGAGCTAATGGACATTTAGGGAAAATTGCTGCCCTCGCGAGCGCCATTCACCGGAAAGGTATAAAGTTATTAACCGCACTCCTTCGCTTTCGGCAGCAGCAGGGGAACTGAGTTAGGGAACCGAGATTAACTTCCCCGAGCGGGGCTGGGGGAAAGGAGTAACGCCATCAATCGATTCGGGAAGCAACTCAATTCCGACCGTTCGATCGACGGGATGAAGCGGCCAGGAGTTGTGATGGGTTGTTCAATAGATCACTTTCAACAAAATCGTAAACATTGAAGTACGTTTCTGGCATGCCGTCGTTCGCACTAAAAAGAGCAAAACGCAAACGCTTAAAGCGTACGACCAATTTAGATGAATCCTAGAGCACCTTCAATGTTGCGTCATTTCCACGGGGCGTAACAAATCGAACGACATTAATCATGTACCGTTCGGTGGTTTATGGATGATGTGTTCATTACCACCACCACCATTCATGCTGCCCCGTAGTGGAGGGGGTTTCCCTCTTCCTCGAACTAAATGGGGGCACCATTATGTATGTTTTTGCAGCAGCGTGGCTGTTTGGATTAGATTATTTTGTTCGTCGAATAAAGGGGAAATAAAGTAACCACCACCATCGGTGAATAATGGAGTGGAAAAACGAATTGTTGCGAGGAACGGGCTGGGAGGAAAAATTAGAACGATGACCTGCGCTGCGCAGATCCGGCGGAGAAGTGGCTTGGAGTTGGTCATGTGCCGATGGGAGGTGATTAGTTTTACACCACTACCGCGCTGATACTGATACACTCACCTCTGACACGGTGGTTGGGTGCACGGGCAGCGCGTGGTTTAGCCTCCGTGGCATTTGGATCTGTGATTTATCTGCACAATCATCCTCTCCACCGGAGTGCCCCGGTTTCACCTGACAATTCATCATCTGCCCCGCGGAGAGTGGAGGCTCATTTGTCATTCATCAACCGGGGCAAGCTGTCACCCGAGCCCAATGCCCGAAAGGGGGCACACAAATCCCTTCCTGCCTACGCTGTGATTAGTCTACGTACGCACAAACACGCACCAGGCAGCTAGTTGCAAGCCTAATCGATGCGACAATCCGGAGAACCGGAGTCCGTCGGTCGATGGGGAAGGGCTATGCAACGCGGCAAATAAAGCGATCGATATCGGATACACGCAGGCTCTCGATGCAGCCCACGAGCTGCCTAGGGCTATGCAAACGATAGGTGGCGTACAAAAAAACCCCCCCATATGCTGAATAGATGAATATCTATCGTAGAGGACCCCAGCGTCCTGTCGCTACCATGCAGCTTTCAATCCGTCCGCCATTGCATCGGATGGAACGCTCGGAATTGACGCAAGAGTGTGTAAAATCAGCAAGTGTGTCCCGACGTTGGAGCAGAATGTCATCGGCACCATTTGTAGCAGAATGAAGCATCGTGAAACAAAAGGACCGAGCTTGGGCCTCGGGGAGGTGTTCCCTAGAACCCCGGCGGCACTCGAGAGCAAATCGATTCGCTTTTCGCACACAGCTTGCCAGCTTGCTTCGAAGTGATTTGCAGGAGAGCCGATGTACAAACTATGCTAGTAGGTGCTTAAGCATGGGGCTTGATTTCTGCGAAAAACCTCTCCGTTCAAGCATTTTTCATGTTACTAGAGAATATTTGCGTTTACTTTAAGAATGTCTTGCATACCGTTTGCAAAGTGCTTCAGTTGTGGGTTTGTCAATTCTGGTGAATTCTATTTAAAGATGGGTGGAGCTTTTGCGCATTAAAGACCGGTGGATTGGTGGATGAAACGTTTCCCCGCGGTGGGTTTTCATCTTTATCATCTAAATGGGCTCTCTTCCTTTCGTCTATGTGGATGTCTTTCATGAAGCATATACCCTACATTGTGGAAAACCAAACTCTTCAGAGGAAAAAAGCGTGCCGCTCCTTACCACCAACCCCATTTTGAGTAAATCCGAGCAAATCTTGTGGCTGCTGTTACGTATGTACACACACATCAAACCGTACCGAACGAAGCGGCATGACGACTCCGGATACTGGTTTTTCTCGTTAAAGTTTACCGCCAGCGCCGGCAGCGATTACTAATTGATGGCACCCCCCCCCGCGACCCGGTTTTGCGAGGGCTCGAGTTTCCCAGCGGCAAGGTTAACACACCGGAAAGTAAAATTCTTCCCCCGGGACTGGCGTCTTCCACCACATCTTTAAAGGGTCAATTCGGAGTCAGAAAAACGTAACGGCGGGTAGGAAACTTTCGAGTCGAGAAACCGCAAAGTTTGCACTCCCCGACAAAAACCCGACTGTCGATTTGGAAAGTTCAACCGAGCCGGTTCCGGAAGACAGGCTTGACAACCGACACAAACCGACCCTCGTCCGTGTGGTCGTTCCGATGGTTATGGTTCGGTCGCTTCTCGTTGCTGCCATAGACAATTTGGCCAGTGTGTAAATTCCTCGATCCGAGCCAACAAAATGGATCCATAAATCGATTACATAAGAACACAAAAGCTGTCCTGCGATTGGCTGAGAGTGCCAGTAATTTTATGATTACCAGCAGCGTGCAAGAAGCCCCGCAGGGCCAAATCTGGGGGTCTGGCAGTGAAAAGCTTTTGACGAAAAAGTGAAGTGAAGCAGCGAATCGATAAAGCTGTTCTAAGGCGGTGGTACTGTGAAACCCGGGAAGGGAATTGTGGGCACGGGGGAAAATCGTCGACCAGCCAACCGCAAGCGACCAACCAGGTTCACTCCGATCGATCGATGACGTTATGCTGCTGAACGGCGCACCGTCGCCCGGAGAGGCCCGTATCATGCGGATGAAGTTGATGATGATGGTGATAAAAGCTGTTCATGGACTAAAGGCAGCATCCCGACGAAGGACGTACAGCATAGGGCTGCAGAGGGTAGGCTATTTGCTTGCTTGCGAAGGGAAGCAACATCTTACTCATACTCGTACGCTGCAAAAAGGAAGTTTGTACAGACACGAGACCATTATTGAAACAGGCTAAGATGGAGTGAAATACAATGTTTCTCCAGAGTCGCCTCCCGAAGGGACATGAGCAAATGAAACCATCAAGAACCAGTTGCGAGGAAAGAGAGGGGACGGAAGGTAAGAAAGATGACTCATATGAACGCGTCTACGGATCACGGTCTTCCTGCGCAATTAAACGTACATAAGAAGAATCATGAACCCCATGAAGACCGATTTAAAGCGTTTACATGGATTTTAAAGAAAGCAAGGGGCCTTCCCTTAAAGTATTTCCCTTTTAAATTCATTCCAGAGCATGTGTTCATATAAAACGAAAGAACATCCTTCGGGAACGAGAACCAAATGCTTTACATCTTACTTCGGTAAGAGTTTGACTTGAGCCGATAATTTTACATGTGGTTGATCTGGCCAACTCCCTAGTCAGTCTCGCGTTCACTTGCTTCTTCTTATTGGCCAATCTTCAACACCGTCTTGATCCGTAGGCGATGGCAATTTGAATAATTTTTAGACGATTATCTGTTTTTTTTTTATTGTTGCACAAAACACGCAAAGAAAGAGAATGAAACAGGGGTAAAGTGGGGCCGGTAAAGGGCAGACTAAATCGGAGAGCCGCTGTCGAAGCTCATCCAATCTATCAGTTATTGGTTTCGAAGCGATGCGATTGCATGCACAGCACAACGTTATGATTGATTTTTTTATCGCCCTGGCTGCCGGAATGATAATGACCCGTGAGAAAATCCCCTTTCGTGTTAGCTGAAGAATTTTTATCGTGGGAAACCGTTGAAATTGTGTGGGAAAACGGTTGCCACAGAGGATCGATCTGACACCGTCAAGTGTATGTGCTATACTGAGCTTTTAAATTGACAGATGAAACAGATGAAAAACAGAATTTGTACTCAAACTATGCATACCATAATCATGTCGTAGAGAATTTCTGACCTCCTGGTTGCTGCTGCCCAATGGAACTTGATGCTGTATATTCGTCGTAGCTTGTAGAATCTTTCCACACAAAGTCCACCAAACTTGTACTTTTTGCACAAAAACACACTTTTTTCTTTAAACTTTGCAAAATACACTGTTTTTATTAATACTGACGAGACAATGCAAGGATGATTTATTTCAGTTTTCTTTCCTTGAAGATTTAAATTGTCGTTTGTTTGCTTCCGTACAGCTGAAACACTTTCATACCACGAAGAGAATGCCGCCAAATTGTCTCACCTCACTCAGGTAACATTTATTAACACTGAACGAAACCGGTCGCATTTGTTGACAACTTGATAACTACACATGAGCTGTGAAGTGTGCAATCATAGCTTAAATGAGAAGCAATTGCTAATGAGTAAAGTAAAGTGACGGTTAGCTTCGACACTAATAGTGGACATTTTCTGCCAAGACAGAGAGTGTGAGAGAGAGAGAGCGAAAAGGACTTATAGGAACATGCAACTTAATTATGCTTAGATGGAAGCTTTGGTGCAACGTTATGACTTCACTACGCTTTGGGTGGTGTATTTTGGCTGAAGAAAGGCACATTCAAGTATCACGCTGGGCAAGTGTTTCAGTTTCGTGAGGTTTTTACGTATGAACAAAGAGAGGAAGAAAGAATCAGCGAGCGGAAGGTATTAACAGGAGGAGTACAGCGTGAGAAGTAGAAAACACGAACTTCCGATCGCGTGCCACAAAACCCCAGATCGTCCAAGATGATAAACGGCCAACTTGTCGACCCGCACACACAAACACACACGGGGTTTGTGATCGTAAATTTAGATAACTTTAACACGTTATTTGTTTACCGTGGTACTTTGCTTAATTGTGCTGGCATGGTATTTAGAAGGTGGGCTCAGAAAGTGCGCCGTACACAATTGTTTGGTTTCGACGATCGGCTACAAACGGAGAATCTATAAATGCTCACACACTGTGTCACCGTGGTTTGGGGCCGTTAGATTTTCCAGTTGGTTCTTGAGGTCTTATGCAAATCCACTTGTCTGTTCTGCCACCGATAGATCCAAGATGACCTTCTGATTTGTGATTTCAATCGAAAACGGCGTCTTAGCTAAATGTTCACCTTGTGTAGGCGCGTTCTGCACACAGTTCACACAGATTTCGGCGGCAAACTGACGTAATGCTGCTGGAGCGGAAGTGTACACGGCAAGAGGTCTGTTGCGCGTAAAAGTACGCCGATGTTTACGGGCGCGTATCCAATACTTCGGATCGGATTGAAAGCGCAACACGTTCAAATTGGTGTAACTCCTGGTCGCAATGCAGGCACGGACGTTCGCAATCTCAACAGTCACGACTGTCACGGGTGTTACACATACGCACGGTTGCACACTAATTGGCGTTGACTGGTGCACTATCCAAGTGGGAGTTTAAATGAGGGTTAAATCTCGTTGGCTCCCGGATCCTTTGTTAATCCACACCGTTGCACTGGGGAACCTCCGGGGGTTCGGATCTACCTGAGTCCTGTGCCACGACCGAACAACGGGGTTGCGTACGTTGTGGCGTGTTTGTCCGAACGGAAAGCGCAATTCGAACTGCTGCCGCTCCTGTCAACTGACAGATGCACGAGCGAGCGAACGAACGAACGAACGAACGAGCACGAACGCACGCGAGAGATGCGAGATGCGGTCTGGCAGCAGCAGCAGGTCTCAGCAGGCTAGGCGGTGTACCTTCAGGGAAACTACACGCAGCGATGTCCACAGTATAGTAGCAGCATCAACGGCATCAACGACATCCGCGGCACCAACGAGCAGCAACACCAAGCGCAGCGCACGAATGCTCTGCGCAATCGATGGATTGAAACTGTGTGCTCAGGTGAAGCTGCAGGGTATACGGCGCCTTCTGTTTTGCGAAAAGCCCAAACCGACCGACGTTCCCGGCGCCTCGCCCCCTGCTTCCGTTGCTACAGGTCCTTCACGAAGAGCACGAAGTTGTGACGGTGGCGTTGGCGGCGACGGTGGTAGCGATGATGATGATGCTGCTGCTGCTGCTGCTGCTGCTGCTTCTTACCTTGGCCACACTGCTGCAGGGCGCACGAGCCTGTGTGTGTGTGCGAGGAAAGGATGTTTTGCCGCCGAAGGTAGCATCCTCCGGCCTGTTCGGTTGCGAATCCTCGGGCGCCACGGTTGCTGCGGTGCAAGCGAGCCGGCACGCTGTAGCGATATGCCCTTTGGAAACGCCTACTGTCTCTCTCCCCACTCTTTAGCGTACTCTCTCTTTCTCTCGAGTCTGCTCACAGCACACCCGGGTCGAGGTTGCCTGCTGTCTCGCTCTTCGCTCGCGGGGGCCCCACGGCCGCGTGCAGTACAGCAGCCGTCTCTTTCCCGTCGTTTATCGCTGCGAGCGAAACGCGGCTATTGGCTTTGTCGCTTCGCATCCATCGGTGAGAGCGATGCCGATCGGGCGCGCGCGCGCTTGTGTGTGTGTGTGTCCGTTCCGTTCCGTTCCGTTCCCTTCCCTGCACTCACTCTCGCGTACTTGCTCTACCTCTTTCTTGTACGCGTGCGTTCCGCATCTTCACAGGGATGCTGTCCCTTCCTGCTATCTTTCTGCACGCGTTGCTGTTGCGTTTCGCATTCGCCTTCCTGCCGGCATTCACTCGGCCGGCTTCACGGGAATCGGGGGAAAATCGGAAACGCGCGCGCCCTCCAAAAGAAAACCCTCCGACGGCAGCCGCTTTCGGTGGCATAAAACGGCAGCCCAAAAGCCCATAAGCGATATTTGCTCGCTCTCCTTCGCACACCTGCACGTCTTTTCTCTTTCACACCCACACACACACACACACACGCACAGCCCCGGGTTGTCCTTACGCTTCCGTTTGAAATATACTGCACGCTTTTCCTTGCGCACCCACACACAAGCGCAATTGGTGCTGCGGGCATTTGCGCCGTTTTCTTTACATGATTACACACAAACACTCTCGCAAAACAGGCGCCCACAACGCCGGGGAGGGGGCATGAAGGGCATCGCGAGTTTTCTCGAGGCGTTTCGCGTGGAAATCCTTCCTCCTCCGGCGGGGGGAGTGAAAAGCGGACCAGTGTGTGAGGATGAGGGTGTTTTACTTCACCATCTTCTTCTGCTTCTTCCACGCCAGTTTACAACCTGGAAAAGCGCATCCCTGCCCCGCAGCGCACAACGCAGCCCGGTGGGAGGGAATGTAACCCTCCACAAGCTTCCCCACAGCAGGATGTGGAATGTCTTTTCGGTTCTTTTTCCTTCGCTCGCACCCAGTACATGGCGGGAAACGTGTGAGTGTGTGGCTTTATCTTTGTTTCTCCCGCGTTCGGTGGCGCCATCGGAAAAACATACACGCCGCCACCGCCGCCGCCTTATGTACCACCGCTCGGAGCGATGACTCGGCCCCGGAGTGGTTTACGCCTGGCCTGCCTGGGGAATTTGAGACAGCTAGTTTTCTCTTTCCTGTTCCCGTTTTCCACGCGGGCCACCTTGTTTTTCTCCAAGCACCGGGACGCCTTCTGGAAAAACCGATCCCACCCCAAAATTTTCCCCGGGCAATGCCACCCACCACACCGGGCAGCCTTACGGCGTTTTCCGTAAGGCAAGCAGGTCCTCCGGAAAGGTCGGGTGGTGGTGGAAGATGTGCCACAAGACTTCAAACTCCTTCCGACCATTTGTCGCTTCCAGCTGCGGCAGCACTTTTCGATACAGTTTGGCCGAGATTTTCTCCACGCCGCAGACGACAGTAGCGACGACGAGGGAATGAATTTTCCGACCAAGCTACTTCCTCTGTCGATCTCCCTCGCTCGCCAACGGCCCATGAATTCCGAGGAAAAGGAATCCTCTCTATTCCTAGATCAAAATGAAATGAACGATCCCGAGGAGGCTGCTCTGCAGGAGGGGAGGAAGTATGGGAGGCAGATTTATTAAAGTTACATAAAACTTTTCCACCATCCTTCTGCTCGCCCGCGAACGCTTGCGGGCATCTTTCGGGAAGTTCCCAATTGCCCTCGATTCCAGACTAACTCGCACCCTCTCTCTCTCTCTCTCTCTCACTTACTCTCTCGCTCTCCCTTTCTTTCCCTCTTTATCTTTCCTTGATGTTATTAGTACTATGCTGCCATGAATTGCTGGAGCCTTGAGACTATAAAACGCGAATATTTACTACTGCAGTTTCCAGCGGCTTGTAGCCAAAATTGTCGCCATCATCCGGGGAGTGTGTCGGCTTCCGCGGCAGCAGTGTCATTACAGCCGGTGGTTATTTGTTGGCGGAAAATTCGGTTTTCGGGGGATCATTGAGGATGAAATATTGTTATGGCTTCCATTTTGTTAGAATGCAAAAGCGAGTAGCAGCCGGCAAATGGTGTTTGGGGTTCTGCCGTTCTATGCGGGCGAGGAACCGGGCGAGACGCGAGCGCCTTTTTTCCATAATGGCATCATCAAAGTTTGCTGTTGGGGTGCGAACCGGGGAAACCGCAGAGGGTACCGGGGCATACGGTTTTACGACGCACATCCCCACGGGATTTTCATCGCCGCGTGTACCTCGGTTTACTACTGCTGATTAAAGACAAACAGTCCATCCTTTTCCTTTTCGCAAACGCTGGCACAGTTTTCCACGACCTCGGCTTCTTCGGTGGTGCTTGCACTTTAATGAGCGGTCGTTACGGTTGGGGATTGTAAAAGAAAAAGGGATACCGCGGTGCAATTTCGTTGGCCACCATTTTGTGCTGCACGAACGCGAAGGGTTTGGAAGTGGTTTATGGTGCCATATTTTAGTGCAAATTGGGTCTATACCCTTGCTGCATGATAAAAGGAGGATTTTGGTACTTAACTGCAATCAACTTAAAATATTCTAAACGAAGCAATTTTGGATCTAGAATTTATGATCCATAGTTCCAAGATTAAATTCTTCATTTTGGAATCTATTACATTGAAAAAAGATGCAAAATTTTGTTAAAATAATTTTTTTTATGTTCTACTTAAGGTTCCAACGCCAAATCATACTTCATCGCGAACGGCCGTTCACGTGTGCAATACTGTCGCCCATTTTCAGCGAAGCATATTGTAGCATAATGCCGCCATCATGCCGGTTTACCTGTCACGCACCACATTCGGTCGGCCGCTCGGGGAATTAATAACGATAATAATAACAGCACCAACGACAACAATGATAGTAATAATAATCGGTTTAATTAATAAACATATTCATATGAAATCCCCGGCCGTGTGCCTCGCGGCTACGCAAGCTATACACTCGCGCACCCGTACAAACACATGCACGTTCCGCGACATCTTGCGTGGCCAAACGCCATGTTTTCACATCGCCCAGGTGGTGAAAGGAACGGAGCATAAGGATCGCCTAACGCCGGATTGCCTACTTGCGAGTATGAAGACAGGAGCGGCACGGAATCTCTCCCAGTGGGTCCAACGGGAAGGAAGGGGAAACAAGCAGCATGCATTATGGATTATAGTTGCGGTGGACAAATGATGCCGATGGGCGACATTCCCCGTGGAGCGGTGGGGTGGGGTGGAGTCAGTGTATTGGAGACGTGCAGGGGCTTCTAATTTATGATGCTGTCGTCATGGTTTTGCTGACAACTGAAATAGCTACATGCTCCGAGGGGGGGGTTCTTGAGGTGGAAGGCAAGACAAACAAGAGCTGTTCACATCGGCGCGAATGTTCCATGGCGCAATCCCCTTCCCCATTCCTTTCTATCTCTGGCAAGCAAATCCTCCCCGTTCTTCCTCTCGTAAGCCTATCGGTTGGCGGAAATCTTCTAGAAGGTTAAATTATGAACGCCAAAGCATAATAAATACCATATCGCGGGATTCCGTCGCCAACAGCGCCGTGACAGTCGGCTTCAGCTAGGACCTGCCACCTGCCAGGCCGAGTTTGTTTGAGCGAATGATAACGACTTATTATTACCCTGCACTGGGAATCATCCACTCCCAGCTCAACACCCACACACGATGGGCTGGGAACGCCTATGGGAGGCAACATTGTTGCTATGCTCCGAGGAGGTCATGTGTGCGATGTGTGTTCACAGAACAATGACGTTCTTCAGACGCCAAGAAGGAACCTTTAACAACGGTGGAAGTTCTCACCAGACGATTATTTTCTTTCAAATCCTCCCACCAGGGAAGCTACTTTTATGATCAAAATTCTTTTTCTCGGATTTATGAACAGTTATGAACTATAAACAAGTTGCTAGTGAATTAACACCAGCGAAATTCATGTTGGCATAGCTACAAAGCATTTTTTTTTTAAATAGGATGTTCAATCGAGTTCAAAAATCTCCCGTCATTTGGAAAACTCCACCTGCGCGTTATATTCTCTTTTGCATATGAATAACATTACACGTCTTGAATGCAGAAACTTTGTATCAAGAACGATCTCCACCTCCAAATGGAAAAAACAAGGAGTAAAACCGAAAAGAACCCCGGAGAAAGGGAAACTGCGCTGCGGAACATAAGAAAGGACTAACCGGGCAGTTAAAAATCGGGCCAGGAGATTAGCTTCCCCAATTCCCCCCCCCCCCCCCCCCCCCCCCATCGGAGCTGCAGAAAGTGCGCAGATAAAAACAGAACGCTGGTTATAAGACGAGAATATGTAAACGATTGCCAAAAGGAAAAGGAGCTCACCGCGTCATCTTCGTCTGCAACGGGCCAGTTTTTACTTTCCATAAAGCAAGTGATGATCGTTTCCTTTCCTGTTGTTGCTTTTTTTTTGTCTGCTCCTTTGCTTTTATTTTTTGGCAATCTTTTTTTTGTTGTTAGGCAATTGCTTGCCAAGTTTGCACCCCACGTTCTCGTGCCGAGCGTCCGGCGGACCGGCTAAAGGCACACGGACGACATTAGACGTACGCAGCTGTGCGGAAATTGCTTAAAAAATTGCACATTTTTAATAATAATAATATGAATGATAACAGTAATAATAACGATACGTTCGCTGGCCGTAGATGTCGTATATTTTTTCTTCCCCCTTTCGTTCCTCTCGATTCGATAAGGTACACCGCGATGCGCCAGGGTGGGGAAGGCAGGGGGAAAAAGAAGGGATTTCACTGGACACTGGATTTCCCTTCCCCTGGTTCCCCCTCCTCGTTCCTCCCCTTTCTTCCGGTGGTTCGATTGCGTTGGCGCAGCGAAGAAAAGGGGTGCTCGAGTCGGCGTCCTGTTTGGGTCCCCCCTTTTAAGAAAAATGGCCCAAGCTCCAAACGATTCCTTCGTTCCTTGGCTTAAGTCCCCGCGGGGCCCTTAGGTCGACCGTTCCGTGGCCGTGCCGGGGCAAGTACGATAACTTGCAAGCCGGCAAGAAGCCAGTTTGCCAGCCCGACTCGGCCGATGCCGGCTTATCCTGCGCCGGAATCTCTGGAAGCGCGCACATTGCACATTGTTTTGATAGATAATCGCGCGCGCATTTTAATGAATCGTCTTCCCCTGGAAGCATTGGGGGGTAGGGGGGATAGCGACGGTGTTGCCCTTCGCCCGATCGTTCAGCACAGGCTCTGGGGCGGGCTTGTGTCGTCTCTTCGCCGTCGTGGTCTTCCTAAGAGGGGAAAGGAAGTTTCGCAGGGTCGCCCGGGCTTGTTCGGACAACGGCGCACGGAAGTGGCCCACGGTGGAAGGCCTTCCGAAAGCAGCAAAGTAGGCGTTTCGCGAGGGCGCATACTTCGTCTTGGCAAGGAAGCCGCTCGCGAAGGAAGCCACGCTCGTGGGCGAAGGCTGCTTCGCGTCGTATATAGTAAAGCGCGCGGACTCTTATGTTTCCCCCATGGAACAAGGGGAATTGGGGGGGGAGACGAGCAGATCGCGGGGGGGGGGGGGGGGGAGGATGTGAGGGGAAAACAAAAACATAGGCCAGCATAAAAATCAAGGTGCATAATAATATCAAAAGTGGAGGGTAAAGTTTTTCTTCAGATGTTTTCTTGATTTTATCTTCACTGCCTTACTTTGTTCGGCTGTGGAAAGGTGGCGGAGGAAAAGAGGGTTGGAGGAAATTATGAAACGAAAAGCTGTCGACAATCGAAGTGTAAAGTAGTGAGCGAGATAGAAAGGGACTGACAGGGAAGGGACGCTTTGGGGTTGGGTTGTAAAAAGAACAGAATGTAAAAAAAAAAAATGAATGCTGAAAAGTGGAAGTACGGCCATCACATCCTTGTCGACGGGTTGGAGCCCATTCTTGGCGGGTTTTTCTTGTACATTTTTTCTTCATCTTCCATTTTGAGGGTGGCGGCGGATAATGTTTCAGGCACGGTGAGCCGAGCCGAGCTTAAAATGACTCCGAGGTGGCTTGGCAGCAGGAAAACAGGAGGCGTACGGGTTTGGAGATTTTCTTGGAGCTCGCGAAGCGTTTGTTCGCGTTCCCCTGCGTCTTCGTCTTCCCCTTGCACCCGAATCCTGTCGCCTGATGTTTTCCCTACTCGTCCTGCGTAAGTTATTCATCCGTTTTCCCGTCCTCGCGCGCCGGATCCACCGGAGGAGACTCGTCTTGTTGTTGTTTTACCTCGGATTGTGCGTTTTTTTTTCATTCCCCCTCCCCATTCTGTTTGAGCGCGTTTTTGTTTTTGCAACAGGTGAGCATTCCGTGGCCGTGGGCGATCCATTCGCTTTCGAAAACATAACTTCTTGGCTCGGAAGCGAACGCTTTGCCGTGGGCCTCGCGGGCGCTACCGAGGTCCTGCTCAACCTGTTTGATCAGTCTGAAGGCTCTTCCGTTTTTACAGTGCGGATTGTGCTGCGCCCGGAAAGGCCAAGGCATTGCATAAAGGACGCCCCATTCGTGCACTTTTTTGATCGTGAGGATCGCGGGTTTTCGCGTAGGCATTTGGCAATCGGCTGCAAAACGCGTTGGTGTATCGAAAAATGCACACCTCATTGGAAACATCGCCTTCGTTAATGCTGGTCGAATAATTAACATGTACACAGTCTTTTGATTTTTTATGATCCTCCTCTATTCTGAAGTGGAATGTTGTGTGGTTTTTTAACATTAATTTTAATGCTTTCAATTTTAACACATGGTTGCGCAACGTGTAGAATTTTGATAAAACTTTCTTATTGTTTTCCAAAACAGTACAAACAATGTACTGTCTGATCTTATTTTCCCTAAAAAAAGGAAGTTTATTTTTCCTGGAACAAAAGCCCAGGAGCGCTACTTATAAGTGTAATTAAATATTACGCTTTTCACCGAGTCCCCTCTTCCCGCGCTGGGGCGCTTTTCCCGTTTGTGCTGCGCCGCGATAAAATCAAAACGATTGAAGCAGGCTTTCGGAGGTGGAAAACACAAAAGTTTCGCCGAATGCGTTGGGTGGAAGCAAAAAAGTGTGGCCAGATTATGGTACAACCAGAACGCACGAATACTTCAGCTACTTACCGTGATTTCGCTGTAGAAATAGGCCCCGTAGGTGTGTTTCATTTTTTCTGTCTTCACCAAAATGCCCTGGACGTGGTTTTCCGCGCCCGCGAAGATAAAAAGGAAAACATTGAAAAACAACAAAGATTTTCAAAGAGCGCAAGCTGCAGGAAAACTTACGAAGGCGACGGAGGCGGAATCAGTCGCGTCCCTGTCCGGTCGGACCGCGTGGAGGTTAGTAATACAGAAAGAATACTGAATGAAGTAAAATTAAGATGCAACCAAGTTTTTCACCGCGCTCCTTCGTCGAGTTTCCAGGTTTGCAACGCCCCCCCGGCTTTCACCTCCCCCTACTAAAAATTGTCGGCCTTAGCAATCGGTGAAAAACATGAAGGAAAAGCCACGCGGTTTGTTGTTCGCAGCGTCCACTTCCACCGCACTCGCGAGCCGCAGCAAAATGGAGACGCTCCCGGTACAAAGGTTGATGGACTTTTCCATTTTCCACTCGGCCAATCCGGTCGCAGCAAAAGATGCTGGATGGAGTGGGAGAAAACCGTTCGTGGGGTGGAGGGAGAAGAAAATTAGTACAGATACTGAACCCGCGACTGAAGCAAACCCGAAAGGCAGAGCATCTTTGGGGGAGAAAGTTGGGTAGGGGAAAATGATGATGGACAGCGAAAGGGAAGGCGGGAGAAATGAAACGAAGCACAAAACAAAAAGAAAACGATTCATTTCATTTGAGAAAATTTAATTAGTTCCTATCTATCTTGGGAGCGTTTGTTTGTGCGGAAAATTTTCCTCGGGAAAAGCGAAGACGCTCGCTTGCAGTAAGAAGTGGGGTTTTGTGGTTTGTCTTTTGTAGGATTGGATCTTTTCGTGGTGAACGAAGGAGCAAGGCGTCCGGGTTCGTGGGGGGGACGGGAAATGGGATCATCCTCTTTCTTGTGCTGGCGAAAGCGAAACGGTAGCGCCAACGGAAGGAAATTCGCGGGCTGGACGATCATCATCTCTAGGTTCCCTTGGAAGCCGCTAAGTCCTTGCCGCGGCGAACGGAGCAGGGGAAATTTTCCATAACATCCAAGAAAGATATAAACCTGGTCGCCCTGGCCACCACTAAGCCTTCGTCCCATGGAGACGGCTCTCTTTATTTTACTTTCGCCGTCCGCGGCGAGTTTTTCTTTTATTCGTCTGTTGTTTTGATTAAGTTTGTAAGGAAAATTACTTTTGGAACAATGGTTTTAATTATAATTGCGGGAGGATGATCCAATTTCCTTTCCATCCCCATCCAGGCCCGGGTGCGTCTTTGTTTTCCCCTCGCAGCCTTTGATAGCACGTCCTTCCCTTGGCAGTTGTATTCCCTGGAATTGTAGCACCACAGCGCCTTACGTCACTCGAAGTCGCGTCCTGCGAAGAAAGGTGTTTGTTTAGGCGAACTTAGGCGAAAATTCAGCTCAGTCAGCCCTTCTTCCAAGGCGGGCCTGCTAGTGATGCATAGAATAGGTGATTGCGAAAGCGCTCAGGAATCTTTTGAAAAGCATCCTATTATTACGGTTCGTGCCCAATTTGTTGTCTTCCATCCCCTTGCTAAGCGCCGTGGGATCGTCGGTGAGGAATCCGAAGTGTATGCACTTCGCACATCTTCGCCCAAGTGTTGAAGCTTGAGCAAAAGCGATCGAAAAGAAACTGTTTTGCTCGGTCCATTGAACATCTCATTCACGGTACTCCGGAATCGTTGATGGGATTGCTCCTCCTCAGGAGTCAGGTTGAATGGCGAAAGAACCCGCAGACCCTTAACCATTCGTCCGCCCAAGACGTGATTCTATATGTAAACGTTATAAATATTCATAACCTGTCCCTTTGCGTGCGTAGGATGTTAGGATAGTTGCACGAAAGGATATACCCCTCGATACGCTTGGCCGGCTTGCGTTTTCTGTTTGGTTTATCCCTTCTCCGTTACGAATGCGATTTATTTGGCGAAGATTGAATTGAAGCGAAAGCAGCAATTTCGGGATAAAAAATCTGGTAACATAAATATTTCTATCTACATTCATTCTCGTGAGAAGTGGTTGTGTTTGAAAATATTCTTGATTGATTTTTGATTGCATTTTCTTAGTCAATGCACCAGAGGTTTGAGATTTTTTATTCTATTGAAAAATTTCTCAGATGTCTTTTTATTCCACTGTTACTTTTAGCTTAGTTAAGCAACGTGACTAATGAAATGCATATTTGGGGTATAGGACAAATTCCCCATATGCTTCATAAAAGAGCAACAAAATGTTTCACAATGTTGTCACCACTCTGTCACATTTTCTTTGAAGGAGTTCAGAAGGTTCCAGCTTGTTCCCTGACAAAACGAAAAAGCTTTCTGGACCCGACTACCTGCAATACTACGAAACAATTGACCATGTGGTGGTGAAACCTTTGAAACTTACTGCACTTAACGATAATCCTTTAAGCTGTATGTCATTTCGTATTCGGGTTCTCTTTGATTTCATTCAACAGCTTCATCTGTTTGGTCCAGATTGAAGAAAAAAAAAAACGCCACAAAAGAAAGTTCACAAAGGGATCGACGAAAAGTGCAATACAATGCTTGCGTTTTTCCTAAGTGCTCGACTAGTTGCATGTATGCTACTGGACCAGATTACCGAGATGCAATCCTCCAGGAAAGCTCCAGAAGAAGGTAATGCAACCGCGCGAATCCAATTAGCGTCGCTTGCAAAACGGAATCCGGTTGAAAATTTCCTATTTCATGCCCAATTTCCACGGGAACCAGGAGAATTGGGTTTTGCAAAGCTCGAAAATCAGTCCAGACTTTTGGGTGAATTAGGGCGAAACGAAGGAAAGGTCTAGCGTTCTTTCCGAGTGAAAGGGAAAGCGGGAAACGCTTGAGGGTGTTAAGTGAAGCGCAATTGCCATCGAAAGTGCAATCGCAGGTGTGCTGGAAAATTGTCCGACTCAAAGTGGACAGGACATTCGTGTAAGGAACAAGAACGCTGGAGGTTTGCATCATGTGCATCGTTCGTCATCATCATTATCGTAAGTGCGCTCCGGTTGCGTTCGGTATCGGCTAGCTTTTCCGATTGCATTCCAGCAACCCAGGGGGGAGGGGGACGCTTTGGGGCATGACAAAATTGGGCCTGTCGCTCCTATCAATCTCCTAATCCCTTCACCGAAAGCACTTGGTTCGTGGAAGGCCCCTTTTCGCACACCACCGGGACGATTTATCTTGTACGCTTGTCTTACGCCTGCCGTGTAATCATGGGCCAGTTTTATTTCGGTGCAGTTCGCTGTTGCATCGCACTAAATCACGATAATTACTGCGACCCCTGGCCAGTACCCCGAGCGGGGCTCGCACCGCTCCGGCACGCATGATAAATCAAAATTATATGCATCAAAGCATTTTTCGAACCCAACCGGGGACGGCGGTGAGGGGGAAGGATTTTCAGAATCTTTGGCTGGCAGTTTCTCGATCATCTTTAAGCACCATCGACAACCATCAGGCAGCGTCCACCCGTCAGTCAGTCAGCCCGTCATTTGGCGAGTTCGACGACGTACTCGCGTTCGGCGATGGACGAGAACAGAATCCTTTTTAGGGGAAGTATTTTGAGCCCGGTTCTGCCTGGAAAGCGGTCCATATATCAAGCAAGCAAGTTTTTTTTTTCTTTTCTCCTGTGGTGCATCGCGAAACAGATTTGTGTACCTTGGTGATGAAATGGAAAAGCTGCGGGGATGCAATGATGTGGAAGGGATCAAGTGAAATGCATCAAAAGCGACTAAACCTTCCTTATCGACGCATGCTACAGTGGTGGACTCTTTATAGACCCCATGTTCATTGTTTTCATAAATCGCACTAAAACACTTTTTGAAGAATGTTATTCCAATGCAATTTTGAAAAGACTGCAATGAAAGAAATATCAAAATTTGATTTTTGATTCGCTTTTAAGTTTTAATTGTATAGAAATGATCATTTACTGGAGCACGACTGTTTCTGCACGGTGCATAATGATTCTTTGCGCGTGTAGTTTGTCCCCTGCATGCGTGTGAGACATCATCAAAGGCAAGCAGATGAGCCTGGATGTCCAACGATCCCCAGACATCCTCAATCAATGTGAGCCTTCCACCGTTGCCGTGACCGTCCGGCTGCTCCCCGTGCGATGTTCGGCCTGTGCATTCTCCTGGTGGCTATTTGTCCATCCGAAGGGCAATTTTGCATACGCGTCGCGTCCGAGCCCATTTTTCAAATGAACCCGTACGCCCGTACCCGGCCCTGAATCGGACCGCCACCGAGCTGGCTGGAGGAAGATGAAAAGAAAATGTCCGAAAAGCAGCACCAAAAGCAAGCGTCGGCTAGCAGTGCGCTTCCTGCAGCTGCGTTGAAGCCAAATCCTCCTCCGGTTCGTCCTGGGTCATTTGGCCCTCCGGGAGAAACGAGTGGCCACGTCTTGGTGCGGATAAAGTCAGGTATTGTACCGAGCGAATCGCGTCAACGGAAAAGTCATCAAAGACGGTATGGTTATGCGTTGTGCGAGTCTTTCCATGCACAAAGGAATGCACAAAAGGATGTAAAGAAGGAAGCACGGATAATGAAGCAGTGTGCTTGCATAGAGAACTTAAACAAAGAATCTTATGCATAACTTTAAATCTAACCCATTACCAAGCAGTATGAAGATATGGGAAATTTGAGCCTTTTGTTTTCACCTCTCGAATCAAATCTACACCCGTATGTATTATGCACTTACAAAAAGCAAGCAAAATGACTATTTCCGTGGTGATTTATGTTAGTCAAGGACTTGAGGATGTAATATTTCCAGGACATATTCAACGAGCAGAGTGGCGCAGTGGAAGCGTGCTGGGCCCATAACCCAGAGGTCCGTAGATCGAAACTACGTTCTGCTAATCGTTAAGGATGTTTTTTTGTTCACTGTTTTCTTTTTAAGTGAAGGGTCAGGTTGAGTTTCATGTAGTATTCATAGATTACTAATGTATTCATGATTACTAAAAATAAGCTTCAAAGGACTTGTAATGAAAACCGTGGAAAAAAATAACGAAAATAAAACAAATCTGACTGATTCATCTTTCATCTCCGTGACGATTAAAAGCGATTTCGAACGTTTAGCACGCATGCGACATGCGGAGACGATGCGTTTATGCTTCAACCCTCTTTACAGGCCCACTTGCCACTATGGTAGCGCTCGTTGTCCTCTCGTCAGATCATATTGAAGAAGGAAACACAACGAGTCTCCACCACCGCGCCATGAGCCCATTGCGGTACGTTCATCTGCTGCATTAAAACGCAACATGCACAATATGCTCCCGACGAAGGCGACGGACGGAAGGAGTGATGCTGCTGCTGCTGCTGATGGTGATGATGACGAGCCGGTTCAAACGATAGCGAAGCGAAGAGCAAAGCGAACGAGCGGACAAACCCACGGAGGAAGCAAAAGGCCGAAATGTGCAGCACAAACAATTTTAAGGGAGGAAAAATTCAGTGGATAAGAAACTACCCCAGGGGCTGTTCGTGAATATGATTTTTCCGTTTTCGCTTTAGTTTTCTTATTAGCTGCACTCGTGTGGCTTCTGGGCGGTGGTCGGCCTGGGGTGGGGAGGAGTGGAGGCATGGTGCTGCTGGTAGTTTGGGTTTTGGGGCGGTTTTGATGTTGCTGCGTTCCGTTCCGGCGTGTTCCTTCTTCGGCCGGCTGGAAGTAGTTTTATGTGCGCCATCAAACGCTGCCGTTCGGTGCTGCCGCACGGCACGCCGGAAGGGGCATCGTGGCGAGGGTGCTTTCTCGGGCTGTGGCAAATGGCGAACTTGTCTTTACCGATTTATTCCGCCCCTTCCGAATGTCCTGCAAGTCGCATATTCCCGGTTCCGCGCGAGCCCTGCAGCGAACCGGAGGAGTTTACGACTCCGCTCCGTCGTCGTCGACTTCATTTTCCGAATCGCGCGGGATGAAGCTTCTGGCCTTTCTGGGCTGGGCTCGTTTCGTTGTTTTACGGGGGAAGCCCCCGTGCGGTCATCAAGCGACCGGGCGATTGGCCCCGGAGTCGGGAATCAGACAAACAAAACAGCAAATAAAGCGTTAGGAAGCACGGCGAGACAATCGAGGAGGGTAAAGAAGCAAGGAAACATGCCACAAAGACGGTATGCTTCGGCGGAGGCGAGGGCACGGAACGGGAAGGGGAAAGGACAAAGACACTGCAAACGCGCTCGGGGAGGAGTACGCCCGGGATCAGGCATTAACATTTTCTGGGCTACACACCGGCAGCAGCAACAGAAGGGCGGCAGCAGCAGCAGCAGATAGGCCACGACAAAAATGGTAGAATCGGCGCGGAATCCTCACGAATACGCCCCGGAGGTAAGAACAAAAAACCGGTAAGAGAAGTAAAATTACACAAATTAAAAGTACCTCTCGGGGAGCGGGGTGGAGCACACCGAGGGAGACGGCAGCGCTGGAGCAATATTGCAAGAAGGCGAGGGAGAAGAAGAATAAGGTCCTCTTCTCGCGTATATTAATCCGGACTGGCTGCTGCTGCTCCTGCTCCTGCTCCTGCTGCCTGCATGTCTTTGTGGTCATAATTTTCTCGGAGTCGGAGTAATATGCCAGCGAATGAACCGGTGGTTCGTTAATCGGGACCCGATCGTTAATAAAGTGCATTTTATGAGCGTCATGTTAGTTAGAAAAATGTTCACGATACTGCTGCTAAGTCTAGAACGTTGTCGATTTATTGGTTGCAATAAGGAAATCGTTAAGAATTGAGCAGAATTGTAAAACCCAAGTTCACTTCCTAACTTCAGTTGAAGGACTTCAAGAAGCAGAGTGGCGCAGTGGAAGCGTGCTGGGCCCATAACCCAGAGGTCCGTAGATCGAAACTACGTTCTGCTATAATGAAATCAAAAATGTGAAGAGTAGGTTATCTTCTTTTTTTCGTTTTCAAATACTCAAGAAATTAAAACATTCTCTATTTGGCAAATAAGCGAAACTTAGTGCATATGGGAAACATTGCGCTCGATCGCAAGCCGACGCCATTTTCTTCTGGACGAGCTCATCCCCGGCAGCCTCGTCGAGTAACCCAATAGGACCGCACCGAATGGGCAGCAGCAGCTGGCTCGCGCAATGTTGGAGCCCGGCTTTACGGGCCGATCCTTCCGAGAGCACCGCCCCGAGAGATAAGCTGCCCTTCCCCTTCCAATCAAGGGAGCGGGGAGCATCGCACGGCGGTAATGGTTGCTGTGTTATCCTGAAATTTGCAATAATTTAGAAAAAGGAAAACTGCGCACGAGGCACGACGCCAGCGCCACGCCACGCCATAATTACTGGCTCGAGTTGGTGGACCACGGGCACGATTAGCGTCACCGGGAGGCCCTATGGGGTCACCAGGGGGATTGGAATGGTACAGGAACGGCGCACACACTCGCCCCGGTTTGACTAATAATTTGCCCCCAACTCCACTACACCTCCACCCGTGGGATGGGAAGGAAGTGGAGGCTTTTCCTCAAAAGCGATTTCGCGCACCGCGTACCATTTTTGTGCGGGAGTCGTGACTTGCAAATTGTTCGAGGGAAAATCGTACACCTGCAATTATCCTTCCCTGGCAAGTCAATCGCCGCTAAATTACACATTACGGATCAATTTTAATGATCCCGAACGAACGACGGTGTGCCATCTCCGTGTAACACGATCGGCCCGTGCACCGACTGCCGCCATTTTCCACCATTGCATTTGCGCCCGCAGTGCTCCCGCGCGCACGGATGTTGAATTTGTTGGCGTATGTCGTATCCGACATTGCTCATCCAGGATCCAGGGCCAGGGCGCGATGCTGAAGCGTATCCTTTGCGGTATTGCCTGCCCGAGCGACGGGGTGAGGTAAAATATTTGAACATTCCATCGACGACGACGGCGTCTCGACAGCCATCATCATCATTTCGGGGCCGGAGGTTTTAATGAACCACTGCCAGATCATCGCCAATAACCAATTTGGAACGTGGAGTGTTAAAAATGCAAGCGGACTATTATTTGAAAACATTTGAGTCAATCAATTGCCATTTTACCAGGCTCTTTCACATTGTTTGATGGAGCGTCTCAATCGTTATAGCGTCTCAAATATACTCCAACATGTTTGAAAGTGTCTTGGCCTCGAAAGTACGTTCATAACTATTTGACAGTCAATGGGAAACATAAATTTTTGATAATGCACCAAACGGCATGAATAAGTCAAGTGACGATCCACGCCAAAACCAAACTCGATTTAGCTTTTAACTCAACTTTGTCGTGTTTCAAAACGGTTTATCCGCGAACCTGAATAAAAAAAGCCAGAACATCTTCTCTCGCGTCTCTTGCACATATGGCCATAATGCGACTCCTTTTATAATGTTTTATCTGACGACTAATTTTATTATCGTCTTGAATTATATGCCTGAACATAGTTCATTTATGAAATATTTTCCTTCTAGACTATAGAAACCTCGGGGATCTTCATTAGCCTCACTTAGTATATATAAACCTCTCTTGTCAGTAACGTCAGTTGGCTTCTGCTTTTGTTTACTATTTACTAGCGGCTACGATAGTATATTTTATTATTTTAACCATAACGCGGACAGTACAATTCGTACCTGTTCGCAATACAGGTACTAGGTGGTAGAAAAATTACAATCGTGCTAAAACCATTACCCTCCGGATGTCGGAATGTGATTTTTCCAGGAATAGGAGCATCCTTCCCGCTAGTTTTTTCCTTGCTTTCACCCTTTCTTCGCCAACGGGAAGATTAATCCACGTCCGAACGTCCTCTTCCGTAGCCTGGAATAGTTTTCCACCATCCCGCTCGTTGGGTCCTAAGCCATGCGGGATTGGTACACCATATGCACCAGCGCGGGAGACCGTCGTCCGCTGACGGAATGACGAATGGATTGCAGCAATCTTGTCACTCGGCGACTTCGGGGCGAAGAGATCGAGGTTGAAGCCGGTGGAAAAGGCAATTCATAGAAAAATAGACAAAATGGCGAAGAAAAGGAAGGGAGCGAGCGAGCAAACAGGATCGCCAGTGCCCCCTGGCCACATGGCTGGCCGATTGATAAAGTGGCTTGCTTGCGTGGTTTTCTTCCACTCCCGTGAAGTGCATTTTCCTCCCACCATGCAGAGACCGAGAACGCTTCGATCCACTCTGCTCGCGCTGCAGCTGAAGGTGGAAAGCAAAGCAACCCGAGGGTTGGATCACCCGGTTGCTCGATTGGTTGGTTGGTTGGTAAGTTGTTCCCTTTGGCAGCCCCAGCACCTCGGCCAACTCGCGACCAACACTACCATCATCGTCTCGTTGTTCGTGGAAGCAGCGGTGTGTATTTTTCCCTTATTGGCAATTTAAGTTTCGTGCTGCAATCGTGCAACCTTTGGCGCTGCACGGAACACACCTCGTTGCAGCTGCACCTCTCGCCGAGGACAACGCAAATCCCAGCTGCTGCTGCTGGTGCTGGTGCTGCTGCCGCTGCTGGATGGGCCTGTCTGTCCGCGTTTGAGATGCATCAGTGTCAGCTTTTCCACTGTGTGGTGTTGGTGCACGTAAGTACGAACGGCCGTGCCGCACCGAAACCCCTTCGGTGACTCATTGGTAGTGGTGGCCGTCACGTAGATTGTCGAGTAATTGAAACGATTTAATTTTCAGTTTATCAAATTACATCCCACCTCGGACGGCGTGCAACCGAGGACCGCGCGCTGGTTTACAACGAGACCGCAGTCTCTCCGAGATTAATGGGCAGGGCCCCGCATGCGAGGGGGACAGATCCCGAAGGGGCAAAATCGTGAGATGGTCAATCCGGACTGCCCAACCGACAACGTGCTGTACGGCTGCGTGCTGCTGCGGCGTGGCGCCGGGCCGGGATGCTGGTGGTCTTACGGATATGCATGATTGAGGTAATTTCTAATTTCAAACAATAATTACTGCTGGCCTGTAATTCACACTACATCGATCCATCGGATGATTGCGCCGCGTAATTGTCATCAGGTGATAACATTTTATCCTAGCTATGGGAGGCAGGGCTGGCTGGTTTCGGCTATGGGGCAGTTTAATTAAGTTCTATTTATACATTTTGGTGCAAGGTGTCGGTCTGCAGAAAGTCAATTCGTAGAATCTGCAATACGGCACAGGAATGTACCCTGGCCAAGTTGTCCCATAAGGAAGCGTAAGTTATTTAGGTTTTACATTGATATTTACATCACCCTTCTCCTTGACGATGGTACGCTAAAGAGTAAACAAGAAAATAATTGAAGAATACTTTAAATTTCTAAACATCCTGCTTCTAAATGAAGGGCAGCATCGTTTCACCTTGCCGGAGGCATTCTTCTCCAAAAGGACAACCTTTTCACCTTCCGCACGTTTCTTCTTCTTGTGTGGAAATGGGCGCATTGTCTGCACGGTGCAAATGAAGAAAATGTTGCCATTCGGGATGGATTGACCGCGCGTGCGCCCTCGAGCAGTACAGTACCGCCCTCGGGCGACGGCGTTGGCAGTAAATGACCATCCTGCAGCCTACCAGTCCTTTTTCTTTTTGCAACCTCAATCTGGCTGGTATTCCCCACATAAACGCATCGATTGTAACCGCGTGAAGAAAAACCGAACACTCTGATGCGTCCTGAATCCTTTCGGAAGTCTTAAAATGGCGTCTCGATTTCCTCAACCAAAAGTCTTCTCAGGCGAATTTCCTCGTCCAACGCAGTTCAGTTGGCGTGCGCCTTGTCTCGAAAGCGCCACAACAACAAAATGGCGAATTATGATAATGGGTTTCTCCTGCCGTTTTGCTTCTTAATTCTTCGACCAGAACGTTTCACGCCATACTCCCCATTTCGGTTCTTGGTGGAATACGTATTGCGAGTCCTTGCGAGTGTTTTCTCAATTCATTATCCTGACAGGGTGCGTTGGTTTCGGTGGGCGAAAGATACCGCACCGCACGATTCAAGGACAGCCCGGGGCGATTTAAGACGAAGCATCCGGATCCGAAGGTGCAGAACCGCATTATGCATACAGTGATTGACAGAAGTTACCGACTCTTTTTCTTTTTTTTTTTACAAAATCTTGGATGAATGGGGAATAAAATTAGCAGCCCACATATTGGTACGCAGTGAAGTTACCAATTTTGATTTAAAAAGTCATATTTAAAGACATCTTTTGTTAAAACAAACATTAAGACCTTTGCAGGACACCATCACTCATTCCTTCACTGTAGTGGAATCGCTGCAACTCGCGCGTGTGTCTCTCCATCTCCCCAATAAATCCGGCCCGGATCTGCCATCGCCAATTGCAATCCATGCAATCGTCATTGGCGTCATTATCGTCATCATCATCGGCATCGATGCAGCCGTCTTCCTGACCAGCATCAACGTGAACACGAAGAAGGCAGTGGACAAGGGGTGGGAGCATCCGTTCGGCGATCCGGTGGTGTACATAAGAAGGTGTAATAAGCATAAAAATGTCCGTGTATACACGAAGTAATGCAACAGGAGAGCGAGAGGCACGAGGCAGCGTGGGGCGCGTAACACTTGCACGCGAGAAAGAGCGAACCGGTGTGGAGGTTAATTTACACACACAAACACACACACACACACACACACACACACACACACACACACACCAACATATACAGGCGCACACGGTGTAGGACCGCGAGCGGTTGCATTTCGCGGCAATATGCGTCGTGTTGCATTGTCGGTGGTTTGCCTCCTCCGGTAAGATATTGAACATGTTCTTCCGCGCGGCGCCACTGCCAGCCCTCTTCACGAGGATTACCCTCCCGTTGGCGTGTATGTAAAGGCAGGGAGAAGGAGAAGACAGGCGCAAGCGGGTTTTGTTGCAGCCTCCGCATTGGCCTGATTGGTGGTGGTGACCAGTGCAGCATTGGAAAAGAAAGCAAAACTACAGACGAAAAGAAAAAGCACGAAAAAACAGGGTAGCTCCAGCGATGGCAAGAGCAATTTTCATCGAAGAAGGAAAAAAAGAGGAAGACAAAACCCGTTGGCTCCGCGTAGCGTTTTGTCTTTGGGCAGATCGCGGAATGCGGTGGTTTACACAGTAAATAAAAATGCATCCCTCGACAGAGTGCATCGCGCTGCATCACGGTGAAGTGGGCCCGAAGTCATCGTTGCTTCCCGGTATGGCTCCCGTGCCGGTGCGGAGTGCACTCGTGTGCGCACTGCGTAGGTCCACCGTTCGAGTCGTTCCCGGCAGGTTCTGCATGTTCTGCCTGGCGGGCGCGAATTGATTTTTGGGGGATAAAAATTTATGCACATTCCCGGAGATGCATTCGATGCGAGGGGTTTTTTTTCATTCGTATATCCTTAGGATCGACGCCTACCGGACGGTGCACCACGGTGTTGCGGCCGTTTCTGCTACCTAAAGCAGCCGAGAGAAACCTCGCGGAGGAACGGCGCACCGAGTGGAAGGATGTCCCGATTTCCCAACGGATGGTTGCCGTTTTTGATTGGTTTATGGTGTGCGGTTGACTCCCTTTTTCCATAAACTCGTTGTTCCTCTCTGCATGCAATGAGATTAATGAAGTATCTTTGTGTCCAGTGTATGCATGGTGGGAAATGTCAGCTTGTAAAAATGGATTTCCTTTACATTCAGTCGTTGCATTTATATCCAAGACTTATCGCATGGAAATTTAAAGCAATTTGCTCCTCTGTTTAAAAACTGCGTTTATTCAGACGAATCTATGAGTAACTGTTTTTGACACGTTGTTCCTGGCTTCTTCGTGGTATCAATCCTCATCGCGTTTCATTCATGCGGTTTACCGCTCATTCATTAATTGTATATTCAAATCAAAACCACTTGACCCACGAGAGGGAGACTGGCACGAGATCGAAGTACCACCACTAGAAACAAGGCCAACGAGCCCCAACCTGAAAGGGCGCCTCACGCAATTCTTATCGCGACCGTCTTCAGAGCGGACATTTGCGCTAGACCAACGTTCCAGGACAGCATGATTATAGGTCCGTGTTGTGGAGCTCAAACGCAGCGTGTTTCACGTGAAACACACGAGGGACATGTTTCAGCCCGCGTTGCAGAGGAGCAATTCGGATGGAGATCGTTGCCCCGAAAAATGGACCAACGAAGGAAGGTTGTCCGTTTCATGTTTAGAGACGGCAAAGAGCACGATTAGACCACTTGCCGTACTTGCCGGCTGATCATGTTGCCGAAGGATCGGCGAAGGATTTTGAACCCTCCCAAAACGTCATCATTATAATGACATAAAATAATAATCGTGCCCCAAAACATGATGCTTTAATAATGATGGACAATTAGATCGGCTCCGATTTCCCCGGTGCGGTCCCGTTTCGAGGGCAAATGTGTGAGAACAAATCATGCCAGGGACGGTCGAATGGATCATAATCACTCATCAGCGATCGTCAGCCGGACCACCGCGAACCAGCAAGGCGGGGAGGGACAGTTGGGAGAACCATCCACCGACGAGCCTTGCCTTTCCGACAAGGATCGCGGCATGACCTCGACCATAGCGCCATTTGGGCGATTACAAGACTAAGCCGACCTAGCGGCATCGGTCCTGCAAGATCATTACAGCCAGCGGGGTGGCGTGGCTCGCGGTTTCGTGCTAATTTTATGGCATATTTCCACGAACGCACGATCGGCCGAACATCGTCTGGGTGGGGTCGTCGGTAAGGTTCGGCGCACACGGATCTGATAAATCGCCCCAGCGCGGCCCATGTGCGGATCTATTAATCAAACAAATCTTTACGACGGATCGCGACGAGCGCACGCTCCGGAGACGCCCGATTTCTGCTCCGTTCGACGGGTATAATCAAATTAGGATGATGATCCGGGCGCAAACGCACGTTGCGAGGGGGCGTAGATCCATACCGTTCCGCGAGGAGTTGCGCGAGCTCGCGAAAGGAACACAGCGGTTTCCACTCTCCACCGTTGCACCGACCATCGGAATGGGAGTCCTGCCGAAGGACCCTCTAATTTACGAACACGTCCGCATGCGCCAAAGTGTGCTTGCGATTTTTTAAGGGCGCGGCCGAGGATCGTGGATGTAGTAAGATCTCGTGCGCACGATTTGTACATCAAATGTATCGTTAGGTTGTGGAATGTGAGTAAGAGATTTTCTTGTGATTCCATTCTGAGTTTAAAAAGAGTGGAACAATGTTCTTGATGTCCTCAAGGACACATTTGTCTCAGCGTTAGTAAAAACTAGAACCTCAAATCTTTTTTGGATTTTGATTATCGTGAGAAAATATGAAAACAAGCGTCTAAGTCAAGGATGGAAACGTTAAACGACCTTCGAACGGGTGAAACCACATCGCTAAACAACCGATGCGGATAGAAATTAGGGAGCCTATAATTACTACGATCATTTCGGCTTCACTGGCCGTGTCTGCGTTGCGTTCTTTGAAAGGAAAGGGTAGGCTTTTTCTGGTTTTATATCACCATTTACAACTGATCCGAAACCAAAACGTTTTCGATCGGTAAACAAAGAGGGGAAACGTAAAAAGATGTTTAGGTTTAAAAGTCAAGTGGAGCGATCACGGCGAACGATATGATAAATTCACGCCGCCGATGTCGAGCAACTCCTCCGGCGGACGGCAGGACTTTTTGGATCCGTCCGGCTCGATCAACTCGAGAAAAAAAAGCCGGCCGAGGAAAAGGCATCCACCCCCACAATTAGGACGCCAGTTCTCGGAGCAGTCAGGGTGGTTTCTGTGTGTGTTTGGTGTTTCTTGTGTTTCCTTGGGTTTTGCACTTTTGGTTTCGTTAGGCTTGCGGATTACCATCAAACTCGCGAAAGTGCAGCCCGTCCACAAGCAAAAAACACGATGGCCAAGCATTATAATTATCCCCCTGGTGAGCGGTTTCGGCTCCGACGTAAGGCAGAGGTCCGCTTTGTTTGGCGCCGGTTGGAGGAAAGCCGCAAGATTTGGCGGAATTTTCGTTCGCGGTAACAAGCGGCAAGGTTTACTTCTAAGGATGGCAGTTGTAGGCGTCCCCATCACCCAGGCCAAGGCTCGATCGGTAAGAAGCTGTCTCCGGCATTAAATCATCGGTCATTGCGGCGGTTCTGCGCTAGTGCCGCGTTTATTGCATTTACACTTTTGCAGGGAAGAAGAAACCCTCGGCGTGGTCCATAAAACTCCTGCCGCCAGCCGTTGCGTGCCCGAGCGTTTGCTGCACCCAACATTAGCTGCACATTTGCCTGCACGGGCCCTCAATCATTGGATCAGCCAGACTCCCTCTCGTCTCGAGTGCTTGGTTCATGTGATTCTTTTTTTTTTGTTGGTTCTTTGGTTCTTTGGTTCCAGACAGCTATGCATATTGTCTGATAACAGCCGGGCCTAATGACTTGTGGGAGGAGAAGGATACGCTGCACCACCGTCAAAGAACCTCGTCCGAGAGCATCGCTTGATTGGCAAAACTGTGCCTGTGTTTCGTGTCCGCTCGATTGCATGATGCAGAAAGCGAACCCGACACCGTAGGGAAATTAGATGTGCTCTCCGCTTCGCGGTGTTTTGTAGAAGAAGTTTCTTTTTACGTTTCAGAGACGAAGGTGGAAAAATGCAAATCTGCAGCTAGCGGCTGCCCAGCGACCAGAAAAGCACCGTGAAGGAGGAAACAAACGCACGCATTTTTAATGATCTTCTTGAGGAGAGGCAATAATTTTAGGCCATGGTTTGTTTAGTTTTTGGAATATTGATAGAGAAACACAACCGCTTAGCGTTGAACGCTTGAAAGAAGACAAATAGCGGAATCTAATCCTCAAATCTCCTCAACGATCATCTCCCAGAAGCGTCAGCAGGAATTACAACGGAATGTCACTGCGAACCGTCAATCTCATCCAACATTCAGCTTCATCCAATTTACTCTGCGGATCATCCACTCCAAAAGCCAAAACGCTGGCCACTTCATCCCTTCTACCTCTACCCCACACCATCATCGCCACCAACAGAATGCGATGTCGCCGCAGGGCCGGCTCTTGGTCTCGTGCCACGCGCTTCGCTTCGAATGCATGATTTAATTAATTTTATTTTTCGGTCATCGACTTTGCCGCGCTTTATTTACTAAATAAAATGATAGATCGCTCACGGGGGTTTTATATTTCGCGTGGACCCCATTCAGTGGAGCAAAACAAAACAAAACCAAACAGAAAAAACAACTTTGTAGAATGAGGTGGAATTCATATGCAGAAGCACAGGAACAATTTGTCCGCCAGCGTCTAGGAGGGAAGGTTTAATATCGTTCTTTTTGTTCCTTCTTGTCTGTTCTGGCATCGGACGGATCAATCGTTTTGCTCTGATCATTTACTGAAATCCAACCCTCACAAAATAGGACTCGGTTTGAAACCAGTCTTTAAACCGAAGACGGCCATCGTGTAACGGGGGTTTCCGGAGCGAATTTCGGGAAAGTTGCGCCGGTGAAAATTCGACGAGTCCCTTCAATCGGCTCTGCCCCGAAGGAATCGGGTCGTGCGCGGGCTTCCTGTGGCGTACGGTGGCCATCACATTAAGACACTAGCTGCTCTAGTGCGGAATGGCCCGTAGCCGTGCACCACACTCCTCCCAGCCCTTAACGGGGCCTCAAAAAACGGGAGGGGACGTGTTAGGAGTCGCTTTATGGCGTGTTGAGGGCGAAACACTCCCTCGAGCGAACAAGTGAAGAGAAAACGGTGCTTGACAGGGCTCTGGGGTCCCTGCCAAGTAGGTGTGTGTGTGTGCCCGATGTCTATGTTCCGTTCCGCCGTGTGTCCATCCACGCTTGGGCCGCTGGAGGCGCTTGGGATGGGTTTGATGCTCCTACTCGGCATCGACTCGGGACGCACGGCCCCCCTTGCTGCCTTTACGACCTCAGCCCAGGGGACCAGAATTGGCCGGTGATTTATATCTGTTAGCACGTGATCGCTTCGAATTATGAATAATGATTTGTTTTATGTTGAGGCTTTTGTTGTTTCGATTTTATGACTTTCCAGGCGCCGCTGGGTGTAGTTTTCGAAGCGTCCACTAGAGCCGACGACGCTAGGTCAACATCGTACCGACTCCTTGGACTCCGCAAGAGGGATGAAGGTTTGTTTGGTTGTTGTGTCGTTGTTTTGTTTTTTGCTTTCTCGATTTCCCCTCCCCCGGGCAAGGATTGCTGATGACTTCTGCGGGAGCCTTTTGCTTGGGATTGAAACATTTCTTCTGGTTTCCTCGGGACACGTCGGCGTCGATGGCGTCACCTCGACCCGAGCAGGGGCAACGGCGCCGGTTTGTGATCGTTCCGTGATTGATTGCTCTCGTCACCGGGGCGTGGATGGCGGACGAATGACACGCGGTCACATCTGTTCAAATACTGGCAGGGAAAACTTTAAATTTGAAGGCTCGCGCGTCGGCGGAATTGACCCCTTTTTAGAAGCACTTTTCGAAGGAAGCAAACACGCTTGAACCCCTTTGATTTCTTGCTGCTCCAGAGCGTCCCCCCCTGCTGGGATAATTAGATCGGTTACGGTTGTTTACGGGTGGAAGGAACATCAAAGACGGGCGGTGGATTATTATGATTATCTTCGTTGGACGGTTTCAAAGGATTGTTGTGGTGTTTTATAGTTTGATTGCAGGACAACAAAATGTAACATTTGGCAGGGACTGGAATTCCAGCGTCGCAGATAATGAGGTAAAATTTTAAATGAGTATCAATGGGATTGATCGTTGGAGATAATTTTAAACCCCGGAATGAGGATACATTGTTGCAAAATGTTTGTTTCAACTGATTTTGATAACTAATATGGAAAAAAATGCTACAGACATATCCACAATAGACTACTTAAACTTACCTTTTCAAAAAGAAGCTATCCTACTGAGAAGATTCCAAGAAGGATGATGAATGTTGTTAAGGAGAATTTTCCATATATTCTAGAAGCATTATATATTCAAACTAGCATTTAATTTACATAATCATTATGCATTTGGATGTGACTGAAAGGTTTTAATCCATAAGCTCCCCAAAAGATGATATGGTTGATGATGACGTGTTTGCATTTCTGGAATTCACCAGAGACCAAAGAAAGCATTTCACCTTGCTCAAATAACCGATCTTTCCATCGATGGTCATTATCAGTGGATGGCTGCAACCCAAGTGAAGCACCGAAACGATGGATGGCTGGATTGGGTGGTTTACGGTTGAGAATTAAATCGAATAACTCACAAATTGCCATTCTGGGCAAATTTGCGCCCATCGCTTTCCATTCGCTTCGCATTTTTCGCGTTGGATCGAAACGGATGGCAAAGGGCTACGAACGGACGAGCGCGATACGAGACGCATCATTTTGGGCAGTTTATGTTTTATGCCACGGAGGTCATCATCATCATCGTCGACAGCAGAAGAGCCCGAGCCACGGTCGGTAGGGTCGTCAATAAAATGATAGACTTCCCGAGAAAACTAAATTAAATTAATGATTTTATTGATACCAATCAGAAACGCCGGAGTTTGTGAAAGACAAATTGTGGTGCGGCGGGTGTTATGAAGGACTGCAACGGATCGGGCAGGGATCCCCGGCAAGGGAAGATTGCATCGTTTCGCATTGTTCCGTGTCACAGTGTTGGGAAGAAGCGGGAACGAATTTGTGTGTGGGGATATAACAAGAGACCGACAAATAAATAACAGAGAATAATGCTTACCTTAGTTAGCAACGATAAATGAACGGCTACTATGCTATGGATGATTCAAATGCTATCAATAAGGCGAAAACAATCCTTCCATTTCCTCAACGGTCTACGGTCTTCAAGATCACCCAAAAATACATGTATTCCAGGCGAGGGAGTGTCCGTTGGGTCATCGGAATTGGAGACGTATAATTTGATATCAGCAGAGGCTCGCAACCCTTAAGACTTAAGGGCGCACTGTTGGCTGGTCCATTGCCGGGCGGGCGATTAGCGAAGTTTTTTTTTTTTTTTTTTGTTCGCCCAGAATTCGGCCGAGAAGTCCAAATCAAATCCAGAACGCCTGCACGGTTCCGTGGTGGCAAACGCCTTTCAGAATCGTTTCAGATTTTTTGCTTGTTCCACTTGTAGGTTGGCTTAGCTCCGTGCGGACGAAGGTGCGTCTAAAATGCTTCCAAGTCACGAATCCAGCTCGCCGGGCGATCCCACAATTTGGCCCGGCTGGGAATTGACGAGGCTGGCTGAAGGAAGGATCGGGGCGCTAGATGTGGCAGAACGACCGCAACACGACAGGTATTAGTAGAAGGCTTACGCTAGAGCCCGACCGAGACCGATCCCGGCGAATCGTCATTCTCAAGGGAACGGGGCGTAACGTGATGTTTCGGTTACTATAACGGGCAAATTGTAGGTGTACGGTTCTCGGTATCGCATGTAGACAAACACGAGGATCTTCTCCCACGAACAGTGGTGCACAAGAAAGAAGCGGGATTACCGAAATCTGGTGGAATTATAGGTGTGAACATTTATTTATTGATTCTAAGAAAATAGCACTTTCAGATGCATACAATCTTTAAGTTAAAAAAACTGTCTTCAAAATTCAACTATTCAACAAAACAGTGCACACAAATTTGAATGCTAAAACGTAGCAATGGTTGTAAAATAATCTGCTGCTCAAGCCATGAATTCAAATGTCGCCAGCGAAGCACAGGGTTAGAACTGCAAGGTCCTTTTTATCCGCCATTCGTCCCTCTTCTGCACACCCTCAACAACAAACAGAACGAAAAATTTCTCGCTTCTAAGGCCGTATTATTATTTAATTTATATGTTACTTCGCAGGCAAGCAAAAACGAAAGAGGACGGTGATTTCTGCACTTACGTCTGCCTTCGAGACGGTTCTCGGAGGGATTCCGACACCGACTACGCGTAGAACTTTGGTGGCTGTGATTTGTGCCACGCCGATCTTGTCGTGGGCCATGCGAAAAATGCACATCCCGACCATCCGTCCGACGGGGGATCATCATCATCGTATGATAATTGTCCAGCTCGAATTAGAGCGGGAGTCGTCCCGTATCCTGCCAAGGCCACGCAGCCCGAACTCGAAGCCGAAACGCCGCCAAAATATCGAGCCGAAGCGATGCAAGGGTTAGGTATAATAATCGGTAATAAGGCTACCGGACTTGTTTTTTCCTTCCGCCTCGGCATCGCAGCGACTAATGTGGTGTGCCGACCGCTCGACTCGATGGCAGTTCTCGTGCGTGGCATGTCGGTGCTGCTCTGCATGTCCTGCGCTTTTGCAGACAGACGACGGGAGCCGGCCAGACGGAGGACGGGCGATAGTTTTGGGGTCCGCCTGCGTGGGAAAGCAATTTTGAAATTCCCATATCGGCACGGGTGTTGTTCGCCGGCTTTTTGTCTGCCTGCTCCTATCGCGGGAGGCAAAGGGGAACCGTTGATCGATTGTTGGAGGAAAATTGTGTCCAGCGTATTCTGGTAGCAGTGCAGCGTTGTGGAAAAAGTCATCACTGTCCACGCCGGCTCCATTGGCCCGGACCGCACAGATCACAGGACCTGCGGGAGGATGGATTTGTTATGCTTCGAAAACAGCCCGTGGCCATCGTGGGGGATGTCGAGTTCGGAGTCGAATCGCCGGACGGTTGCGGTTCGCGTTCGGATAGTTTCGTTTTTGCCTGGGACGCATCATGCTCCCGGGGGGGAAATGTAGCCATGCGAAATGTGGTTTAGGTTTTGGGCGAATGAATTTTAAATCTCGGTCGCTTCGGGGTACGGGGTTGGAATTAATCACAAGCTCACTGCTTTCGAGCGTAATTTATTGTTTGATACAAGCTTGCACATAAAAAAACAAGAGGACGAGATTTTAAAAATATGTTAAATCGATAGCCGCAAGGATCGAACAGTTGCATGTTTGGTCAAGCTACATGGCTACGGACGATTTTTTGCTGATGCATCGGTTTGATCGGTGCAATTGATTCCAAAATGAAAAGTACATGCACAAATCGAGTATTGATTCTCAAGAACACGTTTGTTGGTTTTAGTACAATTAAATGTTTGTACAACATTGAGAAGAATCGGCAATAAAATGTGTTCATAAATTCCAATAAAAACACACAAGGTCCATTGTTAAGCTGTTTTGAAACATTGTATACATTACAAAGGCACAAACCAATTCCTAATAATTGGTTCAATTAAATCGTTCGCTGACTTTACCCCGACCTGAACCCCCGGACACCAATCGCGACTGATAATGACGGTGCAATATACTGGAATGCACCGTTTGCAATTTTCTACAACTGGCGTCGTTTTTATTAGCGTCCATCATTAACTCCTCCATGGACACAGTGTTCCCGGCAGCGGGAGATCGGCCATACGAGGGCTGATGGATCCTTGATCGCCGTTGTCGAGGATTCTCAGGCTCTCCAACGTTGCCCATCGGGATCCCCACGCATATCGATTAAGCGATTGCCTGCGGGTGGACGCAAACGGCGCAATACCTTCGCGCAGTACCGGGCGTGCGTTTCAGCAGCAGCATTTCCAGGAAAAGCCGAGGCGTTCTCGGAGACCCGGGAAGTGCAGAAGTTGACTGCCGATGCGTAATGATGGTCGGGCAGCGAAAACTGGACAGCGTATTTTTTTTTTGTTGACGTCCTCGCGTTCTGGGATCGCGTCAAACCCGCGAACCGCTTGACTGCTTGGTTCCATCCCGCGACCCGAACACCCCTACTACGCTCCACCGATCGTTACTTTTCCATTCGCGTACACCGCAATTTTCGATGGCGCGATTCGCCCCAAACCAGCACGAGTTTGCGTGTTCGCTCGGGGGAGTACGCCGAGAAAAATGCCAGAAAAATGGCCTCCAACCTCGCTCCGGTGTGGCTACCTCTTCCGCGCACGCGGGCTGTACTTTTCCTTCTGCCCTAAGTGGCGGCTAGCCTACGATTTTCTGCCACCATCACGAGAGCCAGCATTCCCTAAGGTCGTATCTTCTCGCTGGTCGAGCGCCGAAAGGATTAGATTGGTTCGCTGGAGTTTTTTGTTGCCCCCGCCAACAGCGTCGTGCCGACAATTGAATATTCTCTCCATTCGTGCCCTCGCCCTGTGAAGAAGATCCATTTGAAACGGTTTTTTAATGGTAGCGGTGGAGGCGAAATTCGTTAATTATCACATGTTGTAAACAAGATGACTCATAAACAAATTCTGTAATCCTCTGAAATAATATTACATGAAATGTCAAAGAAAAGAAATGTTAAAACATTCATCCGTTGGAAAAATCAACCCGCTTTCTTCCAACAGCAATGCATGGGACTTAAAATGGCACTCAGGAGTTGCCGAGGATGGAGGATGGGGTGGAAATTGTGCGAAGGGACAGCAAAGTATGCAAAGTTAGCACCCCGAGCGTGGGTTGCAAGTGGTTATGTGTTGTGTCATTGTTGCGCGAGCCGTAAAATGTAAATAAAGTTATTTTTACGCATGAATAATAAAACAAATTGTTTTCCCAACCCATGTTCCAACCCGGCCGGCACGGTTCTAGGGACCTCCTCGGCGCGCTAGAAGGACCAAGGCGACGTCGACTGGCGCAAAAGCTGCTGGTCGGTGCAAGGGAACCCCTTCACGCTCGGCAGGTGGCATGAGGGAGGGCCAATGCAATGAACCGCAGGGGGAAACCAGGGAGGCGTTAAATGGTATTTCACAGCATGCTATTTGCTGCGTGGCAGGAGCGTAACACAAACTCGTCGCAATTGCACCGACGCTAGACAGGTCTTTGTGCGTCTGTCGATTGCGTTTGCAGGAGGAATTGAGGCACTCGAGATGAAATGCTCATTAGCAGCAGACGAAGGTTGGAAAACACATTCTTGAGACTCTTCATGCGTGAATCATTCGTTTGATAAACCCTACGAGGATGTCATTACTATCGTGGTTCTAAGTCATTGAAGGGCATATAAGGAATGATTTGTTTTAGAGGGCCTTTAAACTTAACAAATCAGTTAGAAATGGTTAAACCAGCCAAAGTCACGTTTTACTGAGAGATTTTTCTCTGAAGGAAGCTACAGTATAGTTTCACCCTGCTCAAGAAACCACGGGGAAAAAAACTTAAACATTTTGTTGCCTGAAACATAACGAAATCTTTTCATTGCAGCAACAAAGTCCCGGTGGGTCGCGTCAAACGTCAAACATTTTATCTTCCACACCCGATCTGGCTTCGTGCAGCCGTAACGCGGAAGGAAGGCCGTCTCGACCCAGCGCGAGGCAGGTTTTATGGTCTTTTAAGTGCTTAATTAGGTTTATCGTACCTTATCGGACAACGTCATCATCGTCATCGTCATTGCAAACCCATCAAAAACGTTTTTCGCGGCGTGCAGGGTTGTCATAATCGGCGTGCAGGGTAGGGAGTTGGTTGATTTTTCACCGAGTTCCGCTTGCAGGACATGCCGGTATATCCTGTTTTCCGGTTACGGTTGGAAGCGCAGTAATAGGCTTTTCACAAGTCCTCTTTAAAAAAAAACTGCCTGAAATAAGCGAAAAGGGGGAAGAAAGTCCCGCGCCCTCGAAGGAGTACATTTCACAAACCCCTTCTATTTGCAGAGGGTTAAAACGAGGGCCCTAAAATTGAACAATTTGTCTGTCGGCGTCCCCCACGACAAGTTAGCATTTCGTACCATCTACGTATGCAAATGAAGACAAAGCATTTTGTTGTGCCGGATGGAACGGAACGATTTTACAACTTCCAAAAATTCTCCTCCACGTCCTTTCGGGACGGTTGGTTTATCGGAGAAATTATCACATTACCATCGGTGGAAAGCACGTTCTTGCGCACGTACGGCGCGTTGCTGAATGAAAGCGAAGGTGAATGAAAGGGCACATGGCCCGGACGCACGCACGCACGCACCAAGGGTAGAAAAAAACATATTCCACACTAATCTTTACTCCACAGAGCACGAATGGCACACGGCAGAGGTACAAGAAAAAACTATACAAATGTTTCGTCTTCCACAACGCTGCGCACCGAGAGTAAGTATCCAATTAAATTTCATCAACTAATTGGCTAATCGATGCGTTTTTCTTACCTGCCCGTTTGATGGGGTGGGTTTTTTCTCCAGCCTTTGCACCAACCGAACCTCATCGAAGTTACTGGTGAGCCGTTTTCAAACCATTTGCAGAGAAACACTGCTCGGAAGTCGTGTGCGCGTAAACGCACATCATCAACTCGTCGCGGAAAAAGGGGCCATTCCGAGAGGTGGTTATTATTGTGATTAACAGCAAACGCACTCATCTCAACGCTCTCGATGCTTCACTGTACGCGAGCAGGCATCGTCCTTCTGTGCACTGGGCCATTATTAGAACCTTTCGATCTCCTACCGAAGGAGAGTAAGTGCGAAAAACGTTCCGAAAGATGGTATCCCTTATCCCGAAAAAAGCGGCAGTCACTGGGATGCACCGGCTTGGGTTACGTTTCATAATTCTGGCTGCATCCTCCACGAGTTCAATAAGCAACGAGATGCTCTTTGAAAGGAAGGTTAAAAAACCAACCGTTCATCTAACGAACGATGATGTTGTTGGAAACTCGGGCACGTGGCGTAACTCGGGTGTTAGGATAAAGGTTGGGCACGAGATCTGATACTACGTAATGATATTTTATTTTCCAAACTGAAACGCTCGAACGCTGGAGTGCTGATTTCCTGACTCGTGGCTCGTGGGTTAGGTTTCGTTGAAGAGGCTCTCGAATCTAGCGGGAAATGGTTCCTACAGTATGAAAACAAGTAACAAGTAGGTTTGTTGTATATTTTCTTTAATTAAACCTGTAGTATAATGGGTTTTTTTCAGTTTTTTAAAGGCTACTTTCATTTCATATAACGTTGATGAAACCTGCAAATCTTGTATTTGTTGAAAGATTGCTTAAGAAACGTTTTTCTTGAACGCTCAAGAATTACCAAACGGAGTCCTTCCATCGCGTTTTTATTTTTAACCTTGAAGCGTAGGCAAAAGGGCCTGACAAGAAATGGAGTGTGGCTGTTTTTTTACTTTTGCACTTTTGTAACACTATCCCTTTCGGCTTGATATTGATTTCAGTGCGTCACGTGTTGCTCGTTGAAATCCATCAACGGATCAACGGTTGCTATATTGGCTCCTTCGGCTCGGTTATCGGGCGTCCGTGCGCCGCTGTATTATGCTGTAATTAAGTGGTTTTGTTGATATTGGATCAACCGTCAAGCATATCGCGCCCGCGCCGCCCTCCCTGCGACGCCCTCTCGTTCGCCGCTTTTCTCAGGGATTGTGCCCGGGGAAGAAGGGTGAAAACCGTGGCTCGGACGTCGTTCGATGTTGACGTAAGCAGGCACCCGTTGTCGGGTGGAAAATAATGTTCCATCCGGCCGACAAGTGGAACGCGACGCTACGCTCGAGAGAAGCACGAGGCGTGCTTGTGTGCGATCGGCATGCGAGTGTCTCTCGATTTTCTAATTAAGAGTCCTGGGAAAGTCCTGTGCAGAAGGTCGATGAAAACTTCCCAACGAAAGTCACAAAATGTCCTCCGCGAGGTGTAGGTTTCTTCTATCGCCGGCACGGATTCACGGATGACCAGCGGCAGTAGGACGAACGGCGAGCTCCACTCCGCCCGCCACAGGTGACACTTCCGGCTGCAGCTGGGCCGCTCTTTCGTGGAAACATGATAAATCAATTTAAAATCTCCGCTTATCCCATAATTTATCAGCCAGCTGATGTCCCCTTCGAGCGCTTTTCTGCACCTTCAGCTTCCGCGTACCGAATCGAACGAGACTTCCGAGAAGTTTTAAACGCTACCTCCGTCCGACCGACTCCACGTCTCGCCATTCCGTACCATAGCAAATCGGAGCAGTCGATGGCGGCAAAGACATTCTTCCAGGGGAGATAACTTCGAGACCTGCCCTGCCAGCGCCCATCGCACCACTCCAGAGCAGCCCCAGCGGGCGTTCGAGTTCCGGTGACCGAAACGGAAGTTTTTAGTAACAATCAGCGTACGGCAAACGACACCGAAGAGTGTTGCCGAGGAGGTGGCTGTGACTGTTCGAGGCCTTGCAGCCATTTTTGTAAACAAGCGCTGAAGATTCGCTCAGCGGCGCACTAATCGTACGATTTACCGTACCATTTGTCACTAATTGTTTGAGTTTCGCAGAATGTGGTGTCTGTTTCTTACATTTTAAAGACACAAAATATGTGAGGCTATTTAAATGTAGAAAATACTTAGGAGCTAGAATGTCTTTGCGTATGATTGATAGAGATTTCTACATTCAAATCCTGGAATATTTATAGCTTTGAGATTTTATTGAAAAAAAAAACCACCTCGATTAACATAGAAAGCAATATAAAACAATGGCTTTTGGGTGCATACTACATTTCAGGGGGAAAAAAAGAAAAAAATTAATTGAATAATGCATAGTTTGCGAGCATAATTTATGCAACATCGCAATCAATGCCATAAATTGATGTAACAGCACACATGCAGCCCAATTTGGAACGTTGGAAGAGGTCGCTCGTTCCGAGTGAAAACCCCATCATTATGCTCATCATTTAGGCTAACTAATGAATAAAATACCAGCGCTACCGATCTCTGATTCCCGCTCTTTCTCCGCTTCGCCCAACCGACAGGGACGCGTGAACCACGATGGCGGTGGCTTTTCCTTTCGGTAGCTTTTCAAATCAATTAAAATATGAAATAAAAATGAAACACCAAAAAGCTATAATTTGTTCATTCGCGTTATGCATTTCGCATAAAGGTGGGGTGTTGTGTGTTGTGTGTTGTTATTTCTTGTGTCTGCTGTTCCCAATCTTTCCCTATTGCAATGCATATTGCATCCGTGCGGCTTTGTCGGTCGTTCGGTGCGTCGCGGTTGTTGGTCCGATTTGATTGGGATACTGACTTGCCGTCTGCCACCGAATTCGCACGCCTAATGGTGGTAAAGCGCCTGCTCTCGGTTTGCGTTGGCTGCTGTTTTGTGGCCTTCCGGGCGTTTGTTTCCTCCGCCAGCCCGGCCTCGCCTTTGGAAGGTGTTTTGCCGACGTTCACATGTGTGTGCATTCGGAGTTATTTGAGCTCTAATTGATGGAAACTGAAATACCATGCCGACCAAGCTGAGAGTGGCATTTATTAATGAACATATCACCAGCCGCAGACGTCGGCCAGCCGGCAACGGAACGACGCGATCGGTTGGTTTTGCATACGACCACATAAAGCCCTGGGAAAGGCAGCCAAAGATGTCGTGCGACCTACTGCTGGGAGATGAACCCAAGGGAAGACAGACTTTCGGGTGCCCTTTGTTCTCGAGGGGGCTCGAAAACGGCTCGAAGCGTCATGGCTCTGTTTCCTCGACGGGGGTCGGCACGCGCGTGGCTGTCGAGAAAAAAGCTCCACCTCACCGCCGGGCCGACTGTCTCGTTCCTCGAGGGCAGGTTTTACGCCACGGGCGTCCCGAGTTAAGTTTGGCTTGGCGTTTGCTGCACCAGCGGCATCCTGGAGCAAAGCCCCGCAAGGGCGCCCAAAAGAAGGAACAAGGGGTTCGCCACGGGTCACGGGCGGCACGAATGTCATATTTTTCGGCAACGAATTAATCAAGTGACCTCGGAGCGGCGTTCGCGTGCTAAGACTCCGCGAGGGCATAAATTCCGGCCCGGCAAAGCAACCCACGATCGGCATCGCTCGGAGGATCCTCTTGGGCTGCTCTTTACTCCTCGGTCAAGCAATCGACGCGCTGACCATTTGCGGCGGTTTGTTTGTCCCGACGAGTCGCGCTGATTAATTTTATTGCGAACACCGCGCGCCCCCCGCCGTGAAAGTACCGGGTCGGGCGGCATTCGGGTCAGCAATAAACTCGCAACTCGAAATAAGATAAGTTCCACGGTTCCGTGCCGTCTTGCCGGTGGTGTTGAAAATGCACCCAAACAAACCCTGTTGGCAGACACAAGTCAATAAACAATGCATTTGTTTGCCGACGGATGGAATTGATCCTGTCCAGGGAAGCACATGCTTCTTGAAGCCGGTTGTCTTTTGATTTTTAATTGATGCCCTTACAATGTGTTCGTTCTCGGTAGAATATTGTGATTTGCCTCAGTCCCGACAAAACAAAGTGGTTCAGGATCATAATTGTCTCCCTGTCACGTAACCAAATACCTTACAGTAGATTCGAGGAACGTTGGACTTGATAGCGATTGATGTTTCCTTTTCCAATCATTTCAAATCGAATTTAGCGGAAAATCCACAATAAACTCACTCGGAGGTGTTCGCGTGCAACGAGCAATAAAACGCATCGTAAAATTGCTCCGATTTTTGATCCGAGCAACGCACATAAATCATGCCGCGGTTCCCGCCTGCCCGCTGCCAAGTCAAGGATCAAGTCCGTCAGCTTATGGACACATCCATCACACAGGAATAACACACAATATGGCATCGCAGAACCTGCCATGGCAGGAGAGTTCGCCTGATCACTGAAAACAATTTGGATATCGATAAATTATCGCCGCCCGGTGTCCGATGGCCGGCTGCCCGTTGCTATTATAATGATTATCGTTATTATTAAAACTAAATCTTCACCACAAATTACAACCCTGCCCTTCCGCTGCATCGCTGTCACCATTCGATAATGATTATCATCATGATCGCGGCACGGGACCCGCTCAACTGGTCGCGCTGTCTCGCGCAAGTCATCCCCGTCCGCGCCTGACGGAAACCAATCGAACCCGGGACCTCCAGCCGGCCCCACTTTCCGCCGCCTCACTCTTTCGCTATCTTTTCTGATTTTGTAAGGAACAAGATTAGCCGTCTTGATGCGTTTTCGTTTTTCGGGGCGCGCTGCATAAATAAATTATGCCGTGATAGACAGCTAAATTGAGTCGATTTTGGACGCCGAATTTCTCAGTAAATTTGGGGAGCGTGGATCGATCCGATCGAATTGGGTTGAACGAACAAAAAAAAAAAAAAGGGCATTGGTCCTAGCAATGGTTTTATGGATAAAACTTTACCTTTGAGAATAGTGTCACACATTTTTGGAGTGGCTTCTTCTGCTTAATGTTCTTCTATTCGTCATTTGGAAGGTTTGGATCTTGGATCGTCGCACCTGCCTATGCATTCACAAAGAGTTCCCTCGGGATTATCGACATTCTCTTCCCGGCCCTAAAATTGCCATAGTTTGCAGGATTCACTTTGACGGGATGATTTATGGCATCTCTTCCCTCTGAAGGCGTCGTTCGGATGATTGAGTTTTGATTGAATGCGAATAAATCGAATGCTTCTTCGAACTTCTTGCAACTTGCGAGGTGGTAAGCTTTGTTTGTTTCTCAGAACGCGCAGACGATGGGTCGCGTCAGGTCTCGAGGCGTGCAAAGCGTTCAATTACGCCTGTCCGGCCCAGGCCCGGATGTGCCCGGTCCGCCGCCAAATGAGGTGTCAGCTGAGGTTTGAGCAAATAATTGGCAGACAACCGTTTCCTTCCGTTTCGTAGGAAACATCGGTGATGTGGGCACGGCCAGGAGGTCTGGGACCGTTTGGGGCCCGGTTCGACGACGTCGCTGGGCGAGAAGTAAAAAGGGCCGCCCAGAAGGCCCAGCGTCAGGCTTCCGCGGAACGCGCTGTAAGCGCTCTTCTATTCATTAGCGGTCGCATCCGTTCCGGATTGGCCAATTTGGTGCCCGTCCCGTCGGGGAGGAAGCTCGCTGTTCCGGACTGTCCGCTGAGCGATTGCAGCGGAAAACTTGCATTCACCGCTTCCGGTGCAGTTTGACCGAGGTCATGTCGGTCATTTTCAGCCGCTGCATCATACGCGCCTCGGACAGCAGCCCAACGTGTAGCGCGGACTGGTGTGTGCGCCTGTGTGTCGCTTCTAGGGAGATTTGCGTACGCTCGCTAAATGAAATTCCCTCCAGCGTGACAGCGCACACGATGCAGACGACTGCAGCTGATTTCGGTTCCCTTCTTCGCCGTCACGCGGATGCCCCGGCGGACCCGGGAGTCACGCGAACGTTCGTTCCCTCGGTGACCGAAAGGAATCCGCAGGAAACCGTACCGAGCTTGCAAATTGAGTCGGGCCCTTGGAGCGGGGCTGTTGCTGCTGCTGCTTCACGTCGCCGGAAACAAACCGCAAAGCAATGAACTGCGACCTATGGCTGCAATGAGCCATACAAAAAAAAAAAGCAAAACCTGAATCCAGCCTGTCCGAAGTGGAAAAAAAAAAACGAGTCAAAAACAATCAGAAACGCAATTTTCACTGTCGAACCTGTCGGTCGGACGGAAAGGCGGCGCATCGTTTCGGGAATGTGGAGAATTTGATTCCCCTGCGGGTGTCAACTCGGTCGGATTGTGCCTGCACCGTGGAGACTCTTGTCCAGTAGCGAAAGGTGCAACACTGAGGTGGCGGGGTGCGGGGGGGGGACTTTGGTGTTTCGTAAAATTGAAGATTGCATGTCTGCGTCGGAGCACGATTTTTAAACTTTAATTTGATGCAGATTTTGGATACCGTCTATCCTTCGATTCCTTTCCAGCGTCTACCAAAGATGTCCAAACTAGCAAGCCTTTACCGTTACTCCTACTTCCCTCAACCTTTTCCATCCAACTCTAGGTAGATTCGCGCACTTGAGTAGAGGTTATCAATTTCCCACGTTCTTCCGGCCGCTGGGTTTGTGTGTTTGTCGGACCACGGTGCGTTTTCTGTCGTTGGTTTGCTTTGTGAGGACACACAACATTTGTGGCCAGCCCGGAAGCGCTCGCTACTCACTCGCAGGGTATAACTTGCAGTCCCCCGGCCGAGAGTGAGAGACGGCCCAGGCCCATCCTGTCCAAACACACCGTGCGAGATGGCGGCGGTGCATGTGCGGATGAGATTCCGGCTCCCGTCTGTGTACGCTACGGCACGTGACAGAAATTCGTTAAACTTGCGAGATTATTAAATTCGGGTCGGTTTCGGCTGACGGGGGTTGGTGAAGGCTGTCTTTTTTCTCAAATCACGCCCCAAGGCTCGGGCGTTGAAAGCGATACAGGGTTCTCGTTTCTAGCCAGCAGCCTAATGGAAGTCAATGGGAACGGCGCACGTCGGATGACACTCTGGTGCAGAGCGTACCGGAGACCGGCACACACTCGCCAGATGACGATCTCCCGGGTTCTCGCGTTCGGCTGCTGTCGATGCTGGATTTCGACTTATTAATTTATCGCCCAGAGAGCTTCACATGTTGTGTTTGCCACAGCCAAAGCTCGTCTGCTGCTGAAGAGTGCGAAACGAAGGTTGTTTCCCAATAATTTCCGCAGTAACTGGCCCCGGCAGCCCGGGATGCTAATTGTCGCCGCATGCCGGGACCCGCCCGTGGGGCGAATCGCGGTCGCCATTTTGGCTGCCGCTTTGACAGCCGTTTGACAGCTGGCATCGGCCGACGCATTCCGTAACCGCGCGCAGAATGGCAGCAGGCAGGGCGCTAATAGAGATTCCACCCGCCCGGAGCAGGGATATCGAACCCGGCCAGCAAGCCCGGCTCGTTTGGTAACGTGGCACTTTTTAGGACCTGGCTGCGATGCGTGGTGATATAATTAGAAAATTATTTGTACCATTTCGCCAGCCAAGGAAGAGAGCCGTAGCGCCTTACGCGACGCGGGGCGGACGACGCAATCGGGTTGCGTAGTCCACCGCGGTCCCTCCGTGCGCACCGCTATACCCCCTCGCTTCGTGGCCCCGGGCTGACGGATGGTTAAGAGAGTGATTATTGGTTATTATAGCCCCCATTTTATCATTTTGGGACCCCTCGGGGAAGGACCACGGATTTCCTTTCAAACAAGCACCGCGCTCGAGCGTGCTGGCGGAGGCTGGAGCAATGTGACAGGCCTACAAGAAGGGGAGAGAGTGAGAGAGTCCGTCAGCGTCATAATCGTCACATCGATGCATCGGCGGCCGTCGGCGGCAGTGCTGCCAAGTGGCGTAGATTCCGTTACGGGGTCTCCCAATCCCGTGCCGCTCGGGGCCAGGGACAAAAGAGTCCAGGCAGCAGCAGTTGCACTGCGGTGTCCAATTCATTAGGGCTCTCTAATAAGATGAAATTGATCCCATGCAAGCTACCCCCGGAAGGCACGGAGGTGTTGATCGAAATTGCAGTCTCAGGCGAAACAAAAAAAGGGTCGGAAAAGGGTGCAATGCATCGGTATCGGCCTTTGGAGAACGCAAAAAAACCCCCTATCTAAACAAAATCCTGTTGCAAGATGGTCCACAAAAAAAAACCCATCCAAATTCGCAATGGAAGCTACAGAAAAAACGAAAAAAAAAATTATCAGCAGCCATATGGCAAAACCTCCACCGTTTTTAGGAGTTTCAATCGTGCTCCTGGTTGTGTTGTGCCGTTCTGGGTGGGTTCCGTCTTGTTTTTTTCGTCCATGTTTCTTTCGGGATTCCGCATGGGCTACCGGGCTTTGGCGGAGCCCGCATAATTTCGCCTAGCTACCGGAGGGCAAATCTTATGAAAATCTTTTTTGGGTCCCGGTTCCGGGAGATTGGATTCGATATTTTTTTGCGTTCCCCCGGAGAATGTGTGCGTCGGTTTTATTGATATTCGCTCGCTTCGCCATCGCGCCTGATTGCGCCCGCGCTACCTTGGCACGGGGTTTGATGAGCCATTTTTCTCCGGGCGATGGCCATTTCCGAACGGTATAATAACCCCACGCGTAATTCGGGTTGAGCCGGGCAGCAGCTGCACACCGCGGGGAATGTTTAGAATTCCTTTCCAAATCCTTTCCTTTGGATTTTTTTTGCAAGAAACAAGATGCATCTTCGAAAAAAAAATGTGAAAAAAGAAGAGTATATTCATCTGCCGTTAACAAAAGGGAGCAATATTTTCTTTGCAAAAAGAAACGAAACGTTGTAACAAATCGGTATATGACACTCGCGTTATGGACAACTAAAGCCAATCAAACCATTATTAATCTCATTTCCGTTTCCGTTCCAAAGCATAACGTCCTATATGCAATGCCCAAGCTTCATCTCGGGTTCAACGAACACAGATGTACGCATGCCTTCAACAGTTCGCCGTGGAAGAAAAAACGAATCGCAGACGGGCTTTGTTTTTAATTTACGGAAATGAATAATTTTTATGAATTAATATATTTCATCTTCTTAATTTGTTATTATTCCAGCGAATGCACCGAGTCCACGGGATAACCCCGTCCAGAATGGATAAGGCCCTGCATCAATGAACGCTGAACGGTCGCGGCCGGACGAAATGCAGCAAAACGGAACGGGGGAAATAAAACCACGACAACACCAAAAAGCATTTAAGAAAAGGTAAAATAAAACGACGTGCGCATTCGTTCTACTGTCACTTACTTTACGATCGCTGAAGGAATTCCGACACTCGAGCGAACTCTCCTGGACCCGCTGGGTCTTCGCCTCCAGAAGCGAGCGGTGGATCGGTGGAACGCTCCTGAAATAAACCGAACACTGGACTCCCTCTCCGCCACCTTCATTTATTGTTACGATGGCATGCTTCGAATGTTTGCATGCATGCAATTTATCATCTTTATCGTTTTTCGGTCGCTTCGGTTTGCTGATGCTTTTTGCATATTGGAAACATGAATGAGTCCCTCCGGAGAAGGGCTGCCTCAGAAGCCCTAACGCTCGGGAAGAATGGCCGACAGTCCTTCCTGAAGGAGGAAATTGCGGGCTCAGAACTAATCACAATTTAAAGTGAAAAGTGGCCTTTTGGTGAATTAAGAAATAGACAATTAATTCCGCTCGTGGTGCATGGCTGGCAACTCGCTGGGTCCCACGTGAGAACAGTATGTTTAATCATTTCTGTTTTCTGCACTGCTTGCCCAATGTTTCAAGCACGAAACAAATGAAAATGTCTTATCGTTTTTGCATTTTGAGTGCAAAAAGTGCAAACAGCAATCCGGCCCCGGTGCCATGCGAAGTAATCATATGTAAACTACCCGGGACGTTGTAAGCAGGCAAGCACTTCAGAACGTTGCCTGAACGTTTCGCTTCGCATTGTGCGCGTTCCTCCCCGGCAAACACACTGGCCAGAAGAAGATTCCAGACATTTGGTGCAGATGAATATTTAACGATCATACTTCACCAACTGTTTCTCGTAGTTGCAGGCAACATTTCCGAGGCCCTTTGTAGCCGTTAATTTGCGCTCTCGCTAGCAAGCAGGACAATAAAAGACTAGATTTAAGCTTTGTACAATATTTGAAACGACAGGACGACAGCGACCATTCCGACGAGACGAACGGACGCGTAAGCCCAATTAATGCCGTATATCTGGAAAGTAGTTGAGCGCTAGTTATGTCCACAGTAATGTTGATGGTCTGTTTTCCTTCTTTCTTTCTTTTTTTTTTTTTAGCAACGTAATCTTCCATTGGTCCTACAACAAGCGCCAGCACACGGGGTTTTTATGTCCTTCGCCCGGGCCCGGGAACAGGGGAAAAAAGTAAACGAGTTCTGAAGAGCGCGAACAGGAGCATTAAAAAATAACAAGAACATCGCCGTGGCTGTACCGCGAGGCTCCGTGTGTGCGTGTGTGTGTGTACGCTGGGTAGGGAAATTGTCCCGGGCCCGGTGCGCCGAGGTCATTCGGCACCCGGCAAGTCCGGTAAGGAACCGCGCGGAGACGCCATTCGCAGCGAGCAACCGGCAAGCTCCTTCCGAATAGCTCCGGGGACGGTGCGCTTCGCAGCGTTCCAGGTACGGTTCCTGATGACCGCTGCAGAAGCCCGGTCCTGAGGTCCTGATCGGGGGCACACCCCGTAAGCCGTGTAAGCCACGAGCCACAGGGGGAAGAGATGATGAAGTTACACCGGAGCGAGACAGAGCCGAAGAGATAGAGAGCGAGAGAGAGAGATGGCGGGTGGCGGGACAGAGATGAATAATCCAGCAGAATCCACCGGCCGACGACTTAAGAGATTTTCGCTCGGAGCGGTGGAAAAATAAATTTAAACTTCCATTTCGTCCGCCCCGTTTTTTCCCTTCGCCACAGAACACCTTGCGTTCCTTTGCTCCATCGGTGAACAACAGTTTTAAATAATTTATGAAATGCACATTGCGTGGAATTTTTTTTTATGATTATTTTCGTGCGCACCTTTTGCCGTGGCCTGTCCCGTGTGCTGCACTTTACAGCCACCCCGGCCACTGTTGTCTTAGTTGAGGCCCTGTGCCTTTTCCGTTTTGATCCCGCGTCCCGAGTAATGTCCGGGCCGATGTCGTCCTGGATGCTTTTTCTACCGTTCGGAGGTGCCTTTGCGTCCGTTTTGTTTTGTTTTATTGCTAAGAGCAGCTTTTTTTTTGTACAGTGCAATGGCATGAAAATTGGACAAAAAGTGCATTTCCGGTCAGTATGATGATTGTGGAGGAGCGCACGGTACAGTGAAGGGCAATTGTAGTCTCAGTGGTCCGAAGATTAAACATGTTTTAGGGATAACAAAATCGGCACTCGAAAGGAGTCTCTTTCAAGTCACTCTCTTCTTTCAGGGAACTAGTTTGTGTAAATTCCATATTCCGATGTAAAAGCGATCTCGTTTTGCATCAAGCCACACCTGGAGCAGTTTTTCGGAACCTCTTGTTAGACGACCCGGTGAAAATCGCGAAAGAACATTTACGATTCCGAGCAGCTGCCAGTGGCGACCACTCGAAGGAAAGACTTATGGCAAAATGGACGAAACGAAAACTGCATTATGAGTTCTAAATTAAGCCATTCCAGTCGGGCTTCCCGTGCAGCGTGAAACCGCGCGAAATGGAACCTCATTTCCGGTGTGGGGTTTTGCTGGCGGTTTTGCTCGGCCTTTCCCGGAGCAAGTGGAGCGTCCTTCCACCGGGGGGGTTCCGTTCGCAGGCGTGGATGGTCATTTGTGGTGTAGCATTGTTGTAAATCGTGTGATCAAACAGCAGGTTTTTTTTTATTCCGGCACAATGATCTCTGAACACATTGCCCTTTCGCATGTGTTATACAGATGCGCGTTTCCCTTTTTGGTTACAGTGAAATGTTGGCCGCGGTGACCCGAGTAAGAGGAAGCGAACATGTCAGCCAGACAAATTAAACAAATCACCCCCGTTTTTCGCCGCGACTGGCGAGCCTTTGCAATTTCATGTCCCATCTAGTGGTTGATTGAACCTCACCCTCGCCACCGACCAAAAGGGACCGGGTGTTTTTCAACCCCTTACAATGGTTGATCCGGTGCACGCGTTCCCGCTTGACGGCTGGAAAAGCGGCGCGCGGGGAAACTGTCGCCCGGAAACCGTAACCGAAACGGGCGATACGGTGACGCGTGTGCGTGGCGTTATGCAAACAACGCTCGGCACAGTCGAACATATTAGTGTCGATATTGAATTGGGCATGAAAAAGGGAAACAATGGGTGGGTGTTTATTTGCCGCACTGGTGCGGGCTGGCAATGAAGGAGCAGAAAAAAAAAGGAAAAGGCTAGAATCCTGTTAGCCGGCATCCGTTTGGTGGTTGGTCGCACAAATTGGATGTGCGTTTGGGATTTTCTTTCGCGACTTTATCGAACGGATTGGTTTGTGTTTGCGATTGGTTTGTAAGAGGATTTTGCAGGTTCGGCAGAGAGTTAATTAATCTCAAGATGTTGAAACATTGGTCGATCGGCATGTTGTTGTCCAATTTGTATTCAGAGATTTTTTCTATAGGTTTGTTGGTGGTTACATGTCACATCATTTTATTTTTTTTAAATATGAAAAACTACTCATGTGTATTGTTCTTAAAACTAAACATATTCCTTAGTGTATCGTTTACAAGTGAAATATGAGTGTTGCTTTCCCTTTTTCACCGGCTTCTATTTGTAATTAATCTGCGGTATCACTTAAAATGCGATATTTGCATAAACATTCTACTGCCTTCCCCTCGCTTTCTCGAACGCAACCCCCTTAAGTACGTCACTCCGAGGCAGGTCCAAATTTGTCATCGGACTGTTCATTTAGCCAAAGACCAAACCTTTGCTCACACACGGCCACGGCCTGCTGTCATCGGTTTGCATGCGGTTGTTTGAACAATTGGCGCTGTGTTTGCATGCACGACCAGACCAACCAGCTGGCATCGGAACACAACCGAACGACCGAAAACCAACCTGTCCTGGCAAATGAAGCGAATAATTCATCAAACACCAGCGACGACGACGGTACGGGCAAGGACCGTTTCGTCGCCTTAACCGTAATCCCATGCCAAACCGCACTGCGTTGATCCTATTTCGATATTCCTCCCTCGTGTGTTTTCTAGCTGCTCCGGTGGCCGGAAGGGGGAGGAAAGGAAGTAGCGCTGGGAGGCTGAAGGCGTCTGCCTCGTCCCTCCGCTGCCTTCAAGAAAACAATACAATAACTGCAAAACGTGATAATGAACTCCTCCTCGGGTTCGTTGTTGTGATCCTTCGTCGTCCATTTTCCCCTTTGCTCGCTTTTTTCCCCCCTCTGCACGCTGGTCGATTTTCCTTTGAGATCGGATCTTTTCCCGTTTTTTATCCACCCAGGACATCACGAATGCCTCCCTTCCCCTCTCCCCACCATTGTCACACCTCGAGCGTTGCCATGCTGATGAGAATTTTCCTCACTTTTATGTTGCTGCTGGTGGTGGTTTGTTTTTTCTCTTCCACGTAAAAAAGTCAATGCTCGGCACCGTTGAGTAGCTCACAAAGAAAAAGTAGAATGGATCATAAGAGATACGGAAAGGCGGAAAGGGCAAGGAGCTGGCAGATGGATAGGTGAACATTCTGAGAGAAAGACGGGCCGCAGCCGCCAAGACACCGGGATTCCGATTCGACGTCCGGAGGCGCGTTTGGGCGGATAAGTACGTGACCAAGTGTTGATAAACTCCCGCAGTTATTTGGCATCGTTAGCGGGCGTTAGGGGACACACAACGGCCTGAACCACACCGGACGCGTCGCCACACGTCGGGTGGACCGAACCAACCCGAAATAATGTTGTGGAAAAGCCCCACCCACCCCCCAGCCTTCCCCATTCGCCGTTTCCAGCGTGTCCGATGCGTTCTTTTCGGTCGTCTCGGGTGCCCCCGGGGGGGCCTGTCGGGATCTTGTTTTCTTTTTTCACCTTCTTCGTCCTTCACCTACCGTTGACGAGGCACCGAGAAGCTTCAAAATGTATCATTGAATTTAAAGGATAATGAAATTGTGGTCCTCATGGTACGCACCGAAGCACAATTTAACCGAACGGAGACCGAAAAACCGGCGTCCGGTGGGATGCGGCTTGCTGCCGACGATGTGGACTTCGTTTCCGGTCAATTTTCCCCGGCGTAATGTGGCTTCTTGCTGGTGGGGAAACTTTCACCATGGCCTGGCCCTGGGAGCAAGGACTGACAACATGGGCTAAGTTTGTGCGATTGAATTAGGACTCACTTAGACGAGTAACGGATATGAAAATTGATCTTTCATTTCCGTGCATCTTTTTTTCCATCAAATCGCATGGTCATTTTTTCTCTGTTTAATATAATCATATATTTGTTTTAGTATCTTAAATTGTACTCATTCATTGAGGTGTAATAAGCAGAACTAAAATTGTTTGAAGATCCATATTAAAAGCAGGCAATTACAACAAATCTTAGGGGACTTACCTTCTCCTATTTGACACTTGCACATTAACAGAACTGCACGAATGTCCATGAAACCAACACTTGGAAGATAAAAACGCCTGTAATTGATATCAGTACACAGTTTGTCATTAATACAACGTTCGCGTTGAACATCCGCGTCCGTTCTCACGTTGGGACACTCGAAATCAATTAGTTATCATCATGTGAACCTGCCGATGCTGCACTTGCAGCATTCAGCCCATTCCCCTGCCGATTGCCGTTTCTTCCCCATTAAAAATGTGTTTGTGATCGATAATTAAATTTTTCGACACGAAATCAAAAATCGCCGGAAACGGCCGGCGGCGGCGATGGTGGATCGGTCTGGAGATGGGTCACATTAACTCCGGTTGTCGGACACACACACACACACAATTGGCACACGGTGAGAAACATCAATCTGCCAACGAGTGCAACACGCCGGCCGGAAACACGTCATCGACCGAAGGTGTGTTGCGATCGGGATTCAATTAAAAACTATAAATCAGTTCCAGCGCTGTGCAATAAAAGGTGCATGCTTTTTCCGGGGGGTTTTCCTGTTTTTTTTTTTTTAATTTTTCGTTCAACCTTCTCACAGTATTTCACACACGTTTACGAGCGTCCAGCGTTATTAACTGTTACTACTGGTCCTGCTTGCTTTTGATGATGTTTCTGTTCATCTTCTCCCCTTCCCCCCCCCCCCCCACCCCCACCTCGTTTCACGTGGAAATCGTTGGCCAATTTGGTGTAGATAATTTTCACTCTTCGAATGCAATTGTGTTTTATTTTCTTCATTTGCGCGTGCATGCAGAGCTTTTGTGTTGTTCTTCGTTCCTTTTCTACTGTCGGTGCATCAACATTTCGGCTTTGCTTATCGAATGAGTCCAGCATTTTTTTACACTCATTCGCGCGCGCGTGTGTGTGTGTGATTTTTTTCACCATCTCTGTTACTGACATCCTTTTATGCTATTAATTAGTGCCGTCGAGGTGTTTGCAGACAGGCGGTACATATATATTTTTTTCCTCCATTTTTTGCTAGTTGAATTCATTTGCTTCCTTTGTGCGTCCATTTCAAAGGGTTTTTGGCAGTTATATTACCGTTTTATGATGGTGAGATTTAATTTTTATCAGATTTTTTGTCCATTCAATTGAATGCAACAACAACAAAAAAATGGGATGGAAAAATCCGATCGGAAATTGGAACTGATGGAAAACCGTTCGCTTCCAACGTCCGACGGATGCACGGCGCCATTTTCCCGACGGCTTTTCGCACTGGGGATTGGAAAAGAAACCAAATTGGATCGAAGCTCACAAAAAGTGCTCTGAGGCCGGACGGACACAAAGGTAAATCAGTTGTGTTGGTAGCAATCGTCGGTGTTCGATTTGGTTTCTATCCAGCCGTACTTCTTGTTTTTGCCTTCCAAATGGCACAAGCGTGGCTAAAATTCGGGGAAAACCTGTCTCTGGCGTTGAACGTAACGAGGATGAGGATGCGACGGTACCAGAAGCGAACAGCAAAACGCGAACTCGTACGCCAATTCGTACAACAACCGGTGGAAAAACCTGCGACTTCACTACGACTGCAGCGATTTTGGAGCCGGAGGCCTTCCGACGACGACTCCTGGACTCCCCGCGGGGGTCGATTCTCATGCATGTGTGTGTGTGTGTGCATGTGGCTGCTGTTGCTTCCGAAATTTGGCGAGATGAACGGGAGAATGCCATCACCGGAGAGCCGAGCGTTCGTTCCCTTTCCACTGCAATGTTGCACTGCAACTTTACATAGAAGCAGACGGTCGGGACGATGCCGATGCCACGAGAAGGAGGAGGAGGAGGAGGAGTAAGCAGGGAAAATGCCGGCTGGCAGGAAGCTGGACTCGAGTCCTTTACCCCCCCCCCCCCCCCCCTCGCTCGCACGCACTCACGACGCGGGAAAACAACACGGCATGCCGTCGTCCCTTTCACCGGTCGGTCTCGCTTCTGGCCTCGGAGGAAATCTTTCGCTTGCCCCCCGCGGGAAAACCACTTTTCACCACCTCCGCTAGGCGTTTTCCCTTTTCGAGACATCCGTTGCTCTCTGTCGCACGCCAAAACCCCCCGAAGCGACTGGCGCTTTCGCTCGCTTCGCGCTTTCCTTTTCCTCCATGCGCTTGCTCTTACACACTCACGCACCCATACAAGCGGCACAAAGCCGGGTCGTTGGGGGTGTGCTTGGGAAGGATGTGTGGAGGTGGGCCGGGGGCAGCAGCAGGCAAGCAAGTAACTTTGGACGACATTGGAGCCATAGTGTTTGTGCTGGAAATTGGTGCACAGTGACACATAGTAGACACTTTGAAATGAATATTGCACGTGATAGTGCGTGTGTGTGTGTGTGCGCTCTGAAGGACATGGAAAATGGAACGCGTTTCCTGAAAAGGGTTGAAGAGACCATTCCATACAGTTGCAGCCGGCAGAGGGGAATGAAAAACACCGAGCAGAAGGATGTGGAGTCCTTTTTACCTTTACACCACGATGCACTTGCAAGGGAAAACGATTGTCCTTAGCAAAGGGTGGTAGGGTAGGGTAGCTCACATGGGTCTTGATTGTCCATATACTGGTTGCACGTCCAGCTCGTGCCTTTGCGAGAAACTTTCTGCGACTAGATTGGATTTTTTCGTTCTTTGACAAACTCAGGTTTTCCCACTTGCAGTTTTGCAATTCTAGGAAAATGGTTTTGAGTCCATTTTTTGTTATTTATTTCAGACACAAACAATTTCTCCTGCGTGTGGATGAAATCAACCTCCATTGGAGTTCCCTGACATTTAAAGTTCTTGAAATTGTTTAATTGCTTTTGTAAAGGTCAAATTCAATTGTCTTATTTTTAATTCGGAACGCAAGTCATACATTTGTTTTCCAGCAAGTTCGCCGACCTTTTCCACGAGATATCCTGAGCTACTTGGAAATGGAAAACCTCACGCTCACTTAGCATCATCGTCACACCGACCATACACCATTGCTAAATGTCACTTTGTTCGTCGATCGTTCTGGGATGGATCGGGAAAAGAGGTTCACAGCAGTTCAGCGGAATTCTCAGAATCGTAGTCTGAGGGTAGAGGAAAGGAACGCTCGGGGTAAGGGTCGCGGGGTGGGCGAGTAAAAAGCTTTCACTCATCGCACAGCTGAGCGTTTCCCATCGTTTAAGAATGCTTACGAGTTACTCGTCCTTTTTTTTCTTTGTCGAAGCCGGGTTTCTTCGACCGTTTTTCCTTTACAAACGGTGCCGGGGGCAGTTTTTCGGAACTCGCAACATTAACGCACACCGTAAGGACGAACCTGGGTGGAGCAGAGTGGCAGGAAAGAGTGTGTGCGACTGGGGAGAGAAATGGAATAAAAATATGAATATCCATCGCCGAGCAAGTGGCGGCGCTAAGAAGCCTTTTCTTCGCCACCATTTTCCACGCCGTGGCTTTTCGATCGACTTTTATGCTAATGCTCCGTGTCTTCATCGCTCGTTGGGAGACGTCGTGCCTCGGCGACACCAAAGGACAATTTTCTAACCTAACCTTTGGTGGATCGTCCGAAAAAGAGTGGCTCCGGGTGGAAGAAGAAAAACCCGGGCAGCCTTGCCGGGAAACGATCGAGGCGCTACTTATGCCGCGAATAATGATGATGATGACGACGACCACGACGACGACGACGAAGACGAGTCCCGGAGCCGAGCGGAACTGCGCCGCTGTTTATGCGGTGGTAATTATTAAAATATATTTATCCAAACAGTTCATTACAACACGTTGTTTGCTTTATGATACTGCTTAATGGTTGTCTAATGAATTAATTTATACCCAACGTGGCTGCACGGGAAAAACGGGCCGTCAGCCGGCGTCGCTAATAGCGTTCCGCCCGTTGCGTTGCCCTTTTTTGTAGCAAAATGCTACCCGATTCGTGAGAAAATTGTGCACATGGGTTGGTCTTGAAGCGGACCACCGCCGAGGCGATTTCCGGTGACATGTTTTGTGGCGCTGTGTCGAACAGAAGAAGCAGCAAAAAAAAAAGCGAGCACCATTCCCAGAACGGAAGCTGGCGCCGGTGGCCTTTGCACGATGGTTCTGGCTGAAAAACAGTTTTTTTCGACAGTACGTTCAAGACGAATCTCGGCCGTGGAAAACATTTGCTGTCGCTCTACGCTAATCTCGAGGAAAGCGCGCTGGAAAAAGTCTTTCCATTCGGTGAGAAAAACGTTATGTTTCAACAAGCATGCCGGGAGCGGAAGGCGGAAGATTGGACGATTGGCAGCTCCCACGAAGCGGCTCTCCCAAGAGACTCCCCGTCGGTGGACAAACTCATCCACCCGAAGGCAGGAAGAGCGCGATCGCGGCGCTTGCGAATGTGCGGTGGAAATAAAAACGCATCAATCCCGAAGGCACAAAGTCGTCAGGATGTCTGTGACGGTATGTGATTTCCTTCGCTCTCTAATGCCAACCCACCCCCCCCCCCCTCCCGCGCCTGCTCGGTTTGTGTTTCCCTTTCGCACGCGAATGTTCCTACGCAAGGTTTCTTGTGACAATTCGCGATCATTTTCACCGTTCTCGCTCGTTCGTTAGGAGCGATGGAGAGGAGCTTTTTCTCGCTTGCGTGTGTCACATATCAAATCGCTCCGTCACCGGCCGAAAGATGGAAGCTAATGCCCCCGAGGGGGGAGGGGAGGAAGCCATGGAAGAAGTGATGGGAGGCACTCGGGTGTTTGCTCGAGGGCAGCAAACGGGGAATGGGGGGGATGGATGTGACAACGCCCGGGCGAACTAACGACCGAGGTGACAATCAACCGCGCGCTGCCGTCATACAATTACATGATCATGTGAAACTGTATTATAATGTTTTAATTCAATTGGTGTACGTTTGTGTGTGTTCGTTGTTGTTCTTTTTTTCTTCTTCTTGCTCCTCCAGCCATGGGTGCAGGACCCCCGGGGAAAGGGGAGTCATTATCAGCTCTGGTGGGGTGAGAAAATGTTGTTGGAGAAGAGGCGGGTAGTTTTCTGTGCTGGAAAAGGAGGGAAAGAGAGTGAAAGATATAGTGAGTGAGGGGAAAAAAACAACAGATTGAGATTGCCGTTTCGTTAGCACTCGAACAGGAACTTGAAATTAGCGTGTAATAACGATGATTGCCATAATTAAGTGTTTATAAAATCATGCTGCTATAACAGCTCAATTGAGGTGTTTGTGTGTTTACGCTCATCGCCACTTCTAAACGTAGGGATTTTTTTTTTTCGAATGATACTAAACGATTTACGAAACGGTTGTTTTGTTTGGCGTGCTTGCGAAATAATTTTCCGAGAAACTCGTCGTAAGCTTTCTTCTAGTTTACTCCGCAACGGTCAGTGATCTTCGAGTTTTGCATCGATTTAAAAGGACCAGCGACTATGTACAACTCCCCACATAGTATGTTTTCTTCACAGGAAACTTCGTTTTGGATCAAACACCCTAGCGACCGACCGTTTTCTGGGTAGATTGCTGGACGAACGAAAACAGAGAATTCAAAGAAGCAGCTACGTGTTTTTTTTTTGTTGTGCCTGGAAAAGGTAGGAAACAAAATGGAGAAAAACAAACACCGACCGCTGGCGGCAAATCGGAGTGACATTCCACACACTTCCAAAGGACCGGGAGAGGCAGATTGTAGATTTAGCATTAGTTTGGGTGTTTCAATATTCTGTTTGTAGCCCTTGGACCGAAAGACGTTTCTTGGCTGGTGGAGGTTTAGTGTTCTTTCTCAAGGGCAAGTTTCTTACCTTGTGTATAAATCGTTAGCTACTGGCTAGCGCCTTGGAAAATACACCATAGAAGAGTTTTAATAAAAAGCTGCTAGGGAGTACGGGACCAGACACGACCCAGAGTGGGGTGGGTTCGAATCCAGACAGGACCTCCCCACTATTGAAATGCTACAAAATTGAAAAGAAAATGAATTGAAATGTCTAAATTCCACACTAATCGATTACTTTTTGCGTTTGCGATTACATACACCGAGGGGAACAAACATCTTTTTATGATAATTTTCATGACGACATCGGCTGAACAAACCTTCCGAGTAAAGCTACGGCTCGCACAACAAACCAGCTCGTTTTCTAAATGGCATGGCAAACCACTGCAGAATAATTGTCGGCAATCAGGTGACGAGCCGGGGCCGGGGGTTTCTCTCCGGCCCGATCCGAACCCGGGCTCACTTGTCACCAAATTGATATTTCAACAAACAACTGGCAACTGGCCGCAAATAATTGCTTAAACGGTGTCCACATTCGTAAGTGGAGACTCTCCACTCGTGCCGCGGGAGTAGACTTAGCGCATAATGTCTAGAGTGCATGCACATATGCTCGTATGATTTAGAGCTCGCTCGCGAGATCGCTCGTGCCGATGAAGGAGGGACACAAACGCAAAAAGAAAACCGTCCATAAGGGGCCGTTTGCGACCGTGAGCGAGGGACGAGAGAGAAAAAAAAGGAGGAGGTGTACGATCATTACACAAAATTACCGACCCGCCAGAGTGTCCGTCCGTCGATTCCGCAAAAGGGATCGCTTCCCCGGGCCGTTCCTTTGCCGATCTGCAGAGCCGTCTGCTTCGTGCTTCCCTCTTGGACCTTTCCCGGGCGATCGCGGAAATCACGGTGGAGTTCGTGGAACGTTCTTTGCAGCGGTTGGCATGTGCCACGGTCCCTTTGCCACCCCTTCATTTTCTCCCGGATCCTTCGCCCTCACCGTTGACGATCGTCGCTGGTGTTTTGCCGCACGAGCGCAGCGATATTATTTATTGCAATCCTTGGACCCGCCATAGGGCAGGGCAGGGGACGCGCGTGTGACGGTCGCATATTTGGCCGAAGGGATTGCCCGCCCCGCTCGCTCCACCCGCACGAGAGGGGCAGAATACCCAAAGGAAAACATCCGAGTAAGGTATTAGCAACGCGAGGGGATGCCACGTTCGGCGTGCAGAAGAAAGCCGAAGAATGATTTGCACATTATGCGCGTGCTCAAATCGTGAGGTTACAGGGTCAAGTATTTGTGACCTGCCCACCCAACACGGGCCGCAACCACAAGCCAGCGAGCAGAGCGAGCAAGGAGTACTTTCCGGAGTCAACAACGCAGCTCAATCTGTCCGCCGAGCACCGTTCGTGGACACCTTGACAAGCGCTCTCTGGATGTACACAGTTTTCCGAGCCTTTTACTTTAACTTGTGGCTGCGTTGGTGGTGGTTCCTTGACGATGATGTTAATTATGATGGTTTGAAGTGTCTAAAACGAAAGCCACAAACGTTCTCGTATTGATTTGGGGTGTTTGATTAAATCGTTGTAAGTTCTTGTCATTGCTTACTGACATTTTGGTTTCTTTAGTCTTATGAAAATACTTATGTTAAACACATGTTGGAATCTTTTCTATTATGTGTCCTTTTGTACATTATTAACTATCCATGTTGGTGGTTCGAGATAGCCGAACGCGTACCACGGCTCGAACACGATCCACGGCGTCATGGGTTCGAATCTAGATCCCGGATTGACTATCCAACGTACGCGGAAAAGGGAAAGAGTCTCGTAAGCCCTCTAAATGGGTGGGCTGACCAAATTAATCGTTGCGCCAGGAAAAAGAAGACTTACCATGTTGCTTAAGATTACACTGACGATTAGTTGATTAGCTTCTTGAATAATCTAACTTACCCTTTAAGATTGCCCCCCGTCTTATTGGCTGTAGTGTAAAATATCCTTTCATTACATTTTCCAACACACCCCCCCTGGAGCGGAATGGAGGATTGCCCGTTTCCGGAGCGTTTTGCAGCGAAATTATTTCCAAGGTGTTAAAACTACCTGGCGCTCACCTTCCAGCACCGTGCGGAAAGGGTCAGGGTGAGCGAACGCTCCGAGCAAGAAACGGAAGATTCTTGCTGCGAGAGACGCCTGGCAATTGTCCGCACCGCGCGCTTGGTAACCTGTCAGTCAATCGGCCGCCCGGAGCTGCAGGCTGCAGCGTGTGGAGTGTGGAGGGGGTGGATTTAAACAGCTTCACCTTGGCTCTAGGAGCTCTAGGAGCCGTGCTCCGGTTTAAGCGGTGATTGGCTCGTGCCGCGTGTCAGGGCGCAAGAAGTTGCCCCGCATCGGATGTCGTTCGTTCTGAGCGCGTTTCGCGTCCGTGGAGGACGTTCAAATTGCTGTTAATTTTTAAATCCCATTATCCACGTTCTACCACGTGCTCCGTCCAGTCTCGATGGAATGAGATCAGATGTTGTTCCTTGACTTCAAACATCGATTGCTATGGATCGATCCTGAGCTCGATGGTTTTGGTGGAGCGACACAACTCGAAAGTCATGGCTGGCAACGGCAGCATTATTAGCCATAAATACGTTGTTCTAGTTTTTCCTCCTCGGCATTTTCCCGCTCAGTCAACCGTTTCCCTCTTCTTCAGTAGCAGCACATCGCCGTGCCCAATCACCTCGGTTCCTTTTCCCATTCTGTAACGCAGGAATTAGCACGACCTTCTGAATTCATATCGTAGCTCGCACATCGGAAATGTATCTCCTGAACGCGGTTGCGATCTCCAGTTTTTTTTTCCATTGCTCCATGCACCATTTTTTTTTTTGCTTCCTTGCGTTCCAATACCGTCGCCAGGGGCTACACACCCTATAGGATTTCTGCACTGAATATTTAATTTGATTTCTGTGTACAGACGATGAAAACATTTCCTTGCGCATATTTCCTCGCCCGCTCCGTTCCCGCAGTTTCTTCTCCACCGATGTGGTCTTCTTGGCATCGGCAAAGCGGCACAGTACATAAGCGGCCATTTTTGCCTTCGGGGCGGCCAGCGTTTGCCAGAAGCAGCGCAGCGCAGTATCGGTGTGAGCACGTACAGTTCGTCCGTATCCATCCCGGCATTGTCCAACGGCGGCAGCAGCATCATCGTTTTCGGGAGAGATCGGCCTGTGTGTGACCGGCCGTTTTACGAAAACGCTACAGTAGGATCCGGTTTTTTTTGTTTTTGCGCCAGTTCTTTCGACCCACTCCCCCACATCCGGAGATAGTATACGCAGACGGGCGAAACTGTTCGATCAAAGGGGGAGGACGGAAATGCGCCATGCGGCTGGCATTAGGGCATGCGGAGGGAAGCACACATAAAGCGCCCAATGTAACAGCAACACACACACATGGAAGGGGACGATGGTACGTTCAGAGGGAATCAGAACTCAAGCACCGCGGAAAATGTACGAATCGGGACGAATTGGATGACGCGCATTTCATGAAAGACAAGTACAAAAAATGTGTTTAAAAAAATCGCATGTGTTTGTAGTACACAAAATGACAAAAAACTGACACTCGCTGGAACTACGATGGGTTCTTTGGTGGAGCGCAAAAACGAATAAAAAAAAACTGCGATTGATGGATTTCGGATGCATGAATTCCTTGGTTGGAGCATAAAAAATTAACTCAAAGTGCGACACACAATGGGAGAAGTACAGTAGAGGGTAAGAAAAGAGTTTTAGTTGCAGTTAAATTCATGTTTAAAAGGGCCGATTATCCAATAGTTTACTCTTAACTTTATAAAAAGTTGACTGAAGGAAAGATTTGATAAAAGTGAACTATCGGAGCAAATGAAATAGAAACTTCCGGAGGTTCCAGTATAGTCGTTTCATGGGTTCAAAACCAGCCCGGACTTCTCCCGGATTGAAGGATTGACTATACGTCTTGTATGCCAGGTCTTGGTGGTCTTTACACCAGGAAGAATAAGGATGAATCGAATCTTCCACATCGGAAAACAGAATTCGACGCACAGGTTGTTGTTTCTGAGTATTCCTCATATTCCCAGCAAGGCGAGAGAACGTCAAAAATTGTCGGTGCCTGTTACTGGTAAAATTCGGTTATTCAATTCCATTGCCTTCCTGCTGCGAGCCTCGTTGGCGATGGGACAAGAAGCATTCATCTGGTATTTTTTACCTTTACACATTCCCCCACACACTCGTTTGCCTTTGGGGCAAAATGGCGAAATTTCATCGATACCGTTGCCAAATATCCTGTCGACGAATTTTGCGCTTCCGACTCTCACTTTGCATTCATCTGTGATTTCGGAAATTTCCGCGAGCGCAAAAGACGCATGTGTTTGTGTGTGTGTTTTTTTGATCTCATATCTCGATCGCTTTGAGATTTTACTTTTTTTTTATTGGTTGCCTGATGTCTATTGAGCAGCATTTTGGTTTAATCAGCTTCTGGATGAATGCGTGAAGAATCAAAGAACACTCCAGCTCCAGGAGCTTCCTTAAACTTAAACTAAAAACACCCGGTTTGATGTACGATATCTAAGATGGACAAACCAATCTATGCGCCATGGTCATTTTGCTCGTGTGAAACATACCCCCCTTTGCAAACACACTCCCCGCGAGAGATCCTTCTTGCTCTTCCGGTTGTGGAGCTCTTTTCTTGGAATCCAAACACAAAGCGTCACGGAGAAGGAAGACTAACCTAGTTCTACGCCGTGCATACCGGTGACACCGGCAAGGATGATGTCCTCGCGCAAGCCAACATCGGACGCAAGCACAAGGCAGGCACACATACACAGACAGGCGCGCGGACTCGTCCTCCTTTCGCCCTTCGCGAGAAGACGGCTGTCGGCGAAGGGATTCCATCGTTTCCAGGAGCGGCTGGGCAGCGATTCTTCTCCGTTTGGATGTGTGTGTGTGTGTGATTCGGAACGGTCGGACCGGTTGCATGGTGCAGAATTCGGAGGTAAGTAGAGATATATGTTAGAAAACAGCCCGGAGGCGGGTACTTTGTATTTTATGTTGCCTCACTCGGATGCAGGGTAATCGTTGGCGAGGGATGCTTACTTACACGCCACCGTTGGCAATGTCCGCATATGCTCCTTCTCTCTCTCTCTCTCTCTCTTTCTCTCGCTCTCCCTCTGTCCCTTTCTCTATCTTGCACTGGGCAGATTCTCCATGCCGGGTAAAATGGAACCCGCCCTTCGTCCACATAGTAATCCCATCGCTCGATTGCTTCCTTTTTTTTCGGTTGTTGTCCTCGCGCCTCACGTTTGCCGTCCCTCCGCTGGCAAAAGGGTGTATCGTCCCTGTGTCCCTGCGCTTTTTATTTATTTATCCGATCCTTCGTTACGTGGATAGACACTACGGGCAGAACCGTTGGTCGTCGTCGCAGTCGACATTTGTGGACTTCCATCCTTCCCAAGCCCCGAACCGGTACCGTGGGCTTAACGGCAGCGTTTCCGTTTCTTTTCTTTTTTGTATGATTGCCTCCGTTCCCCGGGCCTCCACCTTTGCCGCAGCCCGGCATCATGTATGTGTGCAAGCACGCACGCAAGCGGAAACATCTTCACATCTCACCGTTCGCTTCACAACGCTTTGATAGGGCACCTTTGTTTCGGGTTGGCTTTATCGAAAGCGGAGAGAAAACACACCGGGGGGGTTGGCAGGTGGGGTTTTCCGCCACGGCCATGACACCTAGCAATATCGAACCTTGTCAACCGGGAGGACGGTTGCGAAAAGGGGCGGCACGAAACAAGCATAAGCTTTTATGTCGCTCGTAACGAACATTTTCATAAATAGATATCCGTTTTGCTGTAAATGCCGGCTGCTGCTGCCACCAGGCAACGGGGCTTTTCCGACATTGTCTCCAGTTTGGGTTTTCCAGAACCGGCCGCCAGATCGAGGAACATGGATCCCCACGATGGGATGCTGGGCAATATTGTTAGTAGCGATTCCAAGAAAGCTTTCATATGATTAGAAATAAACAGAATTCAACGTAACGACGAGGGACAAAGTATCAATTTTTCCTTCAAAATCTATTTCATCAAAAATGTTAAGATTTTTCCTCGATTTCTTTTAAACCACACTTTGAGATGATTCAATGTGTTGCCTACTTTTTTTGGAGCAGTTTGTTTTCGTTCGTTTAGCTAATGGATTGTAACGCGGGCGACTAATCCACGTCAGTTGATCCATTTTGCCTACCGAAAAACATTTTCGATGGATAGTGTTTTTCCGTGGAAAATGTAACATTGGTGGAAAAAGTTCTCGGCGAGAAAACGCCGGGTATCGTATTTTTCCGGGACGCTTGGTCGATGATACACAGGAAAAAAATGGTCGTGTAATGGATCAGGTTTATAGGTTAGGTTTTGTCATGTGAAATTCTGTGTCTGTCTGTACGTGGAGGTGGGAGGAAACGATCTTTTTCTATTTGAATTTTCCTTTTGTTCGCGAATGTTTCGGTAGCCAACAGGATAATAAATGTGACGCATCGTACGGATTGTGAAAATCTCTCGCTTTTTTTTTGTTTTTGCATTTTCCAATGCGCGTACCCGAGTGTTGGGAGAAAAAATACGCATTGCTCTAACGTGCCAACAAAGGTCCGTGATTTACGGCTCTAATTTGAGCACACCCTTCCCAATTACCCCCCCCCCCCCCCCTGGTTTGTCTGCCTGTCCCATAATCGGTCCCGGGAGATCGGTTCGAATGCGATTCCGGTTGCCCGGACGACACGCCACGAAACTGTGCAAAACCGAGCCGCTCGCGTTTTTGCGTGGTCCACGTGGCAAAAGGTAGCGGATTTTCGGACACCACCTAAACGGGGCCGTTCCTTCCCCCCCCCCTCCCCACACATGTAAAAACCATCCGCCCAGCCGGAGGCCATTTAAGGTTATGCTGTGTGTTGCTTGCTGGCGAGGCATAAATATTCGATGCCAAAAACCTACCACACGCGAACCAGGCTAGTCCAGGAAACGGTGGGCCGTCCCGTGTCGTACGTTTTAATGTTCCGCAATAACAATGATAATGTGGCCCGGATGTGCCACGTTTGCCGGTGGTGAGATTTAGCTCCTCGCCGCAAGAGGGAGCCGCGGCGGCAACGGACGGAGATCGGGGGCGTTCTAGAATGGCGCCCAGGATGCTGCCCAACATAGTGTAACATCGCAACATCGTGGGCCCAGCGCGAACAAAAGGAAGGCTGCCCCCTACATGGGGTGGTGATTTCGGATGATTATCGAAACCCGCAACGCCCAAACCAGGGACGAGGAGACGCGCCAACTCAGCGGAAAAACATGTACCACCATCACATGGAGCAACACAAGCACACACGCATGACGGCACACTGCACGCGGACGGTCCGTAATGGCGTAGGGATGGTACGGTATCATCGTCATCGTCAAACGACGGTTGCGATCCGTTCTTTTTTTTTTGGTTTTCGGGGAGAGACATAAAACACGATGGAGCCAGCGGGAACCAATAACATTACGCCCAGCTGAGGCCGGGGAAAAACAAAGATTTATGCCCGGCCCCGGTTCCTGGCGTGCGTTGCCTATGCGTTGGTTTTGGAATTTTATGACCCGCATCGCCCAGGCTCCGAACTCGGGATGGTCCTGTTCCTAAGGCGAGCTGTGCGCGATGGCGCGTTTGCCACGACGAGCAAGAAGAAGTATGATGGCTTCGAGGATATACGCATTGCCCGGCTCATTGGGAACCATATATGCATCCCCCGTCGTCCCATCCCCTCACTCGGCGCCAATGCCGCAAATGCGCCCCCACAAATCATCGCTTTCTGCGGAATATTCGAGCCACCAAACGCGAGCGCGTTTTCCCTCGTTCCCCCGAGGGGGTCATTTTGACATTATTTTTCCAGCTTCTGCAGCGGCAGGGATTTTCTGGGGATCCTCAACTCGGCCATGTTCGCAGTACCCATCATGCATTTTCATGGGAGACCGTTCCGTTTTTTGTTTTTCGGGAAAAGGATGTCGGTTCCGTTTACGACCATGCTACGAACAACATCCCTTTTTTATTTGCCCATTCCATTCCAGGACTTGTCGTCGTTCGTCGCCTTTTTGTGGTCGGATTTTCGCTGTTCCATGGATCTTCGGGGGTGATCGGTTGATGTATCGACAGGACGGACGGGGAAAGGGCGTGCGATTACCATTACGAAAGCTGTGTCACATTACATCGACACGACTGCTCCTACGGAGAATTCAACCCGTGGGCTTCGGTGTGCTTTATCGGTTTCGGCATCAGTTTTATTCGCTCACAATAACTCGGCCGAAAAGTGTTGTTTTATGGAGCAGATTTTATCCTCCCCTGGTCCTGCTGTCTTTGGTTTATTTCATAAACATTTTCCAATCTTGCGAGTTTACGACTTGGAGGAGCTTGGAAGAACTTATGAAACTTTGGAGTCTACACGCAACGGAAAGAGTAGGAAAAGTCATAAATTGCGTATGTCCTCAGATATTGTAACTTGGTTGTTTATTTCCTATGGCTTGCTTTTCACATTTGCCGAGAAAGGAAGGCTGAAAAAATTCTCTTCTCAATATGAAAGAGAAGAAATTAAATGGAACAAAATTAAATGGTACCCAGTCGATTAAGATATTGCGAAAGCATTACTACGGAACTCCCTAGTTCAACATCTGATTCATCGAGTTTTCAGCCGTTGTCTTGGCGCCGGCAAGATACATTATTTTAATTTGATTGGAAGAGGCCTGCACACATCCCGTAGCGTCGTCATGGCGGAGGTACTGCCAACATCGCTCGAGGCCTTGGAAAACGTCAGCCGAATGACGCGGCGGGTTCCTCCGTCAATCCGGATTTTTTCGGTCCTCAATGTTCGAATCGGTACAGGCAGGTCGTGTTTGTGCAGCAGCTCACATCAGATGGCGCAGCCGGGAAAATCTCCACAACACAGCCGGGCGCACTGATGCGGATTTGATTCAGTATTAATTCTTGCTGCCATTCGGAAGAGGGCTCGACAGGCAAAGAGGACCCGATGTTCAGGAGACCTCACCGTTGTGCTCGTGTGTTGACGGGAAGGTAAACAAAGTCCTAATCTCTTCCAGCGCAACCCCGCAGTAACCCTTGCAGAGTCGAGAGCTCACACCGAAAAAAAAAAAACCAAACCATTCCATATGGGCTAATAATGGTGAAGTGGTGTTCGGGGGGATTAGTGTGGCACTTGTGCCACATACTTCGCGGCGCTGTTTGCCTTCTGGAAGGGGGAAAAGGGACTGCGACTGTCGATGCTGCGGCGAGTACATTAATCGGTGGCTATTAATTAGAATATGTTGCACAACCTTGGAAGAAGGAGAAAAAAGAGGGGATTTTCCACAAGGATTACGTTGGCGTGTTGTCAAACGGAGCCCGCGAAGTGTTGAGCCTGTTTCGTTGGATCCGTTTTTTTTTCCTCATTTCATCCACATCTGTGAGTTGTGTGTCCTCGTGTGAAAGAGGGTGACGATAAGGCTCATTGGCCCTTTTGAATTTCAAATCGACAGAAAATGGGCAAATAAACATCAGTTCAATCTGAAGAAATCCTTCGTAGGAGGGTGTGATTGATTTCTTTCTTTTCGGCTCTGCTCAGCCCTCTGATGTGATCAATTTACAAATAGATAAAATTGAGAGCCAAGTATCAAACGAAGATTTCGAGACAGTTCTCGACACATGTTCGAAAGAAATCACCATCAACCATGGCATGCGTCGGCAACACAGATCTTCGGAGGAATAACAGGACGAGATTCAATTTACATTTCAAATGCGAATTTTCTTTTTCCTCCTCTCGACAGCAGAAAACTCCAAGTGGACCAACGAGAAAAGAATTCTTTATTCATTCCACCCTCGATGTGTTTCTTGCAAATGTGAGTTGATTTTCTTTTCTTGTTAAGTGTCTGCTCTTCGCGTCATGATTTTTGGTTGTTTTGGGAAACTGTGTTTTCCTTCCCGTGGTCCACGGAGCGTTTCGTGATTTATGATAATGATTACGCCCGGGAGGAAATCTTTTTTTTCCCCGGTATTTTTTTTCTCCATCTACTGTGCATTTTAGAAATGGCAACCGAAGGCGATTTAGGGACTCCAGTGGAACGATCGACCGACTGAGGGCACTGAGGTTGTGCTCCCATATTAAAAAGTCATAATGCGCCGTGCAAATCCACGCTCGTCCACCCGCACTCTGCTCCGGCTGCCCTGGCACAGTGAAGGGAAGAAATGGACAAAGTTTCGACTTCGGAAGGCCCACGATGCCGTGGTCAACCGCGAAACTCTCACGCGCCCCTGCGATGTGCTTATGCTTCGGTTTCGGTGTTAGGAGCGTAGTAATGTGATTTTAATGATGATTAAACTGCATTAGAATGTCGTTGAAAAGTTCTCCCAGTGCCGATGGTTCGCGCAAACGTCACTTTTTATCTGGTTCTTCTGCATTACAGCACCTTGTCCGTCCCTTCGGAGATCGTGGAATTTGTTGCCGGTGCGTTGAGTGGTTCTTGAAATGAACTTTTCGTGGTACACTGTTGATTCCTCGGAGTAAAAGACGCAAAGGAAATGGTCGCTTTGCACCACCGGCAGTCATTTCTGGTCGAAAACTTCCCCGGCAGTACGATTCGAGGGACAATCGGTTCGACAAATAGATGGCCTTTTGCTGTGCGTTACAGGAGCCCGCAACGTGCCTGTGAAGTTCTGGAGCGTGGACACGAAAACACAGGCACACTCGCCTGGAAACGAGGGTCACCCATGCGAGGTGGAATGTGACATCTGCAAACAGCTTAAACTCTCAAGCCCAGGGATCGATTAGCACCGCCAGCAGCGGGCCGAGGATGGGGCGGTGGACAGATTTTCAAACAAGTTGTCAAATTCACCCTTCAGGTTACCCGGAGCAGGACATTTAATCCTTCATCAAAGGACAGTTAACCTGTGCCATCGTTTCCGCATAGGATCCGACAGGAGTGGGCTTTACTTCTGCTCGTGAATTGTGTGTTGTTACGGTGTGGGCTCTGTGATCTCTTTGCGGAGGGGGGTTGCGTTTTTCATTCGTCATGAGTATCGTTGCGATCACCCGAGGCTACCCGTGAAGTACAGGTAATAAATCAGAAGAATAGAATATCTTTTTTAAATTAAAATTCATTGACGTATCTCTTGCTTATTTTAATACACTTTTAGAATAACTGGTTTCAACCAATTGTCAATTTTATTTCTTCGCTCAATTGCTCATAGGTGGATTAGTTGTCTATGACCGATCTACCGACCTGCCTTTTGATTCACTCCACCCTACCCTTGATGGAAAATCAGTGAAACCAGCGCAAACCGAAAGCGTAGTTGAAATTAATTGAATCCCAAATTGAGGGTGTAATAGCGTATTAAATAGTTTGGTTTTACAGTTTTTCAAATGTGTCACCCTCGCGGTTCGAAAGGGATTTGGGATCGTGCTCGGTGAAGGGAAAAAACACAACATTCAAACGTCGCACGCACCAAAGTGGAAGAGGGAAAACTGAATTGCTGCACCAGTTTTCCAACCGGATTTCCATCCAGCCCTCGAAGAGGAACGGTGAGGGTAGGGAATTAGTTTTTTTTTCCCCTCGACGCGTATTTACTTTATCCCTCCGCTCCGTTTCCTCCGAACGCGCTTTCCCGCCGCGTTGTTTTCCATTGGTTGTGGGATCGTTTCACGGTGTGACGCATTTTCTAGGGCCGTTCCTCGTTCCTCTCGAAGAAGCCGTAAGTCGAAGTAGCAATCATCAACCACCTACACGGATGGAGGGAAGTCGGACGGATGCGCCTGGCAAGATGTGGAAAAGTAATTTTTCACTAATTTAAGAACTGAATTGAAATTTGCGAAAAGTGGGCAAAAGCGAGAAGATGAAATGCCATTTCAACAGCAAGCAATCAAAAAAAAAACGATGCAATGTACAACCCGGTGTCCGTACAGGGCGGGTTGAGTTTTCCCGGCTTTCCCTTACCCCCAACAAAGATATCAAAGTCCTAATTTCAATTACACGAATTGAGCTGTAATAACAATAATAAGGCAATCGCTGGCGTTGGCACACGATTTATCTTTTTTATCCCCCCCATGGCTTTTGGCCGTGGTCTTTCTCGCCAAAACAAAAAAGTAAATGACTAACATTGGAGCGGATTGGGGCGAGAAATGACAGCGAAATGGGTACCGGTGTGCTTGAAATTTCTCAAATTAGATCACCAATGATCCTCACCATTAAGGACGACCAGCCACGGAAAAACTACCTGCCAGGAACCGGGACCGGGGTCGAGATCATCCCGGGGATCGTCGGGAATTAGTCCTGACTCAATGGCTCCCTAATGACAATGGTATTAAATCCAAATTATCACTAAAGAAAATAATGATTTCCCTCCGGTTCGAAACCGCGCGCTTGATGTCGTTCTTCTGTTTGATTGTTTTGTTTTGTTTGGGGGGTTTTGTTTTTAGCCTTTTCTCTTACGGTGGAAATGAAACGTCGTTCTCAAGCGTCAAGCATTTAATCCTTCCGTCTTCGGCGCCTCATCCGTTCCATCCCCATTTCTTGGCTTTTCTGCATCCTTGCATACCGGGTTGGACGTCCGTTCCGGAAACTGGCTTAAAGGATTGAAAGAAGCAATCTTTCCAAACCGAAGAAGATAAGAGAGAGACACATTTGGGGCAGCTCCATTCACCGGGTTGCCAAGTGCGCAAATCCGAACTCGCTGGGAGCGATTCGCCCCGAAAACAGGGATAATTATAGGATGCTATGATATCTGGTTGAGTTAAGGACGACATAATTGAGACAAGTGGCTTAGAGGTGCGGTTGGCGAGATCGGTGCAGCCAAATTTAGACCCACGCTGGTTGCGCCGTCCCCTGATGACAAATGAGCGAGTGATGCGATTGAAACTGTTAAGCAATTTGCCGATGGTTTAATTGATATCTGGGAAGGCTGTTATCTAAATATAGTCTTGAAGAAATCGTGTGCCTTGGCTGGGGGTTTATTACAATACCAGGCGTATTTGTTTTCGTGTGCTAGGCCGAATCCAACGCAAAAATATCTCAACAACACTTTAATCAACACTTTAATTATGAGTTTAATTATCAGGAGGAAACGCGAAACGCCGCGCAAATATGATTCGCTAAAAATACTTCACGGAGCTCCCAGCAGGACATCCAGCTTGTTTCACTTGACACGCTTCTGGCGCGGGAAAACCCCACGACTCGGGCGCTCGGCGGTTGGCCTAAATTTAACGACCCCAAACGTCACCAATTAGCAAATAAAGTTAGCGCGGGCGCGTGAATGGAATACGATTCGGGAGGAACCAGGGGCATTCACAGCAGGATCGGTAGCTTGCCCGCCCAAGGCGTACGTGACCGCGGAGCACACGGAGTCGGAGAGAAATGGGTAGTCGGAACGGAAGAGGATGTGAAGATTGAGTTTTTCCTTTGCAGACGAGCCGGGACCAGCCCTCCAAACCGCCACAACTGGCCACTTTTCCGGTTGCCTCGGGGCACCAGCCGCCGGGGGAGTGTGTGGTTTGAGTTCTTTTCCACCGCCTGGCGCTATTTTCCCCTGGTGTCAATCTCGTGCGTCACGTTGGCAACTCCTTGCTCCTCGACGGACGTCACCTTCGAGTTGACGGTTTGCTGGTGGTCTTTCGAGGTTTTTTTTCCCTTTCTTTTTTGTACTCAATGTTGACGCAATTTGTTCTTGAATCAGCGACGGTTGCTAACAAAAAAAAAAAAAACGGAGAAAAAACACATTATTTATTACCGAGGATCGTGCCTCCGGAGGTTGTGATTATCGATTACCGTAAATCATAGGGTTCACAAATGTTACTTCAAATCACACCCACATCACTCCCCCGCCGTAGCCTTGGCTGGACGCTGGTGTAACGTGTGATTTACCATACACACTTACACCTCCCAATTTGTCTCGTAACGTAAGTCCGTGGGAGGACTTTTTTAACTCTCCCTTTTTCCACGTTAGCTACGGTTTCGTGTAACGTTTAATTTGTACCTTTGAGTGAAACGGAGACGTGCAACTGAAATTGAGACGAAAAAAACACACACCAGCAGTCCCTCCCTCCCAAACATGTGTGTGGTTGCGGCATTTGCATTCGTTTTTTTTTTGTTCCTAATCGTCCAAACAGCGTTAAAACGACACCTTCCATTCTTTTCCTCCCCGCTTCTTTCTGTTTGAACAATTTTCCACGCAAATGAACGCAACACATGTCGCAAAACATTGTGAGCGTTTTCCAGCCACCGACGGAAACGCTCCCGGGGTGATGCGAAAGAAGTTAGTTTTTTGTTCTGTTTTGGGAAACTTTTTCGGTTTTCTTCGTGTAGCGATAACTATTTACTAGCCCGCGAAGAAGGTCGAAAACATTCGGCACATTGTTTGTGCTTGGTTAGCATTTTTGCGCGAAGAAACTCTTCATCGTCATATATCCGCAGGATATGGCTTCAATTGTTCAACCCTCAATGAGGATCTCTTTATTATGAGTGAAAAGGCAAACAAAACACATCTGGCACACGCGTCAATCTTGGGCGTCAAGTTCCCACTAGTGATCCAATGTACACCGAGCAAAAATTATAATACTTACCACTAAACGGTCGTCGTATCGCTGCGAACTCATTAGAAGTAATTTATTCAACCGTATCACATTCCGCCAACCGCACGGCTTATCGCTTTTCCCTCGCTTTTTCCCACCAACCGGGCTATCTTACGACCTTTCCCATGGGGGACACCCTCTCGGAGGCCATCGGCATGCCTGCATTCCGAGCTGCGGTGCTAAAATGCATACATAATCCCATCAGAAGCCCGGGAAGCTCCGGTGTTGGGTTCTTGGCGACGCGGCTTCTTGCGCTGGCCAATTTGCATGTGTGTGTGTGTGTGTGTGCGTGTGCGGAGCGAGGCGAGTTGGTTTCAAGATGTAATGATATCATAATCAAATTACGAGGATTATCATTAGATTCGCCCGGTTGCGTGGCTTTGTGCGGCGGCGCGTCAGGCCCCGAGAGACTCCGCGGGTGGAACACGCTTGAAATGGGTTTATGAATGCAAATTATTGCTCATATCTGGCGTGCGCGTTTGGCCGCGACCGCATCCTGATCCTGGGAAGGACCTTCTCGCCATGGTGCACGGAACTATATTGGGCAGTTTCGGGAACGTTCGCACGGCTTTCGTACGTAGGATACGAATATCATTAGCGCTAACTACCGGGGATAACTAATTGGATCATCGGCTTCCAGTTTCCGGCGGAACTATTCACCGCGCTAGATGAGTATTTCCCAAAATTATCTCGCCTCACCGACAAACAACGGCCGGAAGAAAGTGGGGAAACGATCTAAAAAAGAAAATAAATGAGGAAATTTCACGCTCCTTATGGTAGGGTCCTCTTATGATGTTTCTGAGGATCCATACTCTAATCCTTTCTACAAACAGCTCTACGCCGAACGCTGGCAAATGCGTGTATGCAAGGAATGAACCAACCTGGCGTAACCTGCATACCTCGCTCGGCAAAAGGAGAAAAACTGCAGCCCATTGTGTTCACCGATGGCAACACCGGCAGGCGAAAGAGCGGTGAAGGATAATCCAATTTCGATCGTACACAAACATATCCTTTCGAGCTGCTTTGTGTGCTGGTTCGGCCTGCGACCGACGCTCCCTAAGCCGAAACTAATCTAATAACATCACCTACGCCGGGCAGCAACGGTGAAGGAAGGAAAAACATCTTACATCCCATCTTGGTGTATTGATGTTTACTCTCGAGTGCGTCCGAAACGAGCTGAGGGGAAGGGTTTCTGTCACATGGTGAGTTCATGAAAATCCGACACACTTGCGCCAGAATCATTTTGTAACAGCCACAACTTATTTTTAAAACCATTTTCCTTTTTTTAAATTTAACGTCCTTGTTCGAAAGCCTTTTTTTGCTGCACTGGAAGCTTTTGATCGCAGCAAACTTTCGGTCTCCGAAAACCCGCCCGGTTCGTTGACCGGTTCGCGAATCGGTTCCGAACACAAGTTTCCCGATTTTAGTACAAGTTTACCGATTGTTTGAGCCGGTTTATACGTGAAACCCCAACGAACCGGTTTTGGTCCAAAAAATACCCGTTCCGGTTCACACCCCAAAACCGGTTCATAATGGATTCGGTTCTTATCGGTTCTGCAATGACAGATGAGACTGTTGACATCGGTTTGGAATCGCTAGAAAAGACGCGCGAGAATAAACAATCGTGCTGTGGAAAGTGCGTTAAACGTTTTTGTGTACTGTTCGTGAAATATAGCTGTAATCCCAGTGAAGTTTATGAAGCGTTATCATGTCGCAAACGGTGGTTGGAAAGATCGCGTCGGTCTCGTTGAAAAACTTTGTGTAGGACATTATTACTCACGCTCGGTTTGGGTTTGGTACGATTCTCGCTTCTTTCTGTTTCGGTTTGTTTCACAGGACGTATGATTCGGTGGTGTTTTACCCGGAAGAGTACTTGAACATAATTCTCGGCCCCAATGGAACCGGAAAGTCGGCTATCGTGGCCGGCATCGTCCTGGGCATGGGCGGACACTGCAAGCTGCTTTCCCGGTGCGAAAATGTAAGGTTCTGTGGCGCATTGTTGTGCAGCCTTGTTTGTAATCATTCACAATTATTTCCAGATCGACAGCTACATCAAGAATGGCAAGGATAGCGCAACGATTCGCATTTCGATCTACCGCAACCAGCGGCGGGACGTTCGATGGTTTTGTCGTTCGTTCGATCACAATCGGAACGACACGTTTGAGATCGACAACGTGAAGGTGACGGCGCGCGCCTATCTGCAGGAGATTCGTACGTTCAACATCCAGGTGGACAACCTGTGCCAGTTTCTGCCGCAGGACCGAGTGCAGGATTTCACGAAGATGAACCCGTGCGATTTGCTGGTAAACACACAGGCGTCCGTCTGCTCGGCCCAGATGCAGGAGTTGTTTGAGGAGCTGAAGGCCAAACGAGAAACGCAACTGAAGAGTACGTCACAGCGGGAAAACCAAGCCGACCGTATCCGGGAGTTAGAGGTACGGATGGCTGACCTGGAGCAGCAGCTAGAATCGATCCGCGTGCGGGGAGAGTTCGAAAAGCAAATCGACGTTTGTATGGCCCGGAAAGCGTGGTTGGAGTACGAGGAACTATTTCGAACGTATACCACCACGATGAAGGATCATACGCATGCGAAAAAGTACGTAGAAAAGAATCGTGCGCTCATAGTTAGTTGGATGGTGGTGTTTTATTGATTGCCTACGTTTCTAGATCATTCGAGGAAAAGGAGAAAGCATACATACACTGCAAAGCCGACATGACAGCCATCCTGAAGCGGAAGGAAGAGCTGGAACAGTCCCTCACGCAATGGATGTCCGTCGCGCAACGCAGCACGGATGAGATCAACACGCTGGAGGAGAAATCGGAACGACTAGAAGATTCGATTGCGAAGCAAAAGCGCGAGCTGCAGGACGCCCTAGCAAAAGCGGACGAGCGACACACGGAGCTGCAGGAGGCGAAAGTGATGCTCGGTGCGTTCGTGCAGGACTGTGCCGATGCAATGACCTCGCTCGGTTCGGAGGAGCTGGTGCGCCAGAAGATTGCCACCCTGGAGGCGCAGGACGGCAAGATTCGGAGCGATAACGAGGCGCTGATGGGCCGGCGGCAAGATTTGAACCAGAAAATCGACACCGACATCAAGCCGGAGATGATGAGCATCCAGCGTAGCATCGAAACGCTCGAGAACGTGGCCAGTACGCGTCTGAAAATTATACAAACGCGCTTCGAGGGTACGTACCAGGCGGTCATGTGGCTGCGCGACCATACGCACCTCTTCCGGGGGAAGATCTACGAGCCGATGATACTGGAGTTGAACGTGCCCGTCCCGGAGCACGTACCGTTCCTGGAGAACACGATCGGGGTGAGGGATCTGATCGCGTTCACGTGCGAGCATACGGAGGACATGAATCTGTTTCTGCGCAAGATTCGTGAGGAGATGCACATCGAAGGTGTGAATGCGATGCAAAGCGATCCCGCCGACAAGCTCAACCATAAAGCCAAGCATCCAATCAGCAGTATGAAGTAAGTGCCACAAAGCAAAGCCCCTGCTTTGTTGTGACGGTCAATACATCGTAGCTTTTGTTTTCCATTCTTTCGCTCCGTAGGCGCTTCGGATTTCACTCCTATCTCATTGACATGGTCGAAGGTCCTTTTCCGATTCTGAACGGGCTGTGTAAGCTGTACGGTCTGCATAACATTCCCATCGGTGGTCCAGAGTCGGCCAAATACGTCACGTCGCTGCCGGACGAAATTTCCATTTTCTTCACCCCGACCAACCGCTTCCAGGTGTCAAAGTCGCGTTACACCGGCGAAAAGTCCACCCGCAGCGATCTGCTGCGATCGATGAATCTCCTCAACCGTTCGCTCGATCACGCACTGCTTGCCGAGAAGCGTCAGCAGCTGCAGCGGCTCGTGCGGGAGTGTGACAAGATTCGCAACCACCGCGGACAGATCGAGAATCAAATCAAGGAGCTGCAGGAGCGGCGCGCCGAGCAGATGGCGGAGTTGCGTGCCGTGCAGGAGGAGCTCTCCAAGTATCAACAGACGAAGCTGAAGGTGAAGCGGCAGCAGCAAAAGTGCGTCGAGCTGACCCAGCGGCTCGTCAACGTGGACGACGAGAAGGCCAAGTTCGAGCGCTCCTGCCGCACGATCATCGAGCAGCTGCTGGACATGCAGCGGCGCAAGATCGACGCACTGGAGCAGTACGCCACGGCAGCCGTCGAGCACGAGATGGTGCGGGAGCGGTTGCGCATCTTCCAGGAGGAAAATAACGAGATGGAAAGCAACTATCGGCTGGTGGAGGACGCGTTCCAGTCCGCCAAACGGACGCTGGCGAACGTGGAGAAAGTGTTCGAACGCGTGAAGGAGAAAACGAACGCCAAAAACGTCGAAGCGCGGGCCCTGACGAAGAACAAAGCGCCGGATAAGCCGGACTTCCCTTACCGCACCGAGTTTGCCACCCTGCCGGACACACTGGAGGCGCTGGAGGGCCACCTGGACGAGCTGCGCGTCCGGTTCGAGTGTCTGCCGGAGGGAAATCAAACGGCAGCGGAAGAGTACGCCCAAAAGCAGACGCAGGTGGAGCAGCTGCGTGCCACCGTTGCCCATTCGGTGCAGAATGTGGCCTCGCTGGAGCGCGAAATGGCTGCACTGCACGAACAATGGTACCCGGAAATGTGCCGTATTGTTCAGCATATAAACACAAAGTTTTCACACTTCATGAGCACGATGGGTTTTGCCGGAGAGGTAGAGCTTATTCGAAACGAAGAGGTAAGAAGGGGATAGTAGTGTTAAGAGCCGCGGAATAACCTTTGCTAATCGCTTGTGTGTGTTTTGGTTTTTTTTCCTAGCGTGACTACAACGAATACGGCATTCGGATATACGTAAAGTACCGGAACGCGGAGAAGCTTTGTGCGCTCGATCGGAAGCTACAGTCCGGCGGCGAGCGGGCGGTGGCCATCGCCATCTACACCCTCTCCCTGCAGCACATGACGCAGGTACCGTTCCGGTGCGTCGACGAGATCAACCAGGGTATGGATCCGACAAACGAGCGCAAGGTGTTCAACATGCTCGTGGACGAAACGTGCCGCGAAGGGCAATCGCAGTACTTCTTCGTGACGCCCAAGTTGCTGCCCCGGTTGCGCCACAATGACAAGATGAACGTGGTGGTCGTGCACAATGGTAAATTTATCGAAAATCCCGACGTTTTTCTGCCATCAAATCGTGCATGACTACACTGAGCAGCAACCGTATCGCCCAGGAGAATTCCTTTAGTGCTTTAAGAAACAATAGAATGTAATTACAAACGACAAGGAACCAGTTAAAAACACTCAAATTGACGCATTTCACTGTACATGGTGGTTGATGGGTGGTGACACCTTCATAGAGAATTGAAACGGACGTTTGGCTCTATGGTGAAAATTCACTTACCTGCACGTGGAAACACATTGACAAAAGAAACGCAAACACTTTCAACAACCCGTTAATTATTATTTTATTTGCATCCTAATGTTCAAATCAATTTTATTGCTATTAATCAATGAACTCCGAGTTTTAATAAACGTAAAAAAAAATGTGACAATTGTAAGACATTTCGTTTGTTTTTTCGCAATAAATTTCTTTCACCTGTCACCAACCGCGTGCATTCACGTGCAGGAGCTACAAAGTGCACCTGCGATTTTCCTTCCGCCATTATCACGATGCACTTACGTTGTCGTGGCGGCCCACCGAGTGATACCGGAACTGGAGCTTTCTCGTCGGAAACGATATCTCATTGATGGCTGGATCGGTCGGTCCGTTATCAGTGCGTGTAGGAATTTGTCGTACCGCGTCGGGAATAAAAAGGGAACCGCAACCGGGTTTACGAAGCAGGTTTACGTAAAGGCACTTGCGCACACAGGCACGCACGCATTGATCCGATAGTTTGCAGCCAGCTTTACATCGCGACTTACGCAAGTGGCCCGGGTCGGTCTGGGTGGCGTGTTGAGATTGCGCGGCCGCTAGGGAAGATGTGCCTGACGTCGCTTCGGTTTCGCGGGTTTACGCTAAAGTGCTAAAACTACCTGTCCAAGTACCGACCTGGGTAAAATGGGGTAAAATAAACAAGCCATCGATCGCACTCGCGACTGGCGTTTAGGTTTTTACGGCCGCTAGACACTATTTATGTCAGCCTGGCGGACAGAAGCCGGCGGACGATTTATAAGAACACGACACGAAAAGTCAATTAAAATCGAGCCGGTGTCGAAATGCGCCGGGACCCTCGCGGGAACGGGGACGCGTGGCTCCGCCGCCGGAACGCAACGGGGGTTTACGTTTTATCGGCGAACAGCGATCCTCCATCCTTCACGCGGTTCGTGTGCGTAGATCGATAAGAGATCGATCGACGGTCGGTGTCGCGCGATGTCGCTGTCCCCCTTCTTGCGGGCCCGATGTCGAGGATGATAATGATGACCTGCGATAGCCGTCAACCCGGAGCGTGGTATCCTCCGGATACGGAGCGGCTCGGTGAGAGTCATAAAATTAATCTTATTAGACCTCGCGCTCCTCTTCGGCACCGTTGCCGGCCAATTACGCGCCCGGGCTACCGTTGGCTACCGGCCTCGATCGTAGGCAGATTGATTTAATTGCCAAATGATGATGCGCCCCATAGGGTTCCTAATGTCACCGATAGGGAATAGGCAAAGGACGCTCCCAATGGTGGCGGGTCCCGTGTCCGGCAGGACGGATAATTGCCACCATCGTTCCATCGTTCGGTCCTAATTATCGTGGTGCTCGTGGACAAATTACTCGTCAACGCGGCCATTATCAAACTGTGCGACCCGTCCGCTCCGGGGGCACTTTAGCCGCAAACGGCGACCCGGTATAATAACGATCGCGGGAATAGTTATATTGGCCGCATTAAGTTGTGGCGTGATCGGAGGAATCTTCGGGCCCGCATCCGGGTGCGAGCTTGGTGCGAGCAAAAACTGCAAAAGGGGGGAGCGGGCAAATCTGGGCCAAACCCGGGGAGAAATTTCGCCCCAAGGAGCGATCGATCGATCGATCGTTTCTGCACGCCGCGCTCGATCGCTGGGTCGGCCCTGGCTCGTGCGGTGATTATGCTGGACAGCAGCACATGTTAATAGTGGTCGCCCGAATCGTCACTTAACTGCAATTAGCCGAGCTCGTTCGCTTCCGGTGTTGTCCGGGCCGTCACATCATGTCGTCTGGTGCTGATGAGATCGTTGATAGGCTCCGTCGTGTGGCTCGTCCGATCGATCGAGAGCCTTCGACTTCTGTTTGCTCGTTGCTGCGCAGAAAACCTGATCGATCTATCGAACGGGTTCGGTGTTGGATTTCATTAAGAAAATCGTCAAAATCCTAATCGCTTTCACACAGCACAGCACCCCCGGTTTGCGGTTACTTTGTTGACAAGAAGCAACTCACCCTTAAATGGCCTCCGTTCAGGACTTTTGAGGATCTGCAAAAGGAGGAGAGAAGATCAGAGCGTAAAAAACGGGAAACAATTTATATGCTAATTGCTAATGGCTGCTCTTGCTGGTTTGTTGATGTACTTCGTAAAAGTGCTTCTGCTGCACAGATGGTGTCAATAAAATTATTAAAATTTTAATTGATTTTGTGTCCCTGGCTGTACTGCAAAAAAAAAAAAGAGCGAATAAAAACACTGAAAGATCTCTTCCTTCGTCGCTATCTCTTCCCACGGGCAGCCAAGCGAGCGGGGCAGATAAAAGTAAATGACTTCATTTATTATATCGATAATTATATGCTTCATCATTTCGGCTTCCCGGTCGCCCCCCTCCCCCTGGAATGGGACAGTTTGGGGCGGCCCACAGTCCAAGGGTGGTCCCTTGCGGCTGTGCCAAGGCTCCGGCAAGTGGCTCCATGTAACTGTCGATTGCCAGCAGGTTGAAGTCGCGCTTAATGCGGTTGCGCAGTGCGAGAGTTTTCATTCGATTGAAAATAATTATTCACAAATTATCTTCGGCGGCAACTGGCGGTGATGTCGCGGGTTCCCTCGTTGAGGAGCGCGGCACGGGGAGTGGCGTAAATGACCGCAACCAATCACTGTCAACGGGATCCGGGGCCCGGTGGTTCCTGGTGCTCCTGCGGTTAGTCATTTTAAAAACGGCCCATCGTTAAACGCTCGATCGGCCTGCCCTGCGTAATGGTGTCGTTGAATTTTCGAATGAGCCCCTGCACAGTTGGGGCCGTTTTATCAAGATTTGCCGCGGTCAAAGGGAACATCGAAGAAGCGAAGCGTGAGCGCGGAGTACCACTTTAATATAGTTTATTATGACTTGCAGAGCGGGCGTGCTGTGTGTGTTACAAATTAAACAGTATTGGGTCATTTGTTAAGGGAGCTGTACTCCACGCCGACTCGCTTAGCTTAGGATGTTCGACAGTGCGTTTATCGCCACGGTCACATCAAATCTTGGCAACGGCGGATAGCCGAACCGGTTCTGTGTAACCTAATCTAAGCATGATACGTTAAATTTTATTGCCTTTTTACATTTTTTTCATTGGATCTGGCGTGATTAAAGTTGTTGATGAATCGCACAATATTAAACTGAACGACAGCATGACGTAGAAACTCGCCTTGGTGGTCGCGTGGTAATCTGAAAACGGATTAAAAGTTGTCGGATAGTTAAAGTGTTTCTGTTAAAATGTCGCCTCCTTCACCAGTGATGATTTTCAGGGATTTTTCAGGCTACCCTAGAAGCGTTAATCAATACATTTTTTTCCAATTAGAGGATTCCTAGACACATATCAATCAAGCAGAATTAGAAAGTCCACTACACACATTTGAAACAAAGCACTGACTTCTGTCACCGATCTTCTCATCTCAGAGAATTACAGCAAGTACTGGCACATTAGTGTTATCTGCGTATCCGTAGTATGCGTACCTGTTCATCATCTGAAGCACCAGAGTCCGGAGTTCGGAATATTGTAGTGACCGCTGGTTTTGTGTTGGTTTTATCTTTCTCTCTAAATTATTACACCAGTGTCGCCGACGATGGCGTTTTCGGTGAAGAAGCGTGCCAACAACCGGCTGAACGAGGTCCAAAAGGTTTGTGCTCGCAGGAAAGATCGCCGCCAAGTGGTGTGGCGTATGCAACGTTTTGGGATTTCCAAGGGCATTACGATGTGGGGCGGCGATCACAGGCGTGCGAGGTGGTGCGTGTGACCGCGCGTAAAGCTAACGTTAATGTCTCTCGAAAATCCCAACGCAGTGCATACAGAGGTTGCGGTCCTGAGGTCCTGCCCAATCGTGAACAGGCCCGTGTGTGCCCGAGATGTTGGGCGGTGTACACATTTCCAAACAAGTTGGGACTTAGTAGGCCAGTAGCTTTTATCGAACGCAGAAAATCTTCTGGTCCACAAAATCCCAGTTCGATTGAAAATCCCTTCTGCGGTTGTGCAAGCCCCGGGCGTACGTGTGTGTGTGGTGTTGTGGCAGATGGTTCATCCTGCGATGGTGATGGAGCCGGAGCCGAGGTTTGCACCCGTGGGCGCATTGCAGCGGACAGTTGCACTGACAGCTGGCGGGGCGGGCACGTCGTGAGGTCGATCGGTTATTTGCGCGTTTTACGATACCCCCTCGGGGCCTCTGCTCGGTGCAGGAATCCTCACCGTCCGGCCGGTCGGTACTTACCGAAAGGCATTCCTTCCCCTTTCGCTAGCAAGGGAGACGTTAGCGCGGAGCCCACGACTACCAAAGAGGGAGGGAGGGACAGCCTCCGCAACCCAGCGCAAACCAATCAACCTGTAATGGTGCGGCGCATGGCACGATCCTTCCGACCGGCGGAACGGGCCGATCCGATCTAGCTGGCAAATTGGTGTTGCGGTTCACCACCGGCGGATCTACCGACCCTTTCGGTAGTGTACGGGCAATTACTCTCGGCCAACGATATCCCTCCCACCGCCTTCCTCGTTGCGCCGCTCGAACCCGGCCTTTATTATTGTGTTTTCGGTGCACACCGCACCCTCCGCTCCGATCCTGACGGCCGATTATAGGACGGGGGATTCGTTCGCGGGCCGACCCAGTGGTCCAGCGTATCAATCCGGGGCCCACCGAATCATTCCCCGGGGGTTACGATAAATAATAGAAAATCATTTGTACGAAATCTTTGTATCATTTTCTGCCTCACCCCCGCCGCGACGTTTGGGTTTAGTGCACCGAAAAGTGCACCGTCTCGTCTTACGTCCACGAAGAAGAAGAAAAAAAAGGAAGGTCTGCAAGAAGGGAAGGAAAAGAAAAGAACCAAAAAAACCGCGCGTTAAGAAAACAGAGGAAAATGATTGCAATAAATCTGGACAAAATTTATGCCCTTACAGCAGCAAGAAACACGGAACGGGGCTGTTTTTATCATGTTCCGCGGTCTCACGCGGCATAGACAATCGCGAGCCCTTCGCCGCTGTATGTTTTAGCTTCTTGTGGCCCGCCGGGAGCGATACAGCGTGGGTCCCTTTTGGTCGGCGCAGTCGTCGTCATTTCCAATCCGATTCGCTGGTTACCCTGGCTGTGATCGCCCGACCGGAGGGAACGGAATGGCGTAGCGAAAACCGATGTTCCTACATGCTTGTAGCCGGGGACGCCACCACCTAAACGCGCGTACCATATGACTCCTGGATCGCCCGAGGGGATACACTTTTGAGCCTGCACGGGTGCAGGGTGTCGTAAAGCAAATTCCCTTGGACCAGAAACGGCCGGGCCGGGTCGGGTTTGGTATATGTATCTAAATAAATCATAAAAATCGCCTCTTCCTTCCAACGGTTGCTCCTTCCAGCGTTCCCATTGTTGGTGACCCAGTTCACGGCGCGCGAAATGAATGGAGAAACCCCGCGAGACTTTTGTTCGCCAAACCGCACACAACTCCAACGTGTGCGGGTCCCCCCCCCCCCGAAACGGTGGAGCATACAATTTTGCATTAATCCGAAATCAATCGCTCCTCCGGCCGTGTGCCATGTTAATGTTAATTATGTACAAATTTGACCGATTCGTTTCGTGTCGTTTGAGCGATGAACTGAAGTTCTTGGCTGGATCAGGAGGAGAGGGCGAAGAGGTGCAAAACTACATTTACCAAAGCCGGCAGCGGTGGCAATGGCAAGGAACAACGGGGCCTTGTAGCCCGTTTAACCGGAGGACGGTTTCTTTAACTGCCGTCGTCGTGCCAAATGAACTTGTATCATTTTTCTTCGACATTCCATGCATAATGAGACGATGTTTAAGTCCCATCAGGAACGTCGCGTTGGCCAACCTGCCGGGCATCATCGATCGTGAGCTCCCGGTCGCTCCGGTTGTTTGTTTGTTTTCGCAAAACGGGAGGCTTGAGCACAACCTATCGCGCTCTGGAATTGGCACTAAAAGACCAACAGCCCCCGGGTTGGCATGAGGATGAGGATTACTCCCCGGCGGCTGTCAGGTTGTTGTGTGCCACCCTGTCCTCACGTTCGACCGAGCAAAAGGCTTCATTTTCACGTATGGTTTCCATTTTAACGTACAACGTTCGTTCGCTGCTGGCACTGAAGGCTCATTTTTTTCCAAGCGGGTTCGTTAGCGTACACTCTGTGTCATTGTAAGTGTCGTGCATACATGCTCGATAAAAGGAGCATCCGGAGGGCTGAACGGAGTCGAATGGAGCTTAAATTCCCTTCGTCTACCGCTACCCCCGCGACGGGAGCATGGATCTCGACCACTGACTTGTCGTTCGTTGGAAGAAAATTAAATCATCAACAAATGGAGGGCCGCGTATCATCCGCGAATCAATTCAATTCATTCCGCTCCATTAGAAGTCACATTCTGCCCCTCATTTGAAGTGCCGCGTTTGATCTGTGCGCTTCGTGGACCATTCGTTCCACCTGAGAGACCGCCAGAATTGGTCCGCCTCTTCTCCATTGCGCCTGGTCGCATTATATAGTGCGATGTAATTTAAATAGCCCTCTTCTTTTCTTTTTTTAAGTGCGGCTTCTCCACTCTATTTCACGGATCATAAACATGGATGTCACGAGAAATGTTGGAGGATCGGCGCGGACGGCGAACGTGCGGGGAGGAGTTTGGGCTAGGTCAGGAGCCGTTCAGCTTTGCAACAAAGAAGACCCACTCTTCGACAGGAGGTTGGGGCACGTTGTCTTCCGGAGTTTCTTTGGTCAGTGTCGTTTAACGGAGTGCCTTGTAATGGGTTGTTTTTTTTTTTGCTTCTTCAAGAGGTCGTTCCAGGATGATAACGGACTGAATAAAAGGCCGCAAAAGATGCACCACAAGGGCATGGAATGCTGTTTGATACTCCCCCCCCCCCCCCTCCAAAGGCAGCTTACTACATTTTTCCCCTCCACTTTCCTCATTCTTCGCCACCGTTCACTCGCTGCACGTTTTTGATCGGAAATAAATGGTTCGGTCGCGGAAAGATTACACATTCCCGGGCGGACGTCCTCGTGCGAGGCCATCGCGACTCGCCATCCACCTACATATTATTTCCACCAAGAGAAGAAAAAAAAACGCCCTTCGCGAGTTCGTTTCGTTTTGCCTCGATTCCGATTCGCGCTCGCTGATCATAAATTATGTAATTTTTGCAGCATGTCTGGGACAGCTCCGGTGGCCGGTGGTTTGGACTACGCAAATGAATAGCGTCAACGGGGATGGCGCAAATGAAGCAAAATCGGCGCATCGTGGAGAAGAACCCAGCCGCGAAGAAATTGTGTGCAGAAGAAATGCCCTCGTCCCCCGCTTCGTGTGCTTTTTTTTGCCCCTCCAAATCATACTTAAGCCCCAAGAAAAAGGCAGTTTTTATGGAGCATTAAGAGACGAGCATGCTTATTTACTGCGACTCGCAAATGGGCGGTTTGTCTTTGTCCTGGTCATTACCTGGCTCCTCTCAAGGGGTAGCGAAATGCCATCCCACGATGGATGATAATGCTACAGATTAGATGCAAACGAGTAGCTTTGCCGATGGGGCAGCAGGTAATTTAATAATCTGCTTGAGCTTTCGATCGAATTTGCGGAAGGAATAACACTTTGAACCAAAAAATTACAGAAGAACATGGTGTTGTATTAAAATTGTGTTGAAGCATTGGACCAAGAAAACGAGAGCACCACAGCTAGCATGAGGAGGGACTGACTGACCTTATCTTGCATATCCCTTCCGAGATGATTGGCCGACATTGTATCCCATTTTCAGCGACCGGCCATAAATAATCCGGTGTAAAATCTAGTGCTTAAAACTATGAGTGTCGGTACATTTGAGAAAAAAAAAAAAAACGGAGAAGAAAAAGAACGCAGGCAAATGCACTCGTTCCAGTGCCTCCGCCTCACGCAACGTGCGGAGGGGCAACTCTTGCGGGAAAATTTATTGCACGCCTCAACCATTTACAGCGCGGTCCGGGTTTCGTGGGCAAGAAGCGGTCGTTATATGCACATTCCCTGCGAGCGCATTCCCCTAATGCGTTCGGATGTCGTAAGCCCTCGGTTCGGCCGTGTCGTCGTCGCCCCCCCCGCCGGACCGATTTGCAGCCTTCGAAAAGCGGTTGCCACTTTTGGATGCGACCTAACGCTAGCTATAGGCTGCGCATGAGGCTCCAAACACCCTTGGCACGAGCGAGCCCAAAGTTTGCGTCTTCACGCGCCTGGCCTTTGGTTAAATCTTTGACACTTTATCTTCCATCTGGGCGGCGCTGTGGGAGCGACAGTGGGCAAAGGGCTGGCAAAGGGTCCCTTGAGAAAATGGTGGAATGGCTCCGGCCGCGGCAATGCCACTTGTTGACACATCCTCGCTATATCGCCTAATTATATATTCGTGTAATGAGTCGCGCAAAACACATGCCCATCGGACCGGCGGCATTCAAATTGGATCGATGGTCTGGTCGAGGAAAGGATTCGAGGAAAGGAAACTAGATCGCGAGTCGCGCAAGATGAACTCCACGCTGCTCCGCGGTTCCGAACCGGGCGCGTTCGTCGGTGCAAATTATTTATGACGTCCTTCTTGCTTTCGACGCCTGCTGGTAATTCGATGGCCGCCAGGTCTCCCGGCACCGACCACACCGGGGCCCTCTCCCAATGGAGGTGGATGGCAAAGCCATCCGTTGGTCTTCCAGCGCGGAGTCACGCTGCCTGGCTGCGGTAAGCCCGTTTTTGTGTGTAGACCCATCTGTACGCACTAAATAAATTGTATGTTCGCTAATAAGTGCAAGATTTTGCTTTTTAGTGCGGAGGCCATTAATTTCACACCTCTTCCTCGCGGGGCAGTCCGAGGGCCAACGTCGGTTTTGCTCGCTCGTAGCGGAGGTCTAGAAGGTGGGCGTTTGGGGCCCGCTTTTCGCGCCACGGCTGTGATGATCGGTGCGTCGCGGTTCGCCACGCAGTTCCTAGATGGACCTCAGCCGCACGCCGGTGTATCATTAGGAAATGACATTTCAATAGGTGATTATTATCACACGTTGTTGGTGCCCTGGTATGGACATTTTTTTTTCCTTCTTTCCCATCATCGGGCTAGCTGCTGCCCACTGGACCGACCGGAGGGGATTCTGTCCTTTTTTTCCCGTTTCCTTCTTCTCATACACCGGGCGTAGGCAACCCTGGTCCGAGCGAGCCGAGTGCAACCGAGGTGAAGTTATTGAACCGGTGCCGGTGCCGGTCCGCTACTAATCCCTGAAACCAGCCCTTTGGGATCCAGCTGATGTCGGTGCGAAGTACAACCGCTTCCCGCCAGCCCTCGGCCAGCCTTGCGCGCGGGGAAATATTACAATGTAATCAATAAATTCTGGTATACAGGAGAATTTATGGCGATTCGTTCCGCTGCACATTCGAACCGCGCGACAATTGCTACCACCGCAGTGGGGGGGAACAGTAAATCGTAGATTATTCACGAGTTGACTTTGCGCGATGCGGCTCGGTTGCCTTCTCGGACACGGTGGTGGCTACCGAAGTTTATCAGGATGGGTGACACACGCCTGGCAGAGATTAGAGTTTGCTGATTGGAATGATTTTATTTCTAATTGTAAATGGGTAATTGCAAGCCTTCCGGTGGGGACTTCTGTGGCCGCTTGGGAGGCAGCTAGTTTTTCCTCATTTTTCCTCCTTTTCCAGTAGCAGTCATTACCTTTAATTAATGCCACGCACCGGGCTGGAGTTTGCCTCGTTTTCCGGTCATGGTCTACTACCCGGTGAATCATCATCACCAACCGCGGATTAGATAGCCATCTTCCGGAGGCTGTGCGTTCTTTGCGGAATCCGTGCGAATATTGCATACGCCTGGGCAAGTAAGCAAACGTAATTTAATCCACTTAGGGCATCGCGCACCGAAACGCGAACCGGGTGTTGAAAAAGGAGGAGGAGGAGGAAAAAAAAGCGGACCAGTTTTGAGGCGCACCGTGTCCGTGTCCAGGGGGTCCTCTGCTGCATCTTGGAGGTGCATCGCGTTGGTGGCTAACATGGCATGGGGCCCGTTGCTTCTCGCCAACGTTAGCACTCGATACATAGAGAAAGAGGGGAGTGAGAAACGCACGGTGTGAATTGCGTTTTCGATGCTTTTTGCGCAACCAACTGGCGTTAGGTTAAGGCGGTGCGTAGGCGGACAGGCTCGGTCTGGAACGGCCACCAACAGCACATTGCATGTCCGTGTCCTATCGGACCTCGGTAACGTTTTCCTTTCCCTTCCCCTTTGCCGAGGCTCATCGGATCGCAGCACCGTAGCTCGCCTCCGTCGTCTTCGTCGTCGTCGGTGGCAGGAGTGATATCGCACGGAATCCATTACTGGCGACTAGACGAAAAAACAAGTTAGGAACTGTCCGGGGGACGGACTCTCCTTGGGTTGAGGGTGCGGGCTCATGTCGGTGGGGGGGGGGGGGGGGGGTGGGCGCAAAATTTAAATACAATATCAAGATTGCACCGGCGAACATGGCGACGAGTCGTAACTCGTGTTCTTCGCCCCCCCCCCCCCCCCCCCCCCCCCCCCCCTATCGGCCAGGCACACCGAATGGCAGAAGCGGGCCACGCGTGTCCCGACGAAAATGACGCTAAAAACCACCCGAGATCGGATACCAATTAAAATTCTTTCGCCTGACCGACGCCACCTAGAGATGCCGATAGCTGGCGCTTTCGGGAGGGCACGCACTGTTGCTTCGGAATCTTTTCTTCTTCTTCCACGTTTTTTGGACCACACGAAGGAGTACGTGCCAACTTTGGAATTATCTGTTTGGACCAGTAGGTCTCCCGTTTCCAGTTTGGCATATCTTGGGAGTACGTGTTTATTTATTTTCCGATATAACCCTACTGGAGCTAACAGATCATTAGCAAATTGTTGTGTAACAGTGGGTCAGGCATGCAAAAGAAAAGTATCTTTCCAAGTTCAATATCGGACGAGTCTTCTTGCATCCCATTTTGCTTGGTGGGAAACCGTGGAGAAACTTTCTGGTCCACCCGACAGTGAAGCATTCTGACTTCCTCCTTGAACTTAGTGCAACTCCCCCGGGTCCTTCATCAAGCCAAAACGGAATTTCGATCCGATGCTTGCGATAAGCAGGATGAAGTTCTTCAAAACTGGACCGGCTACAAATGGAGCCCCATTTTCTCAACGCGACCGATTGATCTCCCAAAGGACAGAAACTCATCCATCCGTCGTGGTGGGCACCTAACCTATGCTAATCCATCACCGGCGTGAAGCTGTGCGATCACTCACCGGAGAGCAGCCGGAGAAGCTTGTCGGTGGTTTGCAAGGTGCGAAGTCGTAAAAGGCAACGAGGCGAGGCGACACAAACAGCTCATTCAATTTCGAAACCGGTACCACGCCGACATCCTGCTCCAGGTCTCCAGGCCAGTCGGAGACTCCGCCGCGGTGATGGACACTATCACTCAAGCGCATCTCGCTGCAGTCGGACACACACGCTCTCCCGCGGTGTGGCAACGGGGAACCGAGGTGATACATTCAATATTTATGAACACTTCACAGTTGTTTGCCTTTGTGCGCCGTTTCTGTCCCGTTTTGATGCGCGCACCAACGAGGAGGCTGGTCGGAGGCGGACAGCATGAAGTTATGAAATTTCTCAATCATCACAACCCCTGGCCGATTTGATGGAAAATCTAACCGTCACTTAGGTGCGCGATGAGGGCGATGCAATCGACACCTTCCGCCGGGCCAGCGCATGGTGCCAATCGGTGGGAAACTGTAGCGCTTCCTCTAATTAGAGAGGAGGCGCATTCGCATTCGAACTGTAGCAACCATTAATCACCACAATGTAAGAAATCTCACACCGCTTCCCTATTTCCGATGCCATTTCGGGAGTAGTTCTCTCGTCGTTCTTTTCCATCTTCCAGGTTCCTGACTGGAAAAGGAAAAGGTAACCGTTCGCGGTCACTATTCCCCTAAAAGGCATTCCGGGAGCTCCAGCAGCCAGGGGCTCACACATAAATCATAAACCATCAAACCGAACGATAAATGTTTCATTCGCTCGCACGCCGTCGGACCGGTCATCCTCACGGTGGAGGAGCACAACACGCAGCATAAATTGACGCCGATCACAACCACCGATCATCATCAACAACAATCCTCCCAGTCACTTCTTCAGCTCCAGATGCAGCGTGGAACTGTGTCACGGGCGCATAATGATGTGCGCAGGTTTTTATTATTTGCTTCACTTTATCTATGCTCCTCTTTCATCACTTTGGAGCCATCCAAAAAATGGATGAAAAAGCACCCACTATTGGCATCTCCCGCACGGAACTCGATCGCCGGGCTCGCGTTGTCGTTCCCCGGGGCGATGACGGGGCGAATTCAATTAAAGCCCACCGCCCCGTTGCATAAATGCATCGTCAATGATATCATCTTGGGTGATGGCCAATCCGCTCGGGGATGGCCATTTCTTTTTGTCCCATCGCGCCTCATCACATTTTTTTTTGTGCGCTACCTCATCTGACAGTCACGATATGAGATCGTTTATGCGAGCATTTATGTGGCCCCTTTTCTTCTGGAGCGCGTAGATCGAACCGGAAGATGCGAACCCGGGCTGCCAGGCCGCGAAATGGTGTGTGAGACCGAGGGCAGAACTTGGGGTGGTTATGATTATTCCTGCAGCAAACGTCGATTACGGGCGGGTTGGGTGAACAATATTCCCTATGGAAAAATCGTCCGCTCATAAATGGTGCGAACGGCATGGCCCCGCGGGCCGGTAATGCATGCACATATGGGCCAGGGCAAACCGCATCTTGATGCGTAGCCAAGAAGGTGATCGATTGGGATTGGTGCATTCCTCGTTAGCCGACGTTCCGACAACCGGAATGTGGTCGCCCTTTCCACGCAGAGTAATGGAAGGTGGAAGCGAACGAAAAAAAAAAAACCCCCCACGAAAGATACACCAAACACCCTTCCGCATACCGTGTGAGAGACCCGATGGCCCGAAGCAGATGTTTACAAACTTGTACAAACCTCCGATCATTATGATGACCACATCAAGTCATTATAGGCATTCCTCCGGGGGGACCAAGCCATAGCCGCCGGGGTGAAGTATACTTTTTGTCAACAATTATCGATGCACCAACGATGCACGATGGAACCAACGCACCTTTAATGATCGTGCACCGATTTATCATGCAAAAGGTGGAAAAAGCTTGACATTTGCGTTTCCTATTATGTTGCTCCTGCTGGCATACATCCGCCAAACGGAACGCAAAAGAAACGTCATTTTTTATTGACGTCCTCCCGGGAGGAAGAAGAGAGAGAGAAAGAGAGGACAGCCATCTCATCGCCACTATCACCTGGGACCTACGGTCCTCCGGTTAAGTCTGTGGTTGTTGCGTGGGTCCGTGACGCGCCAGCAGGCACATTCCAAACCTGCCGGGACACACATAGACACACCGGAGTCCACCCCGATCGGTTGAGGTTCCTCGCGTGGTTGGATAATGGATGGTTTACAAGCTCACCGCTGTCCAAGCTGTCCAAATCGGCCACAGTAACGGACGTAACGGTTCATCCACCAGCCACACCAGCGGCCCGACGATAGTCTCCGGCTTCGCGAGATGGTAGGGACTCTCCCGGCGAAGTCCGGCGACGACTGGACTGAATCAATTTTAATGAACTCTATTATTCTCTCCTGCACAATAATGGTCACATGCGGTGAAATATCCCATTTATACCTTCGCCTGTCGCGCACGCGGCTTATCCGCACATTTTATGACTTGTTTATGATATTAAGACGTTTCAATAGCGCACTCACCGTTTTTATGCGGCCCCTTCCCGCTCATCCCCGCACCCGAGAGGTGCGGGAAAAAAAGTGCGCCGTAATGCTGGCGGAATGCTGACGGTTTCGAACCGAACCCTGCCCGTTTTTACGTTGTGACCGGTGCCCTCAAGGGGGCCGTGGGGGGGACCAGCGTGAGGCCTGGCCGGACGGCGGCCATCACCGCACATTATGTCTCATTGTCCGCCTGCGCACCGGGGCCTTCCCAATGGGGCCACAAAATTCCATTCTACCACCATTCGCCCAGATCGTTTGCGATCGTTTGCGATCCTTTCAGGCGTCGGCTGGTGATGGCGCGATGGCGGCGCGAAGACGATAATGACATTTCGCCACTTCGTCCTGTCCCGTGGGGGTTTCTCTCTTTTCTTCGCTTTTCCGAGGGCTAACTGAGGGGCTTGCGAAAATGTATTCTTTCGCGCAAAGAAAGCAGACGGCAAAAAGGCAAACGAAAAAAAAATGCTGCGCCGTTCGCCTGGAAGAGGGAGAGAAGCATGAAAATAATAATCAATAAATTACGGAACATTTCAATTTATTGGAATATACGATCAAATTAATATGACATCTATTTCTTTGCGCCCTGCAATCGGTCTGCGGATCGCGTGGTTTGCGGCCATTGTGGCGATATGGCAGTGCCGGTCCTAGAACCCTTTTCGGGCGTAGGTGTTTCCGATGGATTTGGCCGGCGGGAAATATGAGCCTCCGCAGTGACACTCACAGCACACCCCAAAAGGTGCATGCCAACGTGTGTGCAGGCGCGAAGGCGATGGAAAACAATAGACTATCAATTACGTTCGACGGGCAAGATTTTCACCCGGTCGGTTCGGTCGGGATATCTCGGTATCCGGGACATTGTAGAAGAAGAAAAAAAAGCAAGTGCCAAAAGCCGCCAGCACTTTGACACCCGCGCGTACGATACCGGAAAGTTTTATTTCACAGCGCAAAGGTGTCTTGAACGGGGGGGGGGGAATCGACTTCCCGGCAAGTAATGCACCGCGATTTTCAAATGCCCGCACATGGTTGGCGTACGCGTTGCAAATGAGCGGTTTCTTGCACTGAAAACGGTTTTCTCCCTCGGGGGTTACGTTACGTGTCTGTGAGTATTTACCTAGGTCGGTAAACCGAAACCGGCTCCATAATTCTTCCGAAACACAGATGATTATCCGCGCGAGACCCTCGGGTGATGCGAATTGTGTGTTTAACATATGATGCGTGCCAATTTAAATGGTGCTGCAGTTACCAGGCGGCCACAAATGAAGCCGATAAATCACGGCCGGTGCAAAGTGAGAAAATGTGTTTGGCTGCTCTTTGCGCACCGGTACCAGTTTCCAAATGATGCACTGGAGCATGTTGCTGACAACGATGAAGGTTGGTAAACTATTGGTACTGGAACTCGTTCTGTACACGATGAAACGCCGTAGAAAGCTTATAACTCTTGAGACTGAGAGTTACAAATCAAATAAAATTTAACAAGATTTGTATTTATTCTCACAGTCTCATAAAGCCATTTTTACCCTGCTCTTTTCCAGACGTCCTTCACCAACGCTCATATGATGCATTCCTAGTCAAGGTTACGTGCTTGCCCCCGGGGATTGGCGCAAGGAGGGTTGGGGCGTGTGCTATGCATCCCACCATCAAATGCACGGAGCTACGCCAGTCGTGTCTGAGCCATTAATTATGAATCACACCAACGGGGCCACCAGGCGGCGTGAGTCGATCGCGAGAAAAAAGACGAAGAAGCGGAGTCTGGAGCAAAAAAAAGGGCAACGCAACTGCATTTTTGAGCCAATTTTCTCCCATTGCCCACCGGTGAACTTTGCCATGCGTTTCCGCAGCGGTCGCAGCCATCAAAAGGCCCTCGAGCCTGTTGGGAAAAAGGTGAAAACGATATATTGACGATGCATACACCGGAATGCTTCGTTTTCGTGCTGAATCATACCTGCTCCGATGGCCATCACGATTCTGCGGTCTGCCCGTCCCCGTCCGAAGTAGCGAAGATCGCTGTGAGATTGGTGACCATTGCCACCGAATGGATTCGTTGCGGTCAGCAGAACGATATGTTCGCATACCGCGAACTAGTTCCGTTCGTCGCCCCTGACCCGTACGGTTTCCAGCCGGATGACGAGGTCTACGGTGGACTCCCTTTGACATGCTGCTGCTGCACTACACGACTGCGTGATAACGTATCCGCGGGGCGCGCGAGTGTGAGATGCTCCGCACGCAAATCACGCGCCAGGCCGGGAGGGGGAAAATTTATGGTTGAATTGAAAAATCAATTTTAAATTTACTACCGTTTTGTTGGGACGGCTTCGGGTACGCGTCGTGCGGCTGGAAGCATATTTTTCATTTGTCGCCCGGCCGATTCGTTAGGTTTGAGCTTGCTTGCGGATTGCGTTAAATTTTCGCGTAATGTGCGCGCACGATTTTCACGCGGCAAAAGCGGAGGCTCCGGCCAAAGGTGGCAGCGTGCGAATCGTGCGGATGATGATCATGTAGGGTCGGTTTGTGCACGGGAGAGTTGTGTGTGTGTGTGTGTGAGTGCGTTTTGTTGCAATGCAATGTTTTAAGGTGTCTTTTGAATGCGACGATAAATTATGCATACGTCAAGTACCGTGTCGCTCTCGTGGAGAAATGAAAAGAGCAGAAATGAGTCTACTGTCGATCTGCACATCGTTACATTGCTACTGGAACTGTTTTATTTTCGAAAACGGTATACATTTCGTATACGCTCAACTGTTTAAAAAGCTTCATAAACTTCAGAGCAGATCTATTCGTTCGAAACAGTGATCATCTGATCACCTTCGAAAAACATGGAAGAATAAAAAAAGCATGTACCTTATGTTCGTTAGGAAATCGTCGCCAATCGGTAGCCCGAGCAAAACGTGATCATCGTATCCCAATTGAGATTTTTTAACATGTCACGGAATCGGTTGTTAGTTTGCACATACATGCTCTAATATGGCGACCCTGCCATGGTAGACGGTAGATCCGGGCGGGCCAATATCAAAGGGACACGGCGCTCGTGGAAGACCTCCCTCCCCCCCGCTGGCTTCTCCCTCGGTCGCCTCATATCGGGGTGGTGGAATCACAAAAATTAAAATATTTACATGGCCGAGTTGTAAATCGCACCGGTACCGGTTTCGTTCTCCTCGCGGCTCGTGGTCCGTTTTTTTATCCCTCGCAGCAACCGTTTCGGGCGGCGTTCGTAAGTGTAAAGAAATTCTTGACCCCGTTGGCATTAACCATCGCGGGTGCGCGCGCATTCGTGTTGCTACAATACAGTCCGGGATGCTGCAAAGAGAAGGTAAAGGAAGAGATGAATTAGAAGAAGAAAAAAAAACACACAATTCCGTGTGCTTCGAGCGAATCGATCATGGTGGGCAAAAAGCGTGGCCAAAGTGCCGTGCCAGAAGCCAGCGCAAAGAAATGGCAGGGCGAAATGGTCGCTCGATATACCAATTTACATACATCGACATCGATCGAAGAGGTACTAAATCTAGTTCGGGGTGTCTTTCTTTGGAGTTGTGTGCAGTGTGCTCCGGGTTTTTTTTTCTCTCTCTTCATTTTCGTTCCACTTCCCGCCTTCACCGGCCGGCCGGACGGAATGAATGATCGCGCGTTCGCCCGCTTGGCAGGCAAGCGTTCGCCATTTTGGCGCAGTTCCTGCCGGCTACGGGCAGGGAAATCCTTGCTTTTGGAGCCTTGTGCACACACATGATAAATGTAGGAAAATTAGAACCGACTCAATGGAAGCGACACGGCCGACCGGGCGATGTGTGCAATGTGTTCATTCCGCGCGCATGTAGCACAAATTAATTAAACTGATTTATGTGCAGCGTGCCGTGTCGTCGGCTCGGGTGTTGTCTTGCGGGCGTAGGAGGACGTGCGCATTTTCTTCCTGCCATTTCGGTTAAGTTGTCGCGACGATCGTGTTAACAAAACGTGTGGCCCAGTTGCTACCGTTTCGAAGAGCGGTGATCGCACCTCATCGGGTGACTTTACCGTTACCGGTGAAGAATGTTGCGCAAGAATTTTGTGCGGCGGAAATGATTCATTGGCAGTCGAGGAATTTCTTTGCTGTGTTACAAGAAAAAAAAAGCAGAATGCAGCAAATTGTTGCCATTTTCCTTACGCTTTACGTTTCGTAAATTATTTTGTTGCTTAACTCCAATAACAATTATGTAAGCAATCAAATAAAAACCCTCTTCCATGCAGCAACCACAAATGATCTTGTTACAAAGTAAAGTCCACGTCTCGTTGGTGGGGGGCAAAAAAATAAACCAAATCCCATAACCTTTTTTCCAGTTCCAAAGAAGGATCGCGGTCGTGTGCCGGCCGACCATTTCAGCACTCATTAATGGGACCCGTTGTTTAATCGAACGATCCATCAGCATCTTTGCGGGCCATCCGTAGGTGTCTTCACTCGTGCACGGTTGGGAAGGAGGAGGCGCGGACAGTTACACGCTCGTGCCTTAAAGGCCAACGGGTGAGGAGGGTGGGAGGGGGAGCCGGGGGGGGGGGGGGGGTGCATAAGGGGGCGAAGTATTACATGATTTTCTGCCATCCTAATGGGCCCTCCGGACCGATTCGTAAGTATCGATATTATTACCCCTTTTATTGAGTTCATTAACATAATCTCATTGAAATTCTGATATATATTTTACATGTACTAACGCCTGCGCACGCTTCTCCCCGGCAAGGTGTGTGTGTGTGTGTGTGTGTGTGTGCTACGGGTTCCGGCGAACGTGTCCGAGCAGCATATGCGCCGAGTCCAATCGCTGGGGAGGCAATTTTCACCCGCCGAGGCCCTCGACTGTCGATCGATCGGACGTTTTTCGTCCTCCTTTTTGGTGCGCTCGTGTTTCGACCTCTTCCGCCGCAGGATGCTGCCCGGTTGCATCCTGTCTGCAGCACGTTGGAATGCACTGCCTCGCTGCTCCCTACCGCTGCCCTCCTGTGTCAAGTGTTTTCGGCTCCACTTCTTCTCATCTTCTCTTTTCCTTTCGTTTCCCTACCGACATTCCTTCCAAGGAGAGTGAATTTGATTTTCAGATATTCCCTCCCAGCCTAGGGGTGAAGGAAAGGGCACCCCGGTATATCGCCCGGGGGAAGCTGGAGCCACTTAAACGGGTACCGGTTTCCGACGTGGTCACCTGGTTCGCCTCTCGCCGCGTGAACGATGGAATTCCATTTAGCCGGGCGGGAAAATCGCCAGGTTTCGTCGCGCGTGCACGCTGTTGTACCACTAAATGAACGATTTCAATCACTTGTTTTCACGCTCGCCTGTCCGAGAAGGTGAGGGGAAAACTTGGGGAGAAACGGGGAAGAGAATGGCCCGTAGGAAGAGACAAGCACCTAGCGCCAAGCGATTGGCACTAATTGTGCGCCCATCATCTTTAGGTGAGCCTTGCGAGCCAACGCGCAAGCAAAGAAATTGGGTCAGTCTGCGCCGGAGCAAAATGTCAGCTAGTGGCTTCGTTCTCGAAAAGAATTTCCCCGTAGCTGCGGCGGGGTGAGGGGGTAGACGAAACTGTAACGCTTAAATGATGGTGATTAAAATAGTTCGCAGACCTGAATTGCGTTCCTCCGTTCGAAGCTAATCACGGCCTTCGCGTTGCGATTCGTGACATCAGTTGGCCAATAGAATGCAGGCAGCATATTTCGTCCATTGTCGATGGAGTACCAAGGTACCCATCAGCTTTTTGTCAAATAACAGTGCTAGATGGTAATTTCAATTCTTTCTTTAGACCCACTGGTTTTAGAAAAGCATCAAAAGGCTGTGAAATGCAGTCTTTACATCAGGATTTTTTGATAGTTACCTGTTTGTGTCTACAGGTTGGTACAGATTGATGTGGTAAGGACTGTAGCTATTCATCGCAATTCTCTTCTTACCGCAATCAAATCTGGACACGGATGCTTATTACTTTACAGCATTGCATATCCAACTGAACCAACTGATACAAAACTGACTGCCTGTAACTTTCTCTAGTTATGTACACACAATTCATGAAGCCGCCTTATTCTGCCTTTAACCGATCGATGCTGCGAGGCTCTTGACGGGGCAGAAACAGCAACTACATCAAAACATGCTGAACCATGTTACCCTCTAGGGCACGTGTATGGCACAAGATGACTTGCAAATGGCGATGATCGTTGTAATTAAAGCAGAAGTGTGCCCAGACTATTAATCAAACTCTGGTTTATTTCGATCGACACGAAACAACTCGAGGCGCGCGAGTGCGTGAGCCAGGGTTTCCACAGAAGATGTCCGATCTTGTCCTGGATCATGATTGAGTGCATACAGGGACAGACGACGTCCGGTTGCGAGGCCGAGGCAACATTGTACGGGGCGAAGGAGAATGCGTAATGAAATTATGATTTATCATTACACACCATGGGAGCAATTTTATCTGGATTTCTATCCTTGAGGCGAAGAAGGGTCGATGCGTAGCCAGTTGAGAGCATTGGAGCTGCCCGGCATGATGTCTCCGAGGGAGAGAACATGTCTTCGTGGCCTGCCTTCCTAGCCTAGCCTAGCCTAGCCCTGTTCTGGAACGACGTGAACAGTAGTGCATCATTTGAGCCATTTAAGTTTAAATCGGGTGAAAAAGTGTTACTGTGTAACAGCCTGGTGGTCCCCATGGGGTACGTGCCACAATGGCTTCTGGATATGGTGCGATTAATCTCGGATCAAACGGATGCAGATGAGCAGCTTGGCATGTGCAGACCTCACGCAACGTTGCCATCGGGGTGTCCGCTCGGGAAACTCTCTCTCTCTGAAGCTGTCTAATTATTAGCTCCTTGGCAGCCTTATTAACATTTCCTTTCCTCCCTTGGCTGGGCTCACGACAATCCGCAATGACACGATGGAACGAACCACGTGTGTGTGTCGGTGTCCGTGGTTCCTAGATGCATATCTCGCGCATCTAAACGACCATAACGTGCCACTAATGCAGCAAGCAGATGAGCCGTTCGAGGGTGAGCAAGAAAAGAGCCACAGACAGGGATCAAGGTGCGACCCATGCAAAGTGGTTACAAATTGAGTGGCAAACGTGTCGGCTGCTCCTTCCGTCGGATAAACTGCCACAGACACCGCTGAGCATGTTCTGCTGTCTGTTGTTTTAAACCGCCTGTTTCTGTTGTCCCAACCGCTTCTTCCTTTGGGGCAAGAAGAGGATCAACGACGCGACGCGCCGTCTTTCTTATCTAGATCGAACAAGGTACCTCTACCCTATGCGATCGAGCAACAGTTATCAGCTGACCGCGATCGAGAATGGTGATCGGCGATTTTAAGAAAAAACAAAGAGATTGTGATAATGCTTTCTTCGGGCCAAACTGTTGAAGTAGGAAACGGATCAGAAGGTTCATCTGCGAACAATGGGTAAGAATCTGCACATTTTTGATTCTGGAAAAAGGGTAAAACAATCTTTAGAACTTTAAACGACATTATTTAAATTCGATGGTATGTTATCTAGTCATGCTTCCTGAAGGTTGCAGCCATGTTTATTGAACTACCGCTACGAGGTATCGTAACAACGAGACAACCGTTGTGCAAACATTCGTGAACTTGTCTTTAATGGCACCTGTTGCGAGTTCCAGTGCGATGGAATCCACCGAAAGCTCCCAAACCAAGTCGGAAACATGGAGCGACGCTGTTGCCATTCGACGGTACCATTACGTACATATCGCCTTCATGAATCATAGAAGTACGCCTCAGCAACCGAACGTGTTTCCGTGCAGAAACAGGACAGACTGTGGCTCGCGGGCCACTCGTGTTTTCCAGCGTTGTTCGAACCGATGCTCTGGCTGACCATGGCGCGGATTTTCGCACGGTAAGGTGCAAATGGGTATGTTTTTGTGTGGGCCGAAACATATCATCAAGATAGCGCGTGAACAGCCACTTGCGAGCTCCATTGCATTGCAGGATTACAAAACATACATTCCAGTGATATTTGCATTGCTATGATTTATCTACTGCGCTTCTCAGACTGCAGATTGCGTTCGGTGAAGTCCATAGGAGCTTTTGTCAAAGTGTGTGGAATTTACTACTTTGTTGAACTTATTTGCTTCGATACGATACTCGAGCCAACTTGGGCCGGTAAAAAAACTGCTTTGCATTTGCTAAGAAATAAGTCTTATATTTGTTCCATAAGTTCTATATTGCTAGCGTCATAGAAAAGAAAAAAAAACACACAATTCCGTGTGCTTCGAGCGAATCGATCATGGTGGGCAAAAAGCGTGGCCAAAGTGCCGTGCCAGAAGCCAGCGCAAAGAAATGGCAGGGCGAAATGGTCGCTCGATATACCAATTTACATACATCGACATCGATCGAAGAGGTACTAAATCTAGTTCGGGGTGTCTTTCTTTGGAGTTGTGTGCAGTGTGCTCCGGGTTTTTTTTTCTCTCTCTTCATTTTCGTTCCACTTCCCGCCTTCACCGGCCGGCCGGACGGAATGAATGATCGCGCGTTCGCCCGCTTGGCAGGCAAGCGTTCGCCATTTTGGCGCAGTTCCTGCCGGCTACGGGCAGGGAAATCCTTGCTTTTGGAGCCTTGTGCACACACATGATAAATGTAGGAAAATTAGAACCGACTCAATGGAAGCGACACGGCCGACCGGGCGATGTGTGCAATGTGTTCATTCCGCGCGCATGTAGCACAAATTAATTAAACTGATTTATGTGCAGCGTGCCGTGTCGTCGGCTCGGGTGTTGTCTTGCGGGCGTAGGAGGACGTGCGCATTTTCTTCCTGCCATTTCGGTTAAGTTGTCGCGACGATCGTGTTAACAAAACGTGTGGCCCAGTTGCTACCGTTTCGAAGAGCGGTGATCGCACCTCATCGGGTGACTTTACCGTTACCGGTGAAGAATGTTGCGCAAGAATTTTGTGCGGCGGAAATGATTCATTGGCAGTCGAGGAATTTCTTTGCTGTGTTACAAGAAAAAAAAAGCAGAATGCAGCAAATTGTTGCCATTTTCCTTACGCTTTACGTTTCGTAAATTATTTTGTTGCTTAACTCCAATAACAATTATGTAAGCAATCAAATAAAAACCCTCTTCCATGCAGCAACCACAAATGATCTTGTTACAAAGTAAAGTCCACGTCTCGTTGGTGGGGGGCAAAAAAATAAACCAAATCCCATAACCTTTTTTCCAGTTCCAAAGAAGGATCGCGGTCGTGTGCCGGCCGACCATTTCAGCACTCATTAATGGGACCCGTTGTTTAATCGAACGATCCATCAGCATCTTTGCGGGCCATCCGTAGGTGTCTTCACTCGTGCACGGTTGGGAAGGAGGAGGCGCGGACAGTTACACGCTCGTGCCTTAAAGGCCAACGGGTGAGGAGGGTGGGAGGGGGAGCCGGGGGGGGGGGGGGGGTGCATAAGGGGGCGAAGTATTACATGATTTTCTGCCATCCTAATGGGCCCTCCGGACCGATTCGTAAGTATCGATATTATTACCCCTTTTATTGAGTTCATTAACATAATCTCATTGAAATTCTGATATATATTTTACATGTACTAACGCCTGCGCACGCTTCTCCCCGGCAAGGTGTGTGTGTGTGTGTGTGTGTGTGTGCTACGGGTTCCGGCGAACGTGTCCGAGCAGCATATGCGCCGAGTCCAATCGCTGGGGAGGCAATTTTCACCCGCCGAGGCCCTCGACTGTCGATCGATCGGACGTTTTTCGTCCTCCTTTTTGGTGCGCTCGTGTTTCGACCTCTTCCGCCGCAGGATGCTGCCCGGTTGCATCCTGTCTGCAGCACGTTGGAATGCACTGCCTCGCTGCTCCCTACCGCTGCCCTCCTGTGTCAAGTGTTTTCGGCTCCACTTCTTCTCATCTTCTCTTTTCCTTTCGTTTCCCTACCGACATTCCTTCCAAGGAGAGTGAATTTGATTTTCAGATATTCCCTCCCAGCCTAGGGGTGAAGGAAAGGGCACCCCGGTATATCGCCCGGGGGAAGCTGGAGCCACTTAAACGGGTACCGGTTTCCGACGTGGTCACCTGGTTCGCCTCTCGCCGCGTGAACGATGGAATTCCATTTAGCCGGGCGGGAAAATCGCCAGGTTTCGTCGCGCGTGCACGCTGTTGTACCACTAAATGAACGATTTCAATCACTTGTTTTCACGCTCGCCTGTCCGAGAAGGTGAGGGGAAAACTTGGGGAGAAACGGGGAAGAGAATGGCCCGTAGGAAGAGACAAGCACCTAGCGCCAAGCGATTGGCACTAATTGTGCGCCCATCATCTTTAGGTGAGCCTTGCGAGCCAACGCGCAAGCAAAGAAATTGGGTCAGTCTGCGCCGGAGCAAAATGTCAGCTAGTGGCTTCGTTCTCGAAAAGAATTTCCCCGTAGCTGCGGCGGGGTGAGGGGGTAGACGAAACTGTAACGCTTAAATGATGGTGATTAAAATAGTTCGCAGACCTGAATTGCGTTCCTCCGTTCGAAGCTAATCACGGCCTTCGCGTTGCGATTCGTGACATCAGTTGGCCAATAGAATGCAGGCAGCATATTTCGTCCATTGTCGATGGAGTACCAAGGTACCCATCAGCTTTTTGTCAAATAACAGTGCTAGATGGTAATTTCAATTCTTTCTTTAGACCCACTGGTTTTAGAAAAGCATCAAAAGGCTGTGAAATGCAGTCTTTACATCAGGATTTTTTGATAGTTACCTGTTTGTGTCTACAGGTTGGTACAGATTGATGTGGTAAGGACTGTAGCTATTCATCGCAATTCTCTTCTTACCGCAATCAAATCTGGACACGGATGCTTATTACTTTACAGCATTGCATATCCAACTGAACCAACTGATACAAAACTGACTGCCTGTAACTTTCTCTAGTTATGTACACACAATTCATGAAGCCGCCTTATTCTGCCTTTAACCGATCGATGCTGCGAGGCTCTTGACGGGGCAGAAACAGCAACTACATCAAAACATGCTGAACCATGTTACCCTCTAGGGCACGTGTATGGCACAAGATGACTTGCAAATGGCGATGATCGTTGTAATTAAAGCAGAAGTGTGCCCAGACTATTAATCAAACTCTGGTTTATTTCGATCGACACGAAACAACTCGAGGCGCGCGAGTGCGTGAGCCAGGGTTTCCACAGAAGATGTCCGATCTTGTCCTGGATCATGATTGAGTGCATACAGGGACAGACGACGTCCGGTTGCGAGGCCGAGGCAACATTGTACGGGGCGAAGGAGAATGCGTAATGAAATTATGATTTATCATTACACACCATGGGAGCAATTTTATCTGGATTTCTATCCTTGAGGCGAAGAAGGGTCGATGCGTAGCCAGTTGAGAGCATTGGAGCTGCCCGGCATGATGTCTCCGAGGGAGAGAACATGTCTTCGTGGCCTGCCTTCCTAGCCTAGCCTAGCCTAGCCCTGTTCTGGAACGACGTGAACAGTAGTGCATCATTTGAGCCATTTAAGTTTAAATCGGGTGAAAAAGTGTTACTGTGTAACAGCCTGGTGGTCCCCATGGGGTACGTGCCACAATGGCTTCTGGATATGGTGCGATTAATCTCGGATCAAACGGATGCAGATGAGCAGCTTGGCATGTGCAGACCTCACGCAACGTTGCCATCGGGGTGTCCGCTCGGGAAACTCTCTCTCTCTGAAGCTGTCTAATTATTAGCTCCTTGGCAGCCTTATTAACATTTCCTTTCCTCCCTTGGCTGGGCTCACGACAATCCGCAATGACACGATGGAACGAACCACGTGTGTGTGTCGGTGTCCGTGGTTCCTAGATGCATATCTCGCGCATCTAAACGACCATAACGTGCCACTAATGCAGCAAGCAGATGAGCCGTTCGAGGGTGAGCAAGAAAAGAGCCACAGACAGGGATCAAGGTGCGACCCATGCAAAGTGGTTACAAATTGAGTGGCAAACGTGTCGGCTGCTCCTTCCGTCGGATAAACTGCCACAGACACCGCTGAGCATGTTCTGCTGTCTGTTGTTTTAAACCGCCTGTTTCTGTTGTCCCAACCGCTTCTTCCTTTGGGGCAAGAAGAGGATCAACGACGCGACGCGCCGTCTTTCTTATCTAGATCGAACAAGGTACCTCTACCCTATGCGATCGAGCAACAGTTATCAGCTGACCGCGATCGAGAATGGTGATCGGCGATTTTAAGAAAAAACAAAGAGATTGTGATAATGCTTTCTTCGGGCCAAACTGTTGAAGTAGGAAACGGATCAGAAGGTTCATCTGCGAACAATGGGTAAGAATCTGCACATTTTTGATTCTGGAAAAAGGGTAAAACAATCTTTAGAACTTTAAACGACATTATTTAAATTCGATGGTATGTTATCTAGTCATGCTTCCTGAAGGTTGCAGCCATGTTTATTGAACTACCGCTACGAGGTATCGTAACAACGAGACAACCGTTGTGCAAACATTCGTGAACTTGTCTTTAATGGCACCTGTTGCGAGTTCCAGTGCGATGGAATCCACCGAAAGCTCCCAAACCAAGTCGGAAACATGGAGCGACGCTGTTGCCATTCGACGGTACCATTACGTACATATCGCCTTCATGAATCATAGAAGTACGCCTCAGCAACCGAACGTGTTTCCGTGCAGAAACAGGACAGACTGTGGCTCGCGGGCCACTCGTGTTTTCCAGCGTTGTTCGAACCGATGCTCTGGCTGACCATGGCGCGGATTTTCGCACGGTAAGGTGCAAATGGGTATGTTTTTGTGTGGGCCGAAACATATCATCAAGATAGCGCGTGAACAGCCACTTGCGAGCTCCATTGCATTGCAGGATTACAAAACATACATTCCAGTGATATTTGCATTGCTATGATTTATCTACTGCGCTTCTCAGACTGCAGATTGCGTTCGGTGAAGTCCATAGGAGCTTTTGTCAAAGTGTGTGGAATTTACTACTTTGTTGAACTTATTTGCTTCGATACGATACTCGAGCCAACTTGGGCCGGTAAAAAAACTGCTTTGCATTTGCTAAGAAATAAGTCTTATATTTGTTCCATAAGTTCTATATTGCTAGCGTCATAGAAAAGCGGTATGTCAAAGGAAAGATAATCACGCAATTATGGACGATTTTTGCCGAGAAAACATTTCAATAAATGTCTCTATCGATATCGAGGTGTGTTTCGACTGAGCCCCATGCAGATTTGAAGCAAACCCACCTCGAAAGCCTCAAAACGGTAGCTCAGGACACAACCAACGCTAAGCTAATTTTTATTATTAGCAGTAATTACTATTATTCAGCTGCAACTCGCCGTAGACGACAGCTGGCAGAGGAAACTTCACGACGCGGATGCATGCCAGGCTCAAGGAGCTCGGAATAGCATTGAAACGTCAACCGGAGTCGAGCAGCAGCTGGAATCGACCGAAACCGTCGTGAGTCCCGAGGTAGCTTGAAGCGATCCTCGATTCAATCACTGGTGACTTCGCTTGGTTCAAGGCGCTTGACGGATACGTCGGAGACATACTTAAGGGCTCAACCCGATCGGATCATTCGGTGCCGCTTGCGCAAAACCCAGGTGAAATAGTTTAACAGCAGTGCAATAAATTCGACCAGAAGCACTCTCGGCCAAACGGTCGGCGAAATCCGTCGCATTGGCGCAAAGTTTATGCATCCGAGTGACATAATAATTAGCGGTGCAAGTCACTGGTAATATTCGTAGGGTTTGCCCACGACGAAGATAGCATTGCATGTGGTGGTTAATTATTGTGATTTTATTTTATGAGCTGAACATTTCCGCAAGGTTAATTATCACGAGGTTTTACGACTGCAATTACTTGTTGGATTATTTGTGCAGAATGAGGAAGGTTTTTCAGAAACCCTCAACCTCAGAGAGTTGCACTTATTCCAGTAGTATTACAATATATGCCTTTCCTAGCAATAGTTGTTTACAAACGATGTTGATAAAGATAAGTGTGACCAAAAGGAGCGACCACAGCGACATTGCGGAAAATAGACATCGCGTGCCAACTTCCCGAACATTTCATTTCAATAATGGACTGTTGTTTTATGAAAATTCACCCTATCGCACCGCTTCGATCGGCAACCCGGGACGAAAACGGGCTCGAGTCTCTCCGGGAGGTCTTGCGCTACTGGAAGACGTCCCGTAGTCGTTTGGCAAGCGAGCATCCGGAATTCCACCGTCTTACGAAACCTGGACCCAACCCAGCAGCATTCGTTGGAAGCTCCACATTTCATTTGTGCCGTTTTACAACATTTGTATTTAAATTAGCCTGTATCTGGTTCAATCCCGGGATGGTCTCCGACTACTTGCTGCTGTTCCTACCGCCTACCGTTTGTTGGCAGGAATACATTCCCTATCATATCGGAGAGCGAGACCACTGCTGGGTCATGCTGAGTTGTGGGATTGATATTTATTTTAAAATGTGTGATTATATTCGTTTGTTTCGAACATTCGGTGCCACCAGGAACACGGCAGAGGAGCGCTGGAGTGTAGGTCGGCAAAATATCTCCATCAAGGTGGGAAGCATGACCGCAGGTAAAGGCTCTTTGTTTTGTTCCTCTTCGAGATTGAGATCCAAGGGTGCAGTCCAGTCAAGTCAAGCCAATGTTTCAACTGTATGCTGTAGGCCAAAGAAGAACGTGAAGAATGGCACATTCCACAACGCCATCGTTCGCTAATGAGACTGCGATAGTGGATGCATTTAGCTACGACGGAGAACGTGGGCAGAGCATGTGTTTATTGCAATTTATGTCGCTGGAATTGTGCATGGCTTCCTTTTCTAGTAATTTTCGATTAAAACGGCTAAATGCAGCTGAATGCAGACCACAATAAACTAATTTCTTATCAAATAAAATATGCCCCTTTTGCTAAGTAGCATTCCGAATGGAGTTAAACACCAATGCACTTCAACATTGTCCCAGACTGTTTGAACAACGAAGTGCGAAAGGCAACAGGGCATTGCAAAAGCATTGCAGTGAAAGCAGAAACCCTAGAGGCAATTCAGCATGGACAGCATGAATGCCAGTATCTTCTGGGTATGCTTTGTTTCAATGGGTTTATGTTGAGAGATTCGGAATTCACTCCATGAAAAGATGACTGCAGTCGGCTGTTTTTTAACCAAACTGAAGCACGAATCATGAGCACTTTAAAAATGATTGAATTATTACAGGGAGAATCCTTCTCATTAAACAAGGAAACTTTTAAACTAATGAATCAGAAGGATCAGTTCCTTTCTTCGGCTATTAACACTACAAGTGAGATTGGTTCCTTTGCTAACGGCTTCTTAATTGCAACAAGTAATTAAAGCGTATGTTATGGTATTAGACAAAGCAGTAGCAATAAAAATACTTGACATAATTACAAGCACCGGCGATTAAAGCCACTCATTACCAAGTCGGCATGCGCATGTGTGTTGCTTAAGCCTAGAAGCAGCTGGTGAAAAACCGCACCAGCACGAAGAACACTTTAACGTACGATAATTTGTTCATAGCCCTTGCTCCGAACAACATTCATAACATCCGTTTCTTCTAACATCGCTACATGCTCACATGGAAGGTAGAATCAATTACATGAAATCGATCTCTTTAAACATAAATTAGTTATGGCAGGAACATGAGCACGATAAAAAAAAGACACTCAGGAACATTCTTCATTCAGATCGGGCTCAAAGGCGTCAGGCGAGGAGCAGCTTACAGGAGTACTTCAGAAATGCCATAAACTACGCCTAGGGTGATATGCTTTATGGTTCCTCTATTGCACCTGAAAGATAGTTGAAGTAATTAAAAAAACCAATTCATCATCCATCGATGTTGAACCTTCACATCATCAATGCTCTACCACACCCCGGTACAAGAGACACACGTCCGAGACACACTCCGACACGCTTCGCCGTTTGAATATTCATCGACATTTTCCCGTTTGAAAAGAGTCGGAAATGAGCACCGCGAACAGGTGAAAATTAACGCACATATTTCATTCGCGTGATGCATTTTCAATTAGTCATGCGAATTTCTGATCTGCTGCAAAGTGAAGAAACGCCGTTTAGCAGTGTCACGTTCTCGTTCCGAGTCAGCGCTCGAGACTTATCGACGCAATAACGCAAGAAGGATGAGAGTCACGCAAGCGTCGGAAGTTCTCCCAGGACAGGATGCCCCAACTGATTGGAAATCTGGTTCACGGAGAACAAAATATCGCACACTTCGCGTACTACCGCACCGATCGAGGTCCGAACCGGCTCCGCGTGCATTTTAGCTTTTATCGAACACCTTTTGCATACGCGTCGTTACGAGATTTATCTTCGGGTTCATTACCTCGCCATCGAAAGAAGACAAGTGAAACCGTTGCCCAGCGTAGAACCTGTTCGGCGGTTACGCTCTGTTTAGTCCAGTTCGGCAGGAAAGACAAATCAGCTGATGTCATGTTGAGGAGATCTCGGAAACCTGTTCCACCATAAACGTGTGAGAGTTGTTTGCTTGGGGATGAAGCGATGCAGTTGTCTTCCTGTCATCCCGGTTTGAATCTCGATTATTTTTCGGGAAGTTGAAAGTCGTTTGTTCGTTTGATTGGGTGTCAGAGTGTTGAATCAGTTTTGTAGCTTGCAAAAACGGAATGATTGATCGACTGATGTCAGAGAGGTATGTTTGCTAAAACGTGTCATTGATCGCATTCATCCATCGTGTCCTGATTGATCGCTGATTTTTAAAGAGCTTCCAAATGATTCAATAGTATACTGATTGGTTTGAAAAGAAATGGTTTGGATCTCTATTGTAATCGAATTATTGATTCCACTGTAATTGGATGTCGATGAGGACCACACGCATGTATTTCAGTGATCCTTAAATGAATTGGTCAAGCTCCTTTCCGAGTCGGACAATGATGAAATGGCCATCTCCGGCATGCAGGTGCGGTCCATCCTTATTTGGTTTTATCATTGAGCGATAATTAAAACATGATTGCACGCGCCCGAAGATCACTGTCGATCGCACACACCTTTTACGGAGTGTCTTTCTCGCATCGTAGCGCTGAATGATTCAATGGCATTAATCTCTGACCACGTGCCGGTAGCGTTCCGGTGTGGCTGGAAAATTCTCAATTAACCTGACCAACTCCATGGAGGGAAAGAACACTCGCAGTCTCGTGCCCTGCTGGAAATGATTCCGATCTTTGCACCACACAAGGAATGGCATTTAATTAACATAGTTTGTCTTCCTTTCCGTCGATGCAGAAGAGGCTGTGTTAGTGAGCTCCATGCGATCGAGTTTAAGTCAAGAGCCATTTATGTTGCGATTGCAATTTTCTTCCATTTGTTTGCGATCGTTTCCCTCAGAATTAGATTATTGGGCTGCTATTTCAATTAAAATTTAATGGAATTTCGGTCGCCGGTTGGTTCGTAGTCACTCGTGGTTTATCGATGGAATGCGCTTGCATTCTCCAGATCTTCAGCAACACGCTCGTTCGGCGAGTGCTACGGTTCGAACGGGTCGTGCATTATTTCAGTGACCTCCCACTTTTTGCGTGAAATCATGTTTACTCACATGCCGACTGCCCGAGCCCCCTTGCTGGGGAGACTGTCCCTTGGAAGGGATGAGTGATCGCGACTATACCTAACGATCACTTGGAGCTGCTACCTCATAGTGTTACGCTTGAGCTCACCTGTACCGCGCTTCGTCCAATGGAAAACGCGATGGTCAGTACGTTTGCCCCCTCTAGGGAAATTTTGTTTGAACATCGCATCGTTTGCATGGTTATGTGTAGCGTAATTATTCACCGTTTGTTGAAGAAGTTGAAAGGCGTGGTTAAATGAGTACATAAGAATGCATATTTGATGTATCCAAATCTTCAAATGATGGTTTACGACCACCAACACGGGCAGTAAGATACCTCTTTAGATCGCAATCGGCATTGCACGATAAAAACCCATTTGAATCTGCGATCTGTAGCGAAAAACCCGAGCATTCCAAGCCTAATTTGTTTCTAACCAAAGCGGCATCATGCTGTGCTGAAATTGAGGAAACAGCATGGACAAACCTCATCGGCGCTGAGTATGGGGCTATGTTGTGCTGTCTATAATTGAGATACTAGATAGCCGTCGTGTGCGTATTTCATAGCGAGCCATAGTTATGAAGTTTGATTCCTTTGCTAGGGGGTTTCCATCTTGCGTTCCGATCGAAGCACATTTGGCAAGTCACACAAATTAGGAGAAACTTTGCTCTGCTCTAACATGACAGACAGTTATCAGAGGCATGATCTATAAATCTACCGATAATCTTGTACAACCTCTTCCGTCAATTTGCGATGAGGAACCTATGCTATGTTTCCATAAAATATTACTAGTATAATACATTTTACATTCCAAATCACTTTAAAGCTAAGCAGTAAATCTGCTCAACGCCTTATTGACATTACGAACTACTGTTAGCGAACAACTGGATTGCTTCGAATGGATCCTTAATGGCTTCATCAATCCACCGTTCGAGCGCGATTCGCTTTTTATCGCTTGATTGATGACTGTTTCTTCAAAGAGAAAGAGAAAGAGGATGGAAGGGATCAGACAGATAGAACAACACCGTCAGAGTGGTAAGGCTTAATGAATATTGATTGATTGAGGGGATTTTGCTACTATTTTGTTTTCAAAATGGTGCCTTTCAATTGAGCTTTTTTAAGGAGAGCATTTGTTCCAACAGTTTCCACCATCAAAAAAATGTAGGATCGTTTTATGAAATCTTTTTGTGAGTAAAATAATTTACAGTGATCGTTAGGTTAATCATGAAACAGTCAAGGAACGATCATAAGCCTGATATAACCATCGAGTGGCTGCAAGAAATCCAATCGATTGATTGATTGAATTGGTAGCTGTCACTGAACAGTAGCAGCAATTTATTGCCAATGAAATTATACACCACATATCAGGCGCGGATCAGCTCGGATCGAAATTGGAGTGCCAAAACTGCATCCGGTCGCAAAAGCTCGCTCGCTCGCTATCACATCGTTAACGCAACCGTTCACCAACCTCTCCGAAATTATTTTTAACGGGCGTGGCGAAAGGAAGCATCTTAATGTCGTTTCACAAGCGTCCGCTCGCTCGGGTTCACTTCGTTTGGCTACTTTCTTGGGCTCGTTTTTTTTCTAACCAAGCACCAAGCTGATCTGGTTTCACATCCGCGAGGCTTTTTGGCGATCGTTTCAATATTGATTATGATAATCACATTGCCTGCGAAAATAATAATATTAATAATCAAATGGCATCGCGCGGCTCTACACTGAAAGCAAACGAAAATTGCACGGGTTGGAATTTCGCTCGAGGAGAGGAAAACCTTTCTCTTCAACCGTTCGTTTAACATCGCCCCGGGCGAGTACCAGACTCGTTGGAACATTCCCTGTGCGCTCCGAATTCCCTGTCCGAATAAAAGAAATAAAACTGTGATTGCAATTAACACGATTTTGACATTTATGGAAGACATAAAAGTTTAAGGGATTAAAAACAACTGATCAAACTGGACCGGACATATCACCAGCTCAATTTAATCACCATCAAAACCATTTCGAAAGAGATGGGGAAACAATTTCATCCGGATGATTACTCTGGGGAGAGTAAAACTCTACAAATGCAAGTTGGAAAGGGATAAGTGGCTGCCGAGGAGCGCCATCCTATGTCTGCATGATGGCGGAGTGTAATAACTTAATTATAGATGAATAATTTCATATCATTTTCTGCGTCAGTCATCCGAGAAATCACAACCAAGCTTTCCTCCTAGTTGGCATTCTTGGCCATCTTGGGTGACGTTGAAGTCTCTGTGTTTGTTTCCTTGAATCATCTTCATCTTCACGACCAGCCAGGCCATCGCGGTGCATCCAGTTGATTTTGGCTGACAATACATACCACAGGCTCTCGTCAAACCTGAAATGGAACGGGTCTTCTCGTTGATACCTTCTGACGCAGATAATTGGTGTCGGAAATGAAACCTCACCCGAGCAGCCTGTAATCGATCTTCGTACATTAATATGGCCCTGCGGTCGGATGGGAATGGGGCTCGTTTAGTTGCGGTGAAAGAAAGAAGCGATTGCGGTTAAACGAACGTTTAACAAAAACATTAACGCCTTCCTCGCGCCGTGCAAAAGGTCTGCTTGGAGTTTGATCCGTCTCTTCCTGGAGGAGGATCATTACACGACTGTGCAACGCCATACCGTTTCACGATCGGGGGTGATAACGGGGAGAAAATGACAGAAAAATAAACCATCCCAGCGGAAGATACAGCGGTCTCCCATTTGCGCATTAATTGTTGTGCAATTATCTTCGGGTTGGTCTGTTGAATTAACCCTTGGGGAGCGTGTCTTTGAACGAGTTTGCACTGGAGTCCACTTGGGCGACGATCGGGACGAGCTGAACTATTCCAGCAATGCGGCTCCCGGGATGGGGAAGGGTGAGCTTCATTCGCGGAATTCAGCAACCGAAGCAATCAAAGGGAGCAACCGGGTGACGATCAATATGATACTGGCTTATAAAGGCACCTCTTGTTAAGCGTCCCATTCAATGGATGGAACGAGTTTTTGCATTTTCAATGAGTTGATGGATCCTCTTTCGCCCGCAGATGATCAATTCCATGCTCTCGTTCTGTTCGGTGGTCTCCGCCTCATGCTCATGACTTTAATTAAAGGTTGTGAAGTTATGCTTGGCCCACATAATTAGTCGCTCTTAACTACGTTCTCGGTTTCCCTCCCGAGCAATGACGTTTGATTCCGAATCATCATCGCCTTCGTTACCGATACTTGCCTATTCGTCCGCTTCCATAAAGAAAAAACGACGAGACAAACCATGAGAAGCTCGATCGAGTCATGCTTCCAGGCGCAGTTCCAGCGGCGACTAGTTTTCCATCATCATCCCCATCATAGAGACCGAAGCTTTTTTATCAGCTCACGTTTATCATTCGAAAGTTATCGTACGCCATGGTGGCCGGCCCGAGTGGGCTCGGTCGCGGTCTCCTGGAGGCTATTTGGTGGCAACGTCGTGCCGAGCTCGCCGCAGCCGGAAGGAACGGGGTGAGGGAGACCTCTGGGATCAGAGGCGTGCGGGTTATTATGGGAGTTGTTATTAAAATTCAATTTAAAAGCAGTTCCGCAAGGCACTTTAGCAATGGCATTTGCACCGGGTCGCTCAAAGTCGAGCGATGTGCAGAGATACGGTGCGTCCAATGGCTGCTTGGCCACGCATTCCTGTGGTAGGCTGGAATGCCACTGCTTCCATTTTCAAGCTTTAAGTGAGTCATCTACAAGCATTTGCAAAATGTTAATGGATTCATACAACTTTTTCAAAGCGTTAGGTTAGTTTGTTAAGAATTTCTCACTCCGACGATTGGTTCGAAAAGTATATCTTGAAAATTGGATTGTTTCAAGTCTAGAAAATAATTAATTTCTGTTGTCCCCTCTCTGGACATCCAAACACAGAAGCATCCTATTTCATGCCTCCGGCTCTATAAGCTACAAGTGTCGACCGGCGTCTTTGGTTTTTCGTTGCGGTTGTCCGATTAATCTTTCGTTGGGGTTTTTTTTTGTTTCTTCTCCCCCATTCCTCATGATCCGTCGCTGCTGTCGCTTTGGCCGTCAAAACGGAAAACAAGTTTTTCTAGAGCCGGCGGTTGTTTCGTTTTCGTTTTCGGTTGATCTCGTTTTCGACAGGGTCCGATGGGAATCCATCATCCCGCCCGGTGCCATGTTTGAATTGGCTGTTCATCAAAAGATCATGGAAAAAAGGGGGGCAATGTGGCCTACGAAGTGAACGGCTCCTTGGAATTCGGTAGATTGATGGACTGTGTCCAGCGTAGTTAATATTCCTTTCCAGTTCAGAGTGCCTCTTCGACCCGTTTGTCCCGTTTCGTTTTGAAAAAAAAAACAGTGTGTTCGATCGAGTGTTGGAACGGTGGCAGTTTTTTTTTTAATTTTACTCCAACGTACCCTACGGAACGGGCTCGCGGTGTGGTTTCTAGACAAGCGCAGCTTACAAAGAATTGCTCTAAGCCACTGTCCCCTGGTGCTATGGTACACCTAATAAAACATTAACATTTCGGTTGAAGGTAACTCTGAAAGCTACATGGAACCTTTTCGGAAACTTACCCTAATATAAGCTTTGCTGATGTTAGGAGCCAGGCGAAACATAGAAGATTATCGTGTCCGAAAATTTACAACAAGTTCTTTGATTGTATTTAAATTCCAAAACTGCTGGTGTTCACCCGTTGACGTCTGGCTGGAACATACGATTAATGTTTGCCAAAATAAAGATTCTAATTTTCTTTTACATCACGATCAATCACTCAAATGAGGATGCAACGGTTTCCCGGTCGGATAACTTTTCCAATACCTCCTGCAACAACTGTTCACTTTTGTTGATTTCCGTTCCCGTTTGGCACAACTGATTTCCTTCGCTTTCCTATCCGCTCAAACACTTTGCACACTTCGCGCACACGATGCATTGGTTTATTGGCGCTATTTCCGGAAAGCTTCTCGGAAACCGATTCTACTGCCAGCGTACACCGTCGATCGCACCGTTGACAATTTCCTTCCGATCGAACCCATTTTCACTGCTCTCACACTTAATAACCTAATTGCCACACTGTGCATCCGCGTTGTGCGCAGCCGTGTGAACGGACGATCAATCGATTCGATCGAACGGCGGCTTCGCGCTGGCGTCCGAGAAAGTTCCCCCGTGTCGGAAGCTTCCCTGGCTACAGGTTTTAGTGCTTTGTGAATGAAGATAAAGGGAAAAGCGAGAGAGAAAAAAAGAACTACTCGACAAGCTTTCCAACCAAACTGTCCCAGCACCAGCGGAAGGCGTCGACCGCTTTCATCAAACACTGCATATTCACTAAACTGCACCGCGACGCTCGGCTGCACCGTATGCTCTCGTTTTCTGTGTTTTTTTTGTGCGATCAGGATGCGACAAACTGCAGCATTCACTTCCACTTGCACGAATGGTTCAATTGTTCACTTGCAGGCTCAGCTAGCGACGAACCTACGACCAGCGAAGGCTCACCCGAGCCCGCTGTTCGGCTGATCTCGTTTGTCTAGGCCGGGTGTGAGGGAACCAGTCGGGTTTCTCTTCGCTTGCTCTAGTTCGCTCATCGTAGACCGCCGGCTCCGGATCGGCGACTTCCTTTCTCGACCCGAGATTCTCTCTCTCTCTCTCACGGGATCCTATCTGGAGGCTGCTCCGATCGTTGCTAGGAGATTGAGTCGAATGAACGCTTTTTCTAGATCGTGCCCCACCAAAACCGACCGAGAGGGACCTTTCAAGTCGTGTTTCTATTCCCTTCCGAACATAAACCCCGAACGGAAGGCAAACCCCCCTCTCGTTTTCTCCTAGCGATCGTTCAAACTAGAGCTATGTTTCGCTGGAAGCAGGAGAAACCCCAACCGACCACTCCACGCACGCTCTCGCGATCCTTTGCGCTTGCAGCCCCGTTACGCCGTCGTGTCGATTCGGTGTGGAGCGTACTATCGTGCAGTCTTCTCGCACCGCCAGCGTCAATGAACCGTACGCCGGACGACCTCCAGGAGTGCGACTTGGCAAACCAAACCAGCTGACTGGTGTGCTGCTGCTGCTGATAGCGCCAAGCGCATTCTCTGCGGCGGTCAACTGCGGCACGCTTCGCGCGTGTGCGCGATGCACGATCGTACCCCGATGCGCGGAACACGCGCCGCACCGGACAGCTGTTAGCGGCCGACGAAGCGCGAACGTTCTCTGGGAAGGGACACCCGAACGGCCAGATGGGGAAGAATATGTTGGCAAACAGCGAGAGAGAGAGAGAGAGTGGGATAAGAGGATGCTGAGAGAGATCGTCCGTTGAAGATTTGCCTCTCCTGCGTTGTTAAAAAAGCGCCAGTGCGAGGTTCGTCGCTTGTTTCTCGATACAAAAGACTTCAATGGCCTTAGAGGTTTGCTTTGGCAGGAGGGTTTGCTAAAAAAAAAAAAAAAAAAAAAAAACATATATAATACTTCGTTGAAACTAGGAAGATTTATGTAAAAGCAGTCTTTCAAGCTTACTATCCGCAACTATAGATTGTTTTCTTATTTAAAGTATTTCGCCTTAAATCACCTACTGCTACGATTGCACTTTCCTTCACATTTGCTGAACTTCACAACCTGTTAATCGAGAACCTGTGTTCGGTTATCAGTCGGCACTGGCCTGGGCCGGTGTTCGCGTTCCACCCAAAGCCTCCCTGCACAGCGCCATAAATTACCTCAGTGCACGACAAAACACCCGTCCGGGCACGCGCTGGCCCGCGCTTCAAAGGGATTGCCGATGGGCAAACGCGGCACGGGCCCAAATGGCACACGGCTACACTGGTGTCTCCTGTTGGAAACATAATTTATGAGCCCACGATGGCCACTCTAGACACGAAACCATCGGCCCCAATTCCATCACGCATGCACCGGCTCGGGTCAACCGAGACGAACGGTGCAACAATACGGCACGCTTCAACCAGGCGGAAGTAAGGAGCGAATGAGGGATCGCTGCAAGGAGTGCAGCAATAAGCGCAGTAATGTGGCAGTGCCTATTAGAAAAGATGAAATTAAAAGATCACGGCTTCTTTATTTATTGATATCTATACATGAAACAAGTCCCTTGCCACGCCCAGCAGCTGAACTTCAGCTCCTTCACACAGTATTCCTGTTGAAATAAATGTATGGAACTTACTAATTGTTTCGAACCTTTGAAATCCTTTCATTTTCCTCGTCTTGCTCAGGTGTTGGTGCCGATAGATTTCGTACCGAATTCGTTTGGCGACCGGTTCATCCCGAGACGTTACGCACTGTCGCGATCGAGTCGGTTCAAGGCGGAGAGCAAGCCGGAGCGTGTTATCGATCCGATGAAGATGGTATGTCATTTATACCGTTTCCCCTGCTGGTACCTTAATTATATTCTTGGTTTGCTTCAGAAGGAGCTGTGTGGCTTCTGGCGGTTGCACCACTACTCGACCGTACTGAAGGACCTGTTCGAGCTGGTTCCCTTCCGCGACAAGGTTCTGTCGTTCCGCGAGAACACTTGCCGGCGCGTGAGCAACCGTCTGTCGATCCGGACGAACCTGGAGTGGGTCGCCCGGCCGGCGCACCAGAACCGCCAGCAGCTGGACTGGAGCTGCAATCCGCGGCTGAAGCCGATGGCGTTCATCGAAGCCGTGCACGATCTGCCCAACATCAAGACGCACTACTACAAGATCATCGACTGGTCGATCGGTGGCCAGATAGCGGCGATCTTCAACAAGAAGCTGGTGATCTGGGCACCGAACACGGACGTGACGATCGGGCTGGGCTTCGAGCACGCGACCTCGATCGCCTTCAGCCCGACCGGCGATCGGCTGGCGATCGCGATGTTCATGATGAACCAGGCGATCCTCGACATCCTGGAGATCCGCAACCAGGTGTTCGGGGAGCACGGCATCGTGAAGATCGTGGAGGGCGGCGAGCTGCCCCTCACCTGCCTCACGTGGGACGGCAGCGGACGGTACCTGGTGTGCGGTTTCGCATGCGGCAAGCTCCTGATCGTGGACGTGCACAACAGCAAGGGCGACGGTGCGCACCGCGGCATCGAGTACTGCTCCCACAAGAGTCTGATTGTGTCGATAAAGTTCTCCTGCGGGTTCAAGTATCTGGCCACCAGCGACCTGGACGGGGGTGTGTTTCTCTGGTCCTGGAGCGCGGGCCAGCTCACCCAGATGAAACACATGATCACGTCGTACGTCTTCTTCGACTGGCACCCGTGGCGTGAGGACGAGATCGCTATCGGTGAGTCTAGCGATGGCAAGACAAGCGGGGCGCGAGGAGGGCGGATTAGGGACGCGGCCGATACTAACCAGGATGTTTAATATTATTAGCCGACAGCGACCCGGTCATGATCTCGCTCTATCACGTTCCGAGCCGCCAAGTGGTGTCGTACTATCGGCGAGAGGAGACCGATTGTATCGTGACGGCACTTTCGTTCAACAAGAATTCCGGCGAGCTGGTCGCATGCTTCACGTACGATGGTAAGTAGTAATTAAACGCTATTACGGGATCGTCGATGGAATCGGTTGGCAATTGCTGTTTACTTCAAGAACGTGAATGTACCCGAATGAGATGTGTCTCGATGAGGTGTTATGATCAACTAGACAAATTTTAAACATGCATGAATTGTTATCGTTTTCATACCATCGTGATGCTCACGTTGAACCATGTAGGTTGCCCATGTAGGTATATGGTATGTGACGGCGTAACTGCTCAAAGCATACTTCAAACTTCATACCATACATTGCACCAATCTTATTTAAAACATTAAGTACAGTTCTCCTCCGGTTACGTCTTGCGTAAGTCTTTTCCATTGAAACCACAACATGTACAGCATCCATATCTCTTCTTTAGCGCCGTACAAATCTTTGCTTGCAACGCGCAATGTAATAAAACTAATAATCATGATCAGTGCACCCCGACGCTGCCTTTTCCTCCCATAATTATTGATATTGATACGGGAACCTTAACAACCTCCGCAAGAGCAACCAACGTCTCTGCCTCCATTACGGGCGGTTGGAAGCGATAGAAAAGGGTTTGCACCGAGCGTGTGGTCATTTCATCAGGAGGTCTCCGTCAGATCGCTGGAAGCAATTTCCTTGCCCGACATACTTTTTAATGATACAAATTTAATAAAAAAGCGAACGCTGGGGCAAAGGGCGCACTGATGGCCGCGGCTAGAGAAAGAAAGCGAACCGTACTCGATCATTCAACATGCCCTTCCTTCCGTTGGCAGATCTCGACAAGCAGCCCGAAATAGTGGTGTTAGCCTCGATGGACCGTGTGGTGGATGTGATGCGCAATCACGACGACTCCATAGTGCATCTCCTCTGGAGCCCGGACGGAAAGCAGCTCGGTAGGTAGGATGACCCCATGGAGAGGATCGCTCTGTTGATGATCTCTTTTCCGTTTGCGTTCCCTGCGTAGCGAGTGTCGGCCATGACGAAACGCTTACGATCTGGAACTTCTTCGGCAGCCCTCCAAACACCAACACCGGCGGCAACAAGAAGCGGAAGCTGCAACACGAACCACCGGTAGGGAGCTCGGTCGTGCGGAACGTGCGACGGATTCAGTGCAACCGTAACAAAGAAGCCACCTATCGGGATCTGGCCTCCAGTTTCCTCTTCAAGCCGATGCGCTGATGTGCCGATGCGCCTTTCCCGAACCTCGTCGGTGGATCGACTGGTAATTAAATTAAAGGCATGAATAATTGCGAGGAGCAGCGCGGAGCATAAACAACCATTTCCACCCACACTTTGCAGGTAGAAGATAAGAGAACATCGGCCGCCTGTAGTCGGTTGGGCAGCATGCGTGGATTCCGCTGTGCGGTGAAGAGATCGTTCGTTTGATATCGATATTACCCTTGTGTGTTTAATAGTTGTAAATTTGCGTATGTGGTTAGATGGTTTTTTTCTGTATTCTGTTAGGCTGTTAAAAATATACTTGTTTTATGTTTTCTTTAAGAAAGGGCACAGTTTAGCATGTATGGTTGGTATTTTTATAAAATCAGGACATAAACAATCTAACGAATATTTAAGTTAAAAAAATACGATTCAAGTTACGGATGACTGGATGATTCATAAATTGATCGATAAACGTGAGTTAATTGCATCGAGCTTCTTGATGTTAGCCTAACCTCATCAATGTGTGGTTAATATTATACTACGATCATTCACCGCCTTAATCATTAAAAAGAGCGAGCACAGAGCCCCCGCACGTACGTCTAGCATCGCTGGTGACCTTTTCGTTCAAAAATTTCAAGCACTATTTACATGACCGTAACATGCTTTTCCGTGTAAATCTCCGCCGTGGAGTGGCCGACCACCGCCGGGGCGCAGCGTTACGAAATCCGTGCAGTTTGTTCACCTGACAGCGAACGCCAACCGATCTGCCACCACACGGCTACCAATCTTTGGGCCCACTGCAGCCCGTAATCAATTAGTAAAACTTCTAAGCCTGTCAACCTTAATCCAAACGCGCAGTCAAACTGGCAAGGCACTGAGCACCCGAGTGCCCGATGTCGGCAGGAACCGCCGGACCCACCGTGACAGGGACGCCAGCTATAACCGCTATCCTGCGCCGCAGAACAAATGCGATTAAACGAAGTGAAAGCTGGACGTACGGTGCGGGCAAAATGGCGAATGCTGCGCTAAGCTCGGGGCTTAGTTTGATATCGGGTAGTAACGGGATGGGTAGGGCCATCTAACCGCGGGCTGTCTCATTATCGTTGCCTAGGAGAAGCCCTTTTGGAATGCCACCGTGAGTTGAGAAAGGTGCGATTTTTGGCGAAAAGAACCAGAGTCTACAAAGAAAGAGAGGTTAAATATTGGGAATGTTTTTTTTTTAATTCTCCTATGGTGGATTATTTCAGTACACTTACGAGCACAGTACGAGTTTTCAGTTTCACCTTTTAATGTAGGTGAAACTAATTTTCTAGAGAAATGAACGCCAATGGTATGAAAAACAAAACCAAATCGTGACGTTCAGTTGAAAGGCGATGGTCTTTACAAGGCCCTCTCGCTCGGAAAGTCGGAACTCTTCGCCGAACGCTGTGGTGGCTGTGCGTGCTCTGATGCCATAAAACTGAAACAGATCACAACGAAACTTCCGAGAATGGCCGGTAATGATCTCTATCGTCTATCGTCTTCGACACGGTACTATTTATTAGTTGTTGAAATGCAATCCATCGATCGCGGAACAGGTTTTCCTCGAACGTTTCACCACGCCGTAATGCTGCCGTCCTGGCCATCCTTCCTCTACCATCTAGAAGGGAAGAGATCGCAACGTCCCATATGGGACGGAGGAGAAGAACGCTGCCGTATCTCTGAACTACATCTCGATCCTCACCGATACACGCCGTATCGGGTCAATTTGGCTGCATTCGATCCTGTAATTGCTTCTCTGTTGGCATGGCACCGTCGGTTTGCTACCATTCGCCAGTCGTACCATGCCGAACTGCTGCAGCCGATGAAAGATGGCTGGCGGTAGATTGGTGTGCTCTCGTGACTGAAATTTCATCTTGATTGATTCAGATTGAGCCATCACGAGCCGACGAAAGTGAGGCAGTAAATCTTGACAAACTTTGATGTCGGGATTGCTCGATGAGAACTTTCTATGTATAGAACCTGCCTTGTTGTTTTGTACGTGTCTTTTTTTTTAAATGATGCTTCACGAACCAGTTTGTTAAATGATGTTATTAGAAAACAAGGGACAGCATTATCCTGCTCCAACTGGAATTAAAAGCAATCCGTGCAGTTGTGAATTAGAATCCAGCGTAGCGCGCATGTTGCAGGTGAAAGATATGCATCGTCGACATCCTGGTAGTGGGCACAAAACATTGTTCCTGCCGCCCACACGCTCGCAGCATTCTGCAGGTCACGATGTTGACCCTCCGTTTTAATGCACGTCCACTCGTTGCACATCGCATTATGCCGGAAGGCCGGTGCGCAACCGTTGGCACAACCTTGCTGCCAGTGAACGGCCGTCGCGATTTTCACGCCGAGTACGAGCGCGAAGCCAAAGTTGAATGAAATTTCACTTAACGCTCTCTTCCGCCATCACCCCAGCGCGCCCGTGCATCGCGTTTTGAATGAGTATTGCATGCCATTACCTTCAATGCTCGCGCGGTCCGCGGCGGTGGTTGTCCTCCGCAGATTGTAGGGTAGGTCCAGGATAACCGGCCAGCACGGATGCTTGATTATGTTCAAACTTTTAACGGGCCACCACTCCGCACTGATCCCATTGCAGATATCGCGAGGGGGATGTTCATTTAACCTTTTGCCGAGTTGCGATCGCTTCCACGTGCACCTTGCTTGGCAATTCAATTACCGTGAAGTGCTCTGTACCCGGTTTTAAGACACGAATATCAATAAACCAAAATGCGAGCTAATTTCGCATTTGGTTCTTCTGCAACGGAACTGATTAAATCTGGAACATAAAGCTGGAGTGGAAATCACGTCCGTTGCATTTGATTCGATCTAACGATTGATAGCAACGATGAAACAACGAACGGACTTTATGGGAAAATAGCGCTTTTAAATAAATTTTTATGAATCTCAATTCATTTTCATTGGCTTTAATCATTATGCTTTGCATCTGTTTATAAAAATCCAATCTATTTCTTGATCGAGTTTGGGGGAGTATGAACTGCGTTTCGCAACCAAACATGCGCCATTCGGGAGCGTAAGTGAATTAATATCAGGCCATCAAGCAACTCGGTGCCTCGGTAGGGATGTTAAGTGCAGTTCAGTTGAAAAGAGGAACCAGTCCCGTAGAACAGCGTGCACTTGACGAGATCACGATGCAGTTTTTAAATTATCAACACCTTCTTTGCGCGTTATGAACGGATCGTGACTGGACGCTCCGGAGCTGCCCTGCTTGCTACTTGATTGAAAGAAAGCTGCACCGTCGAATACTGGACAGGGGGGTTGCATTATAAATATTGTGTTAACACCAGTAGCTTGAGGAGTGGAGCGATCATACCGCCGAAGCCCGCTTTAGCAAATGACTAGACAAAAATGCATTCAACACTTGCATACTCCTGATTTAAGAAGGCACAGAGAGATGCAGCCCCCCATCGGACGCGGCTTCCGTGGTGGATAAATTGACAGCCGGGGAAGAGCTTGTCAGTTTCCGCTGAGCTTAGGGAATGAAGCGAGAATGTTTCAACAAGTGGTAACGGGCATGACATGTTTCGATGAAAGGCGCCCGTTAGAGCTGCACCAAGCACGGACTACGATGCCATTCAGTCTGCGTTGGACAAACCAAACCTTTTCATTCACACGCCTCCTACGAAACAGGCGGTACGTGTACGAGATCTTCATATGGAAGTGATATGCACGTCAATGGCGTAAGCAGATGGCGTGAAGGGGCCGGGAATATGGTAGTGCGCAGCGATTGATTGATTGAACTCGATGAGTCCGATTGGGGTTCATTATGCCCCATTGGGTTGCTTCAATGGGGATGCCCTTCTGTGGTGCACCGTAATTAATTTAGCGCAAATCACTTGTCATGTCGCAAAGCCTGTCATGTCCGCACGACCGATCAACGGTACACCGTTTAAGGGACGGGGTCTCTTGGGTCTTGGCGAGCGTTTCGTGGTGTCTACGTCCAGGGATTTGTCGGTGGAGGGTTGAACGCAATGGACGGTTAGACAGAGGGCATTTATAATTTGTATCCTTGTAAAGATTATCATACTGTGTAGTAATTAAAGTGAATTCCAATTCTGGCTAACCATGCTGTACATTGTCAATCATCAACTTAAGAATGATGAGAGCGCATGTTAGACATCATGTCAGCATGACATGCTTGAGAACTAATGTTTCTTTAATATCTTTGATTCGCTTTCAATGCTTAGATGTGTGCATTTTTGACATCAATACTTTTCCCTGCGATCAAAGGGTTCAACCGAATAGATAAATCTATTATTCAGGCAAATACCTTGCAGACAAAGCTAGCACACGGCAAGAAGGGAAACTCGACGTAGGGACACACGATATAAATCTTTGTCTTTCGATACATCTATTTCGTTGTGTGTTGCCCTGGGTTGTTGTTTCGTGCTCCCTTGCCTCACGCACTCCATTTTGCATGCAATATGCTGCAGGTCGGAACAAGACAATTAAGACATCAACGAAATAAAACAGGGCAGGAAAAATGGCGTGCTTTCACGCACCATCATCGGTCATGGAGTAGCTAGAGTTTGATTCATAAAAATCCCTTAGGCGAGAGTGTCCGTGGAGCACCGGTCTTGTTAGAGCGCACGATATCGGACAAGTTGATAGCTTAAAGCAAATGCCAATTAACTGCGATGGTTAAAATCGATAAAGCATGGGCATTTCCCTAAACTTTTATTCTAGACTGACAACACCAAAGGTCATCTTATTGTAGAAACTCTAGCCAAAATCGCTTACGAACAAACCAAAGCAACGGTCCTATCCAGCGCAAACATTGTAAATGATACACCACACCCCGCGTGTCAAGTAGGACACCGTGGGCGTTAAAATTTACCCTAGGTTTGCCCGGAATCAAAACATTGCAACATTGTCGAATGACTTCCCGGTTGCATTCTTGTGCAGCAGCATAACCGCGTCGCCTCGCTCATATTTCCAAATGCGGGCACATGTTACTCCACTGCATCATGCCAGAGATTATCATGCTGTCATATCACAGTCATAAGTAGCGCGATAATTGCGGACTTGCGGTTATAATAATAAACCGTAGTGGTCCTGTTAACTTGTCACAAAAGCACCACCACCGTCCGATTCTATCAGCCCGAGTTGTGGCCAGCTCTCGGCGAGCTTTAGTTGCAAACACCTTTTTTTTTTTAATGCCAAAGGGTGTTAGATGATGTTTCACGCATGGTTTTTCCTGCGAATGTGTGCATATTTGCTTAATGTAGGTATATGGCATTACCGCTTTCGAACCGTTTCCTAGGATAAATAGTTTGCGGTTTCTTTCCAGCGCAACGTTGGACATACCATCGTGGTAAGCTTTTCTTCATCTCTACATGATTTATTCGGCTAGCTTTGATGCATGGGTTATTGTAACCACAGCATATTGGGAGCGAGGGAGCTTAGGGCCGGTCACTTATAAGTCACATGAAATCACACAGTAATGACGGTGACAAGCTCTCCATTTTTGCTACCAAAGCCACGGGGAAGATCATTCAATTACGGATAATGATTGATCAACTGGAACGTCCAGAAGAAGTGATTGATTGAGATATTAAGCCTTGTGCGTGATGCTTGCTTGTGAAGGAAAACACTCTATCATTTGCTGATGATTTACGCGCTTGATGTTTTGTCGCCATTATTGAGTCTTCCAACAGTTCCAAGGAATGAGGATGTCGTAATTCTGCGAGAATTGTTGCAATTCCCCCTGAAAGACATACATCGATGAATTTTATCGTAATTTCTTCGTCCTTCGTTTTTCTTTCCCTCCCGTTGCACGATCGCGGGCGACGGTCGTAATAGAGCTTGATGTCTCTTTTCAGAAACGATCATCCTACGATTTTCCTCCTAATGGAGTTAGCTTAGATCTGCGAGCTGCATCTCGTGCCTTCGCACGGCGCACACATTCTTGTAGACGGACTGCTTAGCAAATATTTTATCAGCAGAACAATTTTTATTGCTTGATCCACAGGTTTTTGTTCGTTCGTTTTTTTCCCCGGCCCCGTGTGCCTGGAAACCAGGCGAGCAATAAATCTCCGGGCCCGTGCGCTGAGCCCCAGCCTCCACAACCGCCACTCGGAAAGATAGGATCGACATGGGGGAATTTTCATCCCAACAAGGCCCTCCGAGGAACCTGTGCGTTTGAGTAAGGTCGCAAGAGTTTAGACTCGGTCCTGTGGTGAAGTGAACTATTTGGATTTTTCCTTTGGAACTCCACCGGTCCACACACAGCGCGAGCCCTGCGAGGTAGTACAAAAATAGTAGAATTGGACCATAAATAACACTTAACTTTAATACGGTGCAACTGATCGCTGCAGCGTGCAATAAATCATGCATTATATTAATGTGCATTTTCTTTTTCACTTAATTGTGGATATTATCGGAATATTACTTCCTCCACCGTGGGCCAATGGGTCGTTTCGCAGCGGAATCCGTTTCGGGGAGCCGTTTCGGGTGATTACAGATGGCTGCGTCTCGAGCGTGGTCAGGTCCAGGCGTAAACCTGTTCGCTGTAGACCTGGATTCGCACCCCGTTCGGCAGTAAATCGTTTGATGTCTGGCGTTCAGCCCGGGTTGCTCGGTAGATCCGCAATAATCACGTATCAGCGATTTGGGGACATATTATTATGGATGTCTCGTGTTGCGAATCGTTCCGAAAGGAGGTATCCTGGGGAGTTAACAGGAGAAGTGAATGGGAAGACCGAAGGGAACATTGTTGTGGCTTGGGTTGTCGCTAGTGAGTCGTAAGAAAAGCGACAGGTTTTACAGCAACAGCCGTCCAGACGTGAGGCAATTGAGGCGCCACGGAACGGGGATCATGAGATAATTATCACTTCATCTGCGGATCGGATGCATCGCCGACGGAACGGTGGAATAGTGGTGATGGTGGCAAGGCGGAATGTTTAGGCAATGTGTCATTAAATAATTAACACGTTATTACCTAATATGGCCAATAGGGAATACGCCAATTCCCACGACGATCGTTTCTACGATCAGCTTCGCACTGCGAAGGGTGAAGAATTCGTGATGGAATGTCAATAAGAGCAACGCGTCTAGGAATCCGGTTCGCGCAACAATTTATGTTGATGGCACTCTTGCCGGGCAAAAGCGAATGTTTTCCATAACAGTGACAACCAAAGACATACTTTTGTGGTAGAACATCTTCTTTTGCCTTTTGAAAGATCCAAGTATATGTCTTTCAAAATATTAACATTAATTCTATTTTCTTGGAGAGGTTGAAGTCACTTCAACCACTTCAGCGGCGCAAACAGAGTTTTTTTTAAATTAGTTTTATCCATTTCAATTACTGACAAAATTTGTTGAGATCATTCATTGATTTGTTGAGATGTGAGATCGTTCATTTGAAGCTGAGCAGTTTTTTCTCGGATAATTAATTGTCGGTCTCTTTGAAATGATAAAAGCACACCGGGAAACCCGGTCAGGCGTGGTAATACCATCTCAATGGTAATTAAATATGACAAGCTGTGAGAAAATCAACTTGTCCCTGTAACATTGTATGCTTCCTCGAGCGCCTCGAGTTTCCTTACGCACCTTGTGTTGTGCCTTCCAGCCCGAGCCAACCAATCGATTACTTCCATTGGCATTCGTACTTGATTTGCAGATAGTGTTCACACAGTCAAATGATATTTATGTCCCGGTGTAACATTTAAAACCATGTTGCCCGGTATGGGCCGGGAAGCGTTGGGAACATTAAGCTGAAACGCATGTCTGCCGCTCAAAACGCGTCACCACGCTGGCCGGGACACCGTTTAATTAAAACTCGTTCCATACACTGTTGCAGGCCGGTGGTGATGTCCGGTGCAATGCTGGCCCGAGTGTACCTTGATTGCGTTAATCATCGCCTGAATTAACCTACCGAGCCGGCCCAGTCGTTGGTGTCTGGTGCTTCCTGCAGACTCATCGATAGCGACTGGCGAGGCGGAAGCTCCTCAGCAAACCTGCTGCTCTCGGGCTGCCGGTGGCAACCCTAGCTCTCTTCGCCCATCGCTTCGATCGAGCCCCCTTTCACCGTCGTGAAGCCCCGGCGGCGGTTGCAATCGAAGAAACGATGCACTGCACCTTCCTGTCTCGGCCGGACGATCGATACTGGAGCATTCGGGCGGCTCCTTATCTCTCCGGCTCCGTCTTTCGTTTATGTTTCCTTGCCTCTGTCGCTGCCGTGCATCGCATAATCAATGCCATTGATTAATAATGACAATTAAACACTATCCTCCCATTTCGCTTCCAAATGAACCATCGAAACGGTTCGATTGTACTGTTCTTTTGCCCTCGAGCTTGGCTCGCCTGCGAAATGACTTAAACGGTTTTTGTGCTTCGCTCGCGATCCCCTCCGGATTCACCATTTTTCAGCACACGACAATCATTGCGCGCGTCCACGGTCCTCCGATTGCGCCCGAGGGAAGGAATAAGCGACGGCCGCCCTTCGACGATGGTGGGTTCGACTCCTTCGCCAGCTGATGGAAGCAGAACGACATGGCGGTTCCCGCAGAAGCTGTCGTTGCAATTAGTAAGGATTAAACCACAACACGCCGTCGGGGCTCCGTCGGCCGTTAAAAGTAATCTGTAAGTAACAATAAAACAGCCGCACAATGTTGAAAGCAATAACTTTCGAACGGGGCCCCGCCGGGGCCGGGCTGATCGGAGATAGACCGGAAAGGAGTGACTTCCAAACAACAACGGCAACGACTACACCGATCGGCAGGCAAAGACTCTTCGCGCTCGATCGCGCATTGATTTTATCGGTGCTGAAGAGCCATGTCTTGGGCAACTCGCGTTGGGTTCTTGGGAGCGGTTATGATCGGGCCCTCGATCGATCTCGATCGTTCGTCGAGGGCAGGGACGGTGCACCGGATCATCCTGATGCTGGCAAAAGACAATCTGATCCGTTTCCGTAACGCAAACCCCGAGAAACCATAAACACGCTGTCGTCGCTGGAAGCACTGATGCGATCGGAGGAGGAAAACAGAAATCAATGGAACCTGCAAATGTACGCTCAATAACAATGAAAATAAAGGCTAATTGAAGCTGGTTTTAATTTGTGCAACATGCAATTAATGTGCGCTGCTGACACTTCAATGCACCTCGGATGTCTCTGTCACGACAGGCGAGCTTCCATGCTGGCGCAGGCCGAGCTAGGTTTCATTCATATTCATCGTCTGAATCTCTCTCGTGAATGGTTTGACTTCGCTGGTGAAGGATCATTCTTCTTTCGATTGATGCTCTTAAAAGTTTCCTTCTCTCCAGGAAATGGGAAGTTTCGTCTTAAGCAACTCGGATAGTGGAGCGAACTGATTTGATTTAGGCAGCTTATTAAGTTATGCTAGTGGCGGATCGGACGTGGCGATCCCGGTGTGCCTTGTAGTGTTTTAACCGGCAGAGAAATGTATAATTTGGTGGAACCGACCTACAGCTCGGTGATTATATTGTTCTGCCCTTGGGACATCCGCAAAGTGTTTGCATGAGCAGCAGTAGGGCCAACCGGTGCACTGGAAACGATTTAATCAATCTCCACGCATGGGACGCGAAAAGCTGCAGCTCGGGCCTCGGCTCGGTGCCCGTTTGATTAGTCGCTTCATAAACGGGTTCACTGCGGTTCCCATTTTACACCCCAAACACCATAAAACGCACCGCATTAACGAGCTTTCAACAGCCCCGGGGACGGTGCCGCGTTTCTGAGGCCGTCGTGCGGCTAGCGTGTGGAGTAAAATTATTATTTTCCCATTTTCAACAGCCCCGATAGCGCCAGCTTACGATTTGAGGCCGTGAAAATGGTGCACCCTCTAGCGAGCGTAAGAAACCTGGCATGAAAAACGCGATCGGATCCTTCCCTCGGGGTCCAAGCAAGCGCGATACACGCTGCCGGAGCACGACGGCAGTATAGATCGCTAATCAAGCGCGAAACGGACTGACGGGTTGACAAATTACAATCAACCACATCTCTGAAAAGGACATGCGTTGCTGATTTTGATTGTTACTTAAAACGCTTGTGGGAAAACTCTAAATCACAAGAGGCAAAAACAAAAGGCATACACAGCGAATTTCATTCGTCCGCATTGGCGGGTTTGGAATGTTGAAACATTACCATGTTTGCCTTTACAAATCTGGGAAATGATATCTGGTTTAAAGAAAACATGTGACAATGAAGCTGGCGTACGTTGCAGCAATTGTTTTATCACCAGTTGCTCTTGTTTGAGTCTAGTGTTTTTCTTTGCTTCAAAACTGTTGCCAGTAGCTTAGACTGACCCAAGCAAACATGGCAGTGATTGTTTTCCTCCCTTAAATAGCGTGACACAGCTCATTTTGACACGATCATCTCACCGCTGGGTCGTGTCCGTGCTGCCTTACAAATAACTTCCGTTGCGAGGAAATTACGAGGAACAAGTTTTATGGAGTACCGAACAGCTGTTTTATCGAGCTATCAATAATATTTTTCTTTCCGTCTCACCAATCCTGCCACCCCGGAGTGCAATGGGATACTCTCTAGTCCAACGCAGATGAATTACGTACAGTGAGAACTCAATTCCGCCCAGCAACTGCGCCAGCCATACAATGTTGCAATGTTTGGATCGAATTTGCTCCTGCGCTCGTAGTACCGCACGACTATCCTTCGGAATTGGATATTTATTGCCTTTTTATCTCGTTTATCCGCGCTCCCCCGGTTGCCACCCCACGCAGCGGAGTTGCGGCTTGCCACCTTTTGGGGCCGGCTGCACCGTGGGCCTGGCTCGTCTGCAGGCAGGGTTAATCTTGTCCGAAAGGATAAGAGCCTCCGCCTTCGGGCCATACGGAGAGAATGGGTCTCGTCGTCCGTTACTTTTAATGGCTCATCAAGCCATTGACACTAACAAAATACAAGCCGTCTGCGCGCGGCGCTGGCGAGCAATGGACGAGCGTCAGCCGAGCGTCTGGAAGTGCTCGTTTACGACCGGATTTATGGTGTGCTAAGGTGTGAAGCCGTCTGGCACGGGAGGATCAGCAGCGTCACCGTCGTAAAACTACTGCTCTATAAATTTCCATCTCATTCGAGCAAGCACACTGCGGTCTGCAAAGGCAGCAGTCAACCCGAGGATCACCAGTCATAAAAGTGGAAATTGAAAACACATTTACTGCTTGCTTTGCGGTGCAGCTGGGGCGACGTTTCCTACGGTATTTCTAGCGATGCGGCTAGTTTCGTGCACTTTTGAATGCAGCCCAGATTGAACAAGCAGATGACCGTGGCCGAAGGCAAGGGAAGCTTTTCGGCGTCTGAACGTATCTAAAACCCACGGACACGTTGATAAACGATGTACAGCAGGGCAGCACTTTGCCGAGAACAATTACACTGTCATAAATATTCATTGCTGTCATTTAATTGAATTCGGGACATAAAAATCGCTTTGCATAATTTATCGTACCTACCTCGAAGATCGTCGCGGTCTCTCCCTCCAACTTCGGCCGGAGGTTCGCGAGCACGAGCCACGATTTGGAGTGACGAGAGCTTTTTGTTCCTTCACTGCTCGGCTGGCACCAAGCAGCTTAAGAAAATGGTCTCTTTTCATTCCTCACAACAGGTATTTGAAGGTACGTGGCGAACAGCATTGAGGAGTCAGCCGCATGATCCATAAAGTGCACGACGTGGCCGAAGAATTATGTCTTATGGAACGTCGATACTTACAGGGCGAACCCACCATCGAACACTTGAGTTCAACACTGCTCGAAGGTATTCCATCAGGCGGGTTTATGCAGATTAAGAGTAAGGAGGGTCTGAAACGAGAAATGATCTGCGTTATTTTGAAATTGTTTTTGTGAAAAACTTCAAAGAATTTCTTTGTCAAGTTAAGTATACTAATTATCTTTAAGTTTAAGTTTAGTAACTTCGAAACTTCTGTTCTCTTCTTACCTCAAGCATGGTGGGAAATCCTTAGCAAAGATGCATGTTTGTTTAAATGCTTTCATTGGTTGTCGGTATCTCTCACAATAGATCACAGCAGACACGAACATAACAACATTGCATATGTCCACTTGGATCGTGGAAGTTCTTCGCAACGTGCCGCGATGAACGGAGCAACCATTGAATTTTGCAGCACGTTGTCTTCCACTTTTCGTGAATGTTTTCGTCTGTGTCATTACATGTTTCCGCGCGTGCCCTTCTCGAGTTGCAGCGATGGACCTTCAAGAAGGCAGCCGTCCGACTTTGACTACCGTTCAGCACCGTCCGAGTGGGTGACAATCGCGTGTAAGAGGTCAGCAACATCGCGGCGTCGTGCCGAAAGAACTTCCGAGGAAACGTGCTATTCATCGTCGTGGACAAAAAAAAAACATGGATGGTGTCTTGCTCCTGTTTGTAAGTAGAGTGTTGAAAATGAATGATATCCGTTTAATCTTGAACATAAGGATTACATTAATTAGACATAATCGAATTGGAAATTTAAGAACAAAAAACACCTCAACTCTTTTAACCTTCCCTATTGAGAGAAGAAAAGAATTGTATGGTGAATATAAGGAATTCAATTGGGTTGCATATGCTTTCACAAGAGGCTTCATAAATGATCTAACAATGCATGCATCTTGTTTCCGCGCATGTCCCACAATTAAAACATATCCTAACGAGCGTTTTGATTTATAAATTCGCGATCCTCGGCAGTTTGACGGATACATTTTCCACTCGTTTCCGAGACAACGCTTTCGGCGACTGGTAACTTCTTCGTCAGCATCACGAACGATCAGCAAACCGTCGAAAAGTTCAACGCTTGCTCGCGGCTAAAGAAGGGCTTTGAAGCCGTTCCGCGATTGATCTCCTGGTTTCGTAGCGTTCCTGCTGAGATCCTACCCATTGCCAAGCGCCGCTGTGTGTCGGGTGTCAAAAGACATCCCCGGAGACTTGCACCACGATCGTGCCTTCCTGGTTGCTGATGGAGCCCGGTGCATCAATGAATATCTAATTATTCACGCGTCCTCCCTCGGCAGCAGACGCTTATGGAGCCGAGGGTTAATGGTAACAAACGTTTCGTTTTCCAGCTACCGAGCGCTCACCGAAAAAGTGTTTGAAGGTTTTGCAATTTCATTTCGCTCGATCATGATTAATATGCCTCGGATCGTGTCGAAAAGCGGGTGTCTTAACGAAGGAGTCTTTGCGCAGGCACGAGCCAAGGGCTGCGATTCGTGTTCGTGCAATGTTTTGTGCGGTACGGCGCGGTTCGTTCGAATAGGAACAAAGTTTCAATTAATTTAATTTCGAGCTGCACAAATCATGTAATGCAGCGCGCTATCTATGGAAAGAAATCATCGGAAAATTGAATTAACGTTAACGTTTGAAGGCTGAATCTGGTTAACGGTTTCTAGGAAGTAGGTGGGAATGGGAAGCTTATTTAGTTTATAAGGTGGTTTCATAAGTTTAAAACAAGTACTGAGACGTGTGTAAAATCTCTCTAGTTTTGGTCAAATTCCAATGCAAAGAAAGATTGCAGTTAACCCAAGCTTCAGCAAAATTATGCACGCGATTGGAAAGCAGACGAACGCTTACGTTTCGGTTATAATTAATGACTAAATGTCGCAATCGCAAAACACTTGTTAATGGTCAAAACGGAATGTTCGTTGGGTTTTCGCTGGGGGTATAAAATGCTCCCCATCAACTCAAGATCGGAGATAATCTCCTTGTGACGTGAAAAGGCTTAATTAAAACTAAGCACCTTGAAGCGACCTGCTTCGCCCTACCGATCCGTCCGCTCATCCAGCATGGTTGGAATCCAATTTGTCTCACCCCCGGGAACCACCAGATCAACGACTGTCACTCACGGAACGAGAATCTTTGTTTTCCGTAAACATATCCTCGTCCACGACCTCGAATCGCCGCGCGTTGGCAAATATTTATGGACGCTGTCCACGCACTTGATCTAAGTGATGCACTCCGTTGGCCTCGCGCTGTCCAGCCGAGGTTTGCAGGCGCATTTCTTCTGCCGTTGCGGACACCTGGCCGACGGTGTCTCCGATGGCAATGGTCACCGGTGCATGTGCAGTGGAAATTATACGATATTCAAAGCGCCTTTTTTGCTCGTTCCCGCAACCTCCGCATAAGCGTCCGACGACGATCGTGCGGCGTGGAGTCGCAGTGAAGGACAGTTTATGTTTTTCCTCGTCATCTCCAGCTGTTTTCCGAATCGACCCGCGTGCTGTCCCATCCGAGAGCATCGCGTTTGTGCGCGAGGCTTTAGCCGGAAAAGGGGGCCTACAAAATGACACCCCGTGGCAGAGTTCACGTGTTTTGCGTTTAATTCTTCTTTGTGCCACGACGAACCTAACCGAGCCGAGCGGAGCCGCCGCCCTTTTCCGCCTGCACATCCCCCGGCGGTGATCCCGATCGAATTACCAGCAAAACTACTTTTGCTCATCATCATCACTTTGCGAGCCCCGTTTATCTTGAACCGGTACTCGAACAAGTCCTTCGGAGCGATCACACGGGGGTGAAAAAGGGAGCAAGGGTCTGGGCGCAATATTATTTGTTGTGTCGCGTTTGAAAACATCCAGACCGGGGAAATTCCGATTGCTACCACCTGCTGGCGCTGGGTGTGTGTGTGTCTGGTTTGCCGCGGAGACACCCGTGGCATGACTGATATCAGTTTATTCCCTTACAAGTGCCATCAATACGGAACATTCCACGGAAACCGGTTTGCCTCGGGCCTCGATCCGGTAGGTTCGCGCCACGAGCAAGCTGTGAAAACATTTTGCACGACAAAAGTGCGAATGAGTTGATCCCAACAGGTGAAAGCTAATGAATTATTTTGGAAGCGTTAAATATCCGGCAAACAAATTGTAATTTAACACTCTCTCGCTCGCTGCTGGCCGCAGCCACCGCACACTCGAGGCGGCCGAAGATGCCAGCGGTGAATAATTACTCCACTATCTTCGTATCTGCCGCGCGCGCGCGCGCGCCTTCGTATGATCGTTTCCTCAAAGAAAGACTTTGGCGATCGCAGTTTATCGCTGCTCTGCTGGTTGCCATCAAGTGGAAGCGTGAAGTGTATGAGTACGCACCGCTTATCTGGGAGGCAGCTAAGAAGCACTGAGAGCAAAAAAAGGGCCTGCGCCGCTGCAGGATTTAAATCCAAAGGCTTTATCTTACGCTTATCGGATGATAAATTTACAAACAGGATGCAGCTACTGTCTTGGCCGGGTCGCACTGTTTGTGCACTGGTTTTGCGCGGTCCGCTCCACATACACGTGCGAGTCCAGGCAATGGTGGTTAACCTTCAGATGGCGCAGATGGTAAGAGATAAAGGTTGACATTGATATGTTGAAATAATTAAGCATGAGTGAACGATTCCAACACGTAGGGCAACCGTTTTCAAGCGGTTTAATTTTCAAGTGCTTAGCTTATCGATGGCAGTTTAACTCTGTTCAATAAGATAATTTTCAAATATATTTGCTTACAAAATGAAGGCGGATGAAAAAAGTTATGAGATGGAGTAAAATTACTGTAAACACGCAAAAGAAAACTAAAATGAAATCTCGAGCAGCTTCTATCGGTGCCACATAAAATAAGGATTGTTTGCCTGTTATGGGAAGTTTTATCGTTGGCTAAAAGACCATTGCAAACCGTTCAAGTAAAAGCTCTGATCTTGCGTTGAATGTACCGACGATAAACTAATGAATTATTTTAACTCCGTCCGCCCGTTCGTTTGTCTGGCTATCAATAGAAATCGCTCACGAATGCCCTTAGCATGGACTTCCATGGCATGGAATTTTTCAAATTTGCATATCATAATTTTATGGTCAGTAAACCTCCAAAGAAGTCCACCCGTTGCTGCGCACCACTGCTAGCCGTACTCTTTTGCATGGCGCAGATCTAAACAATGAATCTTGGGGCGCACTCACGAAAGCGGAGCATTTTTAAATATGCATCTGAATGGTTGATTACGGCCCGGGAAACTAAATTTACTTCTCCCGGTGGTCCACCCGAAGGAGAAACAGAGCCGACCTACCGGCGTGGCGTTTCGTAGCCGGCTACCGGCGGTCGGGACTGCCGCTACTTGTCGATGGTTGTACGACCCTCTCGGTGGCGAATTAACAATTTGCTGATAACCCCAGTATGGAAAGAAGCTCATTCCACTACCAGTGCAGTGTAGTCTACCCTACCCACTACCCTACACAACTCCTGGTCAAAGACTGGGAAGATACCGAGAGTTCCCTCGCGTGTGTGGCAAGCGGGAGCGCAACAAATCGAAACGGCCATCGCAATCGATTACTCGGCACAAAATTGGGACTAAAAGCGCAGTTGGCATAATTTGAATATTTATAATATGCACACCTGGTTCGATCAAGCCAAGCACGAGGGCCCTGCAGCGAATCTGATGCAGCGTAGCTATGACTAATGAAGGTGGACAAATTTCACGATTTTACCGCCTGCAGAGTGACCGCGATTGTAGGCAACCGATACGCTACAGTAGTGCCTCGCAAGAATGGCCATACTGTTGCCTAAATAGATCCGGATTGTGATGGATTACTGAAACAATCGGGCCGCAATTTATCATGCCGTGATTTGTATCGTTGGACGTACGGAAAGCAATCTGTCCGCGCCGGTGGCTTACATGTCATGATATTTATTGGTCGGCTTGTCTTTGATCGCTCCCCGGAAGAGACAATAAACACAATCGGCACGTTCGATCGTGGAGCATAGAAAATGTGACACAAGAAACAATGCTACTGCAATTCCTGAGCAATTGAAAGGTTCAGCAGGAATTGCAAAGGCTTTGCAAATATTCGCTTCCTTGGTTCAAAATTCATCTTGTTCCGTATGCTAGGAAAACGCATCCCTGCGCATATGATACTTTCCTTAACTCATAAATGGAAAAATGTATGATCTGGTTTGCCGCTTCAACTCCAGATTCCATATGCAAATGCATCGCCAACAAACATGGTCCGTAGAAGGAAATCTCCCTGGGCTAGGCAGTATGCAGAGCCGATATGCTGCGGTGCCACATCCGTTAGCCAAAGATGCCTCGGTACTATCACTTTATGCAAATGTTCCCCGCGACATGGCCCCGCTTCTTGCATCCTTCTGGCCGAAAGAAAATCGAGTTGCTGAAGCCAATTTAATGGATGTAACTGTCCCAATAAATCAAAACGTAACGTACCGTAGAGCAAAAAGGCAATGATGCGAGACCATTACATCCCACTCCTCCTGGCTCCTGCAGGCAACACTGGCGCTTTTGAGCGGTCACTCGATTGATTCCAATGGATCGCGGCCAATTTGCGAGCCGAGCGATTATTGGATCGCTCTTGGCAGCTTCATGACTCTATTCAATTGTGTTGCCCAACTGGGAGTTCCGGTGCGATTCGGTCGGGGTTCCATGGTCCCAAGAGGCTTCCACAGTGTGGACAGCATGGATAAATAAATCAATAAGCTAATAAATCTACTACATTTCCTTGGTGCTCCCAGTTCGGTTCGATTCGAACATTCCTCGGATCTAGTCGTGAATAGTATGTGCAGATATTACCCGCGGTGCTTCAAATGACCACAAATCTATCTTTGGCAGACCAGAACAGAGTCGTTTGATTTTATAATCCTTATCGAACGATCGTGGAGCATCGCACAGTAATTGATTGTTTAATTATCACTCACTGTGGGATATTCTATCGTGCCTAGGAGTTGTTTGATTCATTTCTTTATTACTCTCAACGAAAAACATGAACCACTAGAAGGCTGGATATGATAAATTGTAGTCTAGGGACTCCTAACGATAACCAATCTTAAGGTGTAACCATGAAACATTTGCACTTCAATGAAACAAATTTAAACATGGAACCTTCGTGTCAAAATCATATTAATAAGCTTATTTGTCAATACTATCTATCGTTTACACTTTACTCATAAGCTATTAGTGCTCAAAATTGTTGTGAAATCAGATGGCAGAACTAGGGCAACTGTTTTCTTACACCTACCCACACCTTTACACATTTGCATTTCATTGATCCTTTTGCAATCATATGTTGTACTAAAGATCGCTGTCATCATGCTTGTAAAATATCATGTCAATTCAACATGACCTCTTCACCTTTCCCTGGCCAAAAAGCTCACTTAAGCAAAGCAGAATCGGTTGCCGATAATGCAATTAATCCCCCAGAATGTTTGAGAAGAAAAAAGGAAACCGCAGACAAGCACAAAGTTCACGGCACCAAGTTTGGTAACGATAAATTACAATCCACTCACGAATTAATCACCCTCACTATAAATCTATCCCTCGTGGCAACTCTCGCTTAGCTGGCGGATTGCGTTTCTGAACCGACTCGAAACCGCGATTATGGTCCGAGGAAATGTCGTTGCATTTAGTCATCCAGGTGAGCACGTTTCAACGCCCGCAGGCATGCGGCTTCGCAGGCCAGGGCTCGTGTCTCAGAAGTGTGTCGGTGGCTCACTCATGCGCCTTGCTTCCTTCCTCTGGCGCGGACGAGGAGTTGAAAAATTCAATAAATCACATGTCGCCTCAGAACACTCCGGACGCGTTCACGCGCACTAATTGATTACTTATTTAATTATTATTTATGTTGGCCGGCTTCCTTACACGCGACCTCTTGTGCCGATATGGACTTGTCTTTTCTTGAGGAAGGAAGGAAGCGATAACAAGAGAGGGAAAGAGATAGAGGGAAGGATCGCGATCAGAAATTAGATCACATCTAAAGTCTTGGGGTTTCCTGTCCTCGCTTGGAAAGGCGCGTTGGTCTTTGTTCCAGCTGTTCGACTGTTGGTAATTAATTGTCACGCCGCTTCAAATGGAGGTTCCGCCCGAGATTGATTGAATGCGTAACGATTGCGCACGCGAGTCGATCGTGACGATGAATGGGCCGGAATTCATTAGTACACGGTCAGGCAATCTATATGTTACGTGTACTTTCTATTTGCATTAGTGCCACCTGTTTTTCAGTTACTCTCCGTGCCGACAGAGGCATGAAACTATAAATGATATTGCATGCCACACGCTTCTGTTTGCCGCTGATTAACTAACCGTTTCCTGTTGCTAAAAGGATGAGGATCACATCTAAGAGGCATGCTCCGTAAAACTATTCAGTGTTGCCTACACTAGTTGTCATAAATCTTAGTTCTATTCGCCAAAAGGTTGCTCCATTTTTTCTTGCTGTAGGTTCAATGGTTAGGTAGCTGAATAGGTAGTGTTTGCATATTTTTCTATAAATATCCATTCAAGTTTCCTCGACTATTGAATCAAGATTATTTATTAGCCCTTGTGGTCATAAATAATGTTGAAAAATATTATCACACCTTGGCAACTGAAGATGAGTTAAATGGGAGCTACTTTCATCTTCGGTGAACAAGTGAAAAAGGCATAAACGGGTTTTTGTATTTTAGAAAGAGATTTTTGAAGTGATTTTCACAAAATCATGCAATGTGTCAACTAATGTTTAGAAGAATAAGATAATTGAAAATGAAGGAGAAATAAGAAATTTTAAACAGAGATGACAGAGAGCAGTACATTCTCAATTATTTTTACACAATCAACTTCATAATGCCAGTAAGAGATCATTTTCATCCTCCAACTAAGGATGGTAAGACCGAGGGGATTTTTCACCGTGTGAAGATTTACCGATTCGCATACTTCCAAGCTTAAGATTTATAGTTCACGCCTTGCCGTTCTACATACACGGAAATCCATTGTGAACATCGCAAGCAAGTTTCAATATATGGCAACCGGGACCCAGAAAAGGGGCTCATGAAGCTGCATGGTACCTTCCGAAGGTTGGCAGAACATGTGCTATGCCAAGTCATGTACTCGATTCCTACTGCGGACCAACACCCGTTTATGTGATACCTGGCTATGTCGCGCCCTAAATCGGCAGCTCACGAGTCGCACACAGGAATGTCGGAACACACTGCAACCAACCCAAAAATAGAGAAAATGAGCCAAGCCTTGACCGACACCTCCGTAACCCTGCAGTCGCTGCCCTGAAGCAAGGCGTTCGCACCAGCACATCTGCCCTTCTCGTCTCCACTCGCTTCACCATAGGAAGCCCTACGAAAGAAGCGTCCGAGACAACATTAGGTCGCCGCTTAGCACGCGGATGGATGGATGGATGGAGGCTACGAGATTAACGACGCTAAGAGCGATAACAGATTGCAGATAGTGTCGGCGGCACTGTAAAACAGTGACAATCACACTTGTCATCCAGCAAGTGCGCTGCTTGGGCGTTCGATGTCTGCAACCGATCTGATGCCCAGGATAAACGGATAAAGCAAACAACCCCAACCGTGGGTCGGCGTCCCTTTCTCTTGTGGAAAGTGCAGACTGTCGTCGCTGGATTGAATAAAATCCTATATGGGATTATCTTAACGCCATCGATTATTCATTAGACGCCGCCAGATGGCTATCGAATGCATTCATGTGTGGATTAAAGCGATCGCATTCGATCGTAATTTGACAGCCTTGCCATGTATCCAGCGTTAATGTGACGCCCTACTTCAGGGAAGTGTTTAACGCCACAACCTGTTAACAACATAAACTACCGTAGCCAAGGATTGGAAACAAAGAACACATGCATTTCTTCAACGAAATCGACATTTTTAAAGAGCACATCGTACAACAAAACGATGCAGCAAATCTTAAATCGCTCGCCGATGACTGTTCCACTCACCAGACACAAACCCACGCGGTTCCGTGGCATACATATAAATTGAAAATTATGAAAATCAACATCGTCCAACACTGCATACAGGCAATTGTGGCTCTAGAGGCTCCGACGGCGCCTATGGATCGCATCAGAATAATCGTATTGCTGTCACTCCACTCTCTGGCACAGGGATACTCCCGCCAAGATCCCGCCAGTGGGAACCAGGTCTGGACAGCTGTAAAAGAAGAAGGAAACGTGAGCTTCTGAAACGGCTGTTGAAGGCAGTGCGGGATGCGATAACAGTTGTTGTAACTCCCGCTCGCAGTTCCCGGCTGCAAAAACGCCAACGTCGCCAGCGTGCTGGTTCGTCAACGATCGTGAGTCTGGTATGGTTGAAATAGTCTAGCATCTAGAATGGAAATGCGATGCCTGGTCTGGTCTCGGTCACGTGGTCAGTTGCGTGGGCCCAACCGTTCGCGCCACACGTCGCCAATAATCGGCAAGACGATAGATTTATCGTCCGCTGTCATCTTGGGATTGAGATCCAATGACGGACCGTGCCGGGCGGCGGGCGGGTTAATACTGTAGGGTCCTAGTTGTCTTATGGAGGGTTTTGCAGTCTCACCCAAAGAGTCGTGTGGCAGTTGGAACCGTCTGTCAGATGGAATGTCAAACGACACCTTCACGCAGGAGGAGCTCCACTAAGCATGCTGACACACTTTTCGCACAAAAGTCCTCAGCGAGGTAAAGGATTTTGACTCACGCCTGATGTTTTATCAGCAGATTTGTCACTTAGCATTTGAACAAGGTTTGAATAAAACTTCTTTTTCCTCCAAACATATATCTAGTTCAGTTAGCAAACTCAATTGGAGTGCAATAGAAAATTTGAATTTTCCTGGAATAAGATACTCAGTCCAACGAGCATGACTAACCGATTGTTTTCTAGGTTCCGCTCGTTTGTGCTGAAGTAAAAGTTTCAATTTATAAACATCGAAGCATGGCGCACTCCTGCTAGTTGCTTGCACACGTAGCTCAACGGAATGTCGGACAAGCAAGCCTGGAAGGGTAATTTGGGATCCAATCGAGCGTATGGATCTCGATCCGGCTTCATTGTGCGCCGAAATGCAGATCTACTGCCAGATATTAGAGAATCGTGCAAACCACGCAGGCGAACATCGGACACTGCGAGCAGGCCATTGCGATAAGTTGCATCCCGGGGATAGAAAACATTTGCAACGCCGAATTTGGGAGTGTTCCTTTCAGGAGATGGTGAAACTTCTTCGGAAGCCCGGTCCCAAAGAAGGCAACCAATCCCCTCGACTCGCAAAAGATACCGTCGCCCTATTCTCATTATCTCGCTAATGGGCACGACTCGGGCAAACCGAAAGGGTAAGGTCAACTCGATCAACCTGATGCAATTGCCTTATAGTGTTTCGGTATTTCGATTGGCAAGTTTGCTCGTTTGGCACAAGTTCAAAGAGTCTCATTATCGATGGGCAACGTTTATGGGTTGGGTTGTTACTGACCGAAACATAGATTTCTCTCCGTCGTGTATTAATTGAAAAATATTTGTTTTCTTGTGCCTATCTGCTTCGTTAAAACAGTGAGGGAGAAAAATTTAACTAGGTTTTGTAGCGTATAAGACGATCAAATTAATGAAAACTGTTATTTTTATGAAACAAAAATTATATTGTGGCAATTTCCAACTCCGTAAGAATAAATCGCCGCTTGCATACGCTGCTTTATTCAAGGTGTGATTCGCAAATGTCCACATTTTCGATGGAATCTCGATCGAGTTCTCATTCCGACGAGATGGCATTCCAACGAAATAACCACACGAGATGACCGAGCACACCCGGCCGGGCTCGCAAATCGAGTCCCCCAGTGAAAGATGGTGACCAATGAGCGGACCAAGACGCGCTTCCACCGATCGACGCGAGAAGCATGGCGAATGGAAACGCTCCGAAACATAAGTCAAAATGTCAATTTAACCCGATTTGTTTCGTTCTCCGCCGACGTCCGTTGTCGTCGCTGCGGAATCCCGACCCGCAACGTAGGAGTTCGCATTCGTTTGTCGTACGCCTCGATCACGGTATGAACTTTTACCGTACCATTGCCCCGGGGCTCGCTGCAGACTGTTGCAAAGTTAAACGGCCCTGGCCGGAGTCGGAACTGAATAAAAGATGGAAGTAAGCGTTGCGAAATCGCCGTTGCGACACCGTAGCTTCCGTTGCGTCTCTTCGTGCCATTTCGATCGCATATGCAGTTTTAAATCATACTATCATTCGTGACGACGATACTTTGTCGATGCAAATATCAACAGAGTCCAAGGATATTTCGAGCACCCTAGCCATCTGCAATGTGTCCTGTCCTATCGACAATAGTATGAAAAATAAAAGCAGTTGATGTTTAAAAGCGCTGCTCTCGATTAAATTCAAACTTTCTGTAACAAACAAAACTAGACTGATTCAGTCTTCATCAGTCCCTGTCGAATAGAAGCTTTTGCTGACTCATTGTGGAAAAAGGGCGATCATGAATAATCAATCCGACGCCCGCTCTCCACTTCACGGCTGGACGGGAGTCCTACGGAGATAGATTTAAAACTAATCGAGACCGTTAAAACTCTGCGTGCGTCGTGAACGTTGTTCGCAGAATAAATAGTTTTCAAACTTTTTTTTTGCTTTCAAAATCAAACTAAATTGAGATTAATCGATTTTACGCATGTGACTTTTCAAACTGTCGACATTGAGACGGCGATGGCGAAAGGGTTTTTGCGAGCATTTGCGAACAATATTGTTCTGCTGAAAGGGTGATTGAATGCGCAGCGCACGGCGAAAGATCGGTTTGGAAAGAAGCAGCCAACAAGAAAATAACTTTGCTTCAAAGCTTTCCTTTTTGGCAAGAATTTGCAAACATATTTACGAAGTTATTTGAAAATTCGATTTGAATATACTATTCCTCTTCAAAACCTGAAAAGTTTTTGTTACTTCGTCCATGCACGATCGAAAGAGTACAAATTGTAGAACTTCGTACGCCTTGTATGCATCATAGCCGATCGTTATACCAAGCGATCTCCATCGTTTACTAAGACTGCACCTTTCCTCGGGCGATCGGCAGCAGGCGATAAATGAAAAACGGCGCTTCTCGTCCACCCATTGCCGGGGTAACTTTAACCGTAACCGGATTGCGAAAGCGGCAAGAAGCTCAAAAATATGAACCATATTGGTGTTGATCGCCTCCCGGGCATCGCTCGTGCTCGCCGCTCGCCACGGTGATCTAAGTGGCGATTAGGTTGATCGGTTGCATCGATATCACGAACTTTGCCATCGGGTGGAGCTTCTGAACCGATCAGCGACGCGGCCCGCTTGAGCTCAGCTGCATCCAGGCTGTCCGCCAGCGATCTTGCGCGTTGCAGAGACGTTGTCCATCATAGCCGCTTCTCTGCGCCAACTAATGCTTCCCTTCGATCGTCCAAGGGTCTCTGGTGCATAGAACAGGCTTATGCAATT